>JANCRC010000017.1:407500-1876250 GCA_024362995.1 Heteromeles arbutifolia | reverse complement strand
GTCAATCACACAAAATACTAGCAGTAAACACGGCCCAAGTTCAGAACGAAAAAAATATCTTCTTGAATCGGGAAAAAGAATAGCGGACAGCGCTGATTTCAAAAACAAACATCTGCAATTACAAACCCTTCGAAATCTAACACAAAGTGTGTTGACCGATTACAGAGTGATGCCGAAAGCAAATCCATAACCGAATATATATACAATGGATGCCAAACTAACCAAAAACGGCTTGAAACCCAACACATTGCTTTCACCCTGTAAGACCAGAAAACCATATCAGTCACAAAATCTACCACAAAACATTAAGAACAACAATTGTTCTTAAAGAAAACATACACTTCTTCCGAAATGACAATTACCAGTATGAAAAAAAATAAAAAATAAATCCAAAAAAGAGAAAATTTGCTATTCCAAGAACTTGCGACTGTATATAATTATTAGATTAATCAACAAATAATTCTCAAATATGCATAAAATCAATAGAAAATTATGATTTTAGATTACTAAACATTTAAATTAACAATTCTTCAATTACTAAAAATAAGAAATTAACTTAGAAGAACTTCCAATTAACTAATTCAAAGTAGCTAAAAAACAATAAATAAATAAACACACGGAGAATTATAAGATCAAAGAAGCAAAACATGGCAGAAATCACCTGCAAAGCTTCATTAATCGCCATAAGTGAGCTAGATCCGAACTGAAATTACCAAGGAAATCATTGCAACTAAAAATATATAACAACGTCAGAGAATACTCCTGAAAATCTTAGTTTGGATCTCCAAAGAGGTCTTAGTTCGGATATTTTCAGATTCTGGGTAAACAGTTAGAGAGGGAGAGAGAAAGATCCTTTCGTCAGGGAAAGAGAGGAAAGGGGAGAGAGAGAGAGAGAAGAGGAAAACATATGAGCTCCGAGATGAGCTGAAGGACTGCTGACGTGGACAAAACAAGGGCCAGAGATGCAGTAGAGTAGAACGTTCGAGAACGCTACGTCGGAAGGAAGATATTTCCAGCTTGGCGGAAATTGGGGCCGAGGGGATGCTGCGGTGGACGAAATCTAAAGCAGTGAGCGCAAGGACTCCCTCGGCGGGTATGAAGATCTCTGGGATCGGATTTCTGACACGTGTGTACACTGGATGGCGAGTACGGGGGAGGGGAAACGTCTGCCTACTTTTGGTTTCGGGTCAATTATTTGTAAGTTGACAAAAATGTCCCCCCCCCCCCCCCCCAAGTGCTTTCATGCTTAGTGTCAATTTTCTTTTCCTCTTTTGGGTCTGAATATTAGCAGCAGGTCATATGAGTATATAGTCTCGTTTGGCAGCTCGGACTGTACTGACTATTTTAGTTGGATAGGATAAATAGTCATCGGATAGGATTGACTAAATTAGTCGGGTGTTTGGTATAGTATCGGACTAATGACCGTATTATTTATACTGTGTTTGGTATAATACCGAATAAGAGGAATTCAAATTATTTAAAGAAAAATAAAAATAAAATTGAAATCATCTCTTTCCCAGATCTCTCTGCCGCACCGCCCCTTCCAAACACCCTTACTCCCTTACCAGTTCTTGGCCCCTGTAGCTTCCCCCTATACATCTGAAACTAATTCAAAACCCAGAAATTAAGGAAACTAATTTACTATCAGAAAACAAAAAAGGGAAACAGGCAAAATCATAAAACCCAGATGAAATCCTTTCGAATTTTCATGGAGAGTCGCCGATTCTATGGATTTTGAGGGCCAATCTTTGATTTACTTGGCGGTTGCTCAAGGTCGGCTTGACCTTGTCCAGCTACTTCTTGAATTTGAGCCTGATGTGGAGGGTCAAAGCTGGTCAGGATCTACTCCGCTTGAGGTTGCAGCTGCAAGATGAGAAGCCTTGATAGTTGAGCTTTTACTGGCTCGACGTGCCACCACTGAACGATCTGAGTCCTCCACTTGGGGAGAGCAGAACCGGCGACGGAAGGAGACGGAGAGGGAAGGGCGACGGCTAGGGAATTCAAGAGAGAGAGCCCAGTTCGTGCGAGAGAGAAGGAAAGGGACCCGACTAATAATACGCCCATTTTGGACGGTTTTAGTAAGCGGGTGTATGCCGTGTAAAATTAGGGGATCGGATTAAATTAGTCCGGTCCAATTTAATACGAGAGGGCGCCAAACACCCGCTTTCTTATTAATAGTCCTATCCGATGTTATATCCGGTGTACCAAACAAGGCCTATATGTCTTAAAATATCCTAAACTACGACATATACAGGGCCTGCAACTTGAAAGGATTGCATGATGAATAACACATTCTTTCATTTTAGGAATGAATTTATTTCCTCACTTACAAATAACGTATTTTTATTGTAAAAAATTTATTTTCAAAAAAAACAAGTCATCCAAATTGTAGATATTTCCACGTAGCGTGTTTTTATTAGTGAGTGTTGCCGACATGTTAAAATTAGTGATGAAAATACTAATTTACTCTCAATTCTAACAGATGTATAAATGAAATTAGACAGCAAGAGGTTAATTGATCAATTTCAAAAATTTTAATTTACTAAAAAAAAAAGTTCATGGTTGAAATATTATCCTCATTAATTTTCAAAAGTGTAATAATACTGTCTTGTTAACAATGGTGGGTAGGCCCCTCATGAAAAATATGCTTCATAGTGACAAACCCTACACATTGACTTGTGCACTTTGATAGGCAACATGCTTCATAGTGCTTTACCTTTTAATAGAAATACATTTTTTGCAAACCTCACATATCTTCTTGTGGTAGATTTTGGACATGGGTCCTTTCCGGATTCATGTATCCTAATTCACCAAATTTATGTATCCAGACAATTGAAATTTAATCAAACGGTTAAAGTTATTATAATTTTTAAAGTGGGACTCTGTTTGTAGTTGTTGAATCAAATTTTAATAGCCCAGATACATGAATTTGGTGGATTATGATACATGGATCTGGAGATGACCCATGTCCGTAGATTTTAGGGCCCTGCTATTGCCTCCCAAATCCCAATCTTATCCAACAATGAAGATTTTTATTTTATTTTTATTATTATTTTTTATAACAACCGATATTATCTACACTAAGAATGAGAGGGTGAGCTTAGACTTGCAATGGGCTAAGCAATAATGTAGTTCAAATTCGCCTTTGGCAAGAATCGAATTAAGATTCTTCACTTACAAGTGAAGCAGAACACCACTAAACCGATCCAAGATGCCAAAACCCTACATAGATAAAAAAGAAGATGCAAAATTATGTGGACGCAGAAAAAGATGTGATTTCAAAGAGCTTGCTCATATTCCCGAGGGGATGCTTATTAGCGCTAAAGTATGTTGTTGAGATTCCATGGATGTACAAAATCCTCCTCCAAAGAGACCACAAAATTGCAGTGCATAGACGAGGAGGAGGAATATTCATAATTTGTGAAAGAGAATTCAGAATTTTGATACACCGGCGGGCCCTAATGGTCTTCAACGAAAATCGTCGAGCGTCTATACTTTAACCTAGAGTTATACCGTTTTACATGGTTTAAATTCGATCGATACGACCACCTTCGAGTTTCTATATGGTTGAGGCGTTTCACAGTCTTCATCGTCCCTAAACCAACCTCAGCGATTGTCGGCAAGGCGGAGTAGAGGTGGGTAGAGCAAACCAGAACTGGAGTTATTGGGTGGATTTGAGATGATAAGCAACACATCAGATTACTGAAAACATAATCATAGTTAGCCTGATATTTAAACTGAAACTATCTGATCAGTGATCACCGAGGTAGGCAATGGTTTGGCACCGAAATGGACGGTGTGTCTGCACAATTTTTAGCTGCAGTCATAAAAAGCAAGACTTCCATAGTGCATACAAATAAATCAAGTCCTAATGGAGAAACCCAGAACGTTGTTTGAAGCTTTAATATCGTAAGGCGTCGCCAAATGCACGAAACCAGGGAAAAAGAAATTGGAATACGAGGGAGGGAGCCTTGAAAACATTTGGAATGAGAGGAACAAAGACAACCTAATATCCTAATCTAGTAAAAAGTTTAAAGATGTGACTCCAAGGACATGTACAATCTTTGTCACGCGCAGATTTGCAACGTTCAACAACAACAAAGTGCATGCAGCGTAACTATCAACGTGTCCGCTAGCCATAACAAAAAAAACCACCACGAATCGAACATGGATCCTTCAAAGTTTCAGCTGTGATTGAAAGAGACAAAGTATAACCCACTAAATAGTTCAGGAACACATCATTCATAATGCATAAGAACCCCATAAAGTCTAAGCACTGGGATTATAACTACGATCTAATTGTAAAGCAAGTGTGAAAAGATTTTTTACTTGAAATGTACGGCACATTCTATCTTGAAACCGCTTAAACTTATGCAGTCAAGAGCTGGTATTGTGCCAAGATTCAATATCTGCAACTGATAACTTGATGATTGGCAGAACTAGTGCCAATCAACTCGGCCAGTGCAAGAAAAATCTGGAAACAAACAAGGTTGAACGAAATATCATCAAGTTGCAGAGGACAAAATGAGCACGTATCATAACATCGGATATCTTAGCATGACTCATTCATCTGATACTATACTACAGTACCGTGTGTGTCACTTTTCAAAGAAAAAATAATAATAAGAACGAAATATCATCAAGTCGCAGAGGACAAAATGAAAAATCATAGGAACAGGTTTCAGTTGAGAATCAAAAACCAATTATTGAGCCCCACAAGACGCAATTTGCTATATATTAATCAATTATACGTTACAAGAATACAGTATGCTCAGCCTCCTTTACCGGGGCTTATTGCTGCCAAAATTGTAGGTAAATAAATCATCCGCTAAACTAAACAATAGTAATGGAAAGACTCGCTCCTGATGCAAAATAACTGAATTCTCTCCATGAAAAAACAACCTTCCAAAAAATTGAAATTATCCAAAACCCTAGCTCGCACCTTACGCGTCAAGAGAATGGTGTGTTCACCTTTTCAAGGTGCAACATAATAAATTATGCAGCAGCAGACTGTTTCTCCTTGTAATCATCTAGATTAAGAACTTCAAGCAACTTGGGCCAAGACTCCGGGATCCCTCCTGGCAAATCAAACTCCAACAGTTTCCCCCGACTGCGGTAAAACTCCTCTAGAGGCCGACTCTGCGAGAACCATTGAGAATAAAATTGATCAAAGTTGAATAATTGAAGATAACATGGAAATGAACTATTTTCTCTCTTCTGCCCTCACCGATCTTTTGTATTTAAACATGTTATTCAAATGTGCCCCTGATCACATGATAGGAAAATAAAGCAATACCTTCTCATTGTACACGTGAATCCGATGTTTAATCACTTCTTCGGTGTCATCTGCTCGAGTAACAAGCTTTGACATACAATGTGCAGGGGGAAGAAGTGGAGCCATGCTAATTGCAGGATGACCATTTGCGCCCGTGACATTAATGGATGCCACATTAAAATTGCCACCGCACTGACTACAAGTTCTCCTCCCAAGGCATTTCTCGAGCAGCACATCTTCCCGGAGCTTCAGATTGAGCACCAAGTCAACCTCCGTCACCCCTTCCAAGATTTCCTAATACACATGCACAGTTACACTCAATCAATCCTCAAGCACATTTTCACCAATTCAATACAACGTGGCATTCATAATTCCAAGATTTCAGCTTTCAATCAGTCAATTACTCATTTAGATCAATCAAATTCGTTTAAATCAATCAAATTCGTTTAAATCGGATCGCAAAGAACCCACATACATTTCTAAATCAAAGATCTTTCATACTACTTTGAATCACATTATTCCAGCGAAAACACTTACAGCTTGTCTAATCGTACGAGGAAAACCATCGAGAATAAAACCTAGTTCCCCTTTAGCTCCCCCAGCCTCCAATCTCTTCGACAACAAGTTTATTATGATCTCATCAGACACCAACTTCCCCTGGTTCACGATCTCCGATAACTACAACACCATAAAACAATCGCAGACAATCAAAACCCAATAAAATGCAGATCTGACAGAAAAAAAAAAAAAGCAATCAGAAGATTCAAGAACCTCTTGAGAGAGAGGGCCGGAGGAAGCGAGCTCTTCACGGACGAGATCTCCGGTAGCGATGTGAGGAACGCCGAGGAGATTCGAGAGCCGGCTGGCGTATGTGCCTTTTCCGACGCCCGGCGAGCCCAGGAAGACCCACTGCACGCTGCGGTCCTTGGGATCCTTGACGGCGAGATTGGGCGTGGGCCCCAAGCGCGGGCTGTAAGGCGAGGCGCCGTGAGAGGTGGTCTCAGGGGCGGCGCCTGAGTACAGGCACCGGCTTATGCGGTAGACGGAGGAGAAGGAGGGTTTTGATCGGCGGGTTAGGGCCGCCATTGAAACCGCGAAGTTTGCAGAGTGCGAATGGGAGAGAGTGGAAGTTTGTAGGATGTTGGAGAGTGTTGTTTTATGCCCGCGCAACCCTAATGAATAATGTCGTTTTTTGGGGGAATTGGCTTGTGCCTGACACTGTGACCTCAAACTTTTAATGACAATGTGTCTTTTTTAGGCTAAATGGCTTGTGCCTGACACGGTGACCCCATACTTTTAATGACTACGCGTCTTTTTTAGGAAATTCTGGCGTTTACCAAATTTTGGGAATGCAAAATATTAGTGAGCCTCACTTGAAATCAGGAATCAAATTCCTGATATTTCTGGAATTGAATTACCGACTTGGGTGAGGTATTTGAATTCCAGAAGAAAGCCAACATCCAGAATCAAAATTTTCGACCGAAACTACCCTTTCAGATTCAACCCCTTCCATTTGCCTCCTGCGATTCAACCACCCAAAACGCATCCATCCCCACTCTTGAACCAACGCATACCATTGCATCACCTCCCAGACTGCCAATACCCTTCACCAACCCACCCCAAAAATTATACCCAACAGACCTAGTTCCAAATCCTAATGCGGAGAAAGAAAGAGAGAGATGCAGAGGAAGGTTGACGCGTCGGGAATGGCAAGAGTTTGCGTTTAAGGATGATCGAAGAAACAAATTGAGAAGGATGCAAAGGGAGAGTATAGAGGGTTCTAGTGGAACCGTGGAGGTTCCAGAAACTTACCTTGTTTTTTTGAGTTTTTATTCTTTAAAAAATAAAAAGAATTCAAGTTCTATTAAAAATAAAAATATGGGAGTTAAAATTTTAAGTAAATTAAAACATATATACTAGTGTGAAATTGTTTTAAAAAGTTTAAAATTTGTCTGTTATAAATTAAGGGTATTTCAGTAATCATACAAATTTTCATTCCGATTCAGGTGAATTAGTAGACAACTTATATCATTCTAACTCCGCTTCCAGAACATTATAGTCAACACTTTGACAGGAATTCGATTATGACTTCTCCCCATTCCCATTCCCATTCCTCCTCAATTCAATTTTTCTCGTTCTGATTACGGATTAGTAAACGAACCCTTAATGACCAATGTTGTTTCTAAGACTAATCTCATTTCCATCTCTGTGTGAAGTTCAAGTAATGTTTAGATAGTGTTTTGGTCCACTAGTCGAACTACTCTCAGAAAGTATTGTCTTTGAGTACACTCATAATTGTTCATACACTAGATGCAAAATGAGACCCCTTAAGAAGTTATGGAGCTTGAAGTTTTACATCTGAGTGCAAGTGGCGTGTAATGTACTTAGCTCCATTAAATCAAACATCTCTTTCGTTGTTAATCTTATGACAAAAAATAACAATGCGCTTACACGCCACCACCAAATTGGTGATAAAAGACGTTTTTTTAATATTGCGGATTTGAGCTTATTCTATCCTGACACCTTAGAATAGATCACACCCCATGGTCCTCAGAATGATGTTTGCCTTGTTAGTTTGCTCACAATGTGTACTTGTCTGACCTGTGCAAGATACATTCTTAAATGAATAATTTCTTTATCATTAGGAACACCGCAATGTTTTGGAGGTCCACCAAATAGACTTTAGTTGCAACATCTTCGAATTTTGACAAGATCCCCGCCTTGCACGAAGCCACATGTGTACGTGAGAGCCATTTTCTTCGGCCATATATTCGAAGCACTTGTGGTTTTTCATCCACGAGTTCCAACGATGATCCATAACGACAACGTCGCATGTATTGACCAGATCAAGCAATGATACATCAACAAAGTCAACATTAAGTTTATTGTGTCTACACCACATCAGCAAAGCATCAGAAGATTGAAGTCAAGCAAATCCGAACCCAACACAACCTTGCTGACCTCTTTACGAAGTCACAATTGAAGTCAATCTTCTAGAAGCTTGCCTGAGGAATTGGTATTCATAAATATCTTATTTGCAATGCTCGTAGTTCTCAGGGCGAAGTTTTATCGAACTCAATGGGAGTATTCTGCAGTATACTCACTTGACCTTAATGTACTCTTTTTCCTTTAGATCATGACCATTTCTCCTATTGAGGTTTTGCTAACGTGACTAGGTTTTAACGAGACACCACATTAAATGGTCATACCCTTGTGTGCGTTCTTACTATTTATGTCTTGAAGATGTTTAAGTATCGACATGTTACATTAACTCACATTTTCTTCTTAGACTATGGGTTTTGACCAATTGGCTTTTACTATACCCAGATTTTGGTAAGACTTACTTCTGTATACAATCAGGGGCATCCAGACTTGGACCAGGGTGATCCTAGGACCACCCGAACGTCTGAAGAAGCGCCAGTTAGAACCTTTAAGGACCACCCAGCGATTTGGACATGTGGTGGAAGAGAGAAGACCACCACGGCTCTAATGTTCTTTGACCTTAGTTACAACGAAGAAAAAAGACTTTTTCTCTTCATTTCCCACGTGACCAACTCTCACTTTTATTTTAATTGTTGTCTGTGCCACTTAGCATTTTGATTAGCAAAGAGATGATGTATTACTCAACAAATATTTTTATACCATATGTTTGACATGTTGAGTCCCACATTGGCTATACAAAATGAGAAATAATAGTTTAAATATCCTAACCCCACTCCAACTAACACCGATGCCTTTTGTGATAAAATCCCACACCTGACGGACTGTGCATGTGATAATTACCAAGTAGGGAACAATATATGTGTTGTTGGAAGTGGGCCCTCGAACTGTCTCTTTGATAATTCTACATGGAAGGGAGTAGGGCGTATTGCCACGTGCTCGGTGGGTTCCTATAGCCCCACGCGATGATGGTGGGTCCTATGGTCCCGCGTGTATAAGGAGTCTCTTTGGCTCCACGTGGTTGTCGATGTGTGGATCTCCCACGTGTGACCCACTAATTGGGTCCCACGTGATGTGGGGTGTTGAAATGTCCCACATAGACCGTATCTCTGAGAAAAAAAGAGTTTAAATATAGTAACCCCACTCTAACTAATACCGAGGCTTTTTGTGATAACACTCCACACTTGACGGATTGTGCAAGTAGTAATTACCAAGTTGGGGACAATATCGGTGTTGGGAAGTGGACCTTCCGCCCGTCTCTTTGATAATTCCACATGGTATCAGAGTCAGGGAACAGACCTGCACGTACTGCCATGTGATGAGTGGGTCTCCTTGGCCCCTCGCTATGATGGTGGGTCTCTTGGCCCCTCGTGTAGGGTGAGTCCCCTTGGCTCCACGTGGTTGCCGATGTGTGGACCTCTCACGTATGACCCATTAATTGAGTCCCACGTGAGAGAACTTGTTGAGTCCCACATTGGCTATACAAAAAGAGAAATAATAGTTTAAATATCCAAACCCCACTTCAACTAACACCGAGGCCTTTTGTGAGAAAACCCCACACCTGACAAATTGTGCAGGTAGTAATTACCAAGTTGGGCACAATATCGATGTTGTTGGAAGTGGATCATCGGCCCGTCTCTCTGATAATTTTATATGACACCGTTATTTTTGAAAAAAGTTCCCTATAAATTCATGCAACATTTGAAAAGTATTATGTAAAGTACTATGAACTCGTATCTACTTGCACTTTCATTTCATACCATCAAATTCACTAAATTATTAAAGCAAAAATTATTATATTTGTGTATGTTCTACGTTGAATAATAAACCTAATTAAAATAATAAACATCAAATTCTCAATACAAATTTTTTCGACAAATTTTTTTTTTCTCAATACAAGTATAGTTTTTTTTTGTAATTGTAAATGGACACTTACTTTATGAGATATAGTAAGTTTACTTAAATCTGCCTAGTCCTTTGCCTAGACCCTTTTTAGGCTCCCGCCGCTGTTCTAGCGCCTAACATCCCTTGATAGGACCACCCAAAGTTAAAATCCTGGATCCCCAATTGTATACAATCTCTATTAGACTCGCGTTTGCTAATTGTGCCGACTAGACGAGACGACTTCATCACTAGTTCTACACTTGCCTGAAGATCTAATGCGCCGACTACTTGAATATTTGCACACTCAATGGAGAGTGTTGTTAGAATCATAGAACATGTGTGTTTGTGTATATCCTAGTAGATTGTATTTAGTGTTCCTATGTGATCAAGCTGAAGACAGACGCACCTGCATATACATGTCAAGGAAAACTGCATGCACATTAAAAATGTTTTTACCACTATGTTTAGTTTATAACTTCCAGATTAAGAATCTCTTCGTCGTTCATAGTGGTGAGGGTGTAACTACCCTTATTGTTTACTCTGCTGATCTTGTACGAACCTTCCCATATGGGATCCATCTTTTTGGAGCCTTCTCTGCGGGCCACGATGAAGGCTTTTCTCAGGACTAGGTTTTCAAGCTGGAACTGCCAAATCTTCGCATTTTTGTTATAGCTAGAGAGGAACTGCTGCTGATAGGCTGTAATGCGCATGATAACCTTTTTACGTTCTTTCTATGCCATATATAAATTTGTGGCCATCTTCTTTTTGTTCTACTCAATGCTTGGTAGTAAAGTGTTAATGCTCGGCACGATGACACTAAGATAGATGATTGCTTCTGAACCGAATGCTAGAGAGAAATGAGTTTCACCGATTGCTTGTCGTTTGGTTGTGTAATATGCCCATAAAACACCAGGAAGTTCATCTAGCCACTTCCCTTCTTGTCTGATAGGGATTTCTTGTGGTCGTTATGGGCTCTGTTTCCACCCACCTGGTAGCCACTTCCCTTCTTGTCTGATAGGGATTTCTTGTGGTCGTTATGGGCTCTGTTTCCACCCACCTGGTGAAGTAGTCAGTTGCCACGATCATCATGCCTCCGCCCCTAATAACAAGCGGCATTAGCCCTACTAAGTCGATTTCCCACTGCATGAATGGCCAAAGACTCGTCTGCGGGTGTAGTTCGCTGGCAGGCAATACTGGTATTAGCTTGTAGCAATAAAGGTGTCTCACTTTTTCACAAATTCCTCAGTGTCTTGGTGTATCATTAGCTAGTAGTAGCCTGCGTTGAGAGCCTTATACACTAAGAAGCAGCCTCCTAAGTGGTTTCCACAAATGCCTTCGTGGACTGAGCTTAAAACCTTCAGGTCATCGAGAGGCGCTAGGCAGCAAATATGTGGTCCAGTGAAGAATCTTCGAACGACCATATGTCGTTCCACATGTAGTAGCATGCTGCCTATGTTTGGAGCCTTCTAGAGTCCAATCTGTTTATGAGGAGTGTCCTATTAGACAAACAGTCTACAATATGGTCTTGCTAGCTTAAAGTTGTACTAATTTGTGACACCTCAGCTGCTTGTTCCGTTTCTATGCTGGGATTTTCCAAGTGCTCGACTAGAATAAAGCGTCTGAATTGATGATCAAAGGCAGAGCCTAGGCCTACTAGCGTGTCTGCATGAGCATTTTCTGCTCGTGGAACCTAAGTGAGGGTGTAGGTGTGAAACGTCACGAGCAACTCTCGCATCTTCTCGAGGTACTAGGCCATCCTTGGATGCTTTGCTGCATACTCCTCGGTATTTTGGCTGGTGATTAGCTAACAATCAGAATGGATTACGAGCTTTTTTTTTCACCAAGTCTTTTACCATTTGGAGGCCTGCTAGTAAAGCTTCGTACTCTGCTTCATTATTGGAAGCTTTGAAGCTTAGAGTGATCACTTGCTCGAGCATTAAGCCGTCTGGGGATGATAAAAACCAAGCCTGCTCCAGAGCTCTTACAGTTTAATGAACCGTCGACGTGTAAGAGCAAAAATTCCTTGTCAGAAAGGGCCGGTATGGCCAGGGTGACACGCCCCAATCCCTATATCCTCCAAACACTAGGATGACACGTGCTAGCTGATGCCTGAGGGTAACGAAGCCATTTTAACATGCATGCAAGTTATGAAGAAAGAACGAGCGTAAAATAAAATATGGAAAGGTAAATTACATAAAACTACCTCAATTATAGGATGAACCATAATCTCATACCTCATGTTTTAAAAGTTACAATGTCATACCTTATCTTACAAATTTATTGCAATGTCAGACATCTGTCAGTTTGTCTGTCAATTTTTCAATTAAATGATGACGTGGCTTGAGGTCAGGCTCACTCTTTTGCCCAACTGGATAAAAATATTAATAAATTAAAGATAAAATCATTTAAATATTTTATATTAAAAAATGTGGGACCCAGCCCCTGCAAACCCATCACCTTCCTCTTTCTTCCCTAGTTCGATTGTCCTCATTCATTCTTTCCTTCAACACCAAAACCACAACTCATTCTCCCACCGCCTTCCTCACCCGCCAATCACCTCATATTCACCACCCTACGTCCAAGACTAGGCTCATCACTGCCACCCCACCCACTTATTTTTGACGAGGCCCTAACGAGGAGCAACGCATTGATGGAAAAACTATTAAGAGATAAGAGGCAGGGGCCCAAGAAGGGTTGCTTTTAGCCTATAACTGCATAGGTACGTTGATAAAATCCAGTTGGTGGGTGGAGCAGCCGGCAACAATGGAAGCGACGCCTCCCTCGACAAATCCTTTGATACCCATTTTCCAATTAATCAAAGGTAAAATCTTTTAGGGTTTTTTTTTCCCTTTTTTGGCGATTGTTTGTTAGAAAATGAATGAAAGAATTAAAAAATTGGATCAAAATTGAATTGATAGGTTTAGGAGAACCAATTAGGGTTTATCTCACTGAAGATGGATGCCAGATTTGTCGCAACGCTCGAAGGTGCAAACAGTGTGGTTGGGCACATTAGCCTGGCCGTAAAGGATGATAGTGTGGGAGGAGAAGCGCAGCATTTTGAAGTCAGGCCGAGAGGCGAAGAAGTTGACAAGGAACTAGCAGATGAAGTCGTAGTGGTTGTTATCATGGAGGCGGTTAATGGCAATAGAGAAGGCAATGCGATCGAGGTGGGATTCGGGGGTTAAGGGGGGCGAATTTGCAGAATTCGAGGATTTTGGAGGGGTTTTTCTCGAATTTGAGGAGGGCATAGGTGAGGGCGACATGGCGAATGCAAGATAGAACAGACATGGCTTCTAAAGCGAGAAACGGGGGTTGTCTTTAGGGTTTTGCAGAGGTATTAGGAGGACAAACGAACTGGGGAAGAAGGGGGAGGGTGATGGGATTGTAGAGGGTGGGTCTCACATTTTAAAAAATAAAATATTGAAATTATTTTATCTTTAATTTATTAGTATTTTTATCCAGTTAGGCGAGGGAGTGGGCTCGCCTCAAGCCATGACATCATTTAATAGAAAAATTGACAGACAAACCGACAGGGGTCTGACATTGCAACAATTTGTAAGATAAGGTATGACATTGTAATGTTTAAAACATGAGGTATGAGATTGTGGTTTGACCTATACTTGAGGTAGTTTTGTGCAATTTTCCCAATATGTAAATTTAAATATAATGAAATATACAAAAGCAGAAACATGTTTAAAGTATACAACTAATCAAGAATACTACGAAAGGAAGATTATAAAAAGGTACAATAACAAAGAAATAGGTCCTACACTGAGAGGACTCAAAGATACCGATACCGGGAGTGCCTTAATGTCAGGATCGAATGCCTCAATTCTAAGTCCTGAAGGGGGCACAAAACAAAGCATGAGTGGACCAATGTTTATAATAATCATAATAAGAAAACTTATTATTCTTTCTGAACATACTAACCCCCCGTTTTGAAAACACATATAGTACTACATAATAGGTTTTCTGAAAACCCTAGCATGCCATGAAAGTGTTCGTAAAGCATGTATATATAAAATAGTGCTCAGTAATGGTAACATAGTCGCCTGAAGGAAAATCCATAAAACCTTCGTAAATCATAAAACAGTGTACTTAACTAGGGGTATCATAGTCGCCCGAAGGCATATCCATCACCCGAGGGTGAAGCTGTACAACACTGGGTTACGTTAGTGAAGAAACATGGTAGGTTCCATCACCCAAAGGTGAAATTGTACGGCTCTAGGTTACGCCAGAGAAGAAATATACATAACATACTGACACTAGATGTGGCTAGTGAAGGTGTCTGATACTGGTTTCGCCAGTGAAGCTGGAAGTATGTCATAAATATCTCACTACTCATCAATTGTGTCATATGGCCATAGACAAGTACATACTTGTATTGTGTGTATGCATTGTATGATTACCCACCAAGTCAGCACCGAAAACATCAACAGAGCTCAAATGCTCAAAGCATCATCTCATAAACCATAATAAATCATATTTGTAAAGTGTAAAAAGTCATGGTTCGCAAATCTTTCGTACACGTAAATTCAATATTTCATAAACATTTCATAAAACTTAAATTCAATAAATCATAAATATATTTCATGAAACGTAAAATCAGGAAATCATGCTTTTCATGAATGCAATCCTAGTATTTTTCTAACATCATGAAATTAAGAAGGGATCCACTTGCAGATACTCCGTCGTCGACAATTCATGCAAACTAGAGAGGACGGGATCGCCACTAACAAACGCACCTAAGCACATAAAGGGACCAATTAGTAAAACCCTAATAAAATGGTTGAATTTGGGAAAACAAAGTGCGGATTTGGAATCAGCTCGTCGAATTACCGTCATAAACCAAGCCGTTGAGTCGGTCAACTAACTTAAAACTTCAAAATTTCACCAAAAGGATGCTAAAAATATATTCAGGGCATCAAAATTAGTCTAGAAGGGGTCCCGAGAAAATTTCGTAAAAGTCGACGCAAGGAATATTCCAAAGAATATTTTGGTTGCCGGTCGCCGTCGTCGGAATATGGGTAAACTCGCCTGATTTTCAAGGAAATTTTCAAATAGCCATATCTCTCTCATTTCTCATCCAAATTTGATTTATAATATATCAAAACGAAGCTAGGGAAGTGAAGAAAAAGGTTATATGGAGCTCAAAAAATGGCCAGAAATGGCCGGAAAACGCCTGCAAAACGTCAGAGGTCGTTGGAAACTTGGGAAAGTTCAAATGGTTATAACTTCTTCAATACTCAATGAAATTGGATGATTCAAAAACAAAAAACATACCTCTTGATGAGACGAAGAGGATGGTACCTTTGTCGATGGGTAACTCACCGTGGTTTGGCCAGAAAAGTCATGGCCCTATTTCATTTTGATCCCAACGATCCGGAAAGAAGTTCAAGGTTAGGTTAGGTGTTCTGGATTCGTGAGGACGAGACGAAGCTTGTGGTGCTCCTGGTTTGGGCGGTGGTGGTCGAGAAATTGGTGCACCGCGTGCTCTCAGTGACTAGGGAGAAAACGAGGTTTGAGAGTGAGATCGAGAGAAAGTCCCCGACCGGGGGGGGGGGGGGAAGAGAAAAAGAGAGTTAAGTGGGTGTGGGCCCCATGGGTACACAAAAAATCCTACTTAAAAAATAATATAACAATAAAATAATTAAAATAGTAATTTTACAAAAATATCTTACGGATTCGTAGTTCCGTAAAATCTTCGTCGTAACTCTGATTTCAATTCCGCTTGCGCCCACTCATTCGTAACATTGAGTACTACACGAATACGCTAAGGAAAGAGTTTTACGTGACATGATAATACGGTCAACAAAAGTCAACATTTTTGCCCCAAGGGGCATTTTGGTAATAACACACCTTTAAAATTATAAAAATTGTAAAATTAGAGACGGGTTATTAGAATCTACCCCCGTTAAAAAAATTTCGTCCTTGAAATTTGAAATAACTTGCTATACATAAAATACTAGAAAGATAGGAATAAAATATGTACAAGGAAGAAATCAAATCAGAGCGGTTGCATAAAAGAGAATGTCATTCCGTTGCGATCGGATTGCAATGATTCCTCTTTCATGCCTCCAAGCTAATACTTTCCTTCTTCCTCAGTATAATTGTATAGTATAATACCTATATAAAAATATAAAGTCAAAAGTACATATAATAACACAACGTCAAAAATATGTACATATAATAAAACAACGTAAAAAATAGATATATAATAACATAGAATTAGAATACTTGTATTGAATTTAAAACTAAAACTGGAAATGATACTCAAACATTCGTAATGTTGTGTACTCCACGTACACATGAACAATAAGGTCCTGGAGCGAAATAGTTGAAAGATGTATATGGACAAACACTTGTTGTCAAACATTTTGAAATTGGTACCAAGTGGAATAACATGTATATAAAAATAATAACTTGCTGGACTGACTAGTCAAGCCAGCTAGTCAACTAAGATAGATATGTTAGTCAATAAATCAAAGATTAAATGACCAATTTCAGTTACCAAAAGTTATCCTAGTCAGCTAGGCCTTAGTTTGTTCCAAGTTATTAACATGTCAAGTGAGCATGATTGTGAGCACATACTTATTAAATATTCAAGTGATACATGTAGCATGTATATGTATGTGAGGTATGTGATACAATATAAATAACTTCGAACACAAGATGTTTTTGGCCGGAAAAACCCACCTCTGGGTTAAAAAACTAGGGACTATCCACTGAATCAAGGTTCTTACAAAGTACCACGCAAAGCTCAATTCCTTGAACCCTATATATGGAGCAGCTTTACCTTTGTGCAACCTTGCCTCACAAAAAATGGATTCCTTCGGTCTTCACGAAGTGGCAGCTCCTCCTAAGCTCTTAACCTTGGGGCAACGGGACCATCACAAGAACTATGCATATGATTATATGTAGATCTGGATTCCAATGTCTAGTCAGTTTCTCCAATCAAACAGTTGAAGGAAGAAACTGACAAAAATCCTAAAATAGGTGAGTTTTGAAGATTTAAAACTAGAAATACTTGACCACAAATTTAATGCAAAACCAGAGACAATGCAACCCTATAATGATTGGGTGTTTAATGCATGAAAGAAGGTTTTGCAACTAGGGTTTCATAAATGAAGAATAAAGAGGAAGGTAAGATCTTTAAGCCTTTCTCTCTCTAACTTCTCTCTAGAAAATATAATCTGAAAACCCAAAAAAAGAAAAGAAAAGAACAAATGAACCAGCTAAGGATCTTAACCTCAAAAGCTTTGGTTCGTTTTTCAACCCATAGGACACGTGTTAAGCTTCAAAACGATCTGAAATCAAGGGTGAAAAACAGACATTTGCCATAAAGTTGTCAGTTAGCCCATGTGGGTAGGTCTTAAATTGCGTACCCAGCTTGCTGGAATTCCATACGCACGGTTGACTAGACAACTAAGCTAGTCATTATGAAACAAGAATGTAGATGTGAAATACACATGCATGAACAAACCTTTTGAAGTGAGTTGTGCCACATCCTTGAACATTTCTTCCTAGCAGACACAACCTATAAATAGAGAAAAGCCTAAAGCTAGATTCAGCATGTAGTACACTTACAATGTTAACAAGGAAAACCAAATCTAAAAGTCTAGACTTCACAATCTCCCCCTTTGGCTTTCCTTGACAAAATACCCCAAGCCTAAAGCTAAATTCACTCACCCACACTCAAGAAATAAATGAAGGAACGGATCCTGAAAAACAACAAATCTTGACAAGAACAAGTGAAATTTATCATGGGTAAAAAAGCTTGGAAGGTATTAAATGCAACTAAAAATTTTTCTCCCCCATTTTGTCATGGTAAGACAAAGACAAGGTAGAATAACACATGCAATTTTCAAAGTATGCAACAAACTACAATGCAAGGACAATAGAAGCACAGCGGAGACAGAATTAGCAATATATCGTATGAGAATGTCCAAGCAAGGTGAAGCAACTAGTAAACATAGGTAAGTGATCTAACTCCCCCAGAAAGGATGTATGCAATGAAATTGAACTCTCTCCTAATTGATGCTCTTCATGAAAACACATTCCCCCAAAATTCTAAATCATGACTTCATTTATCTGACATGGGATAGTGACTCAATAGAGAGTGAAATATGTCCACTGACACACAGATTTGAGCATAAGGGTAGAAAAATGTATCCAAACAACCAAAGGTAGCTCATTAAGATTATAGAGATTAAGCTAACAGTTAAATGTTTGCGCCAATAAACTACAGCTGAAGCACAATCCATGAAAATGATAAGAAAAAGTAGTTTGAATATCGATGCTTCCAAGAGATAATGACAAGACAAGTGTTTGACAAAATAATATGCAATGCAATTCTTAAAAGACAACTCTTCAAGGGCATACAAAGACAGTAAGACAGAGATGAGCACTTGCTCATGATGCAACTGTGATGTGACAAGGTAAGGGTCTAGGATTGGTGACAACCATCTTGAAATCATAAAACCAAGCATTTAATCTCAAAAGCATTTTCAACATTAACCAAGTTTTTAATAATCCATTGACCTTAAGAGACAACACTTCTTAGATAATATGGACAAAGGACAAGACTCGCAAAAAGCAAGGCCTAAGCCTTGAAAAAAAAGCCAACATTGGTGAAGAACTTTGAGTGAGGCACCAATTTGAGAAGTGCCGAGGTCATTTGAATGACGATGATATGTTGATGAATCACCAATTGATTTTTCAGAGAATTTGATTCATGACCTACGGAGGGGGAACTTGGAGCACTACACATGACATTGCATGGAAGGCCAAAATGAAGGGATTTTCCCATTTTATAATATATACTTTCTTTTGAAGACACCCATTTCAAAAAACACTCTCCCATTTGAATTTTTGTTTTGATTTTGGGGAAAGCATAAAAAGAAGAGAATTGGCACATGGTCCAGATTATAGTGTAAGTAAAGTCACTACCACTCAAATTGGACCAAAGCAACATTAAATTCAAAAACATCACTAGATTTGGATGATTGGAAAAATGATTTTTCAGAGGCTATCTGAGAGAATTGGGAGAACCTTTGACATCACAGTGAAAAAATATTCAAGGCTAATCTACTTATTACTACCAATGTATCACAGATAAGAGATGCATATAGAGAGCAAGATGATATTATCTGATAAGATGACTACACAAAAACATGCACAAAAACTAAACAAAATATTCCACTCTTGGAAACAAGGCTATACAACCTAATCAATTCACATCACAAAGATCAATAGACCATCGAAGATTTTTGTACCTTCGATTATCTAGGGCTTTAGCTGGAAGATGGTAGCTAGCTGTTTTTCAGTCAGCACAAAGGTTAAGGTAAGAATTTTACCTTCCACAAGATCTCTAATGAAATGATGCCTTATATCAATATGTTTGGTTCTTAAATGTTGGACAAGGTTCTTGGAAATATCAATAGCACTCATATTGTCACAATAAACAAGAAAGGTGGATTGAGAGATACCATAGTCACTAAACATTTGCTTCGTCCACATTAATTTAGTGCAATAGCTTCCTACAGCAAAGGAGACACCATTTTGCTTCTTGTTATGCCAAGCTACCAGATTGTTTCCAACATAGAAAGCTCCCCCATAAGTGCTTTTTCGATCATCAATGCACTCAGCCCAATCAACATCACTATATCCAACCAAGTTGGTGTTGGTGTCATGAGTATATTGTAGCCCAAAATCAGTAGTTCCACCCACATATTCGATTATCCTCTTCACTGCTAATAGGTAAGACTCCTTAGGGCAACTTTGAAACCGAGCACACACCCCAACTGCAAAGGTAATATTTAGCCTAATTATAGTCAAATATAGTAGACTTCCAATCATGTTTCTATACAGAGCTTGGTTAACATCCTTACCACTTGAGTCCTTGTGAATTTTGGCACAAGTACTTAATGGAGATCTAGCAACTTTTGATCCTTCAAGACCAAATTTCTTCACTAAATTCTTGGTATATTTGGCTTGAGAGTTGAAAATGCCATCCTTTTCTTGTTTGACTTAAAGTCCAAGAAAGTAGTTTAGTTCACCAACAAGGCTTATTTCAAACTCACTGGTCATCATATCAATAAACTGCTTCACAAGAGAATCAGAGGTGAAGCCAACAACAATATCATCGGCATATACTTGAGCAATCATAACATGAGATTTCACCTTCCTTACAAATGGTGTATTGTCAACTAAGCCATATGTATAACCATGAGCAAGAAGATAAGAAGATAAGAAGATAACTTGTCATACCAAGCACGAGGAGCTTGTTCCAGACTATAAAGAGCCTTTCTTAGTTTGTATACTTCATCTGGCTTGTGAGGATCCTTAAAGCCCTTAGGCTGTTCCACATAGACTTTCTCATTAAGATATCCATTAAGGAATGCAGTTTTGATATCCATTTGAAAAAGCTTAAACTTTAAATGGCATGCTATAGCATAAAGAAGTCTAACTGATTCCAGACGAGCAACAAGAGCGAATGTTTCATCAAAATCAACACCTTTAAGTTGAGAGTATCCTTGAGTAACAAGCCTAGCCCTATTTCTGATCACATTTAGTGTTCGATGGACGATCAACAAGGGACCAGACTTTATTCTTCTCAAACTGATTCAGCTCTTCCTGCATAGCCAAAATCCATTCCTCATTAGTTAAGGCATCGTTGACATTTTTGGACTCAATCTGAGACACATAACACACATTAGCAACTTCATCAGCAATTTGCCTTCGAATTCTAACTCATTTATTAATAGGACCCACTATTTCCTCATCATGATGACTTCTGGCCCACTTCATCAGCAATTTGCCTTTGAATTCTAACTCCTTTGTCAACAAGACCCACTATTTCCTCATCATGACAACTCATTTACTACCAATGCATACTTTCTTTAATTTGAGACTCACATTCGCCCATTGTGCAGACGACTTCATCAACTGATCTACCTTATCTGTTGAAGACCTGATGCGATGTTTTGTTTGAGTATTCACACTCAAGGGGGAGTGTTGCAGTCATATTAGATTAGGAATGTGATTGTGTAAATCCTAAAGTATTTGGGATATCCTAGAAGATTCTTTAGGGTTAGATATTATCCTATTAGAGTTGTAATCCTATTAGGGTAAGGATTTAACCTTCTCTACTTCTATAAATAAATGCACAATAGGGTGATATAACACGCACCTCACAAATACATATCTCTCTTTGTGCCGCCGGCTCCCTCTTTTCTTGTCCCTAATCCAGTTCAGTAAATTAGGCCTACAACATAATTAAATATAATTGGGATTATTTACTTGATAGGGTTTGTCTTCAATTGGGAGTGTATTAATGATAAGATTTAGGGATATCCTATTATTAAATAACTTTGACTTTTTTCCATGGGTAGTGGAGCTCTAAGCAGTCGTAGTCTACAACCTGTATGTCCTAGGATGTTGAGCTGCAGGTGGGATGCCTTCTCATTTAATAAAGGCAGTCTTATCTTTTTCAGCTGAAAGTCCACGTGTCGTCTCTAGGAATTTTGGGATTTTTGGCTCCATAAATGCCGCTCACACCTACTGGTCTACTTGTAAGAAAGGGCAGTAAATGTAGAAATCCCAAGCTGCTTGTAAGCCTGAAGTTGTTTCCTAATTTGATGTAGTTTCTCACTTTAAATAGGAATTTAAATTCTTCTAGGAAAGGGATTTTAATTACCACCAAAATCTATTTAAGCCTGCCTTAAGCAGAGAATTAAATAAACTTGGAGATAAATTAAAATTCCTACAAGAAAGAAAGTAAGTCAGAGGATATTTGTTCCCCCTCCCCTAGCAATCTCTTTCGATTGCCCATGAAAAGAATTGTGTTTCGTTATTTTTCTTCTTCTCCACACCGTTCCAAGCTAAGAAAACTTAATTTTCTCTCTTTTCCTGATTTTTAGGTGCATCGGGGCTTGAATTTCAGCTTGACGGGGGTCGACAAGTAGGAAAAAAGTGTGCAAATGTGGCCTGCTATGCTACTACTAGCCTGATGCAGCGTGGTTGGGTTGGCTTCGTGTTTCGTTGGAACTGGCGCGGCTGAATCAGCTTGGCACGTTGAGCTGGGTGCGGAGGAGGAAGGCCAGTGCGGGCTGGGTATTCCAGGCGACTGGAGATGGGCTCGGGCCCATGCATAGGAAGGGAGAGAGTGCAGGAAAGAGGTGCATGCCTTATTCCATGAGTGGGCCTACGGACCTTTGGACTAGGCACACGCGGGAAAAAAGATGGCGAGGAAGAGGGGAGGCGCGGGGGTGCCAACCTCCTTCCAAGCTGGTCTAAGAGTGAGACCAAGGAGCCAACTCGAGCTAGGCTCCCTGCTACTACACCCTAAGGGCTGGACCGTGGGGCCTGGCGCATGGCGTTGGGTTCTGCGGCTTCTTTTATTTATTTATTTATTTATTTGTTTCTTATTTGAGTAGCCGTTTAACAACTTTTCCTTGCGCCTTCATAGGATTTGTTTCAAACATGTCTTCCTCGCTCTATGACTTCCGCGATCTACAAAAATGATGAATTTATTCCGTTGTTATATCTCCAGGGCGGATCTGCAAGTAAGCTAGGCTATTTCCAGGCTGCTCATGTCAAGATATGTTTCGATGAGTAGTTCAAAGACTTCCTTAAGATGTATAAGCACCCAATTTCATCTAGGGTTCGTGTGAAGCGGGCCAAGGAAGGTAGCAGTTGTGTGGGTCTAGGATAGCCATCAAGATCCATATACACTAATTGTAGAGGCTTCGAGGTTGCAGTATCATTTAATCTCTTGTGAGCCACATTGATCTGCTTCCCCAGTTGGCAAGATCCACAAACATAAGAGTATCCTTTAACAACCTCATGATTTGACAATTTATGAAGATCTTTGAAGTTGACATGACCAAGTCACATTAACATCATCAATAACTTTGTTGCGCTTTGGAGAAACATCAACCTTTGAGGCATCAAGAATATAACAATTGTCTCTAGATATAGGAAGAACCAACAAGTTATTTCCATGTTCATCCACAACTAAGCAACCTTTTTTTGAGAAACACACTTCATCAACCATATCATCACACAACTGGCTAATGCTAATAAAATTTGACTTCAACCCATCAACGTAGCTAACATTTTCAACCTTAGCTAATCTAGGGATCTTAACATCACATTTCCCTGTGATCTAAGACTTGTCCCCACTACCAAACACAACATCACCTCCAATAAAATGAGCAAGAGATGAGAAAGCCTCATTGTCTTCAGTCATGTGCCGAGAGCACCCACTATCAAGATACCACACATTTAGTTTGGTAACATAAAGAGCATTGAGAACAACTAAGCATATGTTGGAGACTTTTTGAAACCATTTAGAGTGAGGCCTTACCCTTTACATACTGGATGACTGCACAAGTTGGGCAATTATGTTGACTTCATTGACCAGTCGATCCACCTGATTCTTTAAAGTGTCATTATTCCCAGAATGAAGTTTCTTACACTTGGGATGAATGTGTCCCAATTCACCATAATGATGACATGTGGAAATAAATCTGGACTTTGAGCTTGGATTAACTTTAGGCACCACAAGAAGAGATTCCATCACGAACCTTGATTTTGTACCTGTTGAGCTTGATCTGTTTTCCATGTAGCCAAGGCATCTTTTGTCACCATAAGATCTCGTCAATTTTTTTTCAGCACCAATGGTATGACGAATAACTTTGTCACTTGCCTCATTCAGCTCAAGTAATTGTTTTTTATTAGCCTCGTGATACATAATGTTATTTGCTTTCAACACATGAATTTGATTCATCAAGTTTTCTTGAAATTCCAGCAACTTTTGAACTTGAGCTTCAAGAACAGCAATAACATCATCTTTTTCTTCTTTGCCACTATAAAAAGAACCTTTCTCATTTTGTTCCTCAATATGTGTCTCAAGATAAAAAATCTTTTCATCTAGTTCATATTTGACTAGACAAAGAGACATGCTTCCTTTATGTAGCCCAACAACCTTCTTTGACAACTCAATCTTTTCCACTTTTACAGTACAAGTCTCATAAAATAAATTATCATTCTCATAAAATAAATTATCATACTTGATGTACAATTCGTCATAAGTTATATCCTCATTGTCATTTTGCACTAGATCGTCATCACTTAGAGATACATCTTCCATTGGGGCAACAAAAGCAACAATTTTTTCTTCATCATTTGACGGCTCATCAGAATGCACCGACCCTTGACCTTCACTTGCACTCCAAGTAGTCATCATTGCTTTGTCCCTTTTCTGATTTGATTCCCTATTGTTCGCACACTCAATAGCACGATGTCCACTACCACCACAAGAAAAACATAGACCAGATTCTCCAGATGAGGATTTAATCCTTCTACTTGTGAACCTTCCTTGTTTTCTACCAAAAGTAAGCTTTCCATGAGAGTGGTATTATGAGTTTTCAGAGGACTCCCCAACCTTTTTTATCTCCCTTCCTTTATTGTTGAGGATTCTTCTGAATTGGTTGACAAACAAGGCAGCATCATCTTCTAGAGCTTGCTCACAAGGAACATTGACAATCTTTGCATTTTCAACACTATGAAGAGCAACATCACTCCTTTTATTAGCATCATCTTTATCCATATCTAGCTCTATTTCATAAGTGATAAGCTTACCCACCAGTTTTCCAAGTTTGATCTCACTCAAGTCTTGAAATTCTTGAATGGCAGCCTTCTTAGCCATGAATCTTTTTAGCAATGATCTTAAGATCTTCTGAACAATGCTAGTTTCATCAATAGGTTTGCCCAGCCCCAAGGCTTCATTAGTTAACATTTCAACTTTTTCACAGAATGTCATGAATATCTCAGATTCTTTCATCCTCAAACTCAGAAAGTGTCATTTGAAGTTTAAGATTCCTCACTTTTTTATCTCATTCATGAAGAATTATGAGCTTGTCCCAAGCTTGCTTGGCCGTTGTGCAATATCGAATATGTGCAAATTGAGTTGAGAAATGGCGGTGACAATGGAATTTCTTGCTTTGTTGTTTGCCATGGCATAAGTAACTTCACCAAGAGACCATTCTCCTTTAGATTTAATCACAAATTCGCCATTAACATTTCTTGATGGTATTTTCCATTCCAAGGTAAGATAGTTAACAACAATTAAGTCTTGAGCTTCCAGAAAGATTTGAAACTTTTCACTCTATGCATCATAATTAGATCCCTCAAAAAAAAAAAAATGGAGGAGTATTGTAAGAGGTACCGACACGATCACGGTCCATGGTGAGATTCCACCTAATACCAGTAAATCCCAGAGATCACTCTATGTATATCTAAAGCAAGGCTCTGATACCAATTGAAATTGGTACCAAGTGGAATAACCTGTATATAAAAATAATAATTTGTTAGACTAACAAATCAATCCCCTAGTGAACTAAGATAGATATGTTAGTCAATAAATCAAAGATTAAATGACCAATTTCAATTATCAAAAGTTATCCTAGTCAGTAAGCCCTCAGTTTGTTCCAAGTTATTAACATGTCAAGTGAGCATGATTGTGAGCACATACTTATTAAATATTCAAGTGATACATGTAGCATGTATATGTATGTGAGGTATGTGATACAATATAAATAACTTTGAACATAAGATGTTTTTGGCCGGAAAAACCCACATCTGGGTTAAAAAATTGGGGACTCTCCACTAAGTATAATCCACTAGTATAATCAAGGTTCTTACAAAGTACCACGCAAAGCTCAATTCCTAGAACCCTATCTATGGAGCAGCTTTACCTTTGTGCAACCTTGCCTAATACAAAATGGATTCCTTCGGTCTTCACGAAGTGGCAGCTCCTCCTGATCTCTTAACCTTGTGGCACCAAGACCAGGAACTATGCATATGATGATATGGCGATGATATGCAAATCTGGATTCCAATGTCTAGTCAGTTTCTCTAGTCAAATAAAGGAAGAAACTGACAAGAATCCTAAAATGGGTCAGTTTTAAAGATTTGAAACTAGAAACACTTGACCACAAATTTAATGTAAAACCAAAGACAATGCAACCCTATTCTTCAATGATTGGGTGTTTAATGCATGAAAGAAGGTTTTGCAACTAGGGTTTCATAAATGAAGAACAAATAGGAAGGTAAGGTCTTAAAGCCTTTCTCTTTCTAACTTCTCTCTAGAAAATATAATCTGAAAACCCAAAAAAAAAAAAGACAAATGAACCAGCTAGGGATCTTAACCCCAAAAGCTTTGGTTTGTTTTTCAACCCATAGGACATGTGTTCAGCTTCAAAACAATCTGAAAAGATCAAGGATGAAAAACAGACATTCGACAAAAAGCTGACAGATTGCCCATGTGGGCAGGTCTTAAATTGCGTGCCCAGCTTGCTGGAATTTCGTGTGCACGGCTGACTAGACAACTAACCTAGTCAGAATGAAATAGGAATGTAGACGTGAAATGCACATGCATAAACAAACCTTTTGAAGTGAGTTGTGCCACATCCTTGTACATTTCTTCCCAGTAGACACAACCCATAAATAGAGAAAAGCCTAAAGCTAGATTGAGCATGTAGTACACTTACAATGTTGACAAGGAAAGCCAAACCTAAAAGTCTACTTCACACATTTCATTCGTGACAAACCACTATGGTCGCTCTCCTGATTGAGGTGTATAAGATTGAAAACCTATATTTGAAAAACCATAACTCTGACCACTTCCTTTGAATGAGGTTGCTATCACAAGCCACTTAAATAAACTGGCCCCACAATTACCAGGCTCAGAACCTACATTTCTACCTTCACCAAATCCTTGCTACAAGACTGCTTAAATCCTCAAGGCCGTTTGTAACCCTTCTTGGTAAGTCTGGTAAGCTTGTGAAAGGGTTATACTCCTAATGTTCCTGTTAAAACTGATATGACACTGGGCCCATATTTCAGTCGAGTCGATCCATCATGAATTTCTCACGGATTTAGCGAGAAACCATCTCGAGAAGGCTAAAGGAACACTCAACAATTTAAGGGTCAAAACAAGTCCATCAAATCTAAAGTACAAGATAACTGGATTGGATATAACTTTGATGCTTGAATACGTGTGAGTACCTAACTTGATTAGGTAATAGCAATTTGAAATGGTCGAACACTAACTCAACTTGAACGGTAGTCTAATGAAAACTAACGAACGGGAACTTAAATTTTTCCCCAAACCAACATTCCCAACAACTTGCTGCAATGGTAACTCCAAGAATATTCAATCACTAGTGGTGAAGATTCGCTCAATAAGGTGTTGATTGTGTGTTTGAATGACTGATGATCTCAACTAAAAACTTCAACGTCTGAGTGGTTCTCCTGGACAGTCTGTCTACTCCAGAAATGATACGAAGTGCAGTAAGGTAATCCAAGATTGATTAAAACATCTTTTAGTACCAGGAGGAGAATCTGGGATTACGAACAAAGCCGATGCAGACCAAAACGTTAGAGAATCTGGAAAATTTCGGGAATGAGGAGTTCTGCCAAATGGTTCACGGTATAGTCCTCACAGACTGATAGATAGTACACTTAGAGAGTTGGTCGACAAACACCCAATCATCACCATAGTCTTCACAGAGAGGTGTTATACGGTTTTCAAGCTAGGATGATAGCCGTTGATTCAAAGTCATAGGTAGGGTCTTTCACTTCGTGCATTTTCAATCGTTAAGAGGCACAAATGTTACTCGATCATGTTGCGTTAGCAAATAGCTAAACATTCAAATAAAATGAGGATTACACAACTGTGCCAAAAGACATTAATAAACAAAAGCCGTGACATCCAAATGATATCAAGGCCAACAGACTACTAGAGTAGGAGAAGATCCTAAGTATGCTCTGGACAAACCATGCTCTGATACCAAATTAACACACCCTGACCCTGATATCCTCCAAACACCAAGATGCCACGTGCTGCCAACACCCAAGGGTGACAAACCCATTTTAACATGCATGCAAGTTATGAAGAAAGAACGAACGTAAATAAAATATGTAAATTTAAATATAATGAAATATGTAAATGTGAAAACATGTTCAGAGCATACAACTAATCAAGAATACTATGAAATGAATACTATAAAAAGGTACAATTACAAAGAAATGGGTCCTACACCGAGAGGACTCGAAGATACCGATACGGGAGTGCCTCAACGTTAAGATCGTACGCCTCAAGTCTAGGTCCTGAAAAGGGTGCAAAACAAAGAGTGAGTGGACCAAAGTTTATAATAATAATAATATGAAAACTCATTATTCTTTCTGAACATACTAGCCCCCCGTTTTGAAAACACATATAATACTACATAATAGGTTTATTGAAAACCCTAGCATGCCATGAAAGCGTTCGTAAAACATGTATATATAAAAAAGTGCGCCGTAATGGTAACATAGTCGCCCGAAGGCAAATCCATAAAACCTTCGTAAATCATAAAATAGTGTACTTAACTAAGGGTATCATAGTCGCCTGAAGGCATATCCATCACCCGAGGGTGAAGCTGTACAACACTAGGTTGTGCCAGTGAAGAAACATGGTAGGTTCAATCACCCAAAGGTGAAGATGTACAACTTTGGGTTACGCTAGAGAAGAAATATAGCAGTGGCTAGTGAAGCTGTCAGACACTGGTTTCGCCAGTGAAGCTGGGAGTATGTCATAAATATCTCACTACTCATCAATTGTGTCATGTGGCCATAGACAAGTACAGACTCGTGTTGTGTGTATGTGTTGTATGATTATCCACTAAGTAAGCACTAAAAACATAAAAATAATATTTCCAAATCATATCAACAGAGCTCAAAAGCTCAAAGCATCATCTTATAAACCATAATAAATCATATCCGTAAAGCGTAAAAAGTCATGGTTCGCAAATCTTTCGTAAACGTAAATTCAATATTTCATAAAACGTTAATTTAATAAATCATAAATATATTTCATGAAACGTAAAATCAGGAAATCATGCTTTCCATGAATGCAATCCTAGTATTTTTATAAAATCATGCAATTAAGAAGGGGTCCACTCACAGATACTATGTCACCAACGAGCCGTGCAAACTAGAGAGGACGGGGTCGCCACTAACAAATGCACCTAAGCACATAAAGGGACCAATTAGTAAAACCCTAATAAAATGATTGAATTTGGAAAAATAGAGCGTGGATTTGGAATCAAGGCATCAAATTACCCCAAGAGGGCTCCCGGAAAAATTTCATAAAAAGTCAACAAAAAAAGTCAACCGAGTCGTTGAATTGGTCAACTACGTTAAAACTTCAAAATTTCACCAAATGGATGCTAAAAACGAATTCAGGGCGTCAAAATTAGTTTGGGAAGGTTCCTGAAAAATTTTGTAAAAGTCGATGCAAGGAATATTCCAAGAATAATCTAGTCGCCTGTCGCCATCGTCGGAATCTGACATTCGTCGGATTTTGTGGAAAATTTTCAAATGGCCATATTTCTCTTATTTCTCATCCAAATTTGATCCATAATATATCAAAACGAAGATAGGGAAGTGTAGAATAAGATTATACCTGTTTAGAGTTAAAAAGTGGCTGGAGATGGCCGAAAAATGCCTGCAAAGCGTCGAAGGTCGCTGGAAACTTGGGAAAGTTCAAATGGTTATAACTTCTTCCATACTCAACGAAATTGGGTGATTCAAAAATGAAAATCATACCTCTCAACTAGAAGAAGAGAATGGTACATTTCTTGTTAACTAACTCGCCATGGTTTGGTGGGAAAATAGCTGAAAATTCGCAGCCCGATTTCGTTTTGATCCCAACGATCCGGAAAGAAGTTTGAGGTTAGGTTGGGTGTTCTGGGTTCGTGAAGACAAGACAAAGCTTATGGTGCTCTTAGTTTGGACGGTGGCAGTCGGAAAATTGGGGAACCATGTGTGCACAGTGACAAGGGAGAAAGAGAGAGATGAGAGTGAGACCGAGAGAGAGTCCCGAAGGGGAAGGGGAGAGAAAATGAGAGTTAAGTGGGTATGGGCCCCACGGCCACACAAAAAATCCTACTTAAAAAATAATATAATAATAAAAGGCTTATTATATTAACACCCCACAAATTGTTGAATAAACCTCACATACTTAATACACCCCACATTTACTTTTTCACTTAAAAATGATCTTAATACACCCCACATACTTTCCCATAATACCCCCACACCCCACATTCTCAATATACACCTTATATTTTGTACATACACCCCACATCTTCTATACACCCCACATTTCTCAATATACTCAGAGACTTCATCTCTTTCTTTCTTTCTTTCCTGCAATACCTTATTTGTCTACGAACATCTGCAAACGTAAAAGCCTTGATATTCTAGTTATATATATTTCCAGTGATGATCGTTTACACGCATTATATGCAATCAAATCAAAGTTGAAATCAAGCTCACGGTCGATAAATTTCAAATCCATCTCATCAGAATGAATCCTATCAAGATTTACTGTAGTTTAATCAAGTTCCAAAGTTTTGTTTAGCAGCATAACAGAAACACTGATTGTTCTATGAGTAGATATGTTTAATCCTAAACTGTGTTAATATTATATCGCACATACATAATATATCCCTTTACCTTTCAGAGAAGTGCACAAAATAATCCACGGCAAAAGAAGAAGAGAGAATATCAAGGCTCAATTCCAACAAAAAGTTTTCAGAAAGTGGAATACGAGGAAAGTTCTAGCAAAAGGTTTGTTCCGAAATTCCTAGGGTGCTTTTTCCAATTTATATTTTACTTCAAATACGTTAAACGTAAAAGAATAAGAAACAAAGTCATACGATTTTATTAAAATTAATCAGAAGGCAGTATACATCAATAGTAACACAAATGTGCAGATATGACCTGTACAGACTACAACTAGAAAAACAAAGAATTGGGGTATTGAAAAATTGGAATAAGAACTTACGAATCAGCCTGCAAGATTATTCTATCATTTACAGTTTGAATTTGTGTAACATCACCAGTAACCAATGAAATCACTAAAACAATTATCGATGTCGTTGAAATCACTAAAACAATGAAAAATATGAAGTCTTACCTCATGTGAAGCTTCTGAAACATCGATTTTGTGTTCCATTCGTCAAAAGCAATTTTTCTCAATCAACATGTTTGTAGTTTCATTGGTTAGGGTTTTGTTCAACAATGGAGGGTGAGAGGGTTTTGATAGTTGAGAAGAACTCTAAAAGTGATTTGGGGTGTATTTAGAGATTTTTTTTTTAAACATAATAAGGTCAAAATTGTCATTGCATAGTGGGGTAAATAAGTCATTTAATATTAAATTTTAATGTGGGGTGCATTCAACATTTTGTGGGCTGCTAATAAAAAAAGCTTAAAAAAATAATTAAAATAGTAATTTTACAAAAATATCTTTCGGATTCGTAATTCCATAAAATCTTCGTCGTAACTCCGATTTCAATTTCGTTTGCCCCCACACGTTCGTAATGTCGAGAACAATACGGTCAACAATGAGAGATGGTAAACTACCATTCCGAATATCCAAACATGGATGGGTCGAGCTGCCCTGGTGTAACTAGAGCGCGATGGCCTGTGTCGACATCCCTAAAAGTAGCCACAATGGTCTTTTTGAAGGCTTAGCTAGAGTGAAGGATTTTAGGCCTTCAGCTTGATCTGCGAAGACCCGGGCCTTAGAGATGGAGGAGGCACACTGCGCAGCTCGCCCTTTGGACGGCTGCCCACAAAGATGGACCATAGTTGAGCATCCTTGATGTGACCAACTATTGGCAACACCCGGCTGAGCATCATGTATGTGACCAACTAGCGAACTTCGTGTTACTGAATAATATTCCCTCTACCTGTTAGAGGAACATCCCTTTTGAGCATCTGTGATGTGACCAGCTAGCATTCGTAGCTGAGCATCCCTGGTGCAATACATAGGTGATCTCTGCAAGGATACGAAATTCTAGCTCCGACTACACGTACGGGGTTCACGCGATTGAGCATCCTTGATGTGACCAACTAGCATAAGTAGCTGAACATCTTGTATTTGACCAACTAGCGATCTCTATGTATCCTTGGAAACCTAAAGATGATGCCAATTTATTGAGCAGCCTACGATTTCTGGAAGATCCTTAGGAACCTAAAGCCGCTGCCAATTTAACGAGCAACCTACAATTTCTGGAAAACTGCCTACAGTACACCTTCAAGCAGTTAGCCGCATGAACCTATATAACTGCATAATCTTCTGAAAGGTTAACAGGTTAGTGCACATATGCACTATATAGCATAGAAAAATCCATTATGTTCACAATTATTCCTAAAGTGTTGTGCTACTTGTTACGCAGCCTACGAAATTGGTTACATAAAGTGCAAAGCATTCTTTCGAACCACTGCCCATGAAATTCTATAGAACCATACACTTTTGATGTGAAAGGATAGCGAATTTTATGTCCTAGTAATATTTAGTATGTTGCAGGCCACACAGCTCAAAGGATTGGAGAAATGACGACCAGTTAAGCAGCCTATGGCCAGAGGGCAACAATGCTAGATAAAGCTCAGTAGTTCAACGCCTTAGAAGATCAAAGTTAACGATCGAGAAGTCATGCAAACTAGCCTACTTCTGTAAGTAAGGCGTTTGGCTCCTGACTCTTTGGTTAACAGTTTTACAGAGATCCTAAGCCTAGATCGGCAGTCACATAGGTCATGCAAGCCTGTCTACTTACTAAAAAGTAGCGCGCTTTGCTAACGACCTTGTGATAAAGGTCTAGTGGACCACCGGTACGAAACATGCAACTACGGAGGTCATTCGGGCCTACAAGTTAAAAGTTTCAAAAGACGCCTCAAGCAAGTGAAGATTTACACTTGACAACCCAAAGTTGGTGCCTAAAGTAATAGAGATGGGCTTGACTGCTTTGTTCAAAGCAGTCTGCTCAATTGTTCATTCTACTGCAAAAGCTTGAAGCAAGGCAAAGAGATAAAGGTGAAGTAAAGTGAAGAAAAATAGTTTATTAATTTCTAGCAAATTGGTAAACTGGCACGAAGGCTAATAGAGTTCAAGCAAGAAAGGAAAAGAAAGTAAATCCTAAAGTTTATCCAAAAAGACTACTCCTCAGCAGCTTGGACATCTTTAGCAGCCGCATCGCTCTAGCAGCGTTAACCTCCCGTGCTTTATCTATAGTTACCATATCTTGAGCAGCACTGTTACCAGCTGCCTCTGCCTGGGTAACACCACCTTCAACCGAACCTACCTGGGCAACCTGATCTTCATCTGCTCCACCAACAGCATTCTCGAAGGAAAACTTAAGCAGATCCTTGGAAGAAATAACAAAAAGCTCGAGGTCCTTATCAAATAAGGCGTAGTCAGACGACATGCCAAGGAAATGATCTATATAGCCAAGCTTGTAGAAGTCAGTGTAAACACGAAAATTCTGTAACGAATGAAACGAGAACACGTGCACAAAGTAGATTTGTATTGATGAATTTGTAGGGTTACAATCTCTGTTTACAATTTTCCTCTGATTCAGTCTTCAAATTTGATGTAGATACGTAGGTTGTTGATCCAAGGGTCGCAATGACTTGATCTCGGATGAACGATTGAATGATTGTTTCAAGTTTTGAGCTTGAAACAATACGCAGATTGTCTTCACCTCTAAGTGCTTGTTCTTGAATCGAATGTCGTTACAAGTTTTAAGCTTGCAACAAAGTCTTGAAAAAATCGGCACAAGTGCTTGTTCCATTCTTCAAGGGAATGTTTCGGCTTTGGTTGTACGTTCTTTGAAGAGAGCTTTGGCAGCGTATTAGACTTCAAAGATTTGGGCTTTCCTTTTGTGAGAATTTCAGCCCTTCAATGTAGAAATTGTTGACCTTATGGTTATCTTGGGACCTTGTATTTATAGACTTCCAAAGCCATGCCTTTTGGTGGATTTGGCTTTGATTTGTGTTTTGATTCGTCCATGGGAGAATTTAAGCATGTTTTGTGTCTTGTTTTCAGCCATTTTCCCTTGCTTCACCAAAATCTATAGGGCTTGTTGCCTATTTTGTGAGCAATCTTCAATTCTTGCTTGTTTTGTGAAGATGCTTTTGCTTTCTTTCTGGTTTTGGGAGCAATTTGGGCCCCTTGCCGATTTTAAGGAAATTTCTTCCCCTTTACCGAATTTTAGAAATGCTTTTGAGCTTCTTTTACTTGATTTGTGCCACATGTCATTGATGACTTGTCCATTTGTGATGTGTCATATGTCACATGGAACTTTGTGATGCATCATTTGTTTGCAACGAAATTTACATGTCTACAGTCAGCTTGACCTTAGGCAAGGACAACATCAAGACTGGACCTTTCACTCTTCGGCTGCTTATTCTCCTCAATCAGGTAAGTACAAGCATTCTACAACTCATCTAGTTCCTTCTTCATGTTCTCGCTGACAGACAACGCTTCTTGCAGCTCCACTTCCTTGGACTCAAGTCTACTGACGGCCTTCTTGAGTCGAACAACGTCATTATGCATGGTGAGCAGCTATACGTCCTTGGCATCACAAGTAGACCAAAATTCTGAAATGGCACGCTCAAGGTTATGCACTAGCAACGCTTGGACTTCAATCTCATTCTCTACAATGCCATACTTCCTTCGGATCGCGTCAAGCTGAGCCTTCAAGTCACTGATATCTTGACGAGCGATCTTAAGCCATAGAGTAGTGAGGGCAGAGACAATAAATCCCTTCAAAAAGGCAAGTTCAGACTCCAACTCTTTAATTTTCTTAGCAGTCGAGCAAGCTTCAACTACCATGGCTGCCGTTATCTCCTTAACAGCCTTGGTGTCATCCAGCTCCATACGCGTGTACTCGGTAGCCAAGATCACAGATTTCTGCATCATAGCGAGTAGGGAACCCCTCTGTGATTGAGCTTCACGCCTCACAAAGAAACTAGAGTCAACAACCTTACTCACGCCATCAACAAACTTGGCACATCCTTTCGTGTCCTCAAACAGATTGGGCTTCAAAAGCGCATGGATCTTGGAAAACTCCCCTAAGGCTGGTTTGGCATGATGTTCACGGCTGCTCATATGGGCTGACGCTTCATTCTAAACAGAAGGAGCCAGCCTTGGCAGTGGAATCGTCATCCTCGCTCTTTACCGCTGCACTCACATTCGGAATCAGATCAAACTTGGGCACGGAAGGTAGTCTTAGAATAAAACTAGGCATAGAGGGCACGACAGAACTCTTCTGCCGTGCAATCCTGTCAGCAACTGTTCTAGCAGCCCTAAGAGCAGCATGTTTCAGAAGCTCAGATCCAGCAGCCTCTTTATTCCCCTTGGAAAAAGTTAAGTTAATCACAAGCCTCCCAGCAGTGGACGCACCTTCGCTAACAGTAGAGGAAATCTTTGGTTTTTTCTCCACCGACGGCTCTCGAGCAGGCAACGAAGATCTATTTCTTCCGCCTCTACTAGCAACAAGCTCCACGATAGTGATCGGATGAGCGAACGCCTCACCCTTGATCCTCCTAATCTCTTCTTGTAGGGGCAGCCCACCTTTCTCTTTACGAAGAGGACTGAGCCCGCCAACGTCACTCGCGATATTCAACAGGGATCCCCAAAGTGATGTGCACATTTTTCATGTCTACAGCAGTCTTGGGAGTTGAACCAAATTCCAAATCTACATAAACAGAAGAGGACAAATCAAAAGGTAGCTCAACAAAAGTATAAAGCATCTTAGAGACTAAGCAACCTATTTACCATCGATGAAAGCAGTCGAAACGCACAGCCCAGGGGAGGAGTCAGATTCCCACTCTCCACTGGTCTCTAGGGTCTCTCTAGACCAGTCATGATCCATTTTGCTCGAGTGATCGAGGAGCCTATGATGAGTCATCAGCTGCCTAACACCATCAATGTGGCTTATGTCAAAGAAATACCAAAACTCGTTGGCAGTTAGGTCTAAGTGAAAGAACCTGCTCAAGTTGTGTAACCCTACCATCACGCGAACCGCGTTCGAAGAGCACTGAGCAGGAACACACTTCATGGAGCAGATCACCTTTTGGAAAAACTGAGGCATGGGAAAGGTGAACCTCAACACAAAGTAGTAGGGGTGAAACTTAATAGCTTTCTTAGAGCCATACGGTTCACGGCTGCTACCATCCTTGACCCGCTTCATGCAAACCCCAGACGGAATTGTGTGCCTAAACATTTTGAGGAAGTCTTTGAATTGCTCATCAGAACCTACCTTGACATGAATAGCCCTGAAGTAGCCTAACTTACTTGCAGATCCGCCCTGGCGATACAACAGCGGAATAAATTCATCATTCTTATGGCTTGAGGAAGACATGTTCGAAAAAATGCTACAAGGGCGCAAGGAAAAATTGTTAGAAGGCTGCTCGGAGAAGAAGAAGAAAAAAAATAAAAAAAAAGGCCACATAACCTAGCACCCCACGGTCCAACCCTCACAGCTCTGGCTCTTATCTCTCTCTCTCTCAGCCCAGTAGGCCTTTGTGGCCCAAACCAACAGTAGGGACAGGCGCCCCCGCACCTCCATTTTCTTTCACGTCTCTCCTTTACTACACCGGCCCGAGCCCAAGACCCAAGTCCACGCACCCCAACGCTGACCTTCTTTGCCTAACCGAGCCTCACTGGCCTAGCGAGCCAAGCCGTGCCACAGAGTAACCTAGTTGCCACGGCAGCAGCACAGCAGCCCATGGCTGCATACTTTCCCAAGTCCTCGACCCTCGTCGGCTCCGAAAAATCAAGAAGAAAGAGAAAATTAATTTTTCTTACCTTGGAGAATTAGAAAAACAACGGAACACAATTCTTTGCACAGGCAAGCGAAGAAGATTGCTAGGGGAGGGGGAACAAATTTCCTCTGGCTCTTTCTCTTTCTTGCGGGGTTTTAATTACACTCCAAATTTATTTAACCCTCTACTTGACGCAGACTTAAATAGGTTTTGGCAGCAATTACATTCCCTTTTCCTAGAAGAATTTAAATTCCAAGTCAAAGAGGAAATCTACATCAAATTGGGACGCAAACTCCATTGCAGCTTTAGATTTCTACACCTTCTGCCCTTTCATGGGAGCAACCCAGCAGGTGTGGGGGCATTTGTGGAGCCAAAAATAATCCCAAAAATCATGGAGCTGACACGTGGATTATTTCCCAATAAAGACAAGACTGCCCCTATTAAATGAGCAAGGAGCAGCCTCGTTCACCACGCGTAGTTGAGGTAGAGCATGAAGAGATAAACGACTGCTCAAGGCACCCTTACCCATAGGAAAAGTCAAAGGTATTTATGAGAGAATAATCCCTAATTCTTATCATAAATACATTCATTCTTATCATAAATACATTCCTAATAAGAGAAAACCTCTTTCAAGCAATCATAATCCCATTTATTTAGGATATTTACCTAATTACTCCAAGATATTTATTTACACAAATATCTTGGAATATTCTCACCTAAAATACCACCTAGGGCCGGCCACCCCTAAACCCTAAAGGGCCAACCCATTTCCTCCTTTTCTCCTATAAATACCCACTTTATCTCCAAAATTCAATAAGCTTTAGCTACTCCTAAAGAGGCTATCTCCAAAATTCATTAAGCTTTAGCTACTCCTAAGGAGGCTTTTTGCTTCCCACAAACACTGAAAACACATTCTTTTCATAGTTCTAAGTTTGGCATCAGAGATTCTTCGGCCAAAGACCCCCATTCATCATGGGCGCATGAGGCTTTTAGCTTTAATCTTAGGTGTTATTATTTTGTAGATGCATTTTTGTCGTCAAAGAAAGAGACGACAAAAATTTGCATCCACAGTCTTCAATATTTATAAATAAAATTTTAGGTTTAACTTTCATGTTATGTTAAAATAACAAATTCCAATTGAAGTTTTGAGTTGACTGCGTGCCGGCTGGACGCAATATGCTTCTTATACCAAACTCACAATTTGATTGGACCAAGAGAAACACAACTTCACAATTTGAATCTGAAAACTTCAGGGCACCGTCCTCGGTGTTTTTTAATATGATTTCAGAAGGTTTGGTGAACTTTGAAAAAGAATTATATAAACAACCAGCACATTCGTAGCACCATTTTTATATAATTTTTAAAATTCATTTTTGTGAGCCTCACTATGTCTGTATGTCATGTATTTTTTTTATTTTTTTTAGTACACTATGTTATGTATTTTAACATTTTAAATTGTTTGTTGCAGTCCTATTAGATTAGGAATGTGATTGTGTAAATCCTAGTGTATCTAGGGATATCTTTGAATAGTCTCCTTAGTAGTTAATATCCTATTAGAGTTGTAATCCTAAGAGGGTAAGGAATTAACCTTCCCTACTATAAATAAAGGCACAATGGGGTGGAATAGAACACACCTCACAATTACACATCTCTCTCTTTCTGTCTATGCCGCACCCTTTTTCTCTATATAGCCTCCATAATTGTTCAATAAATTATGCCTACAACACGTTATCAGCACGCTCTTGACGCTGCGCTAAGCCATGGCCCTAGCTTCACTAGGCCTCGCGTGAGCTGACCCGCAAGCTAGCTTCGGCTGGGCTTGCTTCCCGCGTTGGTCTCGGCCCAAGAACGCCAGCAGCTTGCTGCTGGGCTTCTTTTTCCCTCCGCCCGTGGCCTGTTGACACTTTTGGGCTACTTTTGCAGCCAACCCAAGCCCAAACCCTTTTGGGCTATGGTTTTCAAATCCAATGCTATTTTTGGGCATTTTAAATAATTTTAAACCAAATGTTATTATTATTTTTTGCTTCTACAATCTACCTTGTATGGTTTGATTTATTGAATTAATTAAAGTGACCAGCAGTCCATTAATCTGACAATTAATCCAAAATTATTGGCCTGAAGTTCACTTTATGGCAATTAATGATTCAATAAATTATTTATTTTCTTTGAATCGTTGACTCACTTTCGTAGTCCCGAAGTACTCACACTTGAGTTCCTGAAGCAACCCAAATCCACTACACTTAGTTGTATATTGTATTATGTGTTCTTACAGGTACCTCCTTTTATGAACCGAAAATTCATAACTAAAATCAAACCTGTAGTTTCAAATTTAGTGCCTTTGAAACCCGAAGTTTTCATAAAACATTACACCCATGAAAACCCGACGTTTTTCATGTAAACCATGTCTGAGAACCCGAATGTTCTAACTTTGATGCTTATGGATATCTTATTTCCATAGCACTAATCACAATTTTATTCCCTCCAATTTGGTGGATTGTCGAATCGTCACAAGTTTGATTTTCCTAATTTGGACGTTTCTAATGGACGTGAATCTCTACTTGACTATCAAGAAACTGAGAAACCATTGAAGCCAATAATGGCATGGAAAAGCTGAATAAGCCTCTGCCATGATCTTCATTCGAAGACTTATGCCCGAAGCATTACCACGGAAATACCTCCCGAACGAGGATTCCATGACTCTTTGGCTCGCTCATACGGACCGTCTAATCATGCAAGACATTGCCTAAAGCACACCACGATTACGTCCATGAATAAGCATGATTCTGAAGTTTATAAATCCGATAGAATTTTGACTCGAGAATACTTTTTCTCATCCTTCTATGTTTCTAACTCGCTCCTGAGGCAGCAGTGTAGAGAATGGAAGTTTATCCAATTCTCATATCTGATTACTACCACAAATGTCAGAGAAAGGTATAGACCCAGTTTGATTGGAGTCTACCGAATGGCTCAAACCAGTTCGGTCAAAGCCTACCGAATGGTGGTGCCTACTTTGGCAGGCATGCACCGAAGGACATGCTCTGCTACGGCAGAGGTGCACCGAACAATACTTCTCTGCTTCGACAGAGTCATACCAAACATACCCTTCCAGCTTCGGCTGGAGCCTACTAAATCCAATTTGGGTGTGTCTCCCTCACAATCCAATTTCGAGTTTGTTTTTACAACATATGGTAGAATCAGGGCTTGCCAAGGTGTGGCATCATGCCCGAAGCATGATCCTTGGCACCTAAAACCTAAAACTTCAAGAATAAGGGATAGTATTCCCAAACCTTAACCCTGCAGAATCTACTTCCGTCTTGATGGAATATATCATTGGTTATGCACCTGTTCGTGCCCCTACCAATGTTGTTGAGGAGTACCATTGTAGTAGTCAATATGTGAGATTGATTTTGCTCTATTGAACATCGTTAGAAGAGCAGAATTTTGACATGGATGGCCTTGTTGGTAGAATCCCCTTAATAAACCATTTACTTTGTGAACATTTTTCCATGTTCTTGGATTCACGTTTGGTGTTTGTTTTACTTATGGATAATCTTATTGATATTGTCCTCGAATATGAGTTAATTGAATCATGTTTCTTGTGTACATGTGACCAAATTCAATTAAACACGTGATTAGGTAGGAATGTGGGAAAGTTAGTTGTCTGGATGAATGCAATACTACGCCACTAACTTTACACCTAAATCACATCTCTAGCAACGACTTCAAGTCTATCTAACCTAATTAAGAGCATTGGCACGTTGCTCGTTGTACGAATGGTACTGAATTACCATGTCAGAGACCTTATATTCTCCCCGTTCTGGAAGAACGTCGTTGAATTTTAAAAGGATATTCGAGATGACAATGATCATAAATGAAACCACTGATGGAGAGTGGAATATCTTTGCACCACCTCCAAAAATGAGCCTGAAGCTTTGATTCGGGGCCAATGAGCTACATCCCAACTGGGAACATGCCACATGTGGGTGACTTGGAGCCAGGTGATTGAGCAGTTTACTTGCTTTGACACGACCTTTTGGGACACTTAGGTCGAACAATGATGCTATGATGCATCTACTTACCCGAAGTAAGGATATTGTGCCTACAAGCACACTTTGCCAAGCCTGCTCATTGGGAAATTTGATACGACATGACTCTCTTTTCGCAGTGGATTCAAGGGAATATATGTGGACTAACCCAACCAAAATGCAGACCATATAAATACTTATGGTTTTGGTTGATGAATCGACAAACTGGTCAGATGTTTGCCTACACACATTATTGCTAAACCTCCTGGCCAATTAAGGGCTCACCACCCTACTTATCCCATAAAGTCCAGGAGACTGGATAATGCTGGAGAGTTTATATCGACAGTTTTTCGATAAAGTATTGCATGTCTTTTAGGTTTATAATCGAACATCAAATTCCCATGTTCACCCCAAATAGTTTCACCTAGCGATCATAAAGCGCAATTTAAATGATCACCCGGACCTTGGTGAACGTACCAAGTTTTCGATTTCTGCCTAGGGCTATGCAATCTTGTATGCAGCTATGTTGGTCCGCCTTGAGGCTCATTGCCACCCAACCTATATGACGTTACAGTTGGTTACTGGGTACGAACCTGACGTTTTTCGTATTTATGCATTTGGGTGTGCATTCCATGTGCCAAGTTGCACCACCGTAACATACCAACATGGGTCCTCAAATAAGGATGTGAATCTTTGTCAATCATGATTCTCCTTCATACTAGCTCTATTAGAGCCCTTGCATGCGATCTCTTTATCGCTCATTTGCGGGTTGTCACTTCAATGAGACAATCTTACCGCCATTAGGGGGAGATAAGAATGTCAACGTTCTTGTAGAACGGAGCGAATTTGCTTTAACATTGCCCACTATGTCTCATCTCGATCCCTGTATCACACAAGTGTGACAAGTAAGTGTGATTAATTCTAGCTTTCAAAATGTTGCTCTAGACATAATCCTCTGATCTAGCTAAAGTGACGAGATCATATACTAGCTGCAAACATGCCTGCAAGGATAGACGTACTTAACGGACGTCGAGTCAACATCCCCGAAGGGTGTGCCGCCCTTGTTGGACAATTTGGACACCCCTGTTGGAAGGTTTGGTACACCGACGGATAGCCAATCAATCTGTCTTAGCCTAGAGCACAACAAATCACTTGGTTCATAGGATTCACTTCCCTAGAAGAGGAAGACACGACACAACAACGAATCCATACTAATCGGCTATCTCAAATCATTTCCATCTCATGAGATTAATCCGGATTACTCCCGAGACTTGAAATTCTTAGTCCAGTATACTAGTTTGGATAAGTTAATGGAATTGAAATGAGATTACCATCGATGATGTTTTCACTTATATGGTAGCTACTGACATAAATGAAAAGCGACGATATCGAACCGTGTTCCGATGATTAAGTGACAACGTAGAACTGATTGGACAACCGAAATTACAATCCAAGTCAAATTCCTTACCAAACTGTGTTTTGTACCTATCGTTCCTACACCGCCCAAGGTAGCGCTATTGTGTTACAAGTAGGAAAGGAAGCGTAATAAGATGAATGAAATAGGGCAACATGATGCACGCTTTGCGGTGCAAGGTTTCTCTCAAATGTCTTGTGACTGATAGCAGCATTATGAAATATGGTTAGTGTTTTCTCCATGGGGATATAGATACGGAGATTTACATGTAAGTTCTCAAAGAATTACACGGACTGGTTCAAATAGTTTCGAACCACGGAACACTCTCTTAACTTGTTTGAAGCGTTCACTTACGGATTGAAACAATCTGACGGATGTGGTATACCCGTCTAAGTGGCTATTTGATCAGTTAGGGATATGAATGAATGACCTTACGTGTTAAACTATGAAGTCTTATTTCGAATTGCTAAAGTTACATTTTATGTCGTTAACACGAATCTCACTAAGACTCTGGAAGAGCTTGAGAAAACTGCCTCGCACCTGAAGATGGAATTTGAGATGAAGGATCTTGGGAAAACTCGTTTATGCCTTGACCTGAAGTTAAAGCATTGTTCTGACGGTACTTTGGTCTACTAGTCGAACTACACCCTGAAGGCGTTACCTTTAAGTATACATATGATCATCCATACGTTATATGCAAATGAGACCCTTGAAGAGGTTATGGAATCCAAAATTCCATATCTGAGTTCAAATTTGCGCTTCGTTGTACTTAGCTCATTTTATTAGACAGGACATCTCTTTCGCTGTTGATCTATTAGTAAAGACGCAACACCGCGCCTACACGCAACCATTGAATTGGTATTGAAAACGTACCCTGAAGGTACTACGAATTTGGGCAAATCCCAATGCATATCGAGCTGATCCGACCCCCCTGATCTTCAGAATGATGCTTGCCTTGTTTGTTATGCTGACACTGGTTACTTATCAAACCCGCACAAGGCAAAATCCCCAAATGGTTATGTCTTTACTGTTAAGGGATATTGCAATATCTTGGAGGTCCACGATATGACCTTAGTTGCGAAATCTTCGAAACGTTCCAAGACTCACCTCAGTTCACTACGCCACAAGTGAGACATGATTAGGAGTTCTTGTTAAGCATATTTGAAGTACTTGCTGTTTTCATCCATCGTTAAGTCCCAACGACGATCCATGAAGACTATGTTGTATGTATTAACCCGACCAAGACATGATAATCAACAAAGTCAACGCCAAGACATATTGCATCTACATTACATCAGTAAATCATCAGGAGATTGAAGTCATGCAAGCCGATCCCAGACAACCTTGCCGACCTCTACACAACGTCACTGCCGAAGTCAACCTTCCAGAAGCTTGTCTGATGAATTGGTATGCCTAACTTTTCATATGCAATGCTTGTAGTTCTCATTTGGAAGTTCTGTCAAACTCAGGGGAGTATCCAGAAGTATACTCACTTGATCTTAATGTACTCTTTTTCCCTAGGATTAGGAGCATTTTTCCCACTGGGTTTTGCTACCTAACTAGATTTTGACAAGGCACCCATCCTGGGCTGATCATACCCTTGTAAGCTCTTCTACTCGCGTCCAGAAGACGTATAGTTTTGACTTAAAGAAACTTCTCACTTTTCTCCTTAGTCTATGGGTTTTTCTCCCACCTTAGGTTTTACCATAGCGAGGTTTTGTGAGTTTTATTTTTTATGCATTCTTCCGTTGATTTGAGACTCGCATTCGCTCATTGTGCCGACAACTTCATCAACTGTACTTACTTCATCGCTGAAGACCTAATGTGCCATTTACTTGAAGAGGGAGTGTTGCAGTCCTATTAGATTAGGAATGTGATTGTGTAAATCCGAGTGTATCTAGGGATATCTTTGAATATTCCCTTTAGTAGTTAATATCCTATTAGAGTTGTAATCCTAAAAGGGTAAGGAATTAACCTTCCCTAATACTATAAATAAAGGCACAATGGGGTGGAATAGAACATACCTCACAGTTACATATCTCTCTCTTTCTCTCCATGCCGCACCCTCTCTCTCAAATGGCCTCCATAATTGTTCAGTAAATTATGTCTACAACATTGTTTATATTTTAGAATATTATTTGTAGATTAGTCTTGTCTAAACTTAGACAAATTCAAAATTATTAATATATTCAATAGTAGTGAAGATTTCAATAATTTTTAAGGGATATTTTGGATGCGGTCCCTAATCCTTAACATTCTTTGACTAAAACCTTAATGGTTTTCAAAGTTTGATCAAAGTCCCTTGACTTTGTACACCTCATTATATTACTATTAATATTTTTATTTTTATAGTTTTGACATTAATTGTTTGATATTTTATGAGATTTATAATCCTATAAATTTAAAGTCCCTCATTATAATACTATTAGAAACGGTTACAATAAAAAAATTCAAACATTTTGATTGAGTAAATGAATAAAAACTATGTAACAATAAGAAATAATAAATGGCAAAAGAATGTATCCATAGTGTTAAAAAAATTGGTACATTTTGCAAAAAAGAAGAAGATACATTTCACATATAACAAATTGGTGCATTAATAAAGAAGAATGGGTACTGTCACATCCCGCCCCGGGGCGGATCACTTCCCAGGCCTGTTCCACCACCGTAGCATGATATTGTCCGCTTTGGGCCCCAACTACGCCCTCACGATTTTGTTTCTGGGAACTCACGAGCAACTTCCCAGTGGGTCACCCATCCTGAAAGTGCTCTAGCCCCCTTCTCGCTTAACTTCGGAGTTCCTACGGAACCCAAAGCCAGTGAGCTCCCAAAAGGCCTCGTGCTAGGTAGGGATGGGAATATACATTTAAGGATCACTCCCCTGAGCGATGTGGGATGTCACAGGTACATTATAAATAAATTTGGGTACAAATAAAAGATTAAAAAGTTAGGAATACAAATGAATTTTAAAAAAATATGGGCACTAAAAGAAATTAATATATGGATACAAATTAAAACTAAAAAGAAAATACTGCAAATTTAAAAAAATGTTGCAAATTAAAAGTGGGTACAAACTAAAAATATAAATATATGATACAAAGTTTAGCCATAAAACATAAATATACCATATGTAATTTTTCTATCATTGACTAAATATATAATGTCACGTGACGGTAAACACATGGGTACAAATACAAATAAAACTTAAAAAAAATATGGGCACAAAAAGAAACTAATATATGGGTACAAATTAAAAATGAAAAGAAATTTGGTATAAATTAAAAAAGGTTTGCAAATTAAAAATAGGTACAAACTAAAAATAAAAATATATGATAAAAAATTTAGCCGTAAATATAGATATACTAATTGTAACATTTTTAACACTAAAGGAATATATTTAAAAATAAAAATATTTTATTATTCAAATAATTAATGATGTTATTAATACCCAAGGATCTTGATCAAAACTTAAAAATGAATCGGGTTTTAATTAATGTTGTAGCAAAATAAAGGATGTTAACCTAATTTTTCCAATTTTTAATAAAAACAAACGGAAGACTTAAATAAACGATTCGGACCGCAACAGTTGACATGAAATAGACCTCGTAAGACGTGCGCAAAAAGTAATGTAAAAAAAGTGGTCCAGCTATTCGTCTATATAAAGTTTAGGATAAACTGCCAATTTAGTCCCTGAATTATCACCTTAGTGAAAATTAGGTCCCTAAACTATTTTTTCAGAAAAATTAGTCCCTGAATTATAAAAATCTGCCAATTACATCCCTAATGTTATATTTGAAGCTACTATATTCAATTTTTCGTCAATTTAAGTCACGTTACTTGCATGTGATACACATTTTATGGTAGATTGGTAGTTTTTCATAAACAAATAGTATATGGAGTTAACTTTGGAGGTTAAATTGGTAGTTTTTCATAAAGAAAACTTTTGAGGGTAAATTAGACATTAAAATCGCTACCTATATGAAATGTTAAGGGCTTATAGACGAGAAAATGATCATATTACACTCTAAAGTGTGTCAAGTGACTTAAGTTGACTAAAAATTAGATAAAATAGCTTTGAAAATAATAGTAGGGATGAAATTAGCAATTTCTAATGAATTTAGGGACTTATTTTACCGAAAAAATAATTCAAGGACCTAATTTTCACTGAGGTGATAATTCAATGACTAAATCGGCACTTCACCCTAATATAAATACTTAAATTTATAAAAAAAAAAATAAACAAAATCATTTTAGTGTGTCTATGAAATAAAAAAGCAATTTAATTTTTTCTTACTATTTTATTAAAAAAAGTATATAAAATAGTTGATTTGGGACAAGGGCATTTTAGTAATCATACTAGTTTATATTCTGATTCTGCTGAATTAGTAAACAACTTTATGGTAATGGGCGTTGGGGAAGTATGAAAGCAAGCATTTTTTTTTCCTTTTTTATTTTTGTTTTTCATTTCTTTTTTCTTTTCTTTTTTCTTTTAGTTTACTGGTAATGTGTCATAAGCCTTGCGTTGCCACACTGTGAATTCATTGAATTCTGCAGTATGAACCAGAAGGGAAACATAATTATAACCCAAAAAAACATATACTAGGTGTAACATCCCACATCGCCCAGGGGATTGATCCTTAAATGTATATTCTCATCCCTACCTAGCACGAGGCCTTTTGGGAGCTCACTGGCTTCGGGTTCCGTAGGAACTTCGAAGTTAAGCAAGAAGAGGGCTAGAGCACTCCCAGGATGGGTGACCCACTAGGAAGTTGCTAATGAGTTCCCAGAAACAAAATCGTGAGGGAATGGTAAGCCCAAAGCAGACAATATCATGCTACGGTGGTGGAGCGGGCTAGAGAAATGGTCCACCCCGGGCCAGGATGTGACAATTGGTATCAGAGCCAATCCTTGGCCGGAAGTGTGCCGACGAGGACGTCGGGCCCCTAAGGGGGGTGGATTGTAACATCCCATCGCCCAGGGGATTGATCCTTAAATGTATATTCCCATCCCTACCTAGCACGAGGCCTTTTGGGAGCTCACTGGCTTCGGGTTCCGTAGGAACTTCGAAGTTAAGCGAGAAGAGGGCCAGAGCACTCCCAGGATGGGTGACCCACTGGAAGGTTGCTAGTGAGTTCCCAGAAACAAAACCGTGAGGGAATGGTAAGCCCAAAGCGGACAATATCATGCTACAGTGGTGGAGCGGGCCCGGGAAGTGATCTGCCTCGGGCCGGGATGTGACAATAGGAGTAAATCTACAAGGGCTAATTAGAAAGAAAACATTATTATATTGGAATACGACATAAGTTGATAAAAGGACCGAAAAGGAATCCAGCATAGCATAAGATAATTATATTTTCACTCACCAGTGAAATATAACATAATACAAAATAGATCATTTGTCCTTATCGCCGCTGCTTAAAATCTCAGTGGTAACATTCTGCATATTTCGTGAGTTCATATGTGGGAGAGACAGGCTTGTAGGACGACTTTGTGCTTGATAAGTGTGTGGTTCTTCAACAATAACAACATAACTAGTAGACTCTTCAGTTGTTGTTTCTACATAAACCAAATTGATAAGGTATTGTTTTGTCCTACCTGGGTATGCCCATTGTGGCACGTCCTTGAGGTGCACATACGCATCCATTACTGGAAGGTAATGCATAGCCAAGACGACCATTAGCAATAGTAGTGAGAATGTACTGATTATCAATAGAATGAGGTATGCGCCCGACATTAACAGGTTGTCGTGGACGTTGAGCTGGATGATTGGTTGTGGAATTTGCTGTTGTAATGTTTGAAGTAATAGACGAATGTGATGTTGGAGATTCAGTTCCAATTCTAACTCCACGACGTCGCCTGTCCACCATTCTCAATGATGTATAACTTGATCAAATTCAAAAGAAACGCAAGTGTATGAAGCAACCTTCTATTTTCCATAGACAACTTAGTGAAGGAGTGTAAACGTTTTATACTAGAATAGAGGCACAAATCCATAATTGTGCCAACATATTCTTTTGTTATTATTTATTAATATTTATTGGACACAATTTATAACATTTGTGTCATAAAAAAGAATTTATAATTATTAACTCATTTGTCTAAAGACCCACTAACTCTTGTATGGAGAATGATGACCCTAAGGGCACAATTGTTGGTTTTGTGTCACTGCATGAAGGACTTTTTATACAATAAGAAAATAAACACTTACGATAAAGCCAAAACCATATCAACAAGTATCCAAAACAAAACTGCAGGAAGATAACAATCTACAAAGCAGTTGAAAAAGATAAGAATCTAACAAACATCTCCAATTCTAACTCTGCAACGTCGCCTGTCAATGATGTAGAACTTGATCAAATTTAAAGAAACACAAGTGCATCTATGAAGCAACCTTCTATTTTCCATACACAAATTAGTAAAGGAGTGTGGACGTTTTATATTAGAATATAGGCACAAATCCATAATTGTGCCAACATATTATTTTGCTATAAAGTGATTTATTATTTATTAATATTTACTGGACACAATTTCTAACATCAGTGTCATAAAAATGATTTTATAATTATTAAAATATATTGTCTATCTGAAGACTGAATGGGAAGTAGGCTGATTCTATATTTATTAATATTTAATGGACACAATTTCTAACATTTGTGTCATATAAAGGAATTTATAATTATTAACTCATTTGTTCACTAACTTTTGCACGTACCCTAAGGGCACAATTGTTGGTTATGTGTCACTGCATGAAGGACTTTTAATACAGTAAAACAAATAAACACTTACTATGAAACCAAAAACCATATCACAAGTATAAAAAAAAAAAAAAACATGCAGGAAGATAACAATATAAAAAGCAGTTCAAAAATATACGAATCTAACAAACATTCATTGCAGCTGGAAATGATTCATTGTAAATCTAAAACACGCCACTTAGTACTACGATGTAGTGGTATTATTCTTTACTTGTAAGTGAGAGATCTGAGGTTCGGCTCTAGCGAAAAACGAATTTGAACAACATTATTGCTAACTTATTTTGAGACTAAAATATTGTACAGTAATAAACAGCTACATACCATTATTTACCACAATTTTATAAATTTTAATTCTTGGTGTGCTAGAGGAGGTAAAGACAAAGGATAAAACACATACAATGCTTCTGACAAATAATTTTTATAGACACCAAATGTTTTTTGTGGCCATCTTCAGTAAAAAAAGATGTCATATGACCCTAGTCGACACGGTTTTCGTGCCCATTACTGTTTTGTGTCAACTTTTTTTAACATTGGGATGGTGCCCTCTATGGAATGGGAACTGTTTAAGCTTTTTGGTGGTCAAACAGACACAAAATTCTTAATTGTGCCCTTTGTTTTGTACCCAAAGCTCATTTTCTTGTAGTGTAAGTAATTTGCTAACACTTGGGCATATTCCCCCACATTTAAGGTATTTAAAGAAAGATCTCTAAAGCTTTCCAGACCTTAAAATTACATATTATCACGTTTAGGTAGCAAATACTTCTTATTAAGTAAATACCATTATATCTTAATGATATTTTAAGTCACCCCCACAATTTTCTCATAATTGTGATTGCTGAAATGCATGAGATCAGTAGAAACATATGAAGCTATTCTAACTTCTTAGGCCTTAAAGCCTCACTAGTCTTTTAAGATAAGCACCTCTTTAGACCTTAGTCTCCTCTGCTTATCAATTCAACCGTCATTTTTCTAAGATGAAAGCAATTCATCCATAATGAGTTCAAGCTCAACGGTCTGATTATTCTTTTTCTTATCACAAAATCTTTCTTGCCATGTCCAACCATGATATAACAAACTCATTGGTTGACAAATTTGAATGCACTTGTTTTGGCCGGCATGCAAGTGTATGTACACTTTCTATGAGCTTGCAACTCGGACTAGTTGCAACCTGCATGTAGTTAGACAATGTCTCTTATTTTGCAAGATAATTTGAAGACTTAATCTTCCAAAGTTTGCATGTGTCTAACTGTTATACCACATTGTAGTGCCTTTCATTAGATGATGCCAAGTGGTACATCTTTTCAACAACCCCAAACGCACAATTTGGTGAAGAGGAAATACATTAAAACCTCCAGGCCCTCATGCCCATTCGATTTTACTAGTGTTGTATCTTTCTCATAATCAACAACCTGGACAAATGCAAGCACTATATTCTTCTCAAATATTATTGCACAAATTCAAGTATTTATGCTTATGCCATGCTTATCCTTTCCTGAAATGTACTGGAAACAAGTGGCATAGAATCAATCAAACTAAAATTTAAATTTCTGAACTTGCCACCGCAAGTTCAAAACTGCTTGGCAACAGATACATCCATTCCACCACCAAATACCTTTTCATGGAATCTTGTGTTGTAAAAACATCACCAAACTCGCATCCGTAGGCAAATCCAATCAAATGAGCGCCTTAAGGCAAACCCAGGAAAGAAACATGCATGCATACTTATCAGTTCCTTCCTGTAATCTTTTCGCATGTCGAAGACCAATAACTTGCCTTATCCTTGTCACAACCCACCCCACACAGGGTGGCATATATGATTCAAGTAATAAATGAATTAAACATGAAGATGGAAGCAGCCATGTATTTCAGAGAAATGCATATATCTCAAAATCACACTTCAATTGTCTACATTCATGCAAGGTCTAATCCAAGTGTATCAGATCCTTCAAACCAAAGACATGACTGAGTATTGACTTACAAACTGCTCATGATGCTCCCCAACGGAAGTAATACACAACTCCACATTGTTCTTCGAATAAAAAGATACGATATAACATATATATGTGGTTAAATGATAGCATGATATAGGTCAGGTACTTGTAAACCTAGAAAATTATTGTCAGCACAGACTCGTAATAACGAAATATAATCATACAATACATATGTGGTTCTGAAAAGCAAGAGAAATTATTTCCAATATGCCAGTGTAAAGTTTTGGTGAATCATTCTGCATTGAGAGGCTTTGAATTGAAATACACACATTTTATCTTGGGTTGTATTCATAACCCACAAAAGATTATTATAATCCATCACAAAATTATAAAGTGATGACCGGTTATATTATCAAAGTGATATAACTGACTCAAGGCAAAGCAATTTTTCCAGAATTTGGAACTCCACTTTACCCCAAACAACACTGTCAATTTGCGTACTGATCACTTATCAATTGCAATGTTTCTTCAATTCAAAACCAGTCCCTCACTGCCAATTGATATTTCGATGTTCTGTATACTGAATATACAACAAGCAACGTGCATCTTGCCAAAACATCTAATACCAGACTCATCAAGAAATACTCAACTTCCTTGCCGCTTTCTCTGTTTTTCTCAATTTAATTCTCACAACCGTATCTTCCAATTATTGCATAATAATTAAAACAATTTATGTCTTTAGATTGTTGGAGCAATATTAGAAAATATGAAAATAACACAAGAATTCCAATCACAATAATCATAAAGAAAATCACAACATCAATAGTATACAAAATTCATATAAACAACTAGAGATAAAGTTAGAAAAATTGACAAACTTGGAGATTGAGGCTTGCATAAATGCAATGTCCTAAAGACAGAATTTCGCCCCTACTCTTGTGCTTGTAGTTCGTTAGGCATCCATCTCCCAAGATTCAACAATCTATGATCCGAAGTCAAAACACTTCAATCTTCGGACTCTGGCAAACTTCATATATTCCGTACTCTCAAGACACGACTCGGATTTTTACTAAGACATTGGAGAAAACTCTTCTCTTAATTATTTAGACGAGTGGGATGGTTGAGTTTATATAGAACTCAAGTCACCCCTTATGAAACATTGTGACTATTGCCTAAAGTTCCAACGAACAGATACAACTCATGAATTTGAATTCAACTATGACACATGACTCTTATTTTTCATTCATACAAAAATTAAATGTTATAATATTATTTATAATATATAATTTCCAAAAGTACTGTGGACATTTATCTACATACGGAATGAAGTACACGCAAGCTATAGTCAACATATGCAATGCTGGGATTACCACATAGAAAATGGTTGCAGCATCTGATCAAACTTGTGCCAACAAACTCAATGTCTAGAACTTCCTTTTGATCAGATAAATGATCAATACATGTATGTGTGATGTGTTGGATGCTAAACCATTTCTGGAGTTGATCTTGAAGTAATTGCAGCAGCTAGACTAAGAAAGCCAACGGCTATTTCCTTTTGAAATGTAACGGCCAGTTTAAGTTAAGTGATAGTATTTCTACAAGTGTAAGGCTTAGATTAAAAGCTCCAATAAAGGGCTAAGATTAGCGTTGTTTGAACAGGTTGGTGAGCATTTTGTCAGCTAGCTCCAATGGAGATAAGGGCTGACTGCAATCCCAAAACCCTATCAATGATATATATATATATATATATATATATATATATATATATCAAAGCACTATTCATGAATAGTAAAATTACTTTTACTATTCATCCATTATTCCAAAAGCAGCAGCGTGGTTCAAAAGTCATCTGACATCATCATCCCACTCATCAACTTTAGCCTCTCTTCAAAAAGAAAACAGGGAGATTCTCGGCCTCAATCATTCCATCCAATTATTCTCAGTCTACTTATTGAAGACCCAAGCTCCATTCGGAGGAGGCTGAAACTTCTGCGTATTCTCACATAATCAAAACAGAAGCAATATTCAACTCATATCCATATCCAGTTCAAATATTGTAATATATCATAAATATTTCCAATTATGCCAAGGATGCCTGCGAGCTCCAATCTTTTTCCCATCAATTATCAATAGACAAAGTTGTAAGTTACAATTTCAATTTCAATAAATCTATTTTCAAATCCTACCTGCATCATTACTTTTAATTCATTATCTTCATTATGAAAAATATTTTCATAACCACTGATTTCAATTGGCATAAATATCTTACTCACAGCCAATTCATAGAGTATCTCAAATTCGAGGTAAATACCATCATATATGCCCATATTATAATTGTCCTCATCGTTTTTATCATCAATACCTATCCGCGTCATTTGGTATCAGAGCCAAGTGAGTGGTAATTGCATTAGCATATGTATAATCTACAAGTCTGTTCATTTTCCAGCCTTCCGATTTACAGTCTACCTTATTTGTTGAATCTTCTAAGTACGTTTGTTCAACTCCCCAACCAAACAGTAAGGCGTGTTCCAAACAATAAGTCCCAGGAGAAGCATGAGTGGATCGCATGAGTGAGGAAGGAGTTTAGCGAATACGCGAGGAATGTGACACATTTAAGTTTTCTGTATTTTGTTTGTCTGTGCTTTGAACTTTATGAGTAGATTATTTAGATCTAATTCAATGGCCAGCACTAGCTCTAGATCCAGTTTAGGAACAATTCCAGATATTGTTAATGAAGAACAAAAATTAGATTTTCAAACTGATGACAGTGTCGACTTTGGAGACTGGAATATCCCTAAAGTTTCTACAAAAAACATTTACAAAAAGAAATGATCAGTAGCCTCTTTCAAAAGTGAACACCATGTCAAAACAGTTGAAAAAGCATATGCTCTTATCAAAGAACATGAAACTTGTCAGTTATTCACTCCAGATCAGATCAAATCCCATAGGAAAGATGGTTATAACTATATTCATATAGGTCTAGTATAAATAGCAGTCAAACCACTAACAAGAAAAGGCCTTAATACCTCTATTTTGTTATGTCTCCGAGATGCAAGATTTACTGACTTCAGTGATAGCATACTTGGAATGATTGAATCCAGCCTTTACAACGGACCTATCCATTTTGATTGTTTCCCATATCTCACAATAAGTCTTTCAGATCCTCACATGCTAAAAGCACTCACATTAAACATCAAAACTTCAGGATATCAAGTCCTTAAAGGAACACAGCCTTTGGCACTAATTTATAGAGTCTACTACAAAGTCATTGGCACAAACATGAATTTTCAAGCCCTAACCAAAAGTCCTCGTAACCACACACTTTTAATCCAAACCAATCAAGAAAATGCCAATATCAAAATACCCAGAACCATTAGGTGGTCAGATATCAGTCTACCCTCAAACTGGTGTTTGATTAACGAAAGTAAACCAGTTGCCATCCAAAACAGTCTAATTAACTTAGACAACATCGAACAATACTTCAACGGAACAGTTAAAATCAATTTTGACCGTCCAGCCAGAAAATCAAATGTTCACCTACAAGAACTTGCCCAATCTCACAAATCTCTAGCTCCGAGCAGAAATTCTTTTTCTGGATCCATACCAACAGATAGGATGGGTCAAGATCAAGAATTAATCAATTCCTTAGCCAATAGAAAATTAAAATCAGTAGAAACCAGCTCATCCGTTACCCAACAAGAATTAATCAATGACCTGATCAACATAAAACTAAAATCAGTTGAAACAACTTCCCAAGTTACACACCCAAGATATCAACCTAACCTCCAAGACCAAGGAGAATAAACTTCTCCAACAGAATCTGACTTTGATGCAGGTCAGATCCATCATCAACTTCTTGTGCTAAACAAACCATTCAAAATACCATGAAAGAAACTCAATGCTGACATTGAGGCACCAGAAAATATTCCCAGAAGAAATATCTTTCGCAATAAATATACACAAGAACAAAAATTGGACATTTACGATAAATGGACCAATTTCATGAACAAACACAGGTTTGAAGTATTTTTCTTCGACTTTGTTGAAAAATATTATGAATCTGAAAACAAGTTGGATGTCATCACCAAAGAAAACTGGCTTAAGGAAGACAAAACTATTGTCTCTTCTAGCCATCCTCCACAAGAGACAATCTTAATCATAAAGGGTAATACCCAAATCCCAGCTACTCCTTTTAAACTTCCCAAAGAAGACTTAGGAGTCAAACCAATCATTGAACAAAATAATTTCACAAAGGAAAACAACTAGATAAAATTGAAACCAAAATAGACAAACTTTCTCAGCCAAAACCAACCAGGGAAAAGTCTTTGGTCAACTTCCCAGAATCCTCATCAAACCCAATTGTTTTAAAAACAACATCCACTAGACAAAAGATAGATCAAATGTTACTCAAATTAAAACAAGAAAAAACAGTCCATGTTTTAAATCATCCAGATGAATCCCAATCGGAAACGTCTTCAATATTCTCGGAGTCAGAAAATGATTCAGATTCCATCCGAAAAGTTGAAGAAGCTTTTCAAAATCTTGAACTCAAATGAATTACCAATAGACGTGTCAATTCGACATCCCTCACAAAAAACTAGTATCCCAGACCAACACCTCCAGATATCCAATTCAAAGAACGAAACATTCAAAATCAATTCTCAGTTTCTTCTGACAAACTCTATGAATGGAATATAGATGGTTGATCAAAACAAGAACTTTTGAACAAATTACAACATATCTCTATGGTTGCTAATAGTTATATTACCAATCATAGTCTCAACCAAACACAAGTTGTCGACCTTTTGGTCACTGGATTCACAGGAATGCTTCATTCCTGGTGGGAAAAACAACTCACTGAACAATCTAGAAATGAAATTAAAAATGCTGTAAAACGCGTTGAAGAAGGAATACCCATCTTTGATGAGCATATGGGACAAGGGGTCCCTGATGCCGTCAACACATTACTTTTCACCATCATAGAACATTTCATAGGAACACCTAGTAATGTCACATCCAGAATTCATGATCAACTCAGCAATCTGAGATGTCCAATTCTAAGTGATTTTAGATGGTACAAAGATGTGTTCATGTCTAGAGTCATGCTCAGAGAAGACAGTAATCAACCATTCTAGAAAGAAAAATTCATTAATGGATTACCAAACCTTTTTGCCAAAAAAATTAGAAATGTCTTAGTCAGAAGGTATCATACCATATCATACCCTTACTTATGGAAATATAATTAATACTATCCAGAAGGAAGGATTGAAAATGTGTATAGATATGAAAATTTCAAAACAAGTTAATAAGGACAAATCTATAGCTAAATACGAATTATGAACGTTCTGTGAACAATATGGATTACCTCTCATTGCTCCATCCAACAAAAAGAAAAAATCACAGGTCTATCATAAATATCCCAACAAATACTCAAATACAATACCCCAAATACAAACAAATACAAATCCAAAAACAAACATTTAGAAACCAACAAGTTTTACGAAAAACCCAAATCCAACAAGTGGAAACGGAAACCCTCCGGAAAAATCCACTCCAAAAACTCAGAACAAAAAGGAAATTGCTACAAGTGTGGCAAATTCGGCCATTACGCTAACAAATGCTGAGTCAAGAAAACAATCAACCAGTTGAAGATCTCTGAGGAATAGAAACTTCAATTAATCCAAGTTTTAGAACTTAGAGATACCGACCACAGTCAATCCGAAAATGATATCCAATCATCTTCTTCCAATGAGAATTCCTCAAGTAGCCTTTCATCTCCTGATATTAAAATAGGATGCACAGACACTTGTTGCAAAACAATCTAAATCCTAAACAAACAAGAAGAACAAGAGGATCTTCTTATTGAATTAATCAGTAAAGTCGATGACCCAGAATTAAAATCTTTCTATCTCAAGAAACTAAAGAAGTTAGTTTCTTCTGAAGAACCTGGCACTAGCCAACCCCAAATAACTCAAAAAATCTCTCTTAGCACAACCTTGGAAAGGTTCAATAAGGCTAAGAAAGAAATCGCCATCAAAGATCTCCACAGAGAAATAAATAAAATCAAAGACGAAATTAGGTTTTTAAAGTCCGAAAACCTAGAAATTCGCACACATCTCAGTAGAGTCCAAACCCAGACACTCACTCATAACAATGATGAAGACAGTAGTTCTTCTTCAGACCACAACTCAAACTCTCCTTCTGAAAAACAATCATCAAAAAGTTTAATATTAGGTCTTCTAGACAAGATAAAAATCCAGAAATGGTATTCTAAAATTAAGATAATAATTGAAGATTTTCACTTAGAAACAATTGCTTTGATTGATTCAGGTGCAGACTTGAATTGTATTCAAGAATGATTAATTCCTACTAAGTATTTTCATAAATCCACATAAATACTTAGTGCTGCTAACCAGTCACCAATGCAATTGAAATATGAAATCCCTAAAGCCCATGTCTGCCAAGATAATGTTTGTTTTAAAACAGCATTCGTTTTGATCAAAAACATTTCAGACCCAGTCATATTAGGTCTCCCTTTCATAGCTCTTATATACCCTTTTAAGGTTCATCATAATAGGATTACCACCAAGGTATTAGGACAGAAAGTCACATTTGAGTTCTGTACTGAAACAGACCTAAAAAAATTAAGACATTTACAAAAAAATAGCATTTCAAAAACCATCAATCTGATCGCCAATAAATCACAACAAATTAATTTCTTAAAAGAAGAAATTAATCACAAAAGAATTGAAGAACAATTAAAAAATGAAATTCTATTCAGCCGCATTGACAATTTTCAAAAACAACTTGTCAGTGAAGTCTGTTCAGACATTCCAAATGCCTTTTGGCATCGAAAACAACACATTGTTAAACTCCCTTATATCAAGGAGTTTAATGAATCAAAAATCCCAACCAAAGCAAGACCTATCCAAATGAGTCAAGAAGTTAAGGAATTTTGCAAAACAGAAATTCAAGAACTTCTTAATAAAGGAATTATCCGAAAAAGTAAATCACCATGGTCATGCCCAGCCTTTTATGTCTAGAAAAATGCAGAGTTAGAAAGAGGGACTCCCAGATTAGTTATTAACTATAAACCTTTGAATGAAGTTTTGGAATGGATAAGGTATCCAATCCCCAACAAAAGAGATTTAATAAAGAGACTTTCTCAAGCAGTTATTTTTTCAAAATTTGATATGAAATCAGGTTTTTGGCAAATTCAAATTCATGAAAATGACAAATACAAAACAACTTTTGTTACGCCTTTCGGGCACTATGAATGGAATGTAATGCCTTTAGGCCTTAAGAATGCACCTAGTAAATTTCAAAATATCATGAATGAGATTTTAATCAATATAGCCATTTTTCAATTGTCTACATTGATGATGTTCTCATTTATTCGAAGTCAATAGACGAGCATTGGAAACATTTGCATATGTTTGCTAAAATAATTAAGTCCAACGGATTAGTTGTTTCTGCAACCAAAATTAAATTGTTTCAAACCAAGGTTAGATTTTTAGGATACAATATCCATCAATCAACCATTCAGCCTATAGATCGAGTCATTCAATTCGCTGATAAATTCCCAGATCAGATTACTGATAAAACTCAACTCCAACGATTTCTTGGTTCTTTAAATTATGTTTCTGAATTCTATCCTCATCTTAGACAGCAATACAAACCTTTATTTGATCGACTCAAAGATAATCCTCCGTCATGGTCTACCATTCATACTTCCATTGTTAAACAGATTAAATCACATGTTAAGACTTTGCCCTGTCTTGGCATTCCAACTCCCAACTCATTTAAAATAGTTGAAATCGATGCATCTTATATTGGTTATGGAGGTATCCTCAAACAATCAATTTCCTCCGGATCTCCTGAACAAATTGTTCGTTTCCATTCAGGAGTGTGGAATCTAGCACAATCTAATTATAGTAATATTAAGAAAGAGATATTATCTATTGTATTATGCATTAGCAAATTTCAAGATGATTTATTAAATCAAAATTTTTTAGTCCGAGTAGATTGCAAATCTACAAAACATGTTTTACAAAAAGATGTTCAAAATATTGCATCAAAACAAATTTTTGCACGGTGGCAAGCCATACTAAGCATTTTTTATTTTGATATTGAATACATTAAAGACAGCCACAATAGCATCCTAGATTTCCTAACTAGAGAATTTTTGCGATATTTAATACATTAAAGATAGCCACAATAGCATCCTAGATTTCCTAATCAAAGAATTTTTGCAAGGGACGAATGGGAAGTAATAGCCAGAGAAGGCTTCCTGCCACTCTACCACCACCACCAGTAAAACAAGAATCTATTCCCGATTCTTCATCGGCCTTAGCCATTACCAATCGTTTCACCCCCTTAGGTTCCACTCTAGGAAACCTCAGGCCAAACTACCATCAACCACGACCAAATTATCAAACGGCATTAGTCAGTTCATATGATCCATATTCATCCATGCCTCAACCATCATCATCCCAATCTACCAACTACACCAAAACATCTCCATATGTTAAGAAAACCCCAATGGAATACCTTTTCAGCATCCCTTCCAACTTTAATCAGGAACAAGCCCCAGAGAAAATAGCCAAAACAGTGTTTCCACCCAATTTCCATTATATGCCCACAAAATCGTATAAGAACCTTAAATATTACCAAGCCATTCTCATGGAAATAGAATCCATTGCCATAAAACCAATCTTCAGTAGAACTCATGAAAATAAAATTCTTTACCATTCCCTTTACATTGGAAAATTTCTTACAGAATCAGAATGGGGAATCCCCCTTTACCAAACCAAACCCCTTCATTCACAACAAATTTTTATCCCCAATAACCATTACCATTATTTTGATTACATTCAAGCTTGGACTAACATTTTTCTCCATCAAACAGCCAACTTTAGTCATTCATGGTTTATTACTTTTGATAGAAATTTCAGATTAAATTTCCCAGCCTGGTTTCCAAATTGGTGGTTAGTTCATGGTCCAACAGCCAGCCTAATACCAAAAGATCTCATGCAAGTTCTCTCAGCTGGTTTCCAGAAAAAATTCGACAGAACCAGATTCAATTACAGGATTACACTTCTATCATTGTTCATGGTCAAATACAAAGTCCCGTGGATAATGAAGTGGAATTATGAAGTTGAAACAGGTGAAGTTTATTGATCCAGATATGTCAAATGGTGGGATAAATTCGAACGTCAGAAGATCATCAATTTGGTCCTCTCTGAGTTTCCCATCGATCCAGTTCCAATTCCAGCAGCAATTCAAGCTCCATCAACAAAGGCATTGCCAACCATCCCAGAACAATCCCTTTCAGACATTAGTCCATCCTCATCCCTCAAAGGAATTTCCAAGTCATCTAAGTCTACCAGTTTGAAGAAAAAAGAAAAATCTTCCCAGCTCAAAAACTTAGCCCAGTAGCTTATGGCAGAAGCAGCTTTGCTGCATGAAGAAGACACAGACTCAGACTCATCAGATGCTTCGTCACAACATCCAGCCAACTCAGTAAGTCAGAAAGCCAAGTAGGCTGAATATCAGGATTCCCAAGACCCGTTTATATATATATATATATATATATATATATATATATATATATATATATATGTGTGTGTATGTGTGTGTGTGTGTTATGAGCCACAATAGCTGTCTCCAATAGCCGACATTCTCTTCTTAAATTATGTGCAATCATCACCATTTTTGTGTGCTATTCTCATCCCTTCCTATTTTGTGCGGTCACAGTTAAGCCACGTCAACATTTTATATTAATTTTTTTATGGGAAATTTTATTTGAACCCATGCAACATCTTTCTACACCCAGCTTAAATTTTAAATGAGAATTGTCTTTTTTACCCTATTGCGTTATTACCATAAAGTACAAAATGAATTTAACAATAAAACAAAATTGTATCAACGAACCCAAAACCCAATAATCAAACTCTTACCATGATACAACAAAAAAACAAGCAAGATCCATGGTGAAAATCGCAGCAAATGAAAGGAAAGCAGAAGAAAATATTTACCTTGCTGGGTACACAGAATCATAGGATAATAGCTGGTAATGATGCTTATGCATAAATCCTTTCTCTTATCCCAGGAGTAGGGACTGTCTTCCGTCTGATCTTCGTGAAAATTGAAGGCCATCACTGTCAAAGAAACACTCATGTTTTGGTTCTTCAGGTGCAAATCTCAGCCTGCTCTTTTATTTGTTACATGATCAATATTTGTTGCTGCATCATGCTCCACGAAAAAGAAAGGAGCAGATGAGATTTCCTTTGCTTACTCCATTCTTGTAAGCTCAGGAGAGCAGATTCTAAGAGATGATGAAGCTCCAATATTAAATGAACATGAGAAAGCGAGAGGAGAGAGGGAGAGAGGGAGACTTCGCCGTCACCGCAATCAGAAAACTCGGAAAGAACCCAAATTCAATAAGTGTGTAAAGATAAATTTACATATTGAATTGAGTTTGTGAGGGTAGTTTAGGTAATAAATTTGGGTTTAAAAAAATATTGATAGTTTAATTAAAAATAATATGGGTGTAGTGAGTAAGCTAGGTGTAGAGATAGGTTACATGGGTTCAAATAAAATTTCCCTTTTTTTATAGAGATAATAAGACAAAAAGCAATAGATATATAAAATGTTGACATGGCTTAACCGTGACCGCACAAATAGGAGGGGATGGGAAGGGCACCCAAACAGGAGGGTAGACAATCTGCCTCCTTTTTGGTGACCTCTATCCTTTCCAAAACTAGCATACAAAATACCATGTTTACAAAACACTATCATGATGCAATAAGAAAACCGAAATAATACAAAATATTTTCGGAAATGGTCTTGCAAGGCTAGTGAAGCAAAATTTCTACTGAGAGAAAAGAATTTAACTAAAGAGCGAAAAAAAATTAGTTCTGTATGCCATCGTAGACCAAGTTTGATCCTTTTTAATCATTGATCTGGACTCTTGGCGTGAAGATTCATCCTTCATTTCTCTTAAATAATTTCAAGTTTGGTATGCCAGTAGTTTCGTTTTTTCATGAAAAGGAGAAAACCTGTGTTGGATTTGGTCTCTAGACTCCGATGGGAGGGAGGTACTCGTGCATTATATTGTCTCGTCATACGCGAGGATTTCCAATCTCCTATATTTTTTATTAGAAGTCATATCTAAAATTCAACTAATCAAAATACAATACTAGTTCCAAACTAATTTCAGAATCACAGACAATCATCCTATTCTCCTCCTCTTCGACGTTCTGACTTGCCTTCTAATATTTCTCACCTTGCTTATTAATTGAAGACGTCTAGAGCTTCTCATCGTTCGAGACTTGCCCACAACCCGAACAGACCTTCCCCTGGACTTTAACCTTACATGGTGATGGCTACGAGTAACATGCCTACTTGAAGGGTAAATAGAGCTCTGCAGCCTGTCCTTTCTTCTCCGGGTGACGAACTTCCGCTTTCTACTGACGTTTAAGTTATGATAATTATCCCACATGTCATTTTCTTTACTCGAACTGAACCCTTGTTCTATGTCTGGAAATTGGCGGTGAGGTGACGCAGTCGGCCTATCCGCCTAGTGTTCCTTAGCTTGTACCACAAGAAACAATTAATATCTCCCAATGCAAACCCATACGTCTCACATGCAGCCCAACACATTTTACATAGGCTTTTTCCAATGCATTGGAAGATCCCCAGCTTGAATAATAGATAGAAGAACAATAAAGCTGAAAGAAAATAAAACATACGAGTAGGCAACAAATCAACCATTCTGATAGTGAAGCTCAAATTTAAATGCTATTCGGAGAATCTTCGAATCGAAGAAAATAGTGAAATTAAGATTAAACTAATTAAAGAAGGAAGAATTACTTATGTAGCAGAGGATCGATATCATTAACAGTCTCAACAGATTGGAGACACAAAGATGCTCAATAAAACATATCAAATCTCCCCCTTATTTTCAGACTATGTTGGCTTTCCTGGTTTCCACTTCTTAAATTAATGCATCTCGCATACAGGTTTGTCTCGCTTTCTTGTTTTATTTTTTCTTAACCTTGTGATGTTCCTTGTTCTGTTTTGCAAGTTTAGACCTTTAGGTTCGGTTTTAGAGGGATTAAGTTTCACGTCCCCCCTCACCCCTTCTTTTCCTTGTATCTTTGTTGTTTTTGTTTCTGGAAGGGTAAAGTTTATGTTCCTCTTCTTTTCATGTATTTTTATTCTTCTTTTTTTTTCTTGTATTATGAGGGGTTAAATTTATGTCCCCCTGAGTAGGTGTACTATTGTTTTTCGATATCAATAAAACACCCCTCATACCATCAAGGTCTTCCAAGAAACAAAAAAAAAAAGAAAACTCCCCCTTCTTTTCATGTATTTTTTTTTATCCTTTTTCTTTGTATTATGAGGGGTTAGGTTTATGTTCCCCTTGACTAGGTGTACCTTTTTTTTCAATATCAATAAAATTTCTCTCATACCGTCAAGGTTTTCTAAAAAAAAACAATCCCACGATCCTGAACAAACATCCCTGCGGAATCGAAAATATTATAGTAATAGTAGTTGTGAAGTATCATTTACATATCTCTCTTATATGCCTTTGTAATGCTCATATGATGCATAAAAGAATATAAAAGAAGCAGGGCATAAATCAAATAAAAGAGACATAATTTTGCTGGGTTGTGCAAATAAAATAAAATGAAATAAAATCCTAGGGTTCTAAACAAACATCCCTACGAAATCGAAAATATTATAGTAACCGTTTTACGTATCTCTCTTCTATGGCTTTGTAATGCTCATATGATGCATAAAAGAATAAGAAGCAGGGCATAAATCAAATAGAGGAGACGTAATTTTGCTAGGTTGTGCCTCGATAATTCATCGAAGGCCTATAGTGTGTAGTATATACATAAAAATGCTAAGGAGACTCTCCATGGACTTTTTGCCATATTTTTATACAATACTTTATAATGTTGGCACATGAATTGACGTTAAACTGTAAGGTGGTAGATAGCCTATGGTGAGTCTCATTGTGAAAAAGTCCCCTTGGCATTTATATACTATACAAAGCGATAGAGTGAAGATACATCTGTACATTGAAAGTTTAAAGGTATCTCATCTATTAGTGCATTTATAATCTCTCATATCTAACATTTTGTTATTATCCTTCTTGCTAACTTGACATCAATTCAGTGGGACTTGGAAATCTTTCACCCGAACATAGTCTTAAACATTCATGGAGTTCTTTCACCCGAACACAGTCAAATCAATAATTGTTTGGCCATTTGACATTCGTATTTTCGTTTATGTTTTGTTTCCTTCAATCATTTGGCATATTTAATGACATGTGTATTGTAGTGGGTCATCTTCGACCGTCTGAAATCATTGATAGGGCCCATCTTTCTTTCAGCTTAGTTAAGTTTTGTTGGGCTTCGGTTTCGGGCCTCCATCTGTACTTAGAAAACCCAAATACAAAAACCTAGAGTGAAAAAAATCAGTCGCAGCCACAAACCTCACAGCTTCCCGCCACTTCAACCCTTTTCTCTTTTCCCATATCCCAACGATGGCGGACAAGAAAGGGAAGCGCCGTCGACCTGACCCGAGCTCCGACGACGAAACCCACCATCCCAACAAGAAGGTCCCCAAGAAAGACACAGTCATCAACAAAACCCTCGAGAACCTCCGCTCCACCACCGCCGCCGCCTCCTCCTCCAAATCCCTAAGCCTGGCCGACCTCCCCATCTCCTCCACCTGCCGCGAGGTCCGCGAACTCGACCACGAGTCTGTACAGTACGAGATCGAACTCCAGATGCTCAAGGTCATAAAATCCATCCTCGACGGCAACGGCTTCACATTCCATGTCCCCTCACGCGCCGCCGCCAACCAGCTGTACATCCCGGAGCTCGACCGCATCGTGTTGAAGGACAAGACTTCCCTTCGCCCGTACGCCAACGTCTCCACCGTCCGCAAGGCCACCATCACAGCTCGTGTTCTGCAGCTAATTCACCAGCTCTGCCTCAAGGACATCCACGTCACCAAGCGTGACCTTTTCTACACCGATGTCAAGCTCTTTCAGGACCAGAATCAGTCTGATTCGGTCCTCGATGATGCGGCCTGTATGGTTGGCTGTACGCGCTCTAGTCTCAATGTGATTGCCTCCGAGAAAGGTGTAGTTGTGGGGAGGCTTATATTCAGCGACAATGGCGATATGATTGATTGCACGAAAATGGGAATGGGCGGAAAAGCCATTCCGCCCAATATCCGCAAAGTTGGTGATGTGCAGAGTGATGCATTGTTCATATTGCTGGTTGAGAAGGATGCGGCTTTTATTCGATTGTCTGAGGATCGGTTTTACAATAGGTTTCCGTGTATTATTCTGACTGCGAAGGGGCAACCAGATGTAGCCACTAGACTCTTTTTGAGGAAATTGAAGCTTGAATTGAAGCTACCGGTGCTCGCCCTTGTGGACAGTGATCCATATGGCCTGAAGATTCTATCGGTTTATGGTTGTGGGTCGAAGAACATGTCCTATGACAGTGCGAATTTGACTACACCGGATATCAAATGGTTGGGGATACGGCCGAGTGATTTGGACAAGTACAAAATTCCAGAGCAGTGTAGGTTGACGATGACAGATCAGGATATTAAAACAGGGAAAGAAATGTTGGAGGAAGATTTTGTGAAGAAGAATCCAAAATGGGTTGAGGAGCTGACTCTTATGGTGAAGACCAAGCAGAAAGCAGAGATTCAGGCTCTGAGCGCATTCGGCTTTCAATATCTGACTCAGGTTTATTTGCCGCTAAAACTGCAGGAGCAGGATTGGATATGAGCCTCAGGCTTGAGTTTGGGAGCGGTGTTTGTTTTATGGTAAGTCATGAATTTACTTTGAGATTAGTTTGTAATGGTGTAATATCTTTCGAATTGTTAAGTTGAAAGGAAACGGAATGAAATGAGTGAACAATGATTTCGAAACTTTGTTTCCGCGTGAATGATAAATTCATTTTTCTTATTCCCCTGTTGATGTTGCATCTCTGTGTATATATAATCAAAGAAATGTGTTCCTAATGTGGGATTGTAATTTTATAAACTTCTTCCTTTGGCGAAACTGGTTTTACATTGAATTGTTGTTCCTCATCATCATTGAATCTGTCGTTCCTATTTCTAGGGGCACTTCTTTTCCGCAGCCGCTGTAGCAACGATCCTCTGGTTACCTTTAGCCTTTCTAGTGCAATAGGTCTTCTAGTGGAATATATCAATTCTGTCGTTAATTCATTCCTTAACTCCCTGACATGTATTCCGACTCTTGATCTGAATCAGTAATGTTCTATGGTTCTATTGTCATATCAAGTCTAGTTTTAAGTCCTGTTGCAAGAACATTGAGCCCCAATTCATCCTGCACAAGTTTGGTTATTGCATCTTTCATCTCTAAATTCTGTGTAGTTGAGTCTTCATCAACATCGTGGACTCCTACAACGATCAGCATGTCATCTTTTACGGAATGCCCTGCAAATCATAATTCGGTCTCAACATCAGCGTGCTGAAAGTTTGAAACTCAGGATCCTACATTTGTTCTTCCTTTCATACCTAAGCTGTAGTTCTCTTTGATCATTCGTAGAACTGCAAGAAGAATGATCCAAGCTTCAACTTTTCAACAATTATTGTAGCAAACTGAGAACATTTAACAAAGGGACGATTCCCTACGAAATCACATGATAACATAATCTCCGAGATTCTGCAGAATATATACCAATTTCTTTGTCAGTCCTTGAAGGTCAACTGCTAAGGTTTCAGCAATATGCCTTTGCAAAACTTCCAGGTCTCGCTATGTCAGTTTTGTCGTGGGAACTGAACTCTCCTTGTTTGGCATAGCTGTCTTGCATAAATCCTTCACACCACTCCTAAATTAGTTGGTTGAGGTAATGATCGTTAGATTTGTAACTGCGAAATAACCGCATTAATTAGCAAAATGTACTTGTTCATGACAACCAAAATATGTGTTGGTATACCCTGCATTCCGCATGTCCCGATATATAGCCAGGCATGGTCGTATTTCGCTCACAGAAACGTATCTGCTATGAGCCCTCAGAATTGTATTGGACCTGTGATCATTTTGTTTTCATTATCATTAAAATTATTCGCAAAATCGTGTCCAGACATGTTTGCAATTTCTTGTATCTTATATAAAAGAAAGCGAAAAAATGACTGGCGATTATGTTTTCATACATCTTGGAGCAGTTCCATCCTTATGGCAGGACCAGTCGAACAAAGGAAATCCAAAAGTAAACCACTTTACATGAAATTATTCGTAAATCGTGCTTATTTGTACGAAAACTTTTCTCAGAACGTGCCAGGACATATGATTGGAAACCAGCGACAATTCTCGTTCCAAATTTCCACTTTCCACACACCTATGAACCAAATGACATGATGCATCACATTTAGGGCGGAAAAATAATGCAGTTTTGCATCTAATTACGTACATGTAGGAAGAATAGTGGTTACAAACAGGATAAATCGCGAGACAGCAAAGCTTCAAACGTTGGTAGCTGTTGTATATGCACATCAGGTTTCATCCCACCTGCACGCATATTTTTCAAAGGTAACGTTAGCGAGACCAAAATTTTTAGACCAAATTTGGAAACCAAATAATATGACTGTAAATGATTGGATTATTGACTAAGTGTCGATTAACGTGCTTGTTTCTTATTAGATCACATCATTTGGTTTCCAAATTTGGTTCAAAAATTTAGTCTCCCTAGCATTATCCTTTGTGAAAATCTGCATTGAACCAAAAGGCTTTTATGTTCGTATAGTTTTTGCTCTTCAAAGATTGTAAAAGGCGAAAAGCCCTATCGTACTGGCAAGCCTGGACACAAGCGTGACAGTCAGGCCATCTCCAACCGAATGAGGGCCAGAGGGCTCCTTTTAGCCCCATAGTCCTCCAAGAAATATATTTTAATGAACAGTGTCATGTCATATTTCATACCATCTCCAACCGTGGGGGCTAAAGGGTCATAGGCCAAACATAGTCATGTGACAAAAAACCATCTCCAACCGAGGGGGCCAAAGGGTCATAGGCCAAACATAATTTATTATTTTAATATGGTTTTTCGGATAGGATTTCTTGTCAAGATGTAATCTCAATAATTTTTTGGATAGGATTTCGAGTGACATGTGTCGTTAAAGTGTGTAATTCTCCAAATTTCTTGTCGATATATAATCTCAATAATTTTTCGGACATGATTTCGAGTGAAACGTGTCGCTAAAGTGAGTAACTCTCCAGATTTCTTGTCGATATGTAATCTCAATAATTTTTCAGATAGGATTTCGAGTAACACGTGTCGCCAAAGTGAGTAACTCTCCAGATTTATTGTCGATATGTAATCTCAATAATTTTTCGAATAGGATTTCGAGTGCCACGTGTCGAGATTTAATTGGTTGTGCAAATTTTAGATAGGATTCTTATCTACGTGGCACTTCTTATCTTCAGCTTCCAACGTCCATAAATAGGTTGGATATTAGGGTATAATTCACACACCTTCATCTTTGCCCTCTCCAATATCTCTTTCAATTCAATCTCTTTCAATTCAAGTTTGCAATGAATTCCAACTTTGGATCCTCTTCACATTCCAACTGGGAGTCCTTATCCAATTCCGAATTGGAAGATAAATGGGCGCAGATGAGACGAGAAAATGAGGAGTCTAATGAAGAAGATGAAGCATGGCGCAACACAACATATATGGCAACAATGGCTGGGGTCATGGCATGTGAGACTTTGATGAACAACTACTTCAACTCCAACTAGGTGTACGCAAAAGAGGATTTTAGACGTCACTTCCGGATAAGGCGTCATGTCTTCGAGCGTTTACTTCATGATGTCCAACATGTCAATCCATACTTTCGACAAAAGATGGACAGAGCAGGCCGCCCTGGTTTCCTCATCAAAAGGATACTATTGCACTCTGAATGTTGGTCTATGCCTTCCCAGGTGATGTGATGGATGATACATATGGTATGTCTAAGTCTACATGCCTTGATAATCATGCTAAATTATGTCACACAATTGTTCAAATTTATAAAGAGGAGTACCTCCGTGAACCAGATCAAGCAGATCTGGATCGTCTCATTCACAAAGCAGAAGACTGTGGATTTTCGAGCATAATAGGGTCATTAGATTGCATGCATTGGCAATGGAAGAACTGTCCCACCAGATGGTAAGGAGGATTTAGCGGAAGATCGAGAAAGCCAACTATTGTATTAGAGTCAGTTGCCTCGTTTGACACATCGATCTGGCATGCTTTCTTTGAAGTCCCAGGATCCCAAAATGACATTAGAGTACGTGGGCGTTTACCTCTCTTCAATAACCTAACGGAGGGTAAATCATCTCAACTTGACTACTACATCAATGGGCGTCATTACAATATGGGGTATTACTTGGCAGATGGCATCTACCCAAAGTAGGCAACACTTGTCTAAGCAATTGCAAACCTGTTAGGAGGATATTTTACACATATTTTGTACCCTTTTTGTCTATTATGTAGTCATGATCATGTATTAAATTGTTGAGTTTAATGCACTTTGTGTATGTATTGTAGGAACTATGGTTTTGAGAACAAAAGATGGGATTAAACGCCTAAATACAAGAAAACCCGACGATTGCCAAGTTAGACCGTGGTATAATTTTGGGTTAGAGAAATAAGAGACAAATTATGAAGTTGGACCAGTCAAAGCTTCAATTAGTTGGCCCAATGGAATGGATTTATGCAAAATAGTCCAAGAAGGCTGCGGCACAAATAAAATAGGAGGGGGATTTTAAAGGAAAAAGGGCACATATAAAAGGGAGGAGCCCAATGCCACAAGAAACGGGGAACGACAGAGAGAAGGTTGCAGATTTCCTGGGCGTATCGCATACATTCAAAATTGGAGTGTTGGGTTTCTTTTATGCCTTCAAATTCTTCCATGTTTGTTATTAGTTTGATCATGAACTAAGTCTTTTTGCTAGGACTAGGGTGTACTCTTATCATGAACATCTAATTCTCGTTATTTTATATTGATCTCAGTTGTTTTCCATGTTGAGTAATTGTTATTGTGCTTTATTGTTACCAAATAACTGGCCATTATTTATGTGAAGAACTAAATTGTGACTGACAGGTTGAGTTTAGTAGATTGCTTCTCATAACAATTACCATGAATTACATAATTGAGTAGACATACTGGTTATGATTTGTGTAGTATTGTGTAATTATCCATTAAGCGTAAAGGGTTTCGGTTATCTATATCTGTGGCTAGACATATCATGGGTAGATAGTTAGAAACACGGTTAGTATATTCTGACAGGAAATATTGACGAATCAAGGGATAATTGCTAGCAACATGGGAATAATTTGATGTTAAGATGAATAACGGGATTAGATGGGATTGAGAACGAGGAACCTGATGTCCTAGTGCTTCCATATATTTATCTTGCATAATTCATTCAATTTTACTTCGTGTTCGATCAATTATTATTTTTACTTTCGTTTCGTTTCTTTGCATCTTAGATTTTGTCATCATAATCCTTCTTTTATTTAAGTTTAATTTGGAGTCAATCTCAATAGTAAATTTAGGTTAATCCGATCCTTGTTTGAACGACACTCTACTTATCACTATATTACTTGGACGATATTGTACACTTGCAATTATCTACAACAAAACCTTGTGGATGACGCCCAAAGGTGGTTTACCTTACACCAAGAGGCATACCGGAAAGATATTGAGAGAGCTTTGGGTATTCTACAAGCACGGTAGAAGATCATTAAGGAACCGGCAAGAGGGTGGAGTTAAGATAAATTGAACTCCATTATGATGTTGTACATTATATTACAGAACATGATTGTGGAGGATGAGCGAGATGGCTATATTGATGGAGAGTCTGATGACGACCAAGATGATCCAAATAGGTCAAGGAGGGCTCGTGCAAAAATATATGATGGGCCTAATTTTGCCTTTGGATCTAAGAACTGGTAATATCTCTTTAAATGAGTACATGAGGCGCCATAGGATGATACGTTCGCGTGCCACAAACAAGTACTAACAATAGAATCTTGTTGCACATCTTTGGGCCAAAAGAACCATAGAGTAGGCGTTTTAAGTTTTATGTTGTTAAATATTTTTTTTAATGTTGTTTAAGTTTGAATAACTCCTCCAAGTAGTACTAGGGTGGAGATTGTGTTGTTTAATGGCTTAGATAGTTATAGAGAAAAAAATAGAATTTTTTTTATTATAACAAAATTTGTCCCCAAAAAAAAATTCAAATGCAACGGTAACCTGGCGTCAGCCGTTGCTTTTGAATTTTGGGCTAGCTGGTTGGCTTGTTTTTCGATTTTTAACCTGGTGGGGCCCACGAGCCCCTTGGCCTAGCCCTAGGTTGGAGACAATTTCTGTGTCATTTCGAGCTAGTTTTAGTCCTATAGCCCTTTGGCCAGGTTGGTTGGAAATGGCCTTATGATTACCACATTTTATACCAAATGATGTAGCATCCAATGAAATAACATTTGCCTTCTCTCTGTGAGTGAGAGCCTTTCTCTCTGAAAGTGAGAGTTATTCACTTTGTGAGTGAGAGCAACAACAAACCCTAGAATTTTCCTTTGCCGTCAATCTTAATTCTGATTAGGATCGGTGGCAACCTTTTCTTCTTTCCCTCTGCAACCTTTTTCTTTCCTTTTTGTTTATTTCCCTTGCTTTTCTTCCAGCATATTCCATGGCCTTTTCACCACTGACTATCACTAATCTCTCCATCCACTCAGATCCACTCATCGAACTCTCAAATCCTTTCATCCATATACCCATATACATGTCTTTCTTTCGGATTCCACCAATTCCATCTTTATTCAGACCTATAACCAATTTTGATGGCGAACTGTTGCGGTCACCAACTGAGAAGGTGTGTAGAGTTCCGATGTTCACACCAACTCGAGTGGCCACACCACCTCCTTCTGTCTGTCTGCCTTTTATGGCGGTGTTGCTTGTGGTAATCCCACAAGCTTCTTTACCTTGGTGGTCTTCTTTCCACCTCTGAGGTGATGGCTCCTGGTAATAGTTGGTGGTGGCAGTTCGAGATTGTCCGGGTGTGCTGTTGCAGTGACGATTTCGGCGGAAGAGCTAGAAGATGATGTGAAAATTTTACTTGACACACAAATTAAACCCTATTGATGACAATTGTAGTAAAGATGCAAGTAGGGATCGTTCTAAACCGGGGATTAACTAGGGATGCTAATCAACACAAATTAGACTCAAAAACACTAAACTAGACTTTATTGACTCAAAACTAACTTAAAACACTAAAAACAGCAAGAAACAATCAACAAGACTCAATTCTAGACCTAAAAAGTAATTTTGACGAAAATAGAACTTAAAAGACTTAAACAACTAAAAGAAAACAGGTTTTGACTCTAAAAACAAGATTTAATGAAAAGGGGTTTGTTTTTGACGAATTTAAAACTTAAAACAGAAACTTTGCATAAAATACTTTATAGAAAACGAATTTGGTGAATTGAAAAGGGTGAAAGGCTAGTTAGAGGGCCCTTCTCCACACATGAACATATGCATATAAATCGATTTCCAGTTATTCTTTCAACAAACCATGAATGACAATGCCCCAAATTAATTGTGTAGAACTAATTAATTCTCAGATTTCCCTAGACTCATTGAATTGGATGAAAAGCATACGACAACCCAAATCATTCTTTATTAAGCTCCCTAACTATGAAAAGCATGATAGAGACACGAAACAAAGATCATTAAGCTTTGTGAAAATCATAAGCATTGACATGACATTCGTGACTATGAAAAGCATGACACTCCTGCCAGGAATTTACTTAACGCGATCGTGACTAGCAACCTCCACTACTTGTAAATATAAGTTTGTAATGATTAGGTGAAACTCCCTTATATTTTAGCATCAAATTCAAGCATGCAAACTAAGTAGGCCTCCTTAATCAACACACAAGAACAAGTTCTCAATAACTCAGATAAGTAAACCACATTCACGATTCATGAAATCATAACTGGAGGAAATCAATTCATATAAAACATATGTCCATGGCTTTGAATTCGCCTCTAACTATAAAGAAATTAGTTCCTCATGTTCGCAATCAAACAAATATAAATAAAATTAAACATTGAAAACAAAGGATAGAATACACCTAGAAAACGCTCCAGATTCCTTCCTTCCTTGCAAGGCTGCGGCACAATGAGTGTGTGGTGGATGGATGTAGGTGAGTTATAATAGAGGGTGGTGGTCTGAATGGTGCAGCAAAAGGGTCAATTTATAGGGGGAGGTGCGGCACAAACATGTAGTGTAGGAAAAGGATTACAAAATGTAGTTTGTGTATGAAAATAAAAACACAATCCTAAGGGGAAAAGGTTATGTAATCCTAGCAGGAAATAGGACATCTAGAAGGTCAAAAACCAAAGGGATTTAGGGGAAGGTGCGGCTGGATCATGCATCTAGAAGGCTTGGGGCGCCACTTTTTTAGGGACTTCTAGAAAGGGTGTTATTTGGCTGATTTTGACACTTCTAGAAGGGGATAGGTGCGGCACCTTTATAGGAGAGGATGAGGTTCCTAGAAATTAGGTTCTTAGGTCTCCTAAACTGAAATTGAATCCCTTTTTCAATAGGAATTAGGTTAGGAAAGGATTAGGATAAGATAAGATAAGGTTTGGATAAGATAAGGATAAGATAAGGTAGTTTGGATAATTCTCCTTCTTTGTAGCTGATTCCTTATCTTCTTTGACTTGGATTTATTTCTTCAACTCTTTTGCACATTCCTAGCCTCTCTTGAACTTCAAATTCGTCCATCCATCTTGCTCCAATCTTGTGATATCCATTACAAGCCCAAAACTGCTCTAAAATGCTCCAAATTGCATCTTTTTGCCTACTTTGCTTCTTGGACCTATAAACACACGAAAATGACTTAAGACACTATAATAAGCAACAAATAACTAAGTAAATGCAAGAAAACACACTAACTAAGTCGCATAATTATGCTCCTATCAGAAGAAAGCAATTAGGTTTAGGTTTTATGTTTTTTTTTTTGTGGGCCAAACTTTGTTTTGGGCTTTGGTTACTTTTGAGGTCCATATTTTTTTGATGTGGATATTGTACTTGGACCTCTAGTTTTGTCATATGTTTGTTTTGCTAATGAAGTAACCTTTGATTAAAAAAATTAAAAAAAAAAAAGAAGAAAAAAAGCATCCAATGAGATAAAAAATCAAGATAAAACACTAATTTGATGTGGCGGTTACAATCTCGTACCACACATCATGTGGTGTGAATAGTATTATTCAATTTTTTATTATTTTAGAGGAGAGGGGCTAGGGGTTAAGAATTTTTAGAAGCAACTCCTATGTATCGTTTGTTGGTTGGACAACCAATTAATCGTTTTAATGCTTAGTTGTCTTTTAATTAATGTACAATGATATATTTATATTTAGTGGGGAGAGAAATTTGACCTAAGTTACATAATGGATTAACTATATAAAAAAAATTGGTATCAAACTCATCGATATGAATGCTCTGCCGTCCAAAGTAAATCTGATGACCAGACGGGCAATTAGGGACGCTATTTGTGGTTTTTGTCATAAAGAAGCTGAGACTATTGAGCATGCTTTGTTAACGTGTCCTCGAGCGGCGGCTGTGTGGTTTGGCAGTCGTTTGGGTTTCCGTTCATTTCAAATGGTTGAAGAAGGTTTTGGACGTTGGTTGGAGTATATAGCGCAACATGTATCCAGGGAAAGCTTTGAGTTGCTTCTTATTCTTGTGTGGATTATTTGGAAGGTGCCTAATGAGTTCATATGGAAGGGCGTTGAGGTTTCCCCTATGGATATTCAAATCAAGGCACAAGCTTGGTTGGCCGAGTTTAAAAAATGGAATGAGGTGGCTGTGCATACCTCTATGGAAAAGTTAACTAATTGCCAGCCACCGGCACATGGTTGGATAAAATGTAATTTTGATGCGTCCTGGGATGAACAACAATCGATTGGAGGGTGCGGGCTGGTAATGAGGAGTTCAAATGGCAGGTTTATGGCAGCACAGGTGAGTAGAGAGGCTGCTGTGAGATCAGCATTCCATGCAGAGGCTGCGGCTGCTAGATAAGCAGCTGTTTTTTTGCGCAGGTGGAGTTCAAAGCAGGTTCATGTCGAAGGAGATGCACTGTTGGTCACTTCTGCAATTCAAAATGAAGGAGGGGCAGTTCATGGGCATTATGGACATATATTTCATGATACTATGAGGTTGTTGCAAGACTTCAAGCAATGGAAAATCACCTTTGGACGACGAAAGACAAATAGAGTAGCTCACCACCTTGCAAGGTTTAGCCTTACTGTTGATCACCCGGTTTCTTGGTTTGAAGAACCTCCTAATGTAATTTCTAATTTATTATTAGAGGATAGTACTAGTAGTTAATTTGGTGCGGGACGCTCTTTTTTCCTTCGATCGGGTTGAAAGCCTTGGCAAGGTTTTTATCGAGGCCCATTGTATGCACCATATCCTCAGTTTGTACGTATTTCAATTGTTAATGAATATCGTACTCCTTTTCAAAAAAAAAAAAAACCTCAAAATTATAAGCAGAAATTAATAACACTAGACATAGTGCTAAGTAATTTGATTGTATTTTTTTTTTTTTTTTTGACGAAGATTTGATTGTATTTAAAACGTAAAAAATTGCAAGCTCCACCACAAGCCTGGGTTGTACGAAGGGCTAAAGTGGTCCTCCAAATAGCATGGGCTCCAACTAACCAAGGCCTAATAACCCCCATAGAAATCCATAAGCAAAAGAGCTTGTGCGATGGCTCAGGTTTTAAAACTTTGCTAAATGTGTAGGACTTGTAAAAATTTATTTACATCCATATCAAAATCTATTTACATCCCTATGTTCTATAAAGAACAAATGGTACATAAAATTTATCTCATTTGCATCCATGTAGCTATAATACACAAAAAATATCTTGTTTTCTATGTCCCAACTTTTCACATGTGATATATAACTTATGTGTTTCACTTGCTTATTGATTGGGTTACAATCTCATGAGAAAAGCATTCCCTAATCTGAGAAAAAAAAGAAGAAAAAAAACATAGTTAAGAATTTCTTTTGCTATTCTTATTTCTTTTTGGCATCGTGTACAAAAAATGTAAACTCCAAGCAACATATTGATAGTTGGGAGGAACATGCATAAATTAAACTTTAAATTTCTATCACACTTATTTGTAATTAAATAAAGTAAATACACAATAATCATATCACAATCACAGAAGTAAGGATTTTCAACTGCCACAATATTTAACAACTACTACAAATCACTTACAAAAAAATACATAATATATGCTCATGTTGATCTGAGGCCCTAAATTATGTGAAACGAATGAGAAGTACAACACGAACCTGAATGAACTTCTGCTTCATGGAATGCTGCATTACCATTTGCATGTTTACACAGCTATTAGACTCTTCGTTATTCTTGTAGCTCCAAAGTCTCAGGATAGAGTTGCTCCATCTGCACTCTCATGTCTGATATGAATTCCATTTCTTGCAAGTTCAAGAGAGTTAAACTCACAATTGAAGGATGATTTATGGGGGAAGAGAAGTGATGGTAATTTTGATGGTATGATGGAGATTGTGATGGACCTTGCCAACTATTTAGATATTTAGAATGAGATGGCAAACGTCGTGGTCGACATGTAGAAACAGCTCGATCAGAATCATCCCTCACTTCAATATCTTGACAGCTCCACACTGCCATGTGAGATTGCGTGCATTGTATCATTTGGTCTACGTACCAAAACTGATAACATTATCGGAAGTTGGTAATAAGGAGTCTGGTATTGAAAGATAAAGTTTTAAATCATAGAGAGAGATACTGACACATCCTGACCTGGAATGTCCATTTGGAGTCTGAATCGAGTTGTGTTGGCCAAGACCAGGAGGGTGACGAAGCCATAAAGTGTAGTGATGTGGAAAATGTGAATAAATTTAAACCTAAAAGTGCCTAAATATAAGAGTGCACTTGTGAGCGGGAATGAACCCATTTCACACGTGATGTTAGAGCATAAGTAAAGTACAGTAAGGTAGGATAAGAATCATACCATCGAAGGTAACCCACATATACCAAGATTTTCCAAGAATCCTCGTCGACACGAAAGTTTAGCACTAAAACTTGGAGGGGCGAAAAACAAGGGTGAGTGGGCCTAAAAATAAAGTTTTATAAAAACCTTTTTGAAAACATCTCGCCGTAAAACAAGTATAGTTTCCAAAATATACATACTACGTATAATATAAAAATGCTTGTCGTAGCCTGCAATATCTCAAGAATTCAATATGTCACAAAATTCGTAAATGGGCATATAACTTCTAGTAATCACAATATCTCGTAGAAATAAACATTTCCCATCAAGTGCTCATCGACATATGCTGACACACGAGTGCACGTAGAGGTATTCTGACATGAACATGACTGGGTGTAATAATGATTTACGCTCTAGTACTACAATCACGTGAAGACTGATGCTATGTGCATCACATACGAGTCCTAATTGCCTATAGCAATCTAGGACAGGACTGGCACCTACAATGGATCTAAAGTGAGCGTACGGTGCGATGTGAACATACACATGAAAGACTGGCCCTGGCTGAGGCGAGTACTAACACCGGTATAGCAACGATGAGCAGATAACGTAAATAAAATCATACAGTGGTAAATTGATAATTCACGTCACCATAATACTATTCATGGCCATAAATATAATTAAGGCATCAATAATAATATGCATACATGTGCATCCCGTAGGACGTAGCATAACTTCATAATTGGGTAAAGTACAAAAAACTACCTCAATTATTGGTGTCACGACACTTTCATACCTCATCTTTTAAAATTGACAATGTCATACCTCATCTTTAGAATTTGTGACAATGTCATACATCCGTCAATTTTTCTGTTAGTTTTTCTGTTAAGTGCTGACATGGCTTGATTCCGAGCCCACTTTCTATTAAAAAATTAATAAAATATTATTAAAAACTAAAAAAAATATTTAATATTTTAAAAATATTAAAATAATAAATAAAAGTAAAAATAAAAAAATAAAAAAAAAGCTTTAGTCATCCCTTCCCCCCCCTCCCTCTCTTCCCCATCTTCATCTTCTTCCCTGCTTAATCTTTAACACAAAAAAAAAAAAAAAAAAAAAAAATTGAAAACCCAACCCCACCCGTCGCTGCCCCCCCAGTAGAAGGTGGAAGAACCGAAGAAGAAGAAGGAAGGAGGAGGAGGAAGAAGAAGAGGAGGAAAAAAAAAATGGAAACTGCAACCCAGAAAAAAAAAAAAAAAAAAAAAAAAAAAACCCAGAAGAAGGAAGAAGAAGAAGAAGAAGGAGAAGAAGGAAGAAGGAGAAGAAGAAGGAGAAGAAGGAGAAGGAGGAAGAAGGAGAAGAAGAAGGAGAAGAAGGAAGAGGAAGAAGAGGAGGAGGAGGAGGAAAAAAAACCAAACTGCAACCAGAAGAAGGAAGAAGAAGAAGAAAAAATTAAAACACCCCCCTCCCGCGGAAGAAGAATAAGGAGAAAAGAGAAAAAAAAAAAAACCCAACCCAACCCAGTTCGTCCCCCCCTCCCAACCCAACGCGCACTCATCTCTCCTCCCCTATCTTCATCTTCTTCCCTTTTTCCTCTACTTGCAACCCAGAAACAAAAAAATAATAATAATTTCGAACCCAGTTTCGGCCCAAGAAGAAGAAGAACCCTCTCTGTCTCCTCCCCATCTTCATCTTCGTCCCCTTTTCCCTCTACCTGCAACCCAGAAACAAAACAAAAAACAAAAAACAAAAAACAAAAAGAAAAAAAAAATTCATACCCAGTTTCGGCCCAAGAAGAAGAAGAACGAAAAAAAAAAAAAAAAGTGACAAATCTAGTTTCGGCCCAGGAGAAGAAGAAGAAGATAGAAGAACAAAAAAAAAAATTGAAATTGGTGCGGGTGAAGGAAAGGGGATGCCGCACCCCCTAGGAAATATTTTTTTTTTTGTTTTTTCATTCTTAATTTTTTAATATTTAATTATTTTTTAATCCAGCTGGATTAGTGAGTGGTCCCCGTCTCTTGCCACGTCAGCACTTAATAGAAAAACTAACAGAAAATTTGACGGAGATATGACATTGTCACAAATTCTAAAGATGAGGTATGACATTGTCAATTTTAAAAGATGAGGTATGAAAGTGTCGTGATACCAATAGTTGAGATAGTTTTTTGTACTTTACCCTTCATAATTTCTATCAATGCGCTAAATCTTATAAACGTCACGCTAATCTAGGCGTATTGTAGAAAACTCTTTATGAAATGTATAAATGGAAACTAACAATTTTATATATACACACACACACACACTATATAAAAGAAAAGACCCATTCACTGGTACTTGTGATGTCACACCGTTCGAGTTAGGAAGGTCAGAGTCTTCGATAGTAATTGCACCTAAGCATAATATTGAAACCCATTAGTAAAGCTCAACTAAAACAATTAAATTTGGGAAACCGGAGTGCAAATTTGGAATCAGAGCGTCGAGATACGCTAAGGAGGATCCTGGCCATATTTTGTAAAAAGTCAACGAGAAAGTCAACGGTCAACCCTAAAAAGTCAACCGAGATGCCTTGACGGTCAACTATGTCAAAACTTTGAAATTTCACTAAATTGATGCAAAAAAATGGACTTGGGACGTCGAAATTAGCCTAAGAGGATTTTTGAGAAAATTTCAAAAAAGTCAACTAACGGTCAACAGTTAACTTTAACAGAATATTCCCTCCTTAGAAGGAATATTCTGTTAGAATATTCCAAAGGAATATTCTCTTCAATCTTTGAGTGGATCTGGGTCAGTGTCGTAGATTCGGGTTTAGTTCCTTTTTTTTTTCCTTCTTATTCTACTACGGCATGTTGCTGCTGTAATTGCCAGAATCTGGGGATAAGATGGCTAGGATAAATCCCAGCTCCAACTAACTAAGAACTTCACTAAACCTAGCCATGTAATATACCAAATCAAAGATCAAGGAACAAGGATTCGAATTATACCACTGGTTTCCTCGGCCGTGGCCGGATTTCATCAGAAAAAAGCTCAAAAGCAATCGGATTCCTTATCGGAAAACTGGGGAGACTTCTCGAGTTAATTACTGTGCCAAATCATCGCTAAAACATGCGTATAAGGAGTTGTTAAAATGAAATGAAGAAAGTAAAACATAAGATCCAGACCCTAACCTTAGTCAGATTCGTCATGCCGTCGCCGGAATCCTCTCGAATTTGAATTGAGCTCGGCTCCCAAACCGAGTGCCAAGAGAGAGAATATGAGAGAATTAACAAGAGGAAGAACGAGAAAGGGAACCCAGGTGGTGGCTTGGTGGAGCTCACCGGATACGACCGCGAGAGATGGTGGTCCGATGCCGTTGTTGTTGTTGCAGAGGGAGGAGGGAGTTGAGAGAGATAAGTGAAGAGAAAGATAGTTGAGTGGTGAGGGGAGGTGAGGTGACAACAGGAGATTGGGTGAGTATAGAGAGAGAGAGACCCAGATTTCTGGGAAGATGGGATACGGGACAGGGCATGAGTAAGGTGTGGGCCCCACGTGGCTCACAAAACAACACAAAATATCTGTAAACATGAAATTACTAATTTGCCCTCAGTTTTCAGTGTTTCGTAAAATTTTAATCGTAACTCCGATTTCAATTCCGCTTACGCCTACATGTTCTTAGTGATGAGCATTACGAGGATACGCTAAAAGAATGTTTCATACGTCTCACAATACGCTGACCAACGAAAGTCAACATCCTCGCCTCTAAGGGCATTTTAGTCAATTCACTCTTTTAAAATTAATAAAATAGTAAAATTACGGACAGGTTGTCACAGATACAGAGAGAAAGAGTCTTACATCGCTCACAAGTACATATGGTTATCTGCATACAAAGAAACATAATACATAAACTGTTCTACATCATCTCATTCAAACCATCAAAATAGTTTAAAATTATCACCAAAAGAGGTATTCAAGTCAACAAGCTCAATACAAAAACTGTCTGAAGCACCCACTTCCACTTTGCTATAAACTATGATAGTAGTCATTGGTTAACCTCCTGTGATAAACTAAAAATTGAGATATTATAAAGAAAATAGATAATACTTAAACAGAGCAAAATCAACGTAATATAACCATCTCTGAATCTATTCTAAACAACCTCCATATAAACATGAGCACATCTTCATACACTCCATCTTCTCTTCTCTGTCTCAAATCAAAATTGTTTTAATACAGGTTGATGAGTCCATAGTATACCATATATTTTACCCTTATCTTAGTATTAATATATTAGTTATTTTGGTAGAATTTTGATACTTTGTTATATATTTTCAATGTAGAATATTTGATTTCCTCTAGAGTAAAAAGTGATCAAATGGATGAATTTTGGAGTGATTCCAATTGAAGGATGTTTGTGACCATGGCAATGAAATAAAGGTCCAGCGCGCAGCTTTTCCAGATTGATGTTTCTGGACATTTTGGGTATTTTGGATGTCAAGATAGCATATTTTGAGGAAAATTCCTTCTGAATATTTGTAGGGGACGTCTTCAGCTTTCAAAAGAGACCTTTTGGGACCAAATCGAAGTTGATTTAGTCAGTCAAAAGTCTGATTTTCTGAGAAGTCCGAATTTCAGTTTAAATAGGAAATCTTTTATTTTATGTTTTATTATTTTATTATGTTTCCTAGTTTTATTCTTAGACTTTTTAAGGTTTTATTTTTATGTAGTATAAATAAGACTTTTTAGCCGTCAGGGTTATTAGGGAAGGAGAGGAGGTGACACACTACTTTAGAGCTTTTAAAGTTTATTTTCAAGGTGTTTTCTTTCTATGTTTTTAATAATATTTTGTTTTATGATTGTTCGTAACTAGTTTCTTTTGCCAGGGCGAGGTCACGAGCCTTAACAAGAATATGTAGTTTCTTTTCAATTTACTTATGATATTATGCATGCATGTTTTGAATTATTAATCACCGTTTTAAACTATCTAAGTATCTTAGTGATTCGCGACCATTAGGATATTTAGAAAAGTAATTTGATGCAATTTTGGTCAGAAGGCTCCTTGAAATTGGCGCTGGCTTCGTGTGGTTAATAATTGTAATTTCACTTAAGATGAACACCACGTCTTAAGGGTGCATAGTTTTTCACAAAACTTAATGAGTCTTTCATGTTCATATTTGATCTGAACGTCCGGACGGATTGTATGCTAGATATACATTCTATGTTAGAGGGTCCAAGTATGATATATATTAGGAAAACCTAACCTTCAAAATATGCATGGGTAATTCATAGGTAATTGGAAGAAGAGTAAATTACACTTTCATACCTCAGGTTTGGGGTCTATTTCAATTCCTTACAACATCTTCAAAACATTTCACTTTCATACCTTAAGTACTATTTTATTTCAAAATAATACATCCGTTACATTTTCCGTCTATTGATCCGTTAAATGCTGACGTGGTTGCCACATATATGTCACGTGGCTGCCAAATGTCTACCACGTGGCAAATAAAATAATTTTTTAATTTTTTTTAAAAAAAACCTGAATTTTCTCGAAAAAAAAAAAGAAATTGAAAAAAGAAGAAGAAAGAACCTACAGCAGCAGCAGCAGGAAGAAGAAGATGAGGGAGGAAGAAGAAGAAGAAGAAAACCCCAAACCCAGTTGGTCCCCCCCTCCCCCGACCTCTACCCTCCTTCCCCCCCAGGACCCGACCCACCTCCCTTCCCCCCCCTTGCGACCCACCTCCTTTCCCCCATCCCCGACCTCACCCTCATTCCCCTCCCACGACCCGGCCCACCTCCCTCCCCACCCCCAGCGACCCGCGACCCTTCCCTCTTCCGACCTCATCCTCCTTCCCCCCTTCCCACGACCCGGCCCACCTCCCTCCCCACCCCCAGGGACCCGCGACCCTTCCCTCTTCTTCTTCCTGTTCTTATTGCAGGTTTTCTTCTTCTTCTTCTTCTTGGCAGGTTTTTGGGTTCTGGGTAGGGGGCGGGGGAAGGGAAAGTGGGTTTAAAATATTTTTTTTTTTTTTTTGAGAATTCAAGTTTTTAAAACAAAATTAAAAAATTATTTTATTTGCCACGTGGCAGACATTTGGCAGCCACGTGGCATATATGTGGCGTCCACGTCAGCATTTAACGGATCAATGGATGGAAAATGTAACGGATGTATTATTTTGAAATAAAATAGTACTTAAGGTATGAAAATGAAATGTTTTAAAGATGTTGTAATGAATTGAAATAGACCCCAAACCTGAGGTATGAAAGTGTAATTTACCCTTGGAAGAACTACGTAAGATTGTTAAGGTGATGTCGGAACCCTAGGGCTTTTATAAATAGTATCTTTTTGAAATGATTTTCTTTAAATTGATTTCTTAATTTGTTTTTTTTTTTGTTAAAGTCGTTTTTATTATTTTAAATTCTAAAATCAACATGTTCTAAAACTTTGTTTCAAATAATTAATTAAGATTTGACTTTACATAAATTATTCATTCAATTCCTACGGAAAACGACATTTCTTAGTCGTTTATACTACAACTACCTTGTTCTCTTGCAAGTATTTTTAACTGTTTTTATCTCTACTTTTGCAAGCGGTAAAAATCCTATCATAGGTCTTAACAAATCAGACCCAAAAAGCTCCCTTGTCAAACAGGGGTAAACGCGTCATTGTACTGGTGAGATGCTTTGATATTTCTTACAACGAATGAGGATTTTTTTATGTCAAACAACCATTGAGATATTTGAGTAAACTAAAATATATAAATATACAGAGCTGCTTTCCTAACGCCCTTATTTTGAGGACTTGTGAGCACCTCTTTCATCTGAACCCTTATATTAATCTAAGGGTAGCTAGGCTTATTAAGTAAAATCCTCCTCGTTACACCTAAACAAAATTCTAATCGGAAAGAAAATGAAAGGGAGAAGAGAACTTCAAAGCCCAGTCGTCCTCCCCGTTACACCAAATGGAAAAACCCAGTCGTCCTCCCACAAATTCAATAATGTTCAAAATCCAATAATGTTAATCACAAAGCACCAAAAAAAGATTGAGATTCCTCGATTTTAAAAAATGAAAACTAATGAAAAGGGCTTGAAAACTTTGAGTTTTAACGATAAGGACAAAATAAAGGGTAAAGTGAATAGTACTAGGTTTGACTTTTTAGTATAAAAATATGGTTTTTCGTTAAAGTAAATAGTACCGTGAGCTTTTCGTTAAAACTTTATTTTAAAAATTGTTTCTCTTCTTCATCGCGAAACCCATGTCGGGCCGTGCAACGCGGTCTGTAGCTTGTCGGCCGAATTCAATTTTCTATTGGGAGTGTAGGAACATGAGATGGATGGGTTGCCATAAAATTGTAAGACAGACTTGGCGAGCCTCTAAATACGAAGCTCCAAGATAAAGGAAGGTGATAGGATTTTTACCACATGCATAAAAGGGTAAAAACTTCTATAATACTTGCAAGAATAATAAGGATATTGTAATATAATTGGTTCTAGCAAGATTGTTCTTCACAAAGATTATTAATTAATTTGTATCAAACCAAATCTCAATTAATTATTTAAAGGCAAAGTTTTGGGATGATTGATTTTATGACCTAATTTAATAAAAATTAATTTAATTTTAAAGAGTAGAAAAATCTACAATAATAAAAGAAAGAGAGAGAAATAGTTTTTAGAAATCAGTTTGAGAAAGCACTAGGATTTTGCCGTCACCTTAACAATCTTATATAGTTATCTCAATTACTTATGATCTATACATGCATATTTTGAAGGTTAGGTTTTCCTAATATATGCCTACTTGGATCCCCAATATAGAATGTATATCAAACATGCAATCCGTGTATGGTATTCAGATCAAATCTAAACATGCATGACTCATTACGTTTTGTGAAATCCCTCTGAAAAAACAATGCTACCCTTAAGATGTGGTATTCATCCTAAGTGAACTTGCACATATTAACCACAAGAAGCATTCGTCAATTTCAGGGACCGAACTCCGACTAAAATTGCATCAAATTACTTTTCTAAATATCTTAATGGTCGCGAATCATCAAGACACTTAGTTTAAACCAGTGATTAATAACTCAAAAACCTGGATGCATATTATCATAAGCAAATTGAAAAGAAACTACATATTCATGCTAAGGCTCGTGGCCTCACCCTCACAAAAGAGATTAGTTACGCATATTTATAACTAAAATCAAAAGGAATTGTATTGAAATAATAAAAGATCGAAAACACCTTGAATGTAAAACTCTGAAAATCCCTATGCTTGGCCAATTTCGTCTCTCAGATATCACAGAGAAAAGAAGAAATAATAGGGCCGGCTAAGCTTATTAATCAGAGTAGGAAACCAAATAAAATAAAATAAATTAGGAAACATAACCCTAAATTTAAATAGTAAAATTCGCCCACAATCTGCACAGCCACATTTTGGACTTATATCTTCTCCAAAACTGGACCAAAATAGCTCAATTTAAAGCTTGGAATATTTTGAACACTTCTCCAGAAGGCCATGAACCCATCAGATGTCATATTGGGCTCCAAAAATCGCAATTAAGCTCAGAAACTTTACTTTCCAACAACGCACACTGCTTCTTTAGTCAATCGCCACAAAATAACTGTTTAGTAGAAAAAGCCGAGTTTTGACACGAACACGCCAAGAGACACACAAACGTCATCCAATTTGAATTACTCCAAAATTCGTCTGTTTGGTCACGCTTTGCTCCAGCAGAACTCGAATGTCTCATATTAAAAATATAAAGCAAAGTATCAAAATTCTACCAAAATAATTATCAAAACATACTAAGAATAGGGTAAAATATATAATATGAAATTGACTCATCATAAGGGGTTCAGAAATTTATCCACACACCTAGACACTTAAACTTCCAAGCATTTTACACACTCAAAAAGCTCTATGCGTTCCCAATCACCCATACACGTGCTGATTCCTTTATTGCCACAAGCCAAATATTTGCGGCATGCATCGAGATCAAGTCACTGTGGCCCTCGGATCAACGACATAGATATACACTTTACAACCCCGGGATCGAATTGGAGCATTCAAACATTGTAACAAAGATCGTAACCCTAATTCTACCTTAATACAATCGTTTACTTTGTACACGTGTTCTTGTGTTATTTGTTGCAGGAATTTCACGTTCACAATTACCATATGTTTTCCCTTGTCATTCGGTTTCTTGTTTCTCCTGAAAAACACATCGCCGTTTGTGATCACCACCTTACAGTTCAGCCAGATGCGCATCACGCCATCATATAGCCGGCATTGCCATCCTAACCGTGGCATTCGCACCAAACAAACACTGACCCGATTCAGAGGCACAACATGGAGGATGTCGTAAGATAAAGAAAACCTTTTTCTTCATTCTAGAAACAACGAAACAACGTTCAAATGTTTTTGCAGGATCGAAACGCTGGTAAAGAAAACAAGAGTGAGTGCAATTGAAAATGTTTCGAGCTGCGATGCGATCTCCTTGTCCAATGAGATGCGTGTTTCGGTATAGTGGATAAAACTGGAGAAAGGGGGAAGGAGACAGAGGTGAGTGAGGACTTTGAAATTTCAGAAGAGGGTCATCGATAGAAAAAGGAAGAAATGCCAGAAATTGTGTTGGCAGAACAAACAAAGAAAAAAAAAGAAGAAAATCAAACTTTCTGGCATAAAGAAAAAGGAAAAAGGAGGAAAAGCTTTAAAAATTTATACCTTTTAGAGCATCTCCAAAGGAGATGTTAAAATGTCCAAATCAGCAATAACGATAACAAAAAACAACAATAATGTTTTCCAACCGAGAAGCCAAATCTAATGTGGCATGACATGGAATGACATATCTCCCCCTTGCTGCCAAATTTGACAGCACCTTCAGATTTTTTTTTTTAAAATTTAATTTTTAAATGCTTTTTATTAATTTTTTATTGGTTTAAAACATTATTCTTTTGTTTCTTTTCATTATTAATGCAATGTTTAAATATTTTTATACTTTTTAATAAAATTTCTTTCATTCCCAATACAAAGAAAATAAATATGAAATTTTATTTTATGTTTAAAATTTGTCATATCTGTTAGAGAGTAAAACTTTAAAGTGGTGTTTTAATATAGGCGCTTCAGTTTTGAAATTCTTAGATTTAACATCCATAGCTTTTAGACTTTTGATCAAACATTCTTATCTAATTTTTAATATAAAAAATTACATATATTTGGTTTACCAATCAAATGACAAATTAATATCACCCAAATCCTAAAATCTAGGAGATATAGTATCCCATAATTCATTTCAAACGACACTTTTCATTACTCAAATAAAAAATATCATTAAAATTCTAAAAATACAACTAACATCCTATTAAACATAACGTACCAATTATGAACATGATATATGAATGCACAAATGTATTAAACATAACGTACCAATAACTTGGTACATAATTGGTACATTATATAATCTTAGTTTTGGTACGTATTAATATTTTGGTACATTACATATTACTAATTTTGGTACATTATGTTATTCTTGTTTTAGTATGTACCATGGTATTGGTAAAATGTGTTAACTTAACTTTGGTACGTACAATCTAGTGGTACGTTATGACCCTTAAAAAAGAAAGAATTTTTCATATTAAAACTTTGTAGTGAAAATTAATTATATCAAATTCTTAACAATTAATTATTGGGATAATGACTGAATAAAAAATTTCAAACTTATTTTCTTTCCAAGAATTTAGGGATTTTAGATCTTATCAGTTTCAATATAAATAACTCTTATTTTCATTTTTTTTCTTTAAAATATACTTAAAATGATGAGTTGGAAATTAAAAAATGACATGGATAAAGATGGAAGCACCTTAATCAAAATACAAAACGTTTTAATAAAAAGTTGAAAACCCACAAATGTTTAATTAATAAGATGTAGAATTGGAGCGCTTTTATCTAATTTTGCCAACTTTAAAAGATGTCAAAGTGCCACATAAGCCTTCAAATTTAAATAGTCATGCCAAAAATTATTTTACTTTTTATTGTTTTATTTCACATTACAGCAAAAACAGTTTTTTTTTTTTTTTTTTTTTTTTTTTCCAGAGCACAATAGTACCAAACTAGCCCTTAGTCACGTACATACAAATCCCCTTCAAACATAAGTCCTTGCATGGGTCCCTCAAGGTGAATATTACTTCTTAAAAAATACGGGTCACACATTTCAGATTGAATTTTTAGATAAGGAAATTATGACGCATTGTTTTCTTTTAAATTATTATTACGATCTTTTACACTAAACAGGAAGAGAAAGGGTTTACATCCACGAGGCAATGGGTAGAAAATGAAGACTCTACACACAAGAGTAATCTACCACTTACAATTATGCCGCATTGTTACAAGATGTTTTCATGGTTCAAATCTCATAAGTGAGATTTGAACGAGGCCTTATATATACATGCCCACCTCCATGTAACAGGAGGCCTTTTGGGAACTCACTGGATTCGGATTCCATCGGAACTTTGAAGTTAAGCGAGATTGGGCGAGAGCATTCCTAGCATGGGTGACCCACTGGGAAGCGCTCATGAGTTTCCAGAAACAAAACCGTGAGGGAGTGGCCCAAAGCGGACAATATCGTGCTACGGCAGAGCCGGTCTGGGATGTGACAGAATGGTATCAGAGCCACTCTGCCGTTCGGTACAGATGTGTCGGCGAGGACGCCGGGTTTCCCTTAAGTGGGGTGGATTGTGAGATCCCACATCAACCAACGAAGAGAGGGTGATGTGCCTTATATGTACATGCCCACCTCTATATAGCACAAGGCCTTTTGGAAACTCACTGGCTTTGGATTCCATCGAAACTCCGAAGTTAAGTGAGATTGGGCGAGAGCATTCCTAGGATGGGTGATCCACTGCGAAGCGCTCGTGAGTTCCCAGAAACAAAACTGTGAGGGCGTGGCCCAAAGCGGACAATATCATGCTACGGCGGAACCGGTCTGGGATGTTACAAATGAGTTTGTTGTGTTGTTGAATATTTTTATTTTCCTTTTTTGATACAAACGATATCCAACTCTGATTTACCTAAATTACGAGAGGATGCATGAGATTCAAACTTGGATCCAAAATAGGAATACACTACTCTAGCTAATTTAACAAATCTATATATGGATTGGGTTGTTGAATTTTTTTTCTTCTTTTTTGACACAAGATATAGTCAAGCTAAGGAATGTAAAAATAAATTTATATCCAACTTGTTACGGAATAATAATCAAATTAATTAGGAGATTAAGCACATTGTCTCAAACGACATGTAGTGTTTTAAAAAAAAAACACGAAATATATTTTTTAAACGACATGTAGTTAGGTAATAGGCCAAGCATTTTTCGAGTCCAACTCTTACGTGGCGCCAATTCTGGCAAAGGGTGGTAGAATTACACGAGGGTAAGACCAACCGGCCCCCAACAATCCGCCACGTCCAGGATTTCCAAGGGCAAATCCGAAAATCCACACAATCGCAAGCTTCTGGAGTGTCCCGTCCCGTCCCGTCCAAATTCCTTAACCAGATTACCAGACCGGATGTCAGCGACACATCATTTCTGAAATTCGGACGGAAGATCAAAACCCTGCAATCGTCCGAAATTTCGGAAATCGGAAACATTTGATGCCGACAAGAGATGCCGCCGAAGCAGCAATCGAAGGCCGATTTGGCGAAGAAGCAGAAGATCGTAGAGGACAAGACCTTCGGGCTCAAGAACAAGAACAAGAGCAAGAATGTCCAGAAGTATGTTCAGACCCTCAAGCAATCTGTCCAGCCGAAACCCGATCCGTCCAAGACCGCCGCTAAGGTCCCATTTTCTTCATCTTCTTCTTATTTTCTATGATTAATCGATGAATGATTAAATTTTGATTGATTGGTTGATTAATTAACTTGATTTTGATGTATTAGAAATTGTTTTTGATGCAAGTTTCGATTTTTGTTTTGGTTCTATGTGACGTGACAGAATGGATGTGATCCATCAATTTAGATAAGAATTAACGTTGCAGATGTTGGTTAGTTTAGTTGGTCAGGACAATTGTCCCTTTGCTCCCAAGTTCGAATTAAAATAGTTTAGTATATTGCCTTTTGGAAAACAAAAGATTTGAAATAAAATTTTGAATTTGCATGGTTAGGGAAACATTTTAATTACACGTATATTAGTTTGGGGAGAAAGGAGTTGCTACAACCTGGGATGCCACCGTGGCATCCCGAAATGATGATGTGGCGCCATGTGTTTCAAGTTTCTTGGATGGCGTTGCATGATGGGTTTGGGACACTGCCACCTTGGCATCTTTGTTTCATGATAGTTGTTCTCGAGTTTTAGACTTTGGTTTTTTCAAGTGTTTATCTGTTTTGCTTCATATGGAGTTTTTTTTGTATGGTAACTAAAATGAGAGAAATTCTGTCTGAGATTTGAGTAACAGAAGAAGAAGGAGGAAGAGAAGGCCAAGGACAAGGAACTGAATGACTTATTTAAGGTTGCTATTAGTCAACCGAAAGTACCAGTTGGTAAGTGATTACTTTCTGTTCTAGTGCAGCTGATTGACATTTTTGAAATTCCGACATAATATCAATGGTTAATTGATTGTGCGTAGGTGTTGATCCCAAGTCTATTCTATGTGAGTTCTATAAAGCGGGGCAGTGTGCAAAAGGTTTCAAGTGCAAGTTCTCACATGATTTGAATGTTCAGAGGAAAGGAGAAAAGATTGACATTTACAGTGATAAGCGTGATAATGGTACCATTATAATTTTTAACTTCAGTATGATGCCGATTGTTTGACAATTTTGGATTTCGTTGTGGTTTATGTTGTTCTGAGTTTGATGTTATATCTTTTATAGAAGAAACAATGGAGGATTGGGATCAAGAAACTTTGGAGAAGATGGTGGAGTCGAAAAAAAATGAGTACCAGCAGAACAAACCAACTGATATTGTAAGTTTTCTCTCTCTGAGGTCTTTCTTACAACCTGCATTCTAGTTCCCAACTTCGTACATGCTTATTTAGTATAGATGTTTGAACCATCAATGAACTTGTTAGACTTCAAAATGATTTTTCCTTTGTTGTTTTAAATACATGTGCAGATCTGTAAATACTTTTTAGAAGCAGTGGAGAAGAAACAATATGGTTGGTTTTGGGTCTGTCCCAATGGCGGCAAAAATTGCCACTACAGGCATGCTCTTCCTCCAGGATATGTTTTGAAGTCACAGATGAAGGCTCTGCTGGAGGAGGAGAGTGAAAAAATACCCATTGAGGAGGAGATTGAAAATCAGGTTATTTGAACAAGTCTTTACATTAAGTTATACTGTTGTAGCATTTCGAGTTTGACTGTCTAAACGCTTTCAGTTTATCATTGCTATCATTTCCTGATATGTAACCTAACCAAACATTCACCTCTTGGTTTTAGCGTGTTAAATTGACAACTGCAACACCTATGACTCCTGAGCTATTTATGCAATGGAATAAGAAAAAGATTGCAGAAAGAGATGCCGGCTTAGCTGCAAAAATGGCAGAGCGAGCTAAGAATGACCGTATGAGGTGTGTTTATTTTCCACTTTCTCCAATTTGTTATCACCCCACCCTTTCAAAGAAGAAAAACTAATAAAAATAAAATGGATACAAACATTAACTTTCTGATGTTAACAAAGGAAATAGCTATGAACGATGAAGGGGCATTTTGGATGTGGAGAACTGATTATGTTATCGTTTCCACTCTTGCAGTGGCCGTGAACTATTTTTGTCAGATTCTAGCTTATTTGTGGATGATGCTGAGGCAGATGAGAAGTACCACAAGGAGGAAGAACCTGCAGTTGCTGAAAAGAAGGTTGGTTTTAATTTTGAATTTATATTGGAGATGAACAGAAGGGTAGTTTCACTTGTTAGCCATCATGCTTTTATATTTCTAACCTCAAAACTGTGTATTCTATTGCAATGGATGTTATGAGATAGAAGTGCTCAGGTCTATTAAAGCTTATGATAACTGTTTTTACACTATTGACCGTAGATGCCAGTGAGGAATTTGGGTTGCTTTTCTATGGCGTGTTATATTTGATTAGCACAGAATTGAATGAACACTGTTAATTGTATCACTCAAATTTTCTATGGTACGAATTCAGGCCAGTGAGATCTCTAATGGAGATGGACCGAGCAACTCAGCAACAGCTGGTGGTGATGCTGAAGTTACCAATGTTGATGATGACGATGAACTGGACATAGATGAGTTAAACGAGTTGGAAGCAAGCTTATCGAATGTAGCAATTCAAGAGCCAGGCACTCATCCTTAGTCCACAAGAGCCATTCTGAAGTCTGCATACTTTTTTTTGAGTGTGGAATCATGTCATTATCTGTAAGCTCATGACCCCCTCAAGGAGCATAACCTCTCGGATGCTCTCTGAAAGGTTATAATGTTCACCCGTCGATGATCTTAGCATCCTTGGGGATCATTATGTGCATTTGTGTTATTTATCTAATTTTCCCGGGTCGATAGTCCCTTAAGAAGGATACAAGAATAATCGTGTTGCGTTGTATTTTACCTGAGCATTGTAGGATGCAAGTAATATCTCCTCTCAGTTAATGCCAGAACTACCCAAATGTTGAAGAATTTAAACAAATGTTTCTCTTGGATTGAAGTGGTAATTCTTGTGCTTCCAGATGCTTAGTGTTAATCTGTCAAATGTGGCGGCTTCATTTGGTCCCAACAATCCGAAAGTTGGAGACTGAATCATAAGCCTTCACCATCCACTCCATGGAGTTTTACATTGTTTGAAACCTTAAACTGAAGTAACCAAAATGCAGCCGGATTTCGTTTATATTCCTTAAATTCATGCTAGGCCAATAGTAAACACTTACTATTGCGTCCATACAATAGTTCGGCGTCTCACAACCCCAAAAGAAAATTTGTCATACCATCAGTTAGATATGGTCACCATTACCCATCATCGAAAGACGTGTTCTATGGTTCCACAAGTACCACGAGATGAAGCAATCAACGTTTGGTGAGGCCTATAATGCCTATATAGTGACCAACATAGTGACATAAATCCAAATGACCCTAACATAAAAGATATTCAATTGCCATTGAGGGAACCAACTTACATTTCTCAATTTAGTGTTCTCTCAACGCCTAAGCATGTTACATCAAGATGTGGGGGCAATTCAGCTTGCAAAAACAATCCACCTATTAACATGATAATCACATCACTACTAGAATAACAAATATAATTTAATGTCACCACTATCATAGTATCTCACACACTATCTTCCTGGAATCATTTGCATAGAAAAAATATGCAGTAATAAAGGTGAGCAACACATACGACATTGCTCTCCCTTAGGGTTTGCCCTTTTTTTTTAAATTTTAAGTACAAATATATATATATATATATATATATATATATGTATATCATATAACATTTGGTTAAAATCTCAAATCATGAGCATGCTCGATCGATAAGTTAAAACCAATGGTATGCGATACCCAAACGACCAAATAAAACATAATAACTATCTAGGCCATAAAGCGGAGGGGTTCACACGAGGGATATAGCACGTATGCCAAATATCTAAATAACAACTGATCATCACCACTGCAATACGGGTGACACATTCGGAGAAACCCAAAACCAAATTCAAATACAATTTCATAATCAAGGCCAAAATTAATTTAAATCCAAGACCAAATAATCGACAATACAATTTAAACCGTAAATCATTCCCTACAAAACATTTATAAATAATAGTACGGGAGACACCGATGAGGCAAGTGAAAGGACCCTCGAACTCGTCTCCAAGCTAAATTTGTATTTTACTATGGTAATGCTAAGGAGACAAAATTTACAAACTAAATTATGTGTCATCAATAGAGATAGCAGTTTATCAACGCTTAGATCATAATTCAATCATCAACTTCATGTCATTTAGTTTAAAAAATTTTGTTTACAAATTTAGTCTTCCTAACATTACATTTTCACCATAGTCCGCAAATTAATAATCAACACTCGAATTCACGTACATCTCTTGAATCCCTAATTCCATAACAAACCATGATTATATTTTTGTCCACAGGTTTTTACATGCCTCATCAAGCCAAACACATAAAATCCAACTTAGATTAACCAAATCCTTGACTAAAGACACACATTGGATTTAGACTCAGAAAAAGAAGGAAAAATGAAACAGTGGGAACTTTGTAGCCTTCCCACTTCTTCACGTATCTCGTTTATTCGTTTTTATTTTATTTTTATTGGTACACTGGATGTGGGGTTTATGAATCAAATCCTTGACTAAAGACATATATCTAACTTGTTATGCATTCAATCCGGCACTGATATTATCCCAACTTAACTACTCGTGTTTAACATGGGTTGGTCAAGCCCAATATACCTAACTTAATTTTTGAAGTGTCAAGTTTTATCTTAAAACTTCTCGCTGCTTTTACCACATATAGATTGTCGTGACATTTTTCAATGTGAAATTAAGTCCATCATGACCTGTATTAAACCATACAACCCCGACATAACTAGGTTTGGTGCGTCTGGACGGTATATAAAGACAGGTAATGGATAAACCTTTTTTTGGGCAATATTCTATCTTCATGAGGAAAACATGACAAGCAGAAGAAATTTTTTATTGTGACGGAAATACAAGTAGTATACCACGTGTTTTGATAAAAATGATGGAAAATATTATTTTTTAAGTTAATAACTTTTTAGTACACATATCATACCATTTGTATAATAACACGTGATGTACCATGCTGTATACCGATCACACTGAAATATCTCTCGGATGCATGAATTTGGAAAGACCTTTTGCAACCTTGAATTATAATTGGGAATACAAGTTTTTTCTGAGGAGTGGGCCATCAGCGAAGGAAAAATTTACATATCTTCATTTTCTAACGTTGCAGAAACCAAAACCAGCCATTTCGTGTTTACCTTTTTAATTTAGTTTAGATTTTATTTTTTTATTCATCCTTCTTTCTTCTTTCTCTCATTTTCACCGCTCTTTTTTGTCTCTCAATTTTGCTCGTATATTTTTTTCGTATCACAAACGCAAATTCAAAAACTAAAAATGAAGTAACAATCAAATGAGCCTTTAATAATTGGACACTTAAAATTAGATATATGATTATTCTTTTTTATTTTCTGGTTGACAGCTATATGATTATTGATTGGTTATAAACCAAATTTGACAAGGAATAGTGCTGCTTTGCTCCCTAGCAGTTAAAACTTTTTATATTGGAATTGATCAACAACACAATCAAGGGTTTGTCGGGTTCAACTGCAAAAGTTTGTCTTTCTTTATGGTCACAAATACTGTCTAGGATAAAAAGGCTTCAAATTTGCACGACTGGATCAACCTTGTTGCCCATATAATTGCACATTTTATATCTGTACTGAAAATTGCAGAAACTTGTTGAGAATATAAAAAACGAATAAATGAAAAAATAAAACTCAGGTAAAAAAATTAAGTAAACAGTGTGTGAAGTTTTCTAAGTTGTGTTTTATTCTGTAAGATTTCCAACGATAGCTCTATTCATGTTCGTGAAACACCGTTGTATTCTAAAAGTCATGCAGAACAACAGAGTTCATCGTCTACAAGAACAGGACTCTTCATCCACCATAAAAATGTACAGAGAGAGAAGAAAAAGAAATTTTTATTACGAACATAGGATCAGTACATATATATAAAACCAAAAGCAAAGCCCCATTACAAACTTTCTCATGCATTTTTAAGAGCATGCATGTGCTCTACTAATACATATAGTACTGCAGTACACTGCTGTAATATTATGCAGCTAAAGACATTAACGGTCGTATGACCTACACGTGATTAATTTGATCACTAGCCGGCTGCATAGGCGCCTGCACAACCTGTGTCGCCACCTTTCTACGGCGGCTCAACCCTCTCCCGACTTTCGAAGCTACTCTCACCACCAAATTGACAAGACTGGACACTATCTTAACTTTGATCCGGCCTCTCTTTGGAGGAAGCCTAGATAGAGCCATTGGTGTAGACTTGGAGTAACACAAGAAGTTAGGTAAGAACATAAATTAATAACCAATGTTTTCTATCCAAGTACAGAGGAAATGGGAATGAGACAGCTTTTTATAATGTTGGTGTGGGAGCAGAGTGAGTAATGCAGATAGGCTGCTAAGTGCGATAAGGTAGTTATATATAGTATATGCTGAAGAAAACACATGCATGAGGAAAATGCACTGTTTTAAAAAGGTTAATTTGATTTCCATTTGATATTTTAATCCCAATGTTTGATAGTTTAATATAGAGATTGCTTCCTTAATTAAGTGATTCGAAAACTCAGTCAAGTTTAACTCCCAAGAAATTAATGATATGTAAATCAAAATCTGATGTCAACTAGTGAAGTCATGTCCTTGATAATTGAAACTTTCAAATGATGAGTTGGTAACCTCACTGGTGACTCAGTAGTTGAGGACGAATTTCAAACCCGTATTCCACACGGCACGTCCTGGGTTCGATTTTTAGCGCTGGCGAATCGCACGATGGTGGTTAGGAGAGGCTAAAATGCCTCTGTGAGTTTTTCCGACCGCTGAAAGGGTGAACTACCGTGGCGAAGCCACCAGCTGGTTTCCTTAAAAAGAAAAATTGATGAGTTGGTTATATGGCTATGTTGGTTTAATAGGGTTGAATCATGTTCACACCCTCCACAGAGGATAATAATACGAGAGACACCAACTTGTTATATTAATTTTTGGTTTCTAAGATGTGATGATTTCTTATTTTATTGTGAATAAATAAGGTTTCAAATGGGACATTCACGAGATAAATGAAAAACTGTCACATTAATTGAGATTAAAACGTGGTGTCTATAGTACTTCCACATACATTCACACAAAATGTTTTTAGTTCAAAGATTACAAAGTCAAGCAAGGAAGATAGAATAAGTCGTAATTTGGTCGAAATAAACTGTTGTGATGGCTACCTAAAGACTCAAACCTAAGCAGTCACTCAAGTCCACGAGGCAAGCTCCAAAAATTCTTGAACACAACAATTAATTGCCTAATCTCTCTTGGTAGTTCTAGACCTGAAATCTCCGCTGTCCCCTTTGAAAAGGACCCGAAAAAGCTATTGCTGGAAAAGCAGCAGACAAACCCTAACAGGTGCCTTCTGGCGAAGGGAACACAAAAAAGTGGAGGTACAATAGGCTAGGACTACAATAAGGACACTAGCTAGGGTTTGCTTAGGCTATTGGAAAACTTAGTTACGACTGCTGGGGTTTTCTGGTTCTGCCTTTAAGCTGATCCTTTGGACATAATAATTGCCAAATCACTAATTACATTTGTCCTTCTGCATTTAGCATTTGGTGATGAGGTTTCCAAGGAGTATTTGCAGGTTTACAGGAGTCTATTCCTTCTTTGGGGATCAAATCCTTGATATATTTTGATTGATTGACAAAAGATATCTCCATTCTCCTTATATTGAACCTGTAAACTTAGAAAATAGGTAAGCTGCCCCATGTCTTTCAATTCAAATATGGAGGACTGATTCTGTTATTGTCCACTCTTGCAGTGGCCGTGAACTATTTTTGTCAGATTCTAGCTTATTTGTGGATGATGCTGAGGCACATGAGAAATACCACATGGAGGAAGCACCTGCAGTTGCTGAGAAGAAGGTTAGTTTTAATTTTAAATTTTTATTGGCGATGAACAGAAGGGTAATTTCACTTACTAACCGTCACGCTTTTATATTTCTAACCTCAAAACTGTGTATCCTATTGCACTGGAAGTTATGAAATAGAATTGCTCAGGTCTATTAAAGCTTATGATAACTGTTTTTACACTATTGACCGTAGATGCCAGTGAGGAATTTGGGTTGCTTTGTTGTGTTTGACTCATATAATCATGAGTTGGCAACAATTTTGATAGTGTAACTTTCTGAATGCTACAAGGAAATGGCAGCAGCCATTTGTGACTTTGTGTTTGGCTTTCGGTTGTGGCATGGAAGTCTTGTTTCAAGAGAAGACATGGTGACTGCCACAAGCAAAGTTGGAAGCAAGCAAGTCTTGACTTTGTGTTTGCTTGCATGCAATTGTGCATGTTTTATTTTCTATGCATTAAATGGCAAATGGAGAAAAAGTTGTACTCTATAGGCTAGGTATAGAATAGGGTGTTGAATATGCCATGTGAACTTAAGATTTTCTTGGTCTTGGTTGTTGGCATAATTGTTGGTGCATGACTATATAAGTGAAGGAAATAGTTATGCATTGTGTGAGCATCCGGAGGAGAACACAAAGGAGAGAAAATAGAGAGTGAGAGTGAGAAATTCTTGGGGTAGAGTGAGGCTCTTGGGAAAATTCTGTGAGTGTACAAGGGATTGGGGTTTGGGTTATGTCGATTTAACTGAAGTGTATCTTGTACTAGTTATTCTCATAGTGAAGAGTAATATCTCTCTGGGGATGTAGGCAGGATTTTTCCGCACCTCGTAATTCCGTCGGTGTCTTTATTTCTTGTATTTTAAACTTTTCAACTGTGGATTTGTATTTTGGTGAGATAATATGAATTTGGTTTCGCACTGACCGGCCAAAGCACAACAATTGGTATCAGAGCTTTGTTGGAAGCTTTGGTTCATTGAAGGTTCAGATTTGTTATTCACCATGACGACTACAAACATGTCATTTTCAGTTGAGAAGTTTAATGGGAAAGGCAGTTTTACTCTCTGGCAGATGAGAGTAAAGGATGTCTTGACAAGGCTTGGCTAGAACTTTGAAGGGAAAAGATGGGAAGCCTAAAGAAATGACAGATGACCAGTGGGAGGAGCTGGAGTCGCGTTGTGTTAGCACGATTCGACACTGTATAGCTGATAACATTATCAATAATGTTATGGAATATGGATGAAGATTCTGCGCCTGCCCTGTGGGAGAAGTTGGAAAAACTCTATATTGCTAAGAGTTTGACCAACAAGTCACATCTGAAGCGGAAACTGTACAAGCTGAAGATGGATGAAGGCGGGAATCTCATGGACCACATGAATGTGTTCAACGGATACTTGGATCAATTGCGGAAAGTTGATGTTAAGGTTGAGGAAGGAGATAAAGCCCTCTTACTTCTTACCTCACTTCCAGATTCGTATGAGAATCTTGTGACAACCTTACTGCATGGAAAAGATACAGTACGTTTGGAGCAGGTGCAGGCTTCTTTGGTGTCTTATGATACACAAAAGAAGAAGACCATTATTGATGGTGGGCACGAGACTGCTTTAGCTGTTCAAGGTTGGAATCGTGGAAGAAAATTGGGTGGAGGATTTGAGAGAGACAGTAGGTTCAAATCGAGTTCCGGAGGCAAGGGTCTACAATGCTACGACTGCAAAGAATTCGGGCATAAAAAGAAAAATTGTCCTTTGAGAAAAAGAAAGGATGATCTTGGTCCGGGTTGTAGCAATTTTGTGGCGGAAGACTTCGAGTATGCCCTCTATGTACTCGAAGCAACACTTCTCCTGGTGATGTATAGTCTCAAGTGTTGTAGGGGTTTTGCAGCAGGTGGAGCTATGGGATTTGCAAGTGATAAGATGGTCCTGAAGGAGGAGAAGTGTGAGGAATGCTTGTCTGGCTCGACAGGTGTTGCTGGAAATGGGCGCGCTGACAAGTTTCCAGGTTGCAGACAATAAAGAGGGGGAAATCCTACTGGAGGAGACGAGGGTGTGTCGAGACCTTTTGTCTGAAGCTAAATGGTGATTTTTAGCTTGCAGCAGCTGCACATGTATTGGCAGTGACTGAATCGGAACAAGACCAACGAGGTTGATTCAGGGTGTGAATGCTCGTACATAAGGCCAATGGAGGCTTTGGCAAGGGATGCAAGGATTTTTGCATGGTATATTCGCCAAGGTGGAGATTGTTGTGTTTGGCTCATATAATTATGAGTTGGCAACAATTTTGATAGTGTAACTTTCTGAATGCTACAAGGAAATGGCAGCAGCCATTTGTGACTTTGTGTTTGGCTTTCGGTTGTGGCATGGAAGTCCTGTTTCAAAGAAGACATGGTGACTGCCACAAGCAAAGTTGGAAGCAAGCAAGTCTTGACTTTGTGTTTGCTTGCATGCAATTGTGCATGTTTTATTTTCTATGCATTAAATGGCAAATGGAGAAAAAGTTGTACTCTATAGGCTAGGTATAGAATAGGGTGTTGAATATGCCATGTGAACTCAAGATTTTCTTGGTCTCGGTTGTTGGCATAATTGTTGGTGCATGACTATATAAGTGAAGGAAATAGTTATGCATTGTGTGAGCATCCGGAGGAGAACACAAAGGAGAGAAAATAGAGAGTGAGAGTGAGAAATTCTTGGGGTAGAGTGAGGCTCTTGGGAAAATTCTGTGAGTGTACAAGGGATTGGGGTTTGGGTTATGTCGATTTAACTCAAGTGTATCTTGTACTAGTTATTCTCATAGTGAAGAGCAATATCTCTCGGGGGATTTAGGCAGGATTTTGCCGCACCTCATAATTCCGTCGGTGTCTTTATGTCTTGTATTTTAAACTGTTCAACTGTGGATTTGTATTTTGGTGAGATAATCTGAATCTGGTTTTGCACTGACCGGCCAAAGCACAACATGCTTTTCTGTGGGGTTTTATGTTTAACTAGCATAAATTGAATGGACACTGCGTTAACTGTATCACTCAAATTTTCTATGGTTCGAATCAGGCCGATGAGAACTCTAATGGAGATGGACCGAGCGACTCGGCAACAGCTGGTGGTGATGCTGAAGTTACCAATGTGGACGATGGCGATGAACTGTACATAGATGAGTTAAACGAGTTGGAAGCAAGCTTTTCGAAGGTAGCAATTCAAGAGCCAGGCACTGATGCTTAGTCCACAAGAGACAATCTGAAGTCTGCATACTTTTTGAGTGTGGGATCATGTCATTATCTGTAAGCTCATGAGCCCCTCAACGAGTGTAACCTCTCGGATGTTCTCTGAAAGGTTATAACGTTCACCCGTCAGTGATCTTGGCATCCTTGGGGATCATTATGAACATTTGAATAATATATCTAATTTTCCGTGGTCGATAGTCCCTTAAGAAGGATACAAGAATAATCATGTTGCGTTGTATTTTACCTGAGCATTGTAGGATGCAAGTAATTTCTCTTCTCTCAGTTAATGTCATAACTACCTAAATGTTGAAGAATTTAAACAAATGTTTCTCTTGGAATAAAGTGGTAAGTCTTGTGCTTCCAGATGCTTAGTACTAATCTGTCTTATGTGCCGGCTTCATTTGGTCCCAACAATCAGAATGTCCGGAGAGTGAATCATAAGCCTTCACCATCCAGTCCATGGAGTTTTGCACTGTATCAAACCTTAAATTGAGTTCGTTTATATTTCGTAAGTCATGCTTGGCCAACGGTAAAACACTTACTACTGCGTTCATACAATAATTTGACGTCGCACAACCTCAAAAGAAAATTTGTCCTATCATTATACGGTCATCATTACCGGTCACCAAAGACGTATTATGTGGTTCCACAAGTACCACGAGATGAAGTAATCAACGTTTGGTGTGGGCTATAATGCATATATAGAGACCAACATAGTGACATATAAATCCAAATGACCCTGCCTAACATAAAAGATATTCAATTAACATTGAGGGAACCAACATATCTACATTTCTCAATTTAGTGTTCCCTCAAAGCCTAGCATGTTACATCAAGATGTGGGGGCAATTCAGCATGCAAAAACAATCCAACTATTAACATGATAATCACATCACCAATATAGTAATGCATAATTAAGCCTCAGATAATAACAAATATAATACTATTTTCTTGGGATCACCTGCATAGAAAAATATACAGTGATAAGGGTGAGCAACACGTACGACATTGCTCTCCCTCAGGGTTTGCCCCTTTTTTATTTTAAGTACAAATATATATATATATATATATATATATATATATATATATATATATATATATATATATATATATATATATAAAACATTTGGTTAAAATCTCAAATCATGAGCATGCTCGATCGATAAGTTAAAACCAATGGCACGCGATTATCCAAATGTCACAATATACCAACATTGCCTAATGACCAAATAAAACATAATAACTACCTATGCCATAAAGTGGAAGGGGTCACACAAGGGATATACTACATATGCCAACTATCTAAATAACAACTAGTCATCACCACATGCAATACGGGTCACATTCGGAGAAACACGAAACCACATTCAAATGCAATTTCATAATCGAGACCAAAATCAATTTAAATCCAAGACCAAATAATCAACAATGCAATTTACACGAAATTCATTCCTTACAAAACATTGATAAAAAAATAGCACGGGAGAAACCGATGAGGCAAGTGAATGGACCCCTGACTTCGTCTCCTAGCTAAACTCGTATTTTTACCGTAGATAATGTTAGGAAAACTAAATTTGTAAACAAAATTTGTAAACTAAATGATGTATTACCAATAGGATGAACAAGTTTATCAAAGCTTAAGTTATAATCCAATCATCAACTTTCATGTTATTTAGTTTATAAAATTTAGTTTACAAATTTAGTCTCTCTCGCATTCCCCTTTCATCATATAGTTCATGATGAGTCGATATTATGATATATATATTACCCTAATCTTAGTTTATTTTGGTTATTATTTCGGAAGAATTTTGATACTTTAAATTGTATTTTCAATATAGGATTTCCGACTTCCTCTGGGGAAAAATGTGATCAAATGGAAGAATGAAGTAATTCCAATTGGAGGATGTTCGTGAGTTGCTTAGCTTGATTGCGTCAAAATATCAGATTTTTCCACCAAGCGGTTATTTTCTGGCGATGAAATAAAGAAGCAGTGCATGGTGGTGGAAAGTGACGTTTCTAGGCTTAATTGCGATTTTTGGAGCCCAAGATGACATCTGATGGGTTCGTGGCCTTCTGGAGAAGTGTTCAGCATAGTCCAAACTTTAAATCCAGCTATTTTGGGCTGATTTTGGAGCAGATATGGGTCCAAAATGTGGTTGTGCAGATTTATGACAGATTCTCCTAGTTAATTTGGGATTATATTTCCTAGTTTATTTTAAGAGACATTTTGATATAGGTGCCTCAGTTTTGAATTTTATATACTAAACATCTATGCCTTTTAGAGACTTGATTAAACTCTTCTTCTCATCATTTTGGTGTCACATATATTAGAATTAATCATTTTTTATACCAAAATTACATGACTTGCCACTACCCCATATTTCTTAATCTCACGCCAAAAAAATGCACAGCATATTGAACCAAACTTCCTATAATCTAGCATTTTGATTACCCTCTCCCCTTTTGGAGATAATTGTAAAAAAAAAAAAAAAAAAACCCTAGTTAAATGCAATTTATTTTCACAATACTTCCTACAATTTAGCAATGAGTATCTCCGATTTAATATATTATTCCCAAAATTGTTGAAAATATTTTTAAGATAATTTAGCCCAAGGTCAATAAAAACTTTACTATTTAGTCATATATCAATAACATGTTTCTGTTTTGAACTTAATCAATGACATATTTTTATTAATTAGGCATAGGTCAATGATGAAATTTTTTAATAAAAGATATTGAAAGAACATAAACTACGCAGAGATAGAGTGAGAAGAAACCCACAGTGATGATATGAGGAAAGCTTCCAAATTCCTTCCACCGTCTCCTCCATTGTCGTCAACCCTAAACCCTAGACTTCCTACCCAATTCCGCTGATCACATACACCTATACATATCACATTTATGAACACTGCTTTTATGATTTAATTTGTATCATACACATTGCAATTCCCATTCGTCCGAGCATGTCTCTCAACATGAAAACCCTAACCTAAGCCTTCCCAGTTTCCGATGAAGGACCGGTGAGGTTGCAGGTATTTTTCGGCCAACTCCGGCCACGGCTCAGCCTCAATTAGATATATTTCTATTCATTACCTCTTGAGCTTTATTTTGACTTTTGAATCTTTGAATTTGGTTGAGAAATGAACTCGTTATGGCTATTTGAAGTTTTCCGGCCACCTCCCCTGCGATTCCGGTCTTCTTCTTCGTTGGTTTTCTATATGAATTCACAGAACAAGAAACAGACACTCTGAATCCACAAACCTATTTGAATCTCAATGCACAATTACAGAACAGGAAACAGACACTGCAACGAAGTGTCTAAATTCACAGAACAAGAAACAGACATTGCGTTGTAGTGTCTGAATTCACGAACCTATTTGAATCTCAATGCACAATCACAGAACATGAATTAGACACTGCAACGAAGTTTCTGAATCCACATAACCGAAAACAGACACTGCGTTGCAGTGTCTGAATCCACAAATATATTTGAATCTGAATGCACAATCACATAACAGGAAACAGACACTACAACGAAGTGTCTGAATCCACAAACAATTGAAGGTGGTGGGAGACGGGGAGGTTGACGTCTGAAAGTGGTGGGATGCACGATTTATAATGAAGGAGATGGAAATGTTTGGTGTTTTAAATAGTCATCATTTGTAATTTTAATTTGATTGACCTATTTATAATTCCAATAAACTTGATTGACCTATTGTTAATATCATAACTTTTAATTGATTTTATACAAAATTACCCATATTTTTAAATCTCACGAAATCAAACGTACCAATATAATTTTTTTATCAATAAATTAAGAGAAAATATGACTAACAACAATATAAATGTACCAATAAATAATGTGTATGAAATTGAACGTACCAAAACCAAAAGTAATGTACCAATATCAACAATATGTACTAAATCAAACGTACCAAAACCGCAAATAAATGTATCAATCAATGTTTTTTACAAATTAAAACGTACCTAACGGCAATATACACATAATATGTTGTACCTAATAATAGTTTGTCAACAACTATAAGTAAAAAAAAAAAAAAAAAGGAAAGAAAAATAGTTTGACAAAAAAAAAATGAAAAAATTACACAGTGCTTTTTATGGTGGATCGCCAACCATTTGGAAAAAAAAAATCAATAAAACGAACCATTTGAAAAAAGAGATAATATTTAATGTTTGTAGAACAAAAAAATTATTTTGATCGAAAAATTATAATTGAAAAAAGAGATAATAGAGTTAATAACTAATATTTTAACATTTTAGAAATTAATAATTAACATTTTATTTTAAGAAAATACAATAATGACATGTAATTTAATTTAATAGAAAATGATGAGGTGTTTATTGGTCAAAATACTTTAATCAAATCTTGAAAAGACACAAATGTTTAGTCTAAATAAGGCTTTTTAGCCATTAAAGTTTTAGAGGGGGCGCACTAATTTAGAAAGCGTTTGACGATTTGTATTTTTCTTTCAAGGTGTTTTTTTTTATCCTTTTTCTATTTCAATAAAATTCATCTTGTTTTATGGTTATTCGTAACTAATTTCCGTTTGCTAGAGCGAGGCCATGAGCCTTAGCATGAATATGTAGTCTTTATTCAATTGCTTATGATATTACGCATGTTTACTTTGAATTATTAATCAATGTGTTTAAACTGTCTCTATGTCTTAATGCTTAGCTACCATTAGGATGTTTAGATAAGTAATCGGATGCAATTCGGTCGGAATATCTCCGGAGGATTGAGTATTGCTTCTTGTGGTTAATAATTGTAATTTCACCTAATGCGAATACCACGCTCTTAGGGGTTGCATGGTTTTTCAAAGGGTTTTCACAAAACTTAATGAGTCTTGCATGTTCATATTTGATCTGAGTATCACAGACAGATTGCATGTTAGATATACGTTCTTGCTTGAATATCACGAAGAGAATATGCATTAGAAAAACCTAACCTTCAAAGTTGCATGTGTAATTCATAAGTAATTGGTAAAACTACATAAGATTGTTAAGGTAACGGCGGAACCCTAGGCTTTTACAATTTGGTTTTCAAAACGTTTCCTTTTGGTTTCTTTATTTTGCTAATTTCTTTAATTGTTTTAATTTTAAATTCGTTTTTAATATTTTAGGTCATAAATCAACATTTTCCAAAACCTTGTTTTAGATAATTAGTTAAGAATTAGTTTAAATACAAATTATTCATTCAATTCATGTGGAAAACGACCTTGCTTGAGCCATTTATACTACAACTACCTTGATCTCTTACAAGTGTTTTTAAGTGTTTTTATCCCTACTTTTGCAGGTGGTAAATGTAACATCCCACATCGCCTAGGGGAGTGATGCTTAAATGTATATTCCCATCCCTACCTAGCACGAGGCCTTTTGGGAGCTCACTGGCTTCGGGTTCCGTAGGAATTCCGAAGTTAAGTGAGAAGGGACATCCCACATCGCCCAGGGGAGTGATCCTTAAATGTATATTCCCATCCCTACCTAGCACGAGGCCTTTTGGGAGCTCACTGGCTTCGCGTTCCGTAGGAATTCCGAAGTTAAGCGAGAAGGGGGCCAGAGCACTCATAGGATGGGTGACCCACTGGGAAGTTGCTCGTGAGTTCCCAGAAACAAAACCGTGAGGGAATGGTAAGCCCAAAGCAGACAATATCGTGCTACGGTGGTGGAGCGGGCCCGGAAAGTGGTCCGTCCCGGGTCGGGATGTGACAGTAAAAATCATATTATTTCACAAATTAATAATCACCACTCGAATTCACGTACATCTCCCGAATCCCTAATTCCAATAATAAACCATAATTATATTTTTGTCCAAAGGTTTTTACATGCCTCATAAAGCCAAACACATAAAATCCAACTTAGATTAATCAGATCCTTGACTAAAGACATATATTGGATTCAGACTAAGAAAAAGAAGGAAAAAAATGAAACAGAGGGAACTTTGTAGCCTTCCAACTTCTTCACGTATTTCGTTTATTCATTTTTATTTTATTTTTATTGGCGCACCATATGCGGGATTTGTGAAACAAATCCTTGACTAAAGATGTCTAACTTGTTATGCATTCAATCCGGTGCTAATATTATCCCAACTTAACTACTCGAGTCCAACATGGGTCGGTTAGGCCCAATACTATACCTAACTTAATTGTTGAAGTGTGAAGTTTTATCTTAAAAGTTTTCGCTGCTTTGAACCACTTATTTTTATATTGTAGATTGTTGTGACATTTCTTCCATCATGACCTGTATTAAACCATACAACCCCAACATAACTAAGTGGGTACGTCTGGACGGTGTATAACGACAGGTAATGGATAAACCTTTTTTTGGGCAATATTCTATCTTGACGAGGGAAACTTGTCAAACGAGCTTTTTTGGATGCAAGAATTTGGAAAAACCTTTTGCAACTTTGTATTATAATTGAAAATACAAGTTCCTGAGTTCTGAGGAGGGAGCCATCATCCAAGGAAAAATCTTAATTTTCTAACGTTGCAAAAACCATAACCAATCATTTCGTGTTTACCTTTTGAAGTTTGTTTAGATTTTATTTTTTTTATTCATTCTTTATTGTTTTTCGTCCTTTACCGTCCTTTTTTATCTCTCAATTTTTCTCGTATACTTTTTACATATTTCAAACGAAAAAATTAAATACTAAAACCGAAGTAATAGTCAAATGAACCCTTAAATAATTGGACGCTTGAAATTATCCGGTCTCCAATAATAACTCTCAAGATATATGATTATTCTTTTTTATTTTCTGGTTGACAGCTGATTGGTAATAAACCAAATTTGACAAGGAATAGTGCTGCCTTGCTCCCTAACACTTAAAACTTTTTATATTGGAATTGATCAACTACACAATGAAGGGTTTGTCGGGTTTAACTGCAAAAGTTTGTCTTTCTTTATGCTCACAGATACTGTCTGGGATAAAAAGGGTTTGTCGTGTTTAACTGCAAAAGTTTGCCCATATAATTGCACAGTTTAAACTGTACTGAAAATTGCAGAAACTAATTGTTGAGAAAATAAAAAAAAGAATAAATGACAAAGAAAAACTCATGTCAAATTAAGTAAACGAGGTGTGGAGTTTTATACGAAGGGTCCCCGCTCAATTGGTAGTGAAACCACTCAGCATAAGTTGTATTTTATTCTGTAAGATTTCCAATGTGAGACTTTATGTTCTTCAACAATAGTCATCCATTAAGACTACATCAACATTTTGATAAACTGAAACAGATACATTAGGTATATCTGTTGCATACTTGCATGATTCCAAAACGCGCGGTTGAATCTGGAATCGGGTAACAGATAGCTCAAAATTCATGTTCGTTAAACACCGTTGTAATCTAAAAACCATGCAGAACGACACAAGAGTTCGTCGTCTACAAGAACAGGACTCTCCATCCTCCATAAGAATGTAAAAAGTGAGAAGAAAAACAAATTTTTATTACGGACTGATGGTAGGATCAATACATAAAACCAAAAGTAAACCCCCATTACAAACTCTCTCATGCATTTTTAAGAGCATGCATGTGCTCGACTAATACATATAGTACTGCATTACACTGCTATAATATTATGCAGCTAAAGACATTAAAGCTCGTATGACCTACACGTGATTAATTTGATCACTATCCGGCTGCATAGGCGCCTGCACAACCTGTGTCGCCACCTTTCTACGGCGGCTCAACCCTCTCCCGACTTTCGAAGCTACTCTCACCACCAACTTGACAAGACTGGACACTATCTTAACTTTGATCCGGCCTCTCTTTGGAGGAAGCCTAGATAGTGTCATTGGTGTGGAGTTGGAGTAACACAAGAGGTTAGGTAAGAACAGAAATTAAGAACCAATGTTTTGTTTCCAAGTACAGAGGAAATGGGAATGAGACAGCTTTTTATAATGTTGGTGTGGGAGCAGAGTGAGTAATGCAGATAGGCTGCTAAATGCGATAAGGTATTTATAAATTATATGCTGAAGAAAACACATGCATGAGGAAAATGCACTGTTTTAAAAAGGTTAATTTGATTTCCATTTGATATTTTAATCCCAATGTTTGATAGTTTAATATAGAGATTGCTTCCTTAAGTGATTATAAAACTCAGTAAAGTTTAATTCCCAAGAAATTAATGATATGTTAATCAAAATCTGATGTCAACTAGTGAAGTCATGTCCTTGATAGTTGAAACTTTCAAATGATGAGTTGGTAACTGTTGACCCTAAAAACTATCAAGCCTACATGGCGCGTAGGCCGAGTAACTAATAAGCTAACTACGTTCTTCGGTTGTGTGCGGGGCATGCCAACTAGGAGGCCGAGCTCGGCCGGGGAGTAAAACGTGTTGATGTTGCGTCGAGTGCATTGCTGACTTCTGCGTCTCGCGATTGTGGCCGAGGAAGGAACACGGCTTAGCCTTCGGGTTCTAGAGCCTGAAGACAAGGCTGCTAGTTCTGCGAAGTTCACAGATCGTCGGCGTCGGGCTCGGTCACGGTGATTATATTCGTAAGAGTATAAGCACGCCGAACCGGCACCAAACTATACAGACACAAGTACTCGAAAAAGATGTATGTCTTGATGGTGAATGTGGTTCGGCCGTCAGAATGCCGAACTCGAAAACTTACTTGTGAATATCCAATCATAAACAACTCGGCGTTCAATGTGTCGAGCCCAATAATCTGTAACACCTCACTTCGTCGAGAAGGCTAATGAGATGACCTCTGCCAATAAGGATTCGAAAATCCTTCTCGACCGAGACTTGGATGGATAACCAGTCGGCCTCGATGCAGTGCTGTTTATCCAAATTGAAGGTGCTCCACGGTTGGCTGATTCTACGGCTCTGATGCTGTTTATCCAAAATGAAGGTGTGTTGGCGAGAAAGGGGGTAAGAATAGAGTTCTCAAAGTTGTTGAGAGGTTTCGCGTAGAGCAAGGGTTTGCGCAGAGCAGATTTGTGTGTTGAGTTGGAGAGGGTTTCAATGGTGCACTCAGCCTTCTATTTATAGCAGCAAACCTTCTCTCGTTTAAGTTAAAACTACATCCGGCTTAGGAGTCCTTATCCCGATCCAATCTTATCTCGGCCATTCCTACTTCCATTAGGACTTTAAACCTGACCCTCTTTCAGGCCGTATCCAACTCCAGGTCTCCACATCCTGCCGAGACTCCTTATTGCATCAGGATTCAAATACCCCATCCATCCATCTTGCAATGGGACTTACTCATTTTCATTTTATCTAGAACATTCCACTTCCCGATAGGGCTCAGCCAGCCTCGGCTAGATGGCCCACGAAACAGATGGCCCATAAAGATCATTGAACAAAGCTTTTAGGTCGAGAGCAAATGTAAACTCACCCAAACCAATATTTTGGGCCCAAAGTTTGCCCCCTCGCTTTTGAGACCGCCGACCTATAATCCTTGGTCGAGCCTTAACCTTGAAGAAGAGAAAACATCATCTGGCATATCCTCCAAAAACATTTAAACACCTCGAAAACCTTAATCACGCGCATTTATGAAGCATGATTACTTGTTTCCATGCTCCTTAACCCTCTGCCACGTGGCGACGCCCTAGCTCACTCAACAACCCTCAATGATGACCCTTAACACGTGTGGCCATTGAAATGTCTTTCATCATCAAAACAGCCGCCACACTCAATCGTGCGCCTTCAATTCGCGAGACCCTTGGCCTTTTCATCTAGATTCTCCGAATATTCATAATGATTAGCAACTTTCCCGGTCGATTCTATCCCAATTTTTTGAAATCAACCGCTTGACCTTCCCCCAAAAATGCCTATAAATACTCGAATCCCTTTAATTCGCACTTTACGCTTCCAAAACCCTTGAATTTTCTCTCGTCTCTTGCTTTCAAGAACCCAGAAATCCCAAAAGCTCTCAACTCAGAAACCCTTCTTTCAAACCCAGAAACTCTTTGAGTCTTCATCAATGGCTTCCTTCATCTCCAAGTTTTCTAACGAATACAACAAGTGCAAGGACTTCATCGACCGGAGTGCCATCAAAACTCTGTGCTTCGAGAGTGATTTGAACACCACTCATCAAATCCTAGGACCAATCTTCAAGGACACAGTGCTATCGTCTATCACCACCCTCTTCAAGGCTCACTGCCTGGCACCCTTGCTGCAGGGGTTTGACTGGTCGAAGTGGGGCCTGACGAGACCCCAAGGAGTTTGACCTTCGACCACCGCAACCTGGACGGCCTGGGTTGAACGGATGGAAAGATTCTTAGGCCAAGAATGGAAAGCTCTAGGCATCTATGATGCCATCAGACTCTCAACTGTAGAGACTGTCATGGACAGAGAACTCTTCATGCCAGCTCTGAGCTTCAGGTGCTCGACCACCAACATCATGATCCTTCCCTTCGCCCCTATTGGCCCCACCATCCTCGACATCTCAGCTATCCTTGAGACTTCCCCTTCTGGCATCCCAATCGATGTCGCTCTCTTTGGGTGCTCGTCTAACCTCGAACTCAAGGCGTTATTCGATGAACGGGCTGTCGAGACATTGAGCAAAGAAGGACAAGAGCCTTCAAAAGAAGAAGTTCAGAAGTTGCACAAGAACTTCTTTAACTACAACACCCTCATCCTCCATTTTGTAGGCCGAAGGGAAGCGAGCCTACTAAAGGGAGAGCACGAAGCCTTCCTATTTTACTGGTATAACAAGTTTATTTGTTGTACCAAGTCAAATAAATGCTTGGTCGAGAACATGCCGATGGCTGAAGCCTTGGCTAGCGGTCACACCCTGGCCCTCAGTTCAGCCTTCCTCGCCAACCTACTGCGCTGCTTGGCCAAAGCGACCCTCAACAAGATCGACCCGCATCAGAACAGACTTCTCTGGGTTTTCCAACTCTGGCTGCAGGTCTATTTTGCCACACTTCGACCATAGATCCCTAACTTCCAATCCAATAAAGTATTCGGCCTTCAATTGGCCTCTCGACTGACGTCTCCTTACTGGGCCAAAGAAGTCTTCAAATACTTCTTCAGCCCAGAAGTCATTTCTGATGACAAATTTCTAGTAGGTCACCGTCAGGAACACCCATCTTCACTCAGGCTTCCGACATCAGCATGGAGTGAAGCTGAAGATGTTGATCTTCATCAAAACTGGGGATCGTTCGTGTTAACACGCGACCTTCCCCTTGGCTGCGACGCTCGCCGAGCAAGCTCAGAGGTTTACCACCCTCACTTCACTGTTTGGCAACTCGGCTACATCCAAGGTTGCCCGGTGCCTCTACTTACTTCCCGCTCCCTCTTAAGCCGAGGACGCCTTTCTAAGTGTTCAGAAAATAAGTGTAAAGATACTGAGCAAGAGTTCCAGGAGAGGTGCAAAAAATTCCGCCTTCGGCTGAATGTTCCTGAATCTCTCGGCACTGACACATTTGGCGATTGGTGGGAATAATACACCCATGACTTCTTTGGCACTCTGGTTGAAGATGTCGTCAAAAGGATCTTTGGCGACCGACCCAAAAAAGCTTTTGCCCCACAATCCAAAGAGACAACTAAAGGTATATTTCTATCTCTATCTTCTTCTTTCAAACACCCACTTAATTTTACTAATTCGGCTTCGCTTTCTCTGGTGGTCGAGTGCCGAAACAGGCAGATGTGATCGCAGCGGATGGGGCCAAGAAAAAATTGGCCCCTTCCTCCAAGAAGACTAAAGTCGTCGTGCCAGCCTCGCCGAGCAAACGGCCGCGCCATGAGACCGAGATGACAGGTGAATCTCTCAATCCCCCAAAACGTGTCAAGCAATTGGCGAAGAAGGGAGAACGGGAGATTCATGTTATCTCTAGCCAGACCACATGAGCGACCATTCCCAATGTATCTCCTTCTGCTCCGATCGTCTAGGCTTCGACGGAGAGGCGGCCTACTCCAACTGGTTAAACGCTCAAAATTTAACCTATTCCTCCAATCATGGTCGAACCAGCTGCTGCCCTGCCGGTCAAAAAGCCCGCAGCTCCGGGGCTGACTGCGACACCCGTCTTGGAGGAGGTGCCCCCTTTGGTCGAGAAGAACCTCCCCACAAATCCAAAACGATAAACGATCATCCTGGAATATGTATAATTATGTTGTGATCATCCTCTTCTCTTACTAAATTAAAAAAAACTAACGAGTTTTTATTTCTTCAGGATGACGAGGGCGATGAGATTCCATTGACTAGTCGTCATCGACCAACCAAAACTTATTCCGCCAATCCTCCCTTTGTGGTCGAGGGGGGTGATCAGGTCGATCCACCTCCTATGGTCGAGGTGGGTGACCAAGTCGATCCTCCTGCAGTGGTCGAGGCCGGTGACCAGGTTGATCCTCATGCAGTCGATCCTGGAAAATAGCTTCTTATCAAGTCTGAAGCGACGGCGGAATCACCGATTCACCCACAGGATTAGGACCTTGGCATTCCCCCCCCCCCCCAAGAAGTCACTTTGACCTTCATAAGTACCCTTATTGTTTTCCTTTGGTCAATCTTCTGCCTTAGAATTCTAAACCAGAAAATAGTAAATGTCAGGTGCCCACTTTCTCATTTCACCGAAAATTCTATACGTCGAAATGTGTTATCTATATCTCATGGCCACCTCAGTGGCCATCAAACATAGATAACCTTCATCGGCCGCATGAATTAAAAGGCAGTCTTAAACACTGGGCTTGGCCATTAAGCTATTTGGGGTCGAGCACTGAGCCAGCAGACATGGCCGAAGTCTCTTATCGGCAGGTCTAATATTTTCCTTTTTCCTTACTTCCTTATGATTTGTCTTTTTCTGACAAGTTTCTTTCTATGCGGCCTTCATTGGAAGTCGAACTCAACACCCTACTCTCAGTACCTCTAGAGCCGGAAGACCTTCTGCTACCTCAGCCGAGCCCGCTGCAATTGCTGTCGAATCCACCGTCTTTGCCAAGCTGCAAGAAATCATATCCCTCTCGGCTTTACAAATCTTAGAACGTAATGGCATGGTCTCCGTTGATGAATGCCTGAACGCCCTTGCTTCTGAGGGTCAATTGAACAATGATCTATTGTTCAATTATCTTCTATCTTAGAGAGAACTCAAGAATACTTTGTCATTTTCAAGAAGGCTCTTCGAGCAAAATATGACCTAAAAGCTGCAATGGTCGCCCAAGAAGCTATTCGACCAGAGCTCGAGGAGATAAATGAGCAGAAGAAGGAGCTGGCCATTCTCGACCATCAAATTGCAGAACATCGATGTCGGAGATCGACCGTTGCTTCTGCACTTAAGGCAAATTTTGAATCACACAAAGCCAAGTTGACGGAGTTCGCAGTTGGCGCGAAACGGATTGAACGAATGAGGCTTGACAAGAGGATGCGGCAAGCTGAGGTTACCATGGGTGAAGTAAGGTGGCTGGAATTAAAGGCCGTTCTCGAAGCTTTCCTTCATTCGACCGCCTAGGATCATGTATCTCTGTAGGCCGTTTTAATTCCTTGTAATTTGTAACTTTACAATCTTAATGAAACCGCCTTTATTCTCTCATTTCCCAAGTTATCAGATAATACTTCTTTAAAAACTTCCAGTTGATCGGCAACTTATGCATTAAACCAATTCGATCCTTGAGATGGTATGCCCCCTTATCGAGAACTTTGTGAACGACGAATGGTCCTTCCCAATTCGACGACCATTTGTCGAACCTAGGGTTTTTAATTCCCACAGGTAGCACAGTTTGCTAAACCAATTCTCCTTTGCCGAATGTTTTTTGTCTGACTCGCTGATTGTAAGCTCGTTCAACAATTTTCTTCTGTGCCACCAGTAAGTTATAAGCGTTAAGCCGCGCTTCTTCTAAATCTTCTAACTCTTGTCTCATGGCTTGACTGTACTCAGCGCTGAACAAACTACTTTGTTCAATTACTCGCAACGAGTTTATACTTAGCTCGACTGGCAACATTGCGTCGTGTCCATAAGTCAACGCATACGGGGTCATTCCAGTGGCTGATCGGAGTGAAGTTCGATAGGCCCACAATGCTTCATTTAGCTTCAAATGCCACATACCAGGCCTCTTTCTTACCATTTTTTCAAGAATACCGATCAAAACCTTATTACTTGCTTCGGCCTGCCCATTCGCCCGCAGGTAATACGGCGTAGACTGCTCAAGTTGAATTCTTAGATTCGCCGTATACTCCTTAAACCTGTCGGATGTGAATATCATACCATTATCTGTTATGATTATTTCTAGTATGCCGAATCTAATTACAATGTTTGCTTCGACAAAATTACAAACTTCATTAGATGTTATCTCGGCATATGACTTCGCTTCGACCCATTTGGTGAAGTAGTCCGTTGCGACAAGTATCCATGCATGCTTTGCTGACCCCGAAGATGGCGTAATTTGGCCGATCGTCCATGGCCCATCCTCTAAACGGCCATGGTTTAGTGACCGAATGTAGTGATTCGGTCGCGACCCTTTGTATAGGACCATGAATTTGACACTGTACACATCCTCATGCGAACTCAATACAATCCTTTAGTATACTCGGCCATAAATAGTCGTGTCGACGAAGCAACCATCGCATCTTTCGACCGGACTGATGAGCCTCGCAAATTCCTTCATGAACTTCTGCGATTGCTTGAGCAGCTTCCTGGGGGCCGAGGCATAACAGTAATAGACCGTCTTCACCCTTTTGGTATAATTTATTTTGGAATGTGACATAGTTCGTTTAGGGTTTAGGGTCAAGAAGGACACCAAGGCCGATGACAAGAGCTTCATATTCGGCTTGATTATTCGTACACTTGACATCAAGTTTGAGAGAAAAATACTAACAGCTGTGATCAGGGGATTGAATGACGATCCCGACCCCAGCCGAAGCTGGAGTACTAGAGCCATCAAAGTACATCATCCAGTAATTATCATGTGTATCTACAATACCAATTTCAGCATCATTGCCCCCAAAACCGTAAGGTGAAAGATGTTGAGCTAAAAAATCGGCTAAAGCTTGACCTTTGACTGCTTTCTGGGGCACATATTGCAAACTGAATTCAGATAGTGTCATTGTCCACTTCCCAATTTGGCCTTTCACGATTGGCCGAGTGAGCATGTAATGAATAACGTCGGTCTGGGCGATGACTTGAGTGATCGATGGAAGCATGTAATGCCTGATTTTTGATGTGGCGAAGAATAGGGCTAGGCAAAGTTTCTCGACGATGAAATAATTAATCTCTGGTTGGTTGAGATTCCGATTAAGATAAAAAATGGCTTGTTCTCGGCCAGCGTCGTTGTCCTGTGCGAGGAGGCAACCGATGGATTCTTCGACCGCGAAGATGTAAAACTTAAGAGGTTTGCCACGTCCTGGTAGGACAAGGACGGGTGGAGTCGTGAAAGAAACTTTGATCTGTGTAAACGCCTCTTGGTGTTCCGGACACCATTCGAAAGCGTCACAATCCTTGAGTTTCAAAAGCGTAGAAAAGGCTTTCATTTTTCCTGCCGAATTAGTAATGAATCAGCGGGGGAAGTTGATCTTGCCGAGCACCGACTGTAGTTGTTTTTTGGCCGCGTGGGGTGGAACATTGATGATTGCTCGAGCCTTATTTTCATCAACCTCAATGCCACGATGATGTACGAGGAATCCTAAAAAGTTACCGGCTATGACGCCGAAAGCACATTTAGCAAGATTCATTTTCAGATTGTGCTGGCGCATACGTAAGAAAGCTTTTCGAAGATCATCCAAATTTGTCTGCCGACGTTTTGATTTTATCACAACATCGTCAATGTAGACTTCGACGATGGTTCCAATTAGATCATGGAATATAGTATTCATCTCTCATTGGTACGTGGCACCGGCGTTCTTAAGGCCGAACAGCATGACGACCCATTCTTATGTGCCGAGTGCCCCTGGGCATGAAAAGCAGTTTTATGGACATCGACTTCGGCAATAAAGATCTGGTTGTAACCGGTATGTCCATCCATAAAGGATAGAATTTCTTGGTTTACCATTGCGTCGATTAGCAAATCTGAAATCGGCATGGTATACTCATATTTGGGAGTTGCCAGATTCAGATTTCGGAAGTCGATACAGATTCATAAAGCACCACTTTTCTTTAGCACTGGGATGATATTTGCCAACCATTCGACGTATTGAGCAGTCCGAATGAAACAAGCTTTTAAAAGTCAAACAAGTTCGTCTTTTATGTCGAGTTGTACTTCGTTTGAGAATCGTCGTGGTGGTTGACGAAATGGTTTACACCCAGGTTTAATTCGTAACTTATGCTCGACAAGCGTTCGATCTAAACCCGGCATCTCATGGTAGCTCCAAGCAAAACAATCTTTAAATTCTTTAAGTAAATTACAAAGCTCGACTTTCATATGTGGAGGTAACAAAGCACTAATAAATAAAGGATGTGGATTGTCGGCCGTTCCAACATTTATTTCTTCTAGGTGATCCTTGACCTGGGGTCAACTATCTTCAAGCTCGGCTGGTACAGTCTGAACTTTGTCCAGCGATAGAATTGGGCTTTTATCACCTTCGGCCAAAAATTCGACTAAGTTTATGTTGGAATTTGGTTGCCTAGAAATAGCATACCAATCGGCCAGCAGTCGTTCCATGGTTGATGAAACCGCGGCCCGGCGTCTTGTTGGAGATATGCCCTGAAAGTCAATCTTTGGAAGAAACCTTTCAGGACAATGTCAGTATGTATAGATGACTCTGATACAGCAAAAGGCAAAGTCACTCATTAGAACTATCTCAATAAATGATATACGTCCTAAATAGTGAATCTATGGACAATGGATCGATGGAAGAAGTAATCTAAAGATGTTAGACTGCAGAGACCTTCTTCGCATAACCGTAATGTCCAAAAAGGTTCATGGTCATAGGATTGTCAGAGGGATACTAACAATACATAGACCAGTACATACTATGTCCCCTTCAAATGGAATGATGGAAAGTCTCATCCCATTCGTGTAGTAACACTAAGACAAGTATGTAGGTGCTCATTAAGGGAATGAGTTCACTGAACACAATCAAACGAGAGTACTTGCATGGAGGTCTACTCACATGTCAAGCAAGTAACTCTACTGGTTGGAATAATGTAAGTAATCATTTGACCTGAGACATCATAGTTGTCTTGGGGATACGTTGCTGATCATTTGATAATGAGACGTGACCACATCTTATCTTGGATGTGTTCTATGCATTGTTTGGGTCAGTGATTTATTCTCAGAGGCATGTGAATGATCAACAAGGGATCTCTAATCCTCGTTATGAGAGGATGAATACTCTAAGATATGATTCGGGAATCTTCGGCCGAAGTATCGAGTGTAATAATGGAAAGCGTTTCTATACGACTCAATAGAATCATATAACTCGATATAATCACATTAGGGGTTTGACATTAAGTATCCATACCCTAGTAATGTGATTGTGAGTATTGTGTTAGAGAAGGATCAAATTACATTGTAATTCCAATTGAATAGGTTCTCCGAACAAATTCTACATTAGCTTGGGTAGCCATGATATATGATTAGATGTCACTCATGGCTTGTGGGTTCTTCTAGATGATTAAATAAGTAGTCATCAAAGAAGAAGGAGAATTGAAAGTAAGTTTTAATTCACTAAGTGATTGGATTAATACTAATCAATTGGATTGGCACCAATCACCTCAATGCCTTGCTAATTAGAACCTAAAACGATTGTACACCGATACACTCTTGTGGTGAGACAACTAAAGGATGATGGAATTAATTAATTGGATTAATTAAGTGTTATTATTAATTAGAAAGTCTAAAGAAATCATAGAAGCGATGAAAGATCGTTTTCGACTTAAAAGAAAAGTTCGGGTTCGTTCAGGCCCATTGGGCCCAAACCCATTAGGTCTTTTATTCAAGCATAGAATGACTTGAGATGATAAAAATCCAAAGTCCAAACCCACACTAAAGGGGCCGACCATTTCTAAAGAAGGGAGAGAGAATGAGTCAATTTGTTGACTCACTTCTTTGACATTTATAAAGGAAGTTTAGTGAAAAAGTTTCATTAGGGTTTTGTGTGTTCTTTTTCAACAAAAGAGAAAACAAGTCTCTCTCTCTCTCTAACATACAAGGCCGGCCACCATAAGGGGAAAACAACTAATCATCTTTTATCCCTTTTGGTTATTCCAACATCCATCTCACTACACTAGTGGGTGTGGATCTTTAGAGGTCTTCTACCTTGGAGACTAAAGGAGAATCAAAGGAGTTCCTAATCTATCAAGGTGGAGGAAGCAAGGAGGGAGGCTAGACTCAAGGAGTTCCAAGAACAAAGAGCTTGGAGGTGGTCTATCCTTGGTCTAAAGTCTAGATCAAGAGGTATAAAACTCAACCTTCACTTTATTCTTCAATATTTTGTTTGATGCATCATATATGAACTTATGCTTCTTGAAGGGGATTTGCATGACTATAGCTTTGATAATATGTGATAATATGCTTCCATTGCTTTTGTATATAAATTTTGAATTGTATATGCATGCTAGTCACAAGAAATCCCACATAAATCTCATTATTTCCCTTCACGTCTTTCGTGTTTGGATTCAGACATTAATGTCGGCGATCAAATTGGCCAACCAGAGTCTCACCGAATCCTGGTGCACATTTTCGGCGCTTACCTCGATGGCCTTTTGTACTGATATTCGAGTTAGCCGCATTTCCTCATTAAAGCTTTACATGGTGATGTAGCTAACGTGATCGTCATAATAATGAGCCTGAATCATGTTTGCCTCAAACGGCTGATTATCGGTCGGGTGAACTAAGATCGATTTACCGTCCCAGAAGACCAGAACTTGGTATAACGACGAAGGGATGCAGCCTGTTTGATGGATCCAATCGCGGCCGAGCAATGCATTATACTCTGTTTTTTAATCAACTATAAAGAATGAGGTCATTTGATTGCTATCGGCAACGTTCACTTCCAAAGGAAGCACACCTTTTGTCTGGGACTTGTCCCTGACGAAGCTGCTCATGGTTACCCTTGACGGGATGAGTTCGTTGTTAGAACGTCGTAGTGCTCTCATGATGGACACGGGCATGATGTTGATTGTTGCTCCACAATCGACGAATACCTTAGAGATTGGGTATCATTCGATATGAGCTGTAACATACAATGGCTTCAGATGCTAAAGATTATCGGTAGATGAGTGGGGAAACAACTCGGCAAGAACTGGTTTAAGTTTATCCTGTCTGCTCTCTGGCCCGTCCTCTTTGACAGTGACGAAGTCAACTTGTGTTGCTTCTTCGGCTACCACTTCGTCATCCAAGAAACTTGGTTGAGATGTGGTTGGCTGAAACTCGACAGGTAGAACATGGACCATGCTAATCTCCATATTCTCGAGGATTGAAGGGCCTATTAGGTCATGGTCGTCGTCTTCCAAGTGATTGGTTGAGGTATCTTGCTCTTGAGTATCCTTGGCTGGATCATTTGTTGTTGCAGTCAGTGGTTGCTGCGGCACATCCTCTGGTTCAGTGTCGTTCTGGTTATCTTCTCCAAGCTCGTGCGACGTTGGGAGTTGGTCTTGTTCCTGTGCCGCTTTGTGGGCTTACTCCTGATAGGCGACTCGAGCGTTCCTTATTTCAAGTTACGCATCCAGACGTGCCACACGTTCTTTCTCATCTGCCGTTAGGCTAAAAAAAGCCACTGCCGAAAAGACTTCGAAATGGTACCGTAAATACTGAAGGTCGTCAAGAGAAAAAGGGAGCTCGACGGTGTTTATATCAGTATATGGATCGACCTCAAAACTGAGAACTCAGGCTTCACGAATGTTCTGGAACCTGGCTTTCATCGCTGGATCGGTGGTATTTTGGATAATTTGTTCGGCATCACAGCAAGTCAGAGCCAGGTTGAGGGCTTCTTGATACTCTTTTGGTAGGTCGTACAAGTAATTAGCGGAATGTTTCTTGTGAAACTCTCGCATGTACTCTAAGGCTTCGCCGAGAAAATAAGGGTGCAAATTCCGTCGTATTTTAATTAGTGGCTCTGGTGAAGGCAACATAGGGAGTTTACTTTCCGCCTCTTTTCTAAATTCCTAGAAACGAGCCTTCATTTCCCCTGGTCAAAGAAGAAGTTTGATGCGTTTCTCAGATTCCTCGATTGTAGTCTCAAAGTCCCGTTTGATCGCCTTTTTTCCCTGAAGTAATTTGGCATGATTACGGGAGGTTACCGATCATCTTCATTGCCAGTCATTTCTTTCGGCCATCATTTGGGAGCCAAAGTAGTCTGTGCAGCTTGTTAGTGGGCCATGCAATCCATCCATTGGCGGCGATGTTTCTGAGACTTAGATAATGCAGTATAGACACCGGTATGAGAATTGTAGCTATACCACCGTTGGTCATGTGGCATAGGTGGCTTGAAAGTTCATTGATTCACCGATGAACTCGAGCTGCTAGAATTACGCAAATAATAATCCTCGTTGTAAAACGACGCATCAAAATCAAGGCGTCGTCTGGTTGAGATTGGGTCATCCGTTCGTATTTAAGGACCAAGCTTATCGAATACTTTCTGACGCTAACCTGAGCTAAGCACGTTTGAGGGCGTCGTTGCAGTCGTAGATGGTTGTTGTGGTGTTGGAACCTGTGGAAGTTTCCCCTTTGATTCGATTAGGATGACGCGTGCATTACAACGACTGCACAAAACCATCGGCCCATCAGACTCTTCTTCGCTGGAGTCTCTCATCGATTAGACTATGGTCGGTCTCGAAAACTCTGTTGGTGGCTCGTTTGAAAATAAATCGATCTTAAGTCGCGGCTGAGAATTCTGCGTTAAGACATGCTGCATTGGAAGGAACTCGGCCTTGCCTTTTTCTTTGCTCTTGGGCAAATGAGCATCCACCATGCCAATCGTCGCTGAAAGGAAAGGATCAACGCCCACGACCATCTGTTTTTCGAGAAACTTCAGGTTGCCTTTATCAATCCAGCTCTGAATGGCATCTCGAAACACGGCACAGTTGTTTGTCGTATGTTTGTTCGAGTTATGGTATTTGCAATAGGTTTTGCCTTTCAACTCTTCGACCTTAGGGATGTTATGTCCCGGCCGAAGCTTAAGAATCTTTGCCAGCAACAACTGGTCGAAAATAGAGTCAACCTTGGTGATATCAAAAGTATAAACTTTTGATGTTTTTATTGCAGCTTCATCAGAGGCCGAGCGAGGTTTGGCATCCTTGGAGTTAGGATGGGCCAATGCCTTGCAGATGTTTGGTTTATCAATTACAATATCGGCTGCGTCTACACTGGCATACTGAGGGTCTTCACCTTCGGTCGATGCATAACTGACCAAAGGATTCTTGTAGATAGTTCCTCGGGTTGGGGATTTTGATATCTTTTCTTCTCGGAGTAGATAGTCATATTGCTCAACATGCTGAGCCAATTCGTACATATCCCGAAAATTTGCCCCTAAGAATTTCTTCTTGTATTCCACGTTTAAACCATTCAAGGCAATTCTCACGAACTCGACTTCAGGGGGAGGTACTCGACACCAATTTCTGGCCGACTTAAACCTCGTTACGTATTCCATTCGTGACTCATAAGATGCCTGAGCCATCCTAGCCAATGAAGATACCGACATTTCCATCCCTGGCCGATAGAACTGCATATGAAATTTCTCAACAAGTTCTTCCCATCTTTGGATAGAATTAGGTGGGAGATTGATATACTATGTGAATGCCAAACCTGTTAATGAGAAGTTAAATAGCCGTAACTTATAGAAGTCGTTATTAACATCTTCGCATTGCGCAGTGAAACGAGCTACATGTTCTAACGAGGACATGGGCGATTCTCCAGCGAAAAGGCTGAAATCTGGGATTTTAAAACCTTTGGGATATTCGAACTGCTCTACATAAGTTGGGTATGGATGGATGAATTTTGGCCCCTTTCTTAAGGTCGAATCGATCATTTTTTGGACCCGAACCAAATCTATCGATGGCGTTTCTGCTTCTTGGTCAAATTCACTCGTCCTGCTGCTCGATTCATCCATTCTTTCCAAATTAATCATTCTAAATCGAGCAGGTTCTGTTTCGGCCGTTGTCGTTGGTATTGGATTATTCTTTGGAATAGATTGTCTAGATCGATCGGCAAATCCTATATTCTGGGTATTACTAACCAGGACTTCAAGCAATTTAATGTGCACGCCACTATAGCTACGTACTTCCTCTAGTATTCCTCGTATTTCTCGGCCAAACGTTTGCTCAAACTGCCGAGATTGCTCCTCAAGTCCTCTTCGAAAAAATGACCTATTGGGTGGATCAAAGGCTTTACCTCCATCCTCGTTGCAATCCTCCACCATTCATTTGACAAAAATTCCTTTTGTGGTTCTGGTGAGGACCCTTGCATCACGAAGTGGCTCGTCGAGATTAACTTTCTTTTCTCAGCGTGTCGTGCTTGGTATTTCGGGCGTTACGGTAACAACGTTCTGTGCCTGTGACAAGCCCTCTTACCTTGGGTTCTGGGCTGTAAGGTTAGCTGTTGATTTTCCCATGACTTTTTTCTTCCTCACTGATCGTGTTTCAACGGGCATGAACTTCGTAGTTCTAGCACTTTGGTCCCACCGGGCGTGCGAAAATGTTGACCCTAAAAACTACCAAGCCTACGTGGCGCGCAGGCCGAGTAACTAATAAGCTAACTACATCATTCGGTTGTGTTGATGTTACGTCGAGTGCACTGCTGACTTCTGCGTCTCGCGATTGCGGCCGAGGAAGGAACACGGCTCGGCCTTCGAGTTCTAGAGCTTGAAGACAAGGCTGCTAGTTCTGCAAAGTTCACGGATCGTCGGCGCCGGGCTCGGTCATGGTGATTATATTCGTAAGAGTATAAGCACGCCGAACCGGCACCAAGCTATACGGACACAAGTACTCGAAAGAGATGTATGTCTTGATGGTGAATGTGGTTCGGCCGTCAGAATGCCGAACTCGAAAACTTACTTATGAATATCCAATCATAAACAACTCGGCGTTCAATATGCCGAGCCCAATAATCTGTAACACCTCACTTCGCCGAGAAGGCTAATGAGATGACCTCTGCCAATAAAGATTCGAAAATCCTTCTCAATCGAGACTTGGATAGATAACCAGTCGACCTCGACGCAATGCTGTTTATCCAAACTGAAGGTGCTCCGCGGTCGGCTGATTCTACAGCTCCAGTGCTGTTTATCCAAACTGAAGATGTCGCCGATTGCCTTCATAGTGCTGTTTATCCAAACTGAAGGTGTGTTGGCGAGAAAGGGGCTAAGAATAGAGTTCTCAAGGTTGTTGAGAGGTTTCGCATAGAGCGAGGGTTTGCGGAGGGCAAATTTGTGTGTTGAGTTGGAGGAGGTTTCAATGGTGCACTTACCCCTCCATTTATAGCAGCAAACCCTCTCTCATTCAAGTTAAAACTACATCCAGCTTAGGACTCATTATCCCGATCCAATCTTATCTCGGCCATTCCTACTTCCATTAGGACTTTGAACCTGACCCTCTATCAGGCCGTATCTATCTCCAGGTCTCCACATCTTGCCGAGACTCCTTATTGCATCAGGATTCAAATACCTCATCCATCCGTCTCGCAATGGGACTTCCTCATTTTCCTTTTATCTAGAACATTCCACTTCCCGATAAGGCTTAGCCAGCCTCGGCTAGACGGCCCACGAAACAGATGGCCCATAAAGATCCGTGAACAAAGCTTTTAGGCCGAGAACAAATGTAAACTTGGCCCAAACCAATATTTTGGGCCCAAACAATAACCCACGGGTGGCCCAATAATTAGGACGAATTCCAGGCCCGTATTTCACACGGCACGTTTTGGATTCGATTTTTGACACTGATAAATCGCACGATGATAGCCAAAGGAGGTTAAAATGCCTCTGTGAGTCGACCTCTGGAAGGGTAAAATTTTGTGGCAAAGACACTAGTTGGTTCCCTTTAAAAAAAATGTTGAGTTGGTTATAGGTCTATGTTGGTTTAATAGGGTTTAATCATGTTCACACTCTCCACATAGGATAATAATACGGGAGACACCAACTTGTTATATCAATTTTTGGTTTCTAAGATGTGATGATTTCTTATTTTACTGTGAATAAATAAAGTATATGGGACAAGACACGAGATAAATGAAACACTGCCACATTTGTTGAGATATTAAAACGTGGTGTCTATAGTACTTCCACATATATTCACACAAAATGTTTTTAGTTCAAAGATTACAAAGTCAAGCAAGCAAGATAGAATAAGTCGTAATTTGATGGAAATAAACTGTTGTGATGGCTACTTAAAGACTCAAACCTAAGCAGTCACTCAAGTCCATGAGGCAAGCTCCAAAAATTCTTAAACACAACAATTAATTGCCCAATCTCTCTGGGTAATTCTAGGCGTGAAATCTCCGCTGTGCCCTTTGAAAAGGACCCGAAATAGCTTTTGCTGGCAAGCAGTAGACAAACCCTAAGAGACGTCATCTTCTGGTGAAGGGAGCACAAAAAAGTGGAAGTACAATAGGATAGGACTATTATTAGAGCACTTCAAGTGTAGGAAGCCCTCCATGGCAATTGGCAATTAAATCCCCCTCACTGAATAGTAACTGTTTTTAATTAATAGTAATTGTTTTTTGCATCTCCAACTCTAAACTAAATAATCATGGCAATAGGCCATAAAATATTAGTATTTTTTATTTTATAAAATAATAAAAAATATAATTTTATTTGTAATTTCGAGTAGGAATTTTAACCGATCTCGTCATGCCATGTGTCATTATCCGAAAGTATAATTTTTGTGTATAGATTTCGATAAGATTTTTAACCAATTCTGTCGCGCGACATGTCCTTACATATTTAGAGTCGTTGAAAATATTGAAATGTGGTGTAAGGTGGGAGAAAATGGTAAGGTGTTTATTAAAAAAAAATTATAATTTTTTTTTTTAATTTTTTTTGGATTTTTAATTAGTTTTAAAAAAATTATTAACTTAATTAATCTGGACAATCAGATTATAAAAAATTTGAAATCCAATAGTCCATAATGAGACACGGGGCCCACCCAAACATTTCTGACTTTTAAAAAAATATATTTAAAACAAAAAAAGTTAGACCGTTGATCTGGAAATCAAACGGTCCAGATTCAAAGTGACTGAGTGGGGCTGACACGCGGGCCCCATTGTCTGAAAATATACTCGAGACGCGCTCTCACGAGCGCATGCTGCCCACACGCTTGACGTAAAACTTTTTATAACGTGGCTGACGTCATGCTGATGTTAGCCTTGCATTACTCCCTTTCATGCACTTTGGCCTTAGACTCCCACCTGCCCTCATCCACGGGCTCCCCCTTAGCCCAATTGCCCAAATGGGCTGGAGCTAATTTGGGAGGGGATTGGATTGCAAATGGGGCATGTCCACAAGGCTAAAGAGCACGGTGAAAGTGCTCTTAGGACACTAGCTAGGGTTTGCCTAGGCTAATGGAAAACTTAGTGACGACTGCTGGGGGTTTCTGGTTCTGCCTTTGAGTTGATCCTTTAGACATAACTAGCAGGAATGCCCGCGCTTTGTTGCGGGTTTTTAGACCATGAATAATATTCATAGAAAAATTAACTGAAAATGCTACAACAATACAATTGCATTCATAAATGTTGCAAGTCAAAGAAAGCATGTTTTACATAAGTAACGCTCACAAAACCACGCATTTACACAATTATCTCCAAATGAAAGAAAAAGTAAGAGATAGGTGAATTGATCCATAAAATATTCAATTCAATTTACATTGCTACTCTATTAAGCCAACATCGAGAGTCAATATACAATCAAAATTACTTGAACGAAAGTTTACGTTGACAAAAGTTGCAAGGACAAAATATAGTGTCTTTGCATCAGAGACTGAAGTACCATGTAGTTTACACATATTTTGTTTGTTCATGCAACATGACAAAATCTTTACTTATAAATCTATTTTTTAGAATGAAGTTAGAAGATGTTCTAGCACCAGAGACTATTAGAAGTTGGAAACATATGCCGATTCAATGGTTTGAGAACAGTTTGGGAAACTTTGGGTAGGAAATATGCTCGCAAGGAAAACCGACAATGGGTGAGTATCACTCTCAAAGCTGGTTTATGTCTAAATTAGTGAATTACCATAATCTTTGCTGGTTCGTTTTCACTCTTGGCCTAATTTAGTGTGTAAATGCTGAATGTATTCCTCTTTTTGCTTCATCCTGGGCAACTCTTACACCCTTACTACATTGTCACCTTTCTGATTTTTGAAGAACGAAGACTTAACTTTGTCCTAAACTTTTCCTAAATCAACCTAACTGTGGCTTAAAGATTTAGACCCAACGATGTAGTAGTGTTTCTGGCAATTCTATCTCTTTCGCCTTAATCGGACCTCTGGTTTACAGATGCATGATAAAATAATTGAAAAGCCACCGTTTATCACATGGTTTTTTATCCTAGCCATAATAAGACTAATGTGATTTATACCAAGAGACTAATGTGCTTTTTCACATGCTTTTTTGTCTCAAAATTTATAGAAATACAAAAATGATCATCACAAACTTCAAATCCTGCATTAACCGAAACTAAAATAATTATTCAAATTCCTAAAATTAAAACAGCATTTAGAAGCACTATAAACTCAAATTACAAAAAACATCAACATGGTGAGAATGAAGATTTATTTTATAGAAAATGAAAAATCTTTCTCAACCAATATGCTAGAAATGTTCACCACCAGTATATAATAAAAAACAGAATGCTAACTTCATCACATAGCACCAACTTTAAACGCATCTCCTTCCGAAATTAAATTAAGAATTCACATGCCACTAATTAAGAAACTGATACTAACTGAAGTTGTATATTGTACAATGCAATTGCTTTTAGAATTCCCAAGTCATATCACTTAGCAGGAAACCCATACTAACTCAAGTTGTATAGTGTAATAACTCAACTACAAAAGACCAAGCTTCTGCTGCTAAAAAGCTTTTACAAAATCATAAAACTCTTAACAGTTCGAACCTTACTAGAAAGTTTATATGAGGTGAAGAACAATTGTACTTAAGTGCAGCAAGATCATAACCTCTTACAGCTTCTTCTCCGCGTCAGAACCACCTACAGTCCAAATTAAGAAAGATTCAATGCCAGATAAAAAACAAATCAGTAATAATTTAAACTGAAATCCCTAATTATTGTTGCAGAGATAATTCATATCAAGATTAACTACATTATTTAATTCGAATGGAATCCAAAAGCAGCATAAATATGAAGGGTAAAAAATTAATAGCAAAAGTCACATTTCAGCAGCAATTAATAGCAAAAATCAGAGTTTAGTGGCAGGGACCAAAACAATTTTAGTAAAAAAGACCAGAAACTGCAATGACTAATATATTTACATACATGTGAAAATCTATTTACAACCACATTTACAATGACTAACATATTTACAATAACTTACATATATATAGGTGTCCAAGTGTCCATATCATGGTCACTGGATCCTGGTGTAGAGTTCACAGATATCTACGGGTTTGACTTAAAGAGTTCAATGAACTCGCTCTAAACTCCGATAAATTACAGGGCTGTTATCTATCGACAACTCATTATCAAGCTCAGTACGCACAAATTCTTCGTATCCACAAAAGCACAAATTCTTGTACTTCCAAAAACATCCGCAACCCAATATAAAACTATACAAAAACTTTAATAAAACATGAACCATAAACACAAAATTAATTCCCTGACCAAAAACCTCTCAAGAACCAAGCTTGCAACCATAAACACAAAATCTTCAATCTTTCTGGGATAAATTAATAACATAATCAATTAAACACCGTTTCCACAATTAAAAATTTAAAACCATCAAATTTGTACCTTGAAAGTCATGATATCAACTGCAGTGCACATAAGCTCTTAAGCACATTGAAAGTCACAATATCAAAGCAGTGATGAAACTTCTTCACATGATATAATTTTGAACCATTCCAAAGAATATGAATTCTACGTGATTTTGTCAAGAGTAACAACTGGTGCAAGAATTAAGATAGAAAACAACGCTGGAAGATGAATTATGAGAGCATAAGGCAGGGATTATGATTAAAAGTACCTAAACCGTATTTTCTGTCGGTACTACTGTCTTTCAAATGGATCCTCAATTTCTGAAATCGCAGAAAAGAACCACCTGAAAAAGTTATGAAAAAAAAAGGTTCAACTATGTACAGGTACCAAAGAAAATGTTTTTTTTCTTCTAAGATTTATTGATTTATGCTCGAGAACATGTGAACAATCAGCAAGAGCCACAACTGATTTAGGCATCACCCAAACACTGAATCAGATAACACATCAATAGACGATCCAACACCTCACCACTTCCTTAATTAAAGGTGGAAACATAGGGTACGAAAACATGATTTTCAATTAAAATAAATAAAGAACACATTAAGGGCTTGAATTGCAGGTGGACTCTCTTAGTTAGTAGCAAATAATATAGTCATGCTGCTTATAGTTATACTAATTCATTTTTATTAATACTCTATTGTGAGTCTAAATGGTAGTTTCTGATGGAATGGTAACTGAATGCAAAGGATTAGGATGAGAGAACTTAGGTAACGACTTGATATAATGACATTAAATTTCTAATTTTCTTTTAAATAGTCAATAGTTTAGAACCCAGCCTCTGCCTTTAACAGTCGGTCGATTTGTAACTAAATTGAATCGCATCATACTCTCATTTACTTTTTCAGGATGCTCAAAATGCTATTAATGACTTATCTGGTAAGGATGATGTTCTTCCTATTTAAACTTTGTTTTTCGACAACTTCTCAAGAACAAAATCATTACCAAGATTCAGTTTAATTAGTTTTCTCATCATATCCAAATTATATGCAGTTTATATAATAACACAATCATCTTCCAAGACCATTTCAAAACCAATATAACTTTAGTCATAAAAACAAATTCACAAAACACTTACACAGACACAGACAGCAACTAAATTGCAATTTCAAAACAAATGTAACTTTTGTTCTTCAAACCAAGAACCACATATGCATACCAAAATGATGACGCTGCGATGGGAGTCCAAACTAAACGGCCAAAAAATAGAGAGAATAAGAGTAAGAATTCGAATCGAGTTCATGTGTTTATATTGTATAAATGACTCTTAGCTTGTTTTGCTTCTTGCAGGCTTATGGGATTCGGGAAAAATGTGCTATTAAGTTCCTCTCATAGAACTAAAGAGGTGCTTTCTAGAGACCTAGAATATATGGAATCTCTACCCAGCAATAAAAACAGTAAACATCACATAGGCAACAGAAGCCAAACAGAAATCCCATATTTCACAACCAAATCATCACATCAGTTCGAAACATTAAACTGTAAGAACTAAAAATAATAATAATAATAGTACCTTGAACTGAACCCTCAGGTCAGAACCTCCTGCTTTGCAACCTGAAACAAATGAAAGAAATTAAAATTCACAATAAGATAAAAATAATTTTCCAAGAAAAACAAAACCAAGATTGGTATACAAAAAACCATCAGATCTATAACCTGGAAAAATAAATAAAAACCCACACAAAAAAACCCAAAAAAAAAAAACCAACCGACCTTAAAACAAAGAACAAACAGACAGAATAGAGAGATGAATGTCCAAAATGGGAGAAAACAAAACAAATAAGGGAAATTAATATCTCTGATGAATCCCCCAAAACTTGACGTAACACACTAAAAAAATCGAAAATAATCCACAACAAAAAGGCAGAAATGATGACAATCTAAGCTGATAGTAAAAAAACGAATTAAAAAAATGAACTTATCTTTGGAAATCCAGGCATGTAGCGGCAGATCCGGACAACCCGTATGGTTTTCTCTGACCATCCCCACTCTCCCACTTCTGAAATCCATCACCCATACCCCTCCCCCTCGCTCTCTTTCCATCGCCATCTATCTCGATCTCTGTCTCTGTCTCTGTCTCTCTTTCTTCCTCTCTCTGTCAGAGCCTCCATCCCCCTGAAACTCTCATTAAATGACAACAAATGAAAACCTACACGGCAACCCCCGAATTCGCTCAAAACCGAGAGGACAAAATTGCCCTTCCAACCCAGCCCAAATCGGATGGGCTTCTTGTAAATAAGGTGAAATCAAGGGGTAATCCGTTCTAAACCCTGCGGACAAAATTACCCTTCTAAGTTCTAATAATTACCCTTCAAACCTATCCCAAACCTCATGGGTTTCTTGTAAATAAGATGAAATCAAGGGGCAAACAATTGACCGTAGCTGAATGAACAGTCAATTCCTCCTTAATTTTAGAATAGATAATAATTACCAAATCTTTATGGTTTACACTATTGAAATGTTCCATGTTTCTTTGAGAAGAAAAAGTTTAAATATTTTAATTCGACATACACTGCTAATACCTGAGTTTATCTGTATATTTCAAAGACCAAAGTATGACATCGTTCTCTCTGTTGTCGCCAACATTTGGATTTTTTCTGTTCGCCACATATGATAGCATACACTGCTAATAAAATGAGTTTATCTATATCTCTCAAAGACCAAGTTATCACATCGTTCTCTCCATCGTCGCCAGCATTCGGCTTTTTTTATGTTCACTGCATATGATAGCAGTGAACTTTAACCTGTAATCCTACATGAATGTGTTTGTTAATTTGTTTTGCATGTGTGTTTATTTCTTTCAGCTTTTTGGGTGTAAAAAATTGTCACTAACTAGGAGGGGAGCATATTTTGATATAATAGTGACCTTAAATACTTTTTAAAATCCCACTGAAGCCTTTTGCTTCTAACAGGTCATGAACTAGATCAAAATCATTCTCAACGAATTCATAAGAAGTGATCTCATTTTTTTTCATTGGGTCGAGGTAGAGACCAAAGGTCTTGAGCGACCGATCCGGCAGAATAACTCAAAAGATAAAGAAATATCACTAATTTCTTCATGTCACTGAGTGTATACGCCCACGTAATGAGTGAGAAGTTCAAATAAAGGTTTATGAAAAATACAAGAATTCTTCAATAATAACACTAACTTGAATAACAACTTCAATTATTGTTCTCCATAAGGAGGTATTTATAAGATTGTAAAGGAGCAATACTAGAAAATAAATCAAACAATCATTTATCAACAAAACAAGTAAAGCTGGGCCAAATCAAATAATATCAAAACCCTAATTAAACCATATAAAATCATTAATTAAATCATATCTTTAAAATACTTTCCTTTTTTTTGTCCAACACCCACTCAAACTCATGATGTGAAATCATGAGTTTTCTAAGAAGAAAACAATATCTCATTTGAAATTGTAAACTCAACACCTCCCTTCACATGGGACCACGCATTAAGTGAGTCACACGTGCTGGAAATCTTCACTGATACACTGAAACTAATGTCGATCTTTTCAAAAGCTCAGCAAATCACAATCCGTCAGAACTAACGCCTCTTTTCGAATGCCCAGCTGGAACTGGCGCCAATCTTTTCAAAAGACCAACTAGAACAAACATCTCTTTTAGAAAGCTCGACTAACAAATCATAGTTCTCGGAACTAACACCTCTTTTCGAAAGCCAAACTAAAGCTAATGCTAATCTTTTCGAAAGCCCAATTGAAACTAACGTCTTCTTTCGAAATCCCGATAAATAAATCTCTTGATATGTTGGAACTAACGCCTCTTGTCGAAAGTCCAGTTGGAACAAATGCTAATCTTTTCGAAAGGCCAACTGAAACTAACGCCTCTTTTCAGAAGCCTCAGCCACCAAATCTCTTCTTTTTTTTCTCAGCTTTTTTTTTTCATCCTCCTTTTTTCTCTTCTTCAAACTAAAAAACAAACTAAACTTACAAGAACAAATAAAATAAAACACAAATAGTATACACATGATAGGAAACGAATCCTACCATGACAACATTTTTATTTTTTCTAATCTCTTCTCCGAGGCAGTGAAACCATACTTTTCTTCCCTTTTTTCTTCTTCATGGCAACAAAAATTTATCTTCTTCTTACAATCATAGACAATATTCACCTCAAGTTCATGGCCTGTGGGTGCACGAAGAAAATTAGCTTCGTGCACCTACAAGGAAGCACTCACAAGACATTTCAACCAAGAATCAAACTCTGCTCTGATACCAAGTTGAAAATAAAGGGTTTATGAAAAATATGAGAATTCTTCAATAATCTCACAAACTTGAATAACAACTTCAATTATGTTGTAGGCCTAATTTACTTAACTGTATTTAGAACTAGGGAGAGAGGGGGCCGGCAGCACAGAGAGAGAAGAGAGATATGTGTTTGTGAGGTGTGTGCTATATCACCCCATTGTGCCTTTATTTATAGTAGTAGGGAAGGTTAAATCTTTTCCCTAATAGGATTACAACTCTAATAGGGTAATATCTAACCTTAGGGAATATTCCAAGATATCCCTAGATATACTAGGATTTACACAATCACATTCCTAATCTAATAGGACTACAACACTCCCTTTTGAGTGTATAAATACTCAAACAAAACATCGCATCAGGTCTTCAACAGTTGAGGTAGAACAGTTGATGTAGTCATCGACACAACGGGCAAATGCGAATCTCAAATTAAAGAAAATATGCATTTGTAGTAAAACTCACAAAACCTTGCTATGGTAAAACCCAAGATAAGTACAAAACCCATAGACTGAGGAGAAAAGTGAGAAGTATGCATAATGTCTAAAACAAATGTCATACGGGAGGAAAGTAGTGATCTCAACAGAGTATGATCATCCTAGGATAGGTTCCTCATCAAAACCTTGTTAGGTAGCAAAAATCCAATGGGAAAAATACTCCTAATCATAGGAAAAAGAATACATTAATATCAAGTGAGTATACTTTTGGATACTCCCCTTAAGTTGGACATAACTTCCAAATAAAAGAACTACAAGCAATTCAACTCAAATAATTTACGCATACCAATTCCTTGGACGAGCTTCTGAAAAGTAGACTTGGGCAATGACTTGGTGAAGAGATCGGCCAGGTTGTCATGGGAACATATTTGCTTGACTTCAATATTCTGATGTTGTTGATGGTGAGCGTAAAAAAACTTTGGCGCAATGTGCTTGGTGTTGTCTTCCTTGATGTATCATTTCTATAACTGCTCGATACATGATACATTGTCTTCGAAGATCGTCGTTGGAAGGTCAACGACGGTAGTAAGACCACTAGTGCTTCGAATATGTTCCATGACTGCTGTCAACCAAAAGCACTCATTGCAGGCTTCATGTAAGGCGAGAATCTCAGCATGGTTCGAAGAAGTCGCAACTAGCGTTTGGTTGGTAAACCTCCAAGATATTGTGGTGTCTCCAACGAGGTAAGAATCAACCCAAGGACCAAAAGGGCGGCGACTCCTCTTGAGGATTCGTGGGTGTAGAACAAGTCCAAATTTGTCGTACCCTTAAGGTAACAGAAAGATTAACAGCGAAGGAAATGTTGGGTTTAGTGCATTGAGCCAAGTACAATAAAGCACCAATTGCACTTAGGTATGGAACTTCAGGCTCTACAATCTCTTCCTCATCCTCATTGGGACGGAAGGGATCTCGTTTAGCATCTAGAGTCTGAACAACCATAGGAGTACTCGAAGGTTTTGCTACATCCTCATTAAAACGTCGCAACACCTTCTGGGTGTAGTTCAATTGATGTACTAGGATTCCATTCGAACCGTGCTCGATCTCTAGGCCGAGACAATACTTAAGTAAACTAATAAAAAGGAAAAATAAATAAACAAACAAAAAGAAAACAAGCAAATAACAAAATTTAAACAAAAACAAAAAAACAAAAAAAAAACATAACAGAGGCACTTGGATTCGAATTTGTGACCTGAAGGCTTGTGAAGACGCGCTGACCAACACGTACAAGTCCACATGTGTGTCAAACCATAACAACAGCTACAATATAAGTTGGTGTAGCAGCTTCATTTGTCATTTGAAAAACCCTAGCAGCTGCACCCATTATCTCGCTTGCCTCGAGCCCAGAGCCCAAACGGCTCTCCCTCTCTTTAATTCAAAACGTCCCTCTCGGAACGGACATGGAATGCACACGTGTCATGCATCCGTGTGGTGAACTTCTTAGGATTCCAAAATAAAAGCTAAAATATGTTGACTTGTATAGGTTCCTATAATTTAGGATTTCCTAGTTTAGGATGGATCCTGTGTAATCTGGGAGAAATCTCTTTGTAAAATTGTAATATCCTGTAATTATTCTTTCCTATTTGGTTAGAATTAAGATTGTATATTATACCTCTTCTTGAGAAGAATGAACATATTATTCAAAGCATTTTTTTCTTGGCACTAGAGCCAGGTCGAAGAAAAAAAACCCTAGCTGCATAGCACTACCACGGCTCAGCCTTGGTTGATGTGACGTCCTTGATCAGCGAGCAACTATTGTTGTTGCTGTCTCTTGATTAGCAAGCGACTATCATCGTTGTTATTCCTCGATTAGTGAGCAACTGTTCTCGTTGCTACCCTATCTGAATTCAAAATGAACAGCGAGCGAGCGTGTCATTGCTGCTAGTTTTTTGTGAGACCAGTCTCAATTAGAAACTCAGAACATGTTGCCTGCCACTGCTTAACCCCAAGCTCCGCACCACTGAACCTGCAGTTTAATCCGCTTTCGCAACCTGTTCTTTTGCCATCCCGCTATGCCTGACAACCTGCAGCAATACGAAACTGCTGCTGAAGAGACCACTAGAACCCAGGGATACCCCTACACCAACCCACCACTGTAGTTGAACCGCTGCTGCCCAGATTGGTTGAAATTGTCTCAAGATCGAACCCGCTGTCTGCAACTTGAACTAGCACTCGCTGCAATTTTTTTTTTCTCTGCATCGTTTGCACAGACAGAAACATATTGGAAGCTAATTCCAGAAAAAAAGGGGCTTTAGAGAAGACAAAGAAGAAAAGAATAAATAAGAAAGAATAAAGAAAAAAAAAACAAAGGAAAAAAGTAACTCGGCTTGTTTTTTGTTTTTGGGCCATTGTTTAAGGTCTACATAGTTTTTTGTTGGGCTTGACTTGTTTGGGATTTTAGGAATTGTCTATTTCCACCCAGAGCAATGGCAATGCGAGTTCGATCTAACCGAACCGAACATGGGAGTAAGATCAATAGTTGGAGATTCCTTCTATCGTCCTCCTAGAAAATGTCCTCACTGCGGCCTGAAAGGACATTCGACAAATCGATGTTTCGAGCTTATTGGCTATCTTGATAATTGGGATAAGACTCGTGATCACCGATGTAATAAGTCATGTGCATTGATTACTGAAACTAAGGTACATTTTGAACATACAGTTAACGCTGGTAAGGCTTTAAAGGTTTCTGCATCTGTTACGAACAATACATGGATAATTGATTCTGGTTCTACTGAACATATGACTTGTGATTCTAGACAGGTACAAACCCTAAAACCATCCTCCAAAACTATTGTGAGTGTTGCCAATGGTAATGTTGCCCCCGTTATCGGGGAAGGCGATGTCTTACTCTCTGATACCCTAAATCTTGATTATGTCCTCGTTGTTCCTTCTCTTAACTATAATTTGTTATTTGTTGCTCAAATTATTGTCGCTCTACATTGTCTTGTGATTTTTTGGCCTTCTTTTTGTGTTTTTAAGGACATTCGGACTCGCAAGATGATTGGTTATGGTATTAGGAATGGGAAGCTCTACTACTTGGAGCTGACATCGAACAGTTCTCGAATGTTGACTCAAGCTCTTGTAGTGGAAGGAAATCACGGGGATAGGAATAAAGTTTCGGAGATTTGGTTGTGGCATCGTTGACTTGGACATGCCTCGTTCGGCTATCTGTGGAGGTTGTTTCCTAGCCTATTTGTTAGGCATGATATTTCTAACTTTAAATTTGGTGTTTGTGAAATGGCTAAAAGTCATCGTACTTCGTTTCCGCCTAGTTTGAATCAAAGTTCAATCCCGTTTATGATAATTCATTCTGATGTTTAGAGACCATCTAAAACTACTACACTTGGCGGTGCTCATTAGTTTGTTACTTTTATTAATGACTGCACACGTATGACCTGGGTTTGTTTAAGTGAAGTTACTTCTTTGTTCCAGCAGTTTTACAAAATGGTGCAAGTACAATATAAGTCACAAATACAGGTTCTCAGGAGCGACAATGACGGCAAATATGTAAACTCTGAACTTCGTGCCTTTCTTGATCATCATGGTATTGTTCATCAGACTACATGTCCATATACTTCACAACAAAATGGTGTTGTCGAACGCAAGAATTGTCAACTTCTAGAGGTTGTTCGTGCTTCTTTGCTCGATGTTCGTCTCCCGTTATCCTTTTGGGGAGAAGCTCTCACCTTAGCTACATGTCTCATGAATCGTGTTCCATCCCGATCAGTCGACTTTCAGACACCGCTCCAAACTTTCTCTTCATATGTTGATGCTCCTACAGTTCCTAATCTTCCACCACACGTGTTTGGTTGTGTGGCCTTCGTTCATCTTCATAAACAGCAGAGAAGTAAGCTTGAACCTCAGGCCTTACGGTGTATGTTTGTGGGGTATGCCTCAAATCAAAAAGGGTATCGCTGTTTTCACCCTCCAACGAAAAAATTGTTTGTCACTGTGGATGTTGCGTTTCATGAGAATGATATGTACTTTGCCAATCCCAAGTCTTCACTTCGGGGGGAGAATCAGATAGAAGTTCAAACTCTTGATTATACTATTCCAGATATAAATAGTGTGAATGATTTGGATCTAAGTGGTGATGTCTTGGAAATAAGTGGTGATCATTCACGCGAAAACAATGATGTGAATGAATTGGAACTAAGTGGTAATGTCTTGGAGACAAGTGGTGATCATTCACCTGGAAACAATGTTGAAAACCTTGAAATGGACGAGTCGACATCGCCAGATAACTCACTGCCTGATAGCTCACTGCCAGTTTCCTCACCACCGGACAGTCATGTGTCACCAGCTACCTCACAGTCGATGTTGAGTCCCAATAACCATAATCAATCGTCTTCGATCCCAGATGCACCACCACCACGTCGTCTCCCTGATCGCGTCAACTGAGGTATTCCTAAACTTACTTATGAAGCTGACCCTAAATGTAAAACTAAGTATCTGATGAGTAAGCCCAACCGTGAGTCTAATGTGTTATACCCGTTAAGTAATTATGTGTCTACCAGTCACCTGTCTGAATTAAATAAGTCATTTGTGCATCAATTATCTACTGTATCTATTCCTAACAGTGTGCAGGAGGTTTTAGCTGATCCACATTGGCAATAAGCAATGAATGAAGAGTTGAAGTCTTTGAAGAAGAATGCTACCTGAGAGATCATAGACTTGCCAGCTGGTAAGAAACTTGTGGGATGCAAATGGGTCTATACGATAAAGTACAAAGCTGATGGGACGGTGGATCACTTCAAGACAAGACTAGTAGCAAAATGATACACTCAAAAATATGGAATTGACTATACAGATACATTTGCCCCTGTGGCCAAGATCAATACAGTCCGTGTTTTGTTGTCCTTGGCTGCAAATCTTAATTGGCCATTACAGTAGTTCGATGTGAAGAATGCCTTCTTGCATGGGGATTTGACAGAAAAGATTTACATGGAACTCCCACCAAGGAGTAACGTTCCAGATATGCATAGACAAAAGGTGTGCATGCTTTGAAAATCATTGTATGGGTTGAAGCAGTCCCCAAGAGCGTGGTTCGTTAGATTTACCAAGACTATGAGAGCATTTGGATATAAGCAAAGTAACTATAATCACAGGTTGTTCTTGAAACGTTGGAATGGAAAGCTTACAGCACTCATTGTATATGTGGATGACATGGTAGTTACCAGTAATGATCCGGATGAGTATGCAGCCTTGCAGAAATATTTAAGTACAAAATTCGAGATGAAGGATCTTGGGTCTCTGAAATATTTTCTTTGGATTAAGGTATCAAGGAACAAGTCAGGAATCTTCCTGTCACAAAGAAAGTATATTCTTGACTTGTTAAAAGAAACTGGTATGTCAGCATGCAAACCCGTGACTACTTCGTTGGCAGAAGGAATGAAGTTGAGCATTGATCTAAACCAAGTACCGGTAGATAAAGGGAGGTATCAACGGTTAGTGGGAAGATTAATGTATTTGGCACATACTAGACCAGACCTTGCTCATGCCTTAAGTGTTGTTAGTCAATACATGCATGATCTAGGAGAACAACACATGAATGAAGTTATGAGAATATTGTGTTATTTGAAAGGAAGTCCGGGGAAAGGGATTTTATTTAAGAAGAATGGTCATTTTAGTATTAAAGGTTATACGGATGCTGACTGGGCCAGTTCGAATGATGATAGGCGCTCAACATCAGGTTACTTCACCTTTGTTGGTGGAAATCTGGTTACTTGGAGAAGCAGGAAGTAGTAGCAAGGTCGAGTACAGAAGCAGAATACAGAAGTATGGCCCTTAGTATTTGTGAGATTTTATGGCTTAAACTACTACTACAATGTCAAACATAGTCAACTGATGAAGCTGTTTTGTGATAATAAAGCTGCTTGCGATATTGCTCATAATCCAGTGCAACATGATAGAACTAAACATGTAGAGGTTGATAGGTTCTTTATTAAAGAAAAGCTAGAAGGTAAAGTAATTGAAGTGCCTCCAATCAAAACGGAAGATCAAATAGCTGACATTCTCACCAAAGCAGTTTCTAGTGAAAAGTTCTCTAAGTTTCTAGACAAGTTGGGCATGTGTAACATATATGCATCAACTTGAGGGGAAGTGTTGACTTGTATAGGTTCCTATAATTTAGGATTTCCTAGTTTAGGATGGATCCCGTGTAATCTGGGAGAAATCTCTTTGTAATATTGTAATATCCTGTAATTATTCTTTCCTATTTGGTTAGAATTAAGATTGTATATTATACCTCTTCCTGAGAAGAATAAACATATCATTCAAAGCATTCTCTTCTAAATATGCCCCTATTTCTCTCATTTCTGATTGTATTTAGAAACCTTAGGCCTCTCTCTCTAGAATATGAAAGATGTCTCTCAATAATATCAGAACCCTCTCTCATTTCGCTCAGCACTCTCTCTCTTGAATATCAAAAATGGCTTTCATTTCCCTATAATGAAGAACCCAAGCTGCGTCCCATTGACCATGTAAGCTTCAAAGCTTGACCCTCCTATCTCACATCAACACAACCACTCACCCTTAGTCTCTCACAATGGTCAATCTTCTCTGCAAAAACCCAAAACCAACGATTCTATGCCATGGGTGGACACATTGAAGCTCCAATCTTCCCACAGAGGTAAGCATCGCCCCTGCCATTGTTGAATATGTGTCCATTTGATGATTTAAGACAAAAAAAAATAAGAAGACTAACACATGCTTGTCTGTTTTATGTGCGAGGGTGTGGATCCGCTGAAGAAATAACGGGAAAAGGCAAAAAAACACACGAACAGCTCAGATCCGAAACAAAACGGGTCAAATCACTAGCCTTCATAACTGATCTCTCATTGCATGTCTCATATAAATGCACCTTGGATGTGTTTGTTTTGATGTTAAAAATCTGTGGCTGTTACATGTACAGCAGCTGCAAGTACAACTCAAGAAGGATGTAAAAGTCCAATAGTCACGATACTCGTCCCCAAACGTCCGATCTCAGCTAATCGACAAGAAAGGTAATTTTTTTTTTTTTTCTGGTTTCCCTTTACTGATGTGAGCTCGACACGCACGAGGTTTGTCCAGTTATGAATGTGAACCCCTTGTTTATACATGCTTTAGGTTTGATCTTTGAAAATATGGCTATGTATCACTGCATGTCTCATACTTCTGCATTATCTGTGTAAGACACTCTGACCTAGGGTATATCCGAAAGAAGGACATGTTAAAGTTTCAAATCCACTGGACAAAAGGCAAGGCGCCTCTCAAGGGTCTTGATCTGTCGATATTGAAGGTATACACTCATCCATGCTCGTGTTTAAACATTGTTAGTAATTGCATAAACGAATCTTCCAAAAATGTTTTTAAGAGCCATAGCATGTATATTCTTGGTTGAACATGGATCTGACTAACAACACACGGACTAAAAATAATATGACTGAGATGGACTTAAATGAGTACTGAGATGGACTTAAATGAGTGAGACAAAAAAAAGAAAAAAACTATATGACCGAGAAAAAGATGGAACTTAAAACGTGGAGGACTCCAGGTCTGATGAACAAATAAGAATAAAAGATACTACCTATAGTGCTGAAATGCTTTTCACAATATTGTCTGTTTAAACTGAGACATAACCTTGATCATGAAAGTCATATTATCATTAATATTGTGTCTTGAACTGTGTAGGACTACAATCTGACCTCGTTACCAAGGAAAAAGACATGAACAGCTCGGACATCTCAGATTCGACTCCCATATGAAGGTAAAACTAATCCTAGGATGTATTTGGGTCCTAATCTGTAAAGATTATATTTTATGTCCCTGCATGGTCTCATATTGGTGTTCTCTATGTAGGATATGTGGATCCATGATAGATCCGAGGGAAAGAAGAAGGACACACCAATTTAAAGGACAAAAACAACAAAAACTTCCAAGAGCCTAGATCGGTGCATCTGGAAGGTAAAATTTCATATCCCTGCAAGTTCAGTTGTTGTAGATATGGTAGTAATAACTGTACTCAGTTATGTGGTGTATGGACTTCTTATGTAACTGTGTTCATCCATGCATAGCAAAACTGAGCTGCAGAAAATTAACTGCTCAAAATTATGCCTCGGTGCTGGATCTGCAACAACCACCCCAAAACTTGCATCTTTCATCATGATAATTGCCTTAAATTCCAGCATAGTGTAGGTGTGGTTGATGTTAATGTAAACTTGTTGCTGGGTGCATGATCCAGTATAGGATACTCTGTCTTTATTTTCCCTAATTTTCCCTGTATGCAACCTGCAATTAACCAATATTTGTGAAAATTAAAAACAGAGCTAAAATCAACTAAAGTAAATAAAGAAAGCAGCATATCTTTGGCATTTTTTATTTATTTATTTTGTGATGCTATGTTTTTTTTGTTGTGTTTATTATTCTTATTCTTTTTTTCTTTTTCTTTTTTGAAAATTCAGGTTTGTAAATGCATCTAGAAATTTAAACTAATAATAAAATTGAAAATCAAACGAAAAATAAAATAAGGAACGAGTTTAGAAAAATTTGGTTGTCTCCCAATAAGTGCTTTATTTTAAGTCTATAGCTAGATGTCGTCGAAGCCTGGTGGTCAGATCACTGGCTCCTTCAGAGTCAATGACTCGCGTGCAATATCGAAGGGTGACTCCAAGTATGATTTCAACCTGTGACCATTTACTTTGAATGTGTTGCCATTAATTTCGCTTGTAATATCAACCGCCCCATGAGGATAAACCTTAGTAACCAAATAGGGTCCATTCCAACGAGACTTTAACTTCCCAAGAACTAACTTCAACCTTGAACTGAACAACAAAACTTTTTGCCTTGGCTGAAAGTCTTTTCTAAGAATCTGTTTGTCATGAAATGCCTTGATTTTTTCTTTGTAAATATGAGAACTTTCATAAGCATCATTACAAATTTTCTCAAGCTCATTACGTTTTTCCCTAGCAGAATCATAAGAAAAAATTAACTCTTTAATAGCCCAAAACGCCTTATGTTCTAGCTCCATAGGTAAATGACAAGCCTTCCCATAAACTAGCCGAAATGGGGACATCCCAATTGGACCTTTAAATGTTGTTTTGTACGCCTAGAGAGCATTACTTAATTTCAAACTCCAGTCTCTACGAATGGAGCTGGTTTTTTCAGGAATTCACTTTATTTCTCTGTTGGAGACTTCAACCTGCCCTGATGTCTGGGGATGATAAGGAGTAGCAACACGATGGGTGATCCCATACTTTGCCAGCAAGGCGGCAAATGGCCTGTTCACAAATTGCTTCCCCCCGTCACTTAGAATTACGCGCGGTGTTCCAAACCTTGGAAAAATTACCCCATGGAGGAATTTCAGAACAATTGATCCTTGATTAGTTGGTGCTGCGATTGGCTCGACCCATTTAGAAACATACTCAACAGCCACCAAAATATATTGATTTCCATGCGACACCGAGAATGGTCCCATGAAATCAATACCCCACACATCGAATAATTCAACAACTAAAATACTCTATTATGGCATCTCATTCCGTTTGGACTGATTTCCCACTCTTTGACAACAATCACAAGATTTACACCAAATATTAGCATCCTTGAAAAGAGTAGGCCAAAACAAACAACTTTGCAAAATTTTAGCTGCTGTCCTTTAAGGTCCAAAATGGCCCTCACAAGCATAGTGTTGTGCAAACTTTAAAACACTTTTTTGGTCTTCTTCTGGAATACATCTATGAATAACTTGGTCTGAACAATATTTGAATAAATACGGTTCATCCCAAAAATAATACTTTGCACCTGCCAAAAATTTATTTTTTGCTGGAAAGTAAAATCTGGATGGATTACACTTCTAGCCAAATAATTAACTAAATCAGCAAACCATGGTGAACTGATCTGGGCAGCAAATAGCTGTTCATCTGGAAAATTTTCATGTATTGGCAGCAAGTCGTCTTCTGCATAAATAGGCAAAATCAGCCTTGACAAATGATCAGCCACAACATGTTCACTACCCTTTTTATCCGTGATTTCTAAGTCAAACTCTTGAAGTAGAAGAACCCAACGAATTAACTAAGGCTTAGCATCTTTCTTAGACAACAAATACTTCAAAGCTACATAATCTGTATAAACAATCACCTTAGCCCCAACCAAATAAGAACGAAATTTCTCCAATGCAAAAACAACTACCAACAATTCTTTCTCTATGGTCGCATAATTTAGTTGTGCATCATTGAGAATTCGACTAGCATAATAAATAACTTGGGGAAGCTTATCTTTCCGCTGTCCAATAACTGCACTGATAATTTGATGCATCACACATTAATTCAAAAGGTAAACTCCAATCAGCGGCTGCAATAATGGGTGTTGTCGTGAGGAGTGTCTTTAACTTGTTGAAGGCCTCTAAACAAGCCTCATCAGAAATGAAATGAGCATTCTTAGCAAATAAATTACACAATGGTCAACTAATCTTGGAGAAATCCTTGATGAACTATCTGTAAAATCCAGCATGACCAAGAAAAGATCGAACACTTTTAACAATTGTCGGGGGTGGCAACTTTGCAATTACATCAATTTTAACATTATCAACCTCAATACTAGACCTGGCAATTTCTTACACGACACGTAAACGATATGAAAATAACGGAATTCGGGTCAACACGATAACTAATCGGGTCATTATCGGGTCACACAATAATAACCCATTAATAACAGGTCCTTAACAGGTTTACACGAGAGTGACACGCGGGTAACCTGTTTCGATACGATAAGAAAAAAGTTATTTTGATGATTTTAATTTTTTTAACTACTAAAAAAAACTTACTATAAAATACAATAGATATAATGAATATATATTTATATATATATATATATTTTTTTTTATTAATAATTATTCTATATAAATTTTAAAATTTAAGTTTTATTTATTTATTTATTTTTATAGTATTTTATAGGCAAAGATTGAGATTAAAAATCATAAAACACATTAAAAAATAAAAATATCAAGTAATTTAAAAATACCAAACACTTTAAAAAAAATTATAATAATTAATTTACATGTGCGAAAAATATGAAAAAAATATGCAAACGCTCGTAGTCGCATCCTCTACGCTTTGAGGACGGGTATGTGATCGTTTGCATTTCTAAAACCATACAAACTCTCATGAATAGTATTTTTAAGGGAGTTCAAAATAAACAAAATTCATAATCATTAATGTATAAGTCTGAAAGATGTGAAAGCATAATAAACGTTTATAATTGCATCCTCAACGCTTAGACCATGGTTACATGGTCGTTTAGATTTTTAAAACCCTCCAAATCTCATGAACAGTGTTTTTTATTTGAGTGCAAAATTAATAATAATTATTGTAGAAGTGTGAAAAATGTAATCACTCGTAATGAAAAGCTTTACAACTTTCATGAAGGAGTCAACTCTGAAATTTAGTATGTATATACTAATTTAGTATTATGTTTTGGGTAAACTGCCAATTTAGTCCTTAAATTATCACCTTAGTGAAAATTAGGTCCCTAAACTATTTTTTCAGAAAAATTAGTCCCTAAATTATAAAAATCTGCCAATTACGTCCCTAATGTTATATTCGAAGCTACTATATTCAATTTTCCATCAATTTAAGTCATGTTACTTGCATGTGATACACATTGGAGGGTAGATTAGTAGTTTTTCATAAAGAAATAGTGTATGGAGTTAACTTTGGAGGAGAAATTGGTAGTTTTTCATAAAGAAATAGTGTAAGTTAACTTTTGAGGGTAAATTAGACATTAAATTCGCAACCCATATGAAATGTTAAGCACTTATAGACGAGAAAATGATGCTATTACACTCTAAAATATGTCAAGTGACTTAAGTTGACGAAAAATTGGATAAAATAGCTTTGAATATAATAGTAGGGATGAAATTAGCAATTTCTAATGAATTTAGGGACTTATTTTACCGAAAAAATAATTTACGGACCTAATTTTCACTGAGGTAATAATTCAAGGACTAAATCGGCACTTCACCCTTATGTTTTACATTTTTTTGGGTCAAATTATGTTTTTCAGTTTCATTTTTATTGATTTAAAATATATTTTTCTTAACGAGTAACAGGTCGAGTCATATTACCTGATAATATTAACGGGTATTACACGACATGACCCGTTAAGCTATTGGGTATGACACGAAAACGACACGAACACAAGAAACACGACACGAATGACAGGTCTACTCAATACCCCTGTTAGAAATCAAGTGGCCTAGGACAATCCCTTGCTTGACCATGAAATGACATTTTTTCCAATTTAAAACTAGGTTTGTTTTAATGCATCTCTCAAGAACTAGAGATAAATTATGCAAGCATTGATCAAAACAATCTCCAAAAACAGAAAAGTCATCCATAAGTACCTCAACTACTTGTTCAACCAAACCTGAAAATATGCTCATCATGCAGCGCTAAAAAGTTACAGAGGCATTGCATAAATCGAAAGGCATTCTTCGATATGCAAAGGTGCCAAAAAGACATGTAAATGTTGTCTTCTCTTGATGCTCAAGTGCAACTGAAATCTAGTTGTACCCTGAATATCCATAAAAGAAACAATAGCGAGCACGACTAGCCAATCTTTCCAACATTTGATCAATGAATGGCAACGGAAAATGATCTTTTCTAGTACCTGCATTGATCTTTCTGTAATCAACACACCTACGCCACCCAATAGTCAAACGTATAGGCACAAGTTCGTTATTATCATTTTTCACAACTGTAATTCTAAAACGCTTGGTAACCATTTGAGTTGGACTAACCCACTAACTATCTGAAATTGGGTAGATCATCCCAGCATCCAAAAGCTTCATAACTTCATTACGAACAACTTTTTTCATAATTGGATTCAAACGACATTGAGCATCAATTGCAGGCTTTACTCCATCTTCCATCAAAATTATGTGCATGCAAATTGTAGGGTTGATCCATTTAATGTATGCTACAGTCCAACCAATTGCATCTTGATAGCTCTTTAAAATGTGCAGCAGTTTTTCTTCTTCTGTTGGTGATAAATCAGCAGCAATAATAATTGGCAGCAAAGAATCTGCACCCAAATAAGCATATTTCAAATGTTTTGGCAACACTTTTAACTCCAATTTAGGTGGCTGTACTTTAGAAGGCTACAATGGTTTTTTCGATTCCCCCAAACTCTCAAAAACGTGCTTCCAATATGGGTGTTGAAAAAGGACACTTTCCAAAGCTGAAACATATTCAAAAGCTTCTTCATCTTCAATATTTTTATTCTCAAACCCATTCAACACGTTTAACAATGGGTCAGCTGTCAAACGAGGCATAATTTCAGCATGCATGATGTTGTCCAAACGTCAACGCGCATACAATCTTGCACACCAGCTGACCTTTTAGTCGCTTCAAATAGACTGAAAACAACGAACTGTTCTTGCATTCTAAGTGCAAGTGTTCCAGCCTCTACATCAATTAAAATTCGTGCAGTTGCCATGAAAGGATGCCTCAAAATAATTGGTGTTTTCATATTTTCATCTATATCCAAAATCACAAAATCTGCAGGAAGATAAAGATTATCCACTTTGATAATGAGGTCTTCAATAATTCCCCTAGGATAAGCATCTGAACGATCCGCTAATTGCAAAATAACTGATGTAGGCTTGATTTCTCCTTGTCCTAGTCTCTGAAAAATAGAAAAAGGCATTAAGTTAATACTAGCACCTAGATCAATTAAAGCACGTTTAAAATTTGAATTTCCAATTGTGCATGAAATTGTAAAACTCCCTAGGTCTTGTTTCTTTGGAGGCAATTTGTGTAATAAAACTGCGCTGCATTGTTCCGTTAAAATCACTTTTTTGAAATCCACGTGCTTCTTTTTCTTTGTGCAAACGTCCTTCAAAAACTTAGCATAAGATGGAATGTTCTTGATTGCATCAATCAATGGGAGATTAATCTGAACCTTAGCCAATGTCTTCATAAAATCTATCAACTGTTGATCTTTAGCTTTAGGCTTCAACCTTTTAGGATAAGGCATTGAAGGCACATAAACACATTCTGCAGTTTCTGTGGCAGCTTCTGCAGAATTTTCGGATATGTCTAGTGGCTGCGTAGAATCTGCAAAAATTGTCGAATCTGAAAAAATTTCAGATTTTTAAAATTTCCAGAATCTGTTTGTGGCTGTGGTGCTGCCCATGAATTTCCAACACAATTTTCACCTTTGTTGTCATAACATTTTCCGGAACGTAAAACTCTAATTACCTTATAATCGGCAGCTCCCCTCGGATTCGATTTAGTTTGGCTGGGAAATGTACCCGGTGCTCTTTCTGAACACTGTAAAGCAATCTACCCAATTTGTTGTTCCATATTCTTCATTGTTGCATGCATATTTTGAGTTTCTTGACTGGTCTGTTTAAATCTTGGGTTTGTAGTATTTGCTAATTTTTCAGTTGCAATCTTCCAAGCAGCTTTAGGTGCAGCAAGTTGTTGTACCTGCTGTTGAAATTGTGGCTTAGTATGCTGATCTCTATCCCACTTTAGATTAGGATGATCTTTCCAACCAAGATTGTAGAAATTTGAATACGGGTCATTTCTTGGACGTTGAAAATTATTAAATGCATTAACATGCTCTGCTGTAAACTCTGGATAACCATCTTTATGTGGTCAGCTCATAAAATCATGAGTTGTCATGCTGCAAATGTTGTAGGCAACTAGTAAGGGCTGCTGTACAGCAACCTATGAATCTGGAATTCTTTGTAATAGCATGTCAAATTATGCATCAAATTTTTCAAGCCTTTTCTCCATTTTTTCAATTTGTGCTGACACGTATAGAGAACCATTAGACATCTAAAAAACAGACCTAGTTTGCGGTTGCTTAACTACCCGCTGTTGTGTATCTGATGCCATTTTTCAAACAATAAACGCGCCTCATGTGCATTTTTATCTTTATATGAACCTCCGCATGAAGTATTGACAAGAGTCTTCATAGTCATATTTAACCCTTTGTAAAATATATGCATCTGAGTAGTACCGTCAATACCAGAATGTGGGCATTTTCTGATCAACTCCTTGAACCGTTCCCATACCTCATGAAACTCTTCATTTAATTGTTTGGCAAAAGATAAAATTTGAGTTCTCATGTCAAGAGTCTTTGAAGCTGGATAATACTTGCTCAAGAATTTTTCACTGAGTTGGTCCCAAGTGTTAATGCTTCCAGATGGAAGTGTGAGGAACCATCTCCTTGCTTGATCTTTCAATGTGAAAGGAAATAAACAAAGCTTAATAGACTCGGCTGACAATCCCTTCACCAAAATATTCTCGCATCCCATTAAAAATTATGTAATGTGCATGTTAGGATAGTAGGTTGATAACCCATGAAATGTAGGTAGAATATTTAACATGTGATGCTTTATTTCAATTGTAGACCATTCCTCAACTTCCGGATAACTAATGCAACTTGGTATGTTAGTGGCATAAGTTGGCAATGAATCACCCAAAGGCTGACTAGCCTCTGGGATAACAAAAGCCATTGTTTCTTTGCTATGCTAATCTCCAGAAAATAAACACTGCAGAAAAGTCCTATGCAATAAAGGAACCCACTGTAAACTTTGCTCCATGTGTCTCATTCTCAAAGATTGCACAGGTTCTGGATCAAACAGAAACGATTTCTGCCCTGCTGAACGGGTGGTGACACACAAATTGTTGTAATCTGCACTGCACTGCTGTAATTTGTACAAAAACAATAAAAACGAAATTTTTTTTTTTATATACAGCAATAACTAACTCAAAATCTGATTAGAACAAATTATTTTAAATAATCCCCAGCAATGACGCTAATTGCTTGATAGGGATTTTACCACACACACAAAAGGGTTAAAAACTCCTATAATACTTGCAAGAATGACAAGGATATTGTAGTATAAATGGTTCTCGCAAGGTCGGTCTCCACAGGGATTATTAAATAATTATAAGCAAACCAAATTTAAATTAATTATTGTAAAGCAGAAATTTGAGATGATTGATTTTTATGACGTAATTTAATAAAACGAATTTAATTAATGGAAGTAGAAAAATTTGTAATATCATTAGGGATCCGCCGTCACCTTAACAGTCCTATATAGTTCTCTCAATTACTAATGACCTATATATGCATATTTCAAAGGTTAGGTTTTCCTAATATATGCCTACTTGGATCCCCAATATAGAGCGTATATCAAACATGCAATCCGTCTGTGGTATTCAGATCAAATCTAAACATGCATGACTCATTAAGTTTTGTGAAACCTTTTGAAATACCATGCAACCCTTAAGACGTAGTATTCATCCTAAGTGAACTTACACCTATTAATCACAAAAAGCCTTCGTCAATTTTATGGACCGACCTCCAACCAAAATTACATCAAATTACTTTTCTAAACATCCCAATGGTCGCGACTCATCAAGACACTTAGACAGTATAACCCGGTGATTAATAATTCAAAATCTGCATGCATAATATCATAAGCAAATTGAAATAAACTACATATTCTTGCTAAGGCTCGTGGCCTCACTCTAGCAAAACGAGAATTAGTCATGCATATTCATAATAAAAACCACAAAGTTCTTTATTGAAATAATAAAAGATCGAAAACACCTTGAATGAAAAAGTTTGAAAATCTCTACGCTTGGCCAATTTCCTCTCTCAAACAATGCACGGAGAAGAAGTATACTCTAGGAATAATGCCGGCCAAGCTTATTTTTAACCTAGTAAAAATTAAATCCTCCTAATAAAAGGTCTCCCAATCAAACTAGGAAACTAAATGCCAAAATAAAATAGGAACATAACCCTAAATTAAATGGTAAAATTCGCCTAAAATCTGCACAGCCACGTTTTTGGACCCTTAATCTGCTCCAAAACCGGCCCAATATAGCTGGATTTAAAGTTTGGATTATTCTGAACACTTCTCCAGAAGGTCACGAACCCATAGGTCATCTTGGGTTCCAAAAACGTCATTTTTCAACACTGCGCATTGCTCCTTTATTCCATCGCCAAAAAATAACCGCTTGGTAGAAAAATCCCAAATTTTGACACAAACATGCCAAGAGACACACAAACATCCTCCAATTTGAATCACTCCAAAATTTGCATGTTTACTCATGTTTTGCTCCAGAGGAAATCGAATGTCCTATATTGAAAATATAAAACAAAGTATCAAAATTCTACCAAAATAATTACCCAAAACATACTAAGAATAGGGTGAAATATATAATATGAAATTGGCTCATCAGTATGCATACGTACCATGTAGTCCATTGTCTTTGATTTTGAACTGAGACATTGAAAACATTGTTTGTAATCACACTGATATTGTCTTCATTCATACGTCATCATATTGCAAAAAATTAGACAAATAGGAAACCATTAAGAGATTTGGTTGCAACAAAAATATAAAAAAAACATTAATTTTCAGTAAACATTAAAACATTAAAAAACAAAAATAAATATTTCAGGAAAACATAAAAATGAAACCATTTAATTAAAGTGGTTAGATGATTTTGGATTGGAGTAATTTTTCGCAACGATGATCTTTGAGTAAACACCAAACTAGATGGTTAGGATAATTGATATACAATACCGAGTGAACTCTACATAAGTGTCCATCTGATAAACTTATTTGAGAATCCCAGAACTGAAGCTCACTCATAAAGTAGAATCTGATTCTTTATCAATATCAATGTAAAGTAATGCTAATCCCAAATTGAATGCAAACCTAAGCTAAAGAAACAAGTGTAACAACCCATCCCGAGATTTACGGTACAAAAGGATATTTTTGTATTTTCATTAAATTTGGGGATGTTTTCCTTTTAAAAATGATTTTTGGGTCTTAAATGGTGTGCCCAAAAGGCCCACCCCTGATTTGTCCCCCGGTTCCTTCCCCCCTTTTCTTTCTTTTTCTGATTTTTATAACTCTCTTTCTCTCATTCAGCTCTCTCCCCTCTTCTCTCCCTCTCGAGCTCATCTCTCTCTCTCTCGGACTCTTTCCCGATCGACACCCACACACACACCTAGTCACCCTCACACCCTAGGATCCTCCGTGGTGAGAACTCGAACCCAGGACAGGTCCGTGGTGCACCACAGTGGCGGAGACTACTGTTCTTTCCCTCTCTCATTGAACTCCGACACAAACCGCCCCTTTCGAGGCAAGTTCCGACCAAAGCACGGTGAATTGGCCAGCGTGCAAGGTATCAATCTCTTCGTCTCGCTGAGTACTATAACTTTCCTTTTTGTTTCACCCAATTTCATTGAGTATTGAAGAAGTTATACTTATTTGAATCTTACCCAGTTTCCAGCGAGTCTGACAGCTTTTGAGGCGTTTTCCGGCCAAACCACGACGAGTTAGACGTCGTGCGAGGTACCATTCTCTTCGTCTCTTCGAGAACTACAACTTTTGTTTTTGTTTCATTCAATTTCGTTAAGTATTGAATTCCGGCCGAATTCCAGCCTTCTTCTCCAGCGTGAAACCCAGCCCAGAAACCTCCCAGGCCTTCGGGCCGTTCCTGCCAAGCCCAATACCCTGGGCAACCTGACCCAACCCTTTTTATTTCTTTTTATTTTTAGTTATTTTGTTAATTTAAAGGCCTTTGGGCCATTCCCCTTTAGGGCCTTAGGCCCGTGCACTTCAAACCCTAAACCCTTTGAATTTAGGCCTTTGGGCCTAGGACCTTTTGGCCCAAACTCACCAACCCGGATCTAGCCCAAGCCCAGACCGACCTTGACTAGTCTGACCGTTGACCCGGTCATCGATCAGTGTTGACTTTGACTTTGACCGTCAACGTTGACTTTAGGGTTGACTTTTCTGGTTTTTGTCCTAGACCTCTTCTAGGCTAATTTCGACATCCTAAACCCATTTCCGATATTCGTTTTCCCAAATTAAGTCGTCTGAGTAGAGTTTGACTAAATGTACCCTTTATGTGCTTAGGGGCAATTATTTGTGGCGATTTTGTGCTTGCTAGTTAGGGTGGCTCTTCAGCGGCGAAGTATCTGTGAGTGGACCCCTTCTAAAATGCATGTTTTATAGTATGAAAAGCATGATTTTATGATGACGTTTTATGAAATGCTTTATGAGATATCGTGCTTACTGAGACTATTTTGAAATATTACTATTTTTCCTATAACCCGTGTTCTTATAGAATATCTAATGGATGACGATATGATATTAGAACACATTTCGAACATTTCTTTATAGTATAGATGATGGATGACTTTATGCTATGAAGATGCTTTTCAAATGTACGTATGTTCATTGGTTTTGTACTTACCTAGTGGTCCACATTCCGCTACAGGGCAATAGAGGATTCCGTCCCGGGCGACGGTTTGGTGTTGGCATAGGGCCTGAAGGGTTTTTCCTCTAGATGAGTATTCCTAGGGACGGGAAGCTGGCACAGGGCCTGGAGAGTTATTTCCTCTGGATGAGTATTCTTAGGGATGGGAAGCTGGCAAGGGGCCTGGAGGGTATTGGACATTCACTAGTCATTATGCATATACGAGTTATGTTTTTGAGACACCGAGCGACATGCTAGGTTTCAGAAAACCAATTTTATCATGATATATGTGTTTTCATGAAACCTGGGGGTTAGTATGTTGATAATTGTTTTATTATATATGTATATCAACTTGGTCTACTCATGTTTGCTTTGCGCCCCCTTCAAGACTTAGAAACGAGGCATACAATCCCGGCGTCAAGGCACTTCCACATCGGCATCTTCGAGTCCTCTCAGTTTGGAACCCATTCATTTATTCATTCAATTTTATATTAATTCTTTTAGTGCTCTAGTTAGTTGTATGCTCTGAACACGTTCCTAAATTGCATATTTATTGTTTTTATATTTATAAGTCTTATTTATCCCTTGTTTTCAGCATTTGCACTCAATAAATGGCTTTCGTCACCCTCGGGTGTCAGATAGCACGTGCCTATCTTGGTATTTGGGGAATATCGAGATCGGAGCGTGTCAACAAGAACTTTCATTTATTTATAATAATCACATTAAGAATTCCTTTTCCCATTAGCCATTTCCTCATAAGAATTCACAATCATATTTACAATATGAGCCCTGTGTTTTGTTGTGTGTTTTGAAAGAGTGAAATTACTTAACTGGGAAAAGAATGGTGTATACCAAAAGGAAGGTGACAATAACAATGGCTCCTGCTAGGGTAAATCTTGGACTAGTCCATAACATTAGGTTGGACCTCTCTGTCCTCTTGATTGGATCAACCTCCTCAGACAGTGGGTAATTGGACTGCCTAGGGTTCGTACTTGTTTGGAGAAGAGAACCTGCGAAGAAGCCGCCCTTCTTTTTGTTTTTGCCTTGTTTCTTTATGTTTGCCCATGCCTTATCCCAGTCTGTTGAGAATTTATCACCTGATCAAGGTATTGGATGATCAACATTCAACCACCATTATAGTCAGTTTCACGGTCAGAAGTAGCTAAATCACCTCGAGAATTTGAACTTAAGAATACTTCTTGTTCGCTAAGAAAAGAAATAGCAACGACTAAGAGCTAGTTGGTAACCACTTAATAGTGGAGAGGAGAATGATATATTACCATTAAGATTGGGCCAAATAAAGAGGATGGGGCGGCGGTTGCATACGCCCCTCTTTCATGTCTATCTATCACGTACTGCTTTTGTGTGATGAGGTGATTTTGATACTCTCCTTTATTTACCTTAAAACATGATTATCAGATCATCCATATGCATAGTGGTAGGACATAAATCTCACTTACCATCCCTAGTGTATTCTTTAGTTTAACTAGCAAAGCATGCAACTCATTGTGTATGAATGAACAAAATTATGAGAATGTGAAGAATTATCTTAGGGACTTTGTAATGAGTTAGGTCACACCCCAATTCCTGAATTTTGGATTGACCTCAACTTCCTTCAGAAACCCCAAAGACGAAAAATTGGTAAATCCAACTCATCCGAAAGTTCCAAACAGCACCAAGAGCCAAGTGATGACCAAACTAAAACTTCACGTGAAGTAATTCTTACATCCAAACACTGATAAGTTAACTAGTACTGATTAACCAGAAAATTATACTAATTCATTTCTTACCATTGGCGTCACCGTTTGTTGGGGTTCTTGAGAGTCCCTTCTGGAGCAGAAGGGCTTCAATGGCAAGTACCAAGAAGAAGATGATGATGAAGAGTTACGTTTTCGAGAGGTCCAGAAAGTGTGAGAGGAGGATGATAAGTTCTTTTTTTTTTTTTTTTTTTTTTTTTTAAATAACAACTGATAGCAAACAACGATTATTCATTCTTTTTCGTCTGGAGAGGTTACGAGAAATTTCACTCCATCAGAGAATATGCATTCGCGGTAGCACATCCGAGGAGAAAAAGAATATTCCAATCCACTGCAACCTCCAATTGGTTACTGATGCTGACCTCATGGCTAAACATTTCCGTACCGTCTTATTACAATGGGAGATTTGCCAGCCTCTAATTCTCCCTCGCCGTCTCTCCCTTTGACACGTGTCCGAATTTACTTTCTTTAAAATTTAAACTTTGAAGAGGGGGGAGGGGGGATTTCCATAAATTCCCCTTAACTTTTGAGGTTTCTTCACTTTGGTCCTTCAACATTTTTCATATCAAAATGATCCCTAAACTCTCCACTCTCCATACCCTTTTGAATGTGCGTTTAGTAAGGGCATAAAGTGGTTTTCGTTATAAAAGTTGACAACATGACACGTGACTACTCTTGGGAAGGCATTTCTATAACAGATCAACTATAAGAAAAATGTTCTCATCCATTGACACGTGAATACTTATGTTTAAGGGTAGATAACACCATTCAAACAGAAAGAAAAAAAACTATATTTCACCTTCGGTGGATAGAATGATATTTATATATGAACATGCATGTCAAAAGTGATCGTTCTGGTGTTACAATGAGTGGTGTCAGTCACTTGATTGTCATTTCAATGTGTTTTCCTCTAATTGTGGATTTTTCTTTGACAAATACTTTGACGGAAATGCTAACGTAACGCCATCATGTAATATTATCAATTCAATAATATTGTATAACATGCTATGTATTGTTAGAGTAAATGTCGAAATTTAGAGAATAATCCGAATGATGACTTTAAGGTATGACTTGAATCGTTTCCTTAAAAGTGTTATTTGCCCCCACTCGAATGAGTTTGCTAAAGGGTTCTTGGCAAGTCACTTCCAGGATACAACAAATATGAAATATTCAATTAGCAAAACCGAATTGTATTCCCTTAGAAATAACTAGAAAGAAATTGTATGAATGTGAGGGAGAGAAAAGAGAGCAAGGAATGTAGAAACAAATTTCTGAAAATTTTGTGTGAAACATTATGCCACAATAGGTATTTATAGGCATTAAGACACCCGTTCATCGAGTTCTTTCATTTTAGTTGAAGATATACAACTCTTCTTAAAAGTGTTGATCCAAAAGACATGTCTTCTATTTAGAATTTTCAGAAAATATATTTGACTAATTACATTTTTTAATTCTGCTCATACAATTTGAGTAAGCATCATGTCTTTTAATCAAAAGTTGCAACCATTCAACAAAATATACAAAGGTTGAATGAAACCCAACCTTTTGTAAAGGGTTGCCGAATGTACACATGCTGCGCACTGCAGCACCACACACATGCTGCACAATGCAGCACCAAATCATGTGTGTGTGTGTGTGTATATATATATATATATATTCTTGAAATATTCAACAATCCTTCCCTATTTTAAGAATATATAATAAATGGTATTACAATACTTCTCTCTTTTAAATTAATCACAAGCATACAGATATAATCATGCATACAATAAAGATGTCTTTCGAATTAAACCTTTAATTAGTGTAAGTAATTCAAAGTTATAATGAATGCGATGGTGACCTAAGTTTCAACCAACTATTCTTATGTTAAAAGCGGAACAACTACACACATGACTATGTCTTATTTCCTTAAAGAAATTTCTGAACTAATTAAGCACTATTATGGCCTTGTGCTTCATCCTGGTTTCATGAACATTTACAAGAGAAAACCCAACTCTTGATAGAAGTGGCACCACTTCTTATGTTCATATAGGTGAGGTTCATTCCCATGTCCCTACTACTATAGACATAACTACAAATAACCTCATTAAGAGATAAAACTCATCCTCCTAAACGTAGCAGTCTTGCACTGATCACCCTGGAATGAGCCATATATTAATTTTCAGTGCTTTCACAACCACTTATCAATAACTTGTTATTACCCATTAAACTTTTAAACTAGTGATGTTCTAGATAAAGTCGGGTTACCATTATTGGTGGCTAATTTTCAGTAAAGGGTTTTAGCCCATTCCACTAGATGTACTAACTGCCAAAGCTCTTGAAAGTGCTTTCATTAACGGATTTGCCAAGTTATTACTTGATTTAACATAAACAATATTAATAACTCCATCAGTTATTAATTGCTTGACATATTCATGTCTCAAGCTAATATGTCTAGACTTTCCATTGTATACCTTATTGTATGCTCTAGACAAAAGTAGCCTCACTATCACAATATAAAGAAATGGATGACATTGGTTGTGGCCATAACTTTATTTCCAATAACAAATTTCTAATCCATTCCGCTTATTTACCTGCTGTTGCTAATGCTATAAATTCATATTCCATAGTTGAATGTGTTATACATGTTTGCTTCTTTGAAGCCTAAGAAATTGCTCCTCCGGCAATTGTAAAAATCCACCCTAATGTAGACTTATTATCATTAGCACTTGTTATCCAACTTGCATCTGAATATCCTGCAAGTACTACTGGAAACTCATAGTAAGTTAAACTCAGGTTAATAGTTCTTTTAAGATAACCAAAAATTCTATTTATTGCTCTCCAATGGGCAGTACCTGGATAACTAGTGTATCTAAAAAGTTTGCTTACTACAAATGTGATATTTGGCCTGGTACAATGGATGACATACATTAAACTTCTGATTACACTAGCATACTTAAGCTGTGCAACGGACCTGCCAGAATTATTAAGCAAAGTCTCACTAACGTCATAAGGGGTATTTGCTTCTTTTATTTGTAGATGCTTATACTTAAGAAGCAATTTTTCTATATAATGTGACTGGCACAAAGCGTAACCCCTACTATACTTTTTTACTTTAATTCCCAATATAGGATCTACTTCATTCAAGTCCTTCATCTTAAATTTTGAATTTAGATACTCTTTAGTTTCAGATACACCTTTCATATTTGTACAAAAAATTAGCAAGTCGTCGACATATAAACATATAACAACACCATAATCATTTGTGAATTTAGAGTATATGCATTTATCAACACTGTTATGTCTAAATCCATATGATAAAATGACAAAATAAAACTTTTCATGCCATTGTTTTGGTGCTTGCTTCAATCCATATAACGACTTGACTAATTTACAAACTTTCTTTTCATTCCCAGGGAGAACAAACCCTTGTGGTTGTTCCATATAGACTTCCTCATCCAAATCACCATTTAAAAAAGCTGTTTTCACATCCATTTGATGCACATGCAAATTATATAAAGATGCCAATGCAAACAATATTCTAATTGATGTGAGCCTAGCTACTGGTGCATATGTATCAAAATAGTCTATTCCCTTTCTGCTTAAAACCCTTGGCAACCAGCCTGGCTTTAAATGTCTGAATAGACCCGTCTGTATTGTATTTTCTTCTAAACACCCACTTACAACCTATTGCTTTTGATCCTTGGGGCAAGTCTACTAAAACCCATGTTTGATCAGATATTAATGATTCAAATTCATCATCTATAGCCTCTTTCCAAAAGGTTGCATCTCTTGAAGTCATTGCTTCGCTTAGACTTTTAGGATCATCCTCAACATTCAACAATATGGGTATTTTTTAAGAACCTTTTTTCTATTTCCTTCGACTAAAAATACAATAGATTGAGACGAAAGAACATCAAAGCCTAGAGTGTTTTCTTTTCTTACTCTTTGGCTTTTCATTGGTTCATTAACAGTTTCAGATTGTTTTCTTTTCTCACCTTGAGAATGACTAGTAGCCATATTAGAGAAAGGTGCTTGATCATTCTCGTTTCCAGACATTGAGTAGTCGTTATAAAATTTATTTTCTATAAATTTGACATCTCTAGACTCAACTATTGTATTTGTGTCTAAATTAAGCAATCTATATGCCTTTGAATTTTCTGCATATCCTACAAATATGCTTTTAATTCCTCTTGGACCTAACTTGGATCTCTTAGGGTCCAGTGCCTTGTAAAAGGCTACACAACCCCATACTCTCAAATATGACAAATTTGGTTTTCTTCCTTTCCAAATTTCATATGGTGACACATGAGTCTTTGTAGATGTAATTCTATTGTGTATATGGCAAGCAGTAAACGATGCTTCACCCCATAAATATTTTGGAGTATTCGCATTAATCATCATAGAATTAATCATTTCAGTGAGTGTCCTATTTTTCCTTTCTGCCAAGCCATTTTGTTGTGGTGTATAGGGTGCAGTTCTTTGATGTACAACACCATGCTTTTCACAAAAAAATATCAAATTCATGTGAAAAATATTCATCACCTCTATCACCACGAAGGCATTTAATTTTCCTTCCCTTTTGGTTTTCAACTTCAGCCTTATAGCGCTTAAAACACTCAAAAGCTTCATCTTTATTAGACAATAAATAAACATAAGTGAACTTAGAACAATCATCTATAAATGTGATAAAATATCTTTTTCCTCCTCTTGTTAAAACACCATTAAATTCACATATGTCATAATGTATTAAGTCTAATAAATTTGTATTTCTTTCGGCAGTTAAAAAGGTTTCTTAGTCATTTTCGCTGGGATACATGTTTCACATTTATCATTATAATCATCATTGCAAGCAATTAAACCAAGTGTGCGCATGTATTTTAAAGATCTAAAATTTATATGTGCTAAACGTAAATGCCATAAATGAGAGGAAGATTCAACAATATAAGCAGAAGAATTCACTTTATTATTAATACTTAGTTTGAACATCCCATCACAAAAATACCCATTCCCAACAAACATCCCATTTTTCGACATTATTAACTTGTCGGACTCTAGAACAGTCTTTATACCGTTCTTACATAGCAAATTTGCAGACACAAGATTCTTTCTAATTTCTGGAACATGCAGTACATTAAGCAACGTCAATTTCTTCCCAAAAGTAAACTGAAGTTCAACGGTTCCTTTTCCTAGAATTTTGGCGGAATTATGATTCCCCATTAAAACCTCTTGATTGTCCGTTGATGTTTCATATGTCTTGAATTGTGCCTTGTCATTGCACACATGTATAGTAGCGCTTGAGTCGAGCCACCAATCAAAGAATTTTATTGCCGCTGCCATATTTAGTTTGGTAATCATGCCAATATGCATCATTGATACCTTTGCAACAATGTTATCAATTCTAGAGTTTTCCACCATATTTACGCTATTGGTCTTATTGGCATATTCGTCACTTGCTTTTCTATGTCTACAATCACGAATGTAATGGCCTTTCTTTCCACAATGGTAGCAGACACCATTTGCATTCTTTTAATTGTTGTTGGAATTAGTCTTCTTAAACTTTCCTTTTGTCAATTTTGACTTTGAAGTTCTTTTTATATTTGTTTCCTTCGACAATGTGAACTTTAGAGGAATCTTGATTTGCAAAATTCTTATCACGATTTCAAGTTTCCTCTTCAATTTGAATACCCTTTTGCAAATCCTCCAAACTAATATCTTCCACCATGTGTAGAAGTTTCTTTCTATAGTTATTCCATGTTTGGGGTAATTTTTCCATAATAGCCCCAACGATCATAGGATCCAGAATAACTATTTTAAGTTCACGAAGTTTTGAGACCAAGACCAATAATTCATGAACTTGGTCTAGGATGGGTTTGTTATCAAACTGTTTGGACCCAAAATTACGCTATCGGCCCGAGTAATCGAGGCCGTTGAATGAGCAGAATTTTAGACCGTTGAATGACAAAGTGGTTGAAATGATTTTCAATTATTATTGAGAAATAATGTTGTGATTTTAATCATGATATTATCTCGTAGTAATATGTTAAATTATTTAAACCTAGTATTTGTCTAAATCCCAATTGATTTGAACACATGGAATATTGGGATATGTACGGCATCAATTGGATGAGTGAAGGCATGGTTAGATCATGAAGAAGCCTAGATAGGCATGGCTTTTGGTGGTGATGTGGTAAGCCTAGGATTTGATGGCGATGGAGTTATGATGAGGTAAGAAGCCTAGATAGGCTAGACTTTTGATTATGAGTTTGAAAAGTCAAAATGGGTTTTTATCTTGTTTGGAAAGCCAACCATTTGGATGAAAGGTTTTAGGCTTTAGATGAACATGGAAATAGTGACGTGATGCAGCATGAGGTTTACCATGCATGAAGAGATAAAAGATTATGATGGTGGGATCGAATATCCTTGGCAGGATGCCAAGAATTTTGGTCAGATGGCAACACTTGTAAGACTTGGAGATAAAATTGCAGTATATCAGGTTGCTATAAATAAACACGTGGCTTCAGTTTGCATGAGATGGTACGACTAAAGCGTGGGCTTTGGCCTGCGTAACGTAAATTGCTTTATAAGTTTGAAAAGCAATTGGATTCTGCAACAAGTGTCAGCCGCCAAAACCCAGTATAGCAGTACTATAAATATAAAGCAGCGTGCACCATTCTTCTCGACTCCAACTCAACACACAAATCTGCCATGCGCAAACCCTCGCTCTACGCGAAACTTCTCAACAACCTTGAGAACTCTATTCTTACCCCTTTTCTCGCCAACACACCTTCAGTTTGGATAAACAGCACTGTGAAGGCAACCGGCGACATCTTCAGTTTGGATAAACAGCACTGCTTCTCGGCCGACCGATTACTTATCCAAGTCTTGGTCGACAAGGATTTTCAAGTCTTTATTGTCAGAGGTCATCTCATCAGCCTTCTCGGCGAAGTGAGGTGTTACCAGGTTACCACATTCGGCACATTGAAAGCCGAATTTGATATTGAACTTCGCAAGATTAGCAGCCTTGTCTTCAGGTTCTAGAACCTAAAGGCGAGACATGTTCCTTCCTCGGCTGCAATCGCAAGACACAGAAGTCGGCAACGCACCCAACGCGACATTAACACATTTTACTCTCCAATCGAGCTCGACTGCCGAGTTGGCACGCCCCGCACACAACCGAATGACGTAGTTAGCTTATTAATTACTCGGCATGCGCGCCATGTAAGCTTGGTAGTTTTTAGGATCAACACAAACATAGTGAATTCATAATATTTGAACATTACCAATTTATCGGTACCTCTTTTCTCCGTTGTATACATGTGTTCAAGTGCTTCCCAAATTTCTTTTGGAGATCGAATGTCTGTGTACAGGTCATATAAGGGATCAGATAGTGTACCCAAGATGTGTCCTCGACATACCAATTCATCTTCTTCACACTTCTTTCGATCGGCAACTATTTTGTCCGAGTCTTTGTCACTTGGTTCATGAATAGGCTCCAATTTCGGGTCCAACACATAAATGACATTTAGAACAGTAAGCATGAAACGCATCTTGTCCTTCCACCAGGTGAAATTTGATCCATCAAATTTGTCTAGCTTGTAGACATCTTGATTGATAATCTTCAAAGCCATGTTATCAGATTTGTTCTCTATGACGAAAATAACACTTTAAGATTGTTAGAGTAAATGTAGAAATTTAGAGAATAATCCGAATGATGACTTTGAGATACGACTTGAATCGTTTCCTTAAAGTGTTATTTGCCCCCACTCGAATGAGTTTGCTAAAGGGTTCTTGGCAAGTCACTTCCAGAATACAACAAAGTATGAAATATTTGATTAGCAAAACCGAATTGTATTCCCTTAGAAATAACTAGAAAGAAATTGTATGAATGTAATGGAGAGAAAAGACAGCAAGGAATGTAGAAACAAATTTCTGAAAATTGTGTGTGAAACATTATGCCACAATAGGTATTTATTGGCATTAAGACACCCGTTCATCGAGTCCTTTCATTTTAGTTGAAGATATACAACTCTTCTTAAAAGTGTTGATCCAAAAGACATGTCTTCTATTTAGAATTTTCAGAAAATATATTTGACTAATTACATCTTTTAATTCTACTCATACAATTTGAGTAAGCATCATGTCTTTTAATCAAAAGTTGCAACCATTCAACAAAATATACAAAGGTTGAATGAAACCCAACCTTTTGTAAAGGGTTGCCGACTGTGCACATGCTGCGCACTGCAGCACCACACACATGTTTTATATATATATATTCTTGAAATATTCAACATGTATAAAAATATTGTATGGAAAGAAAAATGATTAATGAGAATAAGGTTTTTTTTTTCTACGGAACCACTTTTGTTGTGGTTTTTTTTTTTTTTACGAAGTTTTAATGAAAAGGTTTTTTTGTAAACTTTTTGTTAACAAAAAATCATTTACTAACTTTATTTAATAAAAAAAATTTAAACTTTAATAAAAATGACAAAAATTAGAAAGAACAACCAAAACAGCGTACCCTCACGTGCAAAATAAGAAATTCCTTTTCCATCCATGCCCCTGACTTCCATCAACCCACTTTTGTTAGAATTAAACACTCATTTATTTACAAATATGCCATTACCTCATTAAAGCCTAAAAACCACATAAAAATTTAAAATAAAGTTAACATTTTCTAGAGCATTCGTCAAAAAAAATAAAATAAAATAAAATAAAAAAAAAAACCCTCTTGCTAGAGGATACCAATTAACCCCCAACATAATTAATTATCTCCAATTCCTCGCCTCGCCTCCCAATCAAATAAATTAAAAAAATTAAATTCCAAAAATCACTACAAAATAATGAACTTTAGATTGGAAAATGGCATATAATTTCATCGAGTGTGTCACATTGCACATTCACTCGTATAGTCCAAACTTCTACAACAAAAGCAAGTTCTTAATTAAGCCACTCATATGTTAACTGAAACAAATCGAATAATTGTTTTTGTCTGGGATTGTTGAACAAAATATTCTACAAGGAAGAGGAAGCCTGCAACAACCTGGAAAAATTAGGACCCCAATCACGTGATGAGTATGTTTTCAATCATGCTGCAATGATCTGTTTTATAATGCATTTAAACCTTCTTCGTCTTTGCAAATTCAATGGAATAATCAAGAAATAAGATCAATTATTAATCATACTTTGTGTGATCCATGGTGTTATCAACTTCTAGATTCCTACATGCGAAGGTCTTTGATACCATTATAAACACATGAAAAATCTCCACAATGTCACATCCCGGCTCGGGACGGACCACTTCCTGAGCCCGCTCCACCACCGTAGCACGATATTGTCCGCTTTGGGCCCTAACCACGCCCTCACGGTTTTGTTTCTGGGAACTCACGAGCAACTTCCCAGTGGGTCACCCATCCTGGGAGTGCTTTGGCCCCCTTCTCGCTTAACTTCAGAGTTCCTACGGAACCCAAAGCCAGTGAGCTCCCAAAAGACCTCGTGCTAGGTAGGGATGAGAATATACATTTAAGGATCACTCCCCTGGGCGATGTGGGATGTTACAATCCACCCCCCTCAGGGGCCCAACGTCCTCGTCGGCACACTTCCGGCTAGGGATTGGCTCTGATACCAATTGTCACATCCCGGCCCGGGGCGGACCACTTCCCGGGCCCGCTCCACCATCGTAGCACGATATTGTCCACTTTGGGCCCCAACCACGCCCTCACAGTTTTGTTTCTGGGAACTCACGAGCAACTTGCCAATGGGTCACCCATCCTAGGAATGCTCTGGCCCCTTCTCGCTTAACTTCGAAGTTCCTACGGAACCCAAAGCCAGTGAGCTCCCAAAATGCCTCGTGCTAGGTAGGGATGAGAATATACATTTAAGGATCACTCCCCTGGGCGATGTGGGATGTTACAATCCAAATGTGACAGCTAATTTTTAATAAGTGATTTTACGAAATTGCCCTTTGAAGCACATGTGTTGACTGAGGTTTATTACGGTGTCGTGTCACCTAAGTTTGTTTTCTTAGCATATTCTCATAGTACTCGTCACTAAGGACGCGTGGGCGCAGACGGTTCGTGATTTCGAGCTATACCGTAGAAGTTATTGATGTTTGAAGTCTAGGACATTTTAGTAATTTAATTATTTTTAGAGAATTTCAGATTTTGTGGAGAAATCTGGGGTGCCACATGTGTGGCCCAAATTTAAAGATAAAATGGGATGGATGGTGGAGATGAAAGGAAAGGAAAAGAAAAAGAAAAAAAAAAAAAAAGAATAAATCTGCCTAATGGCAGCGAAGGAGAGGAGAGAAAGAAGATGGGCACAGCCCAATCGGGAAGAAGAGAGGGAGGTGAGGAGCGAATCAGGGAGAGATTAGGGAGGGAAAGGAGAAAGGTGAGTGACACCCAACCATGACCTCCTTCCCCTTGACCCGTTTTCGACCCGCAACCTTCGACCCGTTTCCACCATAATTTCCGATGGTTTTCCATCGGATTTTCCATGAAATGGACCCAGCTACTACTCCCAAACATCATCTAGCCCTTCCCTCTTCCTATTACACCTCAAATTTCAACAGATTTGGGCTTGAAATTGGGAAAAATCACACCGGTGGGTGCGACGGTTCTTGCTCGAGATTTACCAAATTTTGAAATGATTTCTTCCAATTAACACCACCCATAGCATCCTCTTGAGGTCTAGAACAACGCCCAAACAAGTTTGGAGGCGGCAGAGTTGTTTTGGAGACGGATCGAACACACCAAAATTCAAGGGTTTCGTACGGTTTTAGAGAAATTGGAGCTCTTATTGACCGAATTGGCCTTGGTCACAGGTATGAAAGTTGTTCTACTCTTTGAGATCTTCAACTTTGCAAATTTTGAGAATTTTTGGAGAAAGTTGAATTTTCCGACGAGCCAGGGCGGCCGACCGCCACCCACGGTGGCGCGTGGCCAGTGGGCCATCAATGTTATTTTTAGGCTATGTTTGATATCCTGAATTCAGTTTTGATAGTGGTTTGACGAAAGTGGATCATTGAGCCAGATTCTTTACGATTCGTGGTTAGGTAAAAATGTGAATCGGCGATCCAACCGTTGGATCGTCACCAAACTTTGATACATTGTAGTACTTAATATTTGAAGAATGTGGAAACTTACGGATCTGGAATCCGAAGTATGGATCTTCTCGAATTGGATTTGTAATTTCATAAAATAAAAGGTTAATCGCCACTCGGTTTTGGAAATTGGCGGAGATCCAACCGTTGGATCATAACGAAACTTTAGTATGTTGTTCCATAAGCATAATGTGAATCATGAGAAGTTACGGATGGGAAATGTGATATGCGGATCTTCTGGATTGAGTTATGTAGGGTTGTGAACCCTACCGTCGATCTTTGATCGACGGTTGACTTATGGTCAATGAGTCTTGAATCACTCTTGAATGCCCTTGAGGATGTGTTTTATGTGAGTTATGTGTTCTATCGACAAGTATTCTGAGATGTGATTTAATAATTGTTCTAGGCGCCGATCGTTCGGGACGCTTCGGTAGTTGTTCTAGGGAGTTATAGCGCAGACTCCAGGTGAGTGGGCTTTTGTTTTCAGTATATATATATATATACTTGGTTGATTCCCATAAATACGTTTTAAAATGATTTTGTGAAATTGAATGCCATGTTGAATGCCATATATATATTCATTGCTATGTTATGTGATTATATGTTGAGGCACTGCGGGCGCCAGGTAAGTCAGGTAAGTATGTACTTTCGATATGGTGATTATGGTGATATCGATGAGATTAGATTATGGCTTATTTAGCTGCACATCGGGGTTTGTGCTCCGCCAGAGTAGGGCTTAGCTTTCACGTGATTGTTCATCTCCCGCACCGTACGCTCACCTTGGATCCAAGGCAGGTGCCAGCCTGTCGTACAGACCACTATAGGTGGTTCCGACTTGTAGGTGACCCGCGATTGTACTTTACTTATGCTCTGACAACGCGTGTAAAATGGGTCCATACCCACTGACAACGTACTCTGATAGTTAGGCACCTTTAGGTTTAAATCTATTCGCATTCTTCCATATCATCACTTTTTGGCTTCGTCACCTTCCAGGTGTCGGCCAGAACAGCTCGATTCGGAGTCCTAGTGGACATTCGGGATCGGGGTGTGTCACAAAATGTAAAATCTTCAAACTGAACATTATTTCTAGAACTGTACATTACCACTATTTTTAGAATTGAGCACTAACACTATCACTATTTCTAGAACTAAACACTGACTATTCGTAGAACTGAACAGTGATTATTTCTTAAACTGAATACTAGTACTATCAGTATTGTAGTTCCAGAAATAGTGTGGGTTATTTTGGTTTAGTTTCAGAAATAGTATTGGATATTTTGTTGTAATTTTAAAAATAATGTTTATTTTGTTCCCCACTACTACAAAATTATCTATAACTGGCGGTCCAAAAACCGACAAAAAACGTATATTACTGTCGGATTTTAAGCAAAATCCAACAGAAAATGGATGCAATGGCGGATATAATAAGCGACAGAATTGCCAGCGTCAGGAAATGAATTTTTCAACAAAAAATACTCTAAAACCGACAGAAATTGTGTCGGATATAACCGATAGAGAATATATTAATAATAAATAAATATGACCATTTATGCCAGCTAAAACCGACAGAACTTATGTCGGATATAACCGACAGAGAATTTATTAATAAGAATAAATAAAAGCATTAAAAATATATTAATAATAAAAAAAATATAAACCACTTTCTGCATTTTCCATATCCATGTATTCACTGCATTTTCAACCTGTTTCTGCATTGTCGGATATAAACCACTTTCTGCATTTTCAACCTATTTGACAACATGTTTCAAATCCTTCCATATTCACTGCATTCACTACACTTTCTACAATTTCCATATTCACTGCATTTTCCAAATTCAACCTGTTTCAAATCCTTCCTCTCTGATGATAACATGTTTGACTGGGGAAGAATTTGTATGGACTATTTATCTTAAACAACATCCATTATTGTTTGCTTCTTACAGTTATCTTAAATAAATGTGCTTGAACTCATGTCTAGCACACGCATATACCTTGAGCAGCAATTTTCCTCTGCTTCCTCCTATACTTCGTGATTTTGCTAGCTGTATTTGAGGTGTCTTGAGCAGCATCAGCACCATAATGCTATGCTAACTGTTCTGAGCAACGACATCCGCTCGTAACACTACCACCAATAGCATCCAACCCATTGAACAAACAACACAAAATTATTCAAGTTTTTCAATCACCTCTCGGCCGGGTAACTACTAACTACTAATAAATTTTAGCAAGTTTAAATTCGTACCCACAGTTCCCCATATGAGAGACACAGAGAGAGGGAGAAAGGGAGGGAGAGAGAGAGAGCGAGAGCGAGAGTGTTACCTTCTTCTTGTCCGATAACGGTAAGAATTAGAGTCATCGGAGTGTTTCGCCATATTCAAGATAGCTAAACTGGCAGTAAATGAGGAGAGAAGAGAAAGGAGAAGGAAATGAGGAGAGGAGAAAAGGGGGAAGGGAGAAGGCACCGACGCAAGGAAGAGGTGGAAGGGTTTTATTCTGGAAAATTTCATTACTGTTGGGTAAAACCGACAGAAACATTTTTTAAAATATAAAACCGACAAAAACATTTTCATTACTGTCTGTTATAGCCGACAGCAAAAAAAAGGCGGCAAAAATCTCCCCAACATTCTGTAATACCCTGAAAAATTTAAATATATGAATTATATATTCATCATTATGAATATGTGGAGAAAATCGAAAAATAAATCGATTTATGGTTTGAAAATAGAATTGGGAAAATTTTATAGTTTTATTTCCGGAAATTGTTATAATTTATGAAGTTTGAAGTTTGTAAATAAATTATTTAAAATCCGTAGACCTTTTGAGGTCACAATTTATATTTTTGAATAGAGCTCAATCTCACGAACGCGTAGGCGCAAACCGTTCGTGAAATGGAGTTATAACGAAGAAGTTATTTACAACAGAAGTTGAGGGTAAAATAGTCATTTTGATATTAAGTTGGAAGACTCCAGAAAATCTGGAGCCATGTGACATGCCACGTGTGTGGCTGGGATGAAAGAAAGAAACAAACTGGATGGCTAGGATTGAAAGAAAAGAATATAAAGGAGAAGAAAGAAGGGAAGAATGAGGGGGAGAAGAAAGGAGGGAAAGGAGAGGAAGGGGAAGCGGGGGATCCGTGACCCGCTCCTTGGGCAACTCGACCCGGCGGCTTCCTAATCAAATTCCGACGGGTTTTCACCCAATTTTCCGGCGAATTACACCAAACCAACTATGGTAAAACCATCCATGACCTTCCCTCTTCCTATTACACCCCAAAAATCAAGGGATTTGAACTTGAAATAGAGAGAAACCGCACGGTGGGGTGTGGCGGGTGTGTGATCGAATCAACTAAATCTGAAGTAAACTACATCCATCTCCACCACCATTAGACACCCTTTGAGGTCTGGAACAAAGCCCAAACAACTATAGGGGCGATGGAGCACTGGAGGTGACGGATTGAACACACCCAAATTCAAGGGTTTCCGGCGGTTCGTGGCCATTTTGAGGTGTTTCCCAGCCAAATTGGACTTGGTCATAGGTATGAAAGTTGTTCAACTCATTGAAATCTACATTTCTACAAAGTTTGGGAATTTTTGGGAATAGTTCAATTTTCCGACGAGTCAAGGCGGCGGACCGCCACCCGCGGCGGTGCTTGTGGCGGCGCGTGGCCAGTGAGCCGACGTCGTACTTTTAAGCAAATTTTAATGTTCTGAAACCAAATTTGATAAACATTTGGTGTGATTCACTTGTGAAGATAAATGGTGATTGTTAGTTAGTTATAAAAATATCGAAACTTATTGATTGAATTTGATTTGGTGAACTACGAATGGCTTGATCCCTATTGAGGGTACATAGGCAGTCTAACAAAAAATTAGATGCAGCCATAAAATAAGTAAGATTAAATAATTGAGAATTATCCTTTTGTTGAGAGTTGATTTAATCGAAGGAATTTGAGAAATAAATTGAGTTTGACATTATGTTTTGGGAATTAAACATTGGTTACAAATTTTTAATTGTGAGGGATTAGGAAATTGAGCAGTGAATTTGAATAATTGGTAGCTAACTAAACAAGAGTTTAGTTGGGCCTATCACTAATATTATTATTTTCCCAAATTAAAGCAAATGATTCGGGGCGGGGCGTTACACAATCCCTCCCAAAATTTTAAATTCCCTCCCAAAATTTTAATTTCCCCCCCAAAATTTTGTTACGATTTTAAAAAATAAAATAATAATTGTTTGGTTTAATAAATAAATAAATAATATGTATTTAATAAAATAACATATTAACCGGAGCCCCTGCAATGGCCTGTACGGTTAATTTATATATATAGCTCATCGCTCCATCTAGCCGGAGTCACCTAAAGTGACATGTACGGCAATATATCTACACACGAGTCGGAACCACCTGTAGTGGTCTGTACGACAAGACTGGATGTAAATAAATACGCTCTAGTGCTACGATCACGTGAAGACTGTGCGATAAATCGTGGGTCACCTACGAGTCGGAACCACCTATAATGGTCTATACGACAGGACTATGCACCTAACTTGGATCCAAGGTGAGCGTGTGGTGTGGGAGGTGAACATCACGTGAAGAACTATGCCCTGGCCCTGGGCGGGAGCACTAACACCGGGGTGCAGGTTGATGAGCTCAATATACATCTCAATATCATCATCTATATCATAACCATTCATAGCATAATATACTTACCTGGAGCTTACCTGGGCCTTCGCAGCACCATGCAACAATATACATATCATGATAATGCATATACTAACATATGATGCATGTATGACACGACATTTAAATCACCTTTCCTTTAAAGTACGTTTTCTGGGAAAAACGTCAAGTGTGTGTGTGTGTGTGTGTGTGTGTGTGTGTATATATATATATATAAAACAAAAGCCCACTCACTGGTATGTAGACGGGTCGTAACCCATGTGCCTAGCCTGGCTATGCTCGTCCTCCGGATAAGCCTCGCCTATATGAGAAATAACTGAAATAACGTTAATTAACGCTCACAAACAACACAAGCTAGTAACTTCTCATATATTGCTCAATTTGGGTATATGAATATACCACTGAGACTTACTCATCCTCATAAACATCCCCATATTTTTAAAATAATTTTCCGATCATCCACGCACCCTCACGCGCCAGCCAAGGCACGGCCAGACGCGCCCCCATGGGCGGCCACGTGCCTGGCACACTGACAGCGTCAGTAACGGCAGTTAGCGAATATTCCGTTAAATCCTAACGGTAACCGTTAAAGATGACTGACGGCGTTAGCATATTCCGTCAACTTTAACGGAATATGCTCCTGTCTTCTCCTGCGAGACGCCGGTCGCCGACGACTTCACCGGTTTCTGGGTAAAACTTCTAATCATCATATCTCACTCATTTTTCATCCAAAATTGATGAAATTTATATCAAAATGAAGCCCACAACAAGGAGAACTCATTCATACCTCTTTGAAGCTCCAAAAATCACGGGATATCGTCGGAGAAATTCCAAGAAAACCGGCCAACTTCGAAATTCACGATCCTAACGTCCAATTCCTTCCAATGAAGCACTCCAAGCTTCCTTAGGACCTCCTTAAGCTCCCTATGAGCTTAGATTTTCCTAAAAATCAACATTTTACGTCCATATGAATAGTGCATGAAAATTGGGGTTTCGGTTTCACGAGATTTCGAAAGTATCCTTACCTGGAATGGGTACCAATCAACTCATCTGAGCTTCACGAACACAATGGTGTCCTTTTTTACCACGATCTATAAGGTTTCGACGGGTTTTGGTGTTTGTCCGTACAAAAGAGAGAAGAGAGAGAGAAAAGGTCTGAGAGGTTTAGAGAGAGAGTGAGTACGGGAGTGAGAGAGAGAGAAAGGGTGAATGTGTGTGTGTGTGTTTGTGGTCAAAATACCACAATCAACTCCCAAAGTAAATACACACATACCTTAATTAATGCCTAGGGGCATTTTTGTCATTCCACGTCCGTCGTACGAAAACTCCGGGACGGGCTGTTACACGTGGGAATTGAGTTCATTAGACTCTAGGGTCATGAGTGAAAAAAAAAATTTTAAATATGTGTTTATTTATTTATTTTTAATCAATGTAACATATTAAAATAATAAAATTTTCATTTATATCGATTATAACCGTCAGAATACTAAACTAATAACCGCCAGAAAGTAAAATAATAAAATAGTCAATTTCTATCAGTTATAACTGCCACCATTAACTTAAAAACCGCTAGATTCTTCAAAAAATTTATTTTTAAAAAAGGATTCAAAAGTACTGTCGGCTATAACCGACAGGATTTTTTTGATATCCGCCAGGACTTTATGTCGGATATAACCGACATGATTTTTCAAATATCTGCCACTAATTAAATGATATGTCGAATATGATTTATCGAACAAGATTTTTCTAATATCCGTCACCTAAAGCTAATATTGTAGTAGTGCCCTTCCATAAATAGCTTGAGTTATTTTGGTTCAATTTCAGAAATAGTGTTGGACATTTTGATGTAGTTCTAGAATAGTGTTTATTTTGTTCTCTTCCATAAATAGTGAGTTATTTTGGTTCAGTTTAAAAAATAATGGGTTATTTTGCTGTAGTTTCAGAAATAGTGTGGGTTATTTTACAGTAGTTCCAAAGATATTGTTTGTGACAGCCCGTCCCGGAAAATAAATTTCGTTGACATGAATTGACGAAATTGCCATTGAGCGTTGCATGGGAATTTCATCTTGAAGTTTTACTTGGTAACCCTAGTTGAAGATTTGGATTTTTGGAGTAACCATGGTTATGTTGAGGCTTAGGTGGAAGTGTGAGGACCACACTTACACACCAAACCCTTTCTCCCTTACTCTCCCGTACCCTCTCTCAGAATCACTCTCTCTCTCTTCTCTCTCGTACGGACCGAAGACCTTTGTGTTCGTGAAGACCTTACGAGTTCAACCATACCAATTATAGGTAAGAAATCCTCTGATTTGACGTCAAATCATGAACCATCGATTTTGTCACTGTTCATGCATATGTGAAATTTTGATTTTCAGGGAATTTGAAGCTTATAGGAAGCTTAGTGAGGTCCTTACGTAGCTCGGAGTACTTCGTTTGAGGGTTTTAGCATCGAGATCGTGAGTTTCAAGCGTGGCCGGTTTTCCTCAAAATTTCACAGTGAGATCCCGTGAGTTTTGGGTCCCAAAACATGTATAACGTTGTTCTACTCGTCTCCAGCTTTCCATTGGAGTAAATTTCATGCAATTTGGGTTAAAAATGAAGAAGTTAGGACGAAAATACGAAATCCCCAGTTTCGGGCAATGGCGATGGTCGCCAGAGTTCAGAGGTAGGAGACGACAGAATATTCCGTCAAGTCTGACAGAATATTCCGACGTCGTCAGTTAGTTTGGAGGAATTTCATTAGGACTTAACAGAATATTCCCCAGTATATACCTGACGGCGTTGACTGACGCCGTCAGTGTGCCTGGCACGTGGCCGCTCGTGGGGGCGCGTCTGGCCGTGCCTTGGCCGGCGCATGGGTGGTCGAAAAATTTTTCTACAAATATGGGGATGTTCGTGAGGTTGTGTAGATCCTGGTGGTATATTCATATACCCAATTTGAGCATTATATGAGAAGTTATCACCTAGTTTTGTTTATGTGCTTTAAAATAACGCCTATATAGTTGTTACTCATATAAGTGAGACTTATCCGGAGGACGAGAGTAACCAGGCTAGGCACGGGGGTTACGACCCGTCTACGTACCAGTGAGTGGGCTTTTGTTTTCAGTATATATATATATACTTGACGTTTTTCCCAGAAAACGTATTTTTAAAGGAAATGTGATTTGAAATGCCATGTCATGCTCGTATTATAAATTAGCATATGCATTACCATAACTATGCATATTGTTGCATGGTGCTGTGGTGGCTCAGGTAAGCTACAAGTGAGTGTATCATGCTGGTAATAGTTATGAGATGAATAAGTCTGGGCGGGAGCACACGCTCATCTTGGATCCAAGTTAGGTGCACAGTCCTGTCGTATAGACCACTATAAGTGGGTTCGACTCGCAAGTGACCCGCGAATATTCGAACAGTCTTCACGTGATCGTAGCACTAGAGCGTATTATTATTATTATACCCAGTCTTGTCGGTCAGACCACGTGAGGTGGTTCCGACTTATGTGCAGATATGTATATACATGAAGATATATGATGAGATATGTGACGTATATACATGATGAATTATGTGATGAGATATGAGATTGAGATATGATTGAAATGAGCTCTAGATTTCACCGTATAGATCACGTCAGGTGACTTCGGCTAGTATATGAGTTATATTGAATTGCATCACCTGGCTTACATTGTGATATTATGATGCATTGGGTATGGCATAAGCATGGCATACGTATATTTATGTGGTTTTGGATACATTGAGCATGGTTTTGAATTATATTTATATACATATATATGTATCCTATTTTTCTGGGAAAGTATACAGGTTTTCCAGCGAGGGGATAGCGCTTTTGATATCGTATGATTTTAGAAAACCTTTGTTTTTGCCCACTCACATATTTGTTTTGCGCCCCTCCAGGTATTAGGTAGTTTTTGTTGGTGGCTTACGAGGATTCAACGGAGGTTCTTACAGACATCCTTCATGTAGGACCACCTTCGAGTGTTGTTTAATTAGTACTTTTGTGCTTGACTGCACTTAGGCTAGTTAAGCTCTGGTTGTGTAATTCACACTTATTCTCGCACTAGCATGCTATCTTAACTAGGATTGCTAGTTGCTCGGTTTTAATTTGTTCGTATTTCCCTTATTAATCTTGCTTCTGCACTGTGCTTATGGTTACGTCACACTCACGTGATGGCCAGCACGCCTCGATCTCGGTCGGGGTGTGTCAGTTTGGTATCAGAGCTCTAGGTTGTAGTTCTACATATTTTGTGAATTCCCTAATTATTCTTGATGTCTTCTGTCAGAACTATGCCGCCTCGTAAAGAGCCACGTCGTTCAGCCGAACCTAGTTTTCCTGATATCGCCCAATTAGGGGAAGCTATAGCCAATGCTATACAGTCTGCGTTATGTCCTGCTCAGAGGACTCCTCTTAAGGCTGTATACAATTTAAAGTTGTATAATTTTGTGGGAAATGAAGGGCTTTAAGGCGCAGAGAAATGGTTTAATCATGTGGAGAAGACCTTTCGGGTAATGCAAAGTCAGGGGAATCTTCTTCTTGATAGATGGGTTGAGACGACTACTTGGTTCTTAGGTAAGGAACCTGCATCCTTGTGGGAACTGAAGGCTCGAGCGCTAACTCGAGATGAAGCAGCTGATTGGGAAGTTTTCAAGAGTTTATTTATGAAAAGATTTTTTCCTCCAGCCTACATTGACAGTAAGAAGCAAGAGTTTACCAGTCTGAAACAGGGGAAGATGTCAGCGAATTTGTATTACAGGAAGTTCACTGACTTGTCTCGTTATCATCCAGATGTTGCTGCTAATCTGGTTGAGATGTTACGCCGTTTTATTTTAGGTACTAAAAAGAAATGGCATACTATGGCCAATACTACTTACTGTAATACTTACCAGGAGTTCTATGAGATTTTGTTTAGGGTTGAAGACTCAGAGAAGTTGCCCAGTGATTGTGAGGAAGAAAGACGGGAATTTGAGGCTATGAATTGACTATAGGCAATTGAATCGGGTAAGAATTGAAAACCGTTATCCATTACCGCGTATAGATGTTTTGTTTGATCAACTCAGAGGTTCCTGTGTGTTCTCAAAGATTGACTTGAGGTCGGGATACTATCAGTTGAAGATTAAGAGTGAAGATGTCCCTAAGACGGCATTCAGAACTCGTTATGGTTAATATGAGTTTTGTGTGATGCCATTTGGATTAACAAATGCACCAGCAGCCTTCATAGGTTTGATGAATAAGGTATTTCAGCAATACTTGGATAGATTTGTCATTGTCTTTATTGATGACATTCTAGTGTATTATAAGAAATTGAGGGAACATCAGCTATATGCTAAATTTAGCAAGTGCCAGTTTTGGTTAAATGAAGTGACATTCTTGGGTCATGTAATTTCAGCTCAAGGTATTTTGGTAGACCCTTAGAAGGTAGCAGCTGTAGAGAATTGGGAGCAGCCAAGAACCATTACCGAGGTACTGAGTTTCCTTGGCTTAGCAGGTTACTATCGACGGTTTGTTAAGGACTTTTCAGCTATTGCTTTACCACTTACAAGGTTGACTAGGAAGGAAGTTAAATTTGAGTGGGATGGGAATTATGAGCAGAGTTTTCAGCAGCTTAAGCATTGTCTCACTCATGCTCCGGTTTTGGCACTTCCTGATGATAGTGGTAACTTTGAGATTTATAGCGATGCTTTTTTGAATGGTCTGGGTTGTGTTCTGATGCAACATGGTAGACTAATTGCCTATGCTTCGAGGTAGTTGAAGTCTCATGAGATGAACTACCCTACTCATGATTTGGAGTTAGCAGCTATCATCTTTGCTTTGAAGATCTGGAGACATTATCTTTATGGTGAAAAGTGTAAGATATTTACAGATCACAACGATCTTCAGTATCTTTTCACCCAGAATGAGTTTAATCTTAGGCAGCGAAGGTGGTTAGAGTTGCTTAGTGATTATGATTACACGATTGAGTATCACCCTGGACGTGTTAATGTAGTGGTTGATGATTTGAGTAGGAAATCCCAAGGTCGGATCAGTGCTTTATATGCTTCTCGTGTTCCTCTTCTTGTAAATTTGAGGTCTACCAGAGTGAAATTGGAATTGGAAGAACAAGAAGAAGCTGTGGCAGAACAAGAAAAAGCCTTACTTGCTAGTTTCCAAGTTAGGCTACTCTGATTGATCGTATACTCGAGACTCAGATGAATAATGAAGAGATTCAAAAGCTAATTCATTTGAGGAATCAAGGGAAAAAGAAAGATCTTAGAGTTAGAGAGACGGATGGCATGCTTATGCAGGAGAATAGGATGTACGTGCCAAATAATGAGGAGTTAAAGAAGGCAATTCTTGATGAGGCACACATTTCAGCATATGCCATGCATCCAGGAAGAACTAAAATGTATCATACCATTAGGCCATTTTACTATTGGCCAGGTATGAAAAGGGAAATTGCAGAGTATGTCCGCAGGTGTGCAGTTTGTTAGCAGGTCAAAGCTGAAAGGAATAAGCCGTTTGGATTGATGTAGCCACTTTCCGTTCCACAATGGAAATGGGAAAATATTACTATGGATTTTTTGTACAAGCTTCCTCGTACACGGAACGGTTATGATGGCATTTGGGTGGTTGTAGATCGGCTTACCAAATCAACACACTTCATTCCAGTGAGGGAAAAGTATTCTCTAAACAAGTTAGCTGAATTGTTCATCACGAAGATTGTGAACTACCATGGAGTTCCTGTGAGTATTATTTCAGATCGAGATCCTAAGTTTACTTATAAGTTTTGGATAGCTTTTTAGGAGGCTCTTGGTACGAGATTACTGTATAGTACAACATATCATCCTCAAACAGATGGCCAATCCGAGAGGACGATTCAAACTTTAGAAGATATGCTAAGATCTTCTGTACTTAAGTTTGGTGATAATTGGCAGGCAAAGTTGGATTTAATAGAATTCGCCTACAACAACAGTTATCATTCTAGCATCAAGATGGCACCATTTGAGGCGCTTTATGGCAGAGCTTGTCGTGCACCCTTGTGTTGGTCAGAGGTTGGCGAAAGAGTGTTAGTGGGCCCTGAGATTGTGGAGGAGACTACTCAGAACATTCAGGTAATTAAGTCTAACCTGAAAGCGGCCCAGGATCGCCAAAAAAGCTTAGTAGACAGTCATGCCACTGACAGGGTGTATCAAGTTGATGATTGGGTATTTCTGAAGCTATCACCATGGAAATGAGTAGTAAGGTTCGGGAAGAAGGGTAAGCTGAGCCCTAGGTACATTGGACCTTACAAGATCATCGAACGAGTTGGTGAAGTTGCTTATAGGCTTGAGTTGCCTTCTAAGCTGTCTAAGGTACATAATGTGTTTCATGTTTCGATGCTTCGACATTATGTTGCAGATCCTTCACATGTGATACCTCCTCAACCATTGGAAATTAGTCTTGGTTTGACGTATGATGTGGACCCAGTGACTATTCTGGATTGGAAAGAAAAGGTTTTGAGAAATAAGACAGTGCACTTGGTGAAACTTCTGTGGAGGAATCATTCGGTGGAAGAAGCTACTTGGGAAACAGAGGATCGGATGAGAGAGATGTACCCAAGGTTGTTTTTATGAGTATCAGATGATGGTATTGGTTGTGTAAATTTCGAGCACAAAATTTTTATAAGAAGGGTAGGTTATGACAGCCCGTCCCGGAAAATAATTTTTCTTAACGTGAATTGACGAAATTGCCCTTGAGCGTTTCATGGGAATTTCACATTGGAGTTTTATTTGGTAACCCTAGTTGAAGATTTGGATTTTTGGAGTAACCATGGTTATGTTGAGGCTTAGGTGGAAGTGTGAGGACCACATTTACACACCAAACCCTCTCTCCCTCACTCTCTCATACCCTATCTCAAAATCACTCTCTCTCTCTCGAAATCACTTTCTCTCTCTTCTCTCTTGTACGGACGAGACCCAAAACCCTTGCAAACGTGACAGATCGAAGTGGAAAATGGTACCTTTGTGTTCGTGAAGACCTTACGAGTTCAACCATGCCAATTATAGGTAAGAAATCTTCTGATTTCACGTCGTTTGATGAACCATCAATTTTCTCACTGTTCATGCATACGTGAAATTTTGATTTTCAAAGAATTTGAAGCTTATAGGAAGCTTAGTGAGGTCCTTACGAAGCTCGGAGTAGTTCGTTTGAGGGTTTTAGACGTCGGGATCGTGAGTTTCAAGCTTGGCCAGTTTTCCTCGAAATTTCACGGTGAGATCCCGTGAGTTTTGGGTCCCAAAACATGTATAACATTGTTTTACTCGTCTCCAGCTTTCCATTGGTGTAAATTTCATGCAATTTGGGTTTAAAACGAATAAGTTAGGACGAAAATACGAAATCCCCAGTTTCTGGCGACGGCGACGGCGACGGTCGCCGGAGTTCAGAGGTAGGAGACAACGGAATATTCTGTCAAGTCTGACGGAATATTCCGACGCCGTCAGTTAGTTTGGACAAATTCTGTTAGGACTTAACGGAATATTCCCCGGTTTATACCAGACGGCGTTGAGTGACGCCGTCAGTGTGCCTGGCACGTGGCCGCGCGTGGGGGCGCCTCTGCCCGTGCCTTGGCCGGCGCGTGGGTGGTCGAAAAATTTTTCTAAAAATATGGGGATGTTCGTGAGGTTGTGTAGATCCCGGTGGTATATTCATATACCTAATTTGAGCATTATATGAGAAGTTATCACCTAGTTTTGTTTATGTGCTTTAAAATAACGCCTATATAGTTGTTTCTCATATAGGCAAGACTTATCCGGAGGACGAGCGTAACCAGGCTAGGCACGGGGGTTACGACCCGTCTACATACCCGTCTATATATATATATATATATATATATATATATATATATACACATACATACATATATATAACGTATTTTTAAAGGAAATGTGATTTGAAATGCCATGTCATGCTTGTATTATAAATTAGCATATGCATTACCATAATTATGCATATTGTTGCATGGTGCTGCGGTGGCCCAGGTAAGCTACAGGTGAGTATATCATGCTGGTAATAATTATGAGATGAATGGTGATGTTGTGATGCATATTGAGCTCATTAATCTGCACCCCGGTAAAGTGCTCCCACCCAGAGTTAAGGGCACAGTCCTTCACGTGATGTTCACCTCCCGCACCACATGCTCATCTTGGATCCAAGTTAGGTGCACAGTCCTGTCATATAGACCACTATAAGTGGGTTCGACTCGTAGGTGACCTGCGAATATTCGCACAGTCTTCACGTGATTGTAGCACTATAGCGTATTATTATTATTATACCCAGTCTTGTCGGTCAGACCACGTGAGGTGGTTCCGACTCGTGTGCAGATATGTATATACATGATGTGATATGATGAGATATGTGACGTATATACATGATGAATTATGTGATTAGATATGAGATTGAGATATGATTGAAATGAGCTCTAGATTTCGCCGTATAGATCACATCAGGTGACTTCGGCTAGTATATGAGTTATATTGAATTACATCACCTGCCTTACATTGTGATATTATGAGGCATTGGGCATGGCATAAGCATGGCATACATATATTTATGTGGTTTTGGATACATTGAGCATGGTTTTGAATTATATTTATATACATATATATGTATCATATTTTTCTGGGAAAGTATACAGGTTTTCCAGTGAGGGGATAGCACTTTTGATATCGTATGATTTTAGAAAACCTTTGTTTTTGCCCACTCATGTATTTGTTTTGCACCCATCCAGGTATTAGGTAGCGTTTGTTGGTGGCTTACGAGGATTCAACGGAGGTTCTGACAGACATCCTTCATGTAGGACCACCTTCGGGTGTTGTTTAATTAGTACTTTTATGCTTGACTGCACTTAGGCTAGTTAAGCTCTGGTTGTGTAATTCACACTTATTCTCGCACTAGCATGCTATCTTAACTAGGATTGCTAGTTGCTCGGTTTTAATTTGTTCGTATTTCCCTTATTAATCTTGCTTCCGCACTGTGCTTATGGTTACGTCACGCTCACGTGACGGCCAGGACGCCTCGATCTCAGTCGGGGTGTGTCATTGTTGGTTAATTTTGTTCAGTTTCAGATATAGTGGATTATTTTGCTACAGTTCCATAAATAGTGTGGGTTATTTTACAGTAGTTCAAGAAATAATGTGGGTTATTTTACAGTAGTTCAAGAAATAATGTGGGTTATTTTGGTTCAGTTTCATAAATAGTATGGTTATTTTGCTGTAGTTCCAGAAATAATGTTTATTTTGTTCCCTTCCAGAAATAATATGAATTATTTTGGTTCAGTTTCATAAATATTGTGGTTATCTTCTTGTAGTTCCAGAAATAATATTTATTTTGTTCCCTTCCCGAAATAATATGAGTTATTTTGGTTCAGTTTCAGAAATAGTGTGTATTATTTTGCTATAGTTTCAGAAATAATATGGGTTATTTTACAATAGTTCCAAAAATGGTGTGTGTTATTTTGGTTCACTTTTATAAATAGTATGGTTATTTTGTAATAGTTCCAAAAACAGTATGAGTTATTTTGTTCAGTTTCATATATAGTGTGGTTATTTTGCTGTAGTTCCATAAATAGTGTAAGTTATTTTGGTTCATTATTAGAAATAGTGTGGTTATTTTGCTGTAGTTCTAGAAATAATGTTTGTTTTGTTCCTTCCAAAAATAGTGTGAGTTATTTTGGTTTAGTTTCAGAAATGGTGTGGGTTATTTTGCTATAGTTCCATAAATAGTCGGTTATTTTACAGTAGTTCCATAAATAGTGTGAGTTATTTTGATTTAGTTTCATAAATAGTGTGGCTATTTTGATGTAGTTCCAAAAATAGTATTTATTTTGTTCCTTCCTGAAATAGTGTGAGTTATTTTGGTTCAGTTTTCAAAAATAGTGTGTAATTTTGATGTAGTTTCAAAAATAGTGTGAGTTACCAATGCCCCCTTAGTTGATATGATTTCGTATATAATTTCGATACTTATTTTATGTAAGTAAAAAAATTGTGGATGAAGAGAAAATACTTTTTGAAAGGTTACTAGATGGGAGGTTTGTACCGGTGCCCATGTTTAGAATTAGAAAATAAACCAGGGATGTCTATTTCTTGATTCACCTTTGCAAACTAAACTAGGGGTTGTTTAGTATAGTTGCTCACAGGCTCAAAAATCATTTGATGTAATTTCAAGAAAACTTTCTACATATTTTGAACTCGCCATCTCACTTTATTGGCAGCGACCATGATGTATCAGTCGGTATTACGTTCTTTCTGCATGGTTGACATGCGCTCGAACAAGAAAGCAATATCAATTCGGATGCTCAAGCTCTAATTTGTACACATAATTCAACACCCGTGAAAAGAAGAAACCTGTTTGTAGAAGACATTTCTACTTGTTACATAATCGTATGTTGTATATCAGACAAAACTTAAGAACCCCAAAGAGCTGAGAACAACCACAAGCACAAGGTTAAAGGATTGCCTGTATAGCTTCACTTCTCATGGAGGTCCAATGTACCCCACAAGAGTTGTTCGTCATGAGGCATGGGATGCATTAGATCTGCTTTTCCCGTTGGCGGATACCCTCGGCATCTTATAAGCGTGTTGATTGCTATATCCATTATGGTCCTTCCCCTTCCTCTTTGAGCATGTGCTTCTCCTCCACTGCAACATGTATTGTCAGATCAAATTCCATCAAAGTGCCAATCAAGATACACTAATTCACACAGATTTCAATACCAACTTTTTCATCGTTTCTCATCAACCAAGTAGAAAAACAAAAAACAAACAAATTTGATTCGATTTAGTCTACTAGTGCTAAAGTGTTAAAGCACTAACCGCTAGAGGACCATTCAAAGATGAATGGAAGAAATGGAAAATATACAGAACCAAAGTCTCCAAAGCATATGTTGAAATCAAAAAATGATGGCACCAAGAATTCGGCTCCCATATGCCTTAATTAGTATGCTACTGCATTTGAAAAGATGGTCTTTGCCAATGAGGCGATCAACCCATGCAATAAGAAGCTTCATGGATATGTTTAAGGAAGCCAAATAAAAAGGGACATTAATTCCAAAAAAGCACAAACCACTCAAATCACCAAAAGCATACCATAAGATCAAAGTAAAACTATGACTTGAAAATGACAGAAGCGGGTGGAGTCACCACTTCATAGTACTACTAATTGAATACCATTCAAGGTTATAAGTTATAAGGCATAAGTCAGCATATACTTTCAACAGAAGACTTGAAAAACAAGTTTCATTAGACAACTCAGAGCTTCCATAAAAGAATCCGATTATATGAATGAAATCTAGTAAATCATTCAATTCATATGTGACAAATTGAACTTCATTTTCAATGCAGCTCTATGTGAATGACTATCTGCTCATGAATGCACAGGGTATATAGTTCTCCTAATATCGACCCCAATATTTTGCACAAGGCACTTTACAAGCTTGACTTGCCACAACAAAAACAAATAGTCTTTACAGAGGAAAATCAAAAGTTTTTTTAAATAGAATCAAAATAATGACTAATGACGTAGACACGCACGTAATAATTTAATTCAAGGGAAATGCAAGTTACACAACATAAACTCAACACAAAAACTTTATTAGACATAGATGGCAGCATCAACACTAAGTTGTAACTTATACCTATCATCAATCTAATAAAATTAAGAGGTACAAGCTAAAAACCTCTGCCCGAATCCATTGGACATCTTTCACCAAAAACTCAGCAGCCATATTTTGATATTCCCTTTCAAGGACAACGCAGATGTCATTGGCCAGCGCCTCCTCAACATTCATACCACCCAAAGCAGTCAAATCAATATCTCCATCAGGCAGATAGGTCTTTAGAGGTACAACTCAATCGTGGCAAGGTAATTAAATGAATACTATCATTTATCATTTTCGCTAAAGCGAAAGGTCAATAGAAATAGATAAATCGCGGCAAGGTAAGTTTCAGCTGACACACCCCGTCTCAAATAGGGCGTGCTGGCCATCACGTGAGAGTGATGTAACCATAAGTACAGTGCGGAAACTAAGAAAATAAATAGAAATACGAAGAACTAAAAAACTGAATCACTAGCAATACTAGCTAAGAAAAGATGCTAGTACGAGTCTAAGTGTATAAATACACATTCAGAGCAATAAGAACTTCTAGTTGCAGTCAAGGACATTACTAAGATAAAACACCCGAGGGTGAATCCTACTTTTGTGAATTCTGTCAGAACTCCGTTGGATCCCTCGTGGCCACCAAAGCACTGCTACCTAGAATCTGGAGGGGCGAAAAACAAAACGCGTGAGTGGGCAAAAACAAATCTTTTCAAAACATTTTCTCTTTTCAAAGGTTCTAACCCCTCGCCGTAAAACCTGTATAATTTCCCATAAATATATAATATGTATATACTTATCTCAAAACCATGCTCAGAAGTAGTGATATGCAAGGTATATGCCATGTCAAATATATCTCATCAAATCATATAACTATGTCAGGTAAAATCTCATCATAGATAATAACATGTCCACCGAGTGATCAGCTCGGCTGAACTATAGCTCATAATCAATCTCATCATATCTCATCATCATATATAAAAATATCTTGCACAAGAGTCGGAACCACCTCACGTGGTCTAACCGACAAGACTGGGTGTAAATAAATACGCTCTAGTGCTACGATCACGTGAAGACTGAGCGCTAATCGCGGGTCACCTACGAGTCGGAACCACCTATAGTGGTCTGTACGACAGGACTATACACCTAACTTGGATCCAAGGTGAGCGTACAGTGCGGGAGGTGAACATCACGTGAAGGACTATGCCCTGGCCCTGGGCAGGAGCACTAACACCGGGGTGCAGGTTTGTGAGCTTTCAACACATCTCAACATAAACATCATTTCATATTAATCATTCTCTATCATCAATATATATACTCACCTGATACTTACCTGTGCGTCCACAGCACTAATTACCATTATATACAGCTACTAATGCATGAATAAAATAGATATATACTTTGCATGGCATATCATATCGCATTTCATATCACATTTCACTTAATTGATTTTCTGGGAAAAATATCATTTATATAGGAGCCCACTCACAAATATGTCAAACGGTCACAACCCCCGAGCCTCGATTGATGGCACTCATCCTCTGGATAGGCCTCACCTATATGCGTAATAACCGAATAAACGTTATTTAATGCACATAACCAACAATAGGTAATAACTTCTCATACATTGCTCAATTTGGGTATATGAATATACCACAGTGATCTACACAATCTCATGATCATCCCCATATTTTTAAAATAAATTTTGGACTTCTCACGCGCCACCACGCGCCGGCGAAGGCACGGAGCTACGCGCCCCCACGCACGGCCAACCCTGACGGAATATTCGCTCTTCTTCCCCAGCGAACCTCCGGTGCCGTCGCCGTCGCCGGTAACTGGAAAATTATTCAAAGCTTTATATCTCACTCGTTTTTCATCCAAATTTCATGAAACGAGTACCAAATTGAAGCTCTTAACTTGTAGAACATTTCCTTACCTGTTTAAAGCCCCCAAGATCACGGGATCTCGCTGGAGAAATTCGAGAAAAATCGGCCAAACTGCAACTCGAGCTTCCCGACGTCCAAAACACTTCAACTTTCTTCTCCGAGCTTCGTGAGAGTGTCTAGAAGCTCCTTACGGTCTCAAAACCGACTAAAACCTCCACGATCAAACGTGTATAAACAATACCTGAAAAATGGGATCTCGGGTTCTCGGGTTTCCGAAGGTTCTACTAACTGAAAATGGTATGGTTAAGACCCTTAGGTTACCTAGAACTCGAATATGAACTCCAAATGGTCGATCTATGGATGAAAGGCTTGGTTCAAGGTTTTTCCATACAGTTGTACGGAAATGGGAGAAGATCCAAGGGGGAAGAGAGAGAGAGTTACGGGAGAGAGGGAGAGTTTGTGTGTGTGTGGTCCACGTGGGTCACCAATCACCACAAACCGTTTTCTAAGTTCTTATTGGGTCCAAAACATTAGGACCTACAATAATTGGCCCGAACCTTTGGCCCAAAACGCAAACACTATCAAATGCCCAAGGGCATTTTCGTCAATTCACGTCCTCGAGCATAAAATATTCCAATATCTCGGGACGGGCTGTTACAATCTACCCACCTTATAAAAATTTCGTCCTCGAAATTTACTTAACCAAAAACATCCACTAGTACTCATAAAACAACCTTAGATATATGTTTCTCATCCATTTCTCTGTTTCCCAAGCAGCTTCTTCTACTGAATGGTTTCTCCACAACACTTCACCAATTTCACTGTCTTATTCCTCAAAACCTTATCTTTCCAATCCAAACTGGTTCCTCATCATAAGTCAAATCCGGATTGATTCCCAAAGGTTCATGAGGAATCACATGCGACGGATCTAAGACATAATGACGAAGCATCGAAACTTGAAACACATTATGTACCTTGGATACCTCTGACAGCAACTCAAGTCTATAAGCAACTTCACCGACTCATCCGATGATCTTGTAAGGTCCGATGTACCTAGGGCTCAACTTACCCTTCTTCCCGAACCTTACTACTCCTTTCCACAGTGACAACTTCAAAGATACCAAATCACCAATCTCAAACACTCGATCAGTGGCACGCCTGTCCATTAAGCGCTTCTGACTATCCTGAGCTGCTTTCATGTTAAACTTAGTCACTTGAACATTCTGAGTAGTCTCCTCTACTATCTTAGTATCGTAAATTTCATCATGCCCACAATTCCAAAAAAAAATCAACACACATGACATCTCTTTCATGGCCTTATGGTGTCACCTTCGGGAAACTGGCATGACCAACATACCCAAAAAGTTCCACAGATCCGTAAGCCTCAATCTCTTTTCCATAAAACAAATAAATAACTGTTGCACTTGACTGGAAAGGTTACTGCTCCCTCGCTGAAATAACATACTTGTCTTAGTAAGTCGATCAACATTCACCCAAATTCCATCACAGCCATTTAGTGTACGAGGAAACTTGTATACAACATCCATAGTAATATTTTCCCGTTTCCATTGTGAACGGAAAGTGACTGCGTCAATCCAAAAAAAAAAACTTCTTTCTTTCCGCTTTAATCTACTGACAAAGGCAACCTATTTACTTACTCGGCAATTTCTCTTTTCAAACCCGGCCAATAATAAAATGGTCGAATGGTATGATACATCCTAGTTCTTCCTAGATGCATAGCATAAGTCGAACAATATACTTCATTCAAAATTTCTTTCTTTAATTCTTCATTATTTGGCACATACGTCTTGTTCTCTTGCATAAGCATGCCATCTGATTCTCTGATTCTGAGGTCTTTCTTTTCCTCTTAATTCCTTAAATGAAATTTTTTTTTTTTTTTTAATTTCCTCATCATTCACCTGAGCTTCAAGCACACAATCAACCAAAATTGGCCTAACTTGAAAATTAGACAATAAAGCTTCTTCTAGATCTTTCACCGTAAGTTCCACTTCAGTAGATCTCAAATCCGTAAGAAGCGGAACATGTCAAGCATCCAAAGCATTAATCCGACCTTGGGATTTCCCACTTAAAGCATCAGCCACTACGTTTGTACGGTCACCCTGGTCGTGCGATCATAATCACTAAGCAACTCAATCCACCTTCGTTGCCTAAGATTAAAATCCCTCTGAATAAACAGATATTGGAGACTCTTATAATCTGTAAAAATCTTGCATTTCTCACCATCAATATAATGTCTCCAAATCTTCAAAGCAAGGATGATAGCCGTTAATTCCAAATCATGAATAGAGTCATTCATCTCTTGAGGCTTTAACTGACGCGAAGCGTAAGCAATTACTCTACCATGCTACATCAACACACATCCCAAACCATCCAATGAGGCATCACTGTAGACCACATAATTACCGCTATCATCTGGGAGTGTTAAAACAAGTGCATGAGTGAGGAAATACTTCAATTGCTGAAAACTTCGCTTACAATTTTCATTCCCCTCAAACTTAACCTCTTTTCTCATCAATCTCGTCAATGGCAAAGCAATGATTGAAAAATCCTTAATAAACCGTCTATAATAGCCTGCTAAGCCAAGAAAACTCCGAACCTCAGTCACGGTTCGTGGTTGTTCTAAATTCTCCACCGTTGCTACCTCTTAAGGATCCACTTGAATACCTTGAGCAGATATCACATGTTCCAGAAATGCCACTTGATTCATCTAGCATTGGCATTTACTGAACTTGGCATACTACAAATGTTCCCTCAATTTCTTTAATACCAATTTAAGATGTCTAGCATGGTCTGCTTTCGTCTTAGAGTACACTAGAATATCATCAATGAAAACAATAACAAACCTGTTGAGATATTCCTGGAATACTTCATTCATCATACCCATAAAAGCAGCATGCACATTCGTAAATCCGAATGGCATCACCAAAAACTCATAAAGACCATCGCGAGTCCTGAAATCAGTCTTAGGAACATCTTCACTGCTAATCTTCAACTAATAATGACCAGACCTCAAGTCAATCTTTGAAAACACACAAGCACCTCTAAGCTGATCAAACAATAATCAATGTGCAGCAATAGATAACGATTCTCAATCGTTACCCGATTCAATTGCCTATAATCAATGCATAGCCATAAGATCTCGTCTTTCTTCTTCACAACAAAACTGGGGCTCTACAAAGTGACGTACTAGGTTGAATGAAACCTTTATCAACCTATTCCTGCAACTGAACCTTCAATTCCCTCAATTCAGCAGGAGCCATTCTATAATATAAGATCTGTACCCAGAGACAAATAAATAGTAAACTCCACATCTCCGTCTGGCGGCAATCCATGTAATTTATCAAGAAACACATCAGGAAAATGTCTAATCACCTTTACATCTTCTACACTACTCAGAGCAACATCATTCAACACCACATGAGCTAAGTATCTTTGGCAGCCTTTTGATAACCATTTCTTTGCTCTCATAGCATAATTAATGGCATGCCTTACTTCACTTTGCTCAACCACAAAAGTAACCTCTCGTAATCCAAGACGATGGAAAGTAACTAATTTCCCGTAGCAATCTATCTTGGCACGATCATAATACAACCAATCTGTGCCTAGAATAATCATCGAAATCTGCCATATCTAACGAAATAAAATTCGCTGACATAACTACATCTTCTACCATCACTGAACATTCTGAATAAACACAATACTAACATATAATGAGCTCCCTGATTACTTGCTTAACGAATCCCAACGGATAAGTTATTAATATTACGATCTGCAGCCCGCGATACCGATAACTCACTGTTGTTTCGATAAGTAAGTAACAATTCCTGAGGGTGCAATATTACCATTTTGCCCCTTATTGGGAAATACATATATATGCATGGATTGTGCTCATTCAATACTTTCTTTACAACATCGTCAAGAACATAAATTTCTGCAACATAATCCATAAACTCTAGCAAAGTGACCAAAATGTTTAGCGTACCCATAATCAAATCTGGATGGCTCTGAACATCCTGTAGTGTGATGTTAACACGTCCCTGGGCTTGTTGTCGTCCATCACGACCTCTATTAGCTTGATTACCTCGCTCTTGCTCACCACAGCCTATCTGACCATAACTATTAAATCCAGGAACCTGCTGAATCGGCGCTAGTAGTGGCAAAGAAGACTACTGGGGCATCTACTGATTCTGGGGACAATTTGCAGCTCTATGTCCCATTTATCCACCTGCAAAGCATCCACTGCTTTCTCGTCTACACTCTCTAAAGTGTAGTACTGCACCTACGAAACAAAGGTACATTTCCTCCACCAGCATCTCTCTACCTCTGGAATCTGGAACCTCCAGTAAATCTACTATCTCGCATCTGACCAATGGCACTAAAACCTCTGCTGGAAGGACTGGTACTAGCTTCACTTCTTTTGAAGCTTTGAGTCTTTCGAGGTCCTTGAGATGACTGACCTTTACCTTGGTCATCTTTCCTCTTATTCACATTCTTTTCCTTCTTCTTCTTTACTCTCGCTAGGCATATTCTCTTCAATACTCAACAAAATCTCATAAAATTCCTGGTAAGAAATACTATGAATAGTGGTCGCCACAAAACGCCACTTCTTTTTAGTACCCAGCTTAAAACAACATAATATTTCCTCCAAATTAGCAGCAACATCTGGATGATAACGAGACAAGTCCGTAAACCTTCTATAATACTCATTAGATGTCCTTTTTCCTTGTCTCAAATTTGTAAACTCTTGTTTCTTACCATCAATATATGCCGGAGGAATAAACCCTTTTCTTAAACAACTCTTTAAACAATTCTCAATCATCTATTTCCTCCGGTGACAACTGATAAGCCTCCTGTCTCCACCAGGATGCAGATTTAGTACTCTAAACCAGGTAGTCGTCTCGACCTACCTTTCAAAAGGAAGATTCCCTTGACTTTGCATAACCTGAAACGTCTTTTCCAAATGATTAGGCCATCGCTCTGCTCTCTCAGGTCCTTCATAATTCCATAAAATGATTCAGCTTCAACTTATAAACAGTCTCAAGAGAAGTCCTTTGGATAATAGACTGAATCATAGTAGCAATAGCTTTCCTTAACTATGCTATATCGAGAAACTAGGCTCATCTGTACGACATGGCTCTCTACGAGGCGGTATAGTTTTGACAGAAGACACTAGAAAATTCTCAAGATATACAGGACTGCAACCTAGGCTCTGATACCAACTGACACACCCCGTCCCAAAGAGGGCGTGCTGGCCATCACGTGAGAGTGACGTAACCATAAGCACAGTGCGGAAGCTGAGAAAATAAATAGAAATACGAAGAACTAAAAAACCGAATCACTAGCAATACTAGCTAAGAAAAGATGCTAGTACGAGTCTAAGTGTATAAATACACATTCAGAGCAATAAGAACTTCTAGCTGCAGTCAAGGACAATTACTAAGATAAAACACCCGAGGGTGAATCCTACTTTTGTGAATTCTGTCAGAACTCCGTTGGATCCCTCGTGGCCACCAAAGCACTACTACCTAGAACCTGGAAGGGCGAAAAACAAAACGCGTGAGTGGGCAAAAGCAAATCTTTTCACAACCTTTTCTCTTTTTAAAGGTTCTAACCCCTCGCCGTAAAACCTGTATAATTTCCCAGAAATATATAATATGTATATACTTATCTCAAAACCATGCTCAGAAGTAGTGATATGCAAGGTATATGCCATGCCAAATATATCTCATCAAATCACATAACTATATCAGGTGAAATCTCATCATAAATAATAACATGTCCACCGAGTGATCAGCTCGGCTGAACTATAGCTCATAATCAATCTCATCATATCTCATCATCATATATAAAAATATCCTGCACACGAGTCGGAACCACCTCACGTGGTCTAACCGACAAGACTGGGTGTAAATAAATACGCTTTAGTGCTACGATCACGTGAAGACTGAGCGCTAATCGCGGGTCACCTACGAGTCAGAACCACCTATAGTGGTCTGTATGACAGGACTATGCATCTAACTTGGATCCAAGGTGAGCGTACAGTGCGGGAGGTGAACATCACGTGAAGGACTATGCCCTAGCCTTGGGCGGGAGCACTAACACCGGGGTGCAGGTTTATGAGCCTTCAACACATCTCAACATAAACATCATTTCATATTAATCATTCTCTATCATCGATATATACTCACCTGATACTTACCTGTGCGTCCACAGCACCAATTACCATTATATACAGCTACTAATGCATGAATAAAATAGATATATACTTTGCATGGCATATCATATCGCATTTCATATCACATTTCACTTAATTGATTTTCTGGGAAAAATTTCATTTATATAGGTAGATACAGAAAACAAAAGCCCACTCATAGATATGTCAAAGGGTCACAACCCCCGAGCCTCGATTGATGGCACTCATCTATATGCGTAATAACTGAATAAACGTTATTTAACGCACATAACCAACAATAGGTAATAACTTCTCACACATTGCTCAATTTGGGTATATGAATATACCACAGCGATCTACACAATCTCAGGATCATCCCCATATTTTTAAAATAAATTTTGGACCTCTCACGCGCCCCCACGCACGGCCAACCCTGACGGAATCCCTAACCGCCGTTAGGAATATTTCGTGGAATATTCCGTTAAAACTAATAGAAACCGTTAAAACTAACCTGACGGCGTCAGAATATTCCGTCAAACTTGACGGAATATTTGCTCTTCTTCCCCAGCGAACCTCCGGTGCCGTCGCCGTCGCCGGTAACTGGAAAATTATTCAAAGCTTGATATCTCACTCGTTTTTCATCCAAATTTCATGAAACCAGTACCAAATTGAAGCTCTTAACTTGTAGAACATTTCCTTACCTGTTTAAAGCCCCCAAGATCACAGGATCTCGTCGGAGAAATTCAAGAAAAATCGGCCAAACTGCAACTCGAGCTTCCCGACGTCCAAAACACTTCAACTTTCTTCTCCGAGCTTCGTGAGAGTGTCTAGAAGCTCCCTACGGTCTCAAAACCGGCTAAAACCTCCACGATCAAAAGTGTATGAACAATACCTGAAAAATGGGATCTCAGGTTCTCGGGTTTCCGAAGGTTCTACTAACTGAAAATGGTATGGTTGAGACCCTTAGGTTACCTAGAACTCGAATATGAACTCCAAAAGGTCGATCTGTGGATGAGAGGCTTGGTTCAAGGTTTTTCCATACGGTTGTACGGAAATGGGAGAAGATCCGAGAGGGAGGAGAGAGAGAGTTACGGGAGAGAATGAGAGTTTGTGTGTGTGTGTGTGTGGTCCACGTGGGTCACCAATCACCACAAACCATTTTCTAAGTTCTTATTGGGTCCAAAACATTAGGACCTACAATAATTGGCCCGAACCTTTGGCCCAAAACGCAAACACAATCAAACGCCCAAGGGCATTTTCGTCAATTCACGTCCTCGAGCATAAAATATTCCAATATCTCGGGACGGGTTGTTACATCAGCTCCAAACAACAAATTAATCTAAACAAACAATTTATATGCAAAATTCAAATTCACCCAAATAAATTTTCATGCGCAATTCATAAACTATACATACAAATATATCAGAAATTGGTTGTTTTGTCGCTCAATAAGCACAACACTTTGAATAAAAAAAAGTCAAAGACAAAGATTTATACCTTTGTTTTCTATGATTTTTGCTCAGGTTCTTGCCAATATTAGATGGATGCACATAAATATCTAAGTCTATAATAACATGAAACAAAGAAAAGAGACGCACGGTGAGAAATAAAATACAGAGTAACAACTTCAATCTGAACAATCGAGACGGTGAATTTCCGATCGCAGCTATTGTCCTTGCTTAGAAGATCTACAACAGAAGCCAAAATGCATTGTTTTAGATGCTAATTACGCTCAATCGAGAGACAAAAAACAGTCGAAAGATCACAGAGACGAAGAGAGAGAGTGAAAACAATTGCCTAACTTTGGCTTTTTTGCCGATGGTGAAAACTCCAGGTCCCTTTCTCATCTTTACAGAAGGGAGACAGAGTGAGAAATTTTGGGAGAGGGAGTGACAAAATCATACCATTTTGCATGTCGGAGATCCTCTGTGATTTTGACAGAGATGGAGACGGCTCAAAATTTAAGTTTGGGGTTCGGATATGTGGTTTTTGCATGGTGGCAAAGACAAAGATGGAGCTGCAATGCAAGATTAGAAAGAAAAATGGAAGGTTTTGAATACCAAGGAGAAGGGTTTAGGAGCTGCGATGCGAGATTAGAAGGAAAAATGGAATGTCTTGAATGCCAGGGAGAAATGGGGGGAGAAAGAGAATAGCAGAGAGAGCCATAAATGAAGGGAGATATTAGACGGACGTAGGCTTTGCCGTCAGGGACAAAATCGGAAAGTCAATATTTGGTCCATTTTAATTGGACTGGTTTAGTGTTGGGCTTTATCCTAACCATTAAATAAAGTTTGTATATGATTTTTGGTTAACATTCAAAATTTTCAAGCTATTTTTATTAGTTTTCCTTACTTTTATCTCACTGTACTTTTGATGTGAAGCTTCTAAAATGTTGTGAGGAATGAGAGGTAAAGCAAACTAATTGTCTCACTCATTACGTGAAACTAATTATAGTTAAGATTTTTCGGTTGTGAAGAGCTTACTTAAACTCCAAATGCTATTGGGTTGGTATCTCAAGTAACGCATTGCCATAATACATGATTAGCTTGAAAAATTAAATATAAAATAATACATGAGTAGCTTGAAATGTTGGAAATTGATTTAAATTTTCAGTTGAATGGAAATTAGAAAAGTTGAAACCTTGATAAAAGTACCAACCAATAGGAAAATAGTAAATATAATTAGTTACTTAAGTGAAAATATGCCATATGAGTTTGGTGCATGGATGATGACCGTATATCTCCAGAAGCTGGGAAACATCATATTGCATGCAATTTTGTGATGAAAAGGTACCATGTGATTATCCGGCATTGTTCTATATGAACACTTGTGATGGGGTATCAAAAGCCTGTAAATCAGTAACCCCTCTGCAATTAGAAATAACTCCTATATTCATATATTCATGCATAATGCTTTATTGTTAGAGAGTTTTATAGTGTCACATCGAGTTCATATAAGAGAGTTTTCAACACAATCGTGATTCACTAGGAGCTTTGTGATTTGGAGTGCTACTATTGCAAAAACGTGGTTGTTGCATCCTAGGAGACAAGAGCCGATCAATGATGAGCACCATACTAAAACGTAAACTTGTCTTAAGAATAGAATGTCTAACATTTGCCTTGAGCGAGTTTCAAGTTTTTCTAATCCATTTTCATGAGCATTTAGCATTTTTATTACTGTTCGTATACATTAAGTTTTGTGTTTAATTACATCATGACTTATTCATCAAATAGCAAACTGAGGGTTGGTACCTTTTATTATGGAAAAACTTTACTGGGATTCCTTGGTCCCATTATCTCTAGCAAACCCGTATCATCACAGTCACTGTTCTAAAAATCATCACCTAGCACCGTCTAGCCGCTAGATGGTTGGCCACCACCTTGATTAATGCCTAGACGTTTGAAAATTAAGAAATGGTGCCTAGACCTACTGAGGTGCCCACCTAGACCGCCTAGGCACTCACTTAGACAGAAAATAGACAACTTTCATTTTGCATTTTTTTTTTAATAAATTGTAAGAGACTTGTTGCATACTTAAATGAAAACACATTACATCATTGTTCCCCATGTTTTCATTATGTTCCAATACTTCATAATATATATATATATATGTCATTGTATTTTGTAGTTTATAATGAAATAATATATATTTTAAATATAAGCAGACACTTATTTACACGAAATATAATAGATTTACTTAAATCCGCCTAGACGCCCCCACCTAGCAGCCTAGACGCTAGGCCCTAAGCTCTAACCCACCGTCCGACTAGCACCTAACTTTTGTTAGAACCTTGATCACGGTTAACTCGACTTCATTTACATTGGCGTGATAATTTTCTAGTGAGTTGTGCTACATGCCCAATCACGTGATGGCTCTATTGAACTTTCTCTCATTTTGTCATATTTGAAATTGGTTCTTGACAGTGTAGCTCTACAATCGAAATAATTAAGGACAGCCGGGCTAATTAATCCTAGGCGGTTAATAACTAACCACATTTATTTATTTTTTAAATAACTAACTGCCACGTCATTAATCCTAGCAAACAGGGTTTATTATTTATTTTAAAAAATTCTGAACAGAAAGCTAGTGGTGGTGAGTGGCAGTCGTACCTTGTGACCTGGAGTGGCGGTCCCCACTAAAGACTTTATCGGCACCAGGCAGTCATAGTTGTGGACAGGAGAGAGTTGCACGTAGCATCATCACAAAATCGGCCACGATTATTTCTCAATTTGCGGCCAACCTCTAATTCATCTGCACAGTGGGTCTCCTGTTTCTCCGCATCGCACCCCACGAATCATTAAGTGAGCCTGCAAGACAAGTTCTCGATTGCTTGTGGAACAAGTGATCACCAGAGTAATGTTACACATGTTTATACTAATTGATGTAAAACAAGGTACTTTCTTTCTAGCTAGCACATGTTTTACCATCCAATTAACTTACACATATGCACATCCTTTTGTTGGAAGTAAAGGCAAATTCTTCAAAAGGGTTCTATCATTTGTTACCAAAGCAAGGCACCGTAGCAGGTATCGCATCGAGCTTTGTGTGAGTTATGACTTCATGATCATGGACCGAATGAAGTCTTCGCAAAGGGTCCGATAGTTGGAAAACTAATAATAACCAAAGAAAATGGGAGGCTTTGCAAATTTAACTTAACTAAGTTGGTTAGAACAATGTATTAAACCGTTCTGTGCTCAAGTTCAATTTTTTTTTTTTTGTAGTAAAGATAAATTTAATGTAGAACATCGCTTGTAAATATAATAAAAAAATCGAAGTCTCCAATAATATTTTTTCTTCCCAAAACTCACCTTTCTTTCTTATGTACATGTTAAAACTCAACATAGTTCCTTGTTCACACAACTTTGAACCTACAAGGCTATAACTAATAAACTCGGCAACCAAACTGAAAATGCGAAACAAAAAATAAAAATTCAAAACTTCGGTTAACTATAAAAAATCAAACCGATATCGAACCAAAATTTTCGATAAAACAAAAAAAATGAATTTGTTTCGGTTTGTTAAACCAAAAAATTGGATTGAGCTAACGAAATTTAAAAGTAAACCGAAAAGTTTGATCATTTTCGATTTCGGTACTTTCGGTTCAGAAAATACCAATCCTAAAACTAACACATGATATTGATAAAGGCGTGACAACGCCAGTGCTATATACTTGTCCACACAGTAAAACTTCCATCTATGAGATTGTGACGAGAGAAAAGCAAAGACAAGGGACCATCATTATTAGGTTAATGTTTGAGAGACTATATTTTTGTATTACATTAGTGTCTCATTTGATCTGACAAATGATGTGTACATGTCATGTTAATTAATGAATCTATCTAATTAGATATTGGTTGTATGTATCACTTGTCACATAAAATGGTACATTAATGTAGTTTAAAAATATGGTATCCTTAAGATATGTATCACTTGTCATATAAGATGTGTACATATCACGTTAATTATTATTTTTTGCCAAAGCTGAGGTACCCCACACTCGGAAGAATATGACTAATCTATGGTAGGGCCGAAAAGGCTCAAGACATTTTAGCCCACCTTGCTAACAGTAATGGAGAAATACACAGAGAGAGAATGTAGTGAGAGAAAGTAGATAGAGAGTAAAAGAATATCCTGTATTTTTCATATATCAGAATATGTTTACATCCCTCACTTATATATAAATACAATCTCCTTATAACTAACTCAATCTTCTCTATTCTACTAATGACACCTAGCAATATCCTAACCCTTCCTTATATCCTAACATTCCCCCTCAATCTTATGGTGGGAAGCACCCAACATAAGATTGGAACAATGAATCTGAAACTGAGAAGAACATAAACCTTTGGTCAGCACATCAGCACACTGTTATGTTGTAGAAACAAACTGAAGCATAATTGTCCCCTGTTGAACTCTCTGTCGAACAAAATGGCAATCTATCTCAATGTGTTTAGCTTTGGAATGAATGATAGGATTAGTAGCCAACGCCATGGCAGAAAGATTATCACAATGAAGAAGTGGAACAGATAGACATTGAATATGCAGATCCAGTAGCAATTGTTGAATCCATACAAGTTCAACAGTAGTGGTGGCCATAGCACGATACTCTGCTTCAGTAGATGACCGACGGACTGTATGTTGTTTCTTGGAACTCCAAGAAATAGGATTAGAACCCAAAAACACTACAAAACCAGTTGTAGATCGCCTATCATTGGGGTCCCCAACCCAATCAGCATCCGTATAAGCTTTAAGATCAAGAGAACCACGTGTAAAATTGATACCAAGATGCATAGTTCCACGGAGATATCGTAAAATCCGTTTAACAGCAATGAAATGAGCTTCAAGATGAGCATGCATAAACTGACATACTTGGTTCACTGAATAAGCTATGTCAGGCCGAGTAAAGGTTAGATATTGAAGAGCCCTAACGATACTTCTATATTTGAAAGAATCTGAAAAAAAAGGGACTGCCATGACTCAACAGCTTGTGATTAGGATGGCAGGGAGTAATACACGGCTTGCAATGGAGCATGTCAGCCTTGTGTAACAAATCCGTGACATACTTAGATTGATGAACAAAAATACCACTGGATTGATACTCAATTTGTAAGCCAAGAAAATAATGCAGAAGACCAAGATCCTGCATATCAAACTCTGTGGTCAACTGATTGATCACACTTTGAACTGCAGCAACATTATTGCCTGTAAGAATAATGTCATCGACATACAACAGAAGAACAACCATAGACTGATTCGCATACTGGACAAACAGGGACAGATCAGCATAAGAAGGTTTGAAACCCAAAGTAAGAAGAAATTTGGTAAAACGATCATTCCAGGCACGTGGTGCCTGCTTCAACCCATATAAAGACTCTATAGTTTACACACATGTGTTGGGTGAATAGGATCTACAAAACCCTGAGGTTGAACCATATAGACTTCCTCATCAAGAAAACCATGTAAAAAGGCATTTTTTACATCTAACTGTTTGAGTTTCCAGCCATTTGTAGCAGCTAAAGAAAGTAGAAGTCGCACTGTGGTTGGTTTAACCACAGGACTAAAGGTTTCATAATAATCTAACCCGCTTCTTGTGAAAACCCATTTGCCACTAACCGAGCTTTGTACCTAGCAATAGTGCCATCAGGATGTTTTTTGATTTTATAAATCCACTTACACCCGACCAAGTTCTTATATGGAGGAAGAGGAATCAAGGTCCAAGTTTTCTGTTGAAGAAAAGCGTCCATTTCTTCTTGCATTGCACCACGCCATTATGATAGTTTACATGCTACAGAGTAGGACTGAGGTTCTTGATCACCAGATTGAACTTCAACAGAAAAAAGCCTTCTTTTTCTTAACAATACCCGACTTGGATCGAGTCTGCATAGGATGAGTATTAACCGCAGCAATAGAAACTGGTTGCAACTCAGAAACTTGTGACATGTGTGTATCAGGATGTAACTCAGAAACAACTTGATCAGAAGAAGCCATTGAAAGAGAAGTATCCACTGGTAATGATGAATTAGTACCAGAAGAAACAAACTCACTTAGAGAACATACTGGATGATTATGTTGAGGACTTGAATCCCTGGAGAACCCTTGTGGAAAGGGTATAGGTATTAATGGAGGATGATGAAAGGTATTAGGATGTACTGTGGAAGGTTTGGAAGCTAACTTGAAACCAGAAGTGAAAGTGTGATCCATAGATGTTGTAGGAAAATGACTTTCATCAAATATAACATGTCTAGAGACAATAAGTTTATTGTCTTTCGGATTAAAACAGATGAAACCTTTATACTGAGCAGCATATCCCAAAAAGATGCATTCACTGGTCTTCGGGTCAAGGTTATTGGATCTATAAGGCCTCAATGAGGGATAACAAGCACAACCAAAAATCTTCAAGTGATCGAGTTTGGGTGCAGAATGATATAACACTTCAAAAGGTGACTGCATACACAAAACTGGGGTAGGCATCCAATTAATGAGATATACAGCAGTAGCAGAGGCATGGTACCAAAACTTAGAAGGAAGACAAGCTTGTTGAAGAAAAGTGATTGCAGTTTCTGTAATATGCCTATTTTTTCTCTCTACCGGCCCATTTTGTTGAGGTGTGTAAAGGCAAGACTTATGATGCAAAATACCCTTGTCCTTAAGAAAATTCTGAAAAGGAATCCCAATATACTCTCCACCACCATCACTTTGCAGAATTCTGATATGAGCATTAAAAAAATTTTGCACAAAAGCTTGGAACTGGACAAAAATACCAAAAACAGCAGCTTTATTCATGATAGGAAAGATCCATGTGTACCTTGTACATTCATCAATAAAGGACACATAATACCTATATCCTTCAATAGACAAACTAGGTGACGGACCCCAAACATCAGTGTGTATGACTGCAAAATGAATTACAGACTTGGAAGCCATAAAAGGAAAATGGAGATTGGTAAATTTTCCTTGTAAACAAGCTTTACAAGTATGAAAAGAATTCATACAAGTAAAAGGAATATATGCCTTAGAGAGAGCTGCCTTAACTACTGAATTAGCAGGATGCCCCAATCTGCAATGCCAAATTGCAGAATTTATTCTTTTTCCAATGTATACTGCTGGAGAAACAGAAGAAGACTTCAACAATGGTAAATGATAGACCGCATTATTACTCAATCCTTGATACAGAATTTTTTGAGTGACCTTGCCCTGTATGCACACAAAAAACTCATTAACAATACACCTACAATTATTATCCTTGCATAGTTTATGCATGGACAATAAATGTTGTGATAATTGAGGTACATGTAAGACAGATCTTAAACAGAAATTATGAGACTGTAATGGAAGAGTAGACTGTCCAATATGATGAATATGTAGACCTTCGCCGTTAGCACCAATTACGGTATCAGAGGATGAGTAAGGAACAACCATTTGAATGTTGGACAAATCTGAAGTCATATGATGTGTGGCCCCTAAGTCAAGTAGCCAATACTCTTGCTGTGGTGTAGAGGTAGAAGGAGTAGACCTTGCAGTCATAGCAACCGGAGAATGATTTTGAGAGCTCATCATTGCATGATGAAACTGAGGTAGATTAACCATAGGTGCAGGTGAAAACTGAGCAGGAAAAGTAGCCTGTTGAGAATTGGGATAAAAGTGAGACCCAAAGGGTTGAAACTGCTATGGAGAGAAGGCTTGTGTTGATGAATAAAACTGTGGATACACCATTTGAGGGGAATGACTATTTCTGTCAAAACAAGTGGCAGTAGTATGCCCTTTCCGATTGCAGATTTGACACCCTTTTTTAAAACAATGTAGAGCACTATGACCTTTCCTATTGCAGATTTGACAAATCTGAAAAGGTTGATACACTTGCTCAGTGGTCATAGGAGAATTGGGAAACTGAAATGAAGAACCCTGAAAAGTATTTGGTGAAGGCTGCTGGGAAAATGGAGCACCAGTTTGTTGGGGTTGTTGAAAATGATTATAAAACTTCTTTCATTTCCCTTTTGGTTTGAAAGCATTCCCCCTGAAGTTGTTATAAGTCCCTAAACCACTCTGAGAGACAAAAGCAAAAGGACTATTTGTGTGGAACATTTGATTTGGAAAAGGCATTTGTTGTAACACTGGAGTTGAAGATAGCGGAAGATGTGATCCACTGAAAGAATGCTGAGAGGCACTGTGTGTTGCACCACCAGATGATCCCCCAACATCATAGACAGAATTAGAAGCATACATGGCAGACATTATAAGAGTCTGTTTAATAACCTCTTCAAAAGTGGCCTCTTCAGCTTTCAAATGTGATCTCAGTTCTTTTAAAGACACAAGATTCTCTCTGCCCCTTATAACTGCCTTGATAGTATTGAACTCGGAAGGAAGACCTTTAAGAGCAACAATGACAATATCCTCGTCTGAAATAAGTACTCCAACAGCAGCAAGTTGATCCCTACAGTCCTTAATGCGCTGCAAATACAAGTCAATAGACTCTGATCCTTTCTTTATATTATGCAAATCAATCTTCATCTGAACAATACTGGTTCTAGTCATGTTAGAAAACCTTTCCCTCAAATTATTCCACATTTCCTGTGAACTCTGACAACCAATAACACAGGACAGAGCAGCAATAGACAATGTAGCAGTGATAAGCGTCATGAGAGCTTTATCATGAATCTTCCATATTTTGTAACCATCAATAACATTGTGTGAAGTAGTAACAGTTTCTTCCTCAGAATCAGAGCCATCGTACTTATCCGGGCAAGAAATGGATCCATCCACAAACCCAAAAATTCCACTTCCCTCTAATAAAAGTCCCATTTGAAAATTCCAGGTAACGTAATTGGAATCATCCAATTTCACAGTGACAGTGTTACCAACATTAGGAATCAACGAAGAAATTAGTGATTGAGTAAGGGCTAATTGAGCAACAGTAACCAGGATGAAAACTGCAAAAGATCAACTTATCTTCAAGACTAAGAAAACAATCAAATCATACAATTCTTCAACTGAATTCTCCACAGACAAACACCAATGTGTAGACCAACAACAATTGCATCAACAAACTAGAGCAATATTCGTCAAATCAGAAAAGCTCAAGAAAATCACGACAACTCAATTTCAACAACAATCGCAAATGAGCAAGACGAAATGGCGATAGTACGACAATACAACACCTTCCAGCAACACAAGATAGCAACAATGAACAAAGAAATTTCAAGAAGATTAACCACCGACTTACAGATGCAAAATCCCCAAATTTTCTTAGGGTTTCAGCAACCGATAGAGATGCATGAATTAACGAGAACAACTACCACCAATAACGAAGCACCACCACGACGAGTAGAAGCACAGGAATCAGATCCCGACGACGGTGTTACCCTTTGCCGGCGATGATACCATGCTAACAGTAATGGAGAAATACACAGAGAGAGAATGTAGTGAGAGAAAGTAGATAGAGAGTAAAAGAATATCCTGTATTTTTCATATATCAGAATATGTTTACATCCCTCACTTATATATAAATACAATCTCCTTATAACTAACTCAATCTTCTCTATTCTACTAATGACACCTAGCAATATCCTAACCCTTCCTTATATCCTAACATTGGATGTACTGTGGAAGGTTTGAAAGCTAACTTGAAAGCAGAAGTGAAAGTGTGATCCATAGATGTTGCAGGAAAATGACTTTCATCATCCTGCATTAATACCTATACCATTTCCACAAGGGTTCCCCAGGGATTCAAGTCCTCAACATAATCATCCAGTATGTTCTCCAAGTGAGTTTGTTTCTTCTGGTACTAATTCATCATTACCAGTGGATACTTCTCTTTCAATGGCTTCTTCTGATTAAGTTGTTTTTGAGTTACATCCTGATACACACATGTCATAAGTTTCTGAGTTGCAACCAGTTTCTATTGTTGTGGTTAATACTCATCCTATGCAGACTCGATCCAAGTCGGGTATTGTTAAGAAAAAGAAGGCTTTTTCTATTGAAGTTTAATCTGGTGATCAAGAACCTCAGTCCTACTCTGCAGCATGTAAACTATCACAGTGGCGTGGTGCAATGCAAGAAGAAATGGACGTTCTTCTTCAACAGAAAACTTGGACCTTGTTTCCTCTTCCTCCAGATAAGAACTTGGTCGGGTGTAAGTGGATTTATAAGATCAAAAAACATCCTGATGGCATTATTGCTAGGTACAAAGCTCGGTTAGTGGCAAAAGGGTTTTCACAAGAAGCCGGGTTAGATTATTATGAAACCTTTAGTCCTGTCGTTAAACCAACCACAGTGCGACTTCTATTTTCTTTAGCTGCTACAAATGGCTGGAAACTCAAACAGTTGGATGTAAAAAATGCATTTTTACATGGTTTTCTTGACGAGGAAGTCTATATGGTTCAACCTCAGGGTTTTGTAAATCCTATTCACCCAACACATGTGTGTAAACTACAGAGGTCTTCATATGGGTTGAAGCAGGCACCACGTGCCTGGAATGATCGTTTTACCAAATTTCTTCTTACTTTGGGTTTCAAACCTTCTTATGTTGATCTGTCCCTGTTTATCCAGTATGCGAATCAGTCTATGGTTGTTCTTCTGTTGTATGTCGATGACATTATTCTTACAGGCAATAATGTTGTTGCGGTTCAAAGTGTGATCAATCAGTTGACCACAGAGTTTGATATGCAGGATCTTGGTCTTCTGCATTATTTTCTTGGCTTACAAATTGAGTATCAATCCAGTGGCATTTTTGTTCATCAATCTAAGTATGTCACGGATTTGTTACACAAGGCTGACATGTTCCATTGCAAGTCGTGTATTACTCCCTGTCATCCTAATCACAAGCTGTTGAATCATGACAGACCCTCTTTTTCAGATTCTTTCAAATATAGAAGTATCGTTGGGGCTCTTCAATATCTAACCTTTACTCGGCCTGACATAGCTTATTCAGTGAACCAAGTATGTCAGTTTATGCATGCTCCTCTTGAAGCTCATTTCGTTGCTGTTAAACGGATTTTACGATATCTCTGTGGAACTATGCATCTTGGTATCAATTTTACACGTGGTTTTCTTGATCTTAAAGCCTATACGGATGTTGATTGGGCTGGGGACCCCAATGATAGGCGATCTACAACTGGTTTTGTAGTGTTTTTGGGTTCTAATCCTATTTCTTAGAGTTCCAAGAAACAACATACAGTCAGTCGGTCATCTATTGAAGTAGAGTATCGTGCTATGGCCACCACTACTGCTGAACTTGTATGGATTCAACAATTGCTACTGGATCTGCATATTCAATGTCCATCTGTTCCACTTCTTCATTGTGATAATCTTTCTGCCATGGCATTGGCTACTAATCCTATCCTTCATTCCAAAGCTAAACACATTGAGATAGATTGTCATTTTGTTCGAGAGAGAGTTCAACAGGGGACAATTATGCTTCAGTTTGTCTCTACAACATAACAGTGTGCTGATGTGCTCACCAAAGGTTTATGTTCTTCTCAGTTTCAGATTCATTGTTCCAATCTTATGTTGGGTGCTTCCCACCATAAGATTGAGGGGGAATGTTAGGATATAAGGAAGGGTTAGGATATTGCCAGGTGTCATTAGTAGAATAGAGAAGATTGAGTTAGTTATAAGGAGATTGTATTTATATATAAGTGAGGGATGTAAACATATTCTGATATATGAAAAATACAGGATATTCTTTTACTCTCTATCTACTTTCTCTCACTAAATTCTGTTTGTGTATTTCTCCATTACTGTTAGCCTCCCGTCACACCCAAATGATAAACGTCACTCCAAAGCCCTCCCGCTACAGTCAAATTGTACACATCATTCCAAAGCTTTCAACAGTATTTTTGTCATCTTCGTACATCAAAACCCAAACCCAAAAACATAAACCTGACTTGAAATTCTACGATAATTCTAGTGGGACCTTGCCGTTGTTACGCGGGGCATTAATTGAGTGGGGGAAGAAGAAGACTGGTGGCCAAATAATTGGGCGGCCTCAATTCACTCACACCCCACCACCTCGAATTTTGGAACACACACTCCCTCGGACCCCCGCGCGCCACAAACACACATACTCCTCTCTCTCTCTCTCTGTTCCACATTCATTCATTCAGTGAGGCCTTCATGCTTTGGGAAGCCACATGAACTCCACTGACGCCAACAGCCACCAATCGTCAATGGGTACGGCGTCGACGCCGTCCTCAGACGAGTCAGGGAAGAAGGTCCGGAAGCCATACACCATCACCAAGTCCAGAGAAAGCTGGACCGACGAAGAGCACGACAAGTTCCTTGAAGCTCTTCAACTGTCAGTTCTTTATCTCCCTTTCTTCTTTCCTTCATCACTTCCAAATATTCATTTCTGGTTAATTTTTTTTATTTATAAACGATAAAGATAATCTGCACTTAAATTCATTTAAACTACGGGGATGTCTAAGGTTTGAAACCGGACGCAGTGGGTTGAAGAGAAAAGCTTTATCTACCAGGCAGCACCACTTGGGGATTCTGTTTCAATTTAATTGAATGCTTAGTGGGTTTAATTGCTTTCGTGTAGGTTTGCTTGGGTTCTGTTTTCTTTCTTTTTTCTTCTTTTTTTTTTTTTTTGTGGGGCTATGGATTTTATTTTGAATTCGTCAAATTTTGAAACTTCAATGCTCTTTTGCTCCAATTTAGTTCTCACTCTAGTGTCATGATTATTTTTTAGAATTCTGAACAGAGTGATGTAAAGTGAAATTTTAATGTGTAAAACTGATTAACTGTAGATTTTGATGTTAGTAGTTATTGAAGCTTTGTGGATTTTCAGGTTTGATCGAGACTGGAAGAAAATCGAAGATTTTGTGGGTTCGAAAACAGTTATTCAGGTTTGAAGCAAAGTATTTTTCTGCTCTGTGGATCGAAATTGGTTAGATTTTTTAAGATATGGGGGGTTTTTGAAGAATTGAGGTTTTGCAGATTCGAAGTCATGCCCAGAAGTACTTCTTGAAAGTTCAAAAGAGCGGGACAACAGCACACGTGCCTCCTCCGCGGCCAAAGCGCAAGGCTGCTTATCCTTACCCGCAAAGGGCCTCAAAAAATGGTTCTCCATTGTTAAAGATAGTGGCATTGTGTCTTTCTAAAGCTTAAACCTTAATTGTTCAATATCGGAATTTGCAGTTTTACTTCCGTTGCACGCATCCATTGCTTATCCTTCTGCAATGAACGCCATTGCATCTACGTATTCTCCTTGGGATGAAAATTCCATTTTGATAAACCCTCCATCGGACCAAATTCTGCTGTCACAAGAAGAATTTACTAATCTTCACGGAACTGAAGGTAGACATTCTCTTTTTCTAGTTGTTTTCCTTGATATGCTTATGGTAGAATAGTTTTGTCAGAGAACTTTCCAGCGCTTATTATGGGGTACGACGTTACTGATTCAGCTGATATTGGATCAAAGGGGTTATCAAGGATTAACACATGCAGTCTTAATGCCCCCCTGCCAAGTTCCGAGATACCTAATCAAGGGAAACAAGCTCTTGGGCATCATGGTGATCATCAGATCGTAACTGCTGACTATATCCGTCATTGACTTTGAATTTAAAGAAAATTGATGGTGGAATATCTATCATATATGTATATACTATTTTGCAGGTCTTCCTGATTTTTCCAAAGTTTATGGCTTCATCGGGAGTGTTTTTGATCCAGACACAAAAGGTCGCGCTCAGAAACTCAGGGAAATGGATCCCATTAATTTAGAAACTGTGAGTTGAATGAAATTACATTACTTTTAACAATTTGTTTCTTGATAGTTTCTAAGATTAACTGGTAACAGTGGGATGAGAATAGTTATTACGAATCAATGTGAAATAAGATCAACAAGTAACAGCGGGACTATCATGTGAAAGCCTATCCCTATCAGCTAACAAATTTACCATTCCAGAATAATAGTATCTGGCAATGTTATCTGAAAATTTATTCATACAGACAAACACAAAACCGTACACTCAGGAGAAGGCATGGAGGGGTTTATATTTCCTCTTACGTAAACAGCCAGAAGAGATGCGCCTGCAGTTAAATATTTGTTGTTTCTGCAGGTTCTGTTGTTAATGAGGAATCTCAGCATCAACTTGTCCAGTCCGCACTTTGAGCCAATGGTAATTCTTACTATTTCATTAGGCATATGTTTCTATTGTTTCTCAGTTATCCTTGTCAATCCCAAATGCCCTTCTAGATTTGATTATAAAAAGCAATGTGGTTATTGTTTTTCTTTCACAAAAATTACCCATTTTGCTAGCTATGTTTACACTATGACAAGAAAAAAAATCCAGTTTTGCTAGTTTACGCATTTGCTACCTTTTGGGTTGCTGATGTATTCTCGTTTTTCAACAGAGTTTCGATCTCCCTGAACTGAATATCTTTTCTTGCGGATTTTAAATTTGTTATGAGAATCATATACTGCTGCTATCAGTAATGAGTCTAATGATCTTAACTATAACTTTCACATGCTATCTTAGAGAAAAATGTTGTGTAAAATAAAGAGCTTGGTGAATAAGATGACTCCCAAAATGCTCAGATTAGAAGTTTCAATAAAACTTTACATGCATGACCAAAAAATAAAACTTTTTGTGAGCTGTTTGTTTCTGATAAATACTTCAAAACGAGAGTTCCATTAACTCTTAATGAGCCTAGCAGCATCCTCTCTTAATTAGTCTTTTTAAAACTTGTGATTTTCTTTAATCTTGACTAATAAATCATGTTTATTTTTGTTCAGAGGAAGGTCCTGGTATCATATGATGCCAATACGAAAACAGAAGATGCAGGAATTGTCCCCACGAAGCTGAGTAACGATCTGTCATGTTGAACTTCGTGCTTACACCCGCTGACTGGTGTGTGTTTTGGAGCAAAACTGTAGTGTTTCTAGAGCAGCAAATGCCAACTCCGACGTTAGGAATGTAGTTCAGCAGCCACAATGCCAACAGCGTTACAAGATGCTGAACGGAAGAAACATTTGAATTGGTTTTCAAGCTGCGCAAAGGATCTAAATTGTCTGGTGGCCTCAATGGATGATTTATTCGTAACCCGGATTTGGCCAGGCCTTACAGACAAGTATATGTATATCTTGTAACATTTGCTTAGTTTAGTTTTCTCCTCCTCCTTTCTCTGTTTTGTTTACCTTAATTTGTTTACCTTTTCTGTTAAGGAAACAAATTTAGGTTTGCATCTTGTGCCACCAAACAACTCTAACTACGAGAACGGAGAATTCGAATTCATATAGCAAACCTAGAAAAAATGTCATGAGCTGTATTTCGTATAGGTTACTTCCTGCACTTCATGTAATTGTCAATTTGGGGTTAGTTGTATCAAAGTTACAAGGGAAAGGCTCTTTTTTATGCGATTGTTACGAGTGAATTGATGAGTAAAGTCTATGTGTACACGTGTGAAAGGTTCTTTCTTTTTTATCCTGAATAACAGAACATTGACAGTTCAATAACAAAATGAAAAGATGTTAGAATCTACGTAAATAACTCACAATCAATCAGCAATGAATGGAGACGCTCAAAATCAATAAAGTCAGACATACTATTTTACCGATTGCAAATTGAGGAGAGAAATTAGTTACAAACTTAACTTGCATTCCTGTTGCATTATTACTACCATGATCTTCGTTTACCGTTTTACTTCATCACCATCTATTTAAAAATTATATTTTTATATCATATAAAGAACTTTTTGAGAATCCTGTTGACCTCTAGGATTTGATTTTCTGAATTTTTTAACATTTCGAAAAATAAAATGAATACAGAAATGAATGTGATAAAATAATTTATTGACCCAAAAACATGTAAGAAATTGATATTACCTTCATTTTGCTTTCGAAATTAGAAAAATATTAGGACAAAAAAAACTCCAAAAAAGAAAAAAGGGAAAATGGAGCAAGTCCAACCCTGAAAAAACCCTAGGGCCCAAACATTGTAGGTATAAAAATCCGCTTTAATCTCATTTCTCACAACCCTAAACCCTCGCATCGCATCTCTCTCCCTCTCTCACACTCCACCCACTCTCTCAGAAATGGCCGCCGCCGCCGCCGCAGCTGTTCGCCCCCTCGTCACCGTCCAAACCCTAGACGGCGACACGGCCACCGATCAGCCCCAGACCGTCGCCTTTCCCGACGTCATGAAGGCGTCCATCCGCCCGGACGTTGTCACCTTCGTCCACTCTCAAATGTCGAACAACAGCCGCCAGCCCTACGCGGTTTCCAAGAAGGCAGGTCACCAGACCTCCGCTGAGTCCTGGGGAACCGGACGCGCCGTCTCGCGTATCCCCCGTGTTCCCGGAGGCGGGACCCACCGCGCCGGGCAGGGAGCCTTCGGAAACATGTGCCGCGGCGGGCGCATGTTCGCTCCCACCAAGATCTGGCGCCGCTGGCACCGAAGGATCAACGTGAACCAGAAGCGGTACGCCATCGTTTCGGCGATTGCGGCTTCTGCCGTTCCCTCTCTGGTCATGGCCCGCGGTCACAAAATCGAGACCGTTCCTGAGCTTCCTCTTGTCGTCAGCGACTCAGCTGAGGGCGTGGAGAAGACGTCGGCGGCTCTGAAGCTTCTGAAGCAGATCGGGGCTTACGCCGACGCCGAGAAGGCGAAGGACAGCCACGCGATTCGCCCCGGAAAGGGTAAGATGAGGAACAGGAGGTACATCAACCGCAAGGGACCTCTCATTGTGTACGGAACTGAAGGAGCTAAGCTGGTGAAGGCCTTCAGGAACCTTCCTGGTGTCGAGATTATTAATGTGGAGAGGCTCAACCTGCTGAAGCTCGCTCCTGGTGGGCATTTGGGTCGGTTTGTGATCTGGACCAAGTCTGCTTTCGAGAAGCTCGACTCAATTTACGGGTCGTTTGACAAGCCCTCGGAGAAGAAGAAGGGATATGTGCTGCCGAGGTCGAAGATGGTCAATGCTGACTTGGCGAGGATCATCAACTCTGATGAAGTTCAATCTGTTGTCAGGCCAATCAAGAAGGATGCCAAGAGAGCTCCAATGAAGAAAAACCCCCTCAAAAATCTCAACACACTGCTCAAGTTGAACCCCTATGCTAAGACAGCGAGGAGAATGTCACTTTTGGCTGAGGAGCAGCGTGTGAAGGCCAAGAAGGAGAAGCTTGACAATAAGAGAAAGCCCATCACTAAGGTAATCGATCCCGCTTGTTTCTATTTGAATTGTTTTTTATGATACGTTTGTTGTTAGTTATAAATTATGATTGTTCGTTTTGCTGCTAGGATAGATTGCAATATGATATACTAGTTGATAATTATGAAATAAGATTGATTGGATCAGTCTTTTTTGTGTTTTAGAGGATCTTACGGGATGATTTGATCACGAAATGATGTGCTTGCTTGCGTAATTTGTTATTATCTGGTATCTAATTATACTTGAAATGTGCTAATGTAAAGAAGCTGATTATACTTTAAATAGTACATGTAATTGTGTTGCAAAGATGTTCAAGTGCTAGTGTTAGTGACCTACCTTCGTGATGAATGGGTCCTAATGGTGTGGCTTTATGGTAAATGATGCCCCTTTTTTAGGATTCGGGTTATTATGCGAAGTGATGTTGCTTGCATTCCATATCAAAGCTAGCATAGAATAAGCTTATATTTTGCAAAGCAAGTGCTAGAATTTCTTGGTAACATAAATGATCAAATTGTTTTGGTAAACCAAGACTTTGGGGCATTTCATTTGGGAAGTAGATATTCGTTACAATACTTTTAGCTGGTGAAAGTGAAACATTCAGTATGGCATAAAAATTGATCTTACATGTTTCCAGTATTCATTATTTCTTGATTCAGATTATTTCGGACAAAGGAAATGCATATCTAATATTTTTTTTGTTTGTGTCGCTCTTATGTGAATCCTATATCGGAAAAGCAATGTTTGTTCATGTGTAGTTACATATACCATTCCCTATCTTGCTTGATCATGTATGCTAATGTCCAATATCTGTTTATCTTGCCTAATACTTGTTCGAGTCTTGTTTACTTCTATATGATTGTGGGCGTGTGCTGATTCACTTGTTGAATTTTCTTTTATCCAGGAGGAAGCTACCGCCATCAAGGCAGCTGGAAAGGCTTGGTACAAAACTATGATCTCTGACAGTGATTACACAGAGTTCGACAACTTCACAAAGTGGCTCAGTGTAGCCCAGTGATTTAGTTTATTGCTTTAAAATTCTACGAGACATTGCCTTTGTTAGTCTATTTAGTTGTGGTGTTTATCTGTGTCTTTTGTTTACTTTGAGTCATGAATGATAAGTTGCAGGGAAATGAGTTTAACAAGCAAGTTTCAAGGTGTTTTTCCTCCGTTCGATCTGGTTGGAGATTTTGTATAACGGGCACTGGATTCATATTTGTAGCGTAGTTTATCAATCTAGTTTCATTCGTGACAATGTTAGCTACTCTGTTTGAATTCCTTCGATTTTATACATGCGGCATGAGGCTGTGTAATAGTTCTTTGTCATTAGATCCAATGGTTCCTTACAACCCAGCCTACTCCTGCTCCGGTCTCGTTTGATTTACGTTAAAATGATTCATCCTTGCTGACAACAATATATGTTATGTCACGATGGAATGCTCCTTCTACTCTTGCCAGGTTAATGCTACACGTACCACATTTGTATGGCCCTTGTATTATTACTTGTTTTTAACTTTTTTGGTAAATCCTCAATATTTGTGTCACTTTTTAGTCGGGAAAGAATGTTTCTAGGAACTTAAATTTGAGTCGAATCACAGACGTTCACCATTCTATCTTTTCTTCTTCTTCTATTTCGTTCAAAATTTGAGTTAGAAAAAAGGCAAATTTACTCAAGGAATGTTTCATACAAAGTTGGCGCACAATTAAATGTCGACAGACAGTAGGATTCAAACACTTAAACTCAAAAATCAAAGCGAGAATCAGGCTGTTGTGAAAGTGATTCTTCATTGCCACGAGCATGCATTCTACAACTAGAGTGTCCTACGGATACGTTCCTCCACAGATACTCATAGGGTTATACTTTCAATTGTAGGTAAGATTTTTTTTTCACCATCAGATGTGCCGTATGATTTTTTAAGTTTTTCCCTTTTTAATACAAGCGATATCTATACTAATCTACATTAAAAAAGAAACTTTGAACTTGAGACATAGTTGGCTATGTTGCATTGACACTGAAACGACGACACGTTGACACGTTGACATAGCAAAGCTCAACAAATAAGGACACATACACGGTAATTAAAATATAATAAAATTATAATAATTAAAACACAAACATAATAATTAAAACAACACAAGATTTAAGTCTCAATGATCTTCAAGTCTCTCTTCTGTTTCCTCTTGAACTTCACCGTCGTCATTAGTAAAGATCACAGCCTCCAATTGGAGAGAAAGATGAATGAAGAGGAGGTCGGCAAACTGTTAGGTTTTAGATGTTTTAATATCTACAAAACTGCCCAAAAATGTCTTTTACATTTACAAAAAAGCCAGGCCACTGATCGTGTCCAAACCGTTGATATCAAGGAGATGTCAAAAAGTCAATATAAGCAATAGCATTAAAAAAAATGAGTTTTAACGAAACGTTCGCAGTAATGTTCACTTTAACGAAAAATTATATTTTTACACTAAAAAGTCAAACTTATTACTATTCACTTTACCCTTTATTTTGTCCTTATCGTTAAAACTCAAAGTTTTCAAGTCATTTTCATTAGTTTTCCTTTAAAAAAAAGACAACATTATTATTTTTCAACTGAAATGCCAATTCTTATATGGCATGATGTGAATTGGCAGAAAAAGTGGTCGCTATCAAATTTGACAACTTCAAATCTATTTTGAATTGATTAGTAAATGCTTTTTATCATTTTTATTGATGTTGGTTTATTAGAAATAATAAACTTGAAAATAAGATAAAACCTACCACTTACATTATACCACCTCATAAAACTAGTAGGAATTGCTCAAAAGTAACAAAACTTATGTCACATGGTCTAATATTTTTAGAAAATCTATAATAGCACATTGTACTAAATGCAACATAAAATAAACAAGTGAAAAAAAAAAAAAAAAAAAACAAATTATGTACCTTGATGACTTTCATCTATCGTTAATATCTCGGTACAATTAAAGTCACAATGCATTGTAATTAAAACGTATCCAATGTGCTCCCTAAATGAGCTCCTAACTAAAGTATAGGGTAGATTTGGAAATTTCATCTCCAATCACACTCCCTATTCTGTTCCTACGATACCAAAATTGCTAGGAGCTCCTAAATTTTGGGACTGAGCTCTCAAGGGCTCCTGGCATTAGTTACGACTGTTTTGATAACTAGCATCCAATCATGCTCTTTATTTTATAGCAAAGTTTTAGCTAAAACTATCAAAAAGTTATTTTAGAAGCTCTCTAAAAAGAATTGTACTCCAACGGTCCATCGATGCTCCCTATTTTAGAGGTCATAATTAGACTTAGCATTTGTGTCGTGTTTCTCGTAAGCATTAACTATAGAGAGTCACTAGGAGCTCTTTTCTTGCACCCTATATTTAGTAACTTCTAGATGAATCCTATCTTAGGAGGTGGATAGGGAGAATGATTGGAGCTGATTTTTTATTTTTTTTTAAATCCTCACTAAATTCTAGTTAGGAGCTCATTTAAGCTCATTGGAGATGCTTTAAATAAAAAAGGAAAACTAATGAAAATGGTTTGAAAACTTTGAGTTTTAACGATAAGGACAAAATAAAGGGTAAAGTGAATAGTACCAGGATTGACTTTTTAGGGTAACAATGTGGTTTTTCGTTAAAGTGAACAGTATCAAGAGCTTTTCGTTAAAATTCCCAAATAAAAAACCTTATTTCTATTGGTTCATATTTGTTTTGACTCGCTAAATTAGAAAGTATGGTTGGAGCATAAATTTTTCAGGAAACTCTTAGCCTTTTTAGCTAAAATTTAACTAAAAAATAGCAAGTATGAATGGAGGTTCTCTTACACTCCTAACTCTCATGAGTTATTAGAATGAATCAAAATCGACCACTAAAAGCATTGCTGACAAAAAAACTGAAAGTTAAAAACGCAACCATAAAAGCCGGTTTTCAAAGCATATGTTAAAGTTGTGACGTCCTGCTTTGTTTCAGTTAAACTTAAAACTCTTTGTTTCGGTTAAACTTAAAACTTGAAACGGCACCTGTATACATCCTCTTGCTATTATTCTTATTCTAACTTTATTTTTTTCCCAACTGGTTTATTAGGTTACATGACACGTTGTGTATTTCGATCTTTTCATATATAACGAGTTAAACAACGAAGAAGTAGAGGTAGCTGCGTTATTAGTACGAGTCATGTGAGGGATATTTATGTACTTTAGATTGAGATGTCGTTTGGGCTTCATATGGCTTGGTCGACTAGTTATGGCTTCAAGCATTTTTAGGTACTTTGAGGACGTGTAGTCCAACTTGGAAACGCACAACATTTTGAGTTGTAAGAATATACTACATTTATGTATTACGCTATTCATTTTTAGCAGAATACATGTCCGTCAAGATTAATACTTGCAAGAAATTTATAACTCAGTTGAATAAAAATATTATTATTATACATGAAATCTCGAGTTTGATTCACCTCTCTTATAATATTGTTGTATGAAAACATAAGTTAGTTATATTTTAAAATAGCACAGTTAAGTTCATCGAAGTTGGACAATAAGTTCACAAATACAAGATCAATTGATGTTGGGACGTAATCAATAATATTGACAAATTTATTGACGGCATATCCTAATTTTGACAAATGTAGTTAATTGATATTTAGTTTCGTTGGTAAATTGGCGGCCAAACCATTTTTTTTATTTTTTACCCAAAAAAAAAATCATTTTTTTATTGAAACATATTTGCGACATGCTTTGCTTGCTCTAATGAGTCCATTTAATATCTCTTTTTTTTCATCAACCAATTTTTTTTTCCGAATGATATTTCTACACTAAAATTATTTTCAACTCATTGGATAAAACTTAAAATATAAGTTTTAAACTTCTCCCAAACCATTTCCAACCATTGAGCTAAAATAAGCCTTGGGGATAAAATATATATATTTGGGTTAGATCCCCCCAGAAATTAAGCTAACTTAAATTATTCTGGACCCATCAAATTATCTTATTTCAAATATTTTTTGTTTTGTTTTTTACTTAGAATCAAACAGCTGTGATCAAATGAGATCAAATCTAACAGAAAAAAAAAGATCTAAAACCCAAAATTAAATCTAATGTCTAAAAGAATTTTAAAAAATTATTTAAATCAAATTTCACTTAAAACTTATGTGATTCTTAATTATTTATTGAAATTTAAATATTTTTAGGTTAAAAGTGTTCATAAAATAAATTAGGATAAGCTACATAAATTTTATTTTAAAAAAAAAATTACCCAAAAAATTACGCTAAAATCATTATTTAATAATCTTGGGCTAAAATTTGAAGTCGTAACCGTTGGAGAAGAAAAGCTGTTTCTGAGTTGACACGCCCCGACCCCGATGCCCTCGGGGCATAGGGATGGTCACGTGCTGGCCGACACCCGGAGGGTGACGAAAGCCATTTAATTTAAGCGAAGGCGGAGGAATGTACTAAACTAGTATAAAGGTAAGAAAACACCAACTAAGTTCAAAAGCTAATCATTAATCATAAGGATATTACACAATACATTCAGAGCATACGTCTACTCCAGAGAATGAACAGAAGTTTATTTAGGAAGGTGCTATTACAAATAAGTGCCAAGCAGATAAGATATAGCACGAAGTCACTGGTAGGGGAAAGTCTCGTAGCTCAGATCGTAGTCGTCGTTCTGTGGTCCTGAAGGGGGCGCAAAACAAACATGAGTGGACCAATTTGATATACATATAGTAAAACAGTTATCAACGTACTAACCCCCAGGTTTTATGAAAACACATATATATCATGATAAACATAGGTTTTCCGAAACCTAGCATGCCGTGCGCTGTCTCAAATCATAACTTTTATATATACTAGCCGCTAGTGAATGTCCAATATAACTCTCCAGGCCCCGTGCCGGCTCCCCATCTCTGAGCAGACAGTCAGAGGAAATAACCCCCAGGCCCCATGCCGGCTCCCCATCCCTGGTCTTAAATGCCAGAGGAAACACCCTACAGGCCCTATGCCAACACCAAATTCTTCGCCCGGGACGGACCGGAAAACTATCCCTACGTCCCGTAACGGTAAGGACCACTAGGTAAGTACAAAACCATTAAACATACGTACATTTGAAAGGCATCTTCATAGTATAAAGTCATCCATCATCTATACTATAAAGAAGTGTTCGAAACGTATTCTAAATATCATATCGTCATCCATCAGATATTCTATAAGAATACGGGTTATAGGAAAAATAGTAATAATTCAAAATAGCCTTAATAGGCACGATATCTCGTAAAGCATTTCATAAAACATACTCATCAAATCATGCTTTTCATGTATGCATTTCTACTATAAAACATGCATTTTTGAAGGGGTCCACTCACAGTACTTCGCCGTCGAAAGCTGCGCAGACTAGCGAAGGTAAACACGCCACAAGAATTGCCCCCTAAGCACATAAAGGGGTAATTCAGTCAAACTCTACTCAAACGACTTAATTTGGGAAAACGGACTTCGGAAACGGGTCCGGAATGTCGAAATTAGCCTAGGAGGGGTCTCGGACGGAAACCCAAAAAGTCAACGGTCAAAGTCAACGTTGACCGTTGACCGGTCAAAGTCAAAGTCAACGTTGACCGTTGACCGGGTCGGTCAACGGGTCAACGGGTCGGATCCAGGTCAACGGGTCAACGGGTCGGATCCAGTCAACGGGTCTGGGCTTTAAGGTTGGACCGAATTTGGGCTTAGGACTGGGTTAAGGGAAATGGGCTGAAAGCCCAATTTCGAATGGGCCTAAGGGCCCTGCCTTTCTGGGTCTTGGACACACGGGCCCAGGCCTAATGCCTGGCCCAGCTAAGGGTTTTGGGTCACGGGCCTCAGGCCCTTAACTAAAACGGCCCAAGGGCCTTTATAATTAAACAATTAAAATTAAAACAAAAGAAAAAGGAAATTGGGTTTGGGTTGGGCTTGGCAGAAAGGCCCAAAGGCCTTAGGGTTTCTGGGTTGGAGCATAATCGGGCTTAAGGCCCGCGGGCCAAAGAAGAAGGCCTGAAAGCCCTCGGCTGAACGGAAGGGAACGCCGAAGCTTCTACAGCTCCGGTCGGCTACAGCCGCACACCCTAGGCTTCGATCTAGGTATCAAAATGAAGAGTGGGACGAGAGGAGTGAAATGGTACCTTTGGTTCACCGTGGAACGGCTTGTGGTGGTCGGAAAACCTCCCAACACCCACGGCCTCGCCGGAGGTGGGTGTGTCCAAACCCGAATCGATCTCGTCCCAAAGCCTTGGAAAAACACAGAAATCCTACTCATTAATCACATCCAAACATCATCTCACTGGAAAAGAAGGGAATAAACTCACCTAGCCGGAGGAAATGAGAAAACCCATCGGAGAGACTGGGTTTGAGAGTGGGTCTGCCTGGGTCGCTCCTGGGCTCCGCCGAGCCTTACACGCAGATGGAGAAAGAGAAGGACGATGATGATGATGAGGCGGTGAGGGTGGTTGCTCACGGCGCAGAGAGAAGAGAGAGGGTTTCGGGAGAAATGAGGGAAAGTGACGGATTGCAGAGAATGAGAGAGAGAGATGACAGAGAGAAGAACTCGGGGTAGGGGACAGAAGGAAGAGAAAGAGGATTGTTAGGGTGCTGACACGTGGCAGCTAGAGGGAGTTTGGGAATCTGGATGAAGGGTCCAGATTTAATCAGAATTAGGGACCAAAAATGAAAATTTTAAGTAAGTTTTAGGGAATTATGGCATTACATATAATTAGGGGGGGTTGGGGTGTTACATGAGTTATGGATTAAAAAATTTTGGCTTAAATTTTTAAGCTTTATCCTCATGGTTGGAGATGGTCTAAGAAGGAGGGGGTGAACTTAGCCTCATAATGAGTTAGTAATAATGTGGTTTAAATTCGTTTTAACGAGAATCGAACCTAGGACTTTTTACTTACAAGTGAAGAGGAATACCACTAAACTATAATACTAAGTGATATTTATCAACCATTTAATATCTCATCTAATTCAATGTTTGTTTCACTCATCGAATGTTGTAACTTCACAAGCAAACATAAAAATAAAAAAAAAAGACAAAAAAGAAAATGCATAATGTGTGCCCAATTTAGTCCGAACGAAATAAAATTAAAAAGTTATAAAGCTTGTATGAAAGCACATTTAAAATAATTAAAAACGTTTTTATAAAAAAATATATTTAAATTTTAAAAACACTTGAAATATTGCAAAAAGTACAAGTTATATACATCTTGTAGGAAACATTTTTATGTGTTTTTTTTAAATTAATTTGTATTTTTATTAAAAATTGATTCTAAAATAAATTTTATGAAAGACGTTTTCAAATATTTAAAAACATTTTTAAAGAAGCTCATGATGTTTTGGATGAAGTCTTTATTTATCGATATATGTGAATGGCCAAGTGTCAACCGTGAGAGAGAACGCGGGGGAGCGGGGGGGGGGTTGGGTTTCTGGCTGTGTGGAGGGTGTTAGGGTGAAATATGAACAGGAAAGAGGTGTGCGCGTGTGTGTAAGGGCCCCGTTCTTTGACTGAGGGTGTTAGGGTGAAATATGAACAGGAAAGAGGTGTGCGCGTGTGTGTAAGGGCCCCGTCCTTTGACTGATTACCAACCCCCCCCCCCCCCCCCCCCACCTCTCAGCCCACCATTTGAAACCTCCAAGTCCAAGTTTTTCATCTTGAAAGCAATATAACGTTGATTCTTATTAGTGAATGTTGTCTTAAATAATTAGAAGTTAATGATTGTTCTCTAATCTCTTATTTTTTAATGTAGATAATATCGGTTATTCCAAAAAAAAAAAAAAAAAAATTGTTCTCTAATCAAGTATCTTATATATTTTATGGATAATTATTTCGAAATTAAAGTTTTTTAGAAGTGCTATCGTTAATCGTTCAAATGTGCGTTGAAAATTACTCAAGTACAAGAACTGTTATTACTTAACGACAATGGTCAATTACATAATATTATTTTTTGTTTGAGTTGCGGTACGGTCAGACAACCAAACAAGCGAACAATTTATAACCGTTGATGGATGTGAGACCACGTCCCATTATCTCTTTTTTGGTCAAAAAGAGGAAATTCATTAAAAAGAAGAACCAGTACAACAATAAAGGGCCGAAGCAAAAGGTGAGGAATAACCCAAAATAACTAGGGAGGCCCAAACAAGCTTAAGCTCAACAAAAGAAACAAAAGAAACAAAAGCAACAAAAAACTCTAATCTCCAACACCTGAAAGCAACCAGCCGCGCCTGCTCCGCGCGTCATGCTTGCACTAAATCCAAAATCGCACACAAACCATAAGATTAATCTTGAATCAACGAACCAAATTGAACCTCCGAGATCCAACTGCCTACAACACCTGCAAAGAGAACCGAAGAACCAAAAGAAAAGAAAAAGGGGAGGGTAGAACGGTGTGTGTAAAACACCTTTATTACGACGCAAATCGATCCACACTTTGTTGAAAATTTTCAGCATGCCAATAAGAAAAGGGGTTGTGAGGTTTGAATCAGAATACTAATTGGGTGAAGCAGTTGAAGAACAAACTTATGGATGAGCAAGAAGTGGGATGCGGAAAAGCATGGCATAAGTTTTACCTAAAGCTCTTGTATATTCTAGTAGAAGCAAAAGCCACACGCGCCAAAAACAAAAGGAGGAAGAATACAAGTTTGGAAACTCGGAGAGAGACCCTTGTTCTTTCCTTCATCCCCAAGCGGTCAATCTAACCACTCTCTCTCTCTCTCTCTCCTCTCTCCTCTCTCTCTAACAACTTTATAAACTCCTCTGTTTCTTGTGGGTATGCATGAATGAAAGAGAGAGACTCGGTGACTCACTCACTCACACTGCTGGCCTCCGCCTCCCTACGATTCTCCCACGCCGGCGCTTCCAGATTCTCCGTCTCTAAAATTCTCTCTCGGTACTTTCATCAAACACGTTCAAAGCAAAGCAAAGCAAAGCGCCTCCATGACTCCCTCCCACCTCCTCCCTCGTTTTCTCCTCCCCACCTCCTCCCCCTCCTCCACCGCCCTCTGAATCAACGTCCCAATCTAAAACCACCAGCAATGCTAGATCTCAACCTCGGCTTCGTCTCCCGCGACGACGTTTCCATGTCCCAAAACAAGCTTCTCACCACCTCCCCGGTCGAATGCTCCGGAAGCTTCAACTCCTCCTCCAACCTCACCGTCACCGGCGACGACGATGACGACTCCACTACTCTCAACTTCCTTGCTCCGAACGACGACGTATCCGCCGATCACCAAGACGGTCGGAGGACCATCCAGCTTTTTCCGCTCGCCCAATCCGTAAGCTCTTCTTCGTCGTCGTCGTCGGCGGCTTCTAAAAAGCAGTGGCTGGGACTATCGTCCGGTTCCCGATTGGAGCTTGAGCCGACTTACTATGCTCCCGCGGAGCCGAGGATCGCGCTCCCACAGCAGGTGAAGAAGAGCCGGAGAGGGCCCAGGTCCCGGAGCTCGCAGTACCGGGGCGTTACGTTTTATCGAAGGACCGGGAGATGGGAATCCCATATTTGGTTGGTGTTTGGTTACAGTGATACTGATGTACTATTACTCTGTTTGGATACTCTGATTGTGTACTGAATTCGAGTCCTCTCGCTGTCTATTATTTTGTAGGGATTGCGGGAAACAAGTGTACTTGGGTAAGAAAAATGAATCAAAATCCACCATTTAATCGTTATTATTATTATTATTTTTATTTCTGGCGGATTATTTTTAATTTTTGAATATTTTTTAGGAGGATTTGACACTGCCCATGCTGCTGCTAGGTATGAACTAAGAAACTCAGAAGTGTTAACAGTAAATATTTCAATGTAAAACTTGGTTTCGAGCAGTTAATTTTTTGGGTAATTTTGTGGTTGTGGTAAAATGATCTTAGGGCGTATGATCGAGCTGCGATCAAGTTCCGCGGAATTGAGGCTGATATTAATTTCAGTGTCAGTGATTATGTGGATGATATTAAGCAGGTTGGTTTTCTGAGTGCATTGTGGATGTAATGTGGAGAGTTTTACTGGTTTTGTTTTGTTTCTTTCGATTTGGGATTGATTTTGTTTGCAATGCAGATGAGTAATTTTACAAAGGAAGAGTTTGTGCATATCCTGCGCCGCCAGAGTACCGGGTTCTCTAGAGGAAGCTCAAAATTCAGGGGAGTCACACTGCACAAATGCGGCCGCTGGGAAGCTCGTATGGGCCAGTTTCTAGGCAAGAAGTAAGAACTCTTTTCTTTTTCACTCTTCTTATTTGAAGTATCATTTTGTCCCTTATTTTTCGAATATGGATGTTCATAGTCATTTATGTATGTGGTCTAAGTGATTATGATCAGTGAACAAGGGAACGATACAATGAATTGTGTTCATCGAGGACCAAATAAATAGTTGGGACTTGGTTTTGTGTAAATTGATTGGATGAATTGGGAAATTGGTTTTCATTGGGTATGGTATTTCATTGCTTGCCTGCAGGTATGTATACCTTGGCCTATTTGATAGCGAGATTGAAGCTGCAAGGTCTTTACGATATTATATAGGCACCATTTTACTCGATATCTAGACTTTGAGATCTTAATGACCTTGGGATTCACTTAAGTCAGTATAATGTTGCCTCTTTGAAACCAGGGCATACGACAAGGCTGCCATCAAATGCAATGGACGAGAAGCGGTCACCAACTTTGATCGAAGCTCGTATGATGGGGACATAATGTCTGAGGCCAATAACGAAGGTATTAGTGTTGTTAGAGAACATCAATTTAGCAGAAACCAAATCAAACAATTCTTTTTTGCTTTTGTCAGTAAATATGTATCTAATATCCTCTTGGTACAGGCAGCCACCAGAGTCTTGATCTGAACTTGGGGATTGCTCCGCCTTTGGTTTCTGAAATCCAAAAGGAGAACATGAATTTGAGAAGCTTTCCTTTTCAGCTAGGCTGCAACGACATTCCCGTTCACTTGAGGGCAAGGGTATGTTAAGATCAATTTCTGAATACCCCTATCAGTTCAATTCGCATTTTATGTTGTGTAGAAATCCGTGATCTTGTATCTATATGTTCGTTGCAACTTAAGCTACTCCGTTTTAAGCAATTCGTTGTTCTCTTTACAGAATGAGATCTCTGTTGCAGCACCCATGAGGTCTCATCTTTCTCATGGCTCAATTGTGGCGTCTAAGGAGCCTCCTATAATGAGCAACACGAATTCCAGTTTCTTTCCCATTCATATGGTAATTTTTCGTCACTTCTAGTCATTATAACTTTTTATTCGTATATGAAGTTATAAAACCTTAATTCTTCTTCCTTAAGTATTTCTTGTTGACCTTTGCAAATTTTCATTTGATTAATGTACTTGTCACAGTTAAATTTTTATGTTAAATCTTCAGTGAAATATTACTTTTCGGGTTTTCATTTCTTTCTGTTGTTAAAACCTTATTGGTCCTTTCTTTTTTAATTTGTGGAAGAAGCATCGCAATCTTCCCTAACGCAAATGTGACAAAATTCTTTGTATTTCCTGTTTATTGCCAGTTACTGACAATTCTCGTTTTACTTTGTCCGTTAAGAATTCAATGTCTATTGTTTTCAGGAAAGAGCAACGGAGAAGAGTATGGATGTTAACTCATTTCCCAATTGGGCACGGCAACTCCAAGGCCTGAATGGCAGGGCAACCTCCATGCCACTCTTCTCTGCTGCAGCATCATCAGGATTCCCCTCTTCAACAGCCACTTCATCGTCATCAGCTGTCACTCAACTTCATTTCCCTAACACGGCCATTCTCCGCCACCATTTTTCACCATCATTCAGCAACAACATCCCCCATTTCTATTGCAGAAGCTGAAAACCAGAAGCAGGTCATGATAGGTTAGTATTTTAGTGTAGAATGTAGTTTCGGACTCTTTAGGGAGGCAAGGTAACAAGGAATGAGAAAAGTAAGTCTAGTTGTCAACTTTATTTTGCTTGCATTATGTAAAGCTTATGAAATCGGAGCATCTCGGTCTAATGGCATGGAAAAACTGCTGTATCTTTGCCTTGGGCCTGCGAATATCATAGACTTCCGGTCACACATTGTTCTCCATGCGTCATTTGGGGGTGCCGAAACGCTGTCGGAGCAAAGTGTGCTTTTGGCAGCTTTAGAATAAACTTCAAATCTTGTTTGTACGTTGTACTACTTTAGCGTGAATGTAAATATGTTTATGATATCCCAGATTGGTCATTGTTGTCAAACTTTGTGTATGTATTACGAGGTAGCAAGTCTTCTTTTTCCGTAGTACATAAATTAATTAAGAATAAATAATCACCTGTGCAAGAAAAAATGTATATTAGTAGAGAGTTCAACGATATTAAAAATCAAACATATATTCAGTTTTAAACTAAATTAAAAAAATGAGGAAGAGATTTGTGTTGGTAAATGTGTTCCACGTGGACAACTTGGGGTTGTTCCACATCTGCGCTGGGGGATTCAAACTTGAAAGTAAAAGGTGAAGTAAAAAGTATCCGCGTTCCCGGGCTTTAGGGCTGAAGAGGTGGTGATACTTTATGTGCCTGCAGGCCCTGCACTGCACAAAGGGGATCAAAGGACCGATACAATCCTCGTCCAGTCTGTAAAATTAAAAGAAGAAAACAAAAGAGTAAGATAATAATACTAATACGGTGTGGGATTATTTCGTGTAATTTAGTGCTTGTGATTAACGAGCAGCATGAAAAGCCTGTTGTACATTTATACGTCTCGAATAGTGAAACTGTAAAACCATTATCATTACCCCAGACAGTCCCCAGTCTGAACCACCGCCGGGCACCAGCCTTTTCGACTTACCTGCCCTTTATATTAGCCTTTTCGTTACAACTGTTGAGTAATGAGTATTTTGGCTAATTCCATTAAAATTTGCATCTAAAATAAATTGTTTAAAGGGGCAAAAATTAGATGGAAGTTATAATGTAGTTAGCCAAAAACATCATTATTCCACATTATAACAAGTTCAAAGAACAATACTCACAAACTTTTAGTTCAGCAACCAAAATCGCAAAATGGTGGATTGTATTAGCGGTTGAGGCATTCCTCAACTCATTGCGTCCTAAATTTGAACATTCTCCTTCCGAGTAATAAGAATATTATTTGTATTCAAAAGTAATTCAAAACTAACTACTGTATCTGTAAATAAAAAGTTATTATCGTACACTAGTTTTCTCCCTCCGCATTCCTTATTTTGTTTTCTTCAAGCATTTGAATTGATAAATTAAAAGAGCTTATCTGATTTATGGGTATCAAACTCTTGTTTTAAGTAGAAAGTGCCAAAGTTGTAAGCCTTTTTATACAAATATCTTTTTCTCAGCCACTTTTAAGATCTCTCTCTCCCTCTCCCTCTCCCCCTCTCTCCCTCGCTGTTTCTCTGTTTCTCTGCAAACTTCTAGGGGTTAATAGGAAAGGACAGGATAGGATAGGGCTGTGGGCTATGACTGGCATCTTGGTACAAACCTGAACCTGACGTTATGTCATAGATCTTTATTTGGCGCTTCACAGCTGTGTCCGAACGCATGTCATACAAGGTTTTCTGTTTATAGCCTTGCGCCTCCTCATTTCTACCTTTTCTTTTTTTTTATTTTTATAGAATTTGCAGTCTTACATATTTTATATATATATATATATATATATATATATATATATATATTGATCAGTTTCCACATCGGGTATTCAACCCAATCTCTTAATTCACTACTGTTCATTGATGCTGCCATTGCTGACATTTGCTTCCTACCTCTTGAATAATCAACTCATCAAAGTAACCCTAGCTCCTGCCCTACTCTATCAATCTTAATCCCACTCCCTTTTGTCTATCATTTTTTGATTCACAGACCAAGATATTATATATTATTCATTAAAAGAGATTCAGTTCACTCAATTTTAATCATACATTTTACCTCAATCCATTGATCCACTTCATTAAAAACCCAAAACTTAAACTATCCGAATCTTTCTCAGAGTAGATCTCATTCCCATTTATACGATGCCCTATCGTCAGAAAGCAAGAGAAGAAACTTAGATAGATTGAGTACATCACCATGTTAAGATTTCAGTTCAATAACATAATGACAAATGTTGTTCTTATTTTATATGACATTATCTTATTGAATCAAAATACTATTGTTATAGTGTACTTTTCACATTTAAAATAAAATCTTAGAATATAACTTGAAGTGTAACTGTTGTACTATGCTCTCTTTTTTTGTTCTTTCATCACTAGAGACTAGAGAGAGAAATTGAATAATGACATAATGAAAAAATTTAGACAATAATCGCTTGATTTCATTCACAAAGAGAATTGAGAACTTATTCTCAATAACCAGTAAAAATCTGCATAAGATATAATCCTTGCTTAAAACGCTTTCTCTTAAAGGAATATATTGTGGTATGTTTATTGTGGTATGTTAATAATAGTTTCCTAACGATAATTCATAACAAAAATGTTCTACCTAGTAAAGCGACCTCTGTACTCTGCACGCGAAGGGTAATGTTTGCATTCACTGCATGGCAGTTGGGAGTATTTTACTTTCGAGTGGCACTATTTATGCATGTGGAGATGAATAGCTTGTTCCACACAAACTGTACACAACAGTACCAGACTCATTAAATTTGTTTTCGAAACTACGCCACGAAATCAAGTGCTTGTCTTCATACAATATATGAGTCTGAATCACAAACTTAGACAATAATCAACGATTCAAATCATACAGTCTAAGAATATAAGCATCCTAGATTTTAAGATAGTTTGGCTAAATATTAAGGAAAGAGATCTTCCCAAATGAGAAAAAGGATTTAATGACCAAAAAAAAAGAATGAGGAGCCGTATGAGATGAAAATTTCATGTACGGTTATGTAGATTGGCACAGTAAAGATGACTTGTCTGTCAAGTTTTCCACTCACCTTCAAAAAGCTAAACTCTGCCAAAGTAAAGTTGCTAGTGTATGTAAGAATTTGAGTAGACATAATCATTATTTTGATAGAAGTGTATTGATTAAGTTAATAGAGTTTTGTAACAGTAGGTTATATGAAACATTCAAAAACAATAATGTAGTGGACTTGTTGTAGTTAATGATGAGTTATTGAGAGACCTATTGTTTTCCTAATAGGTGAATATCAATAGGCCTTATGTGACTATAAAAAAGATTGTTCCCTGCTCTCCAAAGATAAGCTTAATAATGTGCTGAGTCCTATTGAAAGCATAAGCATCCAGTTTTGTGAGAGTAGAAGACTATCTTTATTTCGAGCATCATGTCTTCTTCATCCTTAGGTGTGTGTCTAATTTTTATGTTTTAGTATTGACTCTAGTTAATTGTGATTTTATGTGTTAGTTGATAATCATGTATGTAAGTTATTCTTACATGTGGTATCAGGGCATCAACGCACTTAGAGTTCAATTTTTGTCAATACTACTATAAAAGAGTACAGATTGAAAAGGAATTATTAAAAAGTACAAAAACTACCGTGTTTGTGATTTGTTTGATATATATATATATATTATTTATATATAAAACGGCATGCTTTTTGCTTTAAAGACTTGACGTTTTGGTTCTTATCCTACTATTCAGCCTATTCGATTTCTTATCTCAATTTCTCAGAAATAAATCATATAAGGTATGCTACGGCTTCTCAATTGCTTGTATATATATACTTCTTTTGTTCCCCAAATTCAATTAATTTTAATTTTTCTTGGTTTATTGGTGATGCTGGGATGAATTGATTTAATTTTTTGCAAGTCCACAATTTGTAGAACTAGATTTATTTGCACCTAAATGATTTGATATAATTATTTTTATATGATTAATATCAAAATTGGCTTGGGTGTATTGTTGTTACTGCTCGGCATTGTTTAGGGTTTCCTTGCATTTGGAATTCCATTTAATTAATAATAATAAAGGGGGTTGTTTTGTTACACAAATATATATATATATATATATATATATATATATTAATAATAATAATTTCGTTATGTTGTGGGTTTTTTGCCCTCTCGGCATTTTTCGGTGAGAATCATTCGTCATGAGTTAAGTTGGATTTGGTTTATAATTGTTTTTGAATATGAATTCTTATACGGTTTAATATGAAATTTTGTTATGAATTTGTGAGGTTTGTCTTTTTGCTTCTGCATGTTTTCCATGTATACATAGGTCCTTATATCCTGTTTTCTTATGAGTTCCTGGGATTTCATGTTTCCACTCACTTTTATTCTTAATATGAATAATTCTAATGATATTTTTATTGAATGGAAGAATTGCATTAGGCATGTTGCAATTTTCTGATTATATAAGCATATGCTCATAATTAAGAAAACTTATATGAAAGAACCTTTTATAATTGAGGGGAAATAAAAGGAGCTGCAAGTTTTGGTTTTATGTTCTCATGGTTTATATTTAGTTTTGAATACAATATAATATCTGCAATTTTACACTTGCTTTATCAAAATTGAGATGCATTTGTAAACATCATGACACTAAAGTCTTATGCATGCTCTCGCTTGTCAAGTTTTCTGGGTCTTCAAATGTCAATTCCACGATAAAGGTTTTGGGATCTTTCAACTACTTTTAATTTCATTTTATTCCAATTCAATCCATAATTTTGAATAATAGATTAAAAGGATAGCAGTGTGACCCTTGTATTGAAAATTGATATGGTGAATAAATTTTAATATTTGATTATGTAGACTTTAAGCGAAGTTGTCTAAATGACTAAATCCTTTTCTTTTATGGTGAAAAGAGATGTCTTGCTTGTTGTAATCACCAAAAGAATGAAATTTTTCGTTACCTATTTGCATTTTGTGTAGCAAATATATAGTGAATGGTCATTGTTTAGCCAAATTCTCATCAATGCATATTTATCTCATTTTATTGTGATCTAATTAGAAGGTTTTGTAAATTTCACTCGCCACTCCAGAACAATAATTTGATAAATTTTCCTAAAACTCCAATTTTGATGAAATTATGTTATGTTATGTTATAAAATGAATTTTGCACATGGAAAAATTTTCATGTCTTTCGGACAAGAAATGGATTTATGGTAAAATTTTCAGTGTTACACTATGTTGCTGGAATTCTGCACCATAGTCTATTTGTGACAGTATTTTGATATATCTATGTAACTCATAAATTGATGAACTTTTAGTATGACATACATTGAGATGTTTATTTCAGCTATGAAAATTTCACGCGCATTGGTTTGAAAATGACATATTGATGAATTTTTAACCTCGGGACTGTACTGCAGAATTTACGCAGCTTCTACACACACATTCCATTTCGATTTTATATTTAGCCCATTTTTAAAGATTGCAAAAATTATGGAACTTTGGGCGTCAGTAAATTTATATGTCTACTTCATTTCTGGAAATTTTCATGCATAATGGAGAAAAATTGAATTTTTGGTGAATTATTTAGTCTCTGGTATGTACTGCAGAATTTTTTGCCGTTTCTGCAGCACATCCCATTTCTAATTTTCTTTTAGTACACTTGTAAAGTCTCAAAACATTTGAAATTTTGGGAATTAACAGCTTTGTATGTTTACTTTGTCTGAAAATTTTCATGCATATCGGATGAACAATGAATATTTGGTGAATTTGTAATCTCAGGTCTGTACTGAACATTTTATGCGGTTTCTGCAACACCTCTCTTTTCGAACTCATTTTGGCTCGCTTATAAAATTTTAAAAAAATCTTGAAATTTTTCTAAATAGTAGCCATATATGTCTAGTTCATACTTGAAAATTTTCATGACAACCTAACAAGAATTGAGTTTTCAGTGAATTTACAAAATAATTTAGTACTGCTGAATTTGGGACTTCAAACGATTGGTTGTGTTCTGGGATATTGTTTCACTGATTTGTGCACATCTATTGGTACCGATTATTAGACAAGTTTATTGTTCCAATATGTCCTTATTTTATGCAAATTCTCAATACTAATGACTTTTATTAGGCAACACTGATTAAGTTTTGATTTAAAGATGCATTGGTTTATTTTTCTCAAATCAACGTTCTGTTTGGTCATCAATTTTGATTATGATGATCATTGTCTTTTGAGACGAAAATTGGAAAGTGACATCAGTTTACTAATTGATCATTTTGGTCCCTATCGAATAACTAAATAACTATGTTTCATCTTTCGAGAACTTTATTGTTCAATGTCAATACCGACATACTCTTGTGTATGATTTAATCTTTTGAGAGTCATTGAATATCCAACAAAAAGGATTATTTAATATTGTTCTAAATGATTATTTTGAAAAATTAGAATTCTAATTTATATGCTGAATACTTTTGTCCCAAAGGGAATTTCAGGAAATCATTTACCAACTATAAATTAGTATTATAGCAAATCATAAAGTACTTCTAACATATTTTCATTTGGCCAAAGCTGTTGAAGCTATATGTATTTTGTGTATTTTATATTTTGGCTAGCTGTGCAAGTATTTCCTATGCATGATTTGTTTCTGCCCAAAGGTGTAACAATCATGCAATTTGCAGTTGGTTCACTCTTCCACACCTCGACTACTTCCATGATTAAATCTGAAATTTTGGTAGAGCTTGGGAAATACTGATGGAGTTTTACATACCTTGCAACATGTCCTATTTGATTACAATTTTGATAGATTTTTCTAACTCCAAACTTTGTAAAAATTTGCCATGTTATATTATATAATGGATTGTGTACACTATCTTTATTGATTCAACTAGCCTATATTTTGTTATATGAAAACCACTTTCTCTAGTGCTTAATCTTGCAATTTTGAGTGTTTGCCCAAGTGGGAGAAATAATGTATTATGGGCTTCACACTCATCAATTTTGCATGCTTTTAATGGTCATAGTTTTGGTAGATAAAACATACATAATCATACTTGTTTATATTTTTTATGTGCAACTAATATTGTAGGAAATTCGAGAATGGTTAATAAGTATATTCTGCTCAAAAGTGTTTTGCTTATTAATTCTTGTTTGTTGTTCAAGAAATTGGACTTGTGATTTATATGTTATTAATGGATAATTAATTTGCTCAAAAGTGTTTTCTTATTCAGCACAACTATAAATCAATGTATAGTGAAGTATGGAATTGACAAGATTGTATATACTTCATCTGCTCACAAGTGTTGAAGCTTTATACGTTTGCCCTTGTATTTTATGTTTTAGCTATGCAAACCTAATATAATTAGTTTCTGTCCAAAGATGATTCTAGAATTATATGCTTTTGATGCAATAAGAAAACATTTAGTTAAAGTTTTCTATTTATGTCAAATGTTAGATGAACAAAATTGACCAAATGATTTTGTATAGTTTTTTAGTCACAAGACTCACTTCCTTGCAATATCTGACATAGAGATGAGGAGCGTTTAAGAGGTATGTGCGTTTATGAGATTTTTACTCTTTTAATCAGTGAGAGTTTAAAATTGCTTTTTATTTTCAATAATCCAATATAAACTACTAGTGACAAGTTGTTAAAGGTATAATTGCAAATTTTGGTGGGACTCAGTGGTCACTACCACTTAGCCAAATAAGGATCATGTTCTTGAACACTCAAGTGAGAGTATTCAAGAATCATGTGTCGAAGATGGGAGTGGTTGAATCTTTTGATGATTTTCATTAGTGGGAGTAAGTTATTATTTTTATCTTATCTAGTCCACTTCTGTGTTGATATCCTCTCATTTATGTTTCATGTTGTGATTTAATGTTTGCTCATTCTGTAAAGAGCTATATTTGTTGATACTGCAATAAACAAGTTTTTTTTTAGTAAACTTGAAGTCTGGACCAATTATGTGGGAGTATTAAGATATGACACTTCCAATACTACATTATTTGGCATGTAGCTTTGTGATTAGTTGAGTTAAGCTTCGGTGATTATAGAGTAATGATGCAGTTGATATGCATCTACATTTCTATAGTTATGGGTTTGATTTAGTTGATTACATCTACGTTTAAGTTGATAATCTTGTTATATAAACTCAGTGATCACTGTTAACTTAATTCCATACAGTTCAATACTATGTGATTATGTATACTCAAGTGGGAGAATGTAAGAATTTGAGTAGACATAATCATTATTTTGATAGAATTATTTTGATAGAAGTGTATTGATTAAGTTAATAGAGTTTTGTAACAGTAGGTTATATGAAACATTCAAAAACAATAATGTAGTGGACTTATTGCAGTTAATGATGAGATATTGAGAGACCTATTGTTTTCCTAATAGGTGAATATCAATAGGCCTTATGTGACTATAAAAAAGGTTGGTCCCTGCTCTCCAAAGATAAGCTTAATAATGTGCTGAGTCCTATTGAAAGCATAAGCATCCAGTTTTGTGCGAGTAGAAGACTATCTTTATTTCGAGCATCATGTCTTCTTCATCCTTAGGTGTGTTTCTAATTTTTATGTTTTAGTATTGACTCTGGTTAATTGTGATTCTATGTGTTAGTTGATAATCATGTATGTAAGTTATTCTTACAGGGTATACTTAATCTTTGAAAATCACTACATATATATACTTGGTATCGGCCATAATTTACAAGAATATTATGTAGTCTTAGTAAGAGGGGAAGGTAAATAAATAATTTGAAGTCACCTTTTTTTTTTCTTGTCAAAATTTGAAATCACTTTCTAGAAATAAATAAAAATTAGCAGAAATCTTCACATTTGGTGCATCCAATTTGATAACTGTCGTTAATTTAATTAATTTTTGTTTTAAAAGAACCACACCAGTTAGTGGTTTGATCACGATAATTTATCTTTCCGAGAACCAAGAAAATGATGTCGTTAATTTGGTGCATACAATTTGATCGATAGGTAAATAACAAACTCACACACAGACAGAGAAACCACCACAAAACAAAAACACACAATGCTGGGATGTCTGGAATGGAATGCATTACCACATTGTACGTACGTCCTTGCAAACTATTTGATACAGAAAAATAATGCAGTAGTACAAACAAGTACTTTCACTACTCTCACTTTCTAAACCCTAAACCTCTACATGTATACATATACATACATACATACATACATATACATATACATATATATATATATATATATATATTTGTAGATGGTGGTGTGGCAGCAGGAGAGATGAGTAAGGTGGTCCAGTCAAGAGGGTCTATCACTAGGGTTAGGGTTGAACAGTTGTGGACATTCATCGTCCCTCTCAACCTTGCATGCAAATAAACCTGGGTTCCTCCTAGGGTTCCTTTCACAATAATGCACTCCACAAAATTGTGACACGCATCATCATATTCACTTTTCTTCTGTACCTCGTCAACTATATATGATCGAAACTTGAGTGGGATGAAAACGTTGATGAGTCACCATCAAGGCAGCCTATATACCAACCTAGCATTCTGTTTTTACTGTGTATTTATCTACCTCCCAGAAAGAATGTTGATTGACATATTTACCCAACATTTTTCTTTGGTTTCTCTCTTCGGCGGATCAGCAAGAGGGAAAGCTTCACTTTTTAAAGGCAAACAAGGTCCCCAATAGTAAGTTTGACTGCTTGCGGACCATCTGATTGACCATTTGAATTATCGGAGTGACAGTTCATGAGGACCTCCTTTAAACCCTCTAGAGAGGAGAGGAGAGGTCTTCTCGTCCTTCAACTCTAGGGTTTCAAGATAGCTTCCATGGCTATGCGTCTCACCAGCTCAATTAGTTCTTCACCATCAAGACTTAGGGTGGACACGGTACGATTCGATACGGTTTCGAGTGAAACCAACCGAAATCGAAACTTTTTGTTGTGCGGTTTGGTGCGATTTTGAAGCCAAAACGAAATGAAATCAAACTGTTTGATTCGGTTCGGTGCGGTTTCAAATGATTTTGGTTCAATTTTTTGAAGAAAAAAAATTACAATTTTAAATTTACACCTATTTATATATAAGAAGATCTCATTTTCCTCATACATTAATCAATAAACATGCACCAAAAGAATTCACCAAAAATAAAATAAAATACTGCAGCAAAGGAGTCAGAGATAGAGAGATTTGTCTCCATATGCAACAGTAGCACCAATCTACAACACAATAAACATGCACCAAAAGAATTCACCAAAAAAAAAAAAAAATACTGCAGCAAAGGAGGCAGAGATGGAGAGATTTGTCTCCATATGCAACGGTAGCACCAATCTACAACACACAAGCATTAAAGAAAGTATATATGTATACATCTTTCATACTGCACAATTTGTTTAAGTTATATATTAAGATAATCATTGTTATGAAGCACATTTCTCAATCGAAAGAATGTTGCTAATTACAGGTGTGCTGTATTAATCATGTTCAAGCTTCTAGCACATCTATGAACTCTGTGCGTTATTTAGATCGAGTGAAGTGTTGTGATCAAGGGTTGGAATTAGTAATTCTACTGCAATATGAGTACTATTGACTGCACATCTTCGTGTGTGTGTCCAGATAGATGAACATGAGTTTTGAGAGAGAGATGTATGGACTCGAATAGAGGTGCAAAATTTGATAACATTCTATTCTAGTGTAGTTGAGTCCATACTATAAATGTATGGACTCTAATAAAGAACCAATTAGAACATAACATTTAATATATGGTGCGGTTTTGGTTTCGGTGCAGTTTTCAAACCCAAAACCAAAACCAAACTGTTTTCTTGGCCGCAGTTCAATTTCGAAACCGGAACCGTTTCAAAACCACAAAACTGAATCGTTCAGTGTGGTCTGATTCAATTCATGTTTCGGTTCCAAGTGCCCACCCCTAGACTTAGGTTTTCCAACTAGGGTCCATTAGGTGGATAGAATCAGAATTTTGTATCAAACCTAATACTAATTTTGATTTTGAATTTTAAGGGTATGTTTGAGAACTATGCTGCTGACCAAAAACACCTTTATCTAGGAATGGGCATAAAAAATCGCCAAACCGTAAAAACGAAATCGAATTATGATAAAATAAAACTGTAAAAAATTGTGTTGATCCAAAGAGTTAAAAATGGGGACAAAAATCGAATAGAATGTCTCAAATCGATTCCGGTTTCAGTTTGAAAATATCAAGGTCATCTTCAACTGAAGGGGCTATGTTTACCCCTCCCCCCCTCCCCCACCCCCTGCGTGTCTAGATTATAGCCTTGTAAGAAATTATTTTTTTAATGAACAGTGTCGAACCATATTTATATACCATTTTCAACCAAAGGGGGCTATTTTTAGCCCCCTCAATAATTTATTAGTTTAAGTTTGTTCTTTAATTTTATTGGTTAACTGAATTAAATTACCATATTAAAATAAGGTTTTCGGACATATTTTGAGTGTCACTTGTCACTAACTGAATAAGCATCCAAACATATTTTGAGTGCCACTTGAAGATGTGACCATTTGAAAATTATTGAAAAAATTAAAGGAAGGATTATTGGAAGAGGTAAGAGGGGTGTGTACAAAAAGAGTGTTTGAGGTGAATAGAATGTGAAGAATTGAAATAAAATGAGGTAAAATAGTATGAAATGATGAAAAGAATGTGAGAAATGTCTTAGGTCTCCATAGGAAAAAAAAATTAGAAGTTTAATTTTTTTTATTTCATAAAAAAATAAAATAAAATAAAATTGCAGTTGGGCCCAACTGAAAAGGCGTGTTGGCTGGGTAAAGATGGTCAACCCCTGGGTATATGATTGGAGTTTGGCCCGATGGGTCCCAATATTTTTGGCCCATACCTTAATTGGAGATGGGTTTTGTGTTAAAAAGGTATATCATTTGGCCTATGACCTTATGGCCGACCCAGTTGGAGATGGCCTAAGAACTAGAAGAACCAGACCAAACCGCTTTTAATATAAATTATTATTATTTTCTTTCTAAAGAAGTCATTTTTCCAAGAACTTGGGCCCAATACTTCTAATTTCTTAAAGACCGTGGAGTAATTAACCAGTATATACATATTGTGTACATTTTAATTTTAGTTTATCATATATACTTTGGTCTTGATATGAGGTTTTCCATCTTTTGATTAAATTTTATATATACACTTTCTATATTCCGATCACAAATCTTGTAGATCTAGTAGTGAGAACTCAAATTTACTTGAATTTGTGGTTGAAATATGTATTTGGTATTGGAAGTAGAAGATTCGAAAAAACTATATATATAATTTTGGTTAGAACTATAAACTGGCATGAAATGAACCGAAACCGGTGTGAACCGAATCGTATTTTAGTAATAAATTTAAGCGAAATTGCGCTAAATTGAACCGTTAATATTTTTCAGTTTCGATTTGAGGATGGAACTGGCCAAACCGGACCGCGCCCACCGCTACTTTTATCTATGTTTGTCTTATATCGACTTGTCATGCAACCTAATGAATCTGTAACAACCCGTTCCGGATTTTATGGTTTTATAATTTTTAAAGCATGAATTTACGAAATGCCCTTCGAGGTAAAACATTGACTTTTGTTGACTACCGTGTCGTTTCACATGAGATTCATTCCTTGGCGTATCCTTGTAGCACTCATTGCTACGAACGTGTGGGCACAAGCGGAATCGAAATTGGAGTTACGATGAACGTTTTACAGCCGAGGGGCAAAATAGTCAATTCACCATTCTAGATATTAGGGTTAGATATTTTATTATTTTATTATTTTCTATCGTGTGGGGCCCACACCCCACTTTCTTTTCCTCCTCGTGTCTTCTCCCTCCAATCTCTTAAACCCTTCCCTCACATCTCTTCTCTCAAACTCTTTTCTTCTCTCCGAGCACGAACCACCTACACCAACACCAATTTCCGAGTGAAATCCATACCAATATTCCTTGATTTAGGTGTAGCTTGACCTATGGATTCAAATGGTGGTGTTGCATGTGAATATCAAGTATTCAAAAATAAAGAAAGCCAACCCTTCCCTTTCGGTGAAAACTCTCCGACGAGTTCTAAATCAAACCCATCCCAAACTATGGAATTTCTCATCTAAGGTAATGCCCTGAAACCATTATATATCGAATTTGAAGTAGAGTTGAGGTTTCTAATTTCTGTAACTCATTTTCAAACCTGAAGACATTTTCCGACGAGAACTATGGGTTTCAGACCTCTTTTTCGGCCACGGTAGGACCTCGTGCTGGTATATTCCTATTCCCCTTCTCTTAAGCTTCATTTTGGTAGGCAAAGTGTGAAAAATGGTTGAGTTTTGACCCTAAAATGGAGCCGGGAAAGTTTCCCGGCCAAACTCCCCATTTTCTACCTTCTTCTTAGTGGGTTCGGCGACCCCCAAGCCTAATTAGGTCAAACCCGATCCGTAACCCAAAACTAGCCCAAACCTTTGGGCCATGCAATCCAGCAACCTGGACCCAACCTTAACCCATGCCCAAACCCTTGGCCCATTAACCCTAAACTAGTCCAACCCATAAGACCCAGAACCCTGATCCAAACCGGATCAAACTCAGCCCAACCTAGCAACTCGGCCTAACCCAATAACCCAAGCTCAGATCTGACCCGACTCGAGCCTGATACCCAGCTTCCACGGTTAGCCCGTGGGTATGCGCGTAGGCGCTGGCGTGGTCGGCGTGTGGAGCACACACACTTCTGCCGCCGTCCACCGCGGTGCCGGTGAATTTTTCAGGGACCCATCTCGGTGCGTGGCGACGCGTACGGTGGCGTGTGGCATCCCAGGTCACCGTACCGTGGCGATGCATGAAGCGGCATATGGGGGAGCCCGAGGTCCCTCTTTGGGTTTCTGACGTGCCGCATTCGAATCCGTTATCCGTTTCCCAAATTATATCGGTTTAGTAGAGTTTTACTAAATGGTCTCTAATTGTGTTTAGGTGTATCGGTGGAAGTGACCTCGTTCTCCCTAGTTAGAGCGGCTCCCTGGTAGCGAAATATTCGTGAGTGGACCCCTTCTCAAATTGCATGTTTTATAAAGTATTAGGATTGCATGCATATCATATTTCATGAATTGAGCATGTTTTATATTATGTTTTACGGATTTCTATATTTATGGTTTACGGAGAATATATGATTTAATTAAATTGCTTTCACAAAATATTTATAATTTATTGAATTTACGTTTTACTAAAGGATATAAATTATGGGATTTTTGTATATGAAATTCTGTGGATTTACGAATATGAATTATCATGGGTTTATGAGATGAGGTTTTGAGCTTTTGAGCTCCGGTGATTTGGTATGATTTTTTAGATATGTTTTCGATGCTTATCTTGTGGGTTATCATACATCACATACACACAACACGAGTATGTAGACGTCTATGACCATAGGACACATTTGAGGATATTTATGTCATACCCCCAGCTTCACTGGTGAAACCAGTGTCGGACAGCTTCAATAGCCACGACTAGTGTCGGTGTTATATATATATATATATATATATATATATATATATATATATATATATCTTCTTTGGTGTAACCCAAAGTCGTACAGCTTTACCTTCGGATGATGGGGCCTACCATGTTTCTTCACTAGCGTAACCCAGTGTCGTACAGCTTCACCTTCGGGTGATGGATAGGTTATGCCTTTGGGCAACTATGATACCCCTAGTTGAGTACATAATTGATGTGATTTACAGATGTTTTACGGATTTACCTTTGGGCGGCTATACTACCATCTCTGAGCACTGTTTTATATGTACGTGTTTTACGAACGTTTTTCTTGGCATGCTAGAGTTTTCAGGAAAAACCTATTATGTAGTATTATATGAGTTTTCAAAACAGGGGGTTAATATGTTCAGAAAGAAAATGTTTATCCTATTATTAGTATTATTATTATGAACTTTGGTCCACTCACCCTTTGTTTTGCACCCCCTTCAGGAGTTAGAATCGAGGCATTCAATCCTGGCGTCAGGGCACTTTTGCATAGGTATCGTCGAGTCTTCTCAGCATAGGACCCACTCCATTATTCTTACATTTTTTAATTGTAATTCTTTCACATTATTCTTGATTAGTTGTATGCTCTGTTTCCGCACTGGCATATTTCTTTCTAATTACCTATTTTATTTGTATGCGTGTTAATATGGCTACGTCACCCTCGGGTGTTGGTCAACCGTGCCCATCCTGGTATTTGGGGATATCGGGGTCAGGGCGTGTCAGAATCAGTTGGGAAACAAACAAAATTAGAAACAAAATGATAATGAGCATGTGCGGGTGTAGGTTCCGTTTCAAGTTTTAAGTTTAACTGAAACAACGCACGGCGTCACCACTTTAACGTATGTTTTGATAACCGTCTTTTATGGTTGTGTGTTTAACTTTCAAATTTTCCATTGACGGTGCTTATAGTGGTCCGATTTGATTCATTTTATTAGCTTATGAGAGTTAGGGATGTAATTATAAGATCTCGTGGTTTTAAGTGGATCGAGATAGGAATAAGAATTAGAATCTTCTCATGCATTCACTAACACAAAATTCTGACTCCACTACTGTTTATGATGGGCGGTAAAGTTATATTAGAGACTTAGCGTAGATACCTTACTCTTCCCAGTTTGTCCGATTTCCGCACAATGGCATCGGATTTAGCTTCCTCTAAAACTCAAGTTGAAATCTTTAGCAATGACATATGGATTTTAACACTGATGACTTCGTATAATTTAATCTTTTGGATGATCAATAGTGAGAATCCAATTGCATCACATCCTCTTTTTAAAAAACCCCACGAGGAGCTGCCTCCGATAGGACGCAACAACGTAACTTTTTTTACGATTGTGAAACTGAATGCCGTTCCCCGTAGCAATAATTTTCCCCTCGAATACCAATCTGCTGCAGCAGCTGCTTCTTTTTTTTGTTTCCGGGGCAGGATCTTTGGTTATGGCGATTGACCATTGAGAAAGATGGAGTAATTAGATTGATTTGTTCTAAAAAAAATGCATTGGTTTGTTCTCACAAGGAAGGTGGAGTATTTTGAAAATGCTTTGGTTATTGCCAAAATGGCAGAGAAAGATATAAGAACATATGCCTTGCGTCCTAATTCTCCCGCTTCGAAATCTGTTGTTGATCAATTACTCGAGACCCTTTTCATTGGGAAGGCAGCAAATGGGGGGCTCCTCATCCCCTGCATTAAAGCTCTTGGGAATTTGGCAAAGACATTTGAGGCAACAGAAACAACGATAATCGGTGCATTGGTCCAGCTTCCACATGGAACAGAAGTTGTGATCGCCGAGGAGGCTTGCATTGCGCTCATGAAATTTGTCTGTATAGACAATTATTTTCACCTTGATCATGCCAAGGCAATAGTGAATTTTGGAGTTGCTAACCGTCCAGCTCCTGTATTATGGGGATCAGACAGTTCGATTTTTCGCGTCGGTTCTAATATGCTACATAGTACATGTATCAGTAACTGATGAGAAACTTGCTACGTCTGGAGTGCTCATCATGCTTCACTGCGCATCTGACTGTTCGGTTTTCTTCTCAAGCAGCTTGCGCCTTTGTTCTAAGAGATAATGGGGGAATGCCTATCCTTGCGGGCGCTCGTAGAATTGGATCGACCACCATTCTTATCACTCAAGGTCAAGCTCTCCTTGATGGTCTGAAGGCTTCTCGCGAAGGGATTTTCTTGCTTGGATGTGGAGAGGGTGATTCTAAGGTCCCTGTTGATGCTTTGAATGGGAACTCTTCTACCCATAGCAGCTATCTACTTTGGAAGCCGACATTCAGAAATTTGCTTGCTACCTCCAAGACATTTCATTCCGTCATATCTTTCGTGAATCTAGTTTTGTGGTGGATGCTCTAACCAGTGTTGGGCATTTGTCTTCTGATGTTCATATGCGGTGGCAAAATCTTCCTGTTGAGGCTCGTCCTACTTGGTTTTGGGACTTTTATAGGCATGCACAATTGTCCCCAGTGACCTAGAAAAGGTGAATGTTTTGGACCAACCCTAGAAAAGCAAAACCTAAATTAGACGAGTGCAAGCAAAAATGCCTATAACAAAAGGAACGAAGACCTAAATGAACTACAAATGGATGAGAGACTAGAAAAACACAAGAAAAAAAAAACACCAAGATGCACAAAATAAAATTTCTAGAGTGTACTACTAAATAGAGAAAATCTTAATTGTAATCGGGTGTATACACTCGGGAATAGCTAAGGCTCTCCTCTACTTAGCGGTCTATGATAGTATATGCCATAACAGTCGGCCAAATCACTACCACTAACTTAACTTTCAATTCAGCATTCATTTGTGACAATTATATACTTGCTCACTAGCGAAAGTAAGCAATCTTTAACAAAGGTCGATATTGGGTACCATCAGATTCATCCATCTAGTAAACAAACGGACGGACTTGTTAATACCAGTGCCCTCACTCTGCCTGCAAAAAGAAAACAACATAAATAACTAATTACCATGTTGAGAAGCATTTTTCTAGACATGCGAACTTTATTTTGTCCTCTGCAAACATAAACTATCCAAATTTACAAAAATAAGGGGCAATTTTTCAGACATTTGGACTGTATTATGTTTTTCTTTAATATATTTTGACACACCCCAACCCGGGATGTCCACTAGGACTCCGAATCGAGCTGTATTGGCCGGCACCTGGAAGGTGATGAAACCATAAAGTGTAGTGATATGGAAAATATGAATAAATTTAAACCTAAAAGTGCCTAAATACAAGAGTGCGCGGTGAGCAGGAATGAACCCATTTCACACATGATGACAGAGCATAAGTACAGTACAGTAAAATAGGGTGAGAATTATACCATCAATGGTAATCGTCTACACCAAGATTTGCCAATAATCTTCGTCGGTACGAAAACTCTGCTACAAGGGCGAAAAACAAGGGTGAGTGGGCCTGAAAATAAAGTTTCAATAAAAACCTTTGAAAATGTTATAACCCCTCGCCGTAAAACATGTATAGTTTCCAGAAAATCATACTACGTATAAGTATGAAATCAAATGCATGCCAAAAGTAAGTCCAAAAGTATACCACATCAGAAAATACTCAACAACAGTGTAGATATGATCATGTGTTGTAATCCATGATAATCTGTCAGTCGGAGTAACCTAATGTGACCTGTACGACTGCACATGTCGCTCATCAGTCATATGCTAACACACGAGTCGGAGTCACCTAATGTGACCTGTACGACAGGGCTAGGTGTAATAATAATCGCTCTAGTGCTACGATCACGTGAAGACTTGCGCTATGCACAGTCACCTACGAGTCGGAGTCACCTAATATGACCTGTACGACAAGGCTAGCACCTACTTGGATCCAAGGCGAGTGTGCAGTGCTGGGAGGTGAACATACACGTGAAGGACTAGCCTAGCCTGGGCTGGGCTAAGCACTCACCTGGGGTGTAGCAATGATGAGCAGTCTATATGAAAAGCATGCCATAGTGATTCAACCATTTCAATTCACAACATAACCTTACCTAGACTTACCTGTGCGTCCTGTGGTACTTTAGCATTTCAAACATGCACAACATTTATGAGTAGGAAAAATGCATATGAATATGCCATGATGATATATAAATCTCAACCACGTAGCAGTATTTTTAAAACTAATAAACCATGGCATAAAAATGCATAAATCAATTTAAAAGCATTTGTGGAAACTATCAATTATATATATACTATAAAAAGGAAAAGACCCACTCACCTAAGGTCCGCGCTACAACTCCCTAGCACGACTATTGAGGCGTCGCGAACGATCGACGCCTAGAACAATTATCAAATCACAACTCAGAATTCTTATCAACAGAACATGTAACTTACGTAAAACACATCCCCAAGTACGTTCTAGAATGATTTAAAACTCATTGACCAAAAGTCAACCGTCGGTCAAAGGTCGACGGTAGGGTCCACAACACTTCGTAACTCGATCCGGAAGATCCGCACCTCGGATTTCCGATCCGTAACTTCCCTAGAGTTTCAATAAGCTTCTAGAACAACATCCTAAAATTTCGAAACGATCCAACGGTCGGTAACCCTAGAATGAGTGTTCATCGATTCGACTTCTCCGGTGTTCCAACGCCCCTAACACTAGTTGGGTCTTGTTCCTGGGTCCAAGGGGAGTTGATTAGGAGTGGTGGTGGGTGGTGAAACTCATCGGAACGGAGGAATCGCCGTCAAGCACCTCCGGTGCTCCGGTGAAGTTCCTCGCGGGTTAGGACCTAAAACCCTTCGATCTTGAACGGGAAAGGTAGAGGGGAGATCACTGAGTATTTTGTAGGTGGTGGATGGTGGTGATTCAACAGAAAAGATGGCGAAAATTGCCGGAATTGGATCGGGTTGGCCGCGGGTAGAAGGGCCGACAGGAATGGAGGGGAGAAATCCCCCCTTTTTTTTTATCCTTTTTCCTGATTGGCTGAAGGCTTTCTTTTCTTTTATCTTATTGGTCCCTTAACCTTTTAACTTGATTGATCACTAACTCACCTTCTAATTGGTTCCCTTACCTTTCCTTTGTGATTGGGCCGAATTCCCACCTGGTGGGAATTCATTTAATTAAAGGATTAAGGTAAAAAAATAAGGAAAAACAACTTCGAACGTCCATAACTATACCGTTATAATCCGAACTCGCAAACGGCTTTCGCCTATACATTTGTACCAACGAGTACTACTCAAATACGCTAAAAGGATAAGTCATACGTTTCTCTAGACGATGGTCAACAGAAGTCAAAGTCATTGCCTCTAGGGCATTTTCGTCAATTCCCTCAATTAAAATAAATAAAAACGTAAATTTAGAGACGGGTTGTCACATATTTGGACAGATGTCACACTTGCATTAGTATTTAATATACAACCTCCTTTAGCACAAACTAAGCATATGCCGTAAGTGCAGTCACTGTAGTCTATAACACATTGCAATGCATATCATTTGTCAATTCAAAATCTAATTAACGTAAATCTTGAAAACTGACATTATCTGTTTCAATATATGTGATGTATGTATATGTATCTCACCTTGCTTTTAGAAGTTGCAGCGGCCCATCAGTGTTCCCTCATATCAATGACAGCATATCCATATCTTTGACAGTTACGAGACAGACCAGGAATGTCGGTACTCGAGGCCTCTTACTAGCAAATGAATGCATAAAATTCCTTCCAGCTGATTGTTCCATTCTGTCAATGCAGTGATCCTTGAACCCATTACTTTGTCTTTTCAGGAAACATCAAATTCCAACAAAAACAAAGGCAAAGGATGAAGCTCCATTACATGGGAACAGTTAACAACAACCAGGTCATCCACTCAGTCACACTTGACCCCAGTCAAGCGTGAAAGAGAAACTCCAGCTACAGGAAATCTCACATTTCAAATGATCTGTTGTTTAGATGACCGAAGTAACTTGTTGGAGACGGCATATTCTCATAACAGGGAATGAGCTTGTTGAATCCCAGTGGATTGTTTCTCAGTAGATTGATAAACCAAGACTGTAACACTATTGACCCCACTCCATTGCGCCCAATCATTATTTGATAAATGCATATCACTGAAGCGTTGACTGGGGGGGTTGCACAAATGAAGATGGATTGTTGGGCTGGAATTGACCTGGCTGCTGTGGAGTAATTCTTTGTGCATCATTTAGGTAAGAGTAACTACTCCTGAAGTGGTCTTGAAATCCTAAGTTCTGCGGGGTAGAAGTTGTCTGCTGTCAGCATATGGAGCCTAGCATCTGGCTCAGAAAAATAACAGGACAAAATTAAAGGATTGGAGGAGGGCACTGAGGTAGTGTACTCTCTCTCTCGAGACAAAGAGTTGGGCGCCACTACATAATCTCACTCTCTCTCACAGAGAGTTCGGTCCTCAACCACCACATAATTTCACCATTTTCATGCTAGTTGGGTCTTCAGCCCCCACATAACCTCACCATTTTCATGCTAGCTGGGTCTTCAGCCATGGCAACATCACCCATCATAGCACCACCCATCATCTCAGCAACTGAAACATCCATCCCCCTGAAAACCCAAAAACTTTGGCCGCTTCTTTCACAACCCTGCTTGCTCTTGGAGGGTTGTTGTTTGCTATTGGTACCAGTCCTCCAGGTACCTTTGTGAGTAATGATGCCCACAAAAAGTTGGTTTGGGCTGTCGGTTTCTCTCTCGGTTCTATTTTCTACGGACTGGTATTCTTATCTGCAAGATTAAAATACCCTCTCTACATATGGGCTGGGTTATCCCTCACTTGGATAACATTCTGGTTCGACGTCCATCAAGACACTCATTCCGGATGAAGTCTTTCATGGGATGAACGTCTTGATGGACACCGAACCAGAATGTTATCCAAGTGAGGGATAACCCTGCCCACATGTACAGAAGGTATTTTAATCTTGCAGATAAGAATACCAGTTCGTAGAAAAAAAGAACCCAGAGATAAACCGATAACCCAAACCAACTTTTTGTGGGCAACATTAATCACAAAGGTACCTGGAGGACTGGTACCAATAGCAAACAACAGCCCGAGCAAGCAGGGTTGTGAAAGAAGCGGCCAAAGTTTTTGGGTTAGTTTCTAGGTTTTCAGGGGATGGATGGTTCAATGGCTGAGGTGATAGGTGATGGGTGATGCTGTGATGGGTGATGCTGTGATAGATGATGTTGCCACGACTGAAAGCTCAGCTAGCATGAAAATGGTGAGGTTATGTGGTGGCTGAAGACCCAACTAGCATGAAAATGGTAAAATTATGTGGCAGCTGAAGACCGAGCTCTATGTGAGAGAGTGTGAGATTATGTAGTGGCACCCAACTCTCTGTCTAGAAAGAAAGCACTACGTGGCGCCCAGCTCTCTGTCTAGGGAGAGAGAGTAGACTACCTCCTTGCCCTCCTCCAGTCCTCTTGGTCCTTTTAATTTTGTCTTGTTATTCTTTTTGCCTGTGTTCCTGTAGAACATTGAAAGTGGTAACCCCACTTACACATAGCGACTGTTGTTTGGAGCCTGTTGGATAGCCCCATTTGCTGTACGAGAGATAGAAACCTTCAAAATCTTTCCGTATTGGCCAAAATACTCCCTTCACTTGAGAAGCTAGTAAAACCGAAGAAAAAAAAACAAATCTCAGGATTTACATTTATGAGAGTATTATACAAATTCCATAAGACATCAGATTATGTTTGACTAGGTCCTAACTTAAATACTTTGAGAGCAATGAGATAATAGCTACTCACGTCTTCACTTGCAAGGTTAAGAGGTATTCCAATCACATACACTAGGCCCCGTTAGAGAACTCTAACATCAGTAAGATGCTGCTTCTTTACTTTAGATCCCTTGGGTTTTCTGTTTCCGCTTCACATTAATTTCAGCCACCAACCTGTTCAAGAAGGGAAACAGTTTCTATCCTCAACTTGTCAGTTGTCACAGAACAACATACATTAACCTGAAACGATACCATGTGCTGCCACTCCAACAATTTCTTGTCATAAGGTGCACGGCATACCGGACAGTGGCCCTCCTTTCCATCATTCTCTGCCATTTCCATAATGTGATGCCAGCACCAAACACATACCCAGTGGCGGATCCAGGAAATAATATTCGGGGGGTCAGTAAGAATGGTGCGCGCGGCGCGCAAATTTTTTTTAGCAGAAATAGCATGCATATCGTCATTTCATCGAGTCTTGATAGGCCTTAAGTCATTTGGAAAAGCATATTGCACACCTGTTAATGCCTCATTTGCGTGGGTAACTAACATGTTAAGGCTGCTCCCATATGAATGCTTAACAAATAAATACACTTATCTTGAATACACTAACAACGTTTGATATCATTACATCCCATTAATATGTTTGTCCAAGAATGATGATGCTTTGTTATTCTTTGAGATAACCATTTCATTTACTTCATTTTTGGATAGTTTTTTACTTGGTTCTTTTTTTTTGCCAACAATTGTAATCACAACCAACAAACAAGCCAGAGGTAAATAATATTAGGACTAGACTGTAAAGGGGCAACACCTCTCTAATGCATTTTATCATGCAATTGAAGGGCATATATGAAGGGCAACTCTAACCTTTAAAGGGGCAGCACCCAAGTCATCCATGGACATTCACTGAAGTTCGGAGGGTCAGCACCTAAGATATCCATGGACGTTCACTGAAGTTCGGGGGGTCAGCTGACCCTCCTTGCTCCTTAGTGCATCCGCCAGTGCACATACCTACCCCCGCAAATGGCGAACAATCAGAGGATTAGAGGATGTCCACAAAGAAGTGCCACATAAATCTGAATACATAGTTACCATGAAAAACTACCCGAAGAAATCAAATCTTTCGCCAATTATACGAATTACAATGTCATCAAATTTACAGATTCGTCCATCCAGACTTTTATATAAAAGTTATTTCCACTATAATCGACGAGTAAATACACACATTGTCACAAAGAAATTACATACAAATAAAACTAACAAGTGAATTTAGTGTTTTGCTCGGACCTCGTAACGGCTTCAGTTGCTGATCCGTCAAATCCATCTCCTCGGCACATATCGGACACGTTTTCTCTTCGATTTCACTCATGATTTTCCTGAGAAACAAACAATGTCATAACCATTACTACCCAAACAAAGCAGTTATCGCACATCGACTATTCAAATCCAAAACCATCCAAACGAAGTCGCTCGGAGGCATTGAAGCGAAGACTTAAAGACTTACAGCGTGCGACGGAGAGGAGGAGACGAGAAGCAGGAAATGGAGTGTAGGAGATGAAACCCTGGATAGAATGAAGCAAGGAAAAGTATAGAGAAATGAGGTTTGAGTATGGGTGGGCAAACGGGTAGAGAAACTGCGGGTCGGGACGGGTAGTGGAGGTTCGGGACGGGTCCTATTTTTTTTGGGAGCAAACATGGCTGGCCGGGCCGGTTCCTAAACCTTAGAAAAACAGGGCTCCGGACCGACCCGTTTCTAGTTTTAATCAACGGTCGAGATTGAATGATAACCTATCAACCAATCTCAATTGTTCATTTGTAACCTAGGTTCCCAAATCAGTTTCAGTTTCAGTCTCATTCTCACTCTCTCACTCTCACGCCAACCTCTCCACCATCACTCCCTCGACTCCCTCTCCACCGTCACTCCCTCGAGCCTAATAATCGATCTTGGTTTGCCTCAATTTCATAGTGAACTATTTTAGTCGGTGTCCTGGATTTTGTTTTCTTGTGTGTTGTAATTTATAAACATGTAATTTGTTATCTGTTTAAATGCACCCTTCGTTTGCTGGTCGCCATCCATGTTTGAAGCATTTAGGTGATTTAGCTGATGGTTCTATTAAAATTTGTTTCAGGGTATTGTATATGGAAAGCCCACAAACCAGGGTGTGACACAACTCAAGTTCCAGCGTAGCAAGAGGTCTATTGCTGAGGAGCGTGCTGGGCGCAAGTTGGGAGGCCTCAATGAGGTTTGTGACTCACTTTCAACTTTTGAGTTAGTTGGATTTGGCCTTGGTGTTAGTTTGATTTCAATATGTTTAGATCAGTAAATACCTAACTAAGCAGTATTTGTCAATAAATTGGAGACTCCTAACTAAGTAGTATCTATTATATTATGGAGCTTTTGTTGCAATATTATGGAGCTTTTGCTAACCATAATGCGGTTCTTACTTGACACGGTCGGTAGCATGTTGAATGCTTCAATTGGTATAGGAATGTTTGATATTACAAATAATGTACTTGGCGCCAATCCTAAATTGGATATATGTCTTAATAATTTCTATTTATCTTTGCAGATGTTGGTAAGAGTTGCCTTCTTTTGCGTTTCTCAGATGGTTCCTTCACCACTAGTTTCATAACAACCATTGGGTGTGTATTCCCTAGCCTTAAAGTTAATTGTATCTGTCATTTGTATACATATGATATGTTTTGAGTGCGGGAGTCCGTGTTTCAATCTCGATATTTCATACTAGAATGCTATCGAAATGCAGGTTGAGGAATTGCCGAATTGGCTTCTCTTGTCAAAGACAATCTTACTTGCAAGCATCTTATTCTCTTAGTGGAAGAGTCCTTGGTGGACTTCCTTCAGAGTGATACCATTACCAGGCATGTAAGACAAACTCCTAAGTGGTATTAGCATTGCCATTTCTTATGAGATTAATTTTATGAAGCAGGAGTGATGCAATTCTTTGTTTGTGGTATCTCTAATCAAATCCATTGCTTCCCAGTTCCCACAACTAGTATTCTATACCTACTTGGTCATCATTCTACCTCTCCATCAATTTTTTTGTATTTTAGTTTCTGCATTAAGTAACATCATGCAAATAATATAAAAAGTTGGCTGCAGCTGACTTGTTTGTTTTCAAAACTACAAGTCTTTAATTATGCTTAATTCCTTTGTCATTAACGTATGAAGTGCTTTCGTCATAGGTTAGCTTTAACACAAATGTAATTCCCATCTCTCCCTGGGGGCAAGAAGTAAAGAACAACAAAAATCAATCCCATTTTCCCCTATAAAATTAACACAAATGCAATTTCTGCTGCAGGGCCAGGGAATGTGCAAATGTGAATGAGTGAATCTGCTGGGGCTAGGACAGAATTTGGATTTGTGCAAATGTTACCTCTTTGTTTTTTTTTTGTTTTTTTTTTTTTTTAAATATATATTTTACACAAAAAAAAAGGATCCGTGGACCCGGCCCGAATCGACCCGTTTCAACCATACCGGGTTAGGTCCGGTTCCTACATAAGAATTTGCAATTTCCGACCCAGCCCGGCCCGTTTCCTTTGCATCCAAGTCCGGTCCGGTCCGATCCCTCCAAAAATGGGCCCGGCCCGGCCCGTGCCCAGCCCTAGGGTAGGGAAAAGTAAAGAGCCTTTTTTGGTGGCTTTTTGCGCATCACTTAATGACCATCTTACAGGTGAAGCCAGATTTGTGTTGTGCTAAACCACCTTAATATTTTGATAAAGATGGTTTTGATTGGAAGAGGATCCTCTCTCCGGATTCATTTTGTGAAGATTCTAGGGATCCCCACATTTTAACCGTTCATCCTACATCGTGCGATCAGTTTTCGTCAAATACTATTTGTGTTTAATTTTAAATAAAAAAACAAAAATAATTTGATACACAATGAATCGTTAAGATGTAAGAATCCTAGAATCTCCACAAAATGAATCCGAATAGAATCCAACTCCGTTTTGATTGTTATGGTCTCTCGAAGCTACTGCTCAAATGATTCAATCATTTCATGAACAAAAAAAAACAAAAATTAATGATCCAATCATCCATGTACGTCCAAGTAGTCACACTCTACACCACTCTCCATCCGACACGTGGCCCAACTAATTGCAAATGTCTGTTTCCTTTCCCGCCACTAGTCCACACCTCAGCCCTCGCTTACTTGGCACGATCTTGGCCGTTGGTTCAGCACCAGAAGACTAGAGCAATCGCTAGAACCTTCGTCCCCGAAAAAGCGCTTCCTATATATCCATTTTGCTGTGTGTCTGAAACTCACTACTGAGGCCTGTGCTGTGCTCAAATCCGTAGCATTTGCTTCTACTTTCTAGCTAGATTGTTTGGATCGTAAGTTTTATTTCTTATGTTCTTATAAATTTCGATTGCCGAAATGATTGTTTTTCAGTATTTGATCGATATGTGGCCGTTACTTAATGGATATGATTAAACTTTCATCTATATGTTCATGAGTATTTGATTTTGATTGGTTTAACGACTGAGATTTGTAAATGATCGTGCTAAGTAATACACTTACCTTTTTATAATTTGAATGTGTGAAAGGGTTGATTGTCAACATGGTGAAACAATACCCAACTGTGAGCGAGGAATACCAGAAGGCAGTAGAAAAATGCAAGAGAAAACTCCGAGGGCTCATCGCTGAGAAGAACTGCGCTCCTATAATTCTCCGATTAGCGTAAGAACTCATAAACCTCTGTTTATATATTTATTGATCTGACTCTCTTTGTTGTTGGCAATGATCGAGTGGGTGCTTAGTGTTGGATGTTTTGAATGATGGGCGCAGATGGCACTCAGCTGGTACGTTTGACATAGAAACGAAGACTGGAGGACCATTTGGGACCATCAGGCACCCGGAGGAGCTCGCTCATGAAGCAAACAACGGTCTTGATATTGCGGTTAGGCTTTTGGAGCCGATCAAGGAGCAGTTTCCGATCCTTTCATATGCAGACTTCTACCAGGTACATATCCATTAAGGGAGTTCGTCTTATAAAAGCGATAATCGACACTAGATTAATCATTGGATCCTAATCTTTTATTTGATGTGATTAGTTTTGTTATTTTAATGAAATTTGATGTGTTTTGCTGTGAATTGAAGTTGGCTGGAGTTGTTGCTGTGGAAATTACAGGAGGGCCTGAGATCCCTTTCCACCCTGGTAGACCAGTAAGTAAACCCTTGTTTTTCTCCACAACTTAAACTTTTTTTTATGACATTTAATGTCCCGTATTGTGAATGGAAACTTGTTTGTGGGTTTATTTATAATTTATACACTATGATTTCTTCACCAATTTTTTCACCCCTTGGTAATAATCAGAAGGTTTGGTAGGATTAAAGAATTTGGTCTGCTGAAATTTGGCTCTAATGACATTCACAATGCAATATTTGGTTGACACTCTTAGGCATCGTAGCAAATGGTATATGGTATTGGATTGAATTTGATAGCTTGCTAGATTTAATGTATGTAGCAAAAAGTAGATTCCAACTCCCAAATCTTGTTTGAGTTGAAGGTAGAAGACGGATTATATATGAAGGCCTTCCACCTTGGTAGGATTGGAAGGTGAGGAAATAAGGCCAGACTTTAGGATAGAGTAAATAATAATCATTGGTCGAACTTGTTTTCCTTCCTAGAATCATCTAACCTCGTGTACTAATTTTAGGATAAACAAGAACCACCACCAGAAGGTCGTTTGCCAAATGCCACCGAAGGTTAGTAGCTACTAAATCTTGCAATTTCAAGTGTATGATTGTAAGACGAATGTCTTTAATTATTTCTTTCGTGTTGGTATGTGCTCTAGGTTCGGATCATCTGAGGGCTGTCTTTGGACACATGGGACTTAGCGACAAGGACATTGTTGCATTATCTGGTGGACACACCTTGGTCTGTGCATGACCGTCACATTCTTCCTTCTGTCTAATTACCAGAGTATGTAAAACTTAAGTATTGTGTATTTGGGATTTTTTTTTTTTTTTTGGCAGGGTAGGTGCCACAAGGAGCGTTCTGGATTCGATGGACCCTGGACGATGAACCCTCTCATTTTCGACAACAACTATTTCAAGTAAAGATTCATTCCATTCGGTTTTACTTTTGCTGAATTAATAGCACTTTGCAGATTAAGTGGAACTTTGCGCTGCAAGTCATCTAATTATCCCGTTTATACTGTGCATATGTTAATATTGGTACTACTAACTATTTGTAAAGAGTTAAGTATTGTCTGTCTGATATACGATCATTTTTTTCCAAACAGGGAACTTCTTAGTGGGGAGAAAGAAGGTCTTCTTCAGCTGCCATCAGATAAAGCTCTTCTCGAGGATCCAGTCTTTCGTCCTCTTGTCGAGACTTATGCTGCGGTTTGTATCTAATTGTACAGTTCTACTTAATCTCAGTAACTTATGGCTTTACCATGCAGTGTATGCATATGCTCTGCGGCATTGACGATAGTTTGACCAACTTTTGATTTCTTTGGTTTTTGCTTCAATTAGGATGAAGACGCCTTCTTTGCTGATTATGCCGAAGCACATTTGAACCTCTCCGAGCTTGGGTGAGTACTGGAAACTTAGAACCCTAGGTTTTTTTGTTTTTTTCCTTCGATTATTCTCGAGTATTTCAATTTATTTATAAATCTGAAAATTTGACTCTTGTGTAACAATCTTTTGCAGATTTGCGGATGCTGAGTAAAGGATTGTAAAAATATGATATGTTGTTTCCGTCGAAGTTTTTCCGCTTGTGATTGGTAATAATACTATGGCAGCATTTGCTGCTTATAATATACTGTCACGTGTACTCGTAATGAACAATGCTAGGGAGACTGAATTATAATTTCACATTGTGTACCACTTTTTTAATGTACTGTCGCATGTGTACCCGTAATGAACAATGATTCTAACGAATGTAATGTCACAGGTCTACTGAAACTTGGCTTTCATGACATCCACAAAGCATTATTGGTGCACACTTTTGGCCTTGGTAGGTGGTTAGTATTGTAAGAACAGTTTATAACTTCTCATTCAAGGAATGTAGATTCAACCAATCAACCACAACTCATATCAAACAATCAACAAGCAAACCGAAGAATGAAAACCTTTAACACTTACCTGCTGGATTCGATCCAGATGATGAAGCCATTGCAGCTTCTTGTTCTCAAAATCGTCTCCTCTTTTACAAAAACAATACCTCTTCCAATCAATAAGTCTTGGAACAAATAATAAGCAGGTGATTGCAAGAGGAGTGGTTTGAACTTTATATAGTATTCCTCCAACTATTCCCTATCAGAATTAGCCTGGGATTTAAACCATACAAACCATAAAGATCTATGAATCTAATAGAGTTCCAGTACTAAGTTCTAATCCCAAAAGGATTGAACTACACTCAATTCTGTTATCCCAAAACACTAGGGATAACTAATAGCTTTTAATCAAGACTTTTCCAGATCGATCTCAAACACTATAACCGGTTCTAACATATGCTTCATACTCATAATCTTACAAGTATTGGATTGGATTTGATATCTCGTTAGCTTTAATTCCATCCTATCAAGTTGGAAGTTATAAGTTTTCTTTATATCTAAACCTTGTTGAAGGTATAAGACGGATTAGATACGAAGGAAATTTGTCACTTCCAACTTGGTAGGATTGGAAAGGAGAAGTTTCCGTTCTAACTAATTCATCTTTTACCTTTAACTTGGATAAGATTTGGGAGTTGACATGAATTGCTTGTTCAAGTTGAATTTAGTGAATTATCCAATACAATCATAGACTCAAACAAGACCAGACTTTAAAAGGAGTCAAATAATATTGCAAACTTGTTTCTCCTAGATACCAGGGTCCAAGAAAATTGTACCCACCGTTAGATCTTAATCCAATAGTAGATGGTCATTTAACTTTTACTGTTGTACTTTCTCTTCCGCCGTTAAATAAGATCAAACTAGACTCAATAATATTGATTGGTCCAAATTTACCTTCGTCACCAAAGTTGCATCAAAGCACCCAAGAAGAGGGCAAGAAACAAGCACACTAACTACCAATTAATGGGACCAAACCATTACCACACATTAGCAGCAGAATGAGTGATTTTAGGGAGCTCAACTGAAGTTTAATATGGGACTTAATTGAGTTGGAAACCATCATAACTAGTTGATAAAAATTCTTGAATTTATGGTTGTTTTACTCCACTCGACACAATAAACGATAACACCAAGACACGCTCATAACACTAAAGGCAAAAGAGATGAGCATCCCACGAAATAAGAAGAGGCCACTTTATAGTATTTGACATAAATTTATACTGTCATTCACAAAAATTAGTTGTTGACTAACTTTTTGAATCATGTTTCTAGTAGAAAGTTCAGTGTTGCATACTTTTAACTTTGAAATTAATTGGACTTTTGATTAGATTTTTCTTTTCTCGGTTATTTTACGTAGATGCGTATCGTAAGCATATATGAAGAAAATTTTATGTAAATTGACACTGATGACGAGCCGCCATAATCTCTCCGTTGCATCATGATAAACGGTAGTTGATGGATCATAACATGCATGGTTGAATTAAACATGGTAAAATACCAAAAATATATTGACAATATTTGGGAATTTTTGGTATATTCATTAATCTCCAAAGTGGAGTGTATATAGGAGTTATAATTGGTATTACATATGCACTTCGTCAATGTGAGACAACAAACTACTATTTACACTTTAACTAATATATAAATATATAACTCGTAACACTCCTCCTCAAGTTGGAGCAAAGATGTCACGCATGCCCAACTTGTCAAGCGAGTTGGAAAACACACTATTAGACACAGCCTTAGTAAGCACATCAGCAAGTTGATCTTGAGATCCCACATAAGAAAAATTAATAATTCCATCATCCAATTTTTCCTTGATGAAATGTCGATCTATCTCCACATGTTTTGTTCAATCATGTTGCACAGGATAATGAGCAATCTCAATAGCAGCCTTGTTATCACAATGGAGTTTCATAGCACCCTTGGGTTTAAATCCAAGATCGCTCTCAACAATTTTTTCAACCACAACAACTCACATCCATCATGAGACATATAACGAAACTCAGCTTCAACACTTGACCTAGCCACCACTTTTTGTTTCTTGCTTCTCCAAGTAACTAGATTACCACCCACAAAAGTAAAGTATCCAAATGTAGATCATCGGTCAATGATAGATCCTGCCCAATCTGCATCGTATACCCTTCTACATTCAAATGACCATTCTTGGAGAAAACCATGCCTCTACCAGGAGTCATCTTCAAGTACCTCAAAATACAGATTACTGCATCCATATGAGCTTCACTGGGTGAGTTCATAAACTGACTTACCACACTAACTACATAAGCAATGTTAGGGCAAGTGTACAAATAAATTAATCTCCCCACAAGCCTCTGACACCGTTCTTTATTAGTAGGAACTTGATCCGAAAATAAGCCTAAACAATAATTCTGCTCAATCGGAGTATCAACAGGTTTGCAATCTAACATACATGTTTCAGCTAATAAATCAAGGACATACTTCCATTGAGACAGAAAACTACCATGCTTGGATCGTGCAACCTCGATTCCAAGAAAATACTTCAATTCACCTAATTCTTTCATCTCAAATTCAGTAGCTAGGTACTTTTGAAGGTGTTGTACCTCTTCCTGATCATCACCAGTCACTATCATGTCATCAACATAAATAATCAATGCAGTTAGCTTACCATTTCATCGCTTTAGAAACAAAATGTAATCTAAATGACTCTAAAAATACCCAAACTTCTTCATTGAACTTGTAAACCTCCCAAACCACGCTCTAGGAGATTGTTTCAAATCATACAAAGCCCTTTGCAATCTGCACACAACACTTTTTTTCAGGAGATATACTGATACCAGGTGGGAGATCTATATAAACTTCCTTATTAAGATCACCATGAAGGAAAGCATTTTTAACATCAAACTGCAATAAGGGCCAATCATGGTTTGTTGTTAAGGACAGAAGAACATGAACAATGTTAAGTTTGACAACATGAGCAAAAGTCTCCTAATAGTCCACACCATAGGTTTGAGTATAACCTTTAGCAACTAATCTAGCTTTGTATCGGTCAATATAACTATGTGCTTTATGCTTAATAGTGAACACCTACCTATATCCATCAGCTTTCTTCCCGTTTGGCAACGAAATCAAATCCCAAGTAAGATTCTTTTCCAAAGCTTCCATCTCAACATTCATGGCATTAACCCATTTAGGGTCAGACAAAGCATCCTGCAATTTTGTTGGAACTAATACACTAGATAGCTGACATATGTAAGATGCATATGGTTTGGACAAACGATGAGTAGACATATAATTGTTGATAGGATATTTGGCTTTAGCATGCATAGCAGGCTCATATTTCCACGATTAACTCGTGGAGGCAACTGATAAGTAGAAGAATCATAAGAATTTACCTCATATGTGTCACCATCTTGTACCAAACCATTAGAAGAATCATCACTAGATGAACCATCAACATGTAACTCGTTAGTCATACTAGTAGTAGGCAACAGGTCATCAAAAGGCAATTCGTCAAACAAACCAACAACAGGAAACGCGTTGGGCATATCCGACGGGTTGTCAGTTTTATAGTCTCGGGAATGACAGTTGCCCGATCACCACCTATAGCCGACAAGTCAGTATCACGTAGCATAACAGGTTTTGTCCCCAACTCAGCATGTAACACATCATCCGTACCATCTCTTTGAATCTACACTTCACTCATTCGTTCCCCCTGAAGTGGAGAGTCGGAAGAAGGCTTCACAAAATACGAAACTTCCTCGTGGAAAATGACATCCATGGTAATATAAGTTTTTTGAGTCGGATGATGATAACACTTACAGCGTTTTTTATTGTTAGCATGACACGCCCCGACCCCAATATCCCCAAATACCAGGGTAGGCACATGTCAGTTTGGTTTTAGAGCAAGGTTGTTCAGAGCATACTTAGGATCATCTTCTACTCCAGTAATATGTCGGCCTTGATATCATTTGTATGTCATGGCTTCCGTTTGTTGACGTCTTTCGCCGCAATAGTGCAATCCTTATTCTGCCTGAATAGTCACATCCTATTGGAGAATAAGAAATTCGTGTCGGGATTGTGCCTTAAGTTTGACGTAATAGGTTATGAATGACTTTGAACATCGAACCGCTACTCTGCGGCATGCGTTCCCTAGGAATGGTGGGCAGAGTCGGTTCTACCTAGAAGTGACGTGAATTAGAGGAAAACTTAGTGGGATGAAGTCTAGTGGGGATCCATTAAGGATCGGAAACGATGATGGTCCTCTGCGACATGCGTTCCTTCGGAATGGCGGGCAGAGGCATATATGTTGGGAAATCACTTATGACATCTGAGGTTTGTGTAGGAGAAAATTAAGAAAGCACCAGTCGTAGGTAATGTTAGCATGTATTGGTGGGGTAGATTGAATCAGCTTCCTCGGGCTTGTTGTTTCCACTGAAAGAATTCGTGTAGACCCTTACGAAAATTCTCGGTGATTGTCTTATTTATAACATTCTTGTCTACTCCAACCACGAGGTCAGTTTATTAAACATCCACAGCCAGCCTTATACCAAATTCCTCTAATGTTGACCTTGCGCATATTATATACCTTTCTTAGGAGGCGTAAGCGTAGCACAAGATATTCTTACCAATCCAAAGTTGTGGGGATTGGAAATCGGAATCCTCTCGAGTGTCATGAATCACGAAATACCATTAGTCGTGTCGATTCTATCGACAATTATCAATGATTCATTGACCATACCCCTACTTCCATTTCTTTTGGCTAGGAAAAAGTCAGTTTTGTTCGAAGTGTTGTCTCGTCCTATCATCATTCTTACACCATTCGGTGACGTCGATCAATTTCGAATCTGACGATGATGTTTTATTGACGGTGTAGTTGTGCACTGATGCAGCATGACGGTGATTGTTATAGTATATCAATCTCTACGTCTGCACCATCGCGTACCACCCCGATCGTGCAAGCATAGCTGCTAAGCACCTTAGTAGAAAAATACATTGATACCCTAATATTCTTCAATCAGTTCCATTTCCACCTCATGCGGAACTTTCAAATACTTGTGCGACATGGCTCTAGATCATCAAGAAACCTTGTTAGACAATTTTCAAGTTCAACCATTTAAAGTTGTTGCTACCCAATCAAGTTAAGTACTTACATGCATTCAAGCAGCAGAATTGTATATCCAATCCATATATCTTGTACTCTAGATTTGATGAACTTGTATTGACCCTCAAATTCTTGAGCGTTCTTTTAACCTTATTGGCATGGTTTCTCGCTAAATCAGTAAGGAATCCACGATGAATCAATTCGGCAGATGCGTGCACCCAGTTTCACATCAATGTTAACAGGAACATTTGGAGCATAATCTTCTTGCGAGCTTACCAGATTTACCAAGAAGAGTTTCATGTGGTCTTGAGGATTGAGCAGTCTTTTAGCATGGTATTGGTGAAGGTATAAATGTAAGTTTTGAGCTTGGCAATTGTTGCATCAATTTCTATGTGTTTGTCTGTACGTATATTCCCACTGCTTCACTCTAGGGTCTTATTGTTCGTGGGAACATGGATGTCCAGGCACTTCTAGCAGCTCTGATTGGTGCGCTCTGGGATAGTACGACAGCGCAATTGAGGCGAGAATCGGATGATCTATGTACACTTTCATGTTGCGGGGTAAAATGGTATTTTGGCATCCTTGGGAACTTTTCACTTGCTTACCGAGACAACAATGAGTTATCGACGTTGCAGGTTGCATACTGTAATATCGAGGGCTTATTTGTTGGGTTCGCTAAGCAAGTGGGCAAGTCGACTCGACTACAATGGTAGTTGCGAGTTAGCTATGGTTTAGACTTAACCCAATACATACACACCCATTCTCGAAGTACATGACATGGCAAATGCTTGACAAGGCCTATTTTTATTTTTGGTTTTGATTTTTTTCGTGCAAATAATTTTTTTAAAAACTACATTATTTATTTATATATGTATTTTTACCATTACAAATTTTGGGTGAGTTATTTCCAGTTTCGATGTTCAACTCAGTGCAAGTTTTTGAATCCTACGTTAGTGTGTGTGTGTGTGTGTATATATATCTATTTTTGTAGTCATCTTATGTTATGTATATACTTTTTACTTACGTTATTACATAAGAATTTGTACTTTCAACTTTATATTTTGTACTATTTTATCTTATTGATGAAGGAAGAAGGTATGAGCTTGGAGGCATGAAAGATGAATCATTGCAATCTGATCGCGACTAGGGATGGCAATGGATCGGTTTGGGGATGAAAATGTTATAACCATCCCCATAACCATGAAAATTAACCATATTCATAACCGCAAATTAACCATCGGGTATTATCCATAACCATACCCACCGGATAACGGATTCCCCATCGGTTAACGGTTATATTCATCTTGGTCAATACAAAAAATATATTCGCCCAATTGACGCATGATAATTTAGTAAATATTAATTTCGTCATTAAATATTTGAGGTATAAAATAATTTAATTAATGGATCTTGTGGAGCATAAAAATTAAAGCTAAACATTGATAATGTTGGTTGATCTTTGATATCTCCCATAAGTACCATTGAATTCTCATTGATTTTGATTCATATCAAAACTTTTGAACTTTGCCACAAAACTTTTGTATTATATAATACTTTAATATTATATATTATTTAGTTTAGGTTCGAGTACGGATATGGATTGGGGATCTCTATAACCATATCCAAAACCATAACCGAATAATATTTACGGTTTTTCCACATACCCAAAATATACATGAATTTTCATACCCAAATCCAACCCATTTGGGCGGTTATCCACGATTATCAGGTTTAACGGTTAGAATTGCCATTGACAGAATGGCATGCTCTTTTATGCAGTCACTCTAACTTGATTTTCTTCCTTATATATATATATTTTTTTTTTTTTTCTCCCTATTTTCGAGTATTTTACATATAGCAAGTTATTTCAAATTTCAGGGACGAAATTTTATTAAGGGGGTAGATTATAACGACCCGTCTCTAAATTTTACTATTTTCATAATTTTAAGGCGTGAAATTACAAAAATGCCCTTTAAGGCAAAAAATGTTCACTTTTATTGACCGTCTTGTCGTGTCATGTAAGGCTTTTTTTCTTGATGTATCTTCGTAGTATTCGTTTTCACGAATGCGTGGACGCAAGCAGAATCGAATTTGGAACTAGAACGAAGATTTTACGAAATTCAAAACATAGGGACATTTTGGTAATTTTACAATTGGAGATATTTCTCCATTTAGAACCTCTCCTAGGCTAACACGTGGCAGATCCCCTCCCCATTTCTGGGGTGCCTTTACTCCCCGAGTTCTCATTCTCTCTCTCTAGAACTCTCTATCTCTCTCTCTCTCTCTTTTTCTCTCTTTCTTTATTTTCCCTCTTTTCTCTCCCTTCTTTCCCCGTGGACTCTCAAACCCTTCTCTCCTCACCATTCTCCTCTACAACTGTCTCTTTTCCTTCCCGAGCCCCCCCACACACACACACTCATGCACACACACAACAACACGACGACAACACCACCTTCACCACCACCGTGGCTCACATTCCGGAGACCCCACTACCATCTGGACCACCCCATCATGACCCCAGACCAGACCCAGACTTCCCCTCCCTCATCTCTCTGTACAGTGGTCACTGTTCATCATCTCCGGTAATTTCTCGTCAAATTCGAATTAGGTAAGCTTCGAAAACATTCTAGACCTTCTCCTTTTATTATCATGGTTCATTTTTTATCGTGTTGGTGCATTTTGGGATGTTGGAATATCACAGAACCAGATTGGGGGAGATTTCCCCAGTTTTCCAGCGAACCTGTGTCTTTCAGGCCGTTTTCCAGCCAACTCCAGCCACGATGAAGGAAACCAAAGGTATATTTTGATTCCTTGCTTCTCGGGCTTCAATTTGATATATTAGATAGCTATTTTTAGTTAAGATTTGAGGTCGAACGGAGACTTGAAATTCCAGTTTTCTTCTTCGGGAAATCCGGCCTGAAATTGGGTCGACCCGACCTGGAAACCCAAGGAACTGACCTAAGACTGGCCCAACCCAGCAGATGGGCCCAGTTAAATAACCAGGCCCAAACCTGATCCGAGGCTCAGCCCAAATCCATGAGCCATAAATCCCAACCTAAAACCAGGCCCGATCCACTAACCTGGCCCATTAACCCTAACCCAGGCTCAACCCATCAGATCCAAGCCCAAACCCAACCCGGATCCGACCCGACCAGAGTTTGAAACCCAAATCCCATGGTCCTCGTATGGGTCTGCGTGTGGAAGACTGCCATGGCCGGTGCGTGGACCACATGCGCCTCAGCCGGAGACACTATACTCTGCCGCCATCCACGGCAACCCATCTCGATGCGTGGCGACGCGTAAGGTGGTACGTGGCCTTTCGGGCCATCACCTTGTGGTTGCACTTGCGACGACGCTTGGGGGAACCCGAGGTCCCTTCTTAGGTTTCTCGACGTGCTGAATCCGAATCTGCTGTCCGTTTTCCCAAATTCCATCGTTTCAATAGAGTTTAACTAATTGGTCTTTATTTTTGTTTAGGTACGTCGGTGGAGGTGGCACCATTCTCGCCAGTTCAAGTGGTTCTTGGGCAATAAAATATCTGTGAATGGACCCCTTCATAACTTATATGTTTTTATAAAATATTAGCCTAGTATGCATTTCATATTTCATGATTTGAGCATGTTTTATAATAAGTTTTACGGAGAATTTATGATTGCTTTAAATTGCTTTTATGAAATATTTATTATTTATCGAATTTACATTTTACTAAGAGTTATGAATTATTGGATTTGCGTATATGAATTTTTATGGATTTCGAATATGATTTAGTTTACGAATTTATGAATATGAGCTATTATGGATTGACGAGATGTGACTTTGAGCTTTTGAGCTCCGGATTTGATGTGGGATTTTGAGATATGTTTTCGGTACGTATCTAGTGGGTTATCATACAACACATCCACACAACACGGGTATGTAGACTTCTATGGCCATAGGACACAATTGGGATGTTATGTATATACCTCTTCTCCAGCGTAACCAAGAGTCATACAGCTTCACCTTCGGGTGATGGACCATGGTTTCTTCACTAGCGTAACCCAGTGTCATACAGCTTGACCTTTTGGGTGATGGACAGGTACTGCCTTTGAGCGAATAAGGAGTTAATGATATTGATGATATACCCTCAACTTCACTAGCCCGGGGCTAGTGTCGGTGTGTGATGTAATATGTATTTGCTTCTTCTCTGGCATAACCCAAAGTCATACAGCTTCACCTTTGGGTAATGGACCCCCCTTTCTTCACCGGTGTAACTCGGAGTCGTACAGCTTCACCTTCGGGTGATGGACCCACTGCATATACATATATATGTTATATCTTCTTCTTCGGCGTAACCCGGAGTCGTACAGCTTCACCATCGGGTGATGGACCATGGTTTCTTCACTGGCGTAACCCAGTGTCGTACAGCTTCACCTCTGGTGATGGTTATGCCTTTGGGCCACTATGATACCCCTAGTGAGTATAGTATTGATGAGATTTACGGATTTGCCTTCGAGCGGCGATAACACCATTATTGAGCATTGTTTTACACGCACATGTTTTACGAACATTTTCCATTGCATACTAGAGTTTTCGGAAAATCTATTATGTAGTATTATACGGATTTTCAAAACAGGGGGTTAGTATGTTCATAAAGAAAATGGGTTTCCTATTATTAGTATTATTATTATAAACTTAGTCCACTCACATTTTCTGTTTTTGCGCCCCTTGTCAGGAGTTAGAATCGAGGCACACAATTTCGGCATCAGGACACTTCCGCTCAGGCATCTTTGAGTCTCCTTTGTGTAGGACACATTCCTCGGTTCGTACCTTTCTATAATAATTCTTTCACTTTATTCTTGGTTAGTCATATGCTCTGAACACGGTTCTGCATTACTATGTTTCCTTCTAATCACATATTTTAATTTGCATGCATGTTTAAAATGGCTTCGTCACCCTCGAGTGTCGGCCAACACGTGCCTAACCTGATATTTGGGGATATCGGGGTTGGGGGCGTGTCATAGCATATCTAATAAGTACACATCGGGGTGCACATGTATCAAGTTTACTCCGCTGATGAGAGTAGACATGCACATACGCCACACCCAAACACCTTCGGAGGAAGTTTGGATACAGAAATAAGATAAACATGTTTTTGTAGCACATTAAACAGTGTCTGAAAATCAAGAACCCTACTTAGAACACGATTTATCAAGTACACAGTAGCCAAAACAGCATACCCCCATAAATGATTAAGAACATATTTATCCAACATTAAGGAGCGAGCAACCTCCATTACTTGACGATTCTTCTGTTCAGACACACCATTTTGTTGGGGTGTAAACGGAGTAGTTGTCTAGTGAATAATATCATGCGTGAAAAAAGCATGCCAAAGTGTGATTCGCATATTGTTCTCCGTTATCAGACCTGAAGACCTTAACTTTGGTCTGAAACTGAGTAGACACCACTGCACAAAATTCTTGAAGAAGTAAAGGGACATTACTCTTATTCTTCATCAAGAACACACAAGTTAATAGAGTACAATCATCAATAAAAGTAACAAACCAATGAAATCTATTAGAAGTAACCTTCGCCGGACCCTACACATCAGAATGTATCAAATCAACTGGCAAAATAGCTTTAGAATCACTTATGGGAAAGGAAGCACGATGACTCTTACCAATGACACATGTTTCATGCTTGAACTCTGAATCACTACAAGTGCGAAACAAAGAAGGAAATAGATGCTTCATATAACTGAATGATGGATGTCCCAAATGTCGATGCCATAATCAAATTTGATGTTTGTCATCTACTTTAGCACTTAGAACTTGATGAATATTTGAACCTGAAGCAACAATATCCTCCATAGTCAAGATGTACAAACCCCCAATTCTTTTACCATGATCAATTATCTTCTAAGTTTGAATATCTTGAAAATAACAATACATGGGGTTGAAGTGAGCGGAACAATATAAGGTATCAAGTAGTTTTCCTACCGACAAAAGATTGCACTTAACATCATGAACAAGTAAGGCATAGACTAGTGATAAGGTCAGGGTGAGAGAGATAGTGCCTTCACCCTTCACAAGGAAAGATACTCCATTTGCACTAGTAATATATGGATCACTAACATAGTCACATAACTCATCAAACACTCTAGGGTCACCAATCACATGATCAGTGGCCTCAGTATCAATTATCCATATATTTGTTCCAACAAGATGCATAACAACACTATGATTATATTGAGCCATTTAGCTTAAACACGAACAATAAAGGCACAAAAGATACGGAGCAGAATTAAGACAATTTACCAGAATCACTGTTCCGACACTGCAACAATGCACTATTCACGACACTGTAGCAAGGTACTGTAGCACGGCACTGTTAATTTTTTAATTTTTTAATTTTTTTTTTGCACAATACTAAGGAAAGTGGGCACAAAATTAAAGCACACAAGTCATCAAGAGCGAACTACTCTGATGCCAAGTTGAATTAAACATAGTAAAATACCAAAAATATATATGACAATATTTGGGAATTTCTTGTATATACATTAATCTCCAAAGTGGAGTATATATAGAAGTTACAATTGGTATTACATATGCACTTCGTCAATGTGGGACAACATACTATTATTTACACTTTAACTAATATATAAATATATAACTCGCAACATGTGTGTTATTATATTTCATCACGTGACTTGATATCGATGACAAGCTGCCATAATCTCTCCATTGCATCATGAGATGCCAGTTGATAGATGATAACTTTACGCCATCTCCAACTGAAGGGCCTAGAGGGGCAGAGGGCCGAAAATAGTGTTGGTTATAACCGACACGAATAATGACGAAAAATTTGAATGTAATGGCTAGCTGAAGTCAGCTAGCTGTTGGGTCCATTTTTTTTTCCTATAAATATGGTGAAGCTAGTCGTTGGGTCCTTTTTTTTCTTCTATAAATATGGTGAAGCTCTTTCAATTCTTCACTTCATCTGCAATATTTCCTTCAATATTTTTTCAATATTTTCTTCAATATTTCCTTCATCTGCAATATTTCTTTCCATTTTTCAATAATTTCCTTCAATATTTCCTTCAATTTTTTCAATAAAAAAGGCTTCATCTGCAATGAAAGGTAGGGCTTGGACCATAAAAGAAGATGAAGCTCTTTGCAAGGCTTATAGATGGGTCTCGGAAGATAGTGTGAGGGGGATTTCTCAAACAAGTGAAGGTGTTTGGAGTCGTGTGTCCAAAAAATACTTAGAGTTCTACGAAGGCACCATTCCACCGAATGCCCGAAACCACAAAAGTTGTTCTTCAAGATGGAAGAAACATCTTCATCCAAGTTTGAATAAATGGCATCAAGCACTGTTAACAGTGACACACCCCGACCCGGAATGTCCACTAAGACTTTGAATCGAGCTGTGCTGGCCGACACCTGGAAGGTGACGAAGCCAAAAAGTGATGATATGGAAGAATGCGAATAGATTTAAACCTAAAAGTGCCTAACTATCAAAGTGCGATGTCAGTGGGTATGGACCCATTTCACACGCGTTGTTAGAGCATAAGTAAAGTACAGTAGTGTGGGTAAAGATCATACCCTCAGAAGTAGCCACCTGAACTGAGATATGTCACGAGTCCTTGTCGATAAAGAAACTATGCTACAAGAACCTGGAGGGGCGCAAAACAAAAAGCGTGAGTGGGCAAAAACAAAGTTTTACAAAATCACTTCGATATAAAAGTTATAACCCCCTCTCTGTAAAAATATATATACTTCCCAGAAAAATATATACGTACTCATACTGAAAACCAACATTCAAATATTGCCATGTCCGAATAAACCATATCCAATATCAAAGCATGCAACAAATATCATCAAAGTCAATCAGGTGATATCTCAATGTATAACACGCCGGCAATGCATATAAGTCAGCCGGAGTCACCTATCGTGACTTGTACGGCTGAATCTATGGCTCCTCATATAAATCCTTAATCCAAACTCTCAATCAATAACCTGCACCCATGTCGGAACCACTTGTAGTGGTCTGTACGACAAGCTGGGTATATAAAGACGCTCTGTGCTACGGTCACGTGAAGGCTGGCGACGAATCGCGAGTCACCTACAAGTCGGAACCACTTATAGTGGTCTGTACGATAGGCTGGCACCTACCTTGGATCCAAGGTGAGCGTACGGTACGGGAGGTGAACGATCATGTGAAAGCTAAGCCCTACTCTGACGGAGCACAAACCCCGATGTGCAGGTAAATGAGCCATATGCTAATCTCACCAATATCACCATAATCATCATAACAAAAATACATACTCACCTGACTTACCTGACGTCTGCAGTGCCACAACATATAATCGCATAAATATAGCAATAAATATATATATGGCATTCGACATGGCATTCAATTTCATATAATCATTCAAAACGTATTTCTGGGAATCAGCCAAGTGTGTATATATATATATATATATATATATATATATATATATAAATATATATATACTGAAAACAAAAGCCCAATCACCTGGAGTCCACGCTATAACTCCCTAGAACGAGTACCGAGGTGTCCCGAACGATCAGCGCTTAGAACAATTATTAAATCACATCTTAGAATACTTGTCGATAGAACACGTAACTCTCATAAAACACATCCTCAAGGGCATTCAAGAGTGATTCAAGACTCATTGACCATAAGTCAACCATCGATCAAAGATCGACGGTAGGGTCCACAACCCTACATAACTCAATCCAGAAGATCTGCATATCAGATTTCCTATCTGTAAATTCTTATGATTCACATTATGCTTATAGAACAACATACTAAAGTTTCGTTATGATCCAACGGTTGGATCTCCGCCAATTTCCAAAATCGAGTGGCGATTAACCTTTTATTTTATCAACTTACAAATCCAATTCGGGAAGGTCCATACATCGGATTCCCAATCCGTAAGTTTCTACATTCTTCAAATATTAAGTACTACAACGTATCAAAGTTTGGTGATGATCCAACGGTTGGATCGCCAATTCATATTTTCACCTAACGACATATCGTAAGGAATTTAGGCCCAAACAATCAGTCTACGTTACACAATCACTAAAACTGAACTCAAGACAGTCAATATAGGCTAAAGATAGCATTGGCAGCCCTCAGGCCACGCGCCGCCGCGGGTGGCGGTCGGCCGTCCCGGCTCGCCGAAAAATTCAACTTTCTCCAAAAATTCTCAAAATTTGCAGAATTAAAGATCTCAAAGAGTAGAACAACTTTCATACCTGTGACTAAGGCCAATTTGGTCGATAAGAGCTCCAGTTTCTCTAAAACCCGTAAGAACCCTAGAATTGGGTGTGATTCGATTCGACCTCCAAACTTGCTCCAACACCTCCACCACTGCCTGGGCTTTATTCCTGAGCTTTAGAGGAGTATTTTGGTGGTGGTAATTTGAGGGTTTTGTTCCAGAATTTGAGGGATAGCCACCACGAACCCTTAGCCCCGCCGTCGGCCCTTTGATGAATTTACACCCAAATTCCTTCAAATCTTAGGTGGATATGGAAGAGAGAAGACTAGGGAGTAGTTTCTAGGTAGTGGTTTACTTTGATTTGCCGGAAATATAACCGAATTTGGCCATGGTTCTCATCGGGTCGCGCGGGTCAAGGGATGACCCGTTTTCCCCCTCATTTTCTCCTTTCCTCCTTTCCCTCCTTTCTTCTTTCTGATTCGGTAGTTTCTTCCTCTCCCCTCTCCTAATTCGTCCATCTCCCTCCTGTGCTTTCTTCCTCCCCTCTCATTCGCTGCCATCAGGCAGCCTCCCCTTACTTTTTTTTTTTTTCCTTTCATCTCCACCATCCATCCTTTTTATCTTTAAATCTGGGCCATCCACATCTCACGCCATATTTCATCCAAAAATCTGGAGCTTTCTTAAATTAATTAAATTACCAGGAAGTCCCCAACTTTAAACGTTAATATCTTATTCGATATAGCTCCAAATCACGAACCGCTTGGGCCCACGCGTCCGTAGCGACGAGTACTATGAGAATATGCCAAGAAGCAAGTCTTACGTGTCATGACAAGCGATCAACACAAATCAAGGCATATGCTTCAAATGGCCTTTTCGAAATTCCACGTAATAAAATTATAAAAAAATCATAATTTTTCTGGACGGGCTGTCACAAACAGCCTCAAGTAGACATGAAAGCGGCGCCAATTACTACGACGAAGTTAGTGTTTTCACAGTTTATTTTAAATGTTTAATTATATTACATTTAATTTCATGAATTAATTTCCTTTAATTTTTGTAATTATATTTTCTAGGTACGCCAAGCGAAGGAATTGTATATGGAGGACAGCTCAAAACCCTTTCAGTTTCAGGGTTGTTGGGAAATTTGTAAAGGGTGGGTGTTATTTGAAGATCCACCTCAACATAGAGTAGGTTCTACGCCGGTGTTCGGAACTGCATCCCCATATGTAGATATGGATGAAGATGGATCTCCTACCATTCAACAAATAAGGGTAGAAAATCCATCTCCGGGCGAAGGTTCTTTACCTAGGGATATGGGACGAAACAAGGCCCGAAGGTTGAAGGAAAAGGCCAAGGCAAATGATGATTACGCCGCTCAACATGAAGTGGCGGCCTCATTGCGATTAATGGCGGAGCAAAATGCCCTTGATGCGGAAGAAAGGAAAGCTAGGCATGAAGAACGGGCCAAACAAATACAAGAAGAGATGGATGATAAGAATATGGAAATGAACGCTTCGAATTACACTCCAATGAGTAAAGCCTATTTTGATAAGAAAAAAAAAGAAATTATGAATCGGCAACAGTTGTTTACCTCTGACTATACTCCTACAATGGCGGATGATGAAGATGATGTTGATTATGGATATTAAATTTAAGTTGTTGTAGTTTTTAAATTTAAGTTAATGTTGTTTTTAAATTTAATTTGTAGTTTTTAAATTTAAGTTGTAGTTTTTAAATGTAAGTTGTAGTTTTCAAATTTAAGTTGTTTTTAAATTTAAGTTGTTGTAGTTTTTAAATTTAAATAATAAATTATGTTTGGCCCTTTGGCCCTCGATTGGAGACTGTTTTTTGTGACAGGGCTAAAACGAGCCCTCTGGCCATTTGGCATTCGGTTGGAGACGGAGGCAAATATGGCCGTGTACTGTTCATTAAAATATTAATATCTTGGGGGGCCAGAGAGCTAAAACGAGCCCTCTGGCCAGCCCTCGGTTGGACATAGCCTTAAAGCATGGGAGTTTAATATAGTCGTATACATATTTTTTGTTGGTGTGGAAGTACAGTCATATATACTTAGATACTAAGAAACATGTTATATATAACTATATATTAAACCTTGACTATCTGTCTGAGTCTGTAGCTTTTGATTCCACTCCAAACTTCAACAAGCAAAAGCATCGTGCCATTAAAAAAAAGCTTTCTTTTTGTAAAGTTAATCTGGACAAAGCTCGACTTATGCACTTCGGTAAAAAAGAAAAGAAATTAAAGGTAAGATAAGATTCCAGGGCTATTATTGCTGCAGTGGTGTGTATATGAGCGCATTAACCTCTTACTTTTTGACATTTTGGTACTTCAAATTTTGAATAACACATATCTTTGTTTCAATATATAAACTTATTCAGTATTCAGTTTATTTGTTTCAATACATATTAGTGCATGGTAGTTGTTTACTTCACACCCGCATGGAGTATTGTCATTATAGCACACAAATATGATCTGATTGTGAATTGTTAACGATAGGTAGATAATCTCATATACGCCTCCAATATCTCAAGTAAATCCTTTTTTTTTTTCGTACAGAAGTGGTTTATGCAGTTATTTTCTCTTTCTTTTTATATACTCATGTTTATTTCTTATCTTTGAACTGAATAAATAAAATAAAATAAAATAAAAACAAGAGACAAAAACTAACAAGATTGTAGAATGAAAAAAATAGTTGTGAGCAATCATTTTTCTTTTTGCGTGACGTGCGGTGGTGTGAGCAATTGTAAGGCAAAAATACATATTTTATTCCATAACCACCTCTTAAACAAGGTTTAATATTCTAAGTAGGGCAAAAAATACAAACAAAACCAGCTCAATTCTTCCACTTTATAATAAGTACAAACAATGCATGATTTCATGGGAAATTTCATCTTAAGCAAAGATAAAGTGTAAAACGACAATCCTTGTTGGTGTTTTGTTTAACAGCTCTATCTGGTCGTGACAGAAAAACCCAATGCCCTCTTTGTCAAACTTGGTCAACGATTTGGTCAAGCAATAGTCCCAAGCAACACAAAGCCACCAAATAGCATGTGGAAATTAATGTCGTTTTTAAGTTTTTTGACATTACTATTTTTATAAATATTTTTACATAAATAACATTAAGAATTCAAGACCATGTTTTACTCAACAATAATAGGACCAAATTATTTGTCTTGTTATTATTATGTTGCATTTGATTTAATTTTGTACAAGTATGGAATGGTAGGTGTGGCTAAGTACAAAAGTAGATGGAATGTCAAGCAATAATATGGATCATTAACTTCTTCATTCTTATTAGATATATTTCACCAAACTTGGTAGGGTTTCATTGCATATATGAAAGTTGGGAAACCAAAACTTATCAAAGTATTACGAATCACCACGTGATTAAGGACTATCAAGTAGTTATGCAAGCAACGAGGGTCCTTGAATCAAAAGATCTATGTGTGAAACGAGATGGACCTGAAGCTCGATAAGAAGTTAACTAAATGACAAGTAAATTTTAACGATTAAATTTCTTCTTCGCGATGAAAACTTTCAAAATAGTAGTAACTTGGGCTTAGCTAATTTGGTGAGAGCAATGTATTCTCTAAACCTCTTTTCGTAATTTACTTAATTATTTCGTAGTTTAGTTTAAATTTTTGTTACCCATATACTGGCTTTCTAAAAACATGAGTATGAGAATGTTTCATTTGTTCAATTTTGCTTTTATATAAGAAAAAGTCACAATTATAAAAAATAATCACATACTATGACAAACCGTATGTCACTATACCTGTCAATGGATGGTATTTTGACCCAAATTTGATTTGAATCCGATATAATTAATAGGATATGGATCGTGATTTTCAATCCGATTATTCGTATAAGACCTGAACCCCATAGTCTAATTATACATGACCCGGATACAAATCGACGCTGATCCAATTGGACTTAATATAACATATTATTTGATTTTTATATTATTCACTTTTGTATAATGGTAATTTAAGTTTTTTATGCAGTAAAAATACACTTATATTATATTTTCTATTATTCATCATGAAAATTTTAATTAAAAATAGAAAAATATAATAAAAGAATGAGATTACTGGTTATATTTTAATCTTTTCTAGGTCTTAAATTAAATCTGATAAATTTGATTCCGAACCTAATCGGATCTGGAATGACAAGTCAAATCAATTTTGTTGGCTCAAAATTTGTCGTCGGAGATGGATTTTCTGGTAGTGTGATAATCTTAACCGATTATTATTTTTGATTATTTTTTTAATTACCATTCAAAGATCATTCTTACAAAAAATTAACTAAATTCGAACTCATATAGTTGAACAATGAAATCATACAATTAATCAAACAATTAACTAAATTTTGATTCTGTTAATTTTTTAAATAGTTCATCTCTATAGACTGCTGGTCTATAACGTAAACGATTTGGATCATCTAAGTCGTGTTATAGAATCTTAAAAATAAAGGAAAGTGTAAAAGGAGAAGGTAATATTGTAGAATAAAAAACGGCAAAAAGTCACTAAAATTGGTGAAGTTTGGAATGATTGATGAATGCAAAGCAAAAACAGGTGGGCGTGTGAGATGTGAACGTGACATGGTGCAAAAACAAATGGCGGGACCGACTCTTCTCAACTCACTTCCAAAACCAAATTACGAACTGGAATCTTGTCCTTCCAAACCCGTCCCATCGTTTCACCATCGCACCATCACTCCTACTCAACTTGGAGCTTTCCCTCTCTCTCTCTCTCCCTCCTCCGCAGACAGATAGAGGTAGTGAGGAGAGAAGGAGTTGCCCAGTCGCAACCCCCGCACTTTATCTCCTTGCCGGGCCCCACTGGCCAACTGCTCTCTTACCCATGTGGAAAAACATTGGACCCCCTGTACCCTCAGAGACTCCTCCTCTCTCCTCTCTCTCTCTTCACTTGCTCTCCACCATGTTCTAATCAGTAACTTCTGTTCTTCTCAGTCTATTTTATTTTTTGTTCCATTATTAGGGTTTCTTTGTTGGATTCACTTTTCCTTTTTATTCAAAATTTTTTAATCCCCCTCAGTGCCTCTGCAACTTTATCTCTTTGTAATTACTCACATCTTCACCACCTTTTTCGAGCTTTTCCTCTTAGCCAATTTTTATGGTCTCTCCATCTCTCTTCCATCTTTTCACACCGCCATGGAGGTTAACCTTCTCCTTCTCTCTCTCCTCCTCCTCCTCCTCATCCCCTCCTCTGCTCAAATGCCAGGTACCCTTCTCTCTCTTTTAAATCTTTACGCTTTACTCACATGATTTTAGTTTTCTAGTATTGTTCTTCGTCGAACTGATTGAATCCGAACAATTGTACTAAAAAAAGCATGATTTTTTTAGTATTTTTAGTACAATTTTAGCTTGTTTCTTAGTTTTTAGAAAAACCCTGTTCATAAATTGTATGAAAATTACTTTAGAAGTGAAAAATCGGCTTAAGTTTTAATGAATTCAGCCATGGATCACGAGTTTCCAAGTTTTTTATTAAACCCATGTTTTAGTTTTACTCAGTTAGTCAAAATTCCTTTATAAAGTTCTTTCCTTGTGTAATTTGAAGCAGGATTTGTGAGTTTGGATTGTGGAGGTGAAGAAAGTTTCACTGATGATCTGGGTCTGGAGTGGACTCCTGATCAGCTCAATTACGGCGAAACGGCCTTTATAGCCGTTTCAAATGAATCGAGGAAGCAATACTCGACGGTGAGGTATTTTCCTGCGGATCCGAGAAAATATTGTTACACATTGAATGTCACAAGTAGGACTAGGTACCTTCTAAGAGCGACATTCTTGTATGGTAACTTTGACACCAATAATGCTTATCCCAAATTTGACATTTCTGTTGGGGCAACGCATTGGTCTTCGATTGTAATTTCGGATGCCAATACGATAGAGATTCGAGAGCTTATATTTCTGGCTATGAGTCCGACTGTAAGTGTGTGTTTGTCCAATGCTACGACCGGACAGCCTTTTATATCGACTCTTGAGCTTCGACAATTCAATGGTTCTATGTACTATACTGAATTTGAGCAACAGTTCTATCTCAGTGTCTCTGCTAGGATTAATTTCGGTGCGGATGATGAAGCACCAGTCAGGTATGCTAAATTTATCTTCTTAGAAGGGCTTCACAGCCTAATCTTTTGTTTAGGTATTGGTCCAAATGTATGCAACAAACTACTGCAAAATCGAACTTTGTAATAATTCCCTGACTTAGAATATCTGAGCTAGGAAATTTGTAGTCTGAACTCTTTTCGCAATGACAAAGATTTATGATTTTTAAGGTTATGTATTCTGTGAATTTCAGGTATCCTGATGACCCCTTCGATAGAATATGGTTATCAGACTCTGTCAAGAAAGCAAATTACCTCGTCGACATTGCTGCTGGAACCAAAAAAGTGTCAACCAAGTTGCCAATTGACATTAATAGGGATGAAAGGCCGCCTGAAAAAGTTATGCAGACAGCTGTAGTTGGCACAAATGGAACACTGACTTACCGGCTGAACCTGGATGGTTTTCCTGGTTTTGGATGGGCATTTACCTACTTCGCAGAAATTGAAGATTTAGCTGAAGATGAGTCTAGAAAGTTTAGGCTAGTACTTCCGGGAAATACTGAACTCAGCAAGGCTGTTGTTAATATTGAGGAAAATGCTCAAGGAAAATGTCGTCTCTATGAACCAGGGTATACAAACTTATCCTTTCCGTTTGTATTATCGTTCAAATTTGGCAAAACATCCGATTCTTCCAGGGGGCCGCTCTTGAATGGAATGGAGATAAATAAATATCTGGAAATAAATGATGGTTCTCAAGATGGTAAGTTCAACAGTAGTGTCTGGATGGTTTATGGCTCCTTTTCTCACTTGATGCGATAGTGCTAATTTTTTTGCACGGTTTATGCTATTACCGCATGCTCTTGTTCATCATTCTCTCAAATGAATCTTTTGAAGCTTTCCAGTTATATGTGATACTTGGTTTGTATGATTTTCAGGACCTATTATTTCTAGTTTTGTTTCACACTACTCATCGGCAGATTGGACTTTGGAAGGCGGTGATCCATGCCTCCCAGTTCCATGGTCTTGGGTTGAGTGTAACTCAAATCCTCAACCAAGAATAGTTAAAATGTACAGCTTGTATTTTTCTAGTTAAAGTTATAGTATGAATTACTACTGCTTCTGCATAAGTATATAGTTCGGAGCTGACAACGACTTTTGTATCCCTTTGCTTGGCAGAAAATTGTCTAGTAAGAATATTACCGGGAATATCCCTTCAGACTTGATAAAGTTGAGCGGTTTAGAAGAGTTGTAAGTTTCATATTGCATTCTTGTTTTTAGGAATGGTATTGAGTGTTTCCAAGTTTTATGAAACCTGATGTTCTTTGTAGTTTCATCGTTAATATTTGTGTTCTAATTACAGATGGCTTGACGGGAACTCACTGACTGGTACAATACCTGATTTCACAGGATGTGTGGACTTGAAGATTATGTAAGTGATCTTACTTATTCTAACGATGCTTTTCTTAAAGAGCTAATACTAATAAAATAGCTTTGCATTATACAGTCATCTTGAGAACAATCAGTTGACGGGCGGACTCTCCTCTTTCACGAACCTACCAAGTTTGAAGGAACTGTAAGTTTTCGGGGACTCACATTAGTTTACTTCAAATTGGAGAAAAAAATGTGTGAGACTCTGTGTCAGTTGTTCTTTCAAGCAATCAGTCACATGGCCCTCTTTGTGTATATTTTTATCATTTAATTAAATGATTTTACTGAATTAGTGATTAGTATATAACGTGTGCTTCCACCACATGCTTCTGGCACAAGTTATACATTAACAGACTTCAGTATTTTTTCAGCTTAAAAGACCTTCAATGTGTGGGTGCCGGTGTTGTAATTAATGTTATATATTGTCGTCCCATAACTAACAACTTAAGTTTTTGGCTCTAGTAGTTGTCTGACATGGTATTAAAGTTCTGGTTGCTTGATTCCTGGGTTCAGGACCTCCATTCCCCAGTTTCTTCGTATTTTTTTTATTGCAAGGTGCATGTCTGATAAGTTATACATCTCTCGGCATCTCTACGTACAAGAAGCTGCACATGAAATAAGATGTTAGCGTGAACTACATTTTGGGTCATTCCCTAATCACTTGAGTTTTTGGATGTGTTTGTACTTGAACATTTTCATATGTAAAGATAGTCTAAGATACATTATACCATAAATTCCGTGTCCATTTGAGAAAAACGAATAGAAGATTATTACGACCAAGTACTTGGAAAATAAGTAACTCCAAGAAATTATTTATGCTGCTCATTTTGCTTTTATTTTCCATTTTTCTAATCAATTTCTGACATGCTGGTTTTTATATAAGATCTTAATCTTAGCGAATCTGATGTTTGCAGGTATGTTCAAAATAATATGTTAAGCGGAACAGTGCCATCGGGTCTTCTCGATAAAGTGGTTAATATGAAGTGAGTGGCATTTTTTGCAAATAAAACTGAAAAACATAAGAAGAAAGCTATATGTGAATTTTAAAGCTTAAAATCAGTGTAAACCTTGTATTATGTTTATCTGTTTCAATTATAGTAGAAACCAGTGTATCCTAAAGTAAGTGCACGTCTTCATCCTTATCTTCATTCATCAAATCTGTCTCTCTCTATCTCCCAAAACTATCCAATTTCTCTCTCTACTCTAGTCATATGGACTTGTCTAGGATTTACTCCAATGTATTCATCACCGCTCTTTTATTTTGTTTTCCGACAGCTACACTGGAAATGTTAATCTTCGGAAAGGGAAAACAAGTGGGAGCCGCACAAACATTATTATTGGTACGTCAGTTGGGGCTGCTGTCTTGGTCATAGCTACTATTGTATCTGGCGTACTTTTACGGAAAGGAAGGAAGAAATGTTACGAGCATGGTACAAGTCTGAAACAACTTTGAGGTTTACATGGTTTTAGTTTTCTCTTAATTTTCAGTTTGCTTGAATGCGGTGACATTATTCTAACTTGCTACAGACCAACTTGGGCATCCACCTGCGCAAGGAATACATTTTTCTAAGAGTGATGCTCCTAATGAATCTGCACACTGCTTCTCTTATGCCGAAATTGAAGAGGCTACTAGAAAGTTTGAGAAGAAAATAGGTTCCGGAGGTTTTGGAGTTGTTTACTACGGTAAAATGAAGGATGAAAAGGAAATTGCTGTCAAAGTTCTAACCAGCAATTCCTACCAGGGAAAGCGAGAATTTTCAAATGAGGTTAGTTTTTGTAATATTGGACATCTTTTACATTTCAGGTTACTTTTTCTTTCTTTGAGAGGATGCTTAAACCTGTGTGTTTGCTACTGTGGTAGACTGGTAGTGCCTGTTTGTATCTTTCTATTTATTGAACTGGTGATGATTCTTCTTTTTCTTGGGGTCGAAAATTTATTTCGTATTTTTGTTATGTTTCCCATGCATATAAAATATGAAATGTAAACTAGTGGCAAACAACTGCTTGGAAACCTCTACCAATTTAGGAAGAAATAATTAACAGAAAGTTAAGTTGGACGGGGAATTCCAAGGATTAAAGTGTTTCCACAACCTCGAATTTGTATTGATACATTTTTCTCTAAATCATAAAATCTTCCGATTTTGCATCTCTTTTGGAAACTAAATGGGATCAAGCAGGGGTGTTTTTAGAATTTCTCCACTGTTCCCTTCTAGTGTAGAAGAGCATTCATAAAGAAAATTTCTCTTGTTGTTCTAGACATATCCTGTCACTTGACATTTACTGTTGGATGTCAAAACTGGAACTGTATGGACTGATATATGCTTCAATATCATCTAGGTAACTCTTCTTTCGAGGATACATCACAGAAACCTGGTACAGTTTCTTGGGTATTGCCAAGAGGATGGAAGAAGTATGCTGATTTACGAGTTTATGCATAATGGAACTCTCAAGGAACATCTTTATGGTAAGCTTGCTTGTTATTCGTTGAATCTATCAAAATTTGGACGGAGAACGAGTTTTGAATTGTTTGTATTTTGTAGGCCCATTAACACGCGAACAGAGTATCAATTGGATCAAACGCCTTGAGATTGCTGAAGATGCTGCAAAAGGTCTAACAAGCTAAAGAGTTCTCGTTAGTTACTATTTTTCACTTTAAGTGGCAGCCAAAGTGCCTTTTCCGTAGTTATATTATTAAATTAATTCATGGTCTTTCTCGTGGTTGTTCAGGAATCGAATATCTTCACACAGGCTGTGTTCCAGCCATCATTCATAGAGATTTAAAAAGCAGCAACATTTTAATTGACAAACACATGAGAGCAAAGGTTTCAGATTTTGGTCTTTCCAAACTTGCAGTAGATGGGGCATCCCATGTGTCAAGCATAGTTCGGGGCACTGTAGGGTATCTGGATCCCGAGTAAGGCCTTGATTTCCATAGAAGTTTCTGTTTCTCTTTGAGTTCAAATCTACCATCATATTGAGATAAATATATTACTGCTGTTGTTGAGTGACCGTGAAGCGGTAAATGCCTTCCTTTGGTAGGGTGCTCCAATTGGTAATTCAATTGTGCTATACATAGTAGGGATTTAGGAGATAGCGACAGCACAATAGTTATACTTATTGTCTGACTACTCACAAAAGCAATCAAAATAAAATAATTTCTGCCACGGAAGTCTCTGTTGAAAGCCATTCTCAGTATTTTCCTTCTGTGTTTATTACAGTAAATACATAATAAGAGCTTTTTTGGTCATGCACGTGGATCAAATTTGAACTGAACCGTAAATTTTACAATTTCATTTCTTACCCCGTACTTCTGTGCGTTAAATTGACTTCTTTGCGTCATTGGTGTTCAGGTATTACATCTCCCAGCAGTTGACAGACAAGAGTGACGTTTACAGTTTCGGTGTCATTCTGCTTGAGCTGATATCAGGTCAAGAAGCGATATCTAATGAAAACTTTGGTGTTAACTGCCGTAACATAGTGCAATGGGTAAGTGTAGTTTGCTTGGCATTGCAGTGAAGTATTTGAAACTTTTGATCAGTACTAATACTAAAGTAAAACATTGGCATAATACTTAGAATTACCATCATTATGAGTTGTTCCCTTTCTTACCTGTGAAAATGGTTTGTCACAGGCAAAATTACACATTGAGAGTGGCGACATTCAAGGAATAATCGACCCCTCACTGGATGGCGAATACGACATCCAGTCAATGTGGAAGATAGCAGAAAAAGCCTTAATGTGTGTTCAAGCACACGGATTCATGAGGCCGTCCATGTCAGAAGTTCTCAAGGAAATCCAAGATGCAATCTCAATGGAAAGGGATGCTGGAGCAGTAAGAGAAGGTAACTCAGATATATCAAGGAATTCAATCCATTCAATTCATTCTTCCTTGAACATGGGTTCCCTGGACCTTGGCAGAAATGATAATTTCTTGTCGATCGATGAGTCTATCGCACGGCCAACTGCTCGATAGTAATTCGGTTGGCATACACGACGTATAAATATTTTTTTTCTTCTCCTATCGGAATCTTTGGTTGTACATCGAATTTGCATTAGTACGACTCTTACTCTTAGCCATGTCCGTAAGTGTAGGAAGGAGAAAGGGATCAAGATAGCTTATGATCTTAGGTTGCATATGTTGATGGTGCAAAATTATTAGCATAATGGAATGCTGTATTGAATTTTTGATTGAGAGCCCTTTGCAAAAAGTGTTGTGCGGAAGCGTCAACCAATACGGTCAAGATTATGTGTGAGAAAGTAAACTAATTACAACAAGAACACCGAGATTTATACTGGTTCGGCTATGTTAGATTGGCAAAGATTTACGAGAGATGTGCAACACTCCAACATCTCAAATCTGTTGTCAACAATTAATCGCACGAAAGAAATGGCTGTCACAATGAACATCGACATGGTCTTGAAGAACCCGAGGTCACGAACCAACCCTTGAAGCCGAATAGCTTCCTTCGCGGATATAATAAAACACCACTGTATACAAAATGTACCGTAAAATCTATTTCGCAACTTGCCAACGTCCTTTCCTCGGATTATGCATATATCAACTCACAATACCAACAGCTTGTGAAATATGAGGTCAAGTATAAACTATAGCAGACATCAAATTACAACATCATTTGTGCCAGGAGACGTTGAAACACTAAGTTTGAAAAGAGAGTCAAAAGGTGTACTGATTTGGACTTGTCATCGATCCTGACAAGCCGTAGATTGAAAAAATAAACACAATGGTCATGACTTCTTGCGTATTGCTGGCCAATCACAAACTGATCAAATTACTTGTCCGATTGTCGTGGAGGCTGTTTCAACTCATACTTATCAGAAGCTTTTAAACATTGCGAGTGAGACATGTAAATATTTTCTTTCAAATCATCCTGCAAGAAGGTCGTCTTAACATCAAATTGAGCCAACTCAGAGTCATATTGCACATCCAAAGTTAATGCCTTCTTTCTGAGCATACCCTTTGCTACCATTCTAGCTTTGAATCTTACATAGGATTCCAACTTCTTGGCATAAATCCATTTGCACCCATGTTTCTTCCCATTTGGTAACTAAACCAGATTCCAAAGTTTTATTCTTATGAAGAGATTTCATCTCCTCGCCCGTAGCCACTGTTCTAAAAATTTCCGCCTAGCGCCTTAGGTCCCACCTAGGTGCTAGGCGATAGTCACCGCCCCGATTAATCTCTAGGTGTTTAAAAGTTAAGAAATGGAACCTGCTTAGGCGTCTACCCAAACCCGCCTAGCCTACCCTGACCTGCCTAGGTGCCCATCTAGCCCGTACAAACCCACTTAGGTCACGATTCTCACTTAGACAAAAAAATATATAACTTTCATTTTGTATTTTATTTTTCAATAAATTGTAAGAGACTTGTTGAATACTAAGATGAACACACATTATATGCTCGTTTCCCAATGCAATTATGTTTTTTTTAACAAACAATATTATCTACACTAAGGGGAAGGGGATAGGCTTAGCCTCACAATGGGTTAGCAATAATGTGGTTCAAATTCACCTTTGGCGAGAATCTAACCTAAGATCTCTAACTTATAAATGAAAAGGAATACCACTAGACCGTAGTACTAAGTGGCAGTGCAATTATGTATTTCTTAAGTATAAACAGACACTTATTTGTACGATATATAGTAAATTTTCTTAAATTCGCCTAGTCTGCCTAGAGCCTGTCCCCTGAGTAGCGCCTAACGTCTTTTAAAACCTTGACGGTAGCTTATTCAAATCTTCATTCTTTAACCTTCTAATTTATGCTTTGTAAGTAGACAAAATGTCATCTTCAATATCTGGAAGTGCAAACCAGGAAGAGTAGAGGAAGAAAACATAGTGAGAAATAGAAGATGACGGCTAGACCTAAACCCTAAGAGTGCGAAAATCCTAGGCCCGATTTTAAGCTGGTACCATGTAGAATTATGTATCCTTGTTTTAATGTGGGTAAGGGTAGGGGCGGATCTACTAAGGGACTGGGGTGGTCCCAGGACCACCCGGAAACTCACATAAGGAGCTAGTGAAACCTCCGAGGACCACCCAAGTCTGGGTTGTGGTGGTGGAGAACAGCAGCCGTGGTTGCCGATCCAGTGCTCGTTTTGTTGCATGAGGAGAAAGAACATGACTTTTTTGTTTAAAAATGACTTGGAATGACTTGGCCAAAACGCACCGTTTTGAGCCAAGCCAATAAAAAAAAATTTAAAAAGCACTGTCGACTGCATTTCATTGTGATTGGACATCCTCTAGACTCCACGTGATGGGCTTTTGTATCATTCCAAAGTAAAAAACAATTTAGAGACTTTAATAAAAAGGAAAAGATTAAATTAAGTGGGATTCCTCAACTTTTCCAACCAGTAATAAACTTTTAACTTCTGCAAAAAAATAAAAATAAACTTTTAACTTACCCTCCTCATCGCTATCCTTCTTGCTTACTACTGCCTATTGGGCTTGTATCTTTCTTGGCATTAGGGATTAGCCTCGAGGTTTGCAAACGTCTTCCATTCTTCATTTTGATGCCAAAACCCTAATTAGGGTTATGCAAGTTTATCTTGTGGAGCCTGGTTTATTTATTAGTGCATGTTGTGAGGACTTGTCACTTAAGTGATCAACATAGTGTTTATTTATGTAAATCTCAAGAGTTTTGATAGTTTTGCATTCACGACAAGAATTATACATTATGTAGTTGTACTCATTTTTTATTTTGGTGGACAAATAAGATGGATTATCCTCCAAATATTCGAGATGAGGTCCGAAGAGCATATATATTGATGGAGCCTTCTAGAGCTAAAGATCATGATTTTCCATTCACATTCCAAAAATATTCCAAAAAACCGCCTAGGTGCCGCATAGCCTTCCGCCTAAGAGCCGCCTAAGACCGCCTAGGCGCCGCCTAGCTCCAAACCTATTTTTCGAAACGATTTGCCCAAAATCGAGGCGGGCCTTCACTGCCTAGGCCGATTTTTAGAACACTGATTGGGACCACCCTATATTAAAATCCTAGATCCGCCACTAGGTAAGGGTACAATATAATAGGGATAAGACAAGCCCTATTAAGGTAGGATGCAAATATCAGTTACAAGTATACGATTGACAATAATTACAGAGAAGAATTCAGAGTCAAACATCAAACGAATAACATCTTCTTCTGGAAATCCTATCTATTCTTAGGGATTCTACTCTAACTTATCAAGAAGGCTTTAAAATATAACTTTCTTTCCATGACATGAAAATAAGCAAGACAACCAAATATATGTAATTAGTCATAATTTCTCAAGCTAAGTATGATTCATACACTCTGTCCCGTTTCTGTTGCGGTGTCTCCCTAACCATAGAGTGTTTGTTGAGAATAAGTCTCACACTGATAGGAGAATGGATCTTGCATGGGCTTATAAGTAGTTGGGTTACTCCCTATATTGCCAATTGACTTTATGGTGAAGCCCAACTTTCTTCATAGTATCAGTGCAGGTTATCCCATGTATAACGCCAAACGGCCACACGCGCTCCACATCAACCTGTTGTGTTATCAATATGTTAGGCTTGAAAATTCACCACACGTGAAGGGCGTGTTGAAAAAGTCCTACATTGATGAGAGGAGGGACCTTGCATGAGGTACTCCCCATATTGCCAATTGATTTTATGGTGGAACCCAACTTTCTTCAATGCCTCACAATACCCTAATTTTGACAAAACTTCAAAAATGGATCAGACTTACTCTCTACCATTATCGTATATGAGATTCTTGATTTCTTATTATCACTTTGAGTTTCAATCATTTTCTTCCGCTTCAATAATTTTTCCAAGACAACATCTTTATGCTTCATACTGTACACACACTTTTTTTTTTTTTTTTGGAAGCTAAAGGTAGGTGATAGGAGCATATTTACATCACTTAGTTAGCTTGTTTCCTTGCATTTATGTTGTTAGTTCTTAGTTATTTTAGTATTTTAAGCTATTTTCGTGTGTTTGTAGGTCTAATGTGCAAAGTATGCAAGAAAGTGCATTTTGGTGCTTTTTGGAGCAGTTTTGGGCACTAAATGGATTGCACATGCTTGGAGCTAAGTGGATGGACGAAATTGAAGATCAAATGAGCTTAGGATCAAATGAAGAATGAAGAGTTCAAAATTGGAAGCCAAGGTTTCCAAAGTTGGAAGTTTCTATTTGTGAAGGTTTCCATTTGTGCAAGTTTCCATTTTTGGGGTTTCCAAAACATGTAGGTTGCCTAATTACTCATTCTAGAAGCCCAAAACCGTGCCTAACACATTCCCCTTTTGTTTCAATCCTTGCTGCACAAGGGAGAGGTTTTCTTGCCTATTTTCTGTCATAAAACACATTCCTCTTTTGTTTCAATCCTTGCTGCACAAGGGAGAGGTTTTCTTGCCTATTTTCTACCCAAAAATACTTCCCCTTTCTCTTACAAATCAATGCCACACCTTCTTTCCCTTTCTCTCTTAATTTCTGACCTTTAAAACACATTTCTTTTCTCTCCTACATATTCTGCCGAATTTCACATTCTTATTCTCTTTGATTTTCTGATTATTTCTTACCTATTAAATTGTGGAACCAAAATAGCTAAGTATTGAACCTTTCCTATTATTTTCTGAGTACCCTAGCCCTTTAAATAAAGCTTGTTGCACCATTTAAATCTCTCTACATAATTTCTGCCAAAAATCCACAATCCACCCTTCACCATAACTCACCTATATCCATCCACCACCACCATTCACCACTTCGACCACCACTACCACCTTGTGTCGCAGCAAAGGAGAAGGAAGGAGACCATTGGACGTGCTTGCATTCAAGACGTTGGATTGCTAGAACGTTTCTAGGTGTAATCTATCTTTGTTTTCAATGTTTAATTTAATTTCTCTTTGTTTTGCTGTGAACATGAGGAGCTAATCCCTTTCGGCTAGGGGGAATTTCAAAGCCATGAATATATTTGCAATATGAATTGATTACCTTCAGTTGTGATTTCATAAATTGTGAATGCAATTTGCTTAACTGTTTGATTCAAAACTTATTCTTGTATGTTGATTAAGGATGCATACTTAGTTTGCATGCATGAATTTGATGCTAGAATATAAGGGAGTTTCACCTAATCGTTATGAACTTATATTCACAAGTAGTGAAGGTCGCTGGTCACGATCATGTTAAGTAAATTCCTGGCAGGAGTATCATGCGCTTTCATAGTTACGAATGCCTTGTCAATGCTTATGATTTTCATAGAGCTTAATGATCTTTGATTGTATCTCTATTATGCGCTTTCATGTAGGGAACTTTTGAAGAATAATTTGATTGCGATGTGCTACTTCCGTCCAATTCAATGACATAAGGAAAATCTGAAGGTTAATTTAAGCGTACCTAATTAATCTGGGGTGTTGAGGTTCATGGTTTATCGAATGAACAACTAAAAATTGATTTGTATGCAAGTGTGTCATGTGTGGAGAAAAACCTTCTAGCTAGCCCATCATCCATCCAATTCACCAAATTCGTCCAAATCTGTCTAAGTCTTTAGTTTACTTGTTTTACTTTAAATTCGTCAAAACCCAATCCCCCTTTAATTAAGTGTGTTAGATTAGTTAGAATCTGTTCAAACTTGTGTCTTTTAGTGTTTTGAGTCAAGTAAAGTTAGGAATTCGTCCAATTTCTCCCTAGTGTCTGTTTTGAGTCTTTTTTTGGTTGTTTTAAGCTATTTTGAGTCTTTTAAGTTTATTTTGAGTGTTGTGAGTCTTGTTAAGTGTTTTTAAGTTTGTTTTTGTGTTTTTAAGTCAGTTTAGAGTAGATTAGCAATCCCTCCTAATCCCCGGCCTAGAACGATCCCTACTTGCATATTTACTACAACTGTCAACAAAAGGGTTTAATTTGTGTGTTGTTTTACAACGCATCAGTAGGAACCTTTATTAAGCACACAACACATATATACAAACAATTGGTCCACATACAACATAAACAAACCAAACAGGACCAGCCCAAAAAATAAAAAAAACACAACCGAAGGGTGAGCCCAAACCAGGGAAAACCAAGAACAACCTAGAAATCTCCGACATCCAGCAGAAGCTAAGTCGAACAGCCCCAGAAGTGGAGGAAAAGAAAACGTCAACAACCTCCAAAGAACATACTAAAGATCGGCATCACAAATTGAAGGAAGCTCGCAGGAGACAATCCTGGAGCAACAGAGGCAACAAGGCCAAGCTGAGGCAAGAAGGTGGTGAGAACACCCGAGTGTCGATGAAACCCGACACTCTACACATCTTCCTTCTAAACGGAAATCGCGAAGATTGGTGTTCGTAGTGGTGATGAGTGGAAGTCGATCTAGAGTGTGAGATACATGGAGGAGTGAGCCACGTGGAAAGAGGAGGGTGGGGATTGTTGGAAAGTAATGAGGTGGAGCAAAAAGGAAATGGGAAAAGGGCCGGTGATGGGAGGGGAAAGAGAGAGCTGAGATGAGGGAGGAGACCAGGGAGTTGAGGAGATGAACGATCAGGCTGACAAGCAGGGGAAAAAACAAGAGGAAAAGAAAACACAACAAAGGAAACAAAAAAGGAAAGGAAAAGAAGACTGCCACCGACCTTAACCATAGCTATGGTCGGCGGCGATGAAGGAGAAGGCAACTGGAAAACCAAGCTCACAAGGGAGGAAACACTCTCATGGTGGAAAGAAACACTCTCACTTTAGAGAGAACCGATAAGATTAATCCTCTAGTGTTATTACACACATACTCTTGAGAAGTCATCAGCGAAGAAGACAAAATAATGGTTCCTCCCAAACATGCATTATCGGAAGGACTGCACACATCAGTGTGAACATAATCTAGAATACCTTAGATACGATGAATTGCAACCAAACTTTACTTAGTTTTGTTTTCCCAACACGCAATGTGCATACATAATGTGTACCTGTCTTACCGGATTATAAGATATCAACTCACATAATCCAACGACTAGGAACATTGTTTAGGATAACACGTATGAAGAGATTCTCTTTAACCTATATGCTCAAGAAGGCTACCATTTTGAAATTATCACAATTCATATGTAAAGTTATTCATGGACTCATTACCTAGAATACATCTAGTAATTCTACTCTAGTGATCTTGCCTTTGTGATCAATTAATGGACTAATCATTGTATCACTTTAAGCAATTCACTAATATTGATTATTTTAAAGGCATACATCCAACAATGGTGAGTCACGATCCAATTATGACATAACCTAGCTCGCTAGTTGGGGTTAGGAGTTTCTCTTGAAGCCAGGGGAGTGGTTTCAACATGATTTCCTTCCGGGGTTGAAGTACTCAGGAATACGAATTTGGAGGTCGAAACTTAAGTTTGAGGAGTGGTTCCACGACAGTCTCCAAGTCATTTATCCGCTTTTCCATATCAACAATGTTCGAACAGTTCTCTGCCTAGAAGCTTTCGAAATCTTTTGGAGATTATCAACAGTTACGCTGATATTCTTCAGGGCTTCCCAAATCTGGTCCATGGTGGTTGCGTTCTCTAAAAACTAGTTGCTTCCATCTTAGGTGGTAACGTTATTGTTAGTGGACATGTTGAGCATTCAATTATGGTGAGAAAGTAATTTGGTTCTCAATGAAAGCACCAATTGTTAGAATTAAATTTTTGTACCAAAAAGTCATACAAAGACAAAAGTATGTCTTCCACAATGTATTGTGGTTCATCATAACAAAAAGTCATTGAAAATATCTTCCACAAAATAAACAAATAATCTAGTTTCCCACAAAATAAAATCAATTCCCTTTGCTTCATCATTTCTTTTCCAACTTCTTCCACCATATACTTTAGTTCATGAGTTGACAACAAATTTGGATCCACATTATCAAAATATATCGTCTGCCCTCCTCATATGAACGTACTTTAATGTAAACAAATCAGCACCTGCAATTTGACAGCACGTGTATCTCAACCTATATAATGCTAAAAAGTCACAAATGCACAAGAATAACTTAAAGAATTAAATACAATGGGTGAAAGGCATTCAGTATATATGCATTCAAACGGGTGAAAGACATTGCAAAATTAAAGAATTAAAGACAATGGGTGAAAGGCATTGCAGAAAAATCACATCTTCACGTCTGCCCTCCTCATATGAACTTTATGAGCATAAGAAACTTAAAGAATTAAAATTCAAAGAAGATTAAGACAAAAATTGAAAGGTTGTGTCCTACCAGACTATGGCCTGCATCAAACCACATTATCTTTTTTTTTTTTTGACAAACAATATTATATACACTAAGGGGAGGAGGTGGGCTTAGCCTCACAATGGGCTAGCATTAATGTGGTTCAAATTCGCCTTTGGAGAGAATCGAACCTAAGACATCTCACTTACATATGAAGAGGAATACCACTAGACCGTCGTACTAAGTGGTAAACCAAATTATCAATTAAAGACAAAATTGTAAGGCATATATGCATTCAGACTGGTATAAATTGATAAAAAAAATTAGAAAAAAAAAACAATTCAAATTCAAATAAGACTAAGACTCTAACTCATGATCAAAGACATGTTGGCATTGCAAAAAAAAACAAGGGTTTATTAGAGACATTTCTAAACTAAATACTTAAGAAATTAGGCACGACTTCACCTTCACCTCTTCTCTTAGCCATTCACATGGTTTTACAAGTTTAGTTCACTCTTCGACGGCGTTCAAGTTTTTTAGCTGTGAAATCTAATTTCAGTTGAACCGTAAGTCATACTAGATGTCCACGGCATGGGATGTAATTTGGATTGAAATGACCAATTTGACCCCTCTATGTGATAGTTACGTGAATTTATTTAGCGGAAGACTAACAGAAGTTTAGATTTGGCCCTCAATTGCTAACAATGCTCACCACGAGGTTTTAATTAACAATGTTTTCACCACGAGGGTCACATTGAAAATGCTGTGTCACCACAAGGATTGGGAAAAATATTTGGCCTAATCTAAGATACCAGTGTGGTCTAGCCAAGGGGTCTTTGGCGGTCAAGCTAGTATAAAATCTTAGAGCTCAAGCAGTAGACAAGATAGCAAAGTATGTGTTACCATATGAACCTTAGGTGGGTGTATTTATACTAGTAGGGAGTGAGTCCTTAGGATATTGAATCCACATTAAACTGGGAGAATTCTAGAGGATATCTAGCATAAGATGTTGCTTCTTTTTAGGATTATCTAGCAAAAGTCCTAGGTTTTGTTTGGTTCCTCTGTTTGGATTGGATAGTCACAAGGTTTAATGTATGTTGAGTGAAATCTCCACTTCCAAATTTGTTTAAGTTGAAGGCAGATAGATGATTCATTAAGGAAATCCATCTCTCTAAAGCCTAATATACATTAACAATTTCGGACAAACAAACACTCTAAGGCTTGTGTTTGGTGTCTGGTTAGATTGGATACTAATTGGATTTAATACATGTTGAATGAGAAATCAATGACAACTTCCCAATTTGTCAAAGTTGAAGAAGATGGGTTTATCGTGATGGAGACTCTAGGACTTTGTTTATTGTCTATTGTTTAATTGGATACTCGCTAGATTCAACGGATGTTGAATGCGAGATGGATGGCAACTTCGAAATTTGTCTAAGTCGAAGGTAGCAGATAGATTTATCGTGAAGGAATCTGTCTTGTTCCCTTGCGTATATTAATGATTTCGAACAACAAACACTCTAGGACATTGTTTGGTGTATATGGCTAAATTGGATACTTTTTTTTTTTTTTTTTTGTCAAACGATAGACTTTGTTAGATTAGATACCGACGGAGTCTGAACCCACACCATCATGCAATGACTCAATACATTTCCAACATTGTGGTAAAGAGCCACTTGCTAGATTGGATACTCACTAGATTCAATTCATGTTAAATGAGAGATAAAATGACGACTTCCAAATTTGTCCAAGTTAACGGTAGTAGATAAATTTACTATGAGAGAATCTCTCTTGTGCATTACATATATAAACGATTTCAAGTCGACAAACAACATAGGACTTTCTTTGGTGTCTTTAGTTGGATTGGATACTTACTAAATTTAATGCATGTCGAATGAGGAATGAATGCCAACCTCTAAATTTGTCTAAATTAGGGTATATAGATGTGATGTAAATAACATTTTTCTCTCATTTTTAACAACCATTAACAATTTCGAACCAACGAATACGCAAGGCATTGTTTGTTTTCTGTGATCAGATTGCTCACTCATTCACTAGATTCAATGTATAAGTTTGAAGGAGGAATTAAATGTCAACTTCTAAATTTGTCTAATTTAAAAGTAGAAAACTTATTAGCAATGGAAGAAATCATTTTTTAATCACACCATTTTTGTAAGAATTGAAGAGATTAGTTTCCTTCATAGTTAATCCATTTTATACATTTAATTTGAACAAAATTTGGAAGTTGTCATTCATTTCTTCTTTCAACATGCTTTGAACCTACTCTGTTTTCTAATTCAATCCTTACACAAGTTGAAAATGTTCGAAAAAAGGACAACGCTCATTAAAATAATTTCAATAGTACAACTTGTATAACACACAAACTCGACTTAACGGGCAAAAAGAACAAATTCAAAGAATAAAATTAAAACGGACAAAATCCGTACAAACAACTAAAAATCCTACGATACTCAAATTTTGTTATTATAAAATCTATTTTCTTACCTAACGTATACGTGCCGATGTTGTCCTAAAAATCTTCAACCACCGCAGTAAATGTCATGGTGAAAAATTGGTAACTAGGACCTACCACCGCGATTTTGTCGGTTGGATCAATGGATGGATAATTACAGGGACACACAAATGACGATTTCAACGGGGAGTTTCTACGACGTCGTTTAGCGCCCACCTGAAACGTCCCAAACCACGTGGTCTAATCGTTATGAATACACCGCGCCACAACCGTAACCGCAGCAGAGCACGGAATCGCTCTCTCCTCTCTCTCTCTCCTCCGCAAATATAAAAAGGAAAAACCAACGGTGCTGATAAGCATCACTCTCTCATCCCAGTCGTCTCCTCTCTCCCTTCTTCTCCAGCGTCCGATCTAAAATCCTCCCTGCAATCTCCATCTCTCGCGCCAAATAAAATCAAACAGGTTTTCTCTCGCTCCTTCACCCCTCTCTCTCTCTCTCTCTCTTAATTATGGTGGGTTTAGGGTTTCTGATTTTTGTCGATTTCGGTTCCGTTATGTGATTTCTGTGCTGTTTTGGATGTAATTAAGCTAGGGTCTCAATGGCGGAAGCTCCCGTGAGTCCAGGCGGCGGCAGCCACGAGAGCGGCGGCGACGGGAGCGGAAGCCCGCGCTCGAACGTTCGGGAGCAGGACCGGTATCTTCCGATCGCCAACATCAGCCGTATCATGAAGAAGGCGCTTCCTCCGAACGGCAAAATCGCCAAGGATGCCAAGGAAATCGTCCAGGAATGCGTTTCTGAGTTCATCAGCTTCATCACCTCCGAGTACGACGTCGTTTTGTAATTTTTTTCGTAAATGATCAGTTTTATTTTTGAAAAATTTGTCTGTCGGTTTTGTTTTGATGTGTGGGGGTGAAACTATGTGCAGGGCGAGTGACAAGTGCCAGAGAGAGAAGAGGAAGACGATCAACGGTGATGATTTGCTCTGGGCAATGGCAACTTTAGGCTTTGAGGATTATATCGACCCCCTCAAGGTTTACCTCACCAAATACAGAGAGGTATAACTCTGTTTGCTATGTTGTTGCGTCGTATTTGTTTGGTTGCTGAGAAAATTTAGCTGCAAATGAAATGAAGAGAAAAATATTGATCTCATTAGTTTGTCGTATTTTTTGAACGACTTGTATTCAATTAATCTCAGAATTTCGGATTTTGTTGCGAAACAAAACGGAGGGTTTTCTTATCTCATTTGTTGTAGGTTCAAATTTGGTAAATTCATTAGTAACATCATTTCATTTTTATTTTGTCGCGAAACAAAACCGAGTGTTTTCTGATCTCATTTCGGTAATTCATTAGTAACATTTCATTTTGATTTTTTCGCCAAGCGAAACAAGTGTTTTCTTATCTCATTTTGTTGTAGATTCGAATTTGGTAAATTTGTTAGTAACGTTTCATTTTGGGGTTTGACTAATACACTCTTGGTTTTGGTTTCAATGGTTGTCTTCTGGCTCGATTGGGATGTTTCAGGTGGAGGTGAGTTAAACTTAAGACTGTCATTTTCTTTTATGCAGCCTTTTTAATAATTTGTACCGTTTGCTTTGATTTACATTTTTTTCGCTTGTAATCGGATTTCTGTTTGTGGGCTGACAGGGTGATACCAAGGGCTCGGGGAAGGGCGGAGATTCATCTTCCAAGAAAGATGCTCAGCCAAGTCCAAATCCTCAGGTTGAATATGGTTTAATCGTAAGGAAAACTAACAAAAAGTCCAAAAAAACTTTAGTTTTAATGAAAAATGACAAATAAAGGTGTAGTGAATAGTATCAGGGAAAGGTAAAAATGTGGTTTTTCGTTAAAAGACCGGGAGCATTTCGTTAAAACTCCCTTAATCTTATTAATGAAGCGATGGTCGTTTTTGTTTTGTGGGTATAAAGTGTGCTTACTTCTATCAGGGGATTGTAATTTATATGGAAGTTTGTCAAATTTTCTTATGGCAGATTGCTCGCCAAGGTTCTTTCTCCCAAGGAGGGAATTACTCAAATTCTCAAGTAACATCTTGCTCTTTATTTCTCCATACCTATCTGTTTTTCAGATTTTTTTTCTCTTTTAATCATGTTTCTTTAATACTTATCAGTGTTCAAATAATAGACGACGTCCTTTTATCGCCAATATATTTCCGTATGAGTTATTATCGTTTCCATCTATATATAAGCAATACATTTATGATATTTTCCTTTGCAGAGTTCTCTTTTATTGAGGGATACCGCAAATAACCTTATTTGAAGGACACCTTGTAGACCCCACTCCGATTGTTTTTTAAGATCCAAACTGTGTTTTTAAGGTATTTCCTTGAACAACATCCTTGCATAAAATTTGACAAATCCGAAACCATTAAGAGATCTAGTTGTACCCAAGAAAATAGAAGAAAATGGTATTTCAACAAAACACTAATGACAATCTTTTAATTAAGTGGGTAAATGCAAGGATGAACTCTGAGGGAAGGCCTAAACACTGATGGTTTGGATCATTGAAACACAATAAGGAGTGGGCCCTCCAAGTGTGTGGTATGATGGAACCCTCAATTAAAGCTCCCTATTCCTTTACATGTTTTGAGCATGATTTGTGCAAGGCCAAATGATTGTTCTTCAGGAAGAATCATTGACAATTTTTTTCCACATCATGATTTAATCTTATTCCTGGCTTTGGTTGATTGGGTTTTTTTTCACTTCTGTTAAAGATACAAAGTTGCAATTTTACGTAATAATTGTGCCTGTCATTGATAGAATTGCAAATATATGCTGGATGATCATTTTCTTGTGGAAAGTGGATAACCTTTTCTCTATGCAAAATAAAGTGAAAGCTGCACTCCCACACTTAAACATGCATGGTTTTAGTGATGTTTCTGGTAATTGTTTATATACATTAATTTGGCTTGACATGAAACAGTAGTATAATTTTGGCCACCCTGAAACGTCCGTTGAAAGTTTCTGCAGAGTTTGTAGTTGCTGCTATGTTTTTCTTTTCACCCAATGCATGCTAGGTAAGTGTGTGCTTTCCAATAGTTTAAGGCTAGCGCTATAATATATACATTTGGCTGGGGAGACAATGAGATGTGGCAAGCCACTATGAGGACTGTATTGTGTTTTAGTTCCGCTTCGAGCTTTCCAGTAGTTGAGTCTAGCTTCAATAATGTTAAATTGTGGGTAGGTAGAACATGAGACGAATGACATACCGGCGGTGCGGCAGAGTTACTGATGAAAGATTTTTAAATTTTCAGATGACATTTGTGCATGTCAAGGACTTTTTTTGAGCCTGCCTTTTGTGATATTATGCTTCGTCTGTTTGGCTTGTTTTACAATTCTATTGTACATGATTATTGTTTTTCATTTATCTTTGGTATCGAGAATCGCTTTACGAAAGAAGCTATAGAAGTGTTATTACTGGTGGTGAGTATGTTGGTTTTGTGGTTGTTGTACTCAGGATGATCTGATTTAATGAATGATTTGTCGTCACAGAGCCAATACAAGATAGCTCCTATGCAAGGGTCAGAGTAGATCAAGTCTTCTTCAATCGATGCAATAAATCAGCTGCCCTTTAGTGTCCAGAACAAACAGCGACATATAACGTGTTAAATTATCTGTTGTGAAAGTTAAAATGCGAGGGTAGTATTAGCGATTTCGTTTGTTTACCGTAGTGTTTTCTTTCCTGGTATGGTTCGTATGTTAAGGAGTTTATTTGAGTTGAATTTCTAGTATTTTAAATTTCGGGAGGATCTGTATTCTTCTGATTTAGACTTTATCATGGCAATGTGCTTATTACGGGAGAATAGCTTACATCGCACGGAACGCCATTGTGGCGCTGACTCGTGCCATGTTTGTCCTCCTCCTATAACAGGCCTCCAAATATTTGGCTTCTTACTTGTAAGGAGTCATCTTTGTAGGCAAATTTCAGAACATGTGTAGAAAATATTGTCGTGATTTTAACGAGTTACCGTTGCATTGTAAGTGTGTCTGGATTGTATTTGCTGGCAACAAAAAATGGCTCTTCAATTTCATTCAACGGTGGAGAAGAAAGTACAATAACAAAAGTTACATGTTTACATTAAGATCGAATGTTTGGGGGTCATAATTTTTTTGAACTACCGAATCTAGGTGAATGGGACTGTACAATACATTAATCTTGTTTGTACGATGACATTTCACGTCTTATCTCAAGTGTCCATTCAATCCATAAAAATAGCAGTATCGTGCACAGGAAGGAAAAAGAATCCGTAAGAGAAAAAATTCAAATGGAGAGGGCCGAATGTGTTTGTGGGCGGAGGTCCACGTCGACATGTTGCTTTTTGCGCGCCCAAATCCGACGTCGAAAGATTCGCCTAAACCCTTAGTGGAAGATGCCTGGATATTAAGCTCCAATTATTTCTTTATTCTTGCCATTAGAGAAGCATAAAAAGGTTGCTTACAACCTTCTCTCCCTCTCATGTCCCGTATGCTTAACTTATGTAACCCCTGCTTATGTCTTGTAAAACACCTAATTAAGAGCCGTTCCATGCTGATTGATTTCGGATGAAGCATTTCTGGTAGTAAGTGTTTTTTTTTTTTTTTTTTTTTTTTTTTTTTTTTTTTTAAGGTGCTTTACAAAGAAACACTTACATGCTCTTTGCAAAGCACAAAAAAGTGTTTCTATAAATTATGTATTTATAATTTTATACAATTACTCTATGTTAAATATTAATTACAGCAAGATTTACAATTTTATTCTAGTGCGACTTACCATTTATATATAAAAAAATAAAAAAAAGACTTAGCATTGGAATTGGGGCTTAATCGAAGGGCACTCATAAGGCGGTGTCACTGAAGCTAATGAATCTCAATAATCGGAGGGTCCAGATCCCTCCTAATCATAATCAAGAAGAGGGTCCCGGGCACGTCATCACAATGCGACTTGAGTAAACAGAAACTGGATCAACAATTGTCAATGGCTAACTGGCAGCCTTAGAATTCTAATTAATAAAGGAATTTGGGGTAAGCAAAGCATTCCAAATATTCTTGGGGAGATTATCTTTCCAATATATTTTTATCCCTCAAAGATCTCTAATTTATCATTTGAAATGTACTAACAATTAAAAAGTGCAATTCTTATCAAGAACATAACTAATTCAACAAAAAAAAAAAAAAAAAAAAAAAATGAAAGAAAGAAAATAACTAAATAATCATAATCTTTTTGGGTATTTATGTATATTTCTATTTTATATGAAAAACATGCGTTGCGAATGTCTAGTAGTGCTAATTTTTAATATAAGGTCACATATGATGTGACTCTACCTCAATTATTTTCTTCCCTTCATCAAAATAATTCACAAAGGGTTAAAACTATGCATGATACAAGGCTTTTCTTTCCATAAAAAGTTAATAACTTATTAAATCAAATATCTTTAATTAGTGAGTATAAATTATGTTAAAAAAGAGAAATGTTATTAGCACTCCAAAAATCTTAGTATACCCTCCTTACAAGTGTATTTTTCTTTATAATTATAGAAAGTTTAGAGCCTAAAATGAGATTTTTACAGTGCCAATAACAATTTCAAAAAAATATTGAATATAATAATGTAATAAAAAAATTATTAGCAATCAAAATAGTCTTGATATATCCTAATTAGTGATTTTTATCACATTACCATTCTCCAGAATATTCAGCAATTTTTTTTCTAAGATTATTAACGGTGATTATAGCAAAAAATAAATAGCTAAGATTGAAAATAGAAAATAATTATAAAAAGTAAATTCAACTGCTAAACACCTGTAACATCGAATTGCTACGTAGTATCAAGGCCACGCTTAAAATTTAGAAGTATTTAAAAAAGAATAATAGAAATTTTAAAAATAAAATAAAAGTGAGGGCTTCAACTTTAAACAAATCTTTTAATTTAATAAAGATTGAGCTCCCACATACATATCTTCCGTTCCCTCCCTCACACCCTCATCATCAACTTCCCCACCACCGTGACACCGTCGTCCTCCAGAAGAATTTCCAAGGCAAAAAAACCGAGAGACAATCGAACCCTTCACCCCTACGAAAAAATCCTACGCGCTTTCCTCTACAATTCAAGGTCTTCGACTCCTTCGAAGGCCGATTAACCATAGCAGCAACAACAGCAACAACTACTGCACCTCAGGTACAATTAAACAACCATAATTCGCAATTTTGACTGATTTAATTTTTATTTTTGTGATTAATCTGTTGCTTTTTAAATACATGATCACTCTTATCCGTGTTGATATGAAGAACCAATGATGTGTTTTTGTGGATTTATTTTTTCTGGGTTTTTTTATATATTTTTTTATGAGTCGGTTATTTTTGGATTATGATCAAGTTTTTGGAGAATTTGTATTGCTACTGAAGATTTGAGTGTTGGGTATGAGATAAAAACGCAAGCTTTCACATTAGTAAAATACATGTTGCTTCCAGCTTTTTGCTGATCATCTGGGTGCTTTTTGATGATCGTCTGTATTCAGGTTTCGATTTTTTCGGTCTAAGATTGTATTTCGTGGCTTCTGTCCGTTTGAAGTGATATCTGATGCTAAAGTTTGTTTCTTTTTAATTGTTTGGTAATTCTGATTTGGATTTCTGGGTTGAATTAAGTTTTAGTTTTAGAACTAGAGTTGAGGTGGATTTATGCTCTGATCACGCAGGGGTAGATAGATATTGGGTTTCTGTGAAAGGTTGAGTTATAAATGGAGAGTCGAGGTCAAAAGCGTACTGAGCTTGATGATGAATTGCCCGCAGATAAGCGGGTGTGTAATTCAATGGAGTTTAGAGCTAGTTCATCGAACACTTCAGCTCAAACCCATATGAATTCTGTGAACTCCGCACCTGAAACCAATGACCATGATTTGGATACTTCATCTTCTGCTTCGGCTAATAGTCGCTCAGAGGGAGAACGTGATAGGGATTCAGCATATGGGTCTTGTGATTCAGATGATGCAGACGAAAGACACAGTGAACTCAAGGACTATCAGAGACGGAGATCTTCGGGTGATGATGGAAAGTTTAAGAGGTTCTTATCATCTTTAAGTGAAGAGACTGACCCTTCTGGGCAGTTAGCTGTGCTCACCGAGCTATGTGAAGTCCTGTCATTTTGTACAGAGGATTCACTATCTGGGATTACATCAGACTCATTGTCACCGCTTCTTGTTAGACTTGCTAGGCATGAAACTAACCCGAATATCATGCTATTGGCTATAAGGGCTATAACTTATTTATGCGATGTGTATCCGCATTCATCGGGCTTCCTTGTTAGGCATGATGCAGTTCCTGCTCTTTGTGACAGACTAATGGCTATTGAATACTTGGATGTAGCTGAACAGGTAATGTTTCTGTACTTGGTCATATTTATGTTATCCAGGCATGACATTTATGGGATTGTTTATACAATGTAAGAATGGGGTTGCATGGGATTCTTATACTGTTTTTATGCAGTGCCTACAAGCATTGGAGAAAATGTCACAGGAGCAACCACTTGCGTGCTTACAGTCTGGGGCAATAATGGCTGTCCTGAATTATATAGATTTCTTTTCGACAAGTATACAGGTAATTCAATCAGTGATGTGTTCTTGTTTGGAAATTGGATCATTGCTCTTTTAATGGTTCGTATATTAATTATACTTTATTTGCATCAGAGAGTTGCCCTTTCCACTGTGGTGAACATATGTAAGAAACTTCCTTCTGAATGTCCTTCACCAGTCATGGAGGCTGTTCCCATTCTGTGCAATCTTCTCCAGTGTGAGGATCCACAGGTATGGACTGTGAAGTGCATTTTTAAGCCTTTTGCATAGATTTCATATGACCTTAGTACTCAGCCTTTGTTTTAATTTCTCAGCTTGTCGAAAATGTTGCTGTTTGCTTGATTAAAATTACAGAACGAGTGAGTGAGTCTACGGAGATGCTGGATGAACTTTGTAAGCGTGGGCTGATTCGTCAAGTCACACATTTTATGAGCTTGAATACCCGACCAACTGTATCCCAGCTAATTAGTAATGTAGGCAACTCAATCGTGTTTCATGAGATCCGCTGCTTCTGTATTTTACTGCCTTGGAATATGTTCTTACTGTTGTACTTTGGTTGGCAGGGTTTGATGGGGGTACTTGTCAAACTTTCTTCTGGTTCAGTTGTAGCCTTCAGGACGCTGTATGAGCTTAATATTAGCAGCATACTGAAGGATATCTTATCTACATATGACCTCTCGCATGGAATGTTCTCTAATCATGTGGTGGATGGGCATTGCAATCAGGTTTACAAGTGGATATTTTGGTTCTATTCTTTTTCCAGGGTTACCAATTCTTATTGAATCATTGGAATGTCAATTGTGTTTACGAAAATGTTGTGACTTTACTATTCCTTTTTTGTTTTATGAGATAATTACCGACTTCCTAAAAACATAAATGTAAAACTCATCTTTGATTACAAAATAAGCATGTGTTGTCTTATTATATAACTTGAGGAAAGTGAATGGGATCATTGTTTTTATTTTTCTCCTTCAGGTATATGAAGTTTTGAAATTGCTAAATGAGCTTCTTCCAACTTCGACCAAAGATCAAGAGAATCCACAGTTGTCAGATAAAGAATCTCTTTTAGTTAATCAACCTGATCTTCTGCAAAAGTTTGGGATGGATATACTTCCATTGTTGATTCAGGTTTTGTTTCTGATAAATATATATCGCACTTTATTGCAGTTCATCCAACAAATGAATAGTGTTGTGATGTTTATTTCACCTTTCAACAGGTTGTAAACTCCGGTGCCAATTTATATATTTGCTATGGCTGCTTATCTGTTATCGACAAGTTAATTTACTTGAGCACACCTGGCATGCTTGTAGAACTGCTTCAGAAGGCCAACATTTCAAGGTGATTTGGTCTCCTTTTTTTGTTTTTTTAATAGAGATCAGCAAATTATGCTAATTCTATTAAATCCTCTCAATGTGGCAGTTTTTTGGCTGGAGTGTTTACACGAAAGGATCCCCATGTGTTGATATTAGCTCTACGGATTGCTGAGCTAATCCTGCAGAAACTTTCTGATTATTTCTTGGACTCTTTCATAAAAGAAGGTGTCTTTTTTGCCATCGATGCACTGTTAACACCGGAAAAGTGTCAATTGGTGACCCTGGAAAAATGCTTGAGGTTGTTGTTCCCTGTGTTTAGTGGCTCACAGATTTTGTTGGATCCTCATCAGAAGTCTGCCTCGAGTGAGGTCTTGAGGTGCTTATGTTATGCTTTTGCTACTGATAAATCACCATCAGTGTCAGAAAAAGGAAGTTGCATGCTTGAAAAGGATTCTGTTTATAATCTTGCAAAGCATATAAGGACCAAGTACTTTGCACAAGAATTATGTGACCCTGAGAAAGCGTTAACTGATGTCCTTCAGAAGCTTAGAAAATGTTCTTCTGCATTAAGTGATTTGAACATGTCCATGAATGATGATGCTCTTGATCAGCATGAAGAAAGGTTCTATAGTATCATGCATCAAGTAATGGAAAAGCTTGGTGGAGGAGAACCCATTTCCACGTTTGAATTTATTGAATCTGGAATTCTAAGGTCCTTAATGACTTACCTGTCCAATGGCCAGTACTTGAAACAAAAAGGGGAGCTTAGTAGTGGTAACAGTGATATTTATTCTGTAGAAAAAAGATTTGAGGTGTTTGCAAGGCTGTTATTTTCTCCTTTAGACATGATCCCTGCGGACCTGCCCATGATAACATTAATACGCAAACTGCAAAATGCGCTATCTTCTTTGGAAAATTTCCCTGTTATTTTGAGCCATGTGCCCAAAATAAGTTCTTATGCTACAGTTCCACATGGGCGTCGCACACCATATCCATGTATTGAAGTTCGTTTTGTGAAAGACAAAGCAGAGACATGCCTTTGTGATTACCGTGAAGATGTTCTGACTGTGGACCCTTTTTCCTCATTGCATGCCATTGAAGAATTTCTGTGGCCTAAAGTCAATGCAAAAACAACCAGCCACATTAATTCACCGACACAAGTTAAGGACCAATCTGAAAGTCCACTGGATCAATCACAATCAAATGCAAGTCAAGGGCGAAGTCCACATCCTATGGAGCCTGAAAGCATGTCGATGGACTTGCCTGAGTTGCAGGTTTTTATTCTGTCTCACAATTAATTATACTGAGGGGTCCATTTCTTTTTTTTGAGTTCCTGTTGGGTGCATTTCTTCATCCTCAGCCTTACTCTCCATGTTGATGAGGTCAATTTAACACTGGCCTCACTTTAACAAGCGATAAGCTTAGGATAGACAAGCCCAGGAAATCTTTAATGTCCTTATGTTTAAGAAAATATAATTTTTTTTTTCTTGGGAAAACTTTGGATAAATTTAGTCATGATTGATTCTTCTAATCAGCTCTAAGGTGGTGCAAACGCCCTTACTTTTGATCGGTTGTGTAATGTTTCAGGAACCTGTGGAAAGAGAAGCACAATGTCCTTCAGAGGAAGACACTGAGATGGAAGAACAGTATCCTGCATCTTGTAGCAATGAAGATTCTTCTTCAAAACTGGTACTTTACCTTGAAGGGCAACAGCTGGAGCCGTCATTGACATTATACCAAGCAATTCTGCAACAACAAATGAAGGAACATGAAATTGTCATTGGTTCAAAACTGTGGAGTCAAGAATACACATTAACATACAGAAAAGCTGAAGGTCATCATGGTACACGTACAGAAAGTCTTTGTTCAGCAGAAAGTTCTGCTGAGAAAGCTGGGGTACATGAGTTGTACACTTCATTTTTCTCCAGCATGTTTGCTCGTGAGCTTGCTTCTGACTTGGATAAGTCAAGTCCTATTTATGATATAATATATATCCTCAAAAGCTTGGAAGGCATGAATAAGTTTATATTTCATCTGATGTCTCGAGAAAGAATATGTGCTTTCGCTAAAAGGAAAATCGATGACTTGGATAATTTTCAGACAGCAGCTATTCCGGTGCCACAGAATGAGTTTGTGAGCAAAAAATTGACAGAAAAACTGGAACAACAGATGCGGGATACTTTAGCAGTGTCCGTTGGTGGTATGCCTTTGTGGTGTAATCAGTTAATGGAATCGTGTCCCTTTTTATTTAGTTTTGAAGTTAAATGTAAGTACTTCCGCTTGGTGGCATTTGGTCCACTGCTAGTTCAGCCTCATTCACCATCTTATAGGGATTCAGGGGTGACAAGTGACAGGCGACCAAGCTCTGGAAGCATGCCTCGAAAAAAGTTTTTGGTTTTCCGCAACCAAATTTTGAATTCTGCTGCCCAAATGATGGACCTGCATGCCAGTCAGAAGGTACTCCTTGAGGTGGAATACATTGAAGAAGTTGGTACTGGCCTTGGTCCAACCTTGGAATTCTATACCCTGGTTAGTCACGAGTTTCAGAAGTCTGGCCTAGGCATGTGGAGAGAGGATCGTGGGTCTTTTGCCTCTGGTGATGGGGATACTGGAATTTTGATATGTCCTTTTGGTCTTTTCCCTCGTCCATGGTTGGCTACATCTGATGAAGTAATTAAGAAGTTTGTTCTTTTGGGGCAAATCGTAGGTAGAGCGCTCCAAGATGGGCGGGTCTTGGATGTGCATTTTTCCAAAGCCTTCTATAAGCTTATTCTTGGCAAGGTACTCTCCCAATTTCTGTACTATTTATTATTGAAAGTGAATGTTCATCAATCATCATCACTTATGAAGCAAGTTTTCATCTCAAACATATGTTTTCATATCGCAGGAGCTTGGTGTGTATGACATCCTGTCATTTGAACCTGAGCTTGGGAAGACACTGCTAGAGTTTGAGGCTCTCGTAGACAGGAGAAGATTTTCGGAATCTGTTCCTGGAGGAAGTACAACATTGGAATTCGACTCATGCTTTCGGAAAACCCAATTTGAGGATCTTTATCTTGATTTTACACTTCCTGGTTATCCTGATTTTGTTCTTTCCTCTCGGCCTGATCATAAAATGGTAAGTCTCACCTAGCTATGATCCCATTTATTGTTTCATGTTTTTCATTTGGTGAACCGTAAATTTAATTAACCCCATTGTTTAGGTAAATATGACAAACTTGGAAGATTACGTCTCACTTGTGGCGGATACAACGGTAAATGCTGGTATTTCTAGACAAGTGGAAGCTTTCAGATCTGGTTTTAATCAGGTGTGTACCATTATGAAGTGGCTTTTCAGTACAAGAAGGACATTGACTAAACTACCTCAATGCCTTTTAATTTTGGTATAAATTTATGATTTCTTTCATCATGATGTTTCAGGTTTTCCCTATTGAACATCTTCAGATTTTCACTGAAGAAGAATTAGAGCGTTTGCTATGTGGAGAACGTGATTCTTGGGCTGTATGTTTGCAACCACGTATTTTTTATTTTTTAAAGGCTATTGACTGTATTCCTAATTTATAGGTTTTTATCTTCGCAGTTCAATGAGCTCCTTGATCATATCAAGTTCGACCATGGTTACACAGTTAGCAGTCCTCCCATTATCAATGTTAGTCTGTTCTCGTCTTTGGTTTCTGTTGATATTTCATGTGCATTTAAAGAAATTTCATATTACCATTTCCTTTGAATTTCAGTTGCTGGAAATCATACACAAGTTTGACCAAGAACAGCGAAGAGCTTTTCTGCAATTTGTGACCGGGGCACCTCGCTTACCTCCTGGAGGTTTTGCGTCTCTCAGTCCGAAGTTAACTATTGTTCGAAAGGTCCCTATCAGAAAAACATCTCTTTTTTTCCTGATTGCTCTTTATTATTTGTATAGGCATCATTTGATCATTGTTTGCTTTGTCTCTCTTGCAGCACTCTAGCAACTGCGAAGACTTAGACCTACCAAGCGTGATGACTTGTGCAAATTATCTTAAGCTACCACCTTACTCTTCGCAAGTGAGCTTTGTTTCTTTATAGCTTTTCGTGTTACTAGAAGTCTTTTGTAGGGAAACATTGCACCGACAAGATGCTTACATATTTTCATATCCGTTTTCAGGAGACGATGAGAGAGAAGCTCTTATATGCCATTACAGAAGGGCAGGGATCATTCCACCTTTCATAGCCTTCCATTTCTCAATCCGAAGGATCAGTTCAACTGTAAATTTGTAATTATTAGAGTAGGCCTTTGCGGGTGTAGACAAAAAGAAGGGGTGGCTGGTGATGGTGGTGGAACTGATTGCTGAAAGGGGAGCTAAATCTGGTGAAACAAGAGGAGGCTTCTTTGACCGACTAATCGGTAGGACTCTATAAATACCTGGAAAGTTTAGGTAGTTGGGAAATTTCAGGTAGCTGTACAAAAGAAAGGATGGGGAAGTTTAGATTGATACGTTGGACTTTAATAATTTTCTTACTGAGCTGTAGACAGAGGTTTTGGTTATCACACAGATACCTTTTTGGTTGCAATGGAAGTTTAGATTGACGCTTTGCCAATTCCTGACTTTTGATTTCAATCTTGAACAGATTTCCAATTGTATTTTGTTGACCGCTATCATGAGTCGCGTAAAATGATGGCGGTCGAGAGCGTCGTGGTGAGGATGTTCTAAGACGTAAAATTCTGTCGAACCAAAGCATTTTCGGTTTGGCTTGAACAAGTTTTGGCTGTTGAGCACGGCCTAGTCACTAACTAGCTCTTAGGCCAGATCCAGTAGTGCTTCTGTCGGATCGACGGCGAAGATTAGTCGGTTGATTCTAATGGGAGCCGACTATTGCGGCTGACCTTGTGAATCTTAGGGTGAGCACGGCCTGAATTCAATCAGTTTTATCCCAAAATCACGATCAAAATAATAGCAACATAACAATTCAGTTCTGTTCAGTTCGGATTTGACAAACATCCCTAAAGAAACCGAACCAACCAACGTCCAACGGTTTTGGTTGGGTTTGAGCCGAAGTCATTTTTTCTTTTGCATCTTCTCAAGTTTGTTACCTCAAGCACAACAAAACTAAATGAAATTGATGCCGAGCTCTAGCCCAAATATATAAAGGACATACAAGGAGATTAAATAATACAAATATACATGAATGTGTGAGAATCATTTCTTTAAATTTATCTGTACAATCAATAGAGTAATTTCTTTTGGATAATTGAAGCGACATCACCACACAAACTTCATAATAACCGCTTATTTCATTTGAAAGATCTTCGTTAAAAATTTCATTTGATTTGTAGATCATTTGTCCATCATGTGTGGAACAAATCGACAATTTATGATAACAAGTAATATTCTCATAATGATTAATCATCAACTTTTTAATTTATATGAATGACTAAAAGGTAATCAAATGAAAGTAATGACTAAAAGGTAATCAAATGAAAGTTTCTAGAGACGATGAAAGGAATGACTAGTTCGAGTTATGATGTTTGTACATAAAAATAATGTCAAGTCGTGCCCATCTAGTGCTGTGATTTCGTACCTTGTGGGTAATGAGTCCAAACTGTATTATAGGTAGGTTGTAACAACCCGTCCCGATAGAAGGGGTATTTTTATGAAATTTTACCTTGGACTAGATCTTCTTCTTTTAAAATTGATTTTTGGATCTTAAATAGTGTGCCCAAGGGGCCCACCCCCTGTTTTGTCTCCGGGTTCCTTTCCTTTTTTTTCTTTTTTTTCTGATTTTTATGACACTCTCTCTCTTCTCTTTCTCTCCCTCTTCTTTCTCTCTTTTTCTTCCTTCTCTACCCGTGAGCCCTCTCTCTCTCTTTCTCTGCAACTCTCTCCTTCCCTCCTCGAGCAGCATCGCACACTCACACACTAGGACAACAAAAACACCATCACCATCACCTCTGTGTTCTCAGAAACGAAGAAAGAACACCCAAAACCCTTCCCTTTCTTTCGGTTGGTACTGTTCATCATCTTCCCCGACGAGTTTCGTGTTATTCCGACGTTGGTAAGCTTCTAGAAACCCTTGGGTTATGTTTTAGGGTTAGATCGAAGCTTGTTTTAAGTGGTGTATACGTTTGAATCGCAAAAAAATGGCTCGGAGTAGCTTTTCCAAATTTTCCGGCGAGCACCGTCCCTTTCGAGGCAATTTCCGGCCAAAACACAGCGAGTTGGCCGGCGTCCAAGGTATTAATCTCTTCGTCTCGCTGATTACTACAACTTTCCATTTTGTTTCACCCAATTTCATCGAGTATTGAAGAAGTTATATCCATTTGAATCTTACCCAGTTTCCGGCGACCTCCGAGGCTTTCGAGGCGTTTTCCGGCCAAACCACGGCGCGTTAGACGTCGTGCAAGGTACCATTCTCTTCGTCTCTTCGAGAACTACAACTTTCGTTTTGAATCACTTGATTTCGTCAAGTATTGACAAAGTTATGGCCGTTTAAAGTTTGTGTAGTTTTCCGGCCGAATTCCGGCCTTCTTCTCCGGTGTGAAACCCAGCCCAAGAAACCACCCAGGCCTTTGGGCCTTTCCTGCCGAGCCCAACCCAAAACCCTTTCAAATTAAGGCCTTGGGCCATCTTGGTTAGGGCCTTAGGCCCGTTTCCTCTAAAACCCAAAACCCAAACCCTTTTAATTATTAAATCCCAAAGCCCCTTTCCCTAAAACCTAAACCCTTTGGACCCAAAACCCAAGCCCAACTCGGTCCGGCCCAAACCCATTTGACCCAGGCCTGTGACCCGTTTGACTTGGTCCGACCCGGACCCTGACCCGTTGACTGACCGGGTCAACGTTGACCGTTGACTTTGACTTGGTCAACGTTGATCGTTGACTTTGACTTTCGGGTTGATTTTTCAGGCTTTCGTCCGAGACCTTTCCTAGGCTAATTTCGACGTTTTGGACCCGTTTCTGAAGTCCGTTTTCCCAAATTAAGTTGTTTGACTAGAGTTTGACTAAATGTACTCTTTATGTGCTTAGGGACAATTATTGTGGCGTTACCTTCTTCGCTAGTCTGCGCAGCTTTCGACGGCGAAGTACTGTGAGTGGACCCCTTCTAAAATGCATGTTTTATAGTAGAAATGCATACATGAAAAACATGATTTGATGAGTATGTTTTATGAAATGCTTTATGAGATATCGTGCCTATTGAGGTTATTTTGAATTATTATTATTTTTCCTATAACCCGTATTCTTATAGAATATCTGATGGATGACGATATGATATTTAGAATACGTTTCGAACACCTCTTTATAGTATAGATGATGGATGACTTTATACTATGAAGATGCCTTTCAAATGTACGTATGTTCAATGGTTTTGTACTTACCAAGTGGTCCTTTCCGTTACGGGACGTAGGGATAGTTTCCGGTCCGTCCCGGGCGAAGGTTTGGTGTTGGCATAGGGCTTGTAGGGTGTTTCCTCTGGCATTTAAGACCAGGGATGGGGAGCCGGCATGGGGGCTGTGGGTTATTTCCTCTGACTGTCTGCTCAGAGATGGGGAGCCGGCATGGGGCCTGGAGAGTTATATTGGACATTCACTAGAGATTATTATATATACAAGTTATGATTTGAGACAGTGCACGGCATGCTAGGTTTCGAAAAACCTATGTTTATCACGATATATATGTGTTTTCATAAAACCTGGGGGTTAGTACGTTGATAACTGTTTTACTATATGTATATCAAATTGGTCCACTCATGTTTGTTTTGCGCCCCCTTCAGGACTTAGAATCGAGGCATACAATCCTGGCATCAAGACATTTCTGCATCGGCATCTTCGAGTCCTCTTGGTGTAGGACCTATTCCTTTGTTCATTTTGTTCATTCAATTTTATATTATTTCTTTTAGTGTCTTAGTTAGTTGTATGCTCTGAACACGTTCCTTAAATGCATACTCTTTATTTTATATTTATAAGTCTTATTTATTCCTTATTCTCAGCATTTGCATTCAATAAATGGCTTTCGTCACCCTTCGGGTGTCGGCCAGCACGTGTCTATCCTGGTATTCGCGGAATATCGGGATCGGGGCGTGTCAGATTGGTATCAGAGCGTGGTTCGTTCAGAGCATACTTAGGATCTTTAATTTCTGTAGTATTGTGTCTGTCATGAAGTCATTTGGATGTCACGACTTCTCAATTTGGTGTCATTCAGCGCAGTTGTACAAATCTGTCTCGGTTTGAATTGTCATCTTCTGGTTGAAATACAAGGATTTGTGTCAGGATTGTGCCTTAGTAGTGGTGAAGTGGATTAGTTGGACGACTTTCAGCATATGACGATACTCTGCGACGTGCATTCCTTGGGAATGGCGGGCAGAGTCAGTGTTACTTGAAAGCGACGTGTTTTAGAAATATCAGTTTGCGGAAGTCTAGTCAAGACCAGTTGTAGATCCTAAATGCCGAAGCCACTCTACAACATGCGTTCCCTAGGAATTACGGGCGGAGTCGGCCCTATATCGAAATCTTGGGAAACAGAAAGATCTTGGTGGTACGAATTGGCTAAGACCAACTGGAGTTCTGGAACGGTGATATCACTCTGCGACGTGCATTCCCTGGGAATGGCGGGCAGAGTCATATCTCTTGGAAATTGCTCGAAACATTCGAAGTGCGTGTTGCGAAAGCGGGTAAGTGTTAGTTGTGACGACGGTTAGTAGGTGGTAGTTGGTGGAAACAAATCAATGTTCTTAGACTCATTACCACTGAAGAAATTCGTGTGGATCTTTAGAACGATTCTCGGTGATTGTTCTATCGATTTCCCTCTTGCTTACTCCAACGACGAAGTCAAGTTCCTTAACCTTTGACCGTCAGCTTCACACCCAATCCTTCGAGTGTTGACTTCGTTTACATTAATTGCTTTTCTTGGGAAACTCCTCGGTAGCAGACGTTATTCTCATCAATTTCCAAAAAGGAGTTACGATTCTTGTTGTTGTCGTAGTGGAATTGGATGATGATGATCCAGACTTGTTTGGATAAACAGACTCCTTAAATTTCACCTGGGTCTGGTACTAGGCGATAAACCCTAGCTCCTGGTCCGCATACTTTTCGGTAGAGGTGAACTTAGCCTTTTGCTTGTAGCCTAATTGACCAGTGTTCTTGTCCACTAACTGTTCAGCCTTGTAATTTTCAGTGGAATGGCTTGAGACTCTACCATATTCATCATTGTACGAAGATCGAATTTTACTCTGAACTTCTCTGGACTCATTGAGCTTTGGTTTTCTCAAGGGCATCACTTTGAGGTAGCCAATCGTGTTACTGCATGCATACGCAGGTTGCTTTGTATCTTTCTTCTTCGTCATTCTGTTGATTTAGAGGTTCTATGTTTAATTTTTGAACGTTGGAGCAGCTCTCACAAAGTATTGTAAATTTTGAAATGTCTTTGGCCTCGTTAAATCTTATTAGCAGTTTTCTACTATTCTTGAGCTTATACCTAATCCCTTATTGGCTAAGAAACCAGTCAACCTTACGGCGATGATTACCAAATAATCGTAAACGGTGACTTTTGTTTCTGCATCTTCACCTTCCTTCGTTTGTTCGTCCCTCAATGCAAAATTGGATCATGCCAAAACATTTCACGGAAAAAAAAAAAAAAAAAAAAAAAGGTTTGGTCTCGGCATGGTTTCTCACTCTCCAGATTTAACGGACTTGTTTTGACCCTCAAATCCTAAAGTGTTCTTTTAGCCTTCTCGACATGGTTTCTTGCTCATTCAGTGAAGAATTCACGATCGATCAATTCGATGGAAGTGTGCACCCAGTTCTTATCGTTTTAGACAGGAACGTTATGAGCATAACCTTTTCGCAAGCTTACCAGACTTAACAGAAAGAATTCCACGTGGGTGTGAAGTTTGAGTCATCTTTTGGAAAGGAATTGGTGAAGATTGTAGTGCAAGTAATCAGCAGATTGCATCACTATCTTCATGCTGAATTGAATGGTCACCATTCATCATCCTGCTACATTTCACCAACACCATATCGTACTCTGGTAGACCTTTTCGATGATGTGATGTGTTCGCCTCAACGCAGCTTTCCACTACCTCGCACCAGAATCCTTCGGTTAGCGAGCACCTGGGCGTGAGGTTTGAGCGATCTTTTAGTAAGAGTTGGATGAAGGTTTTAGTATAGAAGGTCAGCGGATTGTATCACCATCTTACTATAATTTATAGGCATCACATCGGTTTTTTTCCAACGAAATGTGCTCGTCTCAAGGCATCTTTCCACTGCTTCACTTTCGAACTTCATTGTTGTGAGTATGTGGATGTCGAAACGTTTCTAACTGGTCTGTTTGGTGTACTCTGGGATGGCACCACAGTGTGGTCGAGGCGAGAATCGAATAATCTTTACACTTATCTGGAAATGTGTGTGTGCTATCTTGAAGTTTTTAGATTGAGCACTTGCGAGTCATTATTCTTTCCACCAACTTTGACCTTATTTGACTAGAAATCTGCAACTAAGCAAAAATGGAGAGGTGGATTGAGTACTACAACAATTCCCAAGAAATACTGCTTGTCAAGGAAGATGACTTCTCGTTTTCTACTTGCGCTTGAACTTTTGGGTATACTACTAGTATGGTAGCTACTTCTCTTAAATCCCAAGGTACATTTTTTCAATGGGTTCTTTGTTGGCAAAACACTGGAGTTGTTGGTCACATTTGGAAGAATTGAGGATGATGGAATGTTGGGTACTGGATAGAGTTTTTACGACGACAGTTTCTGTTTTGTTCAGTTTGAGTATGGCATTTTTGTGACATAGTGCGAGAGTTTTCTACGGGAAACATTAGTTGTCAGAAGAGTGTTGTGAACTGGTATTCGGAAGATCGAAAATACGTTATGAGAAATTGTGCATCCTCAGGAAATTACTACTTGCTTATCAAGACAACAAATGTGTGGTTGATATCACGGGCGGCCGACTGTGGTATTGATAACTTATTCGTTGGTTTGTTAAGCAAGTGAGCAAGTAGACTCGTCTACAGCAGTTGTTACAAATTCGTTATTGTTGGGGCTTGACCTAAAGACACATCTATTCTCGGAGTACGTGACGTTTCGAATTCTTGGGCGAGACCCACTCTCATTTTTTTTTTCAGTTTTGGTTTTCAGTATAAGTATTTTAACTTTCTTTACTTTCGTTATTTGTTTTAGTCGTTACAAATGTTTTGGGGGAAGCCTTTTTCCGTTTTCAGTTTTAAGTTCAGCTCGAGTTTTTGACCTATATATTATTACATATCTATTTTGACGTATTCTTATTCTATGTACTTACTTTTAACCTTAAGCTATTTTATGATTTTGACTGTATATCTTATAAAGTATGTTTTCTACTCTTACACTGATGGGAAAGAAAGTAAGAGCTTGGAGGCATGATAGAGGATTTTGCAACCCGCTCGCGACGGTGTAGCATATTCTCTTTGATGCACCCACTCTGACTTGATTTCTCTTTATACGTATATTTTTCTCCCTATTTTCGAGTTTTTCAATGTAGCCAAGTATTTTAAATTTTGGGACGAAATTCTTTTAAGGGGGGTAGATTGTAACAACCCGTCCTGATAGAAGGGGTATTTTTGTTAAATTTCACCTTGGGCTAGATCTTCTTCTTTTAAAATTGATTTTTGGGTCTTAAATGGTGTGCCCAAGGGGCCCACCCCCTGTTTTGTCCCCCGGTTCCTTTCCTTTTTTTTCTTTCTTTTCTGATTTTTATGACACTCTCTCTCTCTCTCTTCTCTTTCTCTCCCTCTTCTTTCTCTCTTTTTCTTCCTTCTCTACCCGTGAGCCCTCTCTCTCCCTTTCTCTGCAACTCTCTCCTTCCCTACTCGAGCAGCATCACACACTCACACACTAGGACAACAAAAACACCACCACTATCACCTCTGTGTTCTCAGAAACGAAGAAAGAACACCCAAAACCCTTCCCTCTCTTTCGGCCGGTATTGTTCATCGTCTTCCCCGACGAGTTTCGTGTTATTCCGACGTTGGTAAGCTTCTAGAAACCCTTGGGTTATGTTTTAGGGTTAGATCGAAGCTTGTTTTAAGTGGTGTATACGTTTGAATCGCATAAAATGGCTCAGAGTGGCTTTTCAAAATTTTCCGGCGAGCACCGTCCCTTTCGAGGCAATTTCCGGCCAAAACACAGCGATTTGGCCGGCGTGAAAGGTATCAATCTCTTCGTCTCGCTGAGTACTACAACTTTCCTTTTTGTTTCACCCAATTTCATCGAGTATTGAAGAAGTTATATCCATTTGAATCTTACCCAGTTTCCGGCGACCTCCGAGGTTTTCGAGGCGTTTTTCGGCCAAACCACGGCGAGTTAGACATCGTGCAAGGTACCATTCTCTTTGTCTCTTCGAGAACTACAACTTTCGTTTTTGAATCACTTGATTTCATCGAGTATTGACAAAGTTATGGCCGTTTAAAGTTTGTGTAGTTTTCCGGCCGAATTCCGTCCTTCTTCTCCGGTGTGAAACCCAGCCCAAGAAACCACCCAGGCCTTTGGGCCTTTCCTGCCGAGCCCAACCCAAAACCCTTTCAAATTAAGGCCTTGGGCCATCTTGGTTAGGGCCTTAGGCCCGTTTCCTCTAAAACCCAAAACCCAAACCCTTTTAATTATTAAATCCCAAAGCCCTTTTCCCTAAAACCTAAACCCTTTGGACCCAAAACCTAAGCCCAACTCGGTCCGGCCCAAACCCATTTGACCCAAGCCCGTGACCCGTTTGACCTGGTCCGACCCAGACCCTGACCCGTTGACTGACCGGGTCAACGTTGGCCGTTGACTTTGACTTTCGGGTTGACTTTTTGGGTTTTAGTCCGAGACCTTTCCAAGGCTAATTTCGACGTTTTGGACCCGTTTCTGAAGTCCGTTTTCCCAAATTAAGTTGTTTGACTAGAGTTTGACTAAATGTACTCTTTATGTGCTTAGGGGCAATTATTATGGCGTTACCTTCTTCGCTAGTCTGCGCAGCTTTCGACGGCGAAAGACTGTGGGTGGACCCCTTCTAAAATGCATGTTTTATAGTAGAAATGCATACATGAAAAACATGATTTGATAAGTATGTTTTATGAAATGCTTTATGAGATATCGTGCCTATTGAGGTTATTTTGAATTATTATTATTTTTCCTATAACCCGTATTCTTATAGAATATCTGATGGATGACGATATGATATTTAGAATACGTTTCGAACACCTCTTTATAGTATAGATGATGGATGACTTTATACTATGAAGATGCCTTTCAAATGTACATATATTCAATGGTTTTGTACTTACCTAGTGGTCATTTCCGCTACGGGACGTAGGGATAGTTTCCGGTCCGTCCCGGGCGAAGGTTTGGTGTTGGCATAGGGCTTGTAGGGTGTTTCCTCTGGCATTTAAGACCAGGGATGGGGGAGCCAGCATGGGGCCTGGGGGTTATTTCCTCTGACTGTTTGCTCAGAGTTGGGGAGCCGGCATGGGGCCTGGAGAGTTATATTGGACATTAACTAGAGATTATTATATATACAAGTTATGATTTGAGACAGTGCACGGCATGCTAGGTTTCGGAAAACCTATGTTTATCACGATATATATGTGTTTTCATAAAACCTGGGGGTTAGTACGTTGATAACTGTTTTACTATATGTATATCAAATTGGTCCACTCATGTTTGTTTTGCGCCCCCTTCAGGACTTAGAATTGAGGCATACAATCCTGGCATCAAGGCATTTCTGCATCGGCATCTTCGAGTCCTCTCGGTGTAGGACCTATTCCTTTGTTCATTCAATTTTATATTATTTCTTTTAGTGTCTTAGTTAGTTGTATGCTCTGAACACGTTCCTTAAATGCATACTCTTTATTTTATATTTATAAGTCTTATTTATTCCTTATTCTCAGCATTTGCATTCAATAAATGGCTTTCGTCACCCTTCGGGTGTCGGCCAGCACGTGTCTATCCTGGTATTCGCGGAATATCGGGATCGGGGCGTGTCATAGGTCATTGTGTGACATTGCTTAATCTTCATTTCTTAATGTTAATATATCTTTGTGTTGAAAGAATAACAATAATTACATCCTTATGTGAGAAATGACCTCTTAAATGTAAGAGCCAGACAATATCTTTTTCCCTTTTATTTTTTCGATTACAAAATATTTTTCTTTTTAATTTGACTAGAAAATTCTTACATGAGTGACTTGAATAGTGAATAAGGGGTTTCTTAAAATATATCTTGAGAGTCAATTCACTTCAAATCATAGTGACTTTGCATGAGAGTTCTAGTAACATGTATGTCATGGGACCTATTGTTGTGGACTCATCGTGCTACTGAATTTGATCACTGAAGTGACTTCTTCTCACATTTGTTGACATGTCAATGAAGTTGCTCATTGCCTTGCCTGTCTGGCCCTTTGATTAGCTAATAATTTTACTAGGTTTGAGGGACCTTCTATTACTTTAGTCTAAAGTAAGGTTTGAAATTGGCACTGTAGAAATGAACAGTAACTTGGGATGGATTTTGAGTTATTTGCAAAATTACCATCGCCTCTTTATTCTTCGTTCGATGAGGGTTTTGGGGATGGGGGGTCATGCCGCTCTGGGATCAAGATAGAGAGAGGGAGAGGGAGACAGAGCGAGAGAGAAAGAGAGAGATGAAGGAGTGGGGATCCACGATTTCATGAGTGTGAGAGGGAGTATAGTCAGAGAAAAGCATGGGGGCCGTCGGGATTTGAGGGGTAGGCTAATTTCCAGGGATTTCTCAAACCTTCCTTGCCTCTTCCGTCTCGCAGACTCCGCGAGAATGACGGTCTCGCCTCCATCCCATCCTCCTCTCGCCGCCGTCTTCCTTCTCTCGCCTCCGTCGTCTTACTACTCCTTTCTCTATCTCTAGAATCGATCGATCTATTCGAAGATTATCGACAGTTTTTTTGGAGGTGAAGATTTGATTGGGAATTTGAAATGGAGGCTCAAGGGAGCAGCAAGAGCCAGACGGAGCCTAAGAAACGCCAATCGAAGACTCCTAGAAAGCCCAAAGATAGCGTTCTCGAACAGAGTTTCTCTCTCTCCTCTCTCTCTGCCTTCATTTTCTGTACGCATGTTTTAGTTTGAATATTCATTAGCATTGCTTTCAATTTTTCTGCAGAATCGCCAGTGGAATTCTTTGCGGAGAACAAGAACATTGCTGGGTTCGATAATGTATGCTTTTTCTTTTACATTATTGTTTTACCTTTCTTTTTTGGACGAAAGTTGGAATCTTATGGTTTTTAATTTAAAGACTAGGAATATGAATGCTTTAGTGGAGGTTGAAGTTGTTTCCCACAATTTTGTTATGAATTCTCAATGTTTGATGAATTCGGGAAATCAATGTTGTTATCTCTTATGCAGTTATGATCGTATGAGTTGGAATTTGGATTTTCACACTTTCCAGAAGCTGCACGCACAATATACTTTTTTCAAGCTTAATTTTATGCGTATTGCAATTTCTCTGGTTCAATTGCAAGTGCTTTATTGTACTTATTTGTTGATTAAAATTGGCCGGAGCTACTGAGTTGGAGCCTTCATGGGCTGAGGTATGTCAAAATTTCATACTTCTGAAATGGTTGGCACCTTATTATTTGTTCATGTGCCTGTCCCAAGTTATGATGGTGCTCATTGCTCTAGGAAAATTGGGAGGGGAAATTTTCATATGCTTTGTGGAATCTTTGATGCAATTAGCATTTTAAATTTGACTCCTCCCATTAGTTCTTTTTCTTTATGATAAATTCTGTTGTAATCTATGTGTGTTGCTGATGAAAGAAGATAAAGGTTTAGCCATCATCCTTAATGGTCTTTGAAATTCAAATTTGTGTCGATGGGTACTTTCACTTGCTATGCATACGGTGATAATTGTGACTGATGCTGTTATGATTCATAACTAGGCAATCTCCTCTTATAATTCTTTTAGGTGGTCGAGCGCTGAAACGGGCGGACGTGGTCGCCACGGCTGTGGCCAGAAAAAAATTGGCCCCCTTTTCAAAGAAGACTAAAATTGCCGCGCCGGCCTTACTGAGTAAACGGCTTCGCTAGGAGGCCGAGACGGCATGTGAATCTCCCCGTCCCCCAAAACGCGTCAAACGACTGGCGAAGAAGGGCGAAAATGAGATTCACGTTATCTTTAACCAGACCACAAGAGCGACCACTCCCAGTGTATCTCATCCTACTCTTGTCGTCTAGGCTCCGACGGAAAGGCGACCAACTCCAACTGGTCAGTTGTTCAAGATTCGACCTATTCCTCCAGTCGTGGTCGAACCAACTGCAGCTCTGGGGTCGACTGCAGCACCTGTCTTGGAGGAGGTGCCCCCTTCGGTTGCGAAGAATCTCCCTACAAATCCAAAACGAACAGCGATCGTCCTGGAAGAGGTATAATTCTGTTGTGATCACCCTTTTCTTTTACTAGATTAAAAAAATATTAACGTTTTTTTAGTCTTCAGGATGACGAGGGCGACGAGATTCCGTTGACCAGTCGCCCTCGACCAACCAGAACTCCTCCCGCCAATCCTCCCGTGGTCGAGGCGGATGACCAGGTCGATCCATCTTCTATGGTCGAGATGGGCGACTAGATCGACCCTCCTGCAGTGGTCGAGACAAGTGACCATGTCGACCCTCCTGCAATAGTTGAGGCGGATGACCAGGTCAATCATTCTGTAGCCGATCGTGGAAAAAGGTCTGCCGTTGAGCATGAAGCAACGGCGGAAACGCCGATTCACCCGTAAGATCAAGACCTTGGCATCTCTCCTCAGGAAGCCACTTCGACTTACGTAAGTACTCTCATTGTTTTTTATTGATCCACATTCTGCCTTAGAATTCTAAACCAAAAAAAATTAATGTCAGGTGCCTATGTTCTCATTTCACCAAAAATTCTATGCGCTGAAGGGCGTTATTTATATCTCTTGGCCACCTCAGTGGCCATCGAACGTAGATAACCTTCATCGGCCGTGTGAATTAAAAAGCAGTCTTAAACACCGGGCTCGGTCATTAAGCTCTTTAGGCTCGAGCAATGAGCCAGCAGACATGGCCGAAGTCTTTTCTCGGCATGTCTAAAATTCTCCTTCTTCTTTACCTCCTTGTGATTCGACTTTCCCAGACAAGTTTCTTTTCTGCGTAGCCTTCATGTGAAGTTGAACTCAAGGCTCTTCTTTTGAATACTTTGGGGGCGGCTAGCTCTTCGACGACTTTAACCAGACCATCTGTATCAACAGTCGAATCAAATGCCTTTACCAAACTGCATGCGCTCTTATCTCTTTCGGCTTCGCAAATCCTTGAAGCAAGGGTCTTGACTCTATGGGAGAATGTCTGAACGACCTTGCAGCGGGCGGTCTTCTGAGCAATGAAATCATCACTCGTCTGTCTTCTATCTTGGATCGAGCTCGAGAGCATTTCAATATTTTCGCAATAGCTCTTCGGGGAGAAGACGACCTTAAGACCACATTAGTTGCTTAAGAAGCTCTACGGCCGGAAGTCAAGGCGATTAAGGCAAGTAAAGCACAGCTGGCCGAATTCAACCTACAAATCGCCAACCTCAACTGTCGAATTACAGAACTTTAACGTCAGCGGTCAGCCGTGGCCTCCGATCTTGCTGATAATTTCGAGTCGAGCAAAACTTGTTTGACTAACTATGGGGTTGGTGTGAAACAAATCGAGCAACTGAAGATAGATAGAAGGACCTGGCAGGCTGAAATCACAATAGGCGAAGTATGATGGTTGGAGTTGAAGGCTGCCCTTGAAGCTTTCCTTCCTTCGTCCCCTTGAGTTATCTTTGTAAACCGGTTGATTGACTTCTACTTGTACACCTTTTTTGCAAATATTAATGAAATGAACTTTTATTCTTGCATCTCCCAAGTTACCGGATAATATTTTTCTAAAAATTTCCCGTTGATTGGTAGTTTATGAATCAAACCAGTTCGATCCCTGAGGTGGTATACCTCATTGCCGAGAACTTTGTGTACAACGAATGGTCTTTCCCAATTCGACGACTATTTGCCGAACCTAGGGTCTTTAATTCCCACGGGTAGCACGGTTTGCCAAACCAACCCTCCTTTGCCGAACATTTTTTGTCTAACTCGTTGATTATAAGCTCGCTCGGCAATCTTCTTTTGTGCCACCAATAAGTTATAAGCATCGAGCCGAGCTTCTTCTAAATCTTCTAACTCTTGTCTCATGGCCTGGCTGTACCTGGGACTGAACAAACTACTTTGTTCAATTACTTGCAACGAGTTTATACTTAACTCGACTGGCAGCATTGCATCGTGTCCATAGGTCAACGTGTACAGAGTCGTTCCAGTGGCTGATTGGAGCGACGTTCGATAGGCCCATAATGCTTCGTTTAGCTTTAGATGCCACATACCAGGCTTCTCTCTTACCATTTTTTCAAGAATGCTAATCAGAACCTTATTACTTGCTTCAGCCTGCCCATTCGCCTGCGGCTAATACAGCGTAGATTGCTCGAGTCAAATTCTTAGATTCGCCGTATACTCCTTAAACCTGTCGAATGTGAAGATCGTACCATTATCTGTTACAATTGTTTCTGGTCTGCCGAATCTAGTTACAATGTTTTCTTGGACAAAATTACAAACTTCTTAAGACATTATGTCGGCATACGACTTCGCTTCGACCCATTTGGTGAAGTAGTCCGTTGCGACAAGTATCCATGCATGCTTTGCTGACCCGAAAGATGGTGTAATTTTGCCGTTTACGTCCATGGCCCATCCTCTAAATGACCATGGTTTGGTGACCGAATGTAATGATTCGGCCGAGACTCTCTGTATGGGGTTGTGAATTTGACACTGTACACATCCTCGTGCAAACTCGATACAATCCTTTAGTATACTCGGCTAGAAGTAGCCATGTCGGCGAAGTAACCATCTCATCTTTCGATCGGACTGATGAGCCCCACAAATTCCTTCATGAACTTCTGTGATTGCTTGAGTTGCTTCCCGAGGGTCGAGGCATAACAGTAACATACTGTCTTCACCCTTAGGAGGTTGATGTACCACGCAAATTGAGTTTATGAAAATCACTATTAACATCTTCGCATTGCGCAGTGAACTGAGGTACATGCTCTAACAAGGACAAGGACGACTCTTCAACGAAGAGGTTGAAATTTGGGATCTTGAAGTCTTTGGGAGATTCAAACTTCTCCACATAAGCTGGATATGGATGGATGAATTTCGAGAACTTCGGTCATTTTTTTAAGGCCGAATCGATCATCTTTTAAACCTCGATCATATTAACGGATGTCGTTTCCACTCTCTGGTCGAATTCGTTTAATCTACTGCTCGATCTTCCTCTTTTTTCCAAGTCAATTGTTTTGGGCTGAGCGAATACTGGCTCGGCCTGTACTGTTGGTAAGGGGTTATTTCTGGGTGGAAATTGTCGAGAATGATTGGCGAATCCATGATCATGGCCCTTGCTGACCAGAGTGTCTCGTATTTCTGTTAGTACGTTTGTGTATCGGCTGAACCAATGCTCGAACTGCTGAGTTTGCTCGTCGAGCCGTCGTAAAAAAAATGACCTGCTTGGTGGGTCAGAGGAATCACCATTGTCTTCATCACAATCTTCCACTAGTCCTTCGACCAAAACTTCTTTCGTCGTTTTAGTGAGGATCCATGTATCATGACACGGCTCGCCGAGACTAACTTCCCACTCTCAACGTGTCGCGCTTAGTGTTTCGAGTGTCGCGGCAGCAGTAATCTGTGCCTGTAACAAGCTTTCTGGCCCTGAGTTCTGGTTTGTAGGGTTAGCAGTCGATTTTCCCATGACTGTTTTCTTTCTCATTGACCGTGTCTCAATGGTCATGAACTCCGAAGTTTTAGCACTAGTGTCCCATTGGGCGTGCCAAAATGTTGATCCTAAAAACTACCAAGCCTACGTGGCGCATAGGCCGAGTAACTAATGAGCTAACTACGTCCTTCGGTTGTGTGCGGGGCGTGCCAACTCGTCGACCGAGCTCGACCAAGGAGTAAAATATATTGGTGTTGCGTTGAGCGCGCTGTTGACTTTTTAATCTTGCGACTGCGGTCGAGGAAGGAACATGTCTTGGCCTTCGGGTTCTAAAACCTAAAGACAAGGCTGCTAATTTTACGAAGTTCAATATCAAATTCGGCTTTCAATGTGCCAAATGTAGTAACCTAGTAACACCTCACTTCGCCGAGAAGGCTGATGAGATGACCTCTACCAACAAGGACTCGAAAATCCTTGTCGACCGAGACTTGGATAAGTAACCAGTCGGTCGAGCAGCAGTGCTGTTTATCCAAATTGAAGGTGCTCCTTGATCGGTTGATTCTACGACTCTAGTGCTGTTTATCCAAACTGAAGATGTTGCCGGTTGCCTTCACAATGTTGTTTATCCAAACTGAAGATGTGTTGGAGAGAAAGGGGAGAAGAATAGAGTAGGTTTCCTGTAGAGTGAGGGTTTGCGCAGGGCAAATTTGTGTGTTGAGTTGGAGGGGCCTGAATGATGCACCAAGTCATGTATTTATAGCAGCAAACCTACTCCTGGCCGAATCAGAGACGTATTCAAACTAAAACTCCTTATCCTAATCTGATAATGATTCGGCCAATCCTAATCAATGGGTTTCTGAATCAAGCTCCGTATTAAGCCAGATTCATTCCTGAACCCTAAGTGCCTTTAACTCTGATATCTCACTGTCGTACCAGGACTAGGCCTCCTCATTCTTATCCAATCAAATCCCTCTTGCACTAAGACTCGGCTGGCCTAATTGAGCGTCCTATGGCAGATTGACTGGCCCACAATACCTCCAAAAAGATACTAGGCCGAGAGCAATCCTGAACTCGGCCCAATAATATTATTCTAGGCCCAAACAACTGTGCATAGTTTTATTGTCTATTGTTACATTCAGGTCTCCACTCCACATTTCATAAGTTCAAATTCCATAGAAGTCGATTCTTAGTTACACTCAGATGATAATGTATCTACAGTCCTAGACATGTTTTTAAAGTTGCATTTTCAATGCATATTTCATTAACTAAGCTTTATCAGCGGAATATCATCGCAAATTTGTTACGGAAAATGCTATTGCTAGATTATGATATATCTACTTTAGTTTTAAGGATTACACATTGTTTTACGATATAAAATAGATGTTCTACCTTGATTTGATGCGGGGGTATGCATTAGCTAACATTAATTCTGCTTAGTATTTCTCAAATTCTATGGTGTGGAAGACTCTTTCTCTGAGAATGGCTTACTGCAACTGAATATCCTTCTTCCTTTCTTCTTTATTTGAAACAGTGATAACTCAGTCAACTATGAGTAGATGTATAACAGCCTGCTTCAGTGCTCACTTGGTAAAGTTTTTTGGTCACATAAAGGTGCTGGAGTTGGGAACTTTTTGGATCTTAAATCATTGGTTGCCTTACATTCTCTATATCGAAAGGCATCATTTTTGTTACCAAATTTTATATATTTTAGACAATGAATGTGAGTGTAATGGACTATGAGCAAGTGAACAGGGAGTGACTAATTTTGTTATATGAGATTTGGTTACATGTCTGTCTACTACACATAGTTGCTTAGGTTTGTTTACATTGGTGGTAAATTCTTGCTTTCTTTTCAATTTTGTTTTATTGTAATTCGTCTTGGTTTATGGATCTTGCATTGCTTACGTGAAATGGTTATATTTCAGTGTTTGTGAGATGTCGTATTGTGTGTTTGTGGCTTAGTGAGAGTTAGATTTAGATTGTGTAGAAAATGTGGGCTTCAGAGTGTAATTAGCAATTTGGAGTGACTGAGGAGAAGTATTTTGAGCTGCAGTGGGATTCGGTGAGACCATGTCGTCGGGAGAGAGAGCGAGCGAGCAGAGAGAGAAGAGAATGAAAGGAATTTGAGATATGAACTCGAAAATGCACAAACGGCATTAGATGCCAGTCGACCCAAAGACGACAGTTGAAACCGAAAATGACGTAGAAGCTTTAAAGAAGGCTATACTTGAAAAATTAGAGGAGAGGAAAAAAGAATTGGTCAATTTGATTTTTGCTTTCGATCTTACAGTTGTTTCGTTTTCGTTCATTGCAAATGTGTTTGTATTTTGAATTTATTTTATCCCGATTACTGAAAAGATGTTGTGATCTGTTAGAGTTCAATGGAAGCACTCGAATCGATTGTGTGAATTTTATGATAACTTATGCAGTTTGGGGTTTAAATCTTTGTTGGTGATTGGAGATTGATTTCTCTGTTTCTTCGTTGCCGATTCAGGCACTCCAATGGTTTCATCGGAGAAGGTTGTGCCTGCTGCTGGTATGCTTGCTGTCGTTTCTCACATTGTTAATTGTTTTTTTCTTTTGTTGATTTGATTAACGGTACAAGCATATCTTTATTTATGTTAGTATCTTGATTTGCTTAATAGTACAAGCATATCTTTTGTGTGTTTATTATTTCCTTGGTGTTTAATTTTATTTGAATTTCTTAATTTGTTCAAAGGATGCTTTGGGTAGTATCCACTTTCTATGTTTTTTTATTAACTGCTAAAATAGGTGTTTGCCATACAGGACATATATTTTGCCATCTTAACTACAAGGGCAAAATATGTGTGAACTGCATGTTGCTTTTGTTTCTTATGGAAACTGAACATTTTTGGCGACCATGTGTTTGTGATCAAGAACGTTAAGTTTCGTCCTACTAATTGTACAATGTCTTTACATGTCAGTTCAGTTGAATGTATACAAAAGCCAATCTGCTTATCTTATTGATCTCATTCACTCATGTATCCCTCTGTTTGTTCATAATTGTGTTGAATTTATTCAACTTAAATGTGTTTTATTCATCCAATTACGCCTGAAACAGCTGGTTCCGGCAACAATTACCATGCATCCAATTCTAGGACTCTATATTTACATGTAGGGAGTCGGGTTTTTTGATATAGAATGTAAGTGACCCCACTTCACGTACTCTGAAAGTATCTAAGCTTGGTAATGATTTTGACGGGCATGTCTGATGCCTTCTCAAACATGAATATCTTGTGGGGTTTAAGATTGATATCAATTCCAAATTGTGGAATTGATTTGGAATTGATAACAAAGGCAAATTGTAAAACTGATATCAAAGCCAATAGTAAATGTTTGGGGGCTTCTTGGTATGATGGTTATGCCTGTTCTGTGTTTGTTTTCTTTCCGTCTGTTCTTAGAGCGTACTCCTTATCCTTTGATATGTAATTTTTGTTAGCTTAAATGAAAGGGTTCTCTTCTCAAAAATGATGAATCCAACATGTCACTCTATGGTCTTCTGATTGCTCTTCTATTCAATATCTTTTAAATCCCACGGGGGGTTGTGCTTTTACCAACACTAATAAAATTATATTTGAATCATGTTGTCTGATAACTCTTTTTTTTTTCTTTTTTTTTTTTTTTTTTTTTTCTGTTTGTGGTTTTTAATCTTTGTCATTTAATTGGTGTAGATTTGCTAGGATCTCTGTTCCGGCAGTGTGTGATTAGTGCTAATGGAATTTCAGCACTGTTTCTGAGCTATTGTTCGAATTGTTGTATCTAAGTATGCATTATACATTCAATTGAGCCAATGAAGCATGTGTGCCAACGAGTTTTGAAGAGTTCGGCCTGGTTTTCTCTCTTTGGTTTTTAATATTTAAGTGTGAGGCACTTGTTTGTTGACTAATTGAGTCCATTCTCTAAGTTTTTTAGTAGATATTGTGTAATTTGCTTTTATGAGCACTTCTTTAAGCTGTCAAGTCCCCAAAATTTACAAGGAGATATCAAGTTTAACAAGTCACGAACTGTGATTAATCCAAATGCAGTGAAATTAGGGATTTTACATTTAAAAACTCAATTAGCTTTCGACCATTGTATTAGCATTTTGCACATGTGAGTATCATTGACCTGGTCATTTTATTTTTCTGGATAAGAAATAAACTGTCATTGAAGGGAGAAGAAAGTGTACAAAAACAAAGTTTCTGTAAGCTTGCACTCATATGCCTAATATTTTAATTTCTTTTCTTGGCATTACCTGTTAAAAGGGCTGCCTACACTGCAGGACACATATTATGTGTGAACTTTCTTCTGTATCTTAAGGAAACATAACTTTTTTGGAAACCATATCTTTCTAATCAAATACGTTTAGTTTCTTCCCACTCATTATACAATGTGTTTATATGCCAGCCCACTTGAATGTGTATAAAAGCAAAAATGCTTATCTTATCGACCTCATTGACTCATATATTTCTCTGTTTATTCATAATTGTGTTGAATTTATTCAACTTAAATGTGTTTTATTCATCCGATTACGCCTGAAACAGCTGGTTCCCGCAGCAACGTGTGGGCGTAATTTCTAGTTGTAATCTATGATTTGATTGAGGAGATTTCCCTCTCTTGTAATTCTTAGCCTTTGAGCTTTTTCAATAAGATTATGCCGCTTCATAAAAATTTATAAAAATTTAAAAGAAAATAAAAAATCTGTCCCTATTGCTCACCAAAAATAGAGACCAACCTCAACATGTCCCCATTTTAGCTAAATATCTGCAAGTAGCCAACAAACGCAAAATAAACAAGCCGATAAAATATAGTCGACATACATCTTGATAGATTTTTCAATATTTTGGAAACACGATTTGGTACATGAAGTGTTCATAATATAAGTGGTTAAATACTTGAAAAGAAAAATTCAACCACTTTATTATAACACTTGGTATACTAAACCGTGTGACCGGTACACTGAAAATTTCTCTACATTCTATGCTTCTCTTTTCATGCTTGGTGTTAGTTCATATATGTATATGGTGCCCTTTTTAATGCTTCTCTTTCCAAGTAACTTTATGAATACACACAGAACAACCAATGCTTCTTTTCCCCAATGAAAGATGTAACATTAGACTTATTAACAGTATTATAATGCAAAGTTGATTCTTATATATAACTGGTCCGATAAAAAAAAAATTATGAATACACGGAGGTTATTCACTTATTTCTTTATAGAGTATTACTATAAAGTTTTATTCTACAAGATGATTTAAGAAGAAAATTCAATTCGCTAAAGCTTGAGAGACCGATATTCTATTTGCTCGAAGGCAAGTTGTAGTCAATAAAATTCTTGTTTGTCTCGTGTTCAACATATAATCAGTTTAGACGTAATTTCTAAAGAAGTGGAGTTTGAGTTTTAAATTGGCAAAATTTTAGTTTGGTTGGTATTTGTGCACACTTCTAACAGTCCAAGTGATGTTTGCAAATTTTAAAATTTCAAAACCACCTTACCTTGCCTTAAATTTAGAAGAGTAATTTATGCACATCATATTTCGTTTTTGTGCACTCTTATTTATTTTCAGAAAATGTTAAAGAAATTGTGTTTTTAGACCATATTTTGTAGATTACATAATGTGGTGATTGATGGCTGAATTTTTTATTTAAATCATTAAATAGAAAATCCAACCATCAATCACCCCATCACATGTTATAAAATATATGGTTCAAGTAGATAGTATCTCTAGCATTACCTTTACTTTCGGCCACTGATAAATAAACAGGATATGTTGATTTCAACTGGAAATTTATAGAACTTTTTGTAGTATTCCAGAATATATATATATATATATATTTTTTTTTGTTGTTGTTGTCAAATAGTAGATTTTGTTAGATTAAATGTTAGATTAATCACCGACGGGGTTTGAACCCACATCGTCATGTAAAAATTCAACATCTTTCCACCACTGTGGTAAGAGATCACTTGCTAGTATTCCAGAATATATGACACACCAGATTTTTTAACCATTAGATTTTGAGTTAAAAATACAAAATAAAAACTAGTAAGTGTTAAAATATCTAGTATACTGAGAAATTCGTCACAGGAATAGCATTTTGTTCAACTGTCAGTGTTGCTGGCTAAAAATAGAAACCAACCTGTAATTGTCCCTGATCTGAATATCTAAATATCTGCAAGTAGCAGCAGCAGCAGCAGCAAACACAAAATAAACAAGAGGATAGAAATATAGTGGACGTACATACTATCCCTTCCACTCACCCAAAACTCACTCCCAATCCCAATTCTCTCATTTCTCCACCTCCATTATCTTCTTCTTCTTCCTTCACTCTGTTCAACCTTCCCCAATTATTCATCCTCTCTCTCTCTCTATCTCTCTCTCTCTCTCTCTCTCTCTCTTTAGATGGACCAATCATGAACCTCAAACCACCATCTTCTTCCCCGCTAGCCCCCAACTCTAACAACCCAATTCCTGTAACCCTTCACTCTCTCACTCTCCATTGGGTTTCTTCCCCTCCCTACTTCCCCTCCATCTCCAACCCCACGCGCCCCTTTCGCCTTCTCGCCACCGCCAGCCCCACCAACCCAGCTTCCGACCTCTCTCCTACACCCGCCACAGCGCCGCCCAATGAAGACCACAAGCTTCTAACGCTCCTCCGCCAGAGGAAGACAGAGGAGGCTTGGATTGCCTACACCCAGTCTACCCACTTACCCAATCCCACTTGCCTCAGCCGTTTGCTCTCTCAACTGTCTTACCAGAACTCCCATTCCGGGCTCACACGCGCCCAGTCCATCATCACGCGCCTCCGCAATGAGCGCCAGCTCCGCCACCTCGATGCTAACTCCCTCGGCCTGTTGGCCGTCTCTGCCGCCAAGGCTGGCCAGACCCGCTACGCTGTATCCATTATCAAGTCCATGCTCCGCTCCGGCTACCTCCCTCACGTCAAGGCCTGGAGCGCTGTTGTGAGCCGCCTCGCTGCCACCACCGATGACGGGCCTTCCGATGCGCTCAAGCTCTTCTACTCAGTTACACGCCGTGTCCGGCGGTTTGCAGAGCCGGAGCTGGTGGCGGACTCGCGGCCGGACACGGCAGCCTTCAATGCTGCGCTTAATGCTTGCGCCAATTTGGGGGACACTAAGAGGTTCTTGAAGGTGTTCGATGAAATGCCTGAGTATGGCGCCAAGCCCGATGTGCTCACCTACAATGTTATGATCAAGCTGTGCGCCAGAGCTGGAAGGAAGGACTTGCTTGTTTCCGTGTTGGAGAGCATTCTTGACAAGGGCATTGCCTTGTGTACGACGACGTTGAACTCACTTGTGGCGGCTCTTGTCGGTTTTGGTGATTTGGAAACTGCGGAGAAGATGGTTCAGGCAATGAGGGAAGGGAGGAGAGACCTTTGCAAGATTCTAAGGGATTCAAATTTGAATTCGATGAGTTCAAATCCGAGTCTAAGCAATGGGGATGTTTTCGAAAAGTTGCTTCCTAATTCGGTTAGAGGAAATGATTCGGAGCCGCCATTGTTGCCTAAAGCGTATACTTCTGACTCTAGAATTTACACCACTCTAATGAAGGGTTATATGAATGCCGGTCGCATTACTGACACAGTTCGGATGCTGGAGGCACTGAGGCACGAGGATGATAGCGCAAGCCATCCTGACCATGTAACATATACAACCGTTATTTCTGCATTTGTGAAGGCTGGCTCCATGGACCGTGCTCGTCGAGTGCTTGCAGAGATGACAAGAGTTGGTGTGCCTGCAAATCGGATTACGTATAATATTCTTCTCAAGGGTTATTGCCAGCAGCTGCAGATAGACCAGGCCAAGGAGCTGCTTAGAGAAATGGCTGATGATGCAGGGATCGAGCCTGATGTGGTTTCATATAACATCGTGATTGACGGATGCATACTGGTTGATGACAGTGCTGGGGCTCTTGCATTTTTCAACGAGATGCGAACGAAAGGAATTGCTCCCACCAAGATCAGCTACACCACACTGATGAAAGCATTTGCCTTGTCGGGTCAGCCGAAGCTGGCAAACAAGGTGTTTGATGAGATGCTTAATGATCCTCGGGTGAAGGCTGATTTGGTTGCCTGGAATATGTTGGTTGAAGCGTACTGCAGACTCGGGTTGGTTGAAGAAGCCAAGAAAATCATTCAGAGAATCAAAGATAACGGGTTTCACCCTGATGTGGCAACTTATGGCAGCCTTGCCAATGGAATTGCATTTGCTAGAAAACCTGGAGAGGCGCTCTTGCTCTGGAATGAAGTGAAGGAGAGATGTAGGGTGAAAGAAGAGGGAGAAACTTCAGGTGCTTCCGACCCGCCAACACTGAAACCGGATGAAGGGCTATTAGATACTCTGGCTGATATCTGTGTCAGGGCTGCTTTCTTCAAGAAGGCTTTGGAGATTGTGGCTTGTATGGAAGAGAACGGGATTCCTCCGAATAAAACCAAGTTCACTAAGATTTATGTGGAGATGCATTCGAGGATGTTTACTAGCAAGCATGCCTCGCAAGCCAGGCAGGACCGGAGGAGCGAGAGGAAGAGAGCAGCTGAGGCTTTCAAATTTTGGTTGGGTTTGCCAAATTCTTACTACGGGAGCGAATGGCGGCTAGAACCTATAGATGGAGATGAATGATATTATGCTTTTGAAAAACCTGGTATGTAATTCCAGTGAAAAGAAATATTCCCATGTTATATTATAGGCAATAGATAATTTGGTCCTTCACAGAACACATTTGATATGTGTGTGTTAGTTAAATATCCAGGCCACTGTTTCGACTACAAAATTATCCATTTCGAAAATCTAATACAATTTGGCTTTAGATTCTGCAAGTGCTTTTACTTCTGAAACAAACTTTACAAGAAAGATGAACAAATTTTGATGTGGCGTGAACTGCTGCACTAACCTTAGCCTCTTGACCTTGAGGACGATTGACTCCGAGAATAAGACGATGATAGTACCTGACAAAAATCATGGTTAAATAAGAGCTGCTGGACATAAAAATCATCACCGACATTGAAAAATTTAATAGGGGTAATTGTTTGTGTTGTCAGCATTGGAATCTTATGAGTTACCCAAATAGGTTGCCTATGGTTATCTGCAGGTTGTAGTACCTGGTATGTCTTTGCTCCTTTCTTCAGTAGATAACCAACACTGTTTAAGTTGTCAACAAATGTGTCGATGTCTGGAACTCTTAGACCAATCCTATCTGCCAAACTGTATATTTCCTGAAACAAAAGAGGATTGCACGAATATGAGTTACTAAAGGAGCACGAATAATTGCAAAATCGCATAAAGCATGCAGACGTACAGAAATTGTAAAACAGTCTTTCTGCTGCAACTCTGATTGCCTATTGAGGGCACTTAAGAACCGTTTTGCTTCTTTTTGTTGACTCATCCCTCCACTCCGACCAAAATCCACAACACCATGCTCATCAATGTACTTGTCATACAAGGATTCTCTCATGATTTCAACCACATCCTGCAAAATAGAATGATTCAGGTGGTCTGTCCAAACTCAGTTGTCTTAAATTTTTATCGATTGTGGAGCAGTCCATTAGCACATGAATAGCTCAATGATTAGCATTCAAATTCTTTCCCAATAGGACTACTGAAAATACTGGATCAGTGAATCTCACATCCGGAATACTAAGTCTTCCATGACAATGTATACTTGTATCGGATCCTGGACCTTCCTATATTGGGAGAGCAGGGTAACTGAAAACATTTGTTAGATAGAAGATTAAGAAGTAACCATTGCATCTTGGGTTGTTATTTCTTCTCTCAAATCTAGCCTCGCTCGAGCTTCGGTCAGCCTCACCAGACTCTCTAATTGCCTTGCTGTTATTGGTGTGCTATCAGCAGATGTCGCATGGTCTCTCAGTTTTAAGTAAAACTTTTGCAGGATTTCTGCTGCAGGCTTTGACATCCTGGTTCACCCCAAAATGAAAACTTGAAGGAAAAAAAACGGAGAATTGAATCGCAATTCTTGCAACAGAATTGGATGCACAAGAGTCACACAAATCATGTGAAAATCACCTAGGAAACACAAAAGTTCTTGCATAAGCAATATACTTGCGGAGGAGTTGTACTGGTAATGGAACAAAATCCTCATCCTTCTTCGGGTCAAGCCTCAATCTTGAAACCAAAGAACCACCTTCTCCACTAATATCTATTATGCCTTCTGCACTCTGTGATGCTGCACTTTTTGAAGCAAAAGACAATATCTTGTTAAATAGAGAATTGTTTGTATGCAGAGCTGCATTTTATGATATGAAATGACTCCCTTGCTCTACAAGAAAGTACTAATATGTCTGCATATGTTAGACACTACCTCTACGAATCTTTTTTGCAGCTGGCGAATTTTCTCCAGATCCAGCATGAAGCTACATGATAAACAACCAAATCCTTGAATTAAACACTGAACAAAGAAAATTACCTAGTAGTCTGTTATCGCTTCTTTTGACCTTTTTTAGTTACTGCCATTACAAGTTCTTGAGAACCCGGTTTACCAAGCTCCTACCATACTCAACCAATTTCATTACACATATATAGTATCAAAACACTAGCAAATAACTAAAAAGACATATTGTAGGTAGGGATCAGAAACGATAACTTACTGACATGATGTGTTCTGAGACTCGCTTATCCAAAAGTTCATTAGGTTTGTCAAGTAATATGAAAACCAAATCAAATCGCGATAAGAGAGCAGCACTTATTTTCAAATTTTCATTCACTGTTTTTGCACGGCTGCAAATTTGAAATGTTAACGGTATCAAAAAATGCGGGACTGAAATGTAACAATATCAAAGCTAAATATATGTTATTTTGTTAATGAAGGGAAATACAAATGGCAATTCGCAGATTGATATAGAATTCTCTGAAATGAACTACAAGGGGTATGAAACAAGTTTCATGTGGATGTAGTGTAGGAAATGACAATGGGATCAAAATCTACCACAAAATAGCACTTAATCCATTATCAGAATTGTAACAGTCCTCTCACCACCAAGTTAAAATTAAAAAGCATTACTTATAATGACCACCAACAGGATTTGCAGCTGCTAAGACAGAAGTTCGTGCCGACAAACTTGCCACGAGTCCAGCCTTTGCGACTGAGACACACTGTTGTTCCATGGCTTCCAGTAGAGCCTGCAGCAATGTCAAAGTAAAAGAAGCTTCTTGCAGAAATTAGATAATAGAAAATAATACAGAACAACTGGGGACAAACCTGATGCTCTGAAGACATTTTGTCAAACTCATCAATACAGCACAACCCACTGTCCGCAATTACCATTGCACCTAATCCAAAATTTGATTATCATTTATTAGCGCACAGCATTTTATACTTGTTCATTACTGACTGAGTCATGGGTTGCAAATGATCTGGACTTAGATGTCTCTGTACCTATAGCATTTCTAAAAGTTAAAAATTTAGTACAATTATGTAATAGATGAGAAGCGGATCAATTATATTTCTCTTTCTCGTCCAGTATGTGTAGCCGTACCACTTGGAAAAATTGTGACTTATTGCTTTGGACTACCAAATTAATTATTTTGTTCATAATCGTTTGAAGCTATAACAGCAGAACACATACTCGAAGAAGAATAGTTATCTTTTCCCTTGAGAGAGATGGATTACTAGTTAAGTCTCACCAATCAACTATGAAGTTAATCATAAGTAGACATTCATAAGCAGATATTGCATTCAATTACAAGATAGCATTAGGATATCTTTATTGCCAAGAAAATAGCAGCAAAAAAGGATGATGAACGAAAGAAAGAAAAGAATTACCAGCTTCAAAACCATAATCACTTGTCATAGGATCCTTTACAACAGCAACAGTGAGGCCAGCTTTGGTTGTGGCATTACCACACACATAAATGCCTCGTGGAGAAATGGCTGCTGCTGCTTGGAGAAGCTGGCTCTTGCCTAGTCCGGGATCACCTAAAAAAATGAGGAGGTACATGTTCATCTTCTGTTTTCCATCCACAAATTACCAGGTTTAGTACCATTTTTAAGAGCATGATGGGGTTCAAATATACCAACAATTATGACATGGATATCTCCTCTAACAGGAACCTTGTTCTGATCATTTGAATTCTTCCGCACACCTCCAAAGAGTGCCAGCAATATTCCCGCTGTAAAAAAAAAAAAAGTAAATTAGCATCATCATAACGCTTAATTATCAAGATGAGGAGATATTCTTAGTGAGGAGTCAAATGTGGAACTTGAGAAACTAGGTGGGTTTCATCATCCATAAGTGACTTATATTACTGTTGGCATCTGATTTTCTACCAAAAAACAAAACCCCTGTTCAGTGAAATTTTAAAAGAATTAGTAGTTGTGAAAGAAAACTATGGACCTAGTGACATTATTAATAGAGATATTTCTGGATATTTTCTTTTTCATCTAGTTCTGAATAAGTTGGTGCAATGTTATCACAATTACAAATGATATCACAATTACAGGGATAAAATATAAGAAAATTGAGGAAACTGAATCAGTAGATAACCAAAAATGAAATAGCATGAAATTTTTCGGGACACAATATGGACAATAGTATTAAGGTTACCTTTAACAAGCTCGTGACCAAAGATTGATGGACAAATAGATTGAAGTAGTTGCCTGAAGGTATCTGGACCATGTTCCTCTGAGAACTTCACAATGAATTCCAAATCCCTAGGGGAAAATGAGGAAAGATCAACAAGTGCCACAGGTCTGTCATTCGAACTAGAATCTTGTAAATCCTCGGGCATAGATTGTGACTTTGTGTTTTTAATGGAAATAGCTTCTAGATACAAATAGTAAATTCCTTGAGTCTTTCCTTTCAATTTGCCTGAAATGATAAATAAATAAATAAATAAAATCCAATGTATATTAGTGGTGGGAATTGGTTCAAGAACTGCAATTGTCTGTCATTCATGTAATTGGAACTATCCTTTTTTCTGATCAGTTGCACAATTATGAATCAGATAAAATTATTTCCAAAGGCATAGAAGCTTGAATGTGCATGCAGGATGCTGGATTGAATTAGGAAGAATTTCTTTACCTCCTCCAATGTCCATGTAATTGTTAATGACTCTTATAATCCCAGTGAGAGTCACCACATCTCCTGGGATGCATGCATCAACAAGATCTTCAAAAAGTTCACATTCTACTGTTCGAGGCATCCTGCCTTCTTCATGATCTTCAGGCTTTAGTAGCTCCTGTATCCTTAAGAAGCATCAAAGAATTTTAACAAGGTTCAATAAAGGAAAATATAAAATGTGAATTTGGTTCATATCCAAAGTGCCTACCTTATCTTCTGAAAATCTATCGTCACAGCAGTAGATCGAATGGGGTCAAAATTTCTGCTCTTGCACCCATTTAGATCGCATGTTGTTGGCGGTGAAAATTTCCCATCAGGACACATGCGTGTAATACTTGTTTTACACTTCACACAATCAAAATCCATTTGCACCACAAAAGGTTTGACATTGCTAACTTTTACTACTGTACCACGCACAGATACAATCTTGTCTGTCATGTAATCACATCCACATTAATTCTATACAATCAACCAAATGTATAACACGTGAAAACCAAATAAAGGCCTTAGAGTATAGTATACATACCAATATATGCAGCTTTTAAGTTCTTCAAAGCAATCATGGATTCGGGGTAGTTATGCAATCGAATATTAATTTTGGTACCGTCCTCTACCCTGCAATTGTCCCATTGAGTCAGCAGGACTTTGTGAACTGCAGCACTCATGCATAAGAGGGTTATCTTGGGTTTCTCCTCTAAAGCTTCATAAAACTCCTCCACATCACAAATTTTTCGAAATTGCTCGAAATCAATCGGCAACACCGCTACACCGCCATCATCCTTCACCTGCACCAGGTGTCATTCCAAGTACAAATTAGGAAATTTAGCCTCCAATCAAATGTTTCATAAACCCTAAACCCTAATTACTGCAATTGATGGCCGATACCAAGTAATCGGTGTAATCAAATTATACATTTTGCGTGGAATTAACAGATTTTATAGAAGGAGGAGAGAGAAATGAGACCTGGGAAAGGAGAGCTTGCCCCGGCGTCGTGGAGAAGAAACCGATGAGGGAGTGTGTGAGACTGAGCCATGGCTTGTCGTCGCCGAGCTCGATTTGAGAAAAGTAGAAAGGCCAGATGGTGTGGAGATCAGGTGCGTAGGAGGAGCCGTAGTTCGAGCTTAAGGTTCTCCGTTGTGCTCCGTACATGGTGGTGGAGAGAGAATGCAGGTGCAGCGGTTTGCGGTTTTGCTTATGCGTTTATGGTGTTGAAAGTCCCGGGCCTTCTGGGTTTTGGCGGGAGAAATGAAAGGAGTGGTCCGGTACGGTGGTGGATTTGAAGTCGTTTTGCGAGTATGCGATTGCGATCGCCCTATTTTAAGGCTTTTTTTTGTTCTTACATTAAATTTTCACTAATTTTTACAAAATGACTCTTAATTTTATGAGTAAACAATGATTCCTTAACTAAAAATCAATTACTATTGCTCCCTCAACTTTAACTCAATTGGAGTAATGATCTATCACCTTTAACCCAATTGTAGCAATGATCATTCCAACATAACTTATTTTGACAAAATTCTGACGAAGTTGACGAAAATGGTCATAGCTACATATTTTGGTGAGTTGAAGGACTAATGGTAATGAAATTTTAATTAAGGGACCATTAATCCAATTTGGAGTAAATAAAGTCCAATGTGTAGGAAAAGAAAAATGGTCCATGATTATTATTTTTCTTAAGTTAAAAAAAAAAATTAGACAAAGTAATGTTAAAGACAATTGCTCGGTAAAAAAATAAGGATAATATTAAATTGACTTTGAATAACAAGAATTAAAACCCGGAATTTGATAAAGAGTAATGATGTCATTACTTGGCGGAAGAATCTTATAGCACATTATTAACCATGTTAGTATTACATCTTTCTTCCACTTGATCATTATTAAAAATGTCTTGACATTAAACCATTTTTTGATCGTTATCAACCTTTGTGCCTCTGCGAATTTTCTTTGATACATGATTCACAAAAGAATAGTAATTACACTATTAAATTAAACTCTTCTACACAAAACAAATACTTTAATTTACAAACACCTTAACAAATATAATATTGTGTGTGTGGGGGGTTTTTTTTATTTTGGTTATCTACATTAAAGGGGAGTGAGCTTAATCACACAATGAACTAGCAATAATATGGTTTAAATCACTGTTCTAAAAAACGCCCTAGGCGGCACCTTGGAACCGAGGCTATTTTGTGCAAAATGGTTGGAAAAATCGGGGTGGCTATAGGCGGCGCCTAGGCGGGCTAGGCAGTGCTAGGCGGCTGGGTGGTTTTTTTTTTTTTTTTTTTTTGAAATTTGTTTAAAGTCTAAGTTCTAATTATACCTTGAAAATTTGTTAATTTTATAGAATATGTGTGTTGTGTATCAACTTAAATTCCAGGATGCTAAATATAAGTATCTTACATTACTAAATTTCCTTATTTTCCTCATATTTTCCATTTTATGTTGTTTTAAATTGTGAACTTGTTGTACATGTGTCATCCTACAATACTCCTCACTATGGTTATATGGCATATATGCTTAATGTGTTTTTAAATTTTGGACTTGTTGGATACTCTTTTTGCATTTTATCATTATTTTATTATCTTATCTATGGATTTCATACAAGTATATTTTTTTGTAAGTGTCAATATGCACTTATTTACAAGGATCCTCAAATCACATTCGTTCATCGTATATCGTGCGGTTAGAAATTATTGTAAATTTTTTTATTTAAAATTGAATATAAATAGTATTTGACAAAAACTGATCGTATGATATACGATAAACAAATATGATTGAAAGATTCCCGGATCCTTATCTAGGCCTATCACCTACTTTTTGGGTCCATGCAATAAGTAAAACAACGTTAATCCGGTCTGAGCAAAGTATACCCAAGACGCTCCCATTATCCTTCCCCCTCACATATAAACTCCCCTTTTATTTATTTAATTATTATAATTCCAAATTTGAACCGCGGCTTCTTCGCTGTTCAAATATTTCATTTCATTTTACCTTTTCCACAGAAGGACCTGCTCTTTTTCCATCACTGCAGCAACCCCGATCCAATCCGATTCGATTTCGCCGGAGCTCCAAAATGGACGAGTCCGAGTCGACGAACAAGAGGACCGATGCCGGCCAATCAAGGCGTCTTAGCCTTATCGACGTCTCGGCCGAGGACGATTCACTCCTCAATTCCTTTGCTGGAGACAACATGTTTTCAATTTCAGGTCCCTTTCAATTTTACGATTTATTTGGAGTTTTTTCGATTTATTTTCGGATTTATAGGTAATTGGAGCTTTTTCTAGAAGCATATTGATCTAGTTCGCGCAATGCTCGGAATGGTTGAAATTGAACTGATTTCTTGTTGTTTGTAAGTATATGAATTTTTGGTACATTTTGTTCTTTTCGTTCATTCGATATGTAAATTAGGGGCTTTTCAATAACTGATTAAGTTGGCATCGGAGTTATTGTTCTCGAAAAGGGGAAGGTGGGAAATTGTTTTTGCGCAGTATTAAATCAGAAAGTGAAGCTTAAGTTTGTGTGATGGAAGCATGAAAAATTGATTTTCTCACAAGTCTTGAATTTGTAATGCTTTACAAGTATGTAATGCAAAGGCTGTGCCTGGACCGATGAGAGGAAAAGAAAAGTACCCTTCGCAATTTCATAATTTCCAGATTGCTGTTATTGTTACTGAATGTTTTTCAATTATTTCTGTGGTTGGTGTCACATTTAATATAATCTTTTGTGATGTGGTATGCAGAAGACCAGGAAAACAGAAATTGTCAGTTGTTTGAGGGTATGGCCGGTAACAAACTAGAGGACGTGCCTGAAAATTTTGAGCTAACCCAGCAAGTAACTGAACCTTCTGAGTCATTGGAACCTGAAATGACAAAGCAGAGTGGGAAATATAATATTCGCAAAAGTTTAGCTTGGGATAGTGCGTTTTTCACCAGTGCAGGTACGCTTGTGTGTAGATTTGATATTCAGAAGTTTTTAGGTCAATGTGATTTAGGTTGTTTCCGTCATGCGCATTCCAATTAATAGCGGGGATACACATTTTGTGAATTCAGGTGTTCTGGATCCCGAGGAGCTGTCTTGCATGATTGAAGGAGATAAGACTGGGAAAAAGATGTTACCTGGAATTCAAGAGGAAGTTCACAGATCCACTGATTCAATCTCCACATTAGAAAGTGATACTTTGACACTAGAAAGTATTGAGGCTAATTTGTTTGAAGATGTGAGAGCTTCAATCCAGAAATCAAGTAATGCATCCAAAGCAGTGAATGAAAGAATGAAAGATGGTTCGGGAGTAACAGAAACCAACAATAGCAGTTGTAAGTATACTTCTGTTTGTACCATACTTCACCAACCCCGAAACCTACCTACCGATACTGATCATGTGCGACAAAGATTTGAACCAAACGGTGTTCTCTTGTTTAATCGGACACCCTCATAAATTTGTGAATTAGCCTGGTTTATAAGCTCGTAAATTTGTGCTTGATGGAGAGGATTGGAAGCAGAAATGGAATTTAGTGCCACACTTTTTACTTGTTTCTTCCTTTTTGTCTCTTTTCTTGATACAATCTAACTGTAGAAATAAATTGGAAGTTGATGGGATAGAGGGAATTTAACCGATTCTTTTCCTCTCTCTCTCTCTCTCTCTTTCTCTCTCTAGAGAAGTAAAGGTGGTGGTGTTATATAACATATATTCCTATGTTGAGGAACTATGGAATTATTTTGAAACCTTTGTGGTGCCACTGCCTTCACACTTCTCATACCAGCCTATTTTCTTAGGAGACTTATTTTCCATACTAACCAGGCCTTTTCATTTTTCAGCTTCCAAGGGTGTAGATGTTGTTTCTCAAAATAAGGTATGCCAAGTTAATGTGTGAAAGCTTCAGTTTCCTTGATGCGATCATAAGAATATCTGAGATAATGTGTTGAATTCCAGGTGATGCCTAGACTTGCTTCTAAGAAGCCAACTGTTAGTGTGCAAAAACCAGGGAAAGTGGAAAAGCCATCTACATGTCCAGTAGTATCACAGGTATGTAAAACAAAATATACTCTAGATGGCGTGTTTACATGTCCAGATATCAATGCTAATTATGCTATACCATGCAAATGACTCACTAATCATACAAGCAGTTAGATCTGGAACATATACTACTGGGAAATCAATCTATTCGTAATATTATAACGACTATTTAACCAACTTATCAAGCTTTAATGCTATTTGAATTCAACGTTACAGAGAACATATTTCTTCTTTATGCTGATTTAGTCATTTAAACATTATTAAAAATAGATCTGATAATGATATTTTTAATTGATACATCACTTCTATTCTCTAAATGAAGTCTGTTTCCGCACGTGGAGACGCAACCTCCCTTTTGAAGCAAACAAAGCTATTAGGGAAGCCTAGTCCTAGCCCAACACCTTTAACCAAGAGGGCTTCTCTGGGTAGCAATTTTATCCAAATGGAAAAGGATAACGTTAAAAGCACAACTGGTAACAAGGCCTTCCATTTGATTATATTTCTTCATTTTTTCCCTTGAAGGTAGAAGTGTTTACACTTGTGATATAAAATAATCATTTATCCTAGTTTGATCACTGCAGGTAGAGGAGCTCCATTGCCAAAAATACCCTCAAGTTCACGAGTTCTACCTAGGCCTGGACCATTGGCTAGATCTTCATCCTTGGATGCTTCACCCGGAACTAAGAGAGAAGCAGCTTCTTCCTCAATTGATAATTCTGGCAGTACTTCTAACAAAATTGGTCCCTTCAACTCCAAAAGAAAAACTGATTCCAGGACTGCTAATCCACCTTCCTCTGGTTCTACCTGCAAAACACCACCACGAATTGAGCCAGGAAATAAAAGTCAATGTGGAAAATCTCATCTGTCAACTAACAAGGTGCCTGGGACAAAGCTGCTTACTATCACATCCCCTGCTCGCTCATGGTCCTCAGAGTCATCATCATCATCATCAATTTCAACTTTAAACAAAACGTCATACAGTCCAAGAGCTAGCCTTGACACAAGATCTTCCAAAAGCGGCTCCGTAGAAGGTGATGCACCAGATATTTTGGATTTGGAGAACCATGCCTATGATCAAAGCTCAACTGGAGATGAAACTCAGGTGACTGGGGTGCTTCGTCGTTGTGATGTGAAAGCTTCAACTGAAAATAGTGCACTTCCTCCAGCTTCAAAACCTTCCGGACTACGATTGCCATCACCCAAAATTGGCTTCTTTGATGGGGTTCGTTTTTCCTTGCTTCTTTCGATCCTTGTGTTCTAGATGGGAAATTATTATCTCCGGTCACTCCCTAAGTTGAATAAGATAAACTATACTGTTACTGAAAGGTCTAGGCTAAATAACTTGAAAGTAGCATTTTTGTGAATGTGATGAAAATATTGTTAGCAAAATCACCTTGTTACTTTTCTTTTGTTTTATCTTTTAAATAACCATCTGGTGTTGTACTTTATGTAGGCAAAGTCAGTGGTGTCTTCCCCAGAGGGAAGTATGCAGCCTCATCCTGTCATACGTAGTGGCTTGCCTAAAAGTGGGGCACGAAATGTTAGCCTGAGCACGGGACAAAACAAGGGAAAGGTGGGAAAGCTTCAGGCTGTTAGAAATGTATCTAAATTGGGGAATAAAATCCCTGATGCTCAAAAAACCTCCTTTAACACGAAACCTAATTCTCTAGTACCGCTCCAGCAAGCATCCAGTGCTGCAAAGGTCTTTAGTCCTTCAAGGAACAGCATATCTCCTACAGTTCCAAGTAAAGGGCCTCATAAATCTGGCAGAGAAAATCACTTGAAGGGTGAGAAAGTTGGAACTGAAGGACATGGTATTGACATTAATGAGCGAGAAAACTGTGTTGTGGAGTTGAAGGACAGCTCTGCTTTCTCGAAAGATAAAATGAGCCCACAATCGAAGGTTCATTCCCATGGGAAGGCTGCGAAAGTCACTCCTATTAATGGCAGGTCCCCTACTATCTTTGATACAAGTTCCACTTTTGAAGCTGACAATATAACCCTTTCTGATAAATTGGGTGATGCAACATACGAACCAAGTGATTTCAAGCAGACATAAAGATCCCATCACGAACATCACGTTGGTGGCTTGAGCAAACAAGTTGATGCCATAAACATAAACACAGAGACTCCGTAAATGCTGGTTGGTGATTCTCTCTCGTCAACTCAATTTCATTAGTGAAGATAATGCTGGTGCTGCTAGAACTGTGATTCAGATGATGTTTATTGATTGTGCCGATATGGAGTAAGTCCTTAAATTGAGGCCGGAAAAAGAGTAGCATTTTCTTGTCACGAACCTTTGCAACGCATGTGGGTTTGTCGATGATTCAAGAGGATCAACTGTGCTGAAGGGAGAACAAGCCGAAATTAGGGCAGTAGCGTAGAAGCTGGTCTTGTTACATAGGATTGTTGTGTAGGACTTTGCATTGTAAATTGTTTCCTTGGTGCATATATCAAGAAGAAGAACGCGCTTCAGTTGCCAATTAAATGGTTTTTCGTGTACTCTTTCGATATTATTAAGTCATATATTTATAGTGTGTTTGTTTCGTTGTGGAAGTTCTTTTTTGTTCCATTTTGGCAAACTATGAATTGAAGTGAACTGGGCGGATCCACAATACGAGCCACTGTATGCAATTTTGTGGACGTTCTTTCTCGTGTACTCGGTCTCAGACAGAGACTCGTCAAAATTACCAAGAGAATATCAGAATTTTGACACAAGGAACTCGAGTTTTGTAATGAAGATGAAAAACCTCAGATAAGTAGCAGATCAACAGCTACAAGATTTGAGGCCAAGCAAAACCTACAGTTCACGCGAAATCTAATGAAACGAAACATTTGCCGTGGCGGAACAGAAGAGTGAGCATAATTCCTCAAGGGAACAATTGGAATGTCCCAAAGTTTCAATTAATTAATATCAGTCCTCAAAAAACTTTGATCCTAATTAATATTAACAAGGATCAAAAGTTTGGGTCCTAATGAAATAACACTATAATTAAGAAATTTGAATCTAATTCCATCCCAATTAGTCATAATTGAACCAATAAGGTAACTTAAAAAAAGAGAAAAATTTAATTGTTTCCAAATTAAACACGTGGTTAAAATGAGTAATGACTTAGCCATTCCCCCCACCCCGTCTAAATACCATAGTTTGTTAAAAAATAAAATTGAGTAACGGCTATTTCCTAAGAGTCAGGACTCTCTATATCTCGGGACTGAGTGTTTCTGTTTCTTACTTTCCAAGCAACTACTTAACCCTAAACCAAAACCCTCACTCACTGCCCCCTCTATATCTATAAATATTTCACTCATATATCTATCTATCCATCACTCTTGCTCTCTTGCTTTTGCCCGATCAAAACGCAAGGGCAAACATTAACAGACAGATCAAGAAACGGGGTTTCCATCTCTCTCTCTCTCTCTCTCTCTCTCTCTCTCTCTCTCTCTCTCTCTCTCTGTGCCCCCCGGTGTTAATGGACAATCATTCCCTTGTGCCGTGCGGTTTCTACTTCAAACCCACCGATCAAGAACTCATCCATCACTTCCTCCGCAACTTTCTGATGAACAGACAGCCGCTACTGGCCGCCATACAACACCATCATACACGAGTGCAATCTCTTTGGCAACAGATCCGAACCCTCTGAGATATGGGAAGCCTATGAAGGAGGAGCTCAGTGCACCGATCAAGCCTTGTATTTCTTCTCCGAGCTCAAGAAATTAAACCCCATGGGTTCCCACATTGATCGAAAGATTGGAAGCGGAGGTACTTGGAATATTGGCAAGGCAGTTACCACATGGGTTAATGGGACTGACGGAAACCCTTCGCCCATTGGACTAAAGAGAACCTTCTGCTACAAGAATGAAGGCTTCGGAGGACAACGGCAGATGGTTACTTGACGAATACAGTCTTTTCGCCAGTCCTAGAAAGAACTACAGGGATTCTAGGTATGATTTTGATGATGTGCTTTGTCGGCTGAGGAAGGACGGATCACCTGGCATTAACATGAGAAAGTGTTCGACTTCAGAGGATCAAGCGACGAGTTCAAAGAAGAAGAAGTGCTCTGACAAAAAGATTGAAAAAGATGATGATCACGAGGGATCAAAACAAATTGTGAATGCGATCAATGCTGTTGAGGAGGAAGGACCACAAGGCACTTCTTGTCTAACTAATGATCTTGTGGCTTTTGATCATGATCAGATCAATGAGTTTACGGTCGGTTATGATGTTGCTGCTTATGATTATGATATTGATCCGAAAGTTAACGAAAAATTGACAATCAACGTTGCCAAATTAGAAGAACTATTGGGTCAAGAATTCCAAGAAGTGCCTCTGCCAACTGCTTCTGGGGTCGTCGTTGCTGATGGAGAGCAAGCTTTGAATTCAAGTATGTTAGAGGAGTTGATTAAAGAAACCCAAGAACTGCCTTTGCCCGCAGCTTGTAGAATTGCTTAAGATGGAGCGGTAGAAGAGAAAGCTTGGGATCCAAGTATAGTAGAGGAATATTGGCTTGCAGAAACCCAAAAACAGGAACCTCAGAATCCAAGTTTAGTACAAGCATTTTACCGCCAGGATCGTTGCTGATACAGGACTAGGAGAAGCTTGTCATCCAAGTAACTTTGACAATGTGGTCGACCAATCAATATTTGGCACTGGCAGTAATTACTTGAATCTGTTTTTTAAGTAAATTTCCTCTTGATTTGTTAATTTGTTGACCAAATAATGGAGCTGCTCTCTTAAATTCCACTTGCTAATATATTCCCTTTTTAATTTCCACAAAAAAAAAGAAAAAAAAAAAAAAGAAAAAAAAAACCTTGTCTGCAGCTAGTTACAATTTAAGTCCGGCTTAATTAATCGTGTTACGATCACAAACTTAAGCATCTTGATCTTCGGCATGATCCGTGCTTAATTATCTCAAGAAGTTTGAGCATAATAATGTAGGTTTTGGAGAAAGAGAGTAAAACTTATTCAAAATACAAGGCAGCTCAAACCAGTTTGCAGTAAAAATGTAGATCAAGCCATCAAAGCAGGGCAGTGGTGCAAGTGGTAAGTGGGTAAAGGAAAAATAAGATTTTTATTTCAGTCAAAACTGTAAAATCTATGGTGCATAAGAAACAAATTTCACTTTCCATTAGTGGTAGGCGTAGGCGAGACATTTCTTGAATAGCCCTGTCTAAAGCCTTAAGGCATGAGGCAAAGTCCTATGGCACGGGTCCTATAATTTTTATTTCATATATAAAATATAATCCTTTGAACAAATATTCTTTGTTATTCAAAAGTGCAGAAGTCATAAACAATTTTAACTCACAAACATACAAAAAACAAAAAAAACAAAAAAAAAATCATTCATCCAAATATGGTCCACATACTTCGAAAAAAAAAAAAATTGTAACAAACATGCTCTTTCTCTCGTTAATATCCACTCATTTTACAACATTAATATGATTCACATACATCTCCCGCCCACTCTCTTTTCCTCGGTACACTCTCTCCCACTTTCCCTCTTCTCTCTCTGTCTCGCTCGTTAATATCCATTAATTTGCAACATTAATATGATCCACATACATCCTCCACCCACTCTCTCTCTAAGTACACTCTCCCTCTTCCCTCTTCCCTCTTCCCTCTCACTTTCCTTCTTCCCTCATCTCTCTTCTCTCTCACTCACTTTCCCTCTTCGCTGGGTGGTTGCGGTGCTGCTCGGTTGGTGGTGTCATGCGGAGAAGAGGAGCGTTGAGTGTTTCACAGAGAAGAAGAAGAACGCGAGGATGTCGAGGACTCGAGTGTCGAACGAAGAAGACTGAGAAGATGTTCTATAAAAAAAAAAAAAAAGAGCCCAAGGACGCCCTAAGGCGCACCTCGACCTCATCTAGGCGAGCTTTCGCCTTCTCCCACTCGGTAGAAGCGTTTTCACCCCCGCCCCGCCTCCAAAGTCGCCTAGGCGCGCCTCATGGCGCATTTTTTAAATCATTGCTGTCAATTCACACAAAAACTGATACAGTAATGATACCTCTGCCACGGAGGAAGCGTGAACAATGTGTATGCAAGCTTCATCTTGCTGATAAGTCCTCCAAGGAATACAAAGCTTGCATCAGCCTGCCTAACTGCCTCTGGTAAAGTTGTAAGGTCTCGATTGTCTTATCACTGGCTCAATCAATCTTCTGCTTGTCTGCCGGGTCCAATTTCCCATCAACCTTCTCATCCTTGACGACGTTCATCAGGTTGTAGGTGTAGTTCTCGAGCGAGTTCTTGGCATCCAACTTGTTCTTATCCTCCTCATTTTCAGCTCTCTACCTCTCTGCCTCCAGCACAATCTCTCAATCTCTTCCTTTCTAAGCCTGCCCCCGTCATTGGTGGTCTTGCTCTTCACAAAAGAAACCGCAAACCTCTCAGTCTTCTTCGTTCAGAAGAGATGCAAGTGAAAAACTAGGAGGAAACTAATCCCTAGCATAAGAGAGGAGATACAATTGAATCAGGAGACCGAATTTCACAACCCCGCAGGTGCCCATGATTGCCGTTTATTTGCAACATTCTTCCACAGCTAGTTCCAAAACATGAACGAGAAACATATGTCCTACTGAACTGCCCTGCAATTGTGCAATCTCCGTACAAATTACGATCATATTAAGCTATATCCAACATAAGAAATACCATTTTCGGTTAGCGTTTAAATTTGATGCCAAGAGTGGGGCATTGTGTGTACAAGTTTGATCTTACTAACAAGTCCTCCAAGATTCAAACTGCAAGTTCGAAATACTTCAGGAATTTGATCCCAATCAAACAAGTACTTAATGGGACCAAATATTCTTGCATTGAGAAGAAAAATAGATTTACAAAAGAATTTGAATGGGAAATGAACGTACTTTTTCTTGTCTACCTGCACACTCATTTTTAATTTTGTTCGTTATTCATGTTTAATTTATTTAATCCAACATCTAGATATAAAAAAAAAAAAAGTGAATAAAAAGAGAACAAAAGATGTGTGTTTATCATTTCTCATTTAATTTCGATTTATCTTCAGCATAACTCCACTTTCAATCCAAGAATTAAAATACCTCCAAATATTTTGTGTCTAATTTGCTTTTAGTAGACGGCATAATAATTTATGCATGCTAGGGTCTTTTGATATCCATGATTAGTGAGAACAATATTTCATGCTAAGGTCTTTTGTCATCCATGATTGCTGAGAGAAGCATATGCTTTTATCTTTGAGGTCAGAATTCTCAATTACGTTTTATTATATTTATAGGAGAAGGTTGCTTAAAGCTGACCCTCAAAATATTCTTCTATTGTTATCCGTTTCATCATTTTTTTTAAATTTTCGTTACAAGCGATATTACTACTCTAACTCTAAACTACACTAAGGAGAGGAGCCATAAAGGGTTTAAACCCAAGACCAAGTGATTTGAAGAGGAATGTCCTATCCACTAGGGTAATCCACCACTTGCTTTCTTCATCTTTCTAACTTGAAACATAGATGCAAAACTTGAAACAACACGAAGCATACCCGGGATTTTATGTGACAAGGAGGAAGATTTAGCGCAAAGGCGAGCAGATGCATGTGCATTTTGAACCCTTTAGTCCGGAAAAGGGACTGTCCGGTTTGAATCCGGAAGGCCCGTTCGTTACAAGGGACTGGATGCATTAGGTCAATATTAACATAATGCAACCTTGAATGGTAACTGCATTGTGCTTTAATTAACATAGATGGAAAGACTCAAAGTAAAATACAACATTAATCAAGTCTAATCCATAGCGATACATCAGGTGAGATAGAACTTTTAAAAAGTTCGCCAGTTTCCACATACCTATACAGTCTGCAAACATCGGTCTTTACCTCCATACGAAACTTGGGTACCCTCCAAAATACCTGTCAAGATTACAACAGAACATACTGAATCCAACAAAATAATAACGAGCAATGATAAGCAACTTGTCCCATAATTCCGACTAGTTTTGGCCCATCTTCCATAAGACGCCGATCTTCTTTAACATATTCCCGTTTTTCTTCTTCGGCAAGTCATCATTCATGTCTTCTGAATAAGGTGAACTCAAGGGATTGTAGTTGTTGCAGTCAAGAGAACCTGTTCTCACGACAAGTTTCCCATTGTTTCCAGTTGAAAGCATGGCAGCAGCTGCCTCAGCAGCCTTCCTCCACTGATCCGCCTGCACCTTTAACTTCCTTAACTCAGCCTCCATTTCAGAATTTGCAGCCTGTGCTGCATCCAGCTGCTCAGTCACCCGTGCGGCTCTCCTGGTACTTTTATCTGCTTCCTCTGTCACATAGCCAAGTTTCATCAAAGCCTCTCGCTCTGCAGCCCTTGCAGCTTCTGCCGAAACAACAGCATCATCATTAATTTTATTCCTCTCCGTTTCCTTGTTTTTAAGTTCCATCTTGAGCATTTCATTCTCCTCAGCTATATTCTGCAATTCTGTCTCCTTATCCAACAAACTCGCCTTCAACTCTACCATTACAGTCTCTGACTTCTTTAGCTCCAGTGCAATTTTGGATTCATTTTCAGTTATATTTTTCTCAATTTTCACGGCAACCCCATCATTTTTCTCTGATGTACTCTCTAATTCAGTTTCCTTATCCATTAGCTGTGCTCTCAAGTCTTCAATATGATCCTTTGCTTTCTTCATTTCTGCTGCCAGCTCAGCTTCCCTCTCCGACGCTTCAGATTTCACAGCGTCAAGTTCCTCGTACACATTCCTAATCTGCAATGTGCTCTGTATGTATTCTTCCTGGTACCTGACCTCAGCTGCATCCAATGCAGATCTCAATTGACCCACTTCGGATTTCAAAGAATTCAGTTCTGCTTGTAACTGTTTTCTTTCTTCATTTTCTTCACCTTCTTTAACAAGTTTTACATTGTCTGCAGAGTTTACCAAATGATTTCCGATCCTATTAATCAGTTCTGCTTGAAGTTTGCTAACAAGACCCTCCAGTGATTTAACTCGAGCATTGGATTGCTCCAACTCCAACGGTAGGGAGTTGTAAGACTCCACGGCTTTCATCCCATTCGATTTGAGCATTTCTATGGTTGCATTTGCGGCTTCCAATTGCATATGAGTGCTTTGTATAACTTCTAGGGCATGGGATTCAGATTCTTTGCATTCATTGAGCTCAGTCTTCAATTTCTCAACCCGAGATAAAGTTTCGGAAAGTTCCAATCTCAAGGTCTGGATCTCACCATATGCTGACTCTGCATGCCTGTTTTGGGCGTCTTCAGACTCAGCCACCCTTTCGAGCTGTCCCTTTAGCTTCTGAATTTCATTCATAGCAGAAGCCAGGGCAGTAGAATCCATAGCACGCTGCTTTTGGACAGCGTCGAGTTCAGACTCCCATGCTCTATCCCGATCCTGAGACAGTATACGAAGTTCTTGAAGACAAGCATCTTCAGAAGTAGAAAGTTCCATAAGTTGCTGTTGGGATTTTTCAAGCTTCGCAGACATGGCTAATATCTGGTTCTTTGCTTCTTCAGCCTCCTGCTGGGATCTCCTCTTCAGTGACTCGGTTGAGTTCAATTGGTCCTTTGTCTTCTTCAGATCCTCTTGGAGTTGAGCAAGTTGTGTTTCCAATTCTGAAACTCTTTTCGGTTGCTTTTTCTGAAGATCAAAACAAGAGAAAGGGGCAGTAAACTAATTAAAAACTACGATATTTTCATATCAAAGGGTAGACGATCAATACACTTGAACAGTGTTGGATGCATTACCTATTCCAAGTATGATAAGAAGCAACACTCGATAACCTTCCATAATTCACAAAGCTATAAGTTCTCAAAAAGAATACCTCAGGTACTGGGCTTTGTGGTGACCTGCGCTCAATGACTTTTGGACTTCTGTTTTTTGGAGTCCTCTTTGCCATATTTGGAGAAGATATCGAATCAGGCTCTGATCCAGGTGTCTTGGTAGTTCGAGGTGTTACTGGAGATCTCCTTTGAGGCACTTCCAAAGAGCCAGTTCTGCTATCAATTAGGAAAGGCATTTAAATATTAGAAGACATGCATCAACTACTAAAAATAAAGATAAATTGCACAAATTGATGCATCAAGAACACAAAACACAAAAAAAGATAGATTCAACTTATAGATGCAAATACAATTTTGCTTCAAGTGGATTCACCCATAACTGGACTGATTAAGCATAAGTCACCCAAGCATTGCGCAACCTGCTTCTTAGATATATACTAGAAAATGATGAAGAAATTCCATAGCAGTCTAACTTCAACAAGGATCTTTCGGATACAGAGCGAGAATAATTTAGGCAGAAAAGGGGAAAAAAAAAAGATTCTTACAATATAACATGAATTCTGGTGATACTGGCACATAGCACAAATTCCGCATGGACAAATACAAATACGATCTGTATCACTCTAAAGACTATCCTGTTTCGTTTTCTTACCTTATTGTGTCGCCGTTACTTTTACGGCCAATGTTTCAAAATACTTGCAAAAAAGGACATAAGATTCGAAGACTAATAGTGATTATTAGCACACTACAACATTAAGCAAACAAATGTTAATGTTCTTATAAAAGACGCAAATAGATGTTGATCTTACTTTGCTTTTGGTGTCTGCATCTTCGACATCTATTTGTTATAACCGCTGATTGTGTTGTCCTAATTCGATCTCCCTTTCAAATCCCCTGACCCACAACACCTGAAGTAGTTCAGAGAAACAATCATTGGCTGAGAGAGAAACATCAAAGAGAATATCATATATATATATATATATATATGAAAACAAAAAACACAAGAAAAATGGCTCACAAAAGATGGCCACCTTAGATCCCTTTTTACTACAAAACCTAACAAACAAACAAATACCTGCCTTCAAAGAAATCCCACTAAAACTAACACCACTACTACCAACCAATCCCACAAAATAGTCAATAGATATATGTGTGTGTGTGTGTGTATATATATGTAAGAAAGAAAGCTGCAGCTGCAAGATTCATTGAGTATCATTAAGCAAGCTATGTCACAACCTTTTCAATTGCCCTTCTCCTTTGCCCACCTTTAGACTATGTTCCAAACAAATTATTTAAGACACAAGGGGCCAGCAAGAGTTAGCCACGTCTGATTGCCGCTTGTTAATTTTTACTTTGCATCAATGCCAAATTGCCAATGATTAAAGGAGGGTCTTTGTGTTAATAGCTGATTAACTGTGGGCATACTGGACCCAGCAGAGCACAGATGAACCCCATTTCTGTTTGTTTGGTGAAAAACCCAATATTTCTTGATTAACTTTTTCGGCAAATTAAAAACTAGGACATAATATCCTTAAAAAGCAGCAATGTAAGCAAATGAAATTAGAAGTGTTCTTAAATTATAGTAAATTACAGAACCAATATATTAATGAAATCCATAGATTTACGAAACAATGGATTCGAACAACAAATCTACAGAAACTAAAACATGAACACCTTAAAGAGAGAATCTGGGAACAGAGCTTCATGATTAGCAAAATAGGAAAAAAGAAATGTTCTGGACCGAAAAATTTTAAAAGAGAAAAATTAATGAAAAGGAAGAAGCTTTAGCTCTTCTTTTCCAGTAACTCTTCAAAAACCAGAGATTGCATTTGAAACCAGAGCTTGCAAAGTAAGAGACTTTGAGCTAAAATACCACAAACCCACATTTTCATTCAGAACCACAAGTTCCCAAACATTTAAATTAAACCAAAAAAAACAAATATAACGTAATAACAAACGAAAAGCAGCAGAACCCATAAATTCACTGTCTAAAACAAGCTCTTTAAAACCAGAAAAAGGCTATTAACCCAGAAAAGTTAACACATTTTCAATAAAAAAGCAACAAAACCCAGAAATTCATAGGCTAAAACAAGCTCTTGAAACCCAGAAAAGGAAACACATTTTCAACAGAAGGGAAAAAATAAGAGTAAAATCAAGTTGAAGGGATAGTATAAAAATGGGAAAAGTTTTGCAATGAAAACCATGACACAAAAATATAATTTGAATCCCTCGCTCGCTCCGTAGTTTAGATTAAATTAGAATATCGTTCAAATAATTAAAAAACATGACATTTGGTCTTACCAGAAAGATCTCTGCCTCTTACTGGGGTGGCTAATATTGCAAAAGGTTGGATAGTACTAATTAGCAGATGTTGGCTTTGAAAATGGCAGAAAACCCTAGAGCTTGCTTGGTAGTTGCTTCTGGGTGTCCATTTCCCAAGTGAGTGACACTCTTATACTCCATTTCTTTGTATTTGTCAGTGGAGGGAGCGAAGTGAGCAGCAGAACAAGGCAATGCCTGACGCGCCTATTAAATCACACGCTCTGCACGCTCCAATCACATGGGTATAGGTCTTACCTTATGTGATTGCTACAGCTACCCAAATAGTTTTGGTTTGGGGTGAAGAGCAAAGCTTAATCCAAGTTCCAACATCCAAAAAATGGGGTGGATTAGTGATTATATATAGTGTACTCTCCCGTCTTGAGCTAATCCCAATAATTTGTTTCCATTAGGCCCTCTATTGGCCTCTCAATTCTCTTATTAAACTAATTTCTTTGGCTGTAAAACGAATCTTAGGTATCCTCCATGATATACATAATCATGAGTCATACATCGGTGTGAATCGTACGTTAGACCTTCCACAATTGCTTTGGTGAACTTAATTTCAAAACAAAAGAATCAGGCACCGTAGGTTTTATTTCTATAACATTATTGTTACAGTTGTATGCGTTTGATAGAAGAGAGTTCTATTTATTAATAGTGAAACCCATCTATTTTTTCTACTATTTTATAATCCCCAACCTTTACTCCCATAAAACTAATTTTGTGTTCTACTGCAGGAGTTTGATTCTTATAAAATTAGAATCAAACCCAATTTTTCTGCCCATTGTGAAAGAGCTTAGGGGTGACAGAAATAATATTACTGAATAAAGATTCATGCTTACTTAGGTTTGGAGATTATTCATGACCGCAATTTTCAATAGTGTTTATAAGACTTTCAAACTATAACTACTTTAAAATAAGAGTAATGTTATTCTTACCATATTATTATATCATAATCTCTATACCACCTTATGTGGCAGCTTACTTGGACATGTCACATCTTTAGTTTTAGTTTTATTATTACTATAATTAACACACTTATTCTTTTAAAAAAAATAATAATTAAAACACCCTAATTAGAATTGATTAGGTCTGACGCTTTGTCTTCCACTCCATCTCCTTTCTCCCTCTCACCCCAATCTCCCCCCTCCTTCCTCTTCAGCCTCCTGCAATCTCCATTTTTTTGTCAAATTTTATTTGGTTTCTAACTGATCGTATTTGTTTTCCTTTTTATTGTCATAAAATAAGGGTTAGCTAATCGTTTTATTGAACAATGACTTTGAATGCATCTTTCAAATTTTGATGAAGGAGTCAAAAGGAACAAGTTTTCTATCAGATTGAAGGTTATGGGGGTCACTGTTCTTGAAAAATCCTCAGATTTATGCTGCAGTTGCTCACCAATTATTGAAATTAATTATGCTTTTTTTTTTTCCTTTCGCAATTGGCCTTTTTTTTTTTTTTTTTTTTTAAATGTTCTTTCTATTTGTTTTGGAAAAGAGGAGGAAGGAGGATGAAGAAGCACAAGACAATTAGAGGAACTTTAAGGAGGGAGGAGGAGATTGGGATGACGAAAAGAGTATTTGAGGACGACTAAAAATTGTAGTGTTTTAATTCAATCTAATATCTGTTTCCGAACAAAAACTAATTAAAATTAATAAAATTTATATGGAAATCCAAGTATACTGTAATTAAGTGAGGTGACATGTCCAACTCAACCGCCACATAAGGTGGTATAAGATTGTGGTATAATAATGTGGTAAGAATAGCATTATTGTTAAAATAATGAAGAGTTGTTAGTTCTTCTCAGTTTTCAATTCCCATGTTTCCAATTTGGTTCATTGAATTAGAGCATATCATCCAAACAGCTGGTTTGCATAAGCAATTGGGACACACTTGGATTTGTCAAAGCTTCAAATTTTCAAGTTTTCTTCAATGGTTTTAGAGCCCATTGGATGCTATAAACTCACCAATTTGTTGATCCCCAATTGTTACTTGGAATTCTTGTCCTTCCTTTGACCTAGGACTCTTGCTTGGTCAATGCAACTGATCAATGCAACTGATATATAATGACTGATAAGACATAGATTGATTAGGCTATGGATGCATTTTCAACCATCACATGTGCTAAGTCTTTTGCTTAGGGTTTACGGGACACAAATGGCTGGTAATTAGCTAACTAGTTAGGTCCTTTCTTCCATGGGGTCCCACACCCCCCCCCCCCCCCCCCCCCCAATTAACAAAGAACAATTATGGGCAAACCGCTTTGTACTTGCAGTTATTTGTATGCTCAAACTGTAGGCCTTCTAGCTTTGTCAATTCAGTGCGGTTATTAAGGAGTAAGGCATTTGGTTTAGAAAAAAGTTCCTTCTGCATGATGAATCATGGTGTTATTGGAGAAATTCTTGGGTGCGGACGTCTAGATCATGTTGTTTTCTGATCACACACTCAAAGTGCTCAATCCCCCCTTTTGTGCACCTACGTCATTTTGTCTAATGCCCTAAACAAGTGTTCGGACACAAAATTCTCTCGTGTTATTGCTACAATCGGTCATTCCAATTATTAGACTCATAGATCTCGGTATTGTTATTTATTGTCACTATGTTCTCGTGTTAGGATGTAGTATATGCTTGCTTTGAGCATTCTAATTTTTTTAAAGTAACAACACTGAATGAATTCTTAGGTGTGAACGCCCCTCTCATCCTCCTTGTGTCTGGTGCTTTGTATGAATAACCAAACACGAAATTATCTTGTGCTAATGCTACAGTCATTTGTTCATAAGCAGGCGTGTAATTCCTTATTATTGAAGCAAGCAAGACCTACAATATATCCAAAGGTAGGATTCGCCCAACGCACACATGGGCAACCAACTTAGTCCACAATAAAAGCTCATACAAATGCAAAAAAACAAAGGAAGATAGCCTTCCCATTATATCAAAGCGTTGTCAAGTGTCCTTGTAGTGTGCATGGCATGAGTTGATATAATTAAAGAATGGTGCATTCAGTTCTTTAATTCTATGATGTCAAACGTAAGTGGAAATAAAGGTCGCATGTTTATATACATCATAAAAAATAGGTTATAATTTTGTTCATTTCCTCGAACAGAAAGAGGTGAAAGCAAAAGATCGATCTGGAAAAGCAAAGGGAAAGTCGCACTCATTGCTCAAAAGTTGCGCTAGAAACTAAGGCTTCGGTTGTTGTTTCATCCGATTAGGTTTTAATTTTTTATACGTAAATTGGTTTGTTGCTTGTACAATGATCAAAATGAGATAAGGAAGGGGGGTGGAGGTGGGGGTGGAGTTGGGGATCTTTGTCTGTAAATTACATCATTTCTCCAACTGCTAAGGAAACAAAATAATGCCTTTGCTTAACTAACTTGCATTTTGCATTATGATTGTTTTATATTGTCACTATCATCATATCAGTATTACTGTAACTCGAGTTCAGTGATATTTTTTTCTCAATATAAAAAAATTTCAAATTTGAATCCGTTGATCAGAAAAGAAATGATGAAAAGATATTCAATTAGTATTAAACATGTATAATGTCTAAGTTTTATAGAAAGACTCACAGAGACATTCCAACCTTTCTCTGACCAACATCGTGTGTAATTCACCAACACCAGAAATCAAACTTAAGACCAACGTGTGAAATACAAGCCTAAAATTCACCCCAACCACTAAATCACCCCGTAATGGTTAATTCACAAAGCTTCATTCAGCCCATACCTTCTTGCGTCATTTCTAAGAATGCGGGAGATGAAAACTTGACAAAAATGAAAGACTTTGAACTTAAAATATGTCCATCAGGCCTCGTTTGGCACTCCGTATAGAGCACCGGATAGGACTAATTATACGGAGCCGGTTGTTTGGTGCCCTCCTGTATTAAATAGTCACCAGATTAATTTAGTCAATCTGCCTATTTAGTAGGGTATACACCTGCATTATAAACCCTTCCAAAAGGAGTGGATTATTAGTCCTGTTCCCTTCCCTCTCTCTCGCACTTCGTTCTCCACGACACCTCCTTTCGCCGTCGTCGTTCTCACCGACGTCGTTCTTCCCGTCGTCGTTCTTGTCGGCACCGTCAACGCCTACTGCCGCCACGTCATCCTCTGCTACAAGAGCCCCGAGGCCTGGCCGTCGCATGTCGAAGGCTCTGAGTCCTGGCCGTCGCACGTCTTCCTCTGGGCTTCTTCTGCAACTGGGGATAGATTCTTGACTAAATTGCAGGGGAAGAAGAAGAAGGGAGAGAGCGGGACGGAGTTTGGGGGGTGCGGCGGAGAGATCTTTGGAACAAAAGAGATGATTTCATTTCTTCTGCAACTGGGTCTTGCAAAGAAACATGGTGTATTTGCAGAGGTTCTTGACTGAAATTGCAGGGGAAGAAGAAGAAGGGAGAGAGAGGGAGGGGGTTGGGGGGTGCAGCGGAGAGATTTGGGGAACAAAAGTGATGATTTCTTCTTTTTTTAATTTTATTTTAAGTTTGATTTAAATAAAGGAAGATTTTGTTTGAATTCCTCATATCCGGTATAGTACCAAACACAATATAAATAATACGGTTATTAATCCGATACTACACCAAACACCCGACTAATTTAGTCAGTACTATCCGGTAGCTATTTATCCTATTCGACAGAAATAGTCAGTACAGTCCGAACTGCCAAACGAGGCCTCAGATCACACATTACACAAATTGATCACTAATTAAAAATGAATGTACTATGTCTAATACCTAGAACTAAACAAGCCATTTATTTGATCCAATAAAAACTTGAATAATTAATTAGCAAGTTTATACAACTAAGACATAAACTGCATATATAATTCCTGGTATATACCCAAATAGCGTCAGCAATACGGCGATCCAAAACTCCACCTGCAATATTCCAAAAGAAAAACGACAATGATAAAACTATTTTGTACTATCTCTAGCCATGTGATGATAGAGATAAAACTATATGCAATGAATTCTAGTCATGTGACTGGAATATAACCATCAACAAAAGTTGTTTTTCCTCTTAACTTTTGAAACTAGTTCATTCAAATTTCCTCGTATATACCTGATGATAGTTTTTTTTTTTTTTTTCTTCTCTCAATGTGTGCATCACAAATTCTAACTTCGGATAGATAGATTACTAGATCGCTAGTTGAGATAGTAACTGTAAAAGAACTCGATCTCAATACACATGGTAAGAATGACATGACTTACCCCGCAGCCATAGCGAATGAAGACACCAACTGGTGGAAGAAAAATGGCACACAAGACTTCTAGGAATGTCTCGGATCCCATCTTATTAATTCACTGAATTATTATTGCTTTTTTGTTTGTGGCAGATGGTTTGTATTGGGTCAGATGATGAGATGAAAATGCAAAGTTAGTTGTGGAAAACCGCAGGAACAAAGGCTACGTTTACTTGGCCAGTAATACACCTGTCTTTTTAATACACGTGTCTTTCATTCCACCAAACAATGGGCTTGGTGCTCTGATGATATTTTTAGGTAATAGGTGCCTAGACAATTTTATTTCTACTAGTGTAAATTGACACACCACGACCCGGAATGTCCACTAGGACTCCGAATCGAGCTGTGCTGGCCATCACCTGGAAGGTGACGAAGCCATAAAGTGATGATATGGAAGAATGCGAATAAATTTAAACCTAAAGATACCTAAATATCAGAATGCGCTGCGAGTGGGTATGGACCCATTTCACACGCGTTGTCAGAGCATAAGTAAGTACAGTAGTGTGGGTAAAGATCATACCCTCAAAAGTAGCCACCTGAACTAGGATATGCCACGAGTCCTTGTCGATAACGAAACTATGCTGCTAGAACCTGGAGGGGCGCAAAACCAAAAAACGTGAGTGGGCAAAAACAAAGCTTTACAAAATCATTTTGATATAAAAGTTGTAACCCCTCTCTGTAAAACAAGTATACTTCCCAGAAAATATATATATATATATATACGTACTAATACTGAAAACCATTAATCAACCAATCTCATCAACTAAGCAATGCCATGCCCGAATGAACCATAACCATTAATCAACATATACCAAATACCATCAAGTAATCAGGTGATATCTCATCTCAAATCATGCCGGCAATATATATATCAATCAGCCGGAGTCACCTCAAGTGACCTGTACGGCTGAATCTATGGCTCCTCAATCCAATCCTCAATCCAATCATCAAAAATCAACAATCAGTAACCTGCACCCATGACGGAACCACCTAATGTGGTCTGTACGTCAAGCTGGGTAAATACGCTATGTGCTACGATCACGTGAAGGCTAGCGACGTCTCGCAAGTCACCTACGAGTCGGAACCACCTAATGTGGTCTGTACGACAGGCTGGCACCTACCTTGGATCCAAGGTGAGCGTACGGTGCGGGAGGTGAACGATCACGTGAAGGCTAAGCCCGCAGGCATGCACAACCCCGATGTGCAGGTAATGAGCCATATAACAATCTCATCGATATCACCTTAATCCTCACATCACACACACACATACTTACCTGGCTTACCTGGCGCCCGCGGTGCAGCAATACATATCCACACAATTATATATAAATATAACTATGGCATTCGACATGGCATTCATTTCATAAAAACATTTTAAAACGCATTTCTGGGAAATCAATCAATTATATATATATATATATATATATATATATATATATATATATATATATATATACTGAAAACCAAAAGCCCACTCACCTGGAGTTCGCCCTACAACTCCCTAGCACAACCCATCAAGGCGTCACAACGATCGCCGCCTAGAAAAATCATCAAATCATACCTCAGAAATCATATCGATAGAATATATAACTTATATAAAACACGTCACTATATAGTTCGATCCGGAAGATCTGCAACTCAGATTTCCAATCCGTAACTTCTCAAGATTCACATTATGCTTCTAGGACAACATACTAAAATTTCGTTATGATCCAACGGTTGGATCTCCGCCAATTTCCAAAACCATGTGGCGATTAACCTTTTATTTTATAACTTACAAATCCAATTCGGGAAGATCCATGCAACGGATTCCCAATCCGTAAGTTTCCACATTCTTCAAATATTAAGTACTACCATGTATCCGAGTTTTGTGACGATCCAACGGTTGGATCGTCGATTCATATTTTTACCTAACCCCGAATCGTAACGATATTAGGTTCAATAATCAATCTACGTCATTCATTCACCAAAACTGAATTCAAGACATGAATTATGGCCTAAAAATATCATTAGTGGCTCACTGGCCACGCGCCGCCGCACGCGCCGCCTTGGGTGGCGTCGGCCGCCCCGGCTCGCCGGAAAATCCAACTTTCTCCAAAAATTACCAAAATTTGCAGAATTGAAGATCTCAAAGAGTAGAACAACTTTCATACCTGTGACCAAGTCCAATTCGGTCAAGAAAGGCTCCAATTTCATCAAAACCGTACGGAAACCCTCGAATTGGTGTGTTCCGATTCGACCTCCAAACTTGTTCCAACGCCTCCAAACTTGTTTGGGCTTTGTTCCAGACCTCAAGAGGATGCCATGGGTGGTATTAGTTGGAAGAGATAGCTTCAAATCGTGACGGAAAGACACCCAACCCGTGCGCCCCCTTTTGCACGGTTTTGTCCAAAATCAAGGCTAAATCTCTTGAAATTTGAGGTGTAATAGGAAGAGGGAAAGTCTAGATGATGTTTGGGAGTGGTGGCTAGGCTCAATTCGTCGGAAAAAGGGTGAAAATCACCGGAATTTGTTCCGGGTCGAGATCGGGTCATACGGGTCGAAGGGGAACCCGGCCGGTTCCTCCTTCTCCCCCTCTCTCCTTTCCCTTCTTTCTTCTCTTTCTGATTGGTCTATCCTTTCTCTCTCTTCTCCTCAATCCTCCATTTATTTCCCCTTCTCATCCTTTCCTTCTAATCTCCACCATCCATCCCATTTTCCTTTAAATCTGGGCCATCCACGTGGCACACCAGATTTAACTCCAAAAATCTGGGGTTTTCTAGAATTTATTTAATTTACTAAAATACCCCCAACTTCAAACGTTAATAACTTCTTCGATATAGCTCCAAATCACGAACCGCTTGCGCCCACCCGTCCGTAGCGACGAGTACTACGAGAGTATGCCAAGAAAACAAATCTTAGATGGCACGATACTGAAATTAACCTCAGTCGACTCACGGCCTCGAAGGGCAATTTCGTAAAATCACTTATTAAAAATTTTATATAATTGTAAAATCAGGGACGGACTGTCACATAAATGATATTCTATACTAATTTATATTTAAGTTTGGAATACAATGAGTTATAAATAAATGCCCTACTTATCATTGCAGTTTACCACTTGCTAGATGCCTAAACATTAGCAGATTCTAAATGATTTTTTTTTTTTTTTGCTACAACCTTGTAAAGTACAATATGGATGGATGAAGTGGAAGAGTGCATCGGATGTTGTGCGACCGTCGTACGCCATTAAAGCTCAAGGGACAATTATAAATGACGATAATAAGGCCATCAATGCTTTACGGCACATAATGGTGGACAATCAAACATCAACACGTGCAAAAAATTAATATAGCGAAGATGATAATGCTTTGTTGAATGTGTGGGCATGAGAGAAATGACAAGATTGAGAACGAGGATATTAAACGGTGGAGCTAGACTGCTGTTTGGGCTATCATCTTCATAGGTAGCTAGCTGTCTGGGCTAGATTTGCTTCGACAACCTCCAATGCTTCGTGGGTTCCACCACCTTCTTGGTTCTTCTTCTTTTTTTTGGTAAATTGGGTATGCATTGCCAGGGCAAAATGGTAGAGGAAACACCAAAAGCCCAGAAAGAGGCTAACAAACATACACAGAAGCCCCTTACAAGCAAATGAGTATTAAGGTGCATAAGAAAACAAGACGATCCACTTTATGCAAGAATGTCACCCCACAAACATTTGAAAACACTAATGAGAAAGAGGACAAGGCAATCCATCATTGTTGAGAATATGCACCAATGAAGATAGGGGTCTACTGACCCATGTGCCAACGCACATCTTAAGATTTTTAAATGACGCCAATATATCCTTTGCTATATTAGCTGATTTATCCAAGACCAGCAACAAACTTGAAAGGATTCTCCCAAAAGAATAATTTTCTTTAGTGTAGGAAATGCCTCCCAACTGCCATGATGAATGGACTGCTTTTCGACATAAAATGGTTTCCTTTGAATCTGATTCCACCAGCTTCGTTTTTGTCCACCGATGGATCTAAGTTTTGGAGAAAAAGGTCCATTTGCCTATGCATTTGGATACCAGTGGAGTTGCTCTAATTGATCACACCTTTCAACAGATTAGAGGTGCACAACACGACGATTTGATAAGAATCTTTGAAGATCCGTACTTTAATATTCATTTTTAATAGAAATGTACTGGCATTCCAAAAAGTTAATGTGTACTATTTATAAGTGTACTTTTATTGGGTTTAAAGTTTGGAGTGCACAATGACTTATTTGGAGTGCTACTAACTACACCTGTTTTTAAAATACGGGTTTTCACGACAGTATGCATGAGCCCAATTTGTTTAAAGTTGAGACAACATAACACGACACAAATTTTGGTGAGCTAAGCCAAGCACGACACGAGAATGTGGGATAGCGAGGACAAAGATTTTGGAAAAACGAGCAAACATAAACTTGACGACACAAATTTTTTAAAAGTAATTGGATAATCGAACCATCCCTTTATGGCATGACACACTCTTATAATATTCAATCTTGTGATATGTTGGGCTTTAGGTTTAAGATAAAACATATATGGGAAAGGAATAAGAGCTTTTATTTTTGTAGATCAAACCTTGGCCTCGAAAAGGGTCACCTTTCTTCCATCCTTGCATAGCTCGATATCAACTATTTTTCCTACTGTCTTCTACCCTCATCAAATTCCAGCCACCCAAACACAAGCGAAACCCTTGAGTTTTACCCCAAGGTCGAGCTAATACTATTGCTGCTAGAGAACCACTATACTATACCTTGATTGTTGAAAGACCTCTCAACTGTTAAAGTATAAGCTCTGTAGCTATAGAAAGATCGAAGAAATGATTGCTGGAAGTTTAAGTTTTGTTCTTAGGATTGCAAGATTTGTTCTAAGTTTAAGCTTGTAAAAGTTTATAATGGATGGTCATAATTATGAAATCTAGAGGCTGTAATCTGAATTTTACTTTGTACAGCACCTTAGTAAGTTATTTGCACAATGTTAGAAAGCTTGATGAAGCTCATGAAGTAACAAGTAATAACACATGATGGAAAAGTGGCAATATACCCAGCTACTTTCAAAGTTCAATGGATATAAGAGATGTTAAAGTGGTAATTTCTTTTATTTGCAATATTTACTTGCAATCTCATAAGAAGAAATTAATTGATTCAACTCATTTAACAATATGTAGCTCCAAGGTATCTCAGTTATGCCATGTACCGAACTTTTAATTTGAACCATTTAACACATCTCAACATGTGACAAATAGTTAGGGATGAAAAGTTGGAGGAAAGAAGATGGTTGATGAGGAAAAAATGGCAACAAATAGTTGGGAATGAAAATTTGGAGGAAAGAAGTTGATCACAAAAAAAAAAAAAAAAAAAAAAAAAAAAAAAAAAAAAGTCACCCAAACAAGTTTATCTTCTTCTGATGCAATTCTCAACTGGGTTCTGAAAGTAACTTATAAAAATCAATCAAAATCATAAATCAAGTCCATAAAAATCCTTGAAAAGCCATATTGAAATCCTTAAAAATTCCATATGAAATTTGTAGGAGTTTTCAAATCCTATCAAATCTATTACTTTTAAAATCTTTTAAAATCCTCCTAAATCCTAGATTGACAACCCCACTATTTACTTTATTTTTGTGATAAGAAAAGATTAATGGATAAACTATTTCAATAAAATTAGGGATATTCAAATTTAAATTTATTGTTAAAATAAAAGAAAAAATCAAATTAATTCCTTCATCAACTAGAAACATATTTCATGGCTACATGACCCTTGCATATTAGTTTCTATATCAAGATACATATTGCATAAATGGCTTAGCTGTGGGTATATTGGTAAGTTGCTTAGTTGGGTCCTAATCACTGGGTTCTATTCGGACAAAAATAATAGATGGATTATAGGCTAGAAAAAATAAGTTTGTAGGGGGAAGTTAAATTTTCAAAAAACTTTAGGTATGAAAGTTGAAATTTCACAACGCTTGAAGGCAATGAAGTGAGAATTACCGTATAATCAAATTAAGTACCTTTGCCAGATTGGGATGAGTTAGGATGAAAATTTTGTCACAACGAGCTGACAAAAATTTGGTGTGACTCAATATGGGTTAAGTCGGGACCTGTTTTTTAAGAAAAATGGATTGGGACGACAAGATCCGAGCATGGCTTGTAGCCCACTTAGTCTCATTGTACATGGTTCGAGCGCCCGTTGTACACTTTTACAAGTATATGCTATTTCAAGATCATCTACTATGAGGAGGTTCAATTCGTCGTCAGGTCTATCAAGAAGAACAATGCATCGAGAGCAAGTTGCGAAGGCTTTAATGAAGCATAATCCTTTCAAGAGTCTCTATACTCTCTTCAAGTTGAACTTGTGTGTGAAAGTAGATAGGAGAATGTCGCCTTTGGTTGTGGGGCAAAGTATGTAAGCTATAGAACCTGTGGAGGGAATCAAGGTTAGCTATTGAAGGTTGTGGCTCATCCTTATTTCACTTGACTTTGCTTGAAAATAGTAGATATGGATGTGGCAAAACTGTTTGGTTACATATCCTAATCATCGAAGGCTTAAACGTACTTTTATTGGATTTTAAATATAGAAAATTAGGAGTTCACAATGACTTATTTGGAGTGCCAAGCATGACATGAGAATGTGGGATAGCTAGGATGAAAATTTTGGCAAAATGAAGAAATGATGCCTGGAAGTTTAAGCTGTGTAGCTACAAAAAATCGAATAAATGATTGTTGAAAGTTTAAGTTTTGTTCTTAGGATTGCACGATTTGTTTTAAGTTTAAGCTTGTAAAAGTTTGTAATAGATGGTCATGATTACGAAATATAGAGGCTGTAAATTGAATTTAACTGTGTACACACCCTAGTAAGTTACTTGCACAATGCTAGAAAGCTTGTTGAAGCTCATGAAGTGATAAGTAATAGTACATATGATGAAGAAATGACAATATACCCATCTAGTTTCAAAGTTCAAGAGATATAGGAGATGTTAAAGTGGTAAGTTCTTTTATTTGCAATATTTACTTGTAATCTCATAAGAAAAAATTAATTGGTTCGGCTTAGTTAACAATATGTAGCTTCAAGGTAGCTCAGTCATGCAATGTACCAAACTTTTAATCTGAACTATTTAACACATCTCAACAGGTGACAAATAGGTAAGGATAAAAAGTTGGAGGAAAGATGATGGTTGAAGAGGAAAAAATGGTTGCGGATAGTTGGGGATCAATAGTTCGAGGAAAGAAGTAGATCACAAAAAAAAAAAAAAAAAAAAAAATCACCTAAACAAGTTGATATTCTTCTGATGTAAAATCTCAACAGAGTTCTGATAGTAACCTATAAAAATCAATCAAAATCATAAATCAAGTTCATAAATCATTGTACATGGTTCGGGCTGGCCCGTTATACACTTTAACAAGTTTATGCTATTTCAAGATCATTTACTTTGAAGCGGTTCAATCTGTCATCAGGACGATCAGGATGAACACTGCATCGAGAGCACGTTGTGAAGGCTCCAATCCTTTCAAGAGTATCTATACTCTCTTCAAGTTAAAATCTTGTGCGAAAGTCGCGAGGATAATGTCGTCTTTGGTTGTGGGGCAAAGTATAGAGGTTATGGAAGCCGTTGAGGGAATCAAGGTTAGCTATTGAAGGTTGTGGCCTATCCCCTATCACTTGACATTGCTTGACAAGAGTAGATACAAATGTGGCAAACTGCTTGGTTACATATCCTAATCATCAAAGGCTTAAATGTACTTTTATTGGGTTTTAAATATAGAAAGTTTGATGTGCACAATGACTTCTTTGAAGTACCAATCACGACACAGGAATGTGGGATAGTGAGGATGAAATTTGGCAAAACGAAGAAATGATGGCTGGAAGTTTAAGTTGTGTAGCTACAAAAAAATCGAAGAAATGATCGCTGAAAGTTTAAATTTTGCTCTTAGGATTGCACGATTTGTTCTAAGTTTAAGCTTGTACAAGTTTGTAATGGATGGTCACGATTACGAAATACAGAGGGTGTAATTTAATTTTCACTGGATACAACACCCTAGTAAGTTATTTGCACAATGCTAGAAAGCTTGTTGAAGCTCATGAAGTGATAAGTAATTGCACATATGATGGAGAAAGGGCAGTATACCCATCTACTTTCAAAGTTCAAGGGATATATGAGATGTTAAAGTGGTAAATTCTTTTATTTGCAATATTTACTTGCAATCTCATGAGAAAAAAATTAATTGGTTCAACTCAGTTAACAATATATAGCTCCAAGGTATCTCAGTTATTCAATGTATCGAACTTTTAATCTGAACCATTTAACACATCTCAACATGTGACAAATAGGTAGGGATAAAAAGTTGGAGGAAAAAACATGGTTGAAGAGGGAAAAATGGCTGTGAATAGTTAGGGATGAAAAGTTAGAGGAAAGAAGTTGATCACAAAAAAAAAAAGTCACCCACACAAGTTGATGCAAAATCTTAACAGGGCTCTGATAGTAACCCATAAAAATCAATCAAAATCATAAATCAAGTCCATAAATCATTGTACATGGTTCGGGCTGGCCCGTTGTAAACTTTTACAAGTATATGCTATTTCAGGATCATCTACTTTGATGAGATTCAATCCATCGTCCGGTCTATCAAGAAGAACAATGCATCGAGAGCAAGTTACTAAGGCTCTAAAGAAGAAGAATCCTTTCAAGAGTCTCTATACTCTCTTCAAGTTGAACTCGTGTGTGAAGGTTGCGAGGAGAATATCGCCTTTGGTTGTGAGGCAAAGCATGAAGGCTACGAAACCCGTGGAGGGAATCAAGGTTAGCTATTGAAGGTTGTGGCTCATCCCTATTTCACTTGACAAGAGTAGATGTAGATGTGGCAAACTGCTTGGTTACATATCCTAATCATTGAAGGCTTAAAGTGAAGTTTGGGTTTGAAGGCAAAAGCATAAAAGAGACATGAGTGATCTGTGGAAGCTTACAACTCAGAAGGAATGAATTGGAAAAATAAGGTCAAGTCTGGAGTAATTAAAGATAAGCTACTAAGAAATTTCATTGTTGAATACAAAAGGTTTCACCTAGAGATTCGTGTATTTGAAAAGTCAAAGCTGTTCGATGATGCAAAGAGTCGCCCCTTGTAAAATGTTCACAAGCAACATGACATGCTTCATCATTGCTACATATATGTCATGATTCACGAGGATGCATGTCTGAATTTGGAACGTAAAAAATTCGAGGGTTATGAAGCCAAGACGCCATCATAAGAAGAATTAAAACGGTACGTATTTTGACTTACTCTGAAAGGCATAGTCTTTGGATACTATCCATCCTTTAGGGGAACAAGTCTTTTCAGTACATAGTTAGGGGCAATTGTGGGACCATAATTTTCAAGGGTGGGAGTAAGGCGGAGTGGAATACAAATACCTTAGAAGTCTGGTCACGAACTCGACAGCCTCTGCAATGGAGCTGAATAAACAGAGCATTGATGCCACTATCATCCTGCTCCAGAATCAATGAGCGAAGTCCGATGACTTCATTGAGATTGACCATGCTTGTTCTACAAGATATGGAAACCTAATCCAGCAAGGAATCAATAGGTTTCCTATAATCTTGGAGTCCATTCAATCTAAGTATTGACGTGCGCCGCAAGTAGTTACACTCCTAAGAGGACATAATATCTACTTCCTATATATTCTCTAGGATTCTCCCGGTTTAATAAGGATTCTCTATCTTAAAAGGTCTTATCCTCAACTGGTATACCCTTTTAGAGTAACTGGTAACACAATTATTGCATACTTATTCTTTTGGCCACTGCTTGAGTCATATATTGCTTACTAATTTAATCGTCGGACAACTTTTGACCAGCACACACCCCCCCCCCCACCCCACCCCCCTCGATCTTTGGCTAACTCACGGGTTTTTGTTCTTTTACAAGTTACTCGGATTTGTGCATCTCCATCCTTCACGCCCGTGCACGAATTTGGTTCCAACATAGATGATATTTATAGAGTGATATATAGTATGCACGATTTCGACCATAAACACGAAGTTTCGTGAATTGGTAACAATGAATCTTGAGGAGAAACTTCTCCTTATCCATTGAGGAGCCAAATTAATTACTTCCTTTTCAAATCTCAGTTATCATTAACCCGACATCATGTACCACCCGAACAAGTCTCTATTGATTTCATAGCCCACCCCTCGCCCCTTCTCTTTCGTGTCTAGTGGGACTAATAATTTATAATTACTCAATTTTATATTTGATAAGAATGATAAGTGTTCTTCTTATATTTCAATTTTTTTTTTGAACAAGCGATAATTATTTATATTAAGGGTAGGAGAGTGGGTTAAGCCTCACAATGGACGAACCATAATAATGTGGTTCAAATCTGCATTTTGCAAGAATCAAACCTAAGATCTCTCACTTACAAGTGAAGAGGAAAACCACTAGACCGTAGTATTACGAGCTTTTATATTTCAATTTTAATTCTTGATATCTGATCGAGTGACCATAAATCATTAATCCCTAGCCGCTGGGTGAGCAAGACAACAAGACCAAATAAATCCAATACTTGTATGTACTAATTCATGCAATGGAAACCCTAGCTAGCTAGTAAAAAAACACCCCTCAGTTTGTCATTTCTCATGTTTTTTCTAGTGGAATTGGCGGAAGAATTTTGAATGTGTAATCCAATTTTGGCCCAAATGTTCGACAAAAATTTATTTATTTTGGCCCAAATGGATTTGGTAAAGTCTAGACGTGCGATTTTATTGGCGATTCTAATACCCTAATTTGTACAGCCAAGGAAACGTTACACCGGCACCTCCCAAAAATCATGCAAATTAATCGGTCACTTACCATTTTACCTTCAAGTTTAACGTAATTATGGGACTAGATTAAAGCTTCTGAGTTTTTAAAATAACTTCATGAGTCAACTTCGCACTCTTAGAAAGAAAACAATGGTGGAACGCTGCCTAATTGCAGCTTCTCTGGCAGCATTGGTGTGCCATCCAAGCTCCACCATCAAGTGCTTCAAACCCAAGCCAAAACCGGCATCCCCTCAACAAGAACAACCAAAAGACAACCCTTCTCCTCCGCCGCAAGGGGCAAAACGACGTGACATGATTGCCAAGGAGGTGCCCTCAAAATCCAAGGTAAAACCATGCCCCAAGGGAGGTTCTTCTTCGTCTCCAAGTCGGTCGAAAAAGAGCGCGAAGAAAACAGTCACGACACGGATTAATGCGGTCTCAGAGCTTGTCGGAGGAGACCCTTGGATCGGCGTTGTGGAGGATATTTTCCGGTGTAGTTGGGCGGGTGAAATAGGCCTCAAAATTGAGAGGGTGATGAGGGTGAATCATAGTTTGGATGTTCTTCATAGGTTTGAAGAGTATAGGAAGGTGGTGAAATCCAAGCATGAAAAGGGTCGGATTCTCAAGAGGATGGAGAGGTTGGTGGTTGATGGGAATGAGCTACTGCAATTCCATGGTGGCACCATTACATGTTCGCTAGGGATCGATGGATTCTCAAGTATTTGTCGTCAAAAATGCTGCCAAGTTTGCAGATTAATAGCCGGTGAGTTTTCCGGTGAAGGGTTGATGTCGTTGTTCGACAACTGTTGGAAGGCGCATGAGAAGATGAGCAAGGAATGTGCAGGGAAAGGAGTGTGTGCAAGTGCAAGGAAGGCTATTGTGATGTGCAGAGTGATTGCAGGGCACATTGCTCATTACTATGCACATGGACATGGAAGGTGGTCATTCATGGATAACGAAGAGGGCAAATTTGATTCTGTCGACTGGACTGCGGATCGATTCAGGGAATCGAAAGAACTCGTTGTTTTGAATTCGGAGGCAGTGCTTCCATGCTTTGTGATCATATATAATGTCAAAAATAAAAATCTTCCATGATTAGAAAGAATACCGGTTCTGTCATGTCCTTCTTATGACTGAAAATGCATATTTCCACAAGCAAAGTCAGATTTATAACACTGCATCTTTCATGATCTCCGAATTTACGAGTGTCATTACAACAAAGATAAAACATCCATGGCATAAAAAATGGGAGGCAATGATTGCTCCTTGCTGTTGTGACCAGTACTAGTCTTGAATGTTCAATGCCAAAGCCGTCTCAGCTGCTCATCCGCCAACCAACGTTGTCAAATGACTCAAACCAACCAGCCACCCAAGGGATCAACCATGTCTTGACGAAATAAGGGGATATCGTTTGGTCCAGCAGAAACATCGCGAGTAAAATGATCGCGAAAGAATAGAATAGAAGCCAAGGGAAGAATACTAGTATATTCAATATAATTAAAAGAGAAAAGCTTACCCTGAATCTGATTCATTGCAACTTCAAACAATGGGACTTGTTCATACTCATAATTAGACTGAAAATAGTGTTCTCGAAACATGGCTACAACCGTCTTAACTCTGAAGCAACCAGTCTCGAGGAACTGATAAAAAATTCAAAATAAAAACTTTGGCCAATGCCAGAGTTCAGAAGAAGTGATAGGGATGAACAATTCCGTCCTTTTGGAAGAGTGACTGACTTGACTTGAATAGTTTTCTCAATAACAATGAATCATTAGGGGATTTTTATAACTAAGGGGGCGCTAAACACACAATAAAAGGGTACTAGAAGGGAGTAACCATGTAAATAGTGGAGAAGATCACCTGAAACAATTACAAGCCCAAGTTTCTTGAAGTGAGTTTATCCCCATGCAAGGTAATCTTCCAGCAATCAACTTGAAATATAAAAACAGAAAACTTTTTGGGCACCACTGCAAATAAGCCCAATATCCGTTATTCATTCACAGAACGAGAGGAGAATAAATCATCTACAGCATGCACACATACATGTTTACTTTCAGGGCAAAGTTTTATCATCAACACAAGAGTTGTACCAAGAACATCTGAATAATTGAAGGTTTGAAGAAGCAGCTCAATTACCTCTCAATTTATCATCCTGTGTAATTATCCCAAACGTTTCTGCTGTTTCACAAATCATGATACCACTCACTCCAGTGTATGAAGTTACTTTACACTCGACAACTGCCAGTAAATAGACAGGGAACTACAGTAAGTACTGGCGGAGAGAAAAGGGAAGGGGAAGGCGTGTTTGACACTGCCAAGCACTGTGCACGAATCAGTTCAGATAGTTCAAATAGTATGTGCATTTCAACAGGGCAACGGAATAAGTTCATAATTTGATAATGAACAATGTATCCTCGAGCCATTTATATAAGAGAAAAAAATGAAATAACTTCATAAAGCCCTAATAATTCCCAAGATTGATTGACCAAAAAAAAAAAAAAAAGTTCCCAAATTTAGGATGTTTGAACATGTTGGAATTACAAGAAGCCATGGTACATGTTATCTAGTGTCATAAGAATTCATAATATGGCTTGAGGATGATTAGAGGTGAATAAGAACAAACAGTATGCACAATGTTTACATTCAGGACAAGAACGGGTAACCATTAATGAAACAATTAAGAAATAAACCTGAAATAATAGCACCGTGTAGATCTGCACTAAGAAGAAACTGAGCCAGCTGATTTTTCCTGCAGGATTGAATGAATGGCGGTTAGTTTCAACATCGAAGACCAGGGAAATGTAAAGCATATTGCCCCCCAAAACTAAGATGCAAGAAAGAAAAGATTACCACTAATTTAAAATCTACACAACTGTGAGATCTGCAATAAGAAAGATATACTCACCCAGTAGTTTTTAAGAGTTGCATAATATAGCCTTTCCACATCTCATGCATCGACTTAAATTTATCAAAGCTGTGATTCAAACAAAACTATTAGCGAACCATTCGTGGTAGGTGGCAAAATATAACTAGTAAAAACAAAATTGTTCAGATCTTATCATCAATCACAGAAGACAAATCTCTTCAGTTACTGAAAGAGGAATATATAGATGACAACCAGTAAAAACAAGCCATTTTGAATCATAAGCTTGGGACTTCAAGAACAGCAAAAAGAATTTGGCCAACATATCCTTATTTTTATTTACTTCTTGGAAGAAAAAAAAAAGTATCATGAATGGCAACATATGCTAAGAAACACAAAACTCACCTGTGAAAATCTTTAGGCAAATCAAACAATCCCTTCTTTTTTTGCTGTTTCATTGACATGTTCTTTTTAGAACGCTTGGAATGATTCTGCAGCGCCCTGGCACGAGAGCCAGTCAAAACACCACGTCCTTGCATGTAGTTATCGAGGAGGATCCAATTGTCAATTCTCTTGCTTCTGGATCCTTGCATGTACTTCTGAGCTGAGTCTCCACTCTGAAGAAGCTCGTGCAAAACCTTATCAACTTTACTCTCCTTTCTACCGCCAGAGACCTGCATTTCACAAAGCAGATCTTAAGCCAATGACTTAAAGCAAAAAAATTTCTTCCAACTTAATGAAAAAGTACCTCAACACTAGTTTTCAGCAGATTCTCATCAACAGATTGAGCTAGTTTTGCATATATTGGACCACTTTCATCGATATCTGAATAACGAATTACAAGCAAAACAAACACACAACGTCAATCATAGTTCTTAAATTAAATTACACAAAATATTTGCTTCAATTCACTAAAACTGAAACAGTACCTTGTGAATTACCCGAAAAAGTGAAAGCTCCTATCAAGAATAAAGACATAAAAATAAAAAATAAAAAATAAAAAATTGATTAAAGTTAAAATTCATATATGCAAAATCATAGAATAAAAAAATTAGATTAACTTACAAATCTGAAGCTCGGACTTTCACAAACCTTTCTTAGATGGAGTTGAACTTGAGGCTGATGTATTTGCTAAATTTGGTGAAGAATCAACAGCCAAAGAACTTGAGATGTGAGATTTCTTTCCAGCTTCCTCGGTTTTTGATCTCTTTACAGTCTTTTTTTTTATGTATATCGAGCTCAGCTTGGGCAGCCTCAAACCTCCGCTCCAACGCCTTCAAAGTGCGTCGGTGTTGATGGTCAACGATTGTCTCACCAGCCATGGCTGCTTGAAAAGATTAAGGGAAATTGACTTTAGTATCCCTTTTACAAACCCATCAACCGAAAGTAGCCCTGCACCCAAAATGTAATCTCTTGCTAGTAATTGGGACAAAGAGACAAAAGCCCAACAAAAAAATTTATTACAGACTATGATATCTATTTAATTACACAAAACTGAATCCCGTAAAGCGGAAATGATATGAAACTGAACCTTTGGTTGAATGGTCCGGTTGTAAGCCTATCATTTATATGTTTAAAATATATACCAAAGAAAACAAATCCTAAAGATGTAACAAGAGGTCAATCCCAGCAAACTCCCAGTCGTTCATATGCAGTTCTATGATTCAAAAGGAAAACATACACCATTTCAAAATCCCTTGTGAGCACTGCTACTTAAAATGCAAAGACCTCAATGATGAAGAAGAAACACTTTATATGAAGTAAAGGATTGCTGAAACTCAATTCCAGCTGAGAAGATAGACCATCTTCCATTCATGACCCAGTTAATGAAAGACAGGTAAACCAAAAGGGCAAGAACTCAAATATCAAGAAAATCATACCAGATAAAAAACCAATGTACAAAGAGTCTTACATATGTGCCTTGATAATAATAAGAGGTATATTTTGATAAACCATGATAATAAGAGGTTTAAAAAGACATCAAAATAAAAAATCAATGGAAGACGTTGACAGATAAGATGAACAAAAAGACCACTACAGAAATGAGCAATAAAAAACAAAGATGATAACTTTATTGGCAAATCCAACAAGCTCAAGTCTTAAAAACACGACTCGGAAGCAATTAACAGCAAATATCTAATAAGTAACTGAATCAGAAGAGCTGTAAAAAGAACACATTACAACACAAGATTTCAGAGAGAGAGAAAAGCATACTATTTAATAAGAGTGAAATCAACCAAAAATAAGCCTAGGAAGAGCAAGGACCAATAAAACCGATTGGTAAGCTGTCCTTTGGGAAATATCATATGGACCCTAAATTGAGCTATAATAGCTTGCAATGCAATTTCTTAAAAACATTATTTGCCCTCACACCGAAGTACAATTCAGTAAAAACCGAACCATTTGCAGAATCCTATCAAAATTTATATCTGATAATAAGAGCAGATTAAATGTTCAGCAAAACCTCACATATAGTTGAGAATGCAAAAGTGAGGAAGTAGAAAATGTATTACTATTCAACCTGCAAGTAGCACATAGACTATGGAGGGAGAGGGAAGAAGGAGAGGGAGCAGAGCTCCAATATGTTTTTTTGTATTGATTTCTTTCCTGTAAAACTGATCCTTTCTTTACAACCAGAGCATGAGCTTATGTATAAGTTTCCACTAAAACAAATTGCCAGCTGGCAATAAATAATCACTCCCTAATAATCATTTAATCTGCTAATACATCACTAATTCTGATCAAGATACAGGATCATAACAGGGGAGGCAATTACTTTGTCCAGAAAGCCAAAATCCTATCTTCCTACAAAATGCCGAAATTAATAAATAATCAAATTTACGTGAGGAGGAGGTGAAGAGGGTAACCTACCTTGGCTACGTCTAAGTTTGAAGCTTCTTCGAAATCAGACGACGTCGTGTCGAATGGTTTTCGGCGGCGTTAGGATATAGAGCTTGAGCAGCGCGCGCCAAGACGTTGGGACAGAAATTACAAAAAGAATATTATTTCCACTCCATACATTGAGGGGGCATTTTAACGAAAAGTTTCTGGTACTGTTTACTTTAACAAAAAAAACCATATTTTTACACTAAAAGGTCAATCTTGGTATTATTCACTTTCCCCTTTATTTTGTCCTTATCGTTAAAACTCAAAGCTTTCAAGCAATTTTCATTAGTTTTCCTATATTGAGGGCTTGTTTTAGAGAATTTTACCAAAATATTACTCAGTGTTTAAAAAACTCGTCTCAGAGCGCGCCTAGACGACCCTGGAGGCTGGACTACTGGGTTTTCACCTCTGTTTTGTGGGCGGGGTGGGCGTAGGGTGGCGTTGGGCAATGCCTAAGTGACTAAGGCGTGCCCAAGCTTTAAACTTGGGCCTTTTTTTCTTCAAAATCCATGTCTGTTTTTAAAATGCATTAGACTTCTAGTTTCAATGAAAAGAAAGAGAAAGTTTCTTTCTCCAAATCCTACGAGACAAAATTTAACTCTAATTCTTTTCTATTTTTTAATTTATTGCTCATTCAGATTCCGTCATTTAGCATTTTGATTAGCAAAGTTTTATTTCTCTTTCAATTCCCTATAATTGCTCCACTTAGCCTTTATTTTCCTTTAGATTCCCTATAATCATTGTTCCACTAAGCCTTTATTTCCTTTTAAAATTTTCTATAATTGCTTCAATCAGTCTTTATTTCATTTTAGATTCCCTATAATTGCTCATCTCAACCTTTATTTCCTTTTGAATTTCCGTATGATTGTGACAACCTTTATTTTCCTTGAAATTCCCTATAATTGTGGTCACTCACCCTTATTTCTCTTAAATTCTCTATAATTGCTTACAATAAAATAAATAATTTAACATTTAAGACTTTTTGACATAGTTTCTAAGTACAACTAGACTTAGTAATGAAAAAGATGATATTAATTTTGATTTAGTTATAATTATATTTTTTGCAAAGTAATATATTTTATAAACATAATTATATATAGTATATATTAAAATTTTAGGTACCGTGAGGCTTTGCTTCACGCCTAGGCAGGGTTATCCATGGGACGCCTTCGCCTTTTTATACATCGATATTACTTGAACTTAAAAGCATGTGCGCCAATACTACCTGAATTTTCAATTTTTATTTTTTACTACCTGAACTCTCTTAGACGCTGGAATTGACCACCTACCATTCATTTTCATTCATTTTTTATGTTAAAACATCTCAACTGTAAGGATATTTTCGTCGATTAACTTTATAGGGCTAGCTAGAATAAAGTGGCTCCAAAATAAAATTGCCCAAGTCAATATGGCGACAAAATTGGGAGTTTGTACAGCCCAAGTTCGACAATTCCCTCCAAGAAAGTTTGAAAAATTAATATTTGAATAAAGTAAGGTGAACTATACACCCATTTGTTGACCTACAAAAAAAAAAAACAAATCTTGAAAACTCACTGTAAAAGAAAGACCAGATTTTTGCATAATTTCTACACATGATATTTGTAATTCCATAAAGCTTAAAACCAATTTAAAACACACAAATTAAACTTGTTCTTCCTCAATTATAACATATAAGTTCTAGGAAATCAGGGCATATACCAAAACACCAAAATAAGCTTTAATAAGCTTAGAATGTTTGCAACATCTAAATTGGGCAAAACAAGTCTCTATCTTGCTTAAATCCAAGTCTCAAAACACAAGAGCATTTCATATATGGACATGCTCATATTAAACCCCAAATCTATTACATCAAGCACTTAAATCCTCTAGGATTTTCAAACCTTTCTCATCTTGGCAGGAGATCACTTGAGCCTACATATCTTGGTTGTCTTGATAGCCTTAGAAGAAATGGGTTCATCGGGTTGTGATTCCATTGGCATGCTAGAGCTTGGTTGAGTTGTTTTATTTTCGGAGTATGGTTGGCCTCTTGGCACTTGTAAAGTATGGCTGGCTTCTTGGTGCACTATTAGTTAAATTTACCTCGTTAATGCTTGAATTCTCATGGGAGTGTTCGTACAACAAGTCAATACATATGTAAATAATGATGGATAATCTAAGTCCCAAAATTCAACTAAGTGACTAATTAACTTAAGCAGTCCACAGGATGCAGATTAAAATAAATCATTGTTTTCTTAACTTACCTGGTAATACTGTTGGCATCTTCTTGTTTTATGACGCAACTTGTTGCGTCCTTCTTCCCCACAAACTTGCATTTTATTTTGACATTGAATGATCTTGAAAGCTTCGTTCTTATTGGTGTCGCCGGTTTCTCATCTGGCTCCATTCCCCTTACTTTCTTAGGCCTACTTGTAAGAGTTTTTCATAAGGTGAGTGAGTAAGAACAATCTATCACTTAAGGATGTATATGTAGACATACAAGTGAATGGACTGACATTCGTATTGGACTTAGTTGTATTTGTTTTCAATAATAGCCTCAAACTCGTTTACAGATCAAAGCTGTATTGTTTGAATTCCGCTGCATTTGTTTTCAATAATTTGATGTGTTTAGGTTTATACCATGTGCTGTGAAACCAGATCCAGAAAGGAAATGTGGTGTACAACTTGAAAAATAAAAATTGATTATTTTAAGATTTGGCTCATTTTACTTTTCGCATAGCAGCAAATACATGCAAAAAATATGAAGTCTGGTTTTCTTCCTTGGCCCTTTTTCTCCGTTTCTTTTCAAAATCTTGATGTACAGAAATGCTCATTCTCTATAACTTGAAAATGTATGAGACATCTTGATGGAAATACTGTAGGATGGGGTTGTTATGCATTCATGCACATGACATCTCTTTCATGCTAAGAACTGAGAAGATTGAGCTCAAATTAACTCTCAAACCTTTTCGTCTTGTTAAAATCATCCTGATAATTGATCATTGAGTTCTGTCTAGTCGTCGGGATAATGCATTGGTTGTTTGTTATTGGAAACCATAGTTTTGGGTTTGTCTAATGGACTATTGTAGGAGTTATTTAACTATGGCTCAAACTACTTATTATGATTTTGCTCTGGATACTTTAAATGGATTCAAAAGTAATTCATTTATCTTTTGTTCCAAAGGAATCACTTATGAAAGTCAGAGTGTAGTTTATATACATAAACAAGTAGATCTGTTTCCAAATAAATTTGTCTACTGGGTTCGTTATAAACTAATGTATAGTGAGTATGACTGACATGAAATTTCTGTGAAAACTTCTTGTCCAAAGGTGTTGTTTTTGCGTAAGTTCTTGGATTTTATGTTTGGCTATGCAAGAATTGTAAATTCATTAAAATATAGAAAGTTTCTTGCCCAAATGTGTGACTGGTTATATAGCTTACGTGTGATAATGAAATTATTATTCTCTCAATTGTCACAAATCTATGGATGTACAGATCATATTTCGTACATACATAGACAATTATCTTGCCCAAAGGTGTTAATTGGTTATATAGCTTAAATGTGAAGTGATAATGGAGCTAGTAAATAGATTATCATGTGGGAGAATTACTAGCTGCGTTTTGGCTAAGAAGTTTATGGTGAAAATTGAAGAAAGTACAAGAGATAACATCCGGTTCATTTTGACTCCAAATGATCTGGTTCATGCTCTAATTCAAAGAAATATGCAAACACTTATGTTAAGCCTAATAAGGTTGATTTGATTTGAGTTAAGTTAATGTGATCATATCATTTGCTTTAAGGTTATATTAGTATTGAGAATGTGATTTGAGATTATATATGAACTTTGCCCTACTGGTTATTGTGTTTATTATGGTGGTCAAGTACTTGTAAGACAAATTTTGGGTGTCGTATGGGTTTGGTACTCTTGAACTCCATATTTCTCAGTAGGTCTACTAATTTTGTGTGCCGTAGAGTTTAAAGATTGCTTTGGTTTGGCCAAATGGTTCGGATGGTCCATTTTATCATATTGTGAGAATAGTAAAGTTCAAGATGTTAACTTGTGAATTGGGTCATATGACTTTACATAGTTTTATACTAATGTAATCCTCATTTCTGCCAAATTTCCTTATTACAGTGATGATGATATATAAACTTTGAAATGTTGTCGAATAGAAGAAAAGAAATCACTGACGTTGAATGTCATGATTTCTTTTGGACTTATTATTAAGATGACAATTTGCCTTTATTGTTTGATGTTTTGATATTAGTAAATTTTCTTTTTGCCGATATATATACAATTTGCTGTATAATTGAGGGTGTTGTGTTGCTTTGAAAATTGCAAGTACATTGGTTTATGACTCCCAACTTGCTCATGTCTTCGAAATTCTTATTATTATTGTTGTTTTTTTATTATTAAATTGACTTGTTGGTCATATCTTGTTGAAGGAATTTTAGAATTGGGTATTCTAGTTTGATATCTTAATTAACAAGGTAATGGGACATTGATTCAAATGTTATGTTTGATAAGTTGTTTGGATATCTACTCTAATATGGGTTTTTAATTGTACTGCAATTACAATTCCATCTTGCTTCTCTTTTATAACGCTATCTCTGTATTGCACATGCTAAATATACAGTTAAGTTTTGATCTTTGTTTCGAAAGTGGTAGTTTGATTTGATCATGACATGATAATGATTGAACATTATTGAAATGTTGTATGATTGAGGCAATTTATATAAACGAAGAAAACTAATGTTAATTAATTTTATTTTTTTTTTACGAAAATTGGAATGAAGTTATTTGCTTGAGATTGATGTTTTCCGTCGATGTTTTTGTAGAGAAATCAATACGAAAATTGGAATGAAGTTATTTGCTTGAGATTGATGTTTTCCGTCAATGTTTTTGTAGAGAAATCAATAAAAGAATGACACGACTTAATGTGAAAAGGAAAAAGTGAAATTGGTTATGTCACAAACTTTTCCTCGCAACACATCCTATTTTGATAGACTTCTCTACCATCAACTTTTATGAAATTCTATCATGTTGTCGTACATAATGGATGGTTTACATTGGATTTTTTATTTTTTATTTTTCATAATTTTTGGATATGAAATGGAATTATGGTAAAATGTTAAACATGAGACTATGTTGCTGGAAGGTTGCAGATTTATGCATCAGATCCTGTTTGTGATGTCATTTTGATAGACCTACGTGACTCCTAAATTTATAAAATTTTAGCATGTTATAAATTAGGATGTGAACTCTAAATCTGAAAATTTTCACGAGCATTGGATAAAAATTATTTTTTGATGAATTTTTTAATCGCGGGTCTTTATTACATAATACTTTTAGTCTAGCAAAAAATCTGATGCCCATCCCATTTGAGATTCCTTTTTTTTTTATTACTTATAAAATCTGAAGAAAAAAAAAATTATGAAATTTTGTGAAATAGCATATTTATATGTTTACTTCACATCTGTAAATTTTCATGACGTTTAAGAATTGGATCTTAAATGAAATTGCAAACTAATAACGGCTTGCTATTTTTGTGACTTCAAATTAGTGATTTTTTATGAAATATTGTTTTCACTAGTTTGTACACATCGAAGGTACCAATTCTTAGAAGTATTTATTTATTTCACTGTGTAACTATTTACTATACTATTTCTCATAGTCTATTGAGTTTTAGGTGACATTGATTAAACTGTACGTGGATGGAAATAAGTATTGGTTTATTTTGTTCAAACCAATGATTTTGTTTGACCATCAATTTTGGTTATGGTAATTAATGTGTTTCAAGACAAAATTGATAAGTGGCATAAGTATACCAACTAATCATGGTTTGATAAGTGACATAAATATATTAATCATTTTGGTTACAAATGATTTTCTTTATGATTTCATGTCTTAGGCACAAGTGCATAGAATTTTATTTTTATTTTTCTACAATATATATATATATATATATTATGACTATATGTTAGTAACATGTGCTAGTGCATAATTCTATGTTGCCATAAATAGTGAGTGTTTGCCCATGTGGGAGAATTAATATATGTTGTTGACTTCACACTCATTGAATCTTTTTAGGCTTGGGGATTTCTGATTTCCTTGTGAGCAATAAGTTGAACAACAGGTTGATCATCACAAATTTAGTATGGAAATACTTCTTGCTGGTTCAAAATTTCTTATTGTTGAAGAGCTTGTAAATTATTCTGACTACTTGACTAGTTAGTATACTTGATTAACTTGATGACTAAGAAAGAAGCATTATGACTGGAAACTCGTCATTAAATATTTTGTGGCTTCATACTCATTAAATTACTCTGACTACTTGACTAGTTAGTATACTTGATTAACTTGATGACTAAGAAAGAAGCATTATGACTGGTAACTCGTCATTAAATATTTTGTGGCTTCAAACTCATTAAATGCTATTAGTAAATGTTGTTGGTAAATATGTTATGGGCTTCATACTTATTCGTCATTAAATATGTTGTGGCTTCATACTCATTACATGTTATTAGTGAATATTGTTGGTAAATATGTTGTGGGCCTCATACATTTCAGTTGTAGAGATAAAACTTAGGGTAAATTACATTTTCATACTTCAGGTTTGGGGCCTATTTCAATTCCTTACAATATCTTCAAAACATTTCACTTTCATACCTTAAGTACTATTTTATTTCAAAATAATACATCTGTTACATTTTCTATCCATGGATCCGTTAAGTGCTGACGTGGCTGCCACATATATGCCATGTGGCTGCCAAATGTGTGCCACGTGGCAAAAAAAAAAAATTTTAATTTTTTTTAAAAAACCTGAATTTTCTCAACACAACAAAACAAAAAAACAAAAAAATAAATAAAAAAAATAAAAAAAACCCATTATCCCTTCCCCTCAGCGACCCACATCCCTAAAGAACCCAAAAACCTGCAAGAAGAAGAAGAAGAGGAAGAGGGAGGAAAAGTGCAATCCCCACCTGCAAGAAGAAGAAGAAGAAGAAGAAGAAGAGGGAGAAGAAGAGAAAAAAAAACAAAAAACCATTTCCCCACCTGCAAAAAGAAGAAGAAGAGGGAGAGGGAGAAAAAGAAAAAGAAAAAAAAAAAAAACCAAAACCCATTTCCCCACCTGCAAGAAGAAGAAGATAGAAAAAAAAAAAAAAACAAACAAACAAACTGCAACCCAGTTCGCCCCAACCCCCCCCCCCCCCCCCCCACCCAAACCACAAGAGTTCCCCACCTGCAAGAAGAAGAAGAAGAAGAGGAAGAGGAAGAAAAAAAAAAAAAACAAAACTGCAACCCAGTTCACCCCAACCCCCCCCCCACCACAAGAGTTCCCCACCTGCAAGAAGAAGAAGAAGAAGAAGAAGAGGAAGAGGAAGAAAAAAAAACAAAAACAAAACTGCAACCCAGTTCGTCCCCCACCCCCCCTTGCTCGCGACCCAGTGACCAACCTCCCCTCCCTCCTCACCCCCCCCCCACGAACCCTGCGACCCACCTCCCTCCTCTTCTTCTTCTTCTTCTTCTTCTTCTTCTTCTTCTTCGAAAGGATAATGGGTTTTTTTTTTTTTTTTGTCGAGAAAATTCAGGTTTTAAGAAAAAAATTAATTTTTTTTTTTGCCACGTGACATATATGTGGCAGCCACGTCAATACTTAACGGATCCATGGATGAAAAATGTAACGGATGTATTATTTTGAAATAAAATAGTACTTAAGGTATGAAAGTGAAATGTTTTGAAGATGTTGTAAGGAATTGAAATAAGCCCCAAACCTCAGGTATGAAAATGTAATTTACCCTAAAACTTATGTTAGTTTGTTTTTGTTTTATCTATGGTTTATATGTTATTGATAAATGAGTATAGTGAAACAAGAAATTGACAAGAAACTTGACCACTCAGTACATTTGGTTAATCTGATGATTGAGAAGAACAACTAGAGGCAGATGTCACATCTCGGCCCGGGCGCAGCCACCTCCCGGGCTCGACTCCACCGTAGCACGATATTGTCCGCTTTGGGCTTACCATTCCCTCACGGTTTTGTTTCTGGGAACTCACGAGCAACTTCCCGCTGGGTCACCCATCATGGAAGTGCTCTAGCCCCCTTCTCGCTTAACTTCAGAGTTCCTACGGAACCCGAAGCCAGTGAGCTCCCAAAAAGCCTCGTGTTAGGTAGGGATGAGAATATACATTTAAGGATCACTCCCCTATGAGATGTGGGATGTTACAATCCACCTTCTTTAGGGGCCCGTCGTCCTCGTCGGCACACTTCCGGCCATGGATTGGCTCTGATACCAATTTGTCACATCCCGGCCCGGGCTCGACCATTTCCCGGGCACGCCTCCACCGTAGCACGATATTGTCCGCTTTGGGCCCCGACCACGCCTCACGGTTTTGTTTTTGGGAACCCACACGAGAACCACCCAGTAGGTCACTCATCATGGGAGTGCTCTCGCGCACTACTCGCTTAACTTCGGAGTTCCGATGAAACCCGAAGCCAGTGAGCTTCCACAAGGCCTCGCGCTAAAGGAGGTGGGCATGTACATATAAGGCATAGAGGATCCACTCCCCTGGGCGATGTGGGATCTCACACAGATATATTCTTCAATACTGGGAGAACATCTTTAATGTGTCTGGTGTTTTATGTTTTGATTAAGTAAACCGAATATAATTAATTTCTGTCCATACATGATTTTTGAATTATATGCCTTTTGTTACATTCAGAAAACAATTAGTTAAAGTCTTATGAATTTGTCGAATGTTTGATCGACAAAACTGACTAGTCTATTATGTATAATTTTCAGTTACATAAATCATTTATCTATAGTTGTCTCACTTAGAGATAAAGTCAGAAAGTTAGTAAATTTTGTTGACCTTGCAAATTCTTTTGTTGTAAATCCCATAATAATGCTTTATCAATGAGAGTAAAATGAATTTATTTCATTTTAAAAAGCATGTTTCGAGTATAGGACTGCAGCCTTTTGTTGATTAGCCTTGAAAGTAGGAGCAAGGTACTATGGTTATTTGATTCAAGTTTATGTTGATTTGCCTTGAATGTGGGAGGAAGGTGTTCAAGTTTATGTTCTGAATATTCAATTGTTGTTTCGATTCAATCTCATATTATTCACTTGTAACCAAAACAAGGTGAAGTTTTTGAGAGTTATTTCACTAATGATGTTGATCTTTGCAAAGTAATGATATGAAGTATGTCGTTTAACTTTATGGGACCAAGAGACATGTGGGAGCAATAATTGTACCATTGAACTTCCGTCTTAAACCCTTCGGTTTGCAACTTTATAATTGATGAGATTGGTTTTGTGATTTTAGAGTACGAATGCAAAAAGCTTGCATCATGTGTTCTAAAGTTCGAACTAATGAATCATTATAATTAGTTGAAAAGTCATATTTTTCTAATGTCAGTCAGTGATCACCTTTACTTGTATGGAACATATTAGTGATTAGCTTGATCATACTCATGTGGGAGAATTTAAGAGTTTTTCATAAGGTGAGTGAGTAAGAACAATCTATCACTTAAGGATGTATATGTGGACATACAAGTGAATGGACTGACATTGGTATTGGATGTTTAAACTAGTATTGAACATTATGGAGGGAAAACCAAAGAACTCAATTTCAAAATAAGAGGCAGTTACAACCTGTTGGAAATGGATAGAAACTGCTACCATGATAGGAAGAGAAATTAGAATCCTATAATTAAAAGGCATGTCTTAGCCTCTCTTCTTGGTTTAACCTGTTCATAAAGCTTGTCCTATTGAGAGCAAAACTTTGTCGAAACTTAGAGAAGAGAATGTCAGACTCTCCAAACATTCGTCATGCCTACATCTACAGGTACGAACTGATATCATTCTGGATAATTTCTGATTATATGTTTTGACTAGTAGAGTGTGGTTTAATGGCTTTATTATTTTTGATAGTGCTCAATTATGGTTATGCATATTATGCTTTCATTACTTGGTTGTTTATGATAAATAGAAAGCAAAATAGATAGAAGGTAAGTTGGTGTGTCCACAACTCTTGATTAGCCATAGGGCGAATGAAAGGTCCATAAACCTTTTTCCATGATCCCTGCCTTCTTATAGCAGTGACATTATCTTCATTTCTTCTACAAATGCAAGTTATTGCATGCCCACAAGGAATTTTAGTCAAGTTCCACCTTCAACATGTGCATATGAATGAGGTTCAGTTTGTACTCATATGCTTAGGGTTCAGTTTTTATAGTATAGTTGGTGCATATGAGTGGGGTTTAGTCAAGTTCCACCTAGAACAACTGCAAATTAACCCCACTTATATGCCTCACATAAGTTGTTAATGAAAATGTCACATTTTGGATCCTCTGTGAAATGTTTTCTGCTTGTTTAAGCCATTTGTATGCTTCATCATCCAATTATTGCAAACTGCTTATCTCAGTATCAAATCAAGGGATTGTTGTATCCGTAGTGGCTGCTCCCAATCTTGTCTTCAATTATAAGCCATTGCATAGTGCATTGAAGTTGTTGTAAAGGTGCCTAACTAACACAATGTCGACTTCACTTATTTGAGATAGAAACTTTATACCTATGGAATCATCACTTTGATTTTCATCAAGGTCAATCATCTGAAGGGAGGGCCTTCTTCCTTTGCATGCATGCTCCATCTCTAAAGACGAAGAACAACCTATGTAGGTTTTGGTTACACCTAGTCATCGCATCTGTAGGTTGCCTACGTACTCTGTTTCCAATGAACATCAAGCCGTCGTAGTTGACCTTTAGAACTAAGATGAGTATGGATGATGTGCTACTAGGATGAGTATGGATGATGTGCTAGAGTGTTGGCCAACACACTCTAGCACAAAGGAAGGAGATGGTTTTGGTTGTGGTGGTGGTGCTTTTACTTTTCTACCTTTCTTTCTTGTAAAGACTTGAGAGATAAAACACCAACTTTTTATCCTTAAAGAGAATGCATGTAAGGACGAGTGGAAGACAATTCTTTCTTTTTAAGAATGAGTAGGAGACAACCTTTTACACATGCATATTACAACTTGCATATGTAAAGAAGGCCTTAAACTTCTTGTGGAAGTTTCAACCTTTTCACTCTTTCTCCACACACCACCACATAAAAGCAAGTTGCCTTTATTACCATTTTGCATATTATTTTCCATCCAAAATGCGTATTAGGCAATTTTGAGCCACTAGTGCACTCTAACTTGAAATAAGCTCAATGGGTTTGGGCCCCATGGACCCGGCACCCCCAAAAACTATTTCGAGGCTCATTTTAAACATATAACCATCGTAATAATTAATTAAAATTTTAATTAATTATTTTCGTAAACTAATTAATCTAATTAGTTATTTCCATCACGATTTATCCTAGAATAGGATGTGCGATCTTTTATGTTCTCATTAACGAGGTTGTGAAATGAATTAGACTCTACTAATTCTTTTTCTGGACCAAAAAAATTATCTTTTAATTCACTTCTTTGTAAAGACAACAATGTTCGCCTTCAAGGATCTTATAGATCATGAGAGATGCATATTCGCATGTCATGGTGCCTTAGTCAATGTACTGATTACGAGAAAATCTAGCTATTATGTTGCAACTACAATGCAATATGATCATTCTCTAATATAATGTTCTTGATCACATTGGTTAGGCTATTTCATGTCAAGTGCCTAAGTGATCAACTCAAGATTCAACTCGATAGATTTGGAACTTTATTCCAAATCACGATGATTTGGCCAAAAACTTTTGAATCTTGTCGACGAGCATTCTCCTTCAATTGTGAAGGTTCAAGATTCCTTGTTGTACATTCACTTACCTCCATGATTAGGTAGCTTAACCCCAATGATGTTGTGGACACCCTCTCCTAAAGGAATGCCTTTAACATAATCTAAGATTAAGAGCCTAACTACAAGACAAATGTAACGCCTCAGGTTCAAGGACTAATTTGCATTATTGCAATGACTGAGGTCTTATTGACATGAGTATGTATCTAGTATACATACATAACATATAAAGACTTGACCGTGTTACCTACACACTTGTCTTAGCGACTCTCACTAATAGCTTGAGACTAACAATGAACGCAATCAAGTAATGATTGTATTAAGTATAGTGAAGTATTGTAGCCGGCCACGACCATCAGCACCAACATTAAAATCTAGGTGGTAAGTTTTCAAAAGTTTTACTTTGAGTGACCCCCCACTTAGTATTACGGTCTGGTGGTATTCGTCTTCACTTGTAAGTAAGGAGTCTTAGATTCAAATCTTGCCAAAGACGAATTTGAACCACATTATTAGGGTTAGCCACTCTCTCACCCCTTAGTGTGGATATTATTATTTGTTAAAAAAAAAAAAAAAAAGACGCCGCTAAAAGTCCAAGGGGTTTATATACAAATGGGTAATGTTAGGAAACTAAATTTGTAAACAAACTTTTGTAAACTAAATGTCATAGAAGTTGATGATTGAATTATTACTTAAGCGTTAATAAACGTACTCAATTCTATTAATGACACATTATTTAATTTATAAATTTTGTCTCTCTAATATTGCCCGAGGCAAATTACTCAAACAATACATTTGATTCACGAAGGGCTATCAGCTCTCTATGTACTCGCGTCCTTTCAGAAACCTTGTCAAACTAAACACCCTTGGATGAGACTAAATGGTTTGGGAAACATAACATTGACCCGAACTAACGGTTCGGATCGAACAGAGCCTAAAAGATTAAAAAGAACATTCCCGTGTCACCTGGGCCCCGCTATGTGCACTGAAAACCGTCAATTCCAGGTCGACATCGACAGTGTGCGCAGCACCGCCGGACACGCACCGCTCGAGCCGGCTGCCAGCCGTTGACAGCACGGCGTAGCAGCTGATGACGTGGACACATCCCAACCGTCATTTCCCGCTTCACACCAAAATGGGACCTCATCGATGGCTCTCGTCTTCGACTCTTCATCTTCAACCTCAAGCACCGTAAAGCGCTTTCCCGTACAAGTGCTTGCAGAAAACCAGCTATGGCGAAGGGCCGACGAGAACTGAACAAGTCAATTCCAATAAAAAGTTGAATGATTCAGATCAGAATTTTCAGAGAAGCAACAGTTTCAGTGTTGGGGAAAGCAAAAGCTAAAACGCCGCTGAGCTGAGGTGAGCAGTGGAGAGGTGCTTTTGGCTTTTTCCTTTTGATGCATTGAGTATTTATAATTTCTTTTACTTTGTCTGTGTTGGTTTCGATTCGTTTTTTAATGGTGGTCGGTTCGGTTTTCTTCTTTTTTTAGCAAAATTAGGAATAAACAAACCAAGCTTGAATTTCACGCTTGGAAAGTTGCAGTTTTGACATCATTGCCTCTGCAACTCTCTCTCTCTCTCTCTCTCTCTCTCTCTCTCTCTATATATATATATATATTTATTTATCTGTATAAGTATAAGCACATAGCTTTTACTCTCCATTGAAGCTTCTCGATGATTCTGATCTCTCACTCTCACTCTCACTCTCAGTAGACTGTGTTTTCAAATTTCAGCGAAATGTCGGAGGTGAGAGGATCGAGCTCGTGGCGGGACGAGCTGGCGAGTCTGGTGAGTGACTCGGGAATACGATACTCGGCGGCCGATCCTTCTGAGGTCTCCAGGCCGTCGTTTGAGGCGGGTTTCGCCTCCAGCGGAGAATTGGAGCAATCGGAGAGCTTCAAGGATCAGATTAAGGGATTCGCGATCGCTTGGGGCGAAATACTTGTGGATTTGGCAAGAGGCTGTAAGGACATTGTGGAGCAGAACGTTCTGACAGAGGACTCGTACATTGTACGAAAGCTTCAGAAGCCCTGCGCCAAGGCGTCGGCAAAATTGAGATACTTGAATGAGTTTTTGCCGGAGGATCGCGATCCGGCTCACGCTTGGCCGGTGATATTCTTCGTGTTCATTCTTGCACTTGCAGGTATATTGTGTTGCATTTGTTACATGTTCGAAGTTTGTTGAATTGATTGTGATAATTAAATAAGTATTTGTTACTCAGAAGACTATTAATTTACTGTCTAAGTGTTCTTTTGTGATAAACATTTCTGATCTGTTAAGGAATGTTTAGTGAGGATCTACACTTGTGATCTACATACTTTTTTCGGGTAAAGGTTTCTCATTTTTCGCGTTATATTTGGCTCCTGATGTTTTTGAGTTAGTGGCTCGAGTTTTGTTCTTTTGATACATCTTATTCAACCGTTGAACCATGTGTTCTTATTGAGCTCGAGTCTTTCCTCGCTTGATCAATGGATCATGAGTGGCAACACTTGATAATATTTGGAGTAGTTGTCATGCAGTTAGCAGAAGGTTAATGCTTAAGATGGCATAATTAAACTTTGCATGAAACCCTACTTCGATTTTTAAGTCCGTGATGCTATCATAGGGTTGCCATTTTTCTTTTTTTAATTTGCGATGCATAATCAAAATTTTGCCTCTGTGCATGCTCTCAAGTCTGAAGTCTCAATTGTTTCTAGGTGATGCAACATTGCTCTGTTGCATTACATTAAAATCTTATGAGGAGTTAACGAGAAAGGTGCTCTGCGATGCCTGGAGCCATGCTGCTAAGTGTTGGGAATCCTCTGGATATGGCGTGACTATATGAGTGGTGATATTAGCACTTGGGAAATCAACTTTGTTCTCATCTTTAACACAGTTTGGCTATATTAGTCTGCTGAATGGTGATAGTTTTGGTGCAATGAGTAAATAAAAGAAAAGATTATCCGAATCAGTCCAAACTGTTCATATGGGAGCGCTATAGATCTTCACTTCAATTCCTTGATGTAGTGGTTTCGATATTCTTATTTGGCCTTTTGTATGTATTAAAATTATGATTTCATTAATATACAACTGTCCTGTAAAAGTTGTTCTAGATTGGTCATTGTTTTTCTATGAACTAAGCAAGTGTTTTGAGTAGGATCTCCAAAACTTGAATTTCACTGCAGTATTCATTTGTGTTCCTTCGTGGTATGAGCGTGATATCATGTGCCTACCTTTCTAAACATGTGCAGCTATGAATGTTAATACCAAGAGTGACAGCTTGGTCCGATCAGTGAAGAGAGTACAAATACATCCTCCTAGTGCTAGTCACGTACTACTTCCAGATGGGAGACGATTGGCCTATCATGAACAAGGTGTCCCAGCAAAGAGCACTCGATTTTTACTGATTGCTCCACATTCTTTTCTTTCATCCCGACTTGCAGGTAAATAAATCACTTGTACTGCTAAATTATTTAGACGGTTAGAATCTTGGAATCCATAATATATGCTCTTGCTGAAGATTATATGAACTTAGTTCCCCCATTTTTTCCAATTTCTTGTTTTTTTTTTTTTTTTTTTTCAAAAGGTATACCAGGAATTAAGATATCATTGCTTGAAGAGTTTGGTGTCCGCTTGGTCACATATGATCTTCCTGGTTTTGGGGAGAGTGATCCTCATCCCAGCAGGAATCTTAACTCATCGGCATTGGATATGCTATACTTAGCCGATACGATTGGTGTTGACGACAAGTTCTGGGTGCTGGGCCACTCAAGTGGAGCCATGCATGCTTGGGCTTCTCTCAGATACATTCCTGACAGAGTTGCAGGTATATTACTCGTTTCTGAAAATTTATGGTCATGGTTTAATTTCTATTTGGGTTCTGTAGATGCTGAGCCTAATTATATTTAATCCAAACCTTATTTGATGCTCACCCTTATATTCTCACCACTTATCTAAAGAGTTTATCAGGAATAGCTGCTTGTGTTATGAACTTATGAATCTTGTGTGAACTTGCAGGTGCAGCCATGGTGGCCCCGATAATTAATCCCTATGAGCCAGGCATGACTAAAGAGGAGATGAAAAAGACTTGGGAACCATGGGTTCTGAGAAGGAGAGTGATGTATTTTTTAGCTCGTAGATGTCCAACATTTCTCTCCTCTTTTTATCGCCGAAGCTTCCTATCAGGAAAACACGACAGAATTGATAAGTGGTTGTCTCTCTCACTGGGGAAGAAGGTGAGCTCATTGTCATCTATCTTGAAATAGTCTGCAAGGTTGCAAAGTTTTTTCATCCCCACAGTCAGTGCCACCTTTAAACAGATTTCTCTGTTTCTCATTTTCCTTAAAGGCACGATCATGCCTGCCAGTATTTTTTTCTGTTGATAATAAGACTGCCTTGGGTAGAGTAAAATTTTCATGTTTTATGTCAATTTTTAAAACCTGTACTCCCAAGACCGTTTCGCAAATGTTCCAGTGTGTTCATTGCACAAGATGTCAATTTTCATAATTATGTGCAGGATGAAATTCTAATTGGAGATCCAAAAATTGAGGAATATTTGCAAAGGGATATAGAGGAGTCGATCTGCCAAGGGAGTATCAAACCCTTTATAGAGGAAGCTGTCCTACAAGTATCACGGTGGGGTTTTAGTCTGGCAGATCTTCAGGCGTGGAAACAGTGTAAACGAAGAGGATTTATTGCTTGGCTTTCGAACAGTGAAGCAGAATGCATGCTGATTGGATTTCTAGGGCAGATACACATATGGCAGGTTGGTGCATATATTTTTCCCTCGTATTGCTTGATTTCCCATCCAATGTTCGCTGCTCTGGTGTTTCTACTATGAATCTTGTGGCATTTTACTTTTGTATGCAGTTGGTTTTGGGGGGTCAGTTATATCTTATGCTGAAACTCATAACTGAGGACTTAAGAGTTAGAACTACTCTGATTCATAATGCATTCATTAACTCGGTGCGACTTGGCTTGAGATTTTTGTTAATGACATTTTGTCTAATGAATATTGTACAGGGGATGGATGATATGGTAATCCCACAATCAGTGACCGACTATATAGCACGGGTTTTACCTGGATCTTACTTGCATAAGCTCCCAAATGAAGGCCACTTCTCGTACTTATACTTCTGTGATGAATGCCACAGACAGATCTTCACTACCCTCTTTGGAAGCCCTCAAGGTCCAGTAGTTGAAAAAGTGGATATAGATACAACACCATTGAAAGGCAACTCAGAAGAGATATCAACTAATGCTTGATTCTCTCACGACTTACACAGCGTTTCTGATAATTGGTTCTTATTACCTAGAATTCTGATGTAAATGTCATAGAATAACCACAGGATGCTCCTCTCCTCAGCGGAGCGTGAAGTTGAGCTTGAAAAGTTCTGGAGGATTAGAGCTTTTGATGCTGCGAAGGAATGGTGCTGCAGTTTATATGAATTTTGTTTCTCCTCTGGTGGTATGGTTTTCTCACCATCCGTGCCCCACGTATGTTGTACCAACAAATATCGAATCAAATGGAATTATAGATTTGGAAGTTGTTTCTTTCGTTTGGATTTACAAGTCATACTAACTTTTTGTATCTGACTGTTAAACATCAAGGCCACGAAAGGACAAACGACATACCGTTTTGGTGAGTTCCTGAGGACATGTGCCCCAATTGTCGTTTGGTTTTGCAGATTCTTGACAGTAATAAAAAGTGGAAGCTTTCAGTTTTCCAGTCGGACGCAATGGAGAATCTGAGGTGATTAAATTCTTTTGCCCTCATACAGGTTAAGGTTAAGTCGAATGGCACAGTGAGTTAGCAAAATAATACAAGACAATGGGGTAGTAATTATTCTTTTATTTAATTGTATGTAGCACTCACATCTTTAACGCCGATTACCTTGTTGAAATTGAAGGATGTGGAGACGGACTTTGAAATAGTCTCGCCTCTCGGCAATCAGCTCACCGGAATGCAATGCTCATCGGTTCGATTCTGATAGCCTGACTTTTCTCCACTTGCCGAGACTATTTCAAGGTTGCCACGAAACCCCTCAACTTCGACCCACTGCCTCTGCTACTTTTGAACCCCTCTCCGGAGCTGATGCCAAATTCTGTGTCCCACCTGTCGCCAACAGAACCTCAGCTGCCCAACTTTGCCCCTATGACCTTGGCTTCAGCCGAGGCATGCTCGGAATTGACACCTTGTCGTTCCTGTCGCTATCCGATCTTGAACGAGTGTGAATTGGAGGGTGACACGAACGAGAAGGTCGGTTCCGAGCATGCTGTGGCTGAAGCTAAGGTCATAGGAGCATGGTTGGGCGCCTGATGATCTGTTGGCGACAGGGGGACACATACTTTGGCATCTGATCCATGGAGGGGTTTAAAAGTAGCGGAGGCAAGAGGCTCGATATTGAAGAACTTGGAGATGACCTTGAAGCAATCTTGGCAGTCCGCTGACTGCACTTAGGTTGTTGGCATTGAGGAAGTGAGTGCTAGCATTGTGGGGAAGCGTGGAAGCTCTATTCGGACCTCCACAAACTAAAACAATGAAATGATTGGTTTGATAAAAGCGGCCGTGGTGTTGGTGGTGGCGGCCAATTGTGGTGGTTTAAATTGGTAGTTGAATACTGAGTGGTTGGGAGGCAATGACACTGAGAAGATTGGTGAAGAGGAAGAAGGTAATGATTAGTAGTAAGAGATTGGAGGCATTCAATATTGTTGTTGTTGGCACCCGATCTGAAGGAGATTGTGTGAGACTAAACTTATCAAAAATATAAGTTAAGAGATTAAGCTCATGAACCACAAATTTATACAAGTATTAAATCACAATTCAATAAACATAATGACAAACTAATCCGTAAAAACAGTAGAAGAAAAGCCAAAGCAGACTTCTAAATAATGCGTCTTCTCTCTTGCAAAACCAAAAGTACTCAAACTAACAATAGGTCTTAGTTTAATATTGAGCATACGTTTTGTGAGAGCAGTGGCCACTATTCATAATAGATTAATCCTAATAATTCTCCTATTATAATCACCATAGGATTCGAACTATGAATCCAAACATATTATGAGTGCATCAGCAAAATAGACTTCCAGTCCAACAAGCACTAGGATAATCTCAATTAAATCCTACAAGAATTAAGATAGTTTTAAGCTTTCTAGCAAGACTTTTCTATGTCAATTGAAACACTACGACCGACCATAATATTCAGTTTCATACTCATATTCTAACATTCTCCCACTTGGGTATGAAATATATTAATCACACAACCTTTCATATTCATAGAAGTGATCACCAAATCTTTTGGATAACAAAAGTTTAACCTCACATACAACTTACTAATGCATTTTAAAGTATTGAACTTAAGAATCTTTTCTGTTACATCGCATAATTAACTTAAAAGTCACAACATACTTAATTTGCACTTTGTAATTATGTGAACCAATATAGCAAAACCAAACCAATTTGCTCCCACTCATCTAGGTCATACTTAACACAACCAAGTTAAGTGCAAATTAATAACAACTATATTAACAAAATACAATGAATGACTAATCAGAATTCATATGGAAACCAAATTCGTTTCCTTTTGAATGCTAACCGACAAAATAGGATCATTCTCATTACTTAAACAAATTAAGTAACACAAATAATTCAACCAATTGCTCCAATAAAACCATAAACTGGTTTTTAAGCATCCAAATGAATTATTATGGTCAGCCTAAATACTCTTAGCCTTATGCTTACATTCAAACATATGATTCTCCCACTTAAGCATAAGCATAATGTACTGCACAACCAATTAAGAAACGGGATATATGAACCAATTGGTTCCCGATTCTTCACCAATTGCATAATCTCAGTTTAGTTATATACACGTAAATCATTATGCAAACAGTTTATGTATCAAAAGATAGTCACAATCCATTCAGAAAAATGTATCTCATATAAACCCAAAATCACCAGTTTCAACAGCGATCAAAATCAGAATATCCATCGAGCAAGATCAACCAAATCTTGATAATGTCTGGATAGAGTATTTATCAATAATAGCCAAAATTTGACACCTCATTTCATAAATGTCACATTTTATAAAAACTTTCAAATATAGCAAAAAACTCATGTGAATCAATAGACCTAAATACCCTCAAAATCCCAAAACTTATTTACACAGAAAAGCCAAAGCACTTGAATAGATATCCTCTACATCATTGTTCAAAATGCGAGGCTGCAAGGACAGTTGGTAAACGTCGTGGAGCAATTGTGGGTGTTGTCCAACTATCAACTAATTGAGTACCGACTTGAAAATTTGTTGGTCATGTCTGAAACTCAAACTCAATCGTAACTATTGATATAATATCATCACAACAAAATATTATTTGTATAATCATTTTCATAGACGTGATATTAGTTGAGGATTCTAACTCATTGAAACCAAATTCCAATCTGACTGTGCTTACGAATTTTCCTTAAATTTGTTGGATGTCAAGGATTTAAAACCATAACAGTTTTCACAAGAGGATCATTCCAATTAAATTCGTGCTTCTCTTCCCCGCAAATCTAATTAATCTATAAACCCATTAGCACGTTCAAAATTGTACCAGATCTCACAAACCAGTCAAAACTAAACAATGGAGTGAGGGTGTGCGAAAATGCTGCTATCAACAATGGGGCTAAAAATATTAATCCATGTGCATAAAGTTTTAAATTTTTAAACATGAAAATGATTGGGAAGTTTAGCAATGTTGCTGCTCATATATATGTGTGGTGAGATTTTTGCCACTAATTTTTATTTGGTTTTAATTTTGAGGGTATTTAGGTATATTTAAATAAGTTTTCTATTATATTTGAAAGATTTTATAAAATGTGACATTTATGAAATTGGATGTTAAATTTTGGCTATTATTGATAAAAACTCGTCTGAATATATATCACAACAATATGTCTTGATTAAAACGAGATAATCAAGACCACTATTTCTTTTGGAGAACTCAAAATTCATCTTCAACAAAAACATAATAGCGGAAGCATGCATCATAAATGAAATCACAAATATACATATACAATAAGCATGCATCTTAAACTCCATGATTTTCACAATACAATAAGCACATTTTTCTTATGAATTCATAAATTAAATCAATATGCATTCGGCAATGTCAATTTGTGTTGTACAAAAATATAGACAACAGCTCACATAAGCTAATTTGTTTATCATCCCTGTATATGGATGACACAAGCTAATTCTCAAAATTTACAGCTTGACCTATATAATCATACAAGTAAATTTTTAAAGCTAAGATCAATATATATCACCACAAATCTAATTTGAGTCAACTAATGAAAATAAGATCATTACAAAATAAAATCCAAATTACACCAATGAATACAGATCTGCCATATATGCACAATAACGATTCTAGCAAAAACATATTTCACATATATATGTTCACTCATCCGTTCATGTATTTTCTTGTATGCATGCATCAATATGAAGAGAAACTTATGCAAGTTCTATTTGATATAGATAAAACCGCATGCCCATAATTACAACATCTCACGAATTGATAAAGGAATCTGTCACATACTTAAAACTGTAATAATACCGTAAGCCTCAAATTCCATCCCAAACTAATGTTAGCATAAAACCCAAAAACCAATTGATGTATTCACAGGAATTGATATTCGAAAAATCTATGGATGCTCATATATTTATCTTTGCTTTATTACAAGAAAATAAAGCAATGCAAAACTCTTATTGATCTTGTAATTAATCAAATGCCAAAATTGTATGGCAAATCAAACATGGAGATATCATGAGATTTTTTTTTTCTTTAAACAATTAATGCACAAATGCTATCTCCATATGCATACAGATTTCATTCATATATGCTATTATATATAAATCGCAAAGCAATTGGCATCCACTTTATATTGCATTTGTATTTGTTGCTTTATAATACCTGCCGACTTATATATGATATGCAGTCAAATTCATTCCAACCCAAACTTGATATAAATCAAACCCATTGAAAATCAGGAATTGACAATAAGATGTGCATGTGCTGCTTTCCGCAATTAAATATATTGATATTCATACATGAAACAATGCATAACCATAGACTCTTTAATGAAAAATAGAAGAATATATATAGACATACACTATTTTATTTATGCAGCAAAAGATGATTACATACATCTTATATAAATCACAAGTTGGCATCTATAGGGATTTGCCAAACCAAAATCATTGTCAAAGTTATCGGCCAGAATCCCGTCAACACAAATTCTTCGGAAAAAAAAAAGACAAATTATGAACGTTAATATCTCTTAAACAAACAAACAACTTATTAATGTCTCCAAATCAAGATTTCATCTTTTATATTTGGTCTGTACAAGGCATATTTTATATGCACATCTTCATTATCACATTCATTAATTCAAACCGATTAAACCCACGAAAAGCCATGGATAATTGACAGCAACAATAGCTTATGTGCTCACAATCCATAACCACCCCATGAATCCTTGATTAATATTATAAAAATTCATCATCATGGAATCAAATTCACAGAAGAAAAGTTAATAGCCATACAAAATTAATAGATCAATTCTATCAAATTGAATTCAACACTTAGCCATCATTCGTTTGGCAACAACTGTACAAATTACAAAACTGTATCGTGGCAAACATGATATGCATACAACAAACTTTACAGATTTTCTCACAAACTAAGCTTGATCCGTGCTAAATTACCATCATGCCTTTTGCTCTTTTAATACTTTCAATTTGAATTCAAGATCAAAATCTTAGGCTTTGATACTACATGTAAGACTAAACTTAAAAAAAATATAAGTTAAGAGATTAAGCTCATGAACCACAAATTTATACAAGTATTAAAATTTCAATTCGATAAACACAATGACAAACTAACCCGTAAAAGTAGTAGAAGAAAAGCCAAAGCAGACTTCTAAATAATGCAGCTTCTCCTCTCTTGCAAAACCAAAAGTACTCAAACTAACAATAGGTCTTAGTTCAATATTGAGCGTACGTTTTGTGAGAGCAGTGGCCACTATTTATAATAGATTAATCCTAATAATTCTACTATTAGAATCACCATAGGATACCAACTATGAATCCAAAAATATTATGAGTGCATCAGCAAAATAGACTTCCAGTCCCACAAGGACTAGGATAATCTGAATTAAATCCTACAAGAATTAGGCTAGAGCTTTCTACCAAGACTTTTCTATGTCAATTGAAACACTACGACTGACCATAATATTAAGTTTCATACTCATATTCTAACAGATTGTTATTGTTTTACTTTGTGGACGCCCAAATAGAAGAGAATTTTTTCAATCTGTTTGTATTTATACAAATTTTTACAACCGTAGCATTAAGGAAAGGCTAATTACAAGGGATTCATACTAAACTAGGAAACCTGAATTTACAAGAACCTAAATACAAGTCAATACTCCCCCTCAAGTTGGTACATATATGTTACACATGCACAACTTGTCAAAAAACCTTACAAACTTTTCACTTAAACTGCCTTAGTGAAAATGTTTGCTACTTGATCTTCTATTCCAATTGTCCGTACTTCAATTACTTATCTTCCAACTTCTCTTTAAGGAAAAAAACCTGTCAATCTCAACATGTTTGGTCCTATCATGTTGCATCAGATTTTGCACAATGTCACGAGGAGCTTGATTGTCACAGAATAACTCCATAAGCTGACTATGTTTAACCCTCAAATCTCGTAACATAAGTTTAAGGCTTAAAATCTCATCCCAAGCATCATACCTCTATATTCCACCTCTGAGCGGGACCTAACAACCACATTATGCTTCTTGCTTCTCAATGTAACAAGTTTGCTTCCGACAAAGGTGAAGTAACCTAATGTCAAGCGCCTATCATCAGTTGAACCCGCCTAGTCAGCATCGGTACTGAAGAAAATCGCTAGGGAGGAGATTTTCACAAACCCTATTTAGCTCTCACGTACCTCTCTTTATTTCTTGCTATTGGATTGAATAAATTAAAATAAAAACAACATAGATGATTAAACACGGGTGTGTGTTTGTCATTTTCCAATCGCAATTCTCAAATTAACACTTGCATCATCTGTCATCTCCAAAGTTTAAAATGACTCCTAGCAGTAATTCAAGGAAAATGGTTATAAGTCGATAGTGTTGTGTAGGGGAAGAATTGTATGTAGAAATCACACCCTGTAATCTAATTGATAACTATGAGATGCATCCACTCTAAGAGAAGTTCTCATTTTTTTTATTTTTTTTTTTAATACATCGATATTTTTACACTAAGAAGAGGGAGAGTTCAGCAAAGCCACACAATAGGTAGCCTAATTTGGTATCAAATTATCATGTAATGTCACCGATTACATGAGAGTATCTTGTTGGACGTTGGACCATAATCCAACGGTTAATAGGTCTACACAATTAATTTAAGGATTGCTTGGAATATAAATAAGATTAGGATTTAGTTAATAGCTATAGCTTGTACCCCAAGTAAAGTTAATAGATTCTGGATTTCCTTGGGGAATAAGGGCTTCTAATTCTATCCTATTTGGATTGAGATTTGGTGTATCAGTTATCCTTGGACTACAAGTAATCCTAATGACATTATTATGGGAAGATTCATTAGGGTTAAGTCCATATAAATTCAAGAATAAGGTCCCTGTTCACAACACAAAAACTCATATTTCGGCAAAAGGGGTAAACATGGTTCTTAACCTATTAATTTTCTTTTTTTTTTAAAATTTTGTTGACATAGAGAATTTCGGGAATGTAAATAGGCATATATATATATATATATGTGTGTGTGTGTGTGTGTGTTTCGGTTTTGGCTTTCAGTTCTTAGTTTGAATGTTGATAAAATTCATGGGAATGACATATGGCATAGTCGCATAAATACTACATAATATGATGGACTAACATTTATTTTATCATGCTTGTATTCCCGGAAAAAGGAAAAGTACACTGCCTGATTAGTTTTATCATTATTCAAGGTTATTGCATAATTTTTTAGCAACATGGAGAATTTAAGATGTTAATAAGCATTAAGAATATATGTGGCAACCCACAATTTGCTTTAACATATGGTTTTGACTTGGTTTCCTTGTTCAAATTTTTGATAAATTACTTTTTGGAGATTCTCGGTACTACTAATGTATATTGTGTTTCAAGTTTTTGGTTAGTTCACATACATTGTAAGTCTTGATATGTGTATAAATAAATATACAAAAAATCTGATAGCATGAAAATGGTAATTTAAAGTGATTTTGATTACCTTTTATTCATTAAGTTTATGTTATATGCTATCAATGGTACTTGTAGCCTTGCAATTCATATGCACATAATAAATTTTTATGTTTGCTTTCAGTGATATACATTATTTTTTCAAGCATGATAAGTCCGGATTGCATTCGGTGAGGTATGCATATGGATAATCCATGTCTATTTCAATGGATTTGAATTAAAAGGTCATAGCCATGTATATGCAATGACTTAGTTTTCAGCTTCGATTATTGATATTTTATGACCTTGAATATATATTGCTTATGTTAAAGCCCATGCTTTGGTACTATGAGTTAATTAACTATTGTGACAATAGCATGCATACTATGTTATTGATCTAATATCATGGATATGTATTGTTGTTGAAATTGGCTAAAAGAGGGAAAAACCTCGTTATGAAAATTAGAGGACACCTCTGATCATGAAGTCTGCAAGATTCTGTATATCACATATGTGATAGTGTTGAAGCAATGTATGAGACAACTATTGTTGCAAAGCATGTGAAATCATAAGTTTTAGATGTAAGTACATCCCTGCGTGTCCAAATCACTTTTGTTTCATGTATATATATAACTGTTGTATTAACATGCTAGTTGAAACATATGACTAAATGCATGTTAAAAGGGTACCTTACAAAATCAAGGAATATATCATATTCAACTCATGAGTTATATCTGAAATAAGACATATATCAGGATTTAATTTGGTCTTCAAGCTCACTGCTACCCAGATTTTGTTTGCAATTTGTTTTATAAAACTAGTATCTTCTCACAATATGTTGATATGCTACTGCATGCTCAATCTCTATTTGGACGAGTTAACGTTTTCAATTTAATATATATGATCAAACCAAATAATTGATATAAATAACTAAAACTGGAAAAATCATTCATATATATCAATATTTGGTTGCCTAATATTTTGCAAAAATCATGCTAGAATTACTTTCAATTTTTCAATTCTATAGCAAGCTATTTTTGTTATCATGCATGTATGGAACTAATGCATGGTTAAGATCCTGGATGAAATTAACTTCACATGTTTTAAAATATTAGGTCTAATTAAAACCGGAAGATTGTATGTTTTCTCTAACTTTGCTAAATAAGCATGCTCTTCAATTGAAATTTTTATTATTAAGACATGCTAAAAGTTATCATAAGATCAATATTTTTGAGATGTTCTTGGGTGAATGGGACATAACAAATCCGTTCCATTGATTCAAGGGTTGCTAAAAATTCAAAGTTTAGTTGATCGAATTGCATTAATAGTCATAACAATATGACTATATCCACAAACAAAGGTGTGACTAGTCTTATTGATTCGATTACTAGTGACTTAGTGTAAAGTATGGATTATGTGAAGCCTGTGACAACTGATTGCCAAACAAAGGTGGATAGTTTTCATGTCTATATTTTGCTCACATGATTTATATTTTAACACTAAAAACTGATTAAGCTTCAACCAAACAAAGGTGCAAGTTGTTTCAATTGTAAAGTCTATGGGGTATTTGTTCATTTGTGAATATAAAGTCATGGTAGTTTTATGTTTTAAAGTTATGAATGCTTTTCATACGAGCCCCCTTAAATCCCATATTGGGATCGATAAAGCATGACATAAAATTTGTTTTGGTCTTAAGGCTTCTTGACCAAATGTAATCTTCATTGGTTTAAATTAATTTTTGAATCGAGGTACACGTTTGATTAAATTTACCTTAATTCAGTTCAAAAGTGGCATATTGCAGCGTATGTAGAGATGGTGGTATATTTATCTTGTTAAAAGTTTTGGATTTCTTCAAGATTGGCTGTGTAATTTAATGTTTGTTATGTGTTGTCTTCTCTTCTCAAAATTAAATGGAGCATATATCGTTGAACACATAAAGGATAATCACAAATTACCTAAGGTACACATTGAAATCTGCTGCTATGTTGTTTATTTGCATATCTTTATGGTCCAAGATTTATTCATGATAAAGCTATATGTTGAAGTAGACTTCTTAAAGCTTCTTTAGACACCAAAATTACGAAAATACATGAATATTGAATTTTTGGTGGTTTTATCAAGTTGACATAGATGCACAGAACTTTTTCTGCTGGAATACGCATTTCGAAATTAACAAACGACTGAGACATTGACCACCAAATGACTTGAAATTTGAATATGTTCTTCATATATATGTCTATTTTTAGACTGCAAAATTTCGTGATTTGGGTTGTGTATTTTATTTATAGGGATTTTATCAGTAACCCGTGCTAAGTTAAAAGTCTAGTCTGGCAGTTTTCATTGTTTCAATTAAGTTTAACAAACGAATGATTGAATGACATTGGATATGTTGTTCATATATATGTCTACTCATAGACTGGAAAATTCCGTGCTTATTGGTGTTGTACTCTATTTATGGTGATTTTATTAGTAACCTGTGCTCAGTTGAAAGTCCAGACTGGAGTTTTCATTGTTTTCTTATATGTCGAAAAATTTGAGCTATCTTTTAGCTCTAGAACAATTTCATATTCTATTTTATAAAGTTTAATGTCTCTTGTATAGTCTATGTGATTTTGGGACAAATCAATTATACGTTAATTATGTAATTCCTCAAGTTGGAATCTTGGTTTTTGGTATAGTATACTACTTTACTAATATATTTTGGAAAATTCTATACTAGTACAAATAAAAATATATTTTGCATTCTCCCTAGAATTTTAAAGTCGAGTTTGTGGAAAAAAGATGCATGCTATAATTAAAATTTTCTAGATTTTATTAGGATTGTCCAGTTTTCAATCCTATAATTGTTCCACTGTTTGTTTTCAAATTTGTATGCATGTATGACAGTATTCTCATGTTTTAACACTCGTACCATACATGATTAAAACTATTTGGTTAAGTTGTTGTAAAGACAATGGCATTTTAAGTTGTTTGGTACATGACATGAAGTTATACTAGCTAAATTTTGGCTTGACATATTTATTGTTGTACAACATGATTAAGTACAAAGTGCAAGAACGTGTTTTTAAATGAATATGTCTATCTATTTATTGTATTTGCTTCTCACATTCAATATTAGTTATTGATTAGTGTGAGGGACAATTTAAATGTGTGGCTATGTCATAAGGGATGTTTAGCTAACTATGTTGATATGTGCCTCACTTGTTTGATTTATGAATGTGCGTTTAAATTTCAGTTCTTATAAATAGAGTTGAAATTGTGGCCGGTTATGACTAGTCGAATGAGGATCCAAGTTGGCATTACACATTCATATAAGGTTGTCGTGATTCACTAAGCTGTGAAGGTTTTATGCAGCTGTTAATTAGTTTAGTTTGTGATTCATGACAATAAGGAAGCAACAAAATTTACAAGCTGCATGAGGTATGGATTTAATCTTTAGTTTATGTTGTGTATTCCATAAAGTAGCAAAGGTGTATTTTTAGTTGCATTCTAAGTACTAGGAGGATTGAGTTTTGTACTTAGGTTTTGTAGTTCAGAACACATAAAGTCCTAAATTGCAAAAGAGTTGGATCATCCATTTTTGTTAGACACAAAAGTAAGCTGGTTCTGTAGTTTATTAGCTTCATAGGAAGCATAAGGCAACCTTATAAGGATTGATAAGGAGGACCAATAAGTGAATGAATTGATGCTTTTGATTCACTTAACAACCAAATTTGTGACGTATGTTTCATGTGAATGGAGAGCTTATTTAAGTGCTTATGAGAGCTCATGGATGTTACCAAGTTCATAGTCTTCGATAGTTCTAGATAAGTAAACTCCATTTGACAGAACATGTAGGAAGCATATTAGCTGACTAAATTCATTGGCCAATAAAGTAATCTTGCTTATAAATCCATTAAAGATCTATTCTGAATTAACCGTTTGACCTAGTGAGAGAATGTTGGACGTTGGACCATAATCCAACGGTTAATATGTCTACACAGTTAATTTAAGGATTGTTTGGAATATAAATAAGATTAGGATTTCGTTAATAGCTATAGCTTGTACCCCAAGTAAAGTTAATATATTCCAGATTTTCTTGGGGAATAAGGGCTCCTGATTCTATTTTATTTGGAATGAGATTTGGGGTATCAATTATCCTTGGATTGCAAGGAATCCTAATGACATTATAATGAGAAGATTCATTAGGGTTAAGTCCATATAAATACAAGGCTAAGGTCTCTGCTCACAGCACACAAAAACTCATATGAACGCCCCATTAGTTCGAGTATAAAGGAGTGTTGTGCAGAAGACTTTGGTCAACTAAAATTTATTCTGCAGGATTCCAATACGATTTCCACCAAAGGAAAAGTCCATGGTTAAGCCTATTCCGCACGGTTCTGTCAAAGTTGGTTCATCTTTCGTACATGCCATGTTGACGTCGAGTACTTTATCAATTGAGCATAATTTATGGATTCTTTCATATTAGTGTTTTTAGTTGTTTATGAAATATATAAAATCTAACATATCTCTCTCATCACATTCTAGAAAACAAGAAAGTATTTCAAAATTACAAAAAGAAATATGGTTGTTTTTAGTCTTTCAAGTTTGGAGAGGGTATTCCATATTAAATGGTTGGGAAATTTACACAAACACCAATTGAACGTTTAGGAGGGTGCATGCATTTGTCTTCTAAACTAAAAGTTGTGTCTAATTACCACCTGGACTTCAATTTTGGTGTCGATGTGCCACCTTTGATGTTTCTGTTAAATTTTTCATTAAAGAACTTTCTTCATGTAGGTTGGGTCGAATTTCAATCTCTTAATTTATTCAAAACTCAAAATAAATAAATAAAATTCATAAATAAGGAATTAAAATATTGAAAAGGGAGAAGGACAATGGGGTTTACCATCCCCTTGGGTGGTAAATGAGCACACCCCTAAAAATTCATTTTTTTTTTTATGCAATTTCCTCTAAACGGTTTGTTTAGAAAATAAAATAACAGAGGTGTCACAGGCTCACAGCAAAGAATACGTGTCCTATTGAGGAATTCCTCCTTTGTTTTCAGAAGCGAAGCAAACTAGCAAAGATCTCAGAAATATGACTTCACTGCCACACAAATTTTCATGAAATTAAACGTACTAGAGTTCCAATTAGGATCCAACTACAGGATCCTCAAATTATAATTTCACTGCTGAAAAATCGTCCTGTTCAATATACACCGAAAATTATTTTTTCGAAACAGAGATGACACTCCTAAACTCACTATGTGAAACCTTTGCAAGAATGGCATTGGCGCAACGCAATAGGACAAGTCAATACGATCAAAACGCAGAGCCGGTACCCTTGGTTCTTCCAAGCATCATTTCTTTAGCTTCGTTAATTTTGGATGCAAGGTAATGGCTGCCCCCTGCATCTGGATGGTTAGCAACCATCACCCTCCGATGAGCTTCCCGGATCTTGTCTGTAGGAGTAGACTCCCTGAGAAAATAAAGAATTTATATGTACATCGGGTATAGAGGATACATGCAAAAAGACCATTAAACAGCACCCCACAGCTTGCACCTTTGTCTTGGTCTTACAGCTCGATACTTGCTCTAATTGAGCAGGACCAAGCGTGCATGGGTTCAGCTCATGTCAGGCGTAAAGATACTCAAAGTTCGAAATTTTGATAAAAGAATGAACTTCCAACCTCAATATCAAGACTTGGAATATTCACCAAAGTTGAACTCAACACTAAAATAGCTTAAGCTACTGAAAAACGATAATAGGAAACACACCAGTATTATAGAGATAACATTCTGAGGGATGTCAGAAACATGGCACAAGTTAAGCTGCCTGTGATTTACACCAATAATGAAATTTCTAGTGAAGAATCAAAGGACCTAGAAGAGACAACCAAGTTTGTGCTAGGCACCCACAAGCATTCCAAACTTCTGTTTGAGCAGAACCTAAAATCTATTGGCTGCTACTCAGGTAACCTCAAGGCTCAAGTATATCTTGGGTTAAAACAACGACTACGGTTAAAATATCAGTGACAGGAAGAACAGTTTGACACGTATATGCCTGCTCGAACATATTTGATGCTGATCTAAGGTTAATTTCGTGTAATTCTAAATAACAGACGAAGCTTTACGATAGGGCTTTGATTAGATTGGTATTGATTTTTTCTTAGTGAGTGGAAAGGAGGGCAACCGGGTATGTTATGGAAAGGAAAGGCAGAGGTGGTACTTCGTTCGGTGAAAGACCGGGATCAAGGATATAGTTCCCTTCTTGTTCTGGGTTGGAGATTCCTCTTCCTGAGCCTCTTTCTTTGCATGTTCCCACAGACAAGCAAAATCGAAATAGCGAAATTCTTGGGGCCCTTTTTCTTTGCTCTTCCGGAAACAGTAGAGAAACTGATGGGCCTCAGTCCCTGCTACCCAATTGTTTGGTAAACAGGAGCAATTCGAACAATGGAAAGAGGCTAGGCACAAGGTTATGAAAGAAGCAAGGAATACAAATAGGTACAACACAAAATAGAAAGACGCGGCTTCCACAACTACAACTAGGGGAAGAAACTGCTAATTACATAGTGGGTTCTACAAGAAATTAAGCTCCTTCAGACTTGCTTATGGCTTAACTAGTCCAACGATCAAATAGTCCTAACCTCATCCATCTATTCCATTCTAGATATGTAAGGCAGTAGAACTGCAATTGCTTGAAAAACTTCACACCGCATAATAGACCCATATTTGGGGACGGGAACATTTCAAAGAAATTTTTATGCCATCATCACCATAAAGTACATTAAACATCATTTCTAGCATATAATATGTCACAAAATAGATATCATTACTCAAACAGAACATAGCTTTATACATATTTCCAAAAGAGGCCAGGTGGTACCTCACTCCAAGTATGAGAGCGGCTTCCCTTTTGGTCATGGTAGATTGAAAACCACCCTCGTAGAATTTCCGCAGTCTAGCTGTAGGTGGTCTTGCTTTAAACGCTTGCCAAGCCTGAATGCCATATCTGCCAGCATAAGCAGCAGCAGCCACAGCAACTCCTCCTATCAATGCCGTGACCTGTTGCAAATATTACATAAGCTTCACCGGTAGCATGTGCAACATTGTTACAAGCAATAAAGAAATCTATTTTGCAACTACGGGCGGTTAACTCTTCGTCGATCACTTATCAAAGTATATAGTTGTGAATTCAAACAAAAAGGCTCAATCGGATACAATCTTTCAATGCTGCAGTCCGAGTTACACAAAGCACAAAATTCCCTACTCAAAGATGGACAGTACACGCGTAAATTCTAACGAATCAAAACAAAAAAGGACAGAAAGTGTTGGACGATCGATGCCAAGGATACACAAAATTAAAATTCTTAGAACTCGTCGGTCATTAGGCAATAACAAAGCAAATAATCTAAAAAAAAAAAACTTAATTTTCTTATGTAGACAAAAGATTCTAAATTCTTCAGCTCCTATGTCTTTTCATCTGAATCCGAAGGTAATTAAGCCGTAATTACATCTAGAACAGACGCTGACGGTAAACCCTAAATTTAGAATCGTCCGCATAATCCCAATCTATAAAATTACTACCCTGTTGGATATCAAGAAATTTTAGAGAGAGAGAGAGAGCAAATATATGTAGGAGAAAGACTGAGCGTGTTGGAAAGAGGGCTCACCATTTCTGTAACTCTTTGGAGGTCGGAGAAACAGTTCCGTCAGCCTCAGCCAAGCTAGGGTTTATGGTCTTTTCCTTTCGGAATGGATTTCTTTGCAACAAAAATAATGTTTGGTGGTTAAATAAACGTAATTGCAAACGAGAAGACCGCCGACAACCATAACCGAGTACTTGTAGAAGAAGCCAAAGGAAACTACTCGTTGTAAAAGGAAAGGAATTTTGTTTTTGTTTTTATTTTGAAATCCAACTTATAATTTTTTATCTTGAAATCTCAGTTTTACCCCCATACAAAATCATCAGAAAAATCAAAAATAAATAAATGAAAAGAGCTTCAAATCTTTACATTTTAATAAAATATCACCCACTAAGTTTATTTAATAATAAGGACAAAAGACTAATAAAAAAAAAACTAACAAACCTAACTTGCGCTGGGGCGCGTACCGCCCCCCCCCTTCAATCCCTCATTTTTGTCCCATTGTCAACTACATTAATATTTTTTTTGTTACTTAGAATAAGAAAAATACTTCGAATTAAATTACATTCTCCTGTTTTATTTTTGTGATGTTGTTTTCCAATAGTAATCATGATGACGAGAAACTTTTCAATGTGTCCAGAACATGGAGTGGTACACTCTATACAAGTTGTGAGATTTTTGTGTTAAACAATTAATAACATAAAAAATAAAATTTTCCACTACTTATATAATGACACGTGGTATACTATCTGTGTTACGGGCACAAGGAAAAATTTCTCCAAGATGACACCCAAGCTCAATAAATTGGATGGAGAGCTACATTTATTATTGTAGGTATACGAAAAAAGTGAGGAAATGTTAATTTGGTAATTGAAAACAGTTTTTTAAATATAATTACTGAGAACATAATCTTCTCAAGGTTTTGATCTAAAGAGTCACTTCTGGGTACATCGTTTTCAGAGCAATGGGTGCTTTTACAGGACCAAAAAGGGTCTAAGTTTCAAACCTTATGAAACTGAACCAATAATTAAACACCATTTATAAAACTTCACCAATAAGTAGACATTATTCATGAAACTAAACCAATAAGTAGACACCATTTATGAAATTGGATCAATGAGTAGACACTATTTATGAAACGAAAACAAGAATTAGGCATTATTTCCAAAACTAAACCAATAGGTGGAAACTATTTATAAAACTGGACTATACGCTATTTATGAAACTAGAGTAAGAACTAGATAATATTTATGAAACATGACCAAGAATTAGGCACTATTTATGAAAGTGGACCAATAACTAGACACTATTTATGAAACCGGACCAAGAAAGAGACACTATTAATGAAACTGTACCAATTACTATACATTATTATGAAACTGGACCCAATAACTAAGCATTATTTATGAAATATAATCAAGAACTAGACATTATTTATGAAAGTGGACAAAAAACTATGTACTATTTATGAAATTAGACTAATAAATAGTATAGTACTGTTCAGTTTAATAAGTAGTGCAGCATAAATAGTGTTCAGTTTCATAAACAGTGTACATACCTCGCACGGGGGTCAGGTTTTTTTTTAATTTTATTTTAATTGTGTCATTTTCATTAAAAATTAAGTTTTTTTGTCCTTTTATTTAAATTTAAAGGTTTTTCTTCAAAATTTAATTCTTTTTCATTAAATAAAGTTATAGCATGATTTTTTGTTAAAATAAACTTATTCCAAACCCTTTTCATGAAGTTCTCAAAAATAAAAACGAAAAAAAATGATTTACTAATACGGTCTAGTGGTATTCTTCTTCACTAATAAAAATGGGTCTTAGTTTCGATTCTCATCAAATACTATCGTTTGTTTGAAGACACAAAAAAAAAAAAAAAAAAAAAAAAAGAGCCAAAAAAAGTGACTTGGTATTGCATCTCCATTTAGGTTGAGGGTGTGTCTTCTCTCGGAGCCATCCTTAAAAGAATGGTTGTTACAACTAGCTATAAGGAACAGATTGTGGAAGATAATGAATGCTTGGATTTGGGATGGTTCGTTTTCAAATCTGCTAGTGGCATCGCATAAGCTATTGCAGTTTGGAGACGGGATGGAGTCCGAGTGAGTGTGTGCTTACTAAATTCATTAAGATACATCATCCAATCAAGCCAATTTGTTGGATCTCAATCACTGAAAATTAGTTCAATATTAGAGGTATTCACCCCTTCATATAGGCCATCCACATTCCAGCCGTGGGGCCTTTCAATCTAGCATTTAATGTGCCACCCCAACTTGGACCATCGTGTGACATCTTTCCACCAAATCAGCTAGGCTTTTGATGGTGAAGTAAGATCATCTCCAATCGATGGCTGGCCAGAGGGCTTGTTTGAGCCATCTGGCCCTCCAAGATTCTCCAAGATATTAATATTTTAATGAACAGTACATGATCATATTTGTCTCCGTCTCCAACCGAGGGTCAAAGGGCTAGAGGGCTCATTTTAGCCCTGTTACAAAAAATCATCTCCAACCGAGGACCAAACATAATTTATTATTTAAAAACTACAACTTAAATGTTGTTTAAATTTTATGTTGGTTAATGTTATTTAATGTTGTTTCATATTGTTTAATGTTGTTTCATGTTATTTAATTTAATTTAATGTTGTATAATGGCTTAGGAAGTTATAGGAAAAAAATAGAATTTAAAACAAATATGAAACAAATTTTGTGAAATAGAAGTTATATAGGAAAAAAATGGAATTTGAAAAAAATATGAAACAAATTTTGTAAGATAGAAGTTATATGAAAAAAATATGAACCAAATTTTGTAAAATATAAGATATAGGAAAAAAATAGAATTTAAAAAAATTTGAAACAAATTTTGTAAAATAGAAGTTATAGAAAAAAAAAGAAAAAAAAAGATTTAAATTCATAAAAAAAAAAAAAAAAAATTGAATACAACGGCTAGTGATTGGCTAGCCGTTGGAATTCAAATTACAATTAGTATTGGTTATAACCGACACTATTCAAATTGCTATTATATTACATTACCATTGGTGTCGGTTACAACCGACACTAATAATATATTATACATTATTTCGGTCGGTTATAATCGACAGGAATAACAAAACATTAAAAAAACATTAGCCAGCCCGGGGCTGGCTGGCTGGAAGTGGCCAGCCCTCCAGCCCTCTCCGATTCCATGGGGCCCTCCCAGATTCCAGAGCCCTCTGGCCTAGCCCTCGGTTGGAGACGGTTTTCGGGCTATTTTCGGCCCTCTGACCCTCTGGACTCTTCGGTTGGAGATGGCCTGACATTCTTGCAATCGGGACGGCGTGTCCTTTTATGGATTTGTGTGTCGAGCGCCCCACTCGGACCTTGGTTATCCAATCCTGTCTCTCTGAGCGCTATTTTAACCATCTTTATGTCTCATTCTAAGTTTATGCTGTTTACAGCAAGCCGTTGCATAGTCTAATCGACACTTGAGTAGACCTACTCTTGGAGACTTGTGCCATAAAACTGTTAGTCAGCGCACGTGTTTCTAACGGTTGGGTGGCTCTTTTTTCATCCGATCGACTCGAGCTGTCTTTCTTTAAACCCCTTGGGCCTTGAACTTCTTAGCCTCTCTTGGGCTTCTTATAAACATAATTCTTCAAAAGCAAAATCTAAAAAAACTGATATTTTACTAAGCAAACTTCTTGAATTAAATCTAGTTTAATCTGTCTGTTAAAAAAATATGAGTTGCTCACAATTTTTTATGAGCCAAACCTATAAATGCTCCAGCTTGAGTTGTTTCTTATTAAACCAAACATTAACTCGACTTGTTTCTTTTACCAGTTGAACTTCGTTGAGCCAAACCTAATCCATGCTCAAATTGTTTCGAGTCGATTTATAACGCTAAATGTAACGATTGTTTACTTTCCTCTTTATTTGATACAATACGAGACCAAAACTTCTCCCTTTTTAAAAATAGAAAATTGTTTTATCCAATGTTAATGGTATAAATGTGAGATCCTACATCGCTCATGGGAGTGGATCCTGTGAGCCTTATATGTATATTCTCATCTCTACCTAGTGTGAGGCCTTTTGAGAGCTCACTGGCTTCGGGCTCCATTAGAACTCCGAAGTTAAGCGAGTAGCGCGCGAGTGCAATCCCATGATGGGTGACCCACTGGGAAGTTGGAGCAGACAATATTGTGCTACGGTGGAGTCGTGCCCATCGCCCAGGATAGTGGATCCTGTGAGCCTGCACTCCCATGATGGGTGACCCACTAGGAAGTTCTTGTGTGAGTTCCCAGAAACAAAACCTGGGCGAGTGGATCCTGTGAGCCTGCACTCCCATGATGGGTGACCCACTAGGAAGTTCTCGTGTGAGTTCCCAGAAACAAAACCGTGAGGGCATAGTCGGGGCCCAAAGCGGATCCTGTGAGCCTGCACTCCCATGATGGGTGACCCACTACACTCCCATGATGGGTGACCCACTAGGTACGGTGGAGTCGTGCCCATCGCCCAGGAGAGTGGATCCTGTGAGCCACTCCTATGATGGGTGACCCACTAGGAAGTTCTTGTGTGAGTTCCCAGAAACAAAACCTGGGCGAGTGGATCCTGTGAGCCTGCACTCCCATGATGGGTGACCCATTAGGAATTTCTCGTGTGAGTTCCCAGAAACAAAACCGTGAGGGCATAGTCGGGGCCCAAAGCGGATCCTGTGAGCCTGCACTCCCATGATGGATGACCCATTACACTCCCATGATGGGTGACCCACTAGGAAGTTCTCGTGTGAGTTCCCAGAAACAAAACCGTGAGGGCAAAGTCGGGGCCCAAAGCGGACAATATCGTACTACGGTGAAGAAGTGCCCGAGATGTGGTGGGGACCCGGGCCGAGATGTGACAATAAACAAGTGGCAAAGCTGGAAATCATGTTGTTTGATAACTATTTCATTTTTAGTATAGAGTTCAGTTTTCATTTTTTTGAAAACTAAAAGTAATTACCAAACGAATTTTCAGTATTCAATTTAGACAATTGAAAATAATACAAAAGGGAACTGTCAACACCAAATAATGAAACAATAATCAATAAACTAAATACATATACATATATTTTATAATCACCAATCCGAGGAAACAAGAAAATCAACAGAACACCATTAGTCTTCGTCTTCTAAGAATTGGGTTCTGAAATGGCAAGGACCCAGATAAGAGATGTAATTATATCAGATACAAATAAACAAATTTGAAAAAATAACAACAAATGCCCATAGCTTGCAGCAGAAGCAAACTCCTGGGATTAAATTTACCCCACACCACCAACTTTTGAGGAACCATTAATTAAAGAAATCAAACAATTCACAGATGGAATAAACCTTTATTTCTTTCCCTTTTGGTCCATCAAACAGCTTTTCTTCCACCCTTCTTTCTGTGCTGGAAATAATTAGCTTTCGACTCCAATATCAGTCACTTTGTTTGCTGTAATTATACTGCTGTCAACCCTTGGTGGACCAGAATGCCGCCTTGGTCGAGTGGGGGAGGCTGGGAATGACAGCCGTTTCTTAGCTGACTCAGGCGGCAAGTCCTCAGTGATCCCATTCTTCTCTGCTGGGCTCTGCAGCCTGGACTTAGCTCTTGCGGATTTAGTTGGTACCATGTAACTCGGAACTGCTGGAGAACTATCTAAGCTTTCATCATCCCTCACAGAGGAGCCAGCAATGCTGTGCCTCCTAAACTGAGTTGATTGCACACTGACCATGCTTTTTGTGTCACCATCCGGGACCCTACTACCCCTTGGGCTTGCTGCTGGCTTTAATTTTCGAGCTACTTTCGAAGCTGGCCTAGAAGGAGTTGAAGGGGACCGAAATCCAGGATGGCTTGGCTTTACACTGGCTGTTGGGGATTGCTTGTCGGAATTGAGGAGGTAGCGAGCATAGGACTTGTTAATTTCTCCAGCAGAAATGCCGCGACTTGCACTCTTTACAGATGCATGGTCATCCTGCATGTCTTTATCTGCCATGCCACGACTCTCCCAAAGCCGGGCAGCCATCCACCTTTCCAACCAGCTCCAACCCCATGTGGGATTGCTTGGATCCATGAACATTGGGTTTACAGATTTTGTAGTATTCTTCCCATTTTTCTGTGGAGTGATACAGGGGTTAGACCCAGAATGAGGTGAATGTTCCCATGACTAACAAAACTCACTATAACTAATCAAATAGCACAGTGGTAACTAGTTGAATGTTCCCATGACTTTGATCGTTACATCATAATTTGGCACAGGAGAGGAGAATGCATAAGCTATTCCTAATCCTTTCAATTCATTTAAATCATGTAATATAATAGATTAGAATACCTGATGAGAGAATGCATAAGCGAGTGCTCTTTCCCTTCTCATTGCTGCCTCGTGTTTGCTTAAAAGGTTTGCTTCAGCTTGCTCCTTTGACTGTATGCTATCATCCCATTCATCCCCAAGCTGTATCAATTTTCAAAATGAGTTAACCGCTGAGGGTCATCTGGATGAAAAGTTATCTCAATAAAACTCCAAATATATATCTGTTCGGGAATCTTTGCTTTGATTTCAACCTTTGTAATAGTCCCATTTTACTTGGCTGAGTCAACAATGCAATAATTCTAACTTGCATTTCTCGCACCAGCATGAGAAAAAACTTTGAACCCGTACTTTTTAGTTTATCCGCAAAGAAGCGTTTAGAAATTAGGTTCAAATGAAAACCTAGCCAGTATAACTTGTCTCCCAAACAGCTCATATGTTAAATTACTACGAAAATGAAATGTTAAATCCAAAGGAGAACTTAGACTTTGCAATCTATAAAGATTATAACAAACTAAGAGTGATAAAACAGACCCGCAGGGTCTCAAGCTCTTTTGCATGTTTTAGTAGGAGTTGCCTTTGCAGAGCCTGATTCTCTTCTAACATCCTATTCCTCCTGGAACGTATCTGAGACTGCACACGAGATAGAGTCTGCATGCATCGGAGGGTATTTGTGGCTTGCCGTTTCACAACAGATCCCTCTATCAATGATTTCAGCCTAACCAGCCCTCTTAACGCCCTCAACGCCCTTCTTGCCTGGAGAGTTTGGAAAACAACTCAGGTTAATTCCAAAATATAGGGTTATATTTTAGCATCCATTTATAAACTTATGAACACTGCCATCAAGGATGTCAAAGGCCAAAATATAAATTTCTAAAATCATACCAGGTATCCTCGAAATGCCGTTTGAATCTTGATTGCTGCCACTTCCTCCCTTGATTTTCCAGCATACTGAGTAGTTGTGGGGAGTCTGACAACCTCCGCAACAGCTTGAGTCGGAGGAGCCACAGAAACTGCAGCCTCAGCCACTGCAATAGGGGTGACTGTGGTGGTGACTGGAACAGAGTAAGCATCATTGTTCTGCTCATTCTCCACATTGGTTAATTTCACCTCTTCTCGTGGCGGAAGAGGTGGCAATATAATGGACGGTTGATAAGAAGTAGACTCAAACTCCGGGTACTTTTGTTTCCCAAACCATTTCTTTTTTGATTTATCTGATCTCTGGAAAAAAAAGGTTACAAAAAACATCAAAGACTCGTAACGGAATATACAACTAAACACAACGTTTGAATTGGAACATCTTCAAACCTGCTCTTTCTTCTTAGAATCAGGGCTCAGAGCTTTCTTTACTGAAGAAAACCAACCTTTCTTCCCCATCTCCTTAACATTCCTCGAACTAATCCCTGTGAGAAACAAACCAAAGTTAACATCCAAATTTCAATTGCATAAATATTATGACTGCATCTTGTACATATTATCAGAAATTGTACAAGGAGGCACATCCATAACAAAGTCAGCATTTTTAATGATCAAATCGATTATCGAATAAATCCTAGGGGAGCAAAAAAGAGAAGAAAATCAATTAATTAAGCTAGACAATGACTTTCCATGGCAGAATACAAGTCTTCTGCTAAATGTCAGTAAAGTTTAAGCAATCAAAGATGAAAATTTATAAAAATTATCCAGTTCAACTAGCAACCGGGTAACTTCCAAATAAAAAAACGAAGAAAACCCAGATGCCAAAATTGCCTACTTTTAACCAAAAAGCAAAATTCACAACAATTATCAAGTCCAACTAGCAACTGGGTTATCTTCCAAATCAAAATTAAACAACGCCCAGATGTTAAAAATTGCTTCTTTTATCCAAAATTAGTAACCCATTTGAAATACAATGAAAAAAACAGCATTCAAACATCACATAGTGAATTCAAAAAACAAAATCTACACTTGGGTCCAAAATTAAAGAGCAAGTCAAAAGCATTACCCTGTAAGCAAAGTGGCAGATCTCAAATGGGAAGAGACTGGCCCTCCTCTTTCTCCTCTCACTATTCCCCCACCAACCAAAGAAAGTATTGCAAGAAACTTGAAAGCAATGAGCAACAGCCAATAGGCCTCCACCGGCCCTCCTGTCTTTCACTTAAAGGGAAAATAAAGGCAGATCTTGACAAGGAAAATTTCAAGGATTGTGAAGCAGAATATGATATGAAGAAGACCAGCTGGGTTCTGCTACTGTGGGTCCTACGTTCTGCGTTGGGAAAAGTGGGCCCCAATTATTTAAGAATGGACCAGATGCCATCGTTACCGTCACGGTAACAACTAAGGACCCCACCGGAGGCCTCACTTTTCTCACAGAACGGTCGGATTTTTGTATAGCTTTGGATAAAATCACGAACGTTGTCAAACGTGAGATAATGTTGGGTTAAGATTATCGAAGCTTCGTTGTATATATAAGTGTAAGCATAATGTTGAGTACAGTAACAAGATCGTTCATAATCCAATATTCTAAAGTTCGTGAAATAAAATAAGCTAAAAATACATCAAACATAAATTGCATACATACTTTTACGACGAATCTTCAAATGAACAAAGATATGTGTATGATGGGATCTTAGGCGAACAGTAGGCGTAGAGAAAATATTTTTTCTCTAACGTTTTGCATATTAAAATTCTAATACATTAATATGCAAACCGATTTCGTAGCATAACTGTAAATAATTATCACCTGCGACAATAGACTAAAACGAAAACTATTTCTCTTGATATGATCAATAGGATAATACGTATACGATGCAAGCAGAACGTTGTATATAATTAGTTGAACTTAAATTTACTTAAACATGTCATTTGCAATTGAATGTTTTTATTTTTTATTTTTTTTGAACAAACGATATTATTTACACTGAGGAGTAGGGGAATGGGTTAAGCCTCATAATGTGGGTCAAATTCGCATTTGATGAGAATCGAACATAAAACCTTTCCCTTACAAATAAAGAAAAATATCACTAGATCGTAATACCAAGTGACAGATGCGTTTAGTTTTATCGGGTTACGATTTTCATCAATTTTGATTGCTAACCTTTCACATTTGTTGTCACATAAGAAAATATAGGAATTAAGACGAACGTACATATACCAAAATGTGGTTGCACGGTGAATGTCAGATGCGTTTAAAACGTTACCCCGAGTAGTTTACGTGTTTAAAACTCATAACTAACGTATTATTGAGGCAGGTTCAAGATTGGACCCCCAATCCATTTGCTTTTGATTTAATTAATTTGACTTAGAAAGTGACCTGTTCGTTAGCAACCCAACATGCTCATCATGCTGTATAACGCGTTTAGGAAGAGCATCCAAATGCCTTCCATGTCTACTTTCAAACGTAAGACGTATTTAAGCATAAACTCTCAGAACTCGTTTTAAAAACATGACTATTTCAATTAAGCTGAACTTCAACTCATGTTTTAGTTGACTTGTAGTGCGGTACAATATTATTTCTTTTTATTTTTAGGTGTGAGATTTTAAGTTTGTCTTTCGTGAACGACGAGTTTAATATCAATTTGTTGCGTTGGCTTATTATATTGCTTATTACAAAACCAGTCTTTTATGTAAGATATTATTGTATATCTAATATTATAGTTGGCGTTTAGTGTACCAGTAAAGATTGTTGATTCGACTCAGATGGTGGACTTAACTAGTGTCCGAACACAAACACCAATTCTCCCTCAAATCAACCACGTCGAAATTCAATCAAGGTTGGCCTGCCAAAATATGGCCTGAATAGGTTAAATTCTATACAGATTAGGTCATCTCCAACGGAAAACACTAAAAATAGCCTCGATCAGAAGTATAGTCAGTGGCAAAGTCAGAAATCGAGGTTAGGAGGGGCCTTTAAGTTAGGTCATATTAAAAGAATTAAGCACAATATGAGTATAATGTGAGAAACTTTCGGGGTTGTTTTGGCATGGATAATTATTTTGATACAAAGATATTTTATATTAAGAGTGGAAGATTGAGCTAAGTCACACTATGAATAACCCACAACAATTTAGCATCGCACTCATCATAATTGGACTTAAAATCACCTACTTATAAGTAGAGAAGAATACACGTAGTACTAGTGACATTGTCATGAATAATTATAAACTAAAGAGAAATTATGAAGGTTTAGAGATTTCATGGTAGTATTACAAAAATGTAGCATAAACGCAGAACTAGTTGTTGAAAACATCGTGGCTTAAGTTAAAACTACCATGGCAACAACACACTATAGTAGACCTTATTTTATATTATTAAAAAATTTCAGCACCTTCATGCATTAAAACGGTGGCTTATAAATGTCTTGTAAACCAACATACTAATGCTATGGTGAGTGCTGCAGAAGGGGCGTGGGCCTATCCAGGCTCTCGTGTTTCTGCGCCATTGAGTATAGTTCTGAAAAAAAAATTATTTTTAAATGAAAAGTGTCAAGTCATACTGTGAATGTAAATTTTCGTCGTATTCTCCTTTAACGAAAAAGCACATGTAAAATAATAGCATCTAAGATTAAGGTAAAAAGCTTCACGCGCCCACGATGAATGGAGGGGCTTTGGCTGAAGAATCTTCGATGCCAAAGTTAGAATTCTAAAAAGAATGTGTTTAGAAGTTTGTGTGTAACAAACGGCTTAGCTTTTTGATGGGATAATAGGGCTATTTACCGGGGAGTGGCCGTCCCTATTTGGAGAATAGTGGCCAGCCATATATGGTGAAATTGTGTGAATAATTGCAAGATATTATGTGAAATAATTTCTTGCAATTAACATGACAATTAATCCTAAATTAAATAGGAAAATTGGGAGTTACCTTTTGAATAAGGATTTGATGAGGAGTGATGAGAGAGATTTGAATAAATACCATTTTGATCACCTTTGACTCTTCCTTGATTGAGCCGTTATTGTCCGTGCGTGAGAATCCTGGTGTACCTTGAGAGTAATTTTGTCATTTTCACCTAAAGTTCACGTGTCACCTCCATAATTTTCTTGATTATTTTTGGCTCCACAAATGCCCCCACACCTGTTGGGCTGCTCGCAAGAAAGGGCAGCAGGTGTAGAGATATTCCCTTACTTTAGGAAACATAAGATTGTTTCCTATTTTGATGTAGATTCCCACATTAATCGGAAATTAGATCATTCTAGGAAAGGGAAATAAATTACTTCCAAAGTCTATTTAAGTCTACCTTAAGTAAATGATTAAATTAACTTAAGAGAGCAATTTATTCTACCCTACAAGAGAGAGAAAGCTAGAGCATATTTGTTCCCCCTCCCCTAGCAATCTTCTACACTTGCCCGTGCAAAGGACCGTCTTTCGTTACTTTCTTCATCTTCACGCTGCACCAAGGTAAGAAAAAATTAATTTTCCTTGTCTTCGAAATTTTTAGGAGCCTCGGGGCTTGAAATTTGGCTCAACGGGGGTCGAAGATGTGTGAAAAAATGGATGGGAAGGCCACGTCATGGCTGCTACCATTGAGCTGCCACCACACCAAGGGCGCAAGGTGTGGGCCGTTAGGCTCGAGCCCGTGCAATTGGGCCATACGCCATTGGGCTGGCTCGCAAGAGAGATGAGAGAAAGAGGCGCGAGGGCACCAACCCCCCATAATTGGGTTGGGCTTTGAGGGCTACTGGACCGAGAGAGAGAAACGGGAGCCAACGCAGGCTGGGCTCTCTTGGTTGCTGCCCTTGGGCCATGAGGCGTACTACACATTTTTTGTGTGCAACTGTCTAACAATTCTTCGTTGCGTCTTTGTAGAATTTCTTCTAGCATGTCTTCTTCAATCCATAAAAGTGATGATAGTGTGCCGCCGTTGTATCGTTAATGCGGGTTTTTGAGTAAAGTGGGCTACTGCAAGGTTGCTCACTTCAAAATTAATTTTGATGACTCGTTCAGAGATTTCCTTGAAGCATATAAGCATGCAATTCCGTCTGGGACGCGTGTGAAGCGTGTCAAGGAGGGTAGTAGTCGTGAGCCATATAGTGAGGCTCGGAGAGCTATCAAGTTTCACCTCTACTACTTCGTGTTGGGATTTAACTTTTCCATGCCGCGTTTCTTCCAAGAAGTGCTTTGCTCCATGAAGTGTGCCCCCGTTCAATGTTCTCCAATTGTGATCCATATGATGGTAGGATTCCTCAATCTAAGCCAATTCTTTGACTTGGATCTGACCGTCAATGAATTTTGGTACTTTTTTTACATAGGCCATGTTGATAGAGTTGGGCAGCTGCGATACTACCAGAGGCTCTTCGATCATTCGAGCAAGAGAGATCATGACTAGGCCAATGAGACTTTGGAGATAAGTGGAGAGTGAGAGTATGATTCTTCCTCTGAGTTGTATGTTCCAACGATTTTCATCACTAGTAAGTAGACTGCTTAGTCTCTAGGCTGCTTTGTACTTTTGCTAAGCCATTTTCTGATTTGTTGACTATCCTTCTCTGTCTATATAGATTCAGAATTTGGCTCAATTCCCAAGACTTCTTCAAAAATGAAGAAGGTGCGCATTGCTCTAGGTATCCTTACTGAGTATCGTGAATGGCGTTGGCTACTTAGTCAGGAGAAATGTGGGTGCCATTGAGAGAGGAGACAAAGCGGATCAAGGTGGAGACATTGGCTCGTCCGATCACTGTCGTTGTCACATCCCAGACCGGCTCCGTTATAGCACGATATTGTCCTCTTTGGGCCATGCCCTCATAGTTTTGTTTCTAGGAACTCACATAAGAACTTCCCAATGGGTCACCCATCCTAGGAATGCTCTCGCCCGAACTTGCTTAACTTTAGAGTTCCAATGGAATTCGAAGCCAATGAGTTCCCAAAAAACCTCGTGTTATAGGGAGGGAAACATGTACATATAAGGCACATCACCCTCTTTTCGTTGGTTGATGTGAGATGTTACAATGAGGACATCGGGATCGGGGCATGTTAGTTGTGCCGCTTGCTGTGAATGAGGGTGGAAAGAAGAGATCTTCCCCCTTCCCCACTCAAGAGATGCCGATTGAGAAAAAACTGAAGACTTCATCCGCTACTCGTGAGGGTTCGCCTGCTGCCGAGAAGCTTGTGATTGACTTGACTTCTTCAAAGGGGAAGAAATATGAGGCTGCTAAATCTGAGCCGGTAACACTTGCCATGCTAAAGATAGCTAGTACGATTGTTGATAAGATTGCTCAGCATAGAGGTTCCATCGTGCTCACAATGCCGAAGACTGTGCCAAAACGTCCGTTAGGAACTAAGTCTGGTTCACCTTTGGAGAGACTTATTACTATGAAGAGCGATAAGGTGGACTTTGCTGCTAAGTTGGCGTAAAGGCTTATTCATCTTACTGCTAAGATTGGTTCGCCTGCTAAGAAAGAGAAGACTGCTCACGTAGGCAGTTGTGAGAAATCCACCAAGCCTGTTTCTGGAAAGGCTGCTAAGATCTGTGTGTTTTTAAAGCTAGATCTACTTGAAGACATGGACGCATGTGCCAAGCTTGTTGATGGCATTAGAAGGGTTGTTTGCCCAAGTTCATATATGAAGTATACGACCCAATATAGGATGACTGCTCTGCTTGCCACGATGCAGAAAACGACGATTCTGGCAGCCGAGTCTATGCTCCTTGATCAAGAGGATACCAAGGCTGCCAAGGAGATGGCAACGACTATGACAGCTGATGCTTATTCTTCTGTCAAGAAGATCAAGAGGTTGAAGTCTGAGTTCGTAGCTTTGAAGGGGTCCAATATCTCTGCCCTCACTTCTCTGCAGCTTGAGACCATTTGCCAAAAGATCGTTGACTTGAAGACTAGGCTTGATGCGATCCAACTTACAGATGAAAGTGCATAGAATGAGATTAGCTATTACATACCTCAGATTCAAGATCTTGAGCGTGCCATTTCTGAGCTTCGTTCTGCTGCTTACGTAAATGATGAAAAGTTTATTGCTGCTTATAATCAAGTAATCCACTTCAAGAAAGTTGTTGATAGGTTTGAACCCCAAGTGTTGGAACTCCAAGGTACGCTGAAGATTAATGAAAATTTGAAGAAGCAAATGGATGAGCTGCAGCGCGTCCGTATTGGTCTGCTCGAGGAGAACGAGCAGTTGAATGGTGAGAAGGTTGGCCTTGAGGCTTTGCTTGTTCAGAGTCAAGCCGATTTCTACAAGCTGGGTTATGTAGATCATCTCTTTGGTAGGCCGTCTGACTTTGAGTTTGCTGGGAAAGACTTCAAGATCTTATCTATTTCTCCAGAATACTTGCTTGCCTTTACTTTTGAGGCTTCCATTGGTGAAGTAGTCGAAGAAGTTGGTGCCTCGGCTGGGGTAGCCAGGATGAAGCGCTGGATGATGCCACTGCTGAGAATGTTGCGGCTGCTAAAGGTGTGGCGACCGAATAGTCATAGGATATCCAAGCTGCTGAAAAGTAGTATTATAGGTAGCCTTTAGGATTTTCTTTCTTTTCTTTGTTGCTTTTTTGCTTTGCTTGAACTTCATCGCATTTGCTATTTGTTTATCAATTTTGCTAGAAAATTTAATAAACTTGTTTTCTTCGCATTTCTTCATCTTTGCTTCTTTTGTCTACGCCCAACCTTTGGCTTTTAGACCAGTGGCATGTGTGCTGCTTTTCTATAAACAGATAGACCTACATAGCCTATGCAGCTGTAAGTGTCGATGTAGAACTTTTACAAAGTTATTAGCCATAGGATTGGCAGCCGAACGCCTTACTTATAGAAGTAAATGAGTCTGTGTGACCTTGGCTGTTAACTTTGGCTTTCTTCAATCCTTTGAGCTGTGTGGCCTGCATATAAACATACTAAAGATTTCTGGGTCATGAAATTTGCTAACCTTTCATACCAAAAGTATGCGGTTGTATGGAATTTCATAAGCAAAGCTCCGAGAGAACTCTTTGCTCTTTATGTAACCAATTATGTGGGTTGCGTAGCAAGTATCACAACACTTTAGGAATTAGTGTAGATCTGAACGATCATTCCACGCTTGGCAGATGTGAAGCTTATCGACTTCGTAGCATGTCGGCAGTGGATAGAGCTTTGTATATACATGCTAATTGTTTAACCTTTTACAAAAATATGCGGTTGTATAAGTTTAGCGCGGCTTACTGCTCGAAGGGCAAGCTGTGGGCAGTCTTGTGGAAACCGTAGGCTACCTTAGTGCATTCAGTAGTAGCTTTAGGGTTCCGGGGCAGCCGTCCATAGGGCATACTACGTAATGTGCCTCATCCGTCTCTGAGGCCTGGTTCCCCGCAGATTAGGCCAAGAGACCAAAAATCCTTCAGTTAACTAAGCCTTGAAAAAGACCATTGTGGCTAGTTCTAGAAATCCCGACACAAGCCATCGTGCACCTAATTACACCAGGGCAGCCCGACTCATCCACATTTGGATATTCGGAGTGTATAGTTTATCCTCTCGCATCAGAAAGCAAACCCATATAGGTGTAGGGGAATTAGTTTACCCTCTCACACTTGAGAGCATAATTGGTCTCCAAGGGGTGCAATTCCTACGATAAGTCCTTAAGAAGGGCGCAATGTAACACCCCGGCCCCGAAATATTTAATTTTCGGGAATTAATTTTTTTGTTGATAGGCCCAAATTAAAATCATACTCAATTTATTTTCATTAATCATATTCCTCTAAACAATTTCCTTCATCCCACATGTAATTCATAACCATTAATCACTTACCCAAACATGCAATTTAACTTCCATTTTTGAACCATTTCCTTCTCCTAGGCCAAAATTTCGTTTCATAGTTAATTCTTGATTATTTAATCTCACTTATTTTATGGCTGGATCTAACATTTTTGGTTAGACTACCTACGTACCCTAAATAGGGATTAAGCCATTCGTAGTTCACCATTCAAAAATTCAAACCAAATCCATATATTCATTTAATCCAACATATACCACAATCGTATTAACATTCAACCACAGCAGTTAGATCTCAAAAGTATAATTTTAAATAATGAAATTCGCATAAAAACACATAGTCGGCTCCCTGGCCGTGTGCCGCCGCACCCGCCTCCGCTAGTGACGGTCGGCCGCCTTAAATTGCCGGAAAATATCAACTATTTCCAAAAATTATCAAAATTTACAGGGTTGTAGATCTCAATGAGTTGAACATCTTTCATACCTGTGGCCAAGTCCAATTTGGCCGGGAAAAGCTCCATTTTCTTCAAAACTCGCCGGAAACCCTAGAATAGGTTGCTTCGATCCGTCACCTCCGGTGCTCCGCCGCCCCTACAGTTGTTTGGGATTTTTTCTAGTCCTCAAGAGAAGTCTAATGATGGTGGTAATTGGAGGGAAACCTTTCACAATTGGTGGATTTCGAGCAAGAACCTCGTGGCACCCATGGTGCGGTTTTTCCCAATTTCAGGGCTAAATTCTCTCCAATTTGGGGTGAAATAGGTAGAAGGGATGATGATGAATGATTTGCAGGTGGTGGGGGGCTTCAACTCGCCAGAAATTGGCTGGGATCCCACCGGATTTCACGGCTCTCGCCGGTTTGGGTTACACGGGTCAAGAGACCCGTTTTCTATTTTTTTTTTCTTTTTCTTTTCTCTCCTTTCCCCCTTCCCCCCCTTTGTCTGATCCCTCTTCTATCTCTCATTTCTCCTCTTTCTTTTCTTTTTTTACCATCACAGCCATATACATGGCTTCATCACAGCCATCCCTGCTCTAGAAAACTGGAGCCTTCTAGAATTGAAAGCCAAAATCACGAATATGTCCCTAACTTCAAACGTTAATAACTTCTTCGTTATAACTCTGTTTCATGAACGGTTTGCGCCTACGCGCTCGTGAGGTCGATCTCTATTTAAAAATATAAATTATGACCTCAAAAGGTCTACATATTTTAAATAGTTAATTTCCAAACTTTAAACCTTGTAACCAGTTTAATTTAAAACTAAACTCAATGAATTAATATAAATTCTCAATTACTTTCACATATCATAATTATGAATATCCAACTCATATATTTAAATTTTTCAGGATATTACACACAATCTTCTTTTGAAGTGCAGGAGTGATCAGTTATTGTAAGCATGCAGCCGAGCCAAGTTGTAAATTACTTCTGATCCTCAGTGAAAAACGAGTGAAACGAACAAAAACTTTGATCTAAGCTAGGAACTGTATAACAACTGGATAGTCCTTGGCTTGCGAGGTGGTGTCCATCGAGCTGCTTGAGTTTTCGGGCTTTAATATAGCAGGAGGTCACACATGGTTCTTACTCAGATTGTAGGTGTTCCACTGTTTTTTGATCTCTTTGTCGTTCATGGTATGAGGGTGTAGCTACCCTTGTCGCCTACTTTGCTGATCTTGTACAGACTTTCCCAGATGGGATCCATCTCTTTGGAGCCTTCTATACGGGCAGTCGAGCTGGAATTGCCGGATCTTGGCCCTTTTGTTGTAGTTGAAAAGGAGCTGCTGCTAGTAGGCTGCGATGTGGGTGATGACCTTCTTGCATTCCTCATCTGCCAAATCTAAGTTTGTGGCCATCTTCTTTCTGTTCTGCTCGATGCTTGGCAGTAGAATGCTGATACTTGGCACGATAACATTGGGAGGAATGATTACTTTTGAACCAAATGCCAAGGAGAAATGAGTATCCCCGGTTTCCTCGGTTGCTCGTCTTTTGGTTATGCGATATGCCCATAGACATCCAGGAAGTTCATCTGGCCATTGATAGGAGCATATTTATGCGACTTAGTTAGCTTGTTTTCATGCATTAATGTCCTTAGTTCTTAGTTAATTTTGTATTTTAAGCTATTTTCGTGTGTTTGTAGGGTCTAAGTGTCAAAATGGCAAAAAGAAGCAGTTTGGAGCATTCTAGAGCATTTTTGGGCCAAGATTGGGTAGTGCAAGCATGGAGGCAAGTTGATGGACGAATTTGAAGATAAAAAGGCTTGAAATCAGCTTAGAAGATAAAGAAGATAAGAAGTTAGCAAGAAATATGGAACATTATCCAAATCTTATCTCATCTTATCCAAATCTTATCTCATCTTATCCAAAACATTATCCTATCTTATCTTGACTTTCCTAATCCAAATACACAAAGGTTTCAGCTACAGAAAAGGAGTCCAAAACCTACCTAAACACCTTCCCAGCCGTGACCTAGCCTTCCCCTATATATATATGATTGTGCCGCACAGATTGGGTCTCTTTACACATCCTTTCGCATCTCTACCATTCTAAATACCTTCCACCACCCATCCACACCACCTTTGCCCATCCATAAACCCTACCAGCCACCTGTGCCGCAGCCTTGCAAGAAGGAAGGAGAGGAGGAGCAGCTTTGGAGCGTGTTGCGCCCAATCTGGAGTGCTGGGCGTTCTTAGGTGTTTTCTACCTTATGTTTTCGTTGATTAATTTAATTTTCCTTTGTCTTGCTGTAATCATGAGAGGCTAAACTCGTTTTTAGCTAGAGGCTACTTTGAAACCATGATTTTGTGTGTGATATGACTTGATAAATTTCAGTTACAGATTCTTGAAGTATGAATGCAATTGGCTTAACTGTTTGAATTATAACTTATTTCTGTTTGTTGATTGAGGGTCGACACTTAATTGGCATGCATAAATTTGATGCTAGGATATAAGTGAGTTTCACATAATCGTTACAAACTTATGTTCACACGTAGTAAAGGTTGCTGGAACAATCGTGTTAAGTTCAATTCTTGGTGTGAGTAACATGATGTCATAGTTATGAATGCCTCGTCAATGCTTATGATTCTCATTGAGCATAATGATCTCTAATTGTGTCTCTATTATGATGTCATGTAGGGAAATTGATGAGAATAATTTGGTTGTAGATGAGTTGTCCGTCCAATTCAATGAAATTAGGAGAATCTGAGGGTTAATTAGTGATTGACACGGTTAATCTAGGGCATTGTCATTCGTAATTCAATGAAAACGTAACTGGAAGTCAAGTTATATGCATATAAATCATGTGTGGATAAGGAAACCTCTAGCTAGTTCACCATCCATCCTAAAAACCCAATTTCGTCTAAATCTGCCTAGTTTAAAGTCTTTGTTTGTTTTAGTTTAGTTTCACTCTAAAACCAATCTCCCTTCACTTGTTTGAGTCAAATTAGTTAGAATCTGTCTTAGTTTGTGTCTTTGTGTGTTTTGAGTCAAGTTTAATTCAATTTTCGTCCAAAGTTGTGACTAGTGTCTAGAATCTGTCCAATTAGTGTTTTTAAGCAGTTTTGAGTATTTTGAACCTGTTTTGAGTCTTACTAGTCTATTTAGAGTCTTTTGAGTCTTGTTTTGCATATTTGAGTCAGTTTGTGTTAGATTAGCAAGCCCTCATAATCTCCGGTCCAGAACAATCCCTACTTGCGTTTATACTACAATTGATAACAAGAGGGTTTAATTTGTGTGCTTAACTTTAATCACATCAGCCATTTTTCCTTATTGTCGGAGATGGATTTCTTGAGGAAGTCGAGAATTGTCTTGTTGGATGCTTTGGCCTGCCCATTGCCTTGAGAATACCTCAGCGTGGACATGTGCTGCTTGATGTTATATTTTTTTTTAAAACTTTTCCAAATCTTTGCCTACAAATTGTGGGTTGTTGTCTGTGACGATGGATTGAATGATGCCAAATCGACAGATGATGTTCCTCCATATAAAGCGCTCTATGTCCGCTTGAGTAGTGGTTATCATGGGCTCTGCTTCCACCCACTTGGTGAAGTAGTCAGTTGCCACGATCATCATCATCCTACCCCCAGTAACGAGCAGCATTGGCCCAACCAGGTCGATTGCCCACTGCATGAACAACCAATGACTTATCTGTGGGTGTAGTTCGCTGGCAGGCAGTGCTGGTACTGGCTTGTAACGTTGGCAGCTGTCGTATTTTTGTACTAATTCCTTAGGGTCTTGATGCATAATAGGCCAATAGTAGCTTGCATTAAGAGTTTTCTATGTTAAGGATCGGCCTCCGGAGTGATTTCCACAAATGCCTTTGTCGATTGAACTTAGAACCTTTAGGTCGTCGGGAGGAGCTAGGCAATGGAGATGTGATCCAGTGTAGGATGTTCATATGAGAATGTCGTTCCATATGTAGTAGCGTGTTGCCTTCTTTTGGAGTTTTCTAGACTCCAATCTTTCTATGGTGAGTGTTTCATTGACCAAGTAGCCTATAATGAAATCTTGCCAGTTTGGAGTTGTACTAACCTGTGACACCTCGGCTGTTAACTCCGCCTCTATGCTTGATTTGTCCAAATGCTTCACTGGAATAGAGCCTTTAAGTTGGTGGTCGAGGGTGGAGCCTTGGCTGGCTAGTGCGTCTGCGTAGGTGTTGTCTGCCCTCGAAACTTGAGTGAAAGCGTAAGTCAGAAATGCCTCAAGCTGCCTTCGTACCTTCTCTAGGTATTGCGCCATCTTCAGATGTTTTGTCGTGTACTCCCCATTAGTCTAGCTGGTGATTAGCTAGGAATTGGAATGAATTGTAAGCTTACAATTCCTAGAGTAATCGCCTGCTCGAGCATTGAACCGTCTAGGTGATAAGGACCACGTCTGCTTCCAAGCCCTTGTAGTTGGATGCGTCGTCCACGTGCAAATGCCAGAAGTCTCCTTTGGGTAAGGCAAGCTTGGCTAGGGTGTGCTCAGTTGCCTCCGGGGCGTCATTGGGCCGCACTATTGCATTGCCTAGGCTAAGCGTGAATTCTGCTATGAAGTTCGCTAAGGCTTAGGCTTTTATAGTCGTGCGGGGTCGGTAAATTAAGCCATATTGGCCAAGTTCCAACGCTCATTTCATTACTCATTGAGAAGCGTCCAGACCATATAGGATTGATCGCAAACGATACTAGGTCACGACGATGACTATATGAGCTTGAAAATATGGTCTAAGCTTCCGAGCCACAACAACTAGCGCTAAAATCAATTTCTCGATCTTCGGATATCTGGTTTTCGCATCGAGAAGAGCTTTAGAAGTGTAGAATACTGCCAATTGGGCCCCCAGCTCTTCTTATATGAGGGCAGAGCTCACTGCTACTTCTGAGATTGCCAGATAGATGTATAAGTCCTCCACTGCTTCTGGCTTAGATAATAAAGGAGGTGATGTGAGATATTTCTTCAAGTCTTAGAAAGCTCTTTCGCACTCATCATCCCATTTGTCTCGTTATGCCCTATTGATTTCCTTGAAAACAAGCTTGCATCGATCGATAGACCACGAGAGGAAGCGGTTGAGCGCGGCTGCTCGTCCGGTTAAGCCTTGGATTTCCTTCAAGGTAGTTGGAGATTTCATTTATAGGATTGCTCATATTTGCTTGGGATGTGCTTCGATTCCTTGTTGGGTTTCTGGGTACCCTAAGAATCTGCCTAAAGATACTCCAAATGTGCATTTGGCAGAATTGAGCTTAATTTTGTACTTTTTAAGGATGTTGAAAGTTTTCGCTAAGTTGCCAATGTGATCTGATCACCACTTGCCCTTCACCATGATGTCGTCGATGTAGACCTCCATGGTTACTCCAAATTGCTTCTTGAACATAATGTTTACCACTCGTTGGTGAGTAGCTCTCGTATTCTTGAGGCCAAAAGGCATGACTTTGTAGCAGTAGGTGTCTCACTCGATCAAGAATGCGGTTTTCTCCATGTCGGGCTCGTGCATGGCTATTTGGTTGTAGCATGAGTATGCATCCAAGAAACTGAGTAGCTGGTTCCCGGAAGTAGAATTCACTTTTACTAGTAGATCGATTCAGGGAAATGGGTAAAGATCTTTCGGGCATGCTTTGTTGAGGTCGGTGTAATCTACGTAAACCCTCTATTTACCCTTCTCTTTCTTTATTACTAGCACGACATTAGCAAGCCATGCTGAGTGTGCTACCTCTTCTATGAATCCGACCTTTAATATCTTGTCGATTTGCGTTTCGATGATCGCCACTCGTTCGGGTACGAAATATCTTCTTCTTTGGATCACCGATTTGGCAGTGGGGTCAACATGTAGCTTGTGGCAAGCTATCTTAGGGTTGATGTCGGGCATGTCAGAAAGTGACCATGCGAAGATGTCATGATTTTCCCTAAGGAAAGTCGTGAGTTCCCCATTTTCTTTTGGGCTCAGACTTAAGCCGATTCTAGATATCTTCTCTGGAGGCTGAGGATCAAGAATGATGTGCTCGGCGTCCTCTTCGGGTTTCCATCCCGTCTAGTATGCTGCCGCGTTGATTTGGACACCATATTCTTAATCCATCTGTTATGATTGCTATTTGGTAGCTTCATCGCCCATTTAGACCTTGGTAACCTCTACGGGGGTAAAGAAATTTTTCTTTATTTCCTTCAGTATTTACATAGTACATCGTCGAGATGTGCACTGGTCAGACTTGATTTCTCTTACTGCTCATCTTGGGATGCGAAATCAAATTTTTTGATACTTGATGGAGGTTACGCCATCCAGTTTTATCAGCTAAGGTTGCCCTAGAATCCCATTATAGGGAGACGAGTGACTTACTATCGTGAACATCTGCTTTGAGATAACTAGCGGTGTTCTCACGTCAAGTGTAATGTTGCCGATGGCAGTCGAGGCGTGTCCGTTGAATCCGATGAGTACCTCTGCTCGGCGTATAATTGTGCTTTTCAGGCCCATCTTCTGAATTACTGAAAGCTGAAGTAAATTGATTGCACTTCCATTATCAACCATTATTCTATCGACTATAGCATGGGCTAGTTGGACAAATATTAGTAGTGTGTCGTCGTGTGGAAAATCGATGTCTTCGGCATCCTGCTCGGTGAAGCCAACGATAGGTCCAGGTTGGGTATCGACTGCCTGGACCTGGAAGACTAATAGAGCCTACTAGATCTTCATTTTCTTGGAGTTGTTGGTGTCCCCCAAGTGCTCTGACTCGGTAAAAATGCTATTGATCCGAATTATCTTGGTTGACGGCTATTCGTCAGCGTCTGCGTTCCTTCTAGGCTGCGTAGCTGGCTTGTCCAAGTATCTTTCGACCTTGCCTTCTTTCACCAGCTTCTCTAGGTAATTCCTCAAAGTGTAGCAGTTGTCGGTTGCATGACCAGGACCTCGATGAAATATGCAGTACTTGGTATGGTCCAACTTGGAAGTATCTCCATTCGATTGCTTCGGCAACTTGAACCATGGTTCGCTCTTGATGTCGCGAAGGATTTAGTTGATTGGGATCGAGAACTTTGAGCAGTTCTTAGGCGTTGAGCCTTATTTAGTCCAGGATCGGTCCTTACGCTTGGCCTCTTGCCTGCTTTTGTTGTTGTACTATTTCTCATCCTCATTCTTTTGAGCTACTGCCGATTCTTTTCGAGGCTGCTCAGGTGTCTTGTCTGCTTATTGAGCCTCGTCCCAAAGTGCATGCTTATCTTCCAACGCACAAGAGTCTGCCAGGTTTAGATCTTCTTTCATGATCAATTCTCCGAACCGCGGATGGTTACTTAGGAGTCATTTTTGGAAGGCTGCACTAGCTATTGAGTTGTTGCATTCGACTATCTTTGTCTTCTCTGCTTTGAACCTCTTCACATAGTCATAAAGCGACTCATTTGGATTGTGGCCGCAGGGTGTGGAACATCTTGTGCCTCGCCTTGTAAAGTGGTGGCTAATATCTTGCACATGAGAGCATCGTTGTTCTGATAGAGGATCATTACGCCTCGGTAGTGCTTTAGGTGCCTCTCCGGGTCTCCATCTCCTTTGAATGATGTGAAATGTGGCATGTTGAATTTGCATGGAGGCTATACCTGCACGATTTATTCCGTGATGGGTGACCTGCTTATGTTGGTCATGTCCCGTCATAGAGCCTTGGCAGTGACCTCGTTGCATTGGAAATCATGCAATCGCTCGGTCAGGAACCTCTCTACTTCTTCTTGAATTTACCTTTGTTGAGGTAGCGGAGCTCTCAACTGCCCCCGATTGTGACGTACTGGTTTAGGCTGCTCTTTCATGTGCTCGGCTCGTCTATGTCGCGACTGTAATGCATGTAGTACGTTATTAGTAAATGAGCGAATTACTCGTAGGCTACCGGTTGAATTTGAGCCAATTTGTGTAATTGCTTCTCTCCGTCGTCGTGCTGCCTACTCCAATGTTAGGTAGAAAATGCTCATTACAGGCTTAGCCGCGAACGAACACTTCGCCTAGAAGGTTGCTCATGTTGATTATTGGAGTGTGGCCCCAACCGTGAGTGTATGCTCGTCCATGGGCTTAACCGAAAGTGCACGCTCTTCCATACATTAGGATAAGAGTTTACACTATCTCAGGGGCCAATTCAGGAGTGTACACTGCTCGAACGCTCGGTTCGTGGCTGGTCAAGGGGCTGCTTGCTGGGACGCTACTGAAAATGTTCGTCGTCTGCCCTTGCCCTACTTTGGGACACTTCGTCTAGGGAATGCTGCATCTTGGTACACTGCAAGAGCTGATTCAATAAGGTCGTCTGCTGCACGAGGGCCCTTGTCAACTCTATGACTTGTCGGGACAAGTGTTGTTTGCCATTTGGGTTGGAAGAGCTTGGATGGTATGCGTCTCCTTGAGTAATGGAAATGTAATGGACTTCAAGTGCAAGATTTGAGTTGGGATATGTCAAATCTGCAGAGAAATAGGGTGAAAATACTTATGGTTCAATCGTCGATCTAGAAATCTGAAGCTGGGACGGTTGGATTGCTAGGTGGGCCACGGGAATAGGCTGGGCCACGTGTGTGGACACTGAGCCTGGGCTCAACTTGGGAACGCGCTGGGCTAGCTCTGGCTTTGGGCCCTGCAAACGCTAGGCTTGGACAGCTTGGGCTTATTGCCATGGAGTCGGCCCACTCTCACTGCCACGGTGGTCCCTTTGGCTGCTATGGTGGTGGTGCTCCGTGGTGGCAAAGTTGATCCTCTTGCCATCGCGTTGAGCCTTATGGATCGTCATGGAGGGGCTACGTCTCGTCCTCCATCCTTTGATATGGATCTTTGAACGTAGGAAGTTTCGTTCGTTGTGGTTTCCAAATTTCTCGCAATTGTATTTTTCTCCTACTCATATTCAAAGGATTAAAAAAATTTAGGAATAAGAACGTATGAAAAATTTACGAACGAACTAGAAATGAGAAACTTTGAATGCGAGAGTCTTCTTTGAGCGTGTGAATCAAACTGTCAATGAAAGCACCAATTTGTGGATGCAAATTTCCGCCCTCTTCTCCTTTGACGAAAATGCACCTGCAAAATAATAACACCTAAGATTAAGGCCAAAAGCTCACGTGCCCACGACGAATTGGGGGGGCTTTGGCCGAACAATCTCCGATGCCAAAGTTAGGATTATGAAAATAATATTTTTAGGTGTTTGTGGGTAGCAAATGACTTAGCTTTTTGGTGGGATAATATGACTATTTATAGGGGAGTGGCCGACCCTATTTGGAGGATAGTGGCCGGCCATATATGGTGAAATTGTGTGAATAATTGCAAGATATTATATGAAATAATATCTTGCAATTAACATGGTAATTAATCCAAAATTAAATATGAAAATTAGGAGTTACCTTTTGAATAAGGATTTGATGAGGAGTGATGAGAGCTATTTGAATAAATACCATTTTGATCACATTTGACTCTTCCTTGATTTAGCCATTAGTGTTCGTTGCATGCGCGTGTGAATTCTGGTGTGCCTCGAAGGTAATTTTGTATTTTTAACCCAAAAGTCCACATGTCACCTCCATAATTTTCTTGATTATTTTTTGCTCCACACATACTCATATGTCATCTCTAACCAAAGTAGCCCTCTCAATAATTTAATAGTTTTAAGTTTATACTTTAAATTTATTGGTTAATTTTATTAACCTACAGTTGGATGTTTTCAAATCTAGTCGTTGAATTGGAATCAATTATTGCAACTAAGGAGCTAAGTCCCAAAAAATGGGCTAAGAAGGGGCTGCATTTGGCCAGCCTGATGACCATTTGGCCAAATAAGGCCCGATTGGGTCTATAGAATTATAGCCTAGACATTGGTTGGAGATGAGGCTTTAAGCAAATCAGATCATTTTTTGACTTTTGAACCTTTAACCATCTCGATTGGAGATGGCCTTAAAACTCAATTCTATCAGCCATTGTTTATAAGCACATCAAAATGAATGCCCTATTTTACTGTTCCTCACTTCTTCTTTTTTCCCACTAGCACAGTATAATGACAAAAATGACCCTGTAATTTTTCTTCGCTTTTCCTTTTTTGCCCATGTCTCTTTGACTTAGTTTGGCTACCGTTGGTTCTAATGGCTATTGTGTAAATTCGAGCACTCATTAATGGCATTTTTGTAATTTAGACAAGCCTCTATATATTATTTTTATGGAGAAGGAAACCCTAATCTCTCATTTTTCATCGATCCCCTTCTATGTTAAGATGCTGCCAGATGGCATCATCCTATAGTGACTAATGTACCATGGATGCTGTAAGTTAGTTACAAGTTGTTAGAGTTAGTGGATTACTACAAATAGAAACTTGTAAGAGAAAGGAAGTGAATGAAATATTGTTGGCATTCTGTTTAGTTATCTTTATGTGCAATTGTAGAAGACGTAGAGTAAAGTTCTAACATTCTCTCTCCAATCTAGATCTTCTCGCTCTATATACATACTAACTCAGTATCCAACCCTCCACAGTTTATAAACAGAGTAACATGACGAAATGACCCTTCAAATTTATTCCACTTTTCCTTTTTTGCCCGTCTCCCACTGATCTCTCACACTTGTCTTTCACAAAAAACCTTGTGCAGAGGTCGAAAGTTTGAAACCCCCCACCGTCATCCTCTTTCACCCCTTCGCAGTCCAAGATAACAATATCCTTCTCCACATTTCCTTGCACAGTATGAGCCAAAACCCTCTATAGATCTGTCCAAAATTTGATCATTATCTTCAATTACATTCCCCATGACAGCAAACAATTTGTCATACACAGACATGTCTTCGACTGTGATAAAAATTATAAACTGAATATATTCTCTCCAGAATTGGCCATGGACGATGACTGTCGATGCAAATTTCCGCCGTCTTCAATCTTGACAAAAATGCACCTGCAAAACAATCAATACATTTGATCAAGGACCTAAGCTTCACGCACCCACAAGGTGGGGGTGGGGGTTAGGCCAATGGATCTTTGATGCCTAAGTTAGTTTCTCTGAGGAGAGTAAAGTGTTTAGGGCTTTTTAGGATAGCAAAAGCTTCTCAAATTTGGTAGAATATGAGGTATATATAGCGAAGAGGGTCGGCCACAGTGTTAGGGTTTTACCCTACATATGACGGCATCCTATTGACCAATGTTTATGGAGAAATATTCCCAAGATATTAAATAGAAAATAATATCTTGAGATAATGGAGTAATTATCCCTAATTGATTTAAATTGGGATTACTTACTTGATTGGAGCTCAATCTTCAATTGAGAATGTATTAAAAATAGGATTTGGGTAATTAATCCTTATATTTAATGCTTTGACTTTTCCTTGCCAATGGCAGGTGAGTTGTGGGCAGTCGTATTCAACTAATGAGACCTTCAGGGGTGTGAATTGCGTGTGGGAGTATCTGAGGAGCCTGCCTATTTATTGAGGGCAATCTTGTCTCTCTTGAGCAAAAGTTCACGTGCCGTCTCTAGAATTTTTGGGATTATTTTAGGCTCCACAGTGACCATTTGGTGTGAGGAAGGCGAGTGGTGTTTGGGGAATACTCGATACATTGTTTCAAGTCCCATCTCATTCGTGTGTGTGTTCTTTTTTTTTTTTTTTTTTTTTTTTTGAGAACTGGTGTTTATGTTTTGGGGAGCGTATGGAAATAATTTTTCCCGCCGTCATCTACGCGTAGAAATATTCATGGAGACTCATCTCTCATATATGCCTAAACAAAGGTTCCTTTATCAAGAATTGTTCAACGCACATCACACATCATTCCTTATAACTATCCTCATGATTTGATTCTCCACGCCAAGAAATATGTAGGGAATCCAACACGAATTCAGTCATACACCCCAATCAATCTCATTCCCTCTCCCCATGTCCAACGTTAATGGATGATTCCGACGAGTATTGTCACCATTTGCAGTTGTGCACAAATTTAATTCCCACATGATGTAGGGATCATTAGAAATAATAAACCGAAGTTTAGGTAGAATATTTCGTAAACATGTAGTGTACGGAAATGAAGCACAATTGAATTTTGAAGCACAACAAATAATGACTCAAAACGTATTAAAGAAATACGAAGAAAGTATGCCGCATGATTGACTATTTGTTCATAATGACCAGAAAACTAATTAATAAACAGTGACAAGTCAAAATGTATTGTAACGTAACTGAGTGATATCAATAACTAAAAATCTGGAAAATTAAAATCTTTGACATTCATCCCCATGAATACATTGATTTGGACGTCAAAAATAGTCCAAGGATATAAACCGCAATAAAAAAAAAAAAAATGCAAAGTGCAAGCTTTAAAAGTATGTGACTCGTCATTACACAAAAGGAAGGTTTTTTTATTTTTTTTTATTTTTTTTACAAATGATAGATTTTATCAGATTAGATGTTAGATTAACCATCACGGGGTTCGAACCCATATCGTCATATAAGGGCTCAACACCTTTCCACCATTATAGTAAAAGACAACTTGCCAAAAGCAAGGTTGTTTAGATCAATAGCTAGTCAACGGCAATCTATAAACAAAATCTTCAATATTAAATCTAATAATTAAGTGTGAAAATGATCCTAAATCTAATTATCTTTATATTTTTGTTCAAAAAAATTATCTCTATATTTTATGGCCAAAGTTGTAATCTATATTTTTCATTGGGTTAGAGTACACATAAAGCATTGAAGATTCAACTTTATTTTTTGGTGGGTGATGCTTCCTATATTATCATGTTTTTAGATTTTGCTTTTGAAGAATTGTGTTTACTTGTTTTCTTCTCTTATAAGTTTACATTGATTATCTTCAAATTGACTCACAAGTGATGAATTACCCTGGTGGTTCGACCTTCCTCTTCAATCTACTTTCGCCTCAAACACTCTCCTTTAGGGCTGGTTCAATATGGGATACCGAACCGAAACCCTTGTCCCGATTCCCAAACCAAAGTTTTTCAGGAATCCCAAGTTCAATACCGATTCCAAACCAAATTTTTCGGAATCCTAATTTTCCGGAATCCCAAAATAGTTTCGGAATTTTGGGACAAATTGGGAATCCCGAAATAATTTTGGACTTTTGGGCTATTGGACTAAAATTTGATATATTGGACTTTTTGGCTAAAATTGAACTTTTATATTGAAAATATCAGCCCAATTGCATGTGTATAATAGCCCATCTCCTATTAACATAGTCAATATGCCAATCCTTGCCTGTGCAAACAATAGCCAATCTGCCAATCTGTGCACAAAAGCGAATCTGCCAATCTGCCTATTTTCTACTATACATGCATGCAACAAAAATAAATTAAGTAACAGCTAGCAGCTAATATTAACTAATCTATGTTACAGAGTATGAAACCTTGAACCACAAAGTACTAACAACTAGTAGCTAATATTATATGTAGCTCACTATTCTCTTACTGCTCTATGTAAAAGCCCACAGACTACCCATAACTAACAGCTAGCAGCTAATTTATATAGACTCAAACTCAAACTCCCCTGGTACTGTTCTAAAGTAGTGTGCTTCCCTTTTTGCCCCTGCTTTTTTTTTTTGTTATTTCAATTTTGCTAGTTTGCTTTGCTGTGAGAAGAAAATGGTGACGCATGGGTCTTCGAGAGGTTTCGTCTCTCTTCCCCTTCTTCACTCTTGCTCTTCGCTTTCTCTCTGCAACCTTAATACTCTTAAATCACAAGCCAATTTGGTCTCCCAAAGTCCGAGAGAGAGAGGAGCAGTGAAAGATGACTCGGGGAAAGCAGAAGATCAAAGTGCAAAGACGAAATGCGGAAAAGAATCAGAAGGCAAAAGGGTCTCAGTTTGAGGCTAGAGTCGTTGCTCTCAAAATCACCTATCCAATTTGCAAGGTTCTTCTTTCTCTTCACCCTTCACTCTCCACCTTGATCTGATCTTTTACGATGATCCATGAATTTATACAATTATTCAAAATTATAGGCTTCGATCATCTCCCCAACAAACCCAGAGCCTCATTTTCTCCCTCTAAGCAAAAGAAAATCAAGGAGGCCTGCAACTTCATTTGCAGTCCGCCACTGCAAATCGGTCTGGAAACTGGAAAGTTCAAAGGTAAAACACACCGATCTCTTTGATTTTGGTCTCTAATGCGTAGTTTGACAGACAAATGATAAACCTAACACATGCATGCTCTGATTTCCTTGGTAGGTTTCTTGAAATATTTGCATCTCATTAGTCCAATATTTTTCACTTTCTGGATGTGCAAAGTCTGGATAGTACACATCATCGGGCCAAACCTTTCCCAAGTAAGGAATCATTTGGTGAAAATATATGCTTCATTTCCTCTGATGTATGTGTATGTATGATGCATGTATGTATGATTTTAGATTGTAATGTATCACAAATTTGGGGCATGAAAATTGACATTTGTAGACTTACACCAAACAGATAATTGGGGGGAAAGGAAAAGAAAATTTCAAAGATTGATACTTTTATGTGATTTTTTGGCTCTTTTTTTTCATATGATTTTCATTGTATCTGTGCCAGTGCATGTCTCGTCTTGAAAAATACATGTTATAAATGGGAGAATTTTGGACATGACACGTTTTAGAAGTAAGGTTTTCTGAATGAAGATACTCTTATGATTTGTTTGTAATTTGTTTTGCAAATGGGTAGGAATGTCATTCTAAAAGGATATTGGCAGGAGGGGGTGGAATGTCATTCTAAAATATGTATAATTCAATTCTCTCATTTTCTATAGCAGAATTGCATATTTCTAAATCGGAAAGGAAAAATAAGCACTACAGCAGTTTATGCAGAAGGAGCATGTAAAAGAGAAGCACAGGTAAAGGTTTCTAAGGTCAGTTAGCTGTTTTCTATTTAGTGTTTTCAATTTGTTCCTTTTATTCTGTCTTAAATTTTTTAATCAGTGGTTATGCATCAATTTCTCTGCTTCTTCTTTGGAAATCTTGCAGGTTAGAACGACACACCTATCGGGGCAATGTTGGGATATTTAGGCTTGGGTGGAGACGTGGACTTATGGAAGAGGTGAAGTAGCTTAGCTCTCTGCCATTAGCTTATCTGTTCTATGCATCTCTACAATCTTACAATGCTCTTTTATTAAATTCCAAGATGTTGGGATGGGTTACTGGAATACAAGATTTGGAACAAAAGTGGTTGACAACACAAGAGTCGAAACCAAGTGTGTTCACATTGAAAATGACAGGTGAGAATGCTAATCATATTTTTAAAAAATGTTGGGTTTCCTGCTGAGTTCTCTGGCCAAATTTAGGAGGCTAATTTACTGATTTGGAGTTAATTTTGTAAATTTATTGAATGAAGTCATTGGTTATTTCGCTTATCTTGCGTTGGGTTTAGTTTTAGGAGAGGGTTGCGCATGAGCTGTCGGGTTTTTCAAACAATTTTTTTTTTCTTTTTGCTGCATGTTCGTGCATGTTTGGTCTCTGAGATTTTGTTTTTAGTCACTGTTAATTTATAGTTTATGTATCCCCTTGGCCACATATTGACACAGGTTTATTCTAGGCATTTTTTTTGTTAGGGTTAAGTGGTTTGGTGAGTTCTGTATTATTATATAATCTTTGGGGCTATTTTCAGTAAAAATGAAATGTTGACATTGGTAAGCATACGACACACTTAATCGTTTTCTTTTTCATGTAATTTTTCTCATGTTTAACATCTGCTTTTGTTTATGCATTTGATTCAAGTGCTATTTTTATTAGTGTTAATTTTGGATTGCATATCCACAAACTAACCCAGTTAATTTTGCTTAGTGTTAATGTAACAACCCGTCCTGAGATTTACGGAACAAAAAGGGTGTTTTTGTATTTTCACTAAGTTTGGGGATATTTTCCTTTTAAAAATCGTTTTTGGTTCTTAATTGATGAGCCTAAGGGGCCCACCCCCTGTCTTGTGTCCAGGGTTTTCCCCCTTCCCCGTGAACTCATCTTTCTCCCTCATTTTTCTCTCTTCTTTCTCTCCCCCAAAACACTATCTGCAACTCTCTTCTTTCTTTGCGATGTCCCCCTCTTAAAATAACACACATACATACTCACATGGTTACACTTAGACGCCATCTCAACGGAGGAAGGAACGGATAAGTCTTCGAACCCGTAAGCTCGGGGAACCACAACTGTGAAACCTTAACCTTAGTAAGCTTCGGGACTCTCTCTAGTCTTTCTCTTAGATCGATTAAACTCTAGTTAGGACTCATTTTAGGTGCTTTGGTGAAGGTTGTAGTGAGAAATAACTCAGAGGTCTATTTTCCCAGTTTTACTAGCGAGTCCGACGGCTTTCGAGCCAATTTTCGGCCAAACCATTACGAGTTGGCCGACGTAGAAGGTATCAATCTCTTCGTGTCATCGAGTACTACAACTTTCCTTTTTGTTTCACCCAATTTCGTTGAGTATTGAAGAAGTTATATCCATTTGAATCTTACCCAGTTTCTGGCGACCTCTGCGGCTTTCGAGGCATTTTCTGGTCAAACCACGGCGAGTTAGATGTCATGTGAGGTACCTTTCTCTTCGTCTCTTCAAGAACTATAACTTTTCTTCTTGAATAGCTCAATTTCATTGAGTAGTAACAAAGTTATGGACGTTTAAAGTTAGGGAAGTTTCTGGTCGAATTCCGGCCTTCTTCTTCATGGGGTCCGGACCAAACCCATTCGGGCCGTTCCTGCCAAGCCCAAAACCCTGGGCAGCCCAAACCCTTTTAGCCTAAACCCCTAACCCTTTGTCACTTAGGCTTTTGGGCCATTTAAAACTCGGGCCTTGGGCCTGTGACCCCTAAAGCCCGAACCCCTTTTATTTGTTTAAACTCAAAACACTTAAAAATAGGTTTTGATTTGACTCAAAACACTTAAAAACACAAACTAAATCAGTTTCTAACTAATATGACTCAACAAAGTAAATGGGGATTAGGTTTTGACGAATTTGAAAACAAAACAAGCAAATTAAAGAACTAATGAATTCTGCACGAAATTGGGTAAAACTATGGATGATGGGCTAGCTAGGAGGTTCTTCTCCACACATGACATACTTGCAAACAAAACGATTTCCAGTTGCTTTTCAATAAACCATGAATTCTCAACGCCCCAGATTAACCGTGAATTGCACTAATTAACCCTCAAATTTTCCTAATTTTATTTAGTTGGATGATTGCATACAACAACCCAAAGCATTCTCCACAAGTTCCCTACATGAATTGCATAATAGAGATACAAGCATAGATCATTAAGTTCTCTGAAAATCATAAGCATTGACAAGGCACTCGTAACTATGAATTGCATGATACTTATGCCAAGAATTTACTTAACACGATTGTGACTAGCAACCTTCACTACTTATGAATATAAGTTCGTAACAATTAGGTGAAACTCCCTTATATCCTAGCATCAGATTTATGCATGAAAATTAAGCGTGCGCTCTCAACCAACACACACAAATCAGTTTTAATTCAACGGATAAGTAAATTGAATTCACAACTTATGAATCACAATTGGATGTAATCAAATCATATTGCAAGTACAACCATGGTTTCGAATTCCCCCTAGCTAATAGGGGTTTAGTTCCTCATACTCACAAAACAAAGATTATTGAATTGAAACATTGAAAACAAAAGAAAGATTACAACTAGAACGTTCCAGCAATCCTAACTCGAATGGCAGGCACGTCCAAGGGCTCTCCTCCTTCCTCTTTGCTGCGGCACAAGGTTTGGTGGTGAGTTTTTGGGGTTATGAATGGTGTAGAAGGCTGGGTTTATGGCTAGGATAGGTGTATGGTGCGACAAGGGTTGAATAAGGTCAGAAACTATGGAGAATGGTGAAGGATGGATGCGGCAGAGAGAGGGCTCTGATTTCTGGCGTGAATGGATGAATGAATGGATGATTTTGGGGCTGCAAAAAGGAAGTTTATTTAAGGTTTTTCGAAATTAAAACCCTAACTTATTTAGGCAATCAGAAATTAAGTCAAAAGCTTCTAGAAAGAGGAAACAAAATCAGAAAACTAAGGGAAAGTGCTAAGATATGCGGCAGAGACTTTAATTGAAAGGGGAATGTGTTTTAATGCAGGAAATAGGAAAGAGGGACTCTCCCTTGCACGGCAAGGAAGAGGAAAGGTCCAAAGGGGTGCGGCAAGGGTCCATGTGTGTTCTAGGTCCGTTAGTTTGTGTCCTAGAATGCATAGGAGGCCTTCAATGTTGCTGGAATTTAGGGACATTTAGGATTAGGAAAGGTCAAACCAAAATAGGAAACCTTGGCTTAACTTTCCTACTTCAAGTAGGAATCCTTGTTTGAGTAGGAATCCATCTCCAATTAGGAATCCTTCTTCAATTAGGAATCCTTCTTCAATTAGGAATCATAACATCTTCAAGTCTTCAATTTCGTCCATTCCTTTTGCTGCAAACATGTGATAACCATTCCAAGCCCAATTTTGCTCCAAAAGGCTCCAAAATGCACCTTCTTGCATACTTTCTCCTTAGAACCTAAAAACACACGAAAATGGCTTAAAAGACTAAAATAACTAAGAAATAACAACGTAAATGCACAAGAACAAGCCAACTAAGTCGCCTAAATATGCTCATATCAAATTCCCCCACACTTAGCTTTTGCTAGTCCTCGAGCAAAACAAAACATACAAAGAAAACAAAACGAAACAAAATAAACAAAACAAACAAAACACAACCTAAACCTTCCAACAATTGCCTCAGGGATTTCTAATGCACATGACATGTCAAAAATCATCATTCCCACAGATTTTAGTCATCTTCACACTTTAGCACATACTTAATCACAGTCACCACTTACTAGTTCACATTTAACCAATTAAAACGATGTTTTAAATGTAGAAACATGCCTTAGAGAATTTGCTCAATTCCTTACAAGATACTCTCTATTTTCACACACATTTTCTGACTACACACCCTACACTGGTTATATGTGAGAAGATTGATGTAAACATGAAAACGAACACTCACATATGTTATAACAGAGAAAGCAATTTCTGGAGTTAATAAGCATGTTTAGATATGATCTCATGAATGGAATGCTACTACATAGATGAGAGAACCAGTGACACCATATGCTCATACCATTTCCAAACTCCACATATTGAATCATATAACACTCAAGATTGAAGTTTAAGGGTTGAAACAGGGCTAAGGGAAATGGTTAAGAAAGAAAGGATATGGAAAACAATGGTTCTTAAAGCAATAGCAAGCAAAGTAAGGAAATTGACACTTAGAATTCAATTTTGAATGCAGAAATCACTTTAAACACAAAAGGGAAAAAATACACATTCTAAGGCCAGATTTGATGTTTTGGACATTTCATTCAACAATCAACACTTTTTTTACTTTTTTCATAATTTTCCACTCTTTTTTTACTTTTTTCATAACTTTTTCTTTTTCTTTTCTTTTCCCACGAAATTTCTTTCTTTTCTACCCGTGCCTTATTTCTTTTTCTTGGCACACACACACACACACACAAATCCCTTCCCCCACACTTGTTTTTCTGCAAGAAGTCAATCAAAAGGAATTCTTTTTAAGTCATGCTTCACTATGCTTTAAGAACAAGGGTATGGATGGTCCTAATCTAGGCTAGGTAGGGATGATATGGTTCACAAAGAAAATAGGCTAAACAAGGCTCAACGGGGTTTAAACCTACAAAACAATTGACAGAAGGGGTTTCGGCTATTTGGCTCTGGTGGCAACTAAACAACTTCATCTTGATCATGTGTTATGCAAATCAACGTTATGCTTTGAATGAAATAGGTATGAGTTCTAGTATTTGGAACTAGATGATGAAACGCCTTCTAAGTAGCAACCAAGCAAAGGATAATGATATCATGCAACAACTTTAGAAAACAAGAATGCACAGATTATCAACTCTCCAAAGAACGTTTTAAGATCAAATCTCACAGGGTTGTAGCGTTAATTTGAGTTCCTTCCTTCAAGCATGCTACAAAAACTGATTTTTCCTTTATGATTGCATGTGAATTCATAGATTATAACCATAACCAAGCATAAACCAAAGAGTAAATCAAACTTTCATCCAAGTTTATAACTCTCTTTAACAGTCATGTAATTAAAAACCAAATCCTCATCACTGTGTTGGAAGGTACCTAAGACACAACACACCAAAACAACACAAAAACAACTCTTTTTGGGTTTTTCAAAACAATTTTTCAAATTTTTATGAGATTTTCGGATTTTATGCCAAAACACACTAAAATACTCCAAAACAGCTTAAAAACACTTAAAAATAGCTTGAAACAACTTTTGAAGTAATGGGTGGTAGAATCCCACGAATTTGCATCAAAAACACTTTGTTACCCCCCCCACACACTTAAATCAAACATTGTCCTCAACGTTTCAAGCATAAACTCACACAAAAACACACAAACTAACAAACAAACACACTTAACATGGCAGAAAAGAAACAACAACAAAGAGAAGGGTTCAGGAACGCAAATCTGGAATTGGAGTGATCCCTAGGTCTTTCTTTGAATGCATGGGTTGCCTCCCAAGCAGCGCTTGCTTTCACGTCGTGCAACCGGACGAAAAACTCAGTCACTCCCCATTGGAGCCCACGTCATGCAGAGAGATGTCATCCACGACATGCTCCACAAAGTTCTCATAATATGGCTTCAAACGATGTCCGTTCACTTGAAATACATGACCTGTTTTGAGACTTTGAATCTGGATTGCACCATAAGGAGATACGTTAGTAACAACAAATGGTCCAATCCACTTAGAACGTAACTTACCAGGAAACAAACGTAGACGAGAATTGAACAATAGCACTTTCTGCCCTATGGAGAATGTTTTGCCACGAATCATTTTGTCATGGAAAGCTTTGGTCTTCTTCTTGTAGAGGCGAGCATTCTCATACGCCTCGTTCCTTATCTCATCAAGTTCATGTAATTGGAGCTTCCTATGACTGCCTGCTGCACCTAAGTCCATGTTGAACTTCTTGACTGCCCAATGTGCTTTGTGCTCCAATTCAACGGGAAGATGGCATGGCTTGCCATAGATGAGCCGAAATGGGGACATCCCGATGGGTGATTTGTACGCTGTACGATATGCCCACAGTGCATCATCTAAACGTAGGCTCCAATCCTTCCTTGCTGGTCCAACGGTCTTTTCCAAAATCTGCTTGATTTCCCGATTAGAAACCTCGGCTTGGCCATTTGATTGAGGATGGTAAGGTGTAGAAACCTTATGTGTGACATTGTACTTCTTGAACAGCGCCTCAATGGTCCGATTGCAAAAGTGAAACCCTCCATCACTGATGATTACTCGTGGCATGCCAAACCTTGCAAATATGTTAGTTCTAATGAAATCTGAAACCACTTTAGAATCATTAGTCCGGGTGGCTTTTGCTTCCACCCAATTTGACACATAATCAACTGCAAGCAGAATATACATGAAACCATACGAGGAAGGAAAGGGACCCATGAAATCAATACCCCAAACGTCAAAAATTTCAACATTGAGGATAGAAACCTGCGGCATTTGATCTCTTGCACTTATATTTCCTGTTCTTTGGCATTTATCACATGTTAAGCAAAAAATTCTAGCATCCTTAAAGATACTAGGCCAATAGAATCCACATTGTAACACTTTAAGTGCTGTTCTCTGTGTGCCAAAGTGACCACCACATGCATATGTATGACAAAAGCTTAAAATGGAATGAAACTCAGAGTCATGCACACATCGACGTACAATCTGATCAGGGCAATATTTCCATAAATATGGATCATCCCATACATAAAACCGTGCATCATTTATGAGCTTATCACGTTGGTGTCTAGTGAAAGTGTTTGGAATTCGTTTAGACACCAAAAAGTTGACCAAATCAACATACCAAGGTTCACTTACCTTAATGGACATCAATTGTTCATCAGGAAATGTTTCAGCAATGGGTAAGGACTCCTCATTATGCACCATACGGGCTGAAATGGTCAGCCACCACGTTTTCACTTCCCTTTTTGTCTCGAATCTCAATGTCGAACTCTTGAAGAAGCAGCATCCATCGAATTAGCCTTGGCTTGGCTTCCTTCTTGGTGAGCAAATATTTCAAAGCTGCATGATCAGTGAAAACAATTACTTTAGTACCAATTAAATATGATCTAAATTTATCTAAAGCAAAGACAACAGCAAGCAGTTCTTTTTCAGTTGTGGAATAGTTCAATTGGGCATCATTCAACGTCCGAGAGGCATTGTAGATGACATGCGGCCTCTTGTCCTTCCTTTGTCCTAAAACAACCCCTAAAGCATAATCAAATGCATTACACATAAGCTCGAAAGGAAGGCTCCAATCAGGTGGAACAATAATTGGGGCCGTGGTCAGCAACTCCTTGAGTTGTTTGAAGGAGGCCGTGCACTCCTTATTGAAATCAAACACCACATCTTTTTTAAGGAGGCGGCAAAGAGGTTGAGAAACCTTTGAGAAATCTTTGATGAATCGTCGATAGAAACCTGCATGTCCAAGAAAAGAACGAACCTCTCTAACCGAAGTATGAGAGGGTAAGTGACGTACAAGATCTATCTTTGACTTATCAACCTCAATACCATTTTCAGAGATGATATGACCTAAAACTATGCCTTGTTTAACCATGAAATGACATTTTTCCCAATTGAGAACAAGGTTAGTTTCAACGCATCGTTTTAAGATCAAACTGAGATTATGCAAACAACCATCAAATGAATCACCAAAAACGCTGAAATCATCCATGAAAACTTCAATAATTTTCTCAACATAATCAGAAAATATGCTCATCATGCATCTTTGAAATGTGGCAGGTGCATTGCATAAACCAAATGGCGTACGACGATAAGCAAATGTACCAAATGGGCATGTGAAAGTGGTTTTTTCTTGGTCCTAGGTGCTATGACAATTTGATTATAACCAGAATAACCATCAAGAAAACAATAAAATGCATAACCTGCTAACCTTTCAAGCATTTGATCAATAAATGGCAATGGGAAGTGATCCTTCCTTGTGGTGGCATTGAGCTTCCTATAATCGATACAAACCCTCCAACCTGTTTGGATTCGAGTAGGCACAAGCTCCTCTTCGGCATTCTTTACCACAGTCACTCCAGATTTCTTTGGAACACATTGCACAGGTGAAACCCAACGACTATCTGAGATTGGATAGATCACTCCACAATCAAGTAGCTTGATTATCTCCTTCTTCACAACTTCCATCATTGGAGGGTTGAGTCGGCGTTGAGCCTCTCGAGATGTTTTAGACCCATCCTCCAAAAGTATACGATGCATGCAAGTGGTAGGGCTGATTCCTTTGATGTCAGCCAATGTCCATCCAATTGCCTTTTTTGTACTCTTTTAACACCCTCACCAACTTGTTCTCTTTTTGTGCCGTGAGTGTGCTTGAGATGATGACTGGCAACGTCTCATCTTCTCCCAAGAAAACATACTTCAAATGACTTGGCAATGGTTTGAGTTCAAGTGTAGGGGGCTGCATAACTGATGGAAGTAACTTATTAGCCGAAACTGAAATTGAAATTTGGTCCAGAGACTTACCAGATTGTGGTGGCAATGATTCGAGGGCAGCCACCATCTCAATTACATCATCATTAGGGGGCACGGCAAGGGAAAATTCATGCATGCCGTGGGGATGCATGGTTGCTGCTCCATTGTTTTGAATGTCTATTCCTTGTGCAATGACCAATTCAAGTACATCTTCCTTCAATTGTTCAAAATGGTCATGCGCCAAAGAGTCAATTACATCAATAGAGAAACATGAGTGATCCTCACTAGGATACTTGATAGAATTTGAGAGATTGAAATTAATAACTTCCCCATCAAATTCCATTGTCAATGTTCCATTAAACACATCAATCTTAGTACGGGCAGTTTTCATGAATGGCCTTCCAAGAAGGATGGGCAATGAAGGAGAATGGTCTGACTCGTCCATTTCAAGCACGTAGAAGTCCGCTGGAAAGATTAAATGATTGACCTGCACTAAAACATCTTCCAAAACTCCCTTTGGATAGGCATTAGATCGATCGGCCAATTGTATAATCACACCATCATTTTTCAACTCCCCTAAGCCCATAGATGCATAAATTGAATATGGCATGACATTTATAGATGCACCTAAGTCTAACATGGCAGATTCAAAACGAGTATTGCCAATAACACAAGGAATTGTAAAACTACCAGGATCCTTGCATTTGGGGGGCAATTTGTGTTGCAAGATGGCTGAGACATTTTCACTTACCTTTACAACCTCCTTGGTCGAAATTCTCTTCCTAGTGGTGCAAAGTTTTTTTAAAAACTTGGCATACCTCGGAACTTGCTTAATTGCATCCAAAAGTGGTATATTGACTTGAACTTTTCTAAATGTTTCCAAAATGTCCTTTTCAGCCTCCTCCTTATTTGATTGCATAAACCTACGAGGAAATGGTACATTTGGAGGAACAACGTTAGAATTAACCAAAATTGGAACTTCCTTACCTGTGTTGGCCGAATTGGATTGTTTGGATGGCTGTGGCAAGGGTGGTGCTTGCTCATCTTCTTCAATTATCAACTCTTCACACTCGTTGGAACATGATTTGGAAGGTTGGGGATCAGATCCAACTTGTTTTCCATTTCGCAAACTCATGGCTTTGGCAGATTCGAATCCTCCCTTTGGGTTGACAACTGTTGAACTAGGTAACTTGTCTGGTTCTCGAAATTGTCCTACAAACTCTGCAATCTGCCCAATTTGCTTCTCCAATTGGTCCACCCTTTTGTCTTGGCTTTGCATTGCTTTGGTTTGATTTTCCTGCCCTTGAGACAAATTGGTGAGTAATTTAAGAAGTGTGTCATTATCCAAAGAAATACCTGAAGTGTTTTGGGCAAATTGTTGTGGGGCTTGTGTTGGTGCGAATGGCTTAGTGTAGAAGCCCGGGGGTTGCTGCCTAAAACCTCCTTGTTATTGGGATTGTTGAGGCTCTCTCCATTTGAAATTCGGATGATCTCTCCAACCAGGGTTATAGGTATTAGAGAATGGATCATTCCTTGGCTGGTTTTGGCCTCCAAAACCCATTGCAATGGCAGATTCCCATCCACCATTCTCAATCAGTTGCAGGCACTTATCAGAGGGGTGTCCTTGGATAGAACACACGCCATACACACTTGGTCTTTGCATCTTCATCCCTTCGGCCATCTAAGACACAATAGAAGTAAGATTAGTTAATTGGGATTGAATGTCAGATGTGGAACTTACCTCATTCACTTGCTGCCATGGGGTGTCCCTTTGCCCAATGCCTTCATATTGTTGTGCATTCAATGCACGATTTGCAATTAGTGTCTTTGCTGCCATAGGTGTTTTGTCCACCAATGCTCCTCCCGCTGAAGCATCTAGCATTTGCCTCTCAATGGGAAGAAGGCCTTCATAAAAGTATTGAAGTAAAAGCTCTTCTTTCATATGGTGTTAAGGACATGATGCAACAAGGCTTTTGAAACGCTCATAATAAGCTGGAAAGGACTCGCCTTGGCTTTGCTGGATTCCGCTAATCTTCTTCCTCAAAAGAATGACTCTTGAAGTGGGGAAGAACTTCTCTAAGAATGCCCTCTTCATGCTCTCCCAAGAAGTGACGGTTCCAAGGGCTAATTCGTATAACCAATCCTTAGCCCTCTCTAGAAGAGAGAAGGGAAAGGCCTTCATCTTCAAAATGTTGCTATCGACATTGATTGGAGTCATGCTTGAACACACCACTTCAAACTCTCTCAGATGCTTGTTCGGATCTTCCATGGACAGCCCATGGAATTTGGGAATGTGGTGCAGCAAGCTAGACTTCAATTCGAATTCATCGGTCTTGTCTTCAGCCACCCTAGGGTATTGGATGCATAAAGGTGTACCATTGTCCAATCCCGAGGCAGAAAGCTCCTTAATTGTTCGATTGTCCGCTGCCATGGCTTGTGGTTCTTCTAAATTCCTTGTCGTGGGGTCTTCTTCCTCTTCTAGCACGTGTTCTTCAAGCTCAGGTTCAGGGCTAGGTGGATTAGATTTTTGCTGGTTCCTCTGCCTTCTCAAAGTCCTCTCAAAATCGTCGTCAAAGTCCAAGATATTCTTATGAACAGTTTGAGAACTCCGAGTCATAAACTAGTACCTAAAAACAAGAAACAAAACAAAATCAGAAACTGAAAAAAATTAAAAAATAAGCAGAAAGAAAAGATCCAAGGGATTAGAATCCCCGGCAACGGCGCCAACAATTTGATGCAAAATATATAAGCACACAAATTAAACCCTCTTGTTGACAATTGTAGTATAGATGCAAGTAGGGATCGTTCTAGACCGGGGATTAGGAGGGATTGCTAAAACACTTGAAACTGACTCAAAAACGTAAAACTAAGTTTAAAACACTAAACTAAACTCTAAAACACTAAAACAACTCAAAAGACTCAAAACAGCACAAAACAAGCTAAAAGACTCAAATCTGCCACTAAGAGTATATTTGGACGAAAATAGGTTTTGATTTGACTCAAAACACTTAAAAACACAAACTAAATCAATTTCTAACTAATATGACTCAACAAAGTAAATGGGGATTGGGTTTTGACGAATTTGAAAACAAAACAAGCAAATTAAAGAACTAATGAATTCTGCACGAAATTGGGTAAAACTATGGATCATGGGCTAGCTAGGAGGTTCTTCTCCACACATGACATACTTGCAAACAAAACGATTTCCAGTTGCTTTTCAATCAACCATGAATTCTCAACGCCCCAGATTAACCGTAAATTGCACTAATTAACCTTCAGATTTTCCTAATTTTATTTAGTTGAATGATTGCATACAACAACCCAAAGCATTCTCCACAAGTTCCCTACATGAATTGCATAATAGAGATACAAGCATAGATCATTAAGTTCTCTGAAAATCATAAGCATTGACAAGGTACTCGTAACTATGAATTGCATGATACTTATGCCAGGAACTTACTTAACACGATTGTGACTAGCAACCTTCACTACTTATGAATATAAGTTCGTAACGATTAGGTGAAACTCCCTTATATCCTAGCATCAGATTTATGCATGAAAATTAAGCGTGCACTCTCAACCAACACACACAAATCAGTTTTAATTCAACAGATAAGTAAATTGAATTCACAACTTATGAATCACAACTGGATGTAATCAAATCATATTGCAAGTATAACCATGGTTTCGAATTCCCCCTAGCTAATAGGGGTTTAGTTCCTCATACTCACAAAACAAAGATTATTGAATTGAAACATTGAAAACAAAAGAAAGATTACACCTAAAACGTTCCAGCAATCCTAACTCGAATGGCAGGCACGTCCAAGGGCTCTCCTCCTTCCTCTTTGCTGCGGCACAAGGTTTAGTGGTGAGTTTTTTGGGTTATGAATGGTGTAGAAGGCTGGGTTTATGGCTAGGATAGGTGTATGGTGCGACAAGGGTTGAATAAGGTCAGAAACTATGGAGAATGGTGAATGATGGATGCGGCAGAGAGAGGGCTCTGATTTCTGGCGTGAATGGATGAATGAATGGATGATTTTGGGGCTGCAAAAAGGAAGTTTATTTAAGGTTTTCCGAAATTAAAACCCTAACTTATTTAGGCAATCAGAAATTAAGTCAAAAGCTTCTAGAAAGAGGAAACAAAATCAGAAAACTAAGGGAAAGTGCTAAGATATGTGGCAGAGACTTTAATTGAAAGGGGAATGTGTTTTAATGCAGGAAATAGGAAAGAGGGACTCTCCCTTGCATGGCAAGGAAAAGGAAAGGTCCAAAGGGGTACGGCAAGGGTCCATGTGTGTTCTAGGTCCGTTAGTTTGTGTCCTAGAATGCATAGGAGGCCTTCAATGTTGCTGGAATTTAGGGACATTTAGGATAAGGAAAGGTCAAACCAAAATAGGAAACCTTGACTTAACTTTCCTACTTCAAGTAGGAATCCTTGTTTGAGTAGGAATCCATCTCCAATTAGGAATCCTTCTTCAATTAAGAATCCTTCTTCAATTAGGAATCCTTCTTCAATTAGGAATCCTAACATCTTCAAGTCTTCAATTTCGTCCATTCATTTTGCTGCAAACATGTGATAACCATTCCAAGCCCAATTTTGCTCCAAAAGGCTCCAAAATGCACCTTCTTGCATACTTTCTCCTTAGAACCTAAAAACACACGAAAATGGCTTAAAAGACTAAAATAACTAAGAAATAACAACGTAAATGCACAAGAACAAGCCAACTAAGTCGCCTAAATATGCTCCTATCAGGTATTTATAGGCGTTTTGGAAAGAAAGGTTAAATGTTTGATTTTCAAAATTGGGGGTAAAATCGATCGGGAAAACTGCTAATCATTATGGATATTCAGAGAATCCAGGTGAAAAGATCGAGGTTTTTGGGGTTTGAGGACGCACGATTGCGTGTTACGGTAGATTTAATGGTGAAAGATGTTTCGACAGCCGCACGTCTCGAAGATCATTATTGAAAGCTGTTAGGGTAACCGGGGGATCGACACGTGGCAGGATGCTTGGAAGAATCAAGGACACAAGATGATGTTTCATAAATGCGCATGGTGGTGATTCTCGAGACAATTTAATGTTTTGGAAATACCCAATGACGGTTTCGCTTCTTCAAGGCCGAGGCTCGACCAGGGATTGTGGGCCAATGGCCTCAGAAGCGAGGGGGCAATGTTTGGGCCCAAAATATTGGTTTAGGCCGAGTTTAGAATTGTTCTTGGCCTGGAAGCCTTATTCAAGGGTTACTGTAAGCCATCCAGTTCGTGGGCCGCCTAGTCAAGGTCGGCCAAGTCTTATCGGGAAATTGAGTGTTCCAGATAAAGATGGAGTGAGTCCCATTACGAGATGGATGGATGGGGGGGGTTTAGTCCTGATGCAATAAGGATTATCGACAGGATGAGGAAACCGAGACCTAAAAATGAATGCAGCCTGATAGAGGGTTGGGTTCAAAATCCTAATGGAGGTAGGATTGGCCGAGATAAAACTGGATCAGAATAAGGAGTCATAATCCGAATATAGTTTTAACTCGATCGAAAAAAGGTTTGCTGCTATAAATAGATGGGGGAGTGTACCATTCAAAGCATCCAACTCAACACACAAATCTGCCATGCGCAAACCCTCGTTCTACGCAAAACCTCTCAACAACCTTGAGAACTCTATTCTTACTCCCTTTTCTCACCAACACACATTCAGTTTGGAAAACAACACTGTGAAGGCAACTAGTGACATCTTCAGTTTGGAAAACAGCACTGTTGCCGTAGAATCAGCCGACTGCGAAGCATCTTCAGTTTGGAAAACAACACTGCATTGAGGCCGACTGATTATCTATCCAAGTCTCAATCGACAAGGATTCTCGAGTCCTTATTGGCATAGGTTATCTCATCAGCCCTCTCGACGAAGTGAGGTGTTACAGCTTACTAGGCTCGGCACTTTGAACACCAAGTTGTTTATGATTGGATACTTACAGGTTAGTTTTGAAGTTCGGCATTCTGACGGCCGAACCACATTCACCATCAAGTCATATATCTCTTTTGAGTATTTGTGTCCATATAGTTTGGTACCAGTTCGGCGTGCTTATACTCTTACGAATATAATCACCATGACCGAACTAGGCTCCAACGATCCGTGAACTTCACAAGACTAGCAGTCTTGTCTTCAGGCTCTAGAACCCAAAGGCCAAGACATGTTCCTTCCTTGGCTGTAGTCGCAAGATACAGAAGTCAGCAGCGTACCCAACGCCACGCAGCAAATTTTACTCCCTGGCTGAGCTCGGCTGACGAGTTGGCACGCCCCGCGACGTAGTTAGCTTATTAATTACTCGGCATGCGCGCCACGTAGGTTTGGTAGTTTTTAGGATCAACACTATCTTAAAATACGCTTTATTGTGTGAAAATGTGTTGCCAAGTTCAAAGTTTTGTTATTATAGTAAATAGCTTGAGTTCAGTATTGAGCTTGAATCTTTTAAGCTCAATGAAGATTAACTTGTATAAAAAGTAAGCCAAGCTTAATTTGAGCTTGAAAATATTGAACAAGCCAAATTTGAACATTGATATATGATTGAGTAAATTGTAGCTATGGTCCCTTAACTTTAACTTAATTGGAGCAATGGTCCCTCAACTAAAAATCCATTACCATTGGTCCCTCAACTTATCAAAACGTGCAGTTATGGTCCCTCAACTAAAAATCCATTACCATTGGTCCCTCAACTTTAATTCAACTGGAGAAATAGTCCCTTAACTTTAACCTAATTGTAGCAATGGTCCTTCCAATATAACTCGTTTTGACAAAAATTTTGACATAGTTGACGAAAAGAACCATAATTATACACTTTGATGAGTTGAGGGATCCTAATTGTATAAATGGTCATTCCAACATAGCTTATTTTGACAAAATTTTGACAAAATTGATGAGAATGACTATAGCTACACATTTTGATAAGTTGAGGGACCAATGGTAATGGATTTTTAGTTGAGCCATTGCTCCAATTTGATTAAAGTTAAGACACCATTCGTACAATTTACTCTATATGATTTGGCTCGACTTGTTTATAGACAATATACATGAGTCCACTACTGTATTTTTTATCCAATAAACAATATACTTGGGCCCACTCACGTCTCTATCTACTTGATTGTAATCAAGATTCTTCGCTGAAAGGCCTCAGTGCAATTATAAATGTGCTTTATATATCAAACTCATAAAAAGCTTTTGGTAGTATATATAAATATAAACACCTAACAAAAGAGTAATTATCCTATTTTATTGTAAGTAGGCAAATTTGTAATTCGTGTGATTAAGCTATTGACTTAAGTATACTGGCGACGTAAAATCTACTACAAAAATTTAGGGAAAAAAACTAAAAGGAGAGAACAAATAAAATTATAAAGAATTACATGCATGATAAAAGAAAATAAAACAAAATGATCGAGTAATATCTCTATTTGGTACGTAATTATTTTGCCAACGAATTAATTTTCCATTTTTCATTGATTGATTTGGTGTGGTGCAGTGGCTCCTCCTGCAGCATGAAGACGAAGACACCAAAGCATGATCTTGGAGCATTCTTCTGGTGGGATTCCCTTTAGTTTTGTTTCGTCTTCAAGAACCACTTCCTTTACAAATTTGATTGAATTCTGTTGCCAAAACAGCAATTGAAAACCTTCTTGTTAAACTTAAAAAATATATAAACATATATTCAAAAGCAAAACAAGCATCCACATGCTTATATAATTCAAATAATAATTGTAGGAGAGTAACCTAATTATATATAAATACAATTAGTTCTGATATCGTATTTACTTTTATAAAAAAAATTTGTCAGTTCCATCTTTTTATCTTTGCAATAGTTTTTTATATTTATTTATTTTCAAAGGCATTGTTAGTTGAATAATTTTAAAATAGTTGGAGGATGCCAACCTCTACTAAACCATTTTACTTATAATATTTAAGCATAAAATACTCTAACAGGTTGGTGCGACAGGACCCCAGCTACACCTACACCAACTTAAATAATTTTATTTTCTTCCATGTATCTTTTTTCTTAGAGAATTTTAACGAAAAGCTTCCGTACTGTTCATTTTAACGAAAAATCACATTTTTACACTAAAAAGTGAATCCTGGTACTGTTTACTTTATCCTTTATTTTGTCCTTATCGTTAAAACTCCAAGTTTTCAAACCTTTTTAATTAGTTTTCCTTTTTTCTTAATGATACTTTCCCTTTTATTGTAATTTAAATTTCTTTCAGAAAAGTTATGAAAATATGCGTTTGCACGGAAGCATGTCTATCATCGATGGGTGTATATTAAATTTCACACAGCTCCACTTTCATGAGGCATATAAGAGGAAAGAATGACAGATATGTGACATGCATGTTATATTATCAAATTATGAATTGAGATGTTATCCTAAAAAATATGATTCTACATATTTAGCAGTTGTAGTTTTAAAACTGACGTTAGACTATGATAGGAGACAATTCATGTACCTGATAAGAGCTTTGAAGAGATGAAGTGCGACCCCATCTCTCGGGGTCCCACAGAATTGAACTATTGAAAGCAAAACTTGAGATATGAATGGGAGGCCTAGTCTCTGTTTCATTGTTCATTTGCTTCAAATGCCATCCTATGACTTGTGAAGAATCACATACCGGTCCTTCAATGATCACCTTCTTTCTGTTTGCTGCAAGTATAGCCATTGGCCATGTCCCAAAAACCCTGCAAATTAATAGACAAATGAACCACTTGACAAAAGATTATTTCCTTCAACAAATTTCGGTTTAGATATTACAATGTATCCATTTGTATATAGTGATAAATAAATCAAAATTAAATCATACGTAGTTGTTTTTATTCATAAATTTTGAATGAAAAATTATACATATATAATAGTCACACGCACGCACCTAAAAAACTGTTAGCTATTGATGTGTGTATATACCACTGCGAGACTTACAATTGTTTCAAAAATTCAGACTTACATGTGCACTTTAGAATATTGGCATATGCACTTTAGAATATTGGCAAAGTCCAACAAAATTCACTAATCACAACCCTTTTAGTCCGAATAAGTAATAAGGGACACTTCTTTTTTTCCCCTTCTGGCAATCACACCTTTCTTAAAAACTACTCGAACTTTGAAACCACCATCCCTCCAGCTAAAGAGCCATAGGTTCTTACGTTCAAAGAAATAAAAAAAAAATATGAAATTTTCAAGATATCATGATCCATTTCTAACAGCATAATACTAGGTAAAATTAATTTTACAACATAATATTCAAAGTTAAAAATTTCAATCGAATGAAAAAAATAAGGAATTAAGGAATATTTACGTACTCAATTTCTCTGAGTTGGTCGAAGAAGCCAAGATCGTAAACATTAGAAAGCCCGGCAAAGTGAACAATCCCACTAATCCTGTGCTTCTCAATGTGCTTAAGAGCAATGTTCCTCTGGCGATCCCTTTCAGCTTCTGCGTCTGTGAAATTCATTCTCGAAACCAAATGCCTGTACATAATCCCCGTTCCCCTCAGCACTTCAGACACTTCATTGGACTCCGTTTTCGGCGCCACCACGATCCAAAGCAACGGCTGAGGAACCAACCTTATAGTATTGGCTAATCTTCTCAAAAACACACTTTTAAACTTAATGTCTTTCGTGCTCGTTGCTGTTGCAGTGACTATGATTATGAACCTTCTCGGCGTCACCTCGGGTTCTTTTTTTTCCTCTGCTTCTTCTTCTTGTGTGAACCTCGAGTTTTCGGAGCTCTCTTTGTGCCTTGCAGGTTCTGCTGCTGCTGCTATTGACACATTTGGTGTCTCTGCAGCTATCAAACTTCTATTAATAACATCCAGTACTATTTCTTGCGGCGGTTCTACTGACTGCGGCGGAAAGTCCAGTGATATATTGGAGGAAACCACGGCATCGGTTCTAGCGAAAAGCGAAGCCTTATCCGTTGGAGCAAAGCCTGAGAAGAACCCCATAACAAAACACAAAGCAAAATGGACGGCAGCTTTCTTCCATAATTGGACCCTCTTCTTTGTTCTTTCCGTTGTACCCATTTCTTTGAAAAATCTATTAAATTTGGAACTAGGGTTACAGGGCTTTTTGGTGGGTTTTGGCCAGTATAATATATATAATGTAGGAATTTGTATGAGAAATTTTATATCAGATTGATTTATGCTTAAAGGTGTTAATTTATTAAAAAAAAGGTGGAGCTAGCTAACTTGGTTATGATTGGTACTGGCAAACTCAAAGAACATTTGTTTTTGTTATGAGGTGCTTCTTCTGGTGAGTAATTTTTCTTTTTGGTAGTTGTTGCTTCAAGTAAAAGGAAGTTGGAGAGAAATGGGAAGGACTTGAGTTGCTGTCTCCGCACCAAATAGTTGTTGGGATAGAAACCCATCAACTAATGGCATCAAAATTCAACCGATTGCTAGATAGTGTTTGTTTTATAATATGGAGTCAACCAAACTTTATATATAGAAAGAAAGGAAAAGAAGGATAGAGTATATATAAAACTCGTTCAAATGACTGGGAGAGTCTGCATTAAAAGAAGGGTAGTGTTTGTTACTAAGCAATGTTCTTATAGCTTTTTACACATAAAAATGGAATTAGGAGGGAATGTAAGTTTTGTTTGATTTAGAGATTTTTAAGTCTTAAAAGGGGTTCTTTCTCAAAAAAGAAAAAAAGAAAAAAAAACAAAGTCTTTAGGGGTTGACAAGAGATGTTAAAAAAAAAAAAAGAATGAGAATCCTCTCCTAATTCTCTTTGTGAAGATCCCAGGGATCCTTCAATCACGTCCGTTCATCGTACATCGTGCGGTCAGAAACCATTGTAAATTTTTTTATTTAAAATTTAATATAAACAATATCGAACTTCAATGATTCGAACTGTCTATTTTGTAAGTGTTGATTCATAGATCATCCTTGCAAAAATTCAATTCAATCCGAAACCATTTGCTTATTTAATTGTTACAATGAAAGTTCAATGTTTCTTAGAATATAATGTTCGTCAATTTCTTTGAACTCAATTACATGCCTCAAATATTTCCAATTTGACTAATATTTTGCAAAGACGATCTATGAGGTGCAACTTGAAAAATAAATAGATCGAATCGTTGAAATTCGATGAGGTATGGGTTTCACAACTAATCTTTTTTTTCAAAAAAAAGGAATTATCGCTATTATTTATTAAAGGGATACTTTGGATGCGGTCCCTAATCCTTAACATTCTTTGACTAAAACCTTAATGGTTTTCAAAGTTTGATCAAAGTCCCTTCACTTTGTACACCTCATTATATTACTATTAATATTTTTATTTTTATAGTTTTGACATTAATTGTTTGATATTTTATGAGATTTATAATCCTATAAATTTAAAGTCCCTTATTATAATACTATTAGAAACGGTTACAATAAAAAAATTCAAACATTTTGATTGAATAAATGGATAAAAACTATGTAACAATAAGAAATAAAAAAATGGCAAAAGAATGTATCCATAGTGTTAAAAAAATTGGTACATTTTGCAAAAAAATGATACATTTCACATATAACAAAGTGGTACATTAATAAAGAAGAATGGGTACATTATAAATAAATTTGGATACAAATAAAAGATTAAAAAATTATGAATACAAATGAATTTTTAAAAAATATGGGCGCTAAAAGAAATTAATATATGGATACAAATTAAAACTAAAAAGAAAATACTACAAATTTTAAAAAATGTTGCAAATTAAAAGTGGGTACAAACTAAAAATATAAATATATGATACAAAGTTTAGCTATAAAACATAAATATACCATATGTAATTTTTCTATTATTGACTAAATATACAATGTCACGTGATGGTAAACACATGGGTACAAATAAAAAAATAACTTCAAAAAAATATGGGCACAAAAAGAAACTAATATATGGGTACAAATTAAAAATGAAAAGAAAATTGGTACAAATTAAAAAAGGTTTGCAAATTAAAAATAGGTACAAACTAAAAATAAAAATATATGATAAAAAATTTAGCCATAAATATAGATATACTAATTGTAACATTTTTAACACTAAAGGAATATATTTAAAAATAAAAATATTTTATTATTCAAATAATTAATGATGTTATTAATACCCAAGGACCTTGATCAAAAATTGAAAATGAATAGGGTTTTAATCAATGTAGTAGTAAAATGAAGGATGTGAACCTAATTTCTCCTGTATTAAAAGACTGATCAGTTTCATTCGTGTAAATTTCTGTAAACTTAATTGAGTTATCTTTTTTTTTTTTTTTTTTTTTAACAAAAACAGGGATTAACCAGGGCACAACGGCCAGCAGGAACAACGAAAGCCAATGAAGGCTAACAAAGAGACAGAACAAGCAGAAGTAAGACAAGATTACACAAAGACGTAGCCACAAATGGCAGAGACGTCATCCCATAAACAACGCAAAAACTACACAGACAGGGGACAAGGAAGCCCATCCTTGTTCAGAATTCTCACAAAAGAAGATGGGGGTCTTTCGACCCAAACTAAGTCACGCATCTCCAGTGTGAAGTTTGAAGCAATGAAGTCTGCCACAGCATTTGCTGATCTTGGAACCTAATACCAGGAGCAGGATTGGAAAGTCTTCCCCACCACACGAATACGGCTAAGGATTGGGAAGATTTCCCAATCACAGCTCATCGAGCAATCATTCAGACAGGTAATGATACTCTTCGAATCCGACTCAATCACCACTTGAGCAAGATTCAACTCCTTTGCCAAGCAACACCCCTCCAATATTGCCAAGGATTCGGCCACAGACACACCAAAAGCCAAAACCTGAACCCTTTTAACCGCTGTACATCTAGAATCAAATCTCCGCACCACCAAACCCACCCAAGCCACAGACGCACCACTCTTCCAGCTCGCATCTACATTGATCTTTGTCACAAGGTTGGGAGGGGGAGACCACAAGGTCATCCGATCAGAAATGAGTAGAATGTCAGAGAAAATTTTAGAAAGAAAATAATATTAATTTGGTTGCCATCGTCATGATTCACGAGTCACAAATTACAAGGTTGATAAGAACATTTTGGACTAACATAATATCCAAAGTAACACGTGTGTCTTACAAAGATAGTGCTATCTACACACTTATTTTTAGGGAAAATTAGAATCCCCTGTACTTTTCTAATACTCTTTAGATCAAACATTGGTTCTATTTTGAAATTTGATTAGGACGCCTAAACGATAGCCATGTTAGCATTTTTATATTTATTTACATTACATGTCATTATTGTGTTTTTTTAATTTAAAATGTTAATTATTAAATTTCATATATATCCTTTTAGGCTGATATATTTATGTATGTGGCCTTTTTTGTAGGAAGCCGATTCCTGACTTCCATCGACCCCCACTTGATATTGTGAAGGATTTTGTCATCAAGCCTCTAGTGACAAGAAAACAACCCGGCAGACCAAGGGTTAAGGGGATTAAGTCTAATGGGGAAGAATCAAGACCAATGAAGTGTGGGAGGTGCAAGAAGCTTCGACACCACAACAAGAACACTTGCTCAGCACCCTTTTGATTATCAATCATATCTATCATTTTTTTTTTAATTTGCTCAACACCTTTATGTTTCAAAAATAAAAAATTTTACGTACCAAACACCTGGAATGATCTAATTTAATATTATATCATGAACCAAACGATCAATATGAGTCGGTGTAACATTAAGTACCAAACTCCTGGTACATTACAAACACACATTGTATAACGTTTTTCCAGATAAATACATTTCAAAAATAAAAAACTTTATGTACCAAACGTCTGGAATGATCTAATTTAATATTATATCATGAAACAAACGATCAATATGAGTCAGTGAACATTAAGTAATGTACCAAACTCTTGGTACATTACAAACACACTGTATAACAATTTTACATATACATTTCAAAAATAAAAAACCTTACATACCAAACGCCTGGAATTATCTAATTTAATATTATTTCATGAACCAAACAATCAATATAAGTCAATGTAACATTAAGTAACGTACCAAACTCCTGGTACATTACAAACACACACTGTATAAGGTTTTTCCAGACAAATTCGTTTCAAAAATAAAAACCTTTACGTACCAAACGTCTCGAATGATCTAATTTAATATTATTTCATGAACCAAACAATCAATATAATCAGTGTAACATTAAGTAACGTACCAAACTCCAGGTACATCACAAACACACAACGTTTTTCTAGATGGATACGTTTCAAAAATAAAAATTTTATGTACCAAACGATAAATTATTAATATCCTTAAATTCAAATCCTTCTGATATTCAACAATCAGTATTCTTCTTGGATTAAAACTCACTAGAAAAATAAAATTCAATAGAAAAATAACATTATTAATATCCTTAAATTCAAATCCTTATGATATTCAACAATCAGTATTCTTCTCGGATTAAAACTCTGAGACATTAATTGGCAAGAATCTAGGAACCTTGCGTGCATTTTGGCGTGAAGAAACTGGATACAGATATGTTAAAGGCCTTGGCAAAATATGTAATTTAGGTACATTACAATGGGTTAATTAAAATACACATGGCACCAAAATTGTAGGAGAATGTTTAATCAAATTGTTAAAATGAACAGATGTTTAATCTAAGAAGCCTAAAAATGAGGGGTCTATATCAAAACGCCCTTTATTTTTACTTCTCACACATTTTACTTAACTTTCAATCGTCATATCAAATGAACGGAAAAAGAACAATGACAAAAAATTAATAAGAGGGTGTGAGAGATCAAAATGGATGTGTGAATAATATTATCTTCTTTTTTTTATAAATAAAATTATCTACCCTAAAGGTGAGAGGTAGGCTTAGCTTCACAATGAGCTAGCAATAATGTGGTTTAAATTCGCCTTTGGCAAGAATCAAACCTAAGTCCTCCCACTTACAAATGAAGAAAAATACCACTAGATTGTAGTTTTAAGTGACAACACTATCCTATTAAAACATAAAAAAAAATTCAACCGATTGCTAGCTAGGGTATAGAATTTGGAATTTCACTTCAAACGTCATATGTTATTAAATAAATACATGTATTGTAGCTAGTCTCATATTTAAATTTAGTCTAAGTTGTAGCAAAGCTCTCATCTATACCATGAGCTTAGTTGTTGTCATTGAACTCTACTAATTGTTTCTCTCATTCTTGAATTATGGCATTTGTTGCACTTGTAGTCATTTTCGTTAACTCCGTCAACTTTACTGTCAAGTTGAGGGATAAAATACTAATTCATCCAAAAAATAAGAAAATAAATTTTGAAGAGAAAAACTTGGCTCCTCAAGGATTGAGGAGGAACCCCTCCTTAAAATACTTTGTGACTTATTCATAAAAGTTTGTGTTTATGATCGGAACTCCTTAAGGATTGACTATACGATATCTTAGTTTTAATTGATTTTTTGCAGAGATGATTTTTACATAGTGATTTATAATATGAACGGTTTTGCTAAAAACAAAATTCTTTGAATAGGCCACAAAGTATTTTGAGGAAGAACTCCTCCTTAACCTTACGGAGCTCCTCTTTTTTTTTTCAAATAAATTAGTTTTTTTTTTCATATGAAAAGAATACTATACCCCTCAAATTTGACAGAAAAGAGAGCAGATTCGTTGGAAGGACCATTCATGCAACGGAGAGGTAAGTTGAAGGACGAAAAAAACTAATACGAAAATTCAGGGACGAAAACTAAATATGAGAGAAAGTTGAGGAATATTTGCTACCACACCCCCTTAAACCTATTGATTGATTGTTGATGTAGATTTAGCTGAAAGCTAAAACTTAACAACCCACTCATTTTTCATAAGCACAGTGCATTAGTGGCCTCTTGTTAAGCTAAACCTACCACGTAACCATTCCTCATATTTGAAGGGACCGTTAAACTAAAACATCATCTCAATATGTTTTGATTGAAAGCAATAAACATTGATGCCACCACACATTGAATACCATACAAAAGACTTCTAACTCATGGAAGACTTTTTTTTCTTTTTTAGTTAGTACATTTATTCTTAATTTGAAGAGTTTAATCTTTTAATAAGCAAGACTCGATTTGAGTTTTAAGGGGCATAGATGTCATTAAGCTAAAAATGAATGAGTACTAGTTGTACTTGGTTTAGTAGGAGTTGGAGTTTGAATTAGTGAACTAGACTGAATCAAACCGAATAAATAAACTGAAAAAGTTGATTTTAGCTTGAACCAGTTCAGTTCTCAATTTTGTTATATAAAAACAACGTGGTCTAGTTTATGACTAATTTTTTTATGTATGGTCACACTATAGGCTATTCTTCAGTTTTGCAACCAGAAGTTACTGGTCTTAAACAAGGTCTTTTATGGGCATCCAGATTGAGTAGAGTGATAGTATTAGTGAGTTAGATAGTTAGTTATTTGTCAACCTTTACAAACAAATCAAATTTCATCTTAAATTAACCGAATCTCATCCTTCATTCAAATTGAGAAAATCCATTTAAAACCAACTAAACCAATTTGACTCCAAGAGCCATTCATGGTGGCATCCTATTGGCCCAAGTGTGTCATCCGTTGGACGACTAATGATAGAATATTTCCAAGATATTAATTAGGAGATAATACATGGGATGATGGTGAAAGTATTCATGATTGATTGTGTAGGGATTTCCTACTTGATAGAGTTGATCTTCATTTGAGAATGTATTAAAGATAGGATTTAGTAATTAATCATATCTTTAATGCATTTGACTTTTCCACACCACGAGGAGGGAAGCCTTGAGCAGTCATAGTCAGCTGCAGAAATGCTGAGCCGTGCGTGAGAGTATTTGAGAGCTCTGCCCATTTTTTTGTTTCTTGAGAAAAAACCCATGTGTCATCTTCTAGATTTTTGGGATTATTTTGTACTCCACATCAAACACAGTCAAACTTTAAAAAATAAAAAATAAAAAATAAAAAAATCTCTCATGCTAAACTTGTGGATGCTTTAGATTCAAGCCAGTCATTAAAGATGAATTTTTCATGTCATTAGTCACAAGTTGCCTTAAATGTCATCAAGACACCCTCAATACACACACATGCTTCTCTTTTTTTTTGCTGCATAGTGTTGTAAGCCTCAATACACCCACTATAGCTCTAAACAATAACAACCTAACAATTGTTAATCTTTGAATTTGTTTTGTAAATTTGGGGTAATGCTAGGGAGGCATATTTAAACCGTATTTTGTAAATCATGTGACGTGGTTATTGATGATCAGATTATTATTTAATTGTGAATTAACGTGATTATTACCTATTGATGACACATTCCATGATTTGTAAATGTGGTCTAAAAAATTAATTTACATAGCATTACTTGTAAATTCGTGTAGGAGAGTTGATTTTTAAGTTTAGGCTTCAAGTGATTAGGACAAACCCAACAAAAAAAAGCAAATGGGTTAAAGCCTAAGTCGAGTACAACTCGTCAAGCCGAACTAAAACCAAGCCAAACCGGTCATTTGATTCAGCAAACTCTCGGTTTTGCCAGCAAACCGAACCGAATTGAATTAGATGGTACCTACCCAACAGTCCAGCCCAAGTACGACCTCCTTGACTATTTTTTTCCTTTTTGGGTAAATAAGTGGAGCTTCCATCACCCCAAAAAAATCAAATGGACTGGAACTATCTCAGTCTCAACAAAATAATAGGATTATCTCCGGTCCTAATCTCTCATTTTTATTTTTGTATTTAAACAATTACGATTAAATCATGTCAATGACATTATCAGTTAAAAAATAAAACCAAACCAAGTTGGGCCACATGATTTTCTGGGCCTAACCATTTCTCTCTCTCTCTCTCCCCCTCTCTATCTCTCTCTATCCAGTCGTTTGCCGGCTACCGCTACTTCTTCCCCAAATTCGGAAGTCCTGACTGGGCCTAACCATTTCAGTCTCTCTCTCTCTCTCTCTCTCTCTCTCTCTCTCCAGTCGTTTGCCGGCTACCGCTACTTCTTCCCCAAATTCGGAAGTCCTGACTGGGCCTAACCATTTCAGTCTCTCTCTCTCTCTCTCTCTCTCTCTCTCTCTCTCTCTCTCCAGTCGTTTGCCGGCTACCGCTACTTCTTCCCCAAATTCGGAAGTCCTGAAAAGTCAAAGCAGACAACAATCCCAGCTCAGAGCTGAGTGACCGTGATCTGGTTCTAGTCAAATGTCGTCGTTTTTGCACTTCCCTGCCGTTTCTACGCTCCCCTCTTCTTTTCCCGGAGCTTTCTTCCCCGCCCGGCCCAAACCCACCTCGCTTTTCCACCACCGGTCCTCTCTCCGTCCCTCTCTCTCTCTCTCTAGAATTCGGTTGTATAAACTGTGATTAATATTTGCTTTATCTTCAGTGTTAAATGCAGATATGGAGAGGTGAATGTAAAGACGGATTTCAATTCCGCCACAATAGACGTTGTGGCCGATGTTAAACCTGAACGGGTAAGCCTAAGACATTGCTTTTTAATTTTAAATTCCTCAGCTTTAATTTCATGTTGTGATATGTATTTGCGGGCGTAGCCACATTGGTTAGAGCTCCCGCTATGCACTCGAATTCAAATTCCCCTCCAGCAGTTTAGATTAGTTTAAAGTAGAATATCGCTTGAATAAAAGTAAAGTCGGTTGCAATTATTTAGAAAATAAGAAAGTACATGTTGTGATATATTCTTGTCTTAGTAGGTTGTTGTATTAGGAGGCACCGGTTTTGTTGGTTCTGCTATATGCAAGGCTGCGGTATCCAGAGGAATAGAGGTTGTTGGCGTGAGCAGGTGCTGAAAATTGCTCCTTTTTTTTTTTTTTTTTTTTCACTTGGCCTGCATCTATTCATTTCTGGGTTGATTTTTTGTGTCTGAAATGTTTGCTTGGTTTCACAGGTCAGGGCGTCCTACTTACTCCGGTGCGTGGATAGATCAGGTTAACTGGGTGCCAGGTATGTCACGTTCTATAACCTTCATTTTTCTATTGCTTGCTTGCCATGTAATGCTGTAATCAAGTTTTCTGCTTTCAAACTTCATTTTGCTGCTGTAGAAATGCAAAAATCAGGTCTGCCTTTTGCGATTAGGATTTCCGAAAGGGAACAATTATATGATTGCAAGTATTGCAATATCGGGGTTTTTGTTTTGGTCTTTGGTCTTTCGTTAAATTTTGTGCTTAGAGCCGTTGTTCCTACGACATTGCTTTTACTGATTTTGCATTCAGTGACTAAGATTCTATCAGCTGTGATTTGAAAGTTAATATTAGAAACTGCAATTAAACAAAAAATGTGAAAATTCCATTTTTAATTGCCATTGATAAGAAAAAAGAAACTTATTGATGTTAATGATAAAGATAAATGGAGAAAAGAACTGATGCATGTAAAACTGTCGGTCTGGAAATTTAAAATGTGCTTGAAGTGAATATGATATGAGCCTTGAGAAGGATGTGGCCTTATTCTTTTTGAAGAAGCCATTGGTTCTGTTTTAGAGTTTTTGAGCGTCGTTTATCTGCATGTCACATATGTGTTGCTTCAAGCTGATGAAAATCTTGGACTGGCTGGTAGTATTGGTACATATATCTGCAGTTTCAATGGATGCATATATTGAAGTAAGTTTTGTTATGCAGGAGATGTTTTCTATGTAAACTGGGATGAAGTACTTATTGGGGCTACCGCTGTGGTTTCAACCATTGGTGGTTTTGGCAGCGAGGAACAGATGCAAAGGATTAATGGGGAGGCAAATGTTGTTGCTGTTAATGCTGCGAAGGATTACGGTAGCAATGTCAATTATCATATTGCAGTAAATTAGTCCTTTGCTTTCTTTTCATATTTTTATTATATGATTCACTCGTCTTTGTAATGAAGCTTCTATCTCATGAGTACCCTTTGGTATCACTTCTCCGTGACAAGGCACTGGATCTATCAGTTGCAGTAATATTTCTTCAGTTTTTGTTAGAATTGAGGACTTTGAGTTTTTGTTTGTAAGCCAAAATAGAGAGGATGACATAGGGCTCTCAAAAATTGAAGAGAAATTTGTAAGATACCTTGCCTACGGCCCTTGTATTCCCATGAGAGCTAGCACTCAATAGGAATGTCTAAAGGAAGCTCAGAAATTCTTCTTATCAATTTCTGTGAAAGCAGGATTATTTGAATCAGGGAGACTGTCAAAGTTTGAGGTCTGACTCTGGTCAAGCCAGAGGTCAAAGTATATGTTGGGAAATTCTCAAATGCACAGTACTATGACCTAATACATACTGAATTAATCAAATCATTTGTGTTAACCCCATATTGGGTTCCAGGCTCCATAATATGAACGTTTTAGGTCCCCCAAGGTTATGCATGCAAAAGATCGAAAAAATAAAAAAAATTCAATTAGCCATGTAACACTATTCAAATAATCAGATGAAACTATATTTGGTAAAAACACTGAAGTGATCATCATGATAATCAAATGGCTAATCGATCTTCAATTTTGTTGATTTTTTCATGGACGATTTAAATGAAAACTTAAATGAACCATCATATTGTCGTGTGGACCCAAAAGAATAGTTTTTCTATAAGTTACATATTGTTGCGTTTGAAAATTTCTTGTTAGATGTAAATGTATCAGTATATTCCTGACTAGAACAATGATGTTAATTTCTCATTATGTATATCATGGTTGCTTTATGCTACTCTTTCTTCAATTGTACGCAGAGGACGGCTGAGATATATAGCTTTCATTTTCTTGTTCTTTTCCTTTGGCAGGAGTTCCCAAGTTTATCTTGATCTCAGTACATGATTACAATCTACCTCCATTTTTGCTTTCATCTGGGTACTTCACAGGAAAGAGAAAAGCTGAATCAGAGGTTCTCTCCAAATATCCCAATTCTGGTAATACCTAACTCTTGTCTTTCCTTTTCATTTTTCAGAAATTTTAGGAGACTAAATGTGAGGACTGTCTAGAATTGGCTATTTATTATCTTGACTAAAGAAGCGAGGGAGATGAGTGATTTAAATAATTGGAAAACATTATTATTTTGAAGCCATTCGGCCCATTCGTTTAGGATGATAAGGAATTCTCAGCTATATTGGATCAACTAGCAAAATGAGGGAGTAGTTTTTTTAATTTAATACTCACTAATTTTCTGGCAAACCTAATTAAACATACTTTTTTGTGGATTTGATCACTTCTATTTCATGGACTCCCATTTTATTGGCTGAAGTAAGATATATAATTCCAACTTTGTCACGTCCCCTCATATTTATTTGTTTCCTGTATTTCTCTCCCAACATTTCCTTGTAATTCCAACTTCCGCAGGTGTTGTGCTTAGACCTGGTTTCATATATGGGAAACGGAGGATGGATGGATTTGAGATTCCTTTGGATTTGATAGGTGAACCATTGGAAAGATTTATTAATGCTACCGAAAACTTTACCAAACCGTTGAGTTCTCTTCCAGCATCTGATCTGCTCTTGGCTCCACCTGTTAGTGTCGATGATGTTGCACTTGCCGCAATCAATGGAATCAGAGATGATGATTTCTTCGGCATTTTTACCATTGCACAAATTAAGGAAGCTGCGGAGAAGGTGAGGGTGTAAGAATATCTTTTGGTATAGGAAATTAACAGGTGACAGTAACGCAAACAGGTCCGAGTATAAATAACACCTGGTTCTGAAACGCCTTCTTGGTGGAGGATAAATTACGTTTTGCTATTTTGTAAAGACGAACGAGTTTTTTATATGACTATCTGAATCAAATTTCATCTGAACATCGTTAGCAATTCGATTTCCTTGAAATCCATTATAATTTTTGTTTTTCAAATGTGACTTGCATCGACACTTCGTCACCACAAGGCCATTGGTTGAGGCCTTTACTGTTTGGAAATGTGAATATGGTTCATTCTCAAGCTTCTGGAACTGGTTTGGTAATTGGAAGAAAGTTAATACAAGGTGGGTGAGAAAATACGACATTTAGGTGGGCACAATAGCACTCTCGAGTCTCGGATGATTGCACAAATCGTTTCTAGACGTGTACAGAAGGCTAAAATTTTCAGGCATTCACTTTCAATTTTCATACACAATTCCGTCAAATATGAGTACGTGACTTGCAAAAGTTCTCATTAATTACTTGTGCCGACTCCAGTTTATTTCTATCTTTTAATTTTTTTATCTATTCAATTCAAACGCTATAAATAAAAATGAATGTAGGGAGAAAATGAATGAGCGGAAATTATTTTCTTTTCGAACAAAACAGGAGAGCGGGAGATGAGACGAAGAAAAGTAGCACTCTGTTTTTCAACTTGGCACCGTAGGCCAGAAACACAAACGGAAAACCTCTCTCCTCTGACCAAGATGAAAAGATTAAAACCCCCACTGCCGTTGACCTTGTATAAAAGTCAACCAAGTCAACCTCCACCATCTCTTTTACCAAACCTCAAAACCGAACAGTTTAGCAACGGCTACATAATCTCCTTGTCCAAGCAAAAGCTTTACAGAGAAGCCATTGAAGCGTTTGAGTTTTTGCAAACGAACACGAACTTCCCAATATTTCCCAGCACCTACACAAATTTGGTTTCTGCTTGCTCGTCTCTCAGGTCTCTCGAACACGGCAGGAAAATCCACGGCCATATTTTGGCTTCTAATTACCACCCGGACATTATTTTCCAGAATCATGTTCTTAACATGTATGGAACATGTGGGTCGTTCGTGGATGCACGTAAGGTTTTCGATGCAATGTCTGAGAGAAATGTGGTTTCTTGGACTTCACTGATTTCTGGGTACTCTCAGAATAGTCAAGAGGATAAAGCCATTGAATTGTACTTCCAAATGCTGAGATCGGGTTGTATGCCTGATCATTTCACCTTTGGAAGTGTCGTAAAAGCTTGTTCGGGTCTGGGGAATGAATTGTTGGGGAGACAGCTGCATGCCCATGTTATAAAATCAGAGAGTGGTTCTCACCCTATTGCACAGAATGCCCTTACTTCAATTCAATGTACACAAAGTTTGGTCTAATTGCGGACGCCTTTGATGTATTTTCTCGTGTTCCGACTAAGGACTTGATTTCTTGGGGTTCGATGATTGCAGGGTTTTCTCAGCTTGGTTATGACAAAGAAGCTTTGGATCATTTAAAAGAAATGCTCCGTCAGGGAGCTTACCAGCCAAATGAGTTTATATTTGGGAGTGCTTGCAGTGCGTGCGGCGGCCTTCTTAAACCAGAATTTGGAAAGCAATTACATGGGATGTGCATAAAATTTGGTTTAGGGAGAGACATATTTGCCGGATGCTCCCTCTGTGACATGTATGCAAAATGCGGGCATTTAGAATCTGCAAGAAGAGTGTTTTATCGGATAGACAGGCCCGATTTAGTGTCATGGAATGCAATTATTTCTGGGTTCTCGAATGCTGGAGATTCTGATGAAGCATTATCATTCTTTTCTCAGATGCGGCATAAGGGACTGATCCCCGATGAAGTTAGTGTTCTCCCAATACTTACTGCTTGCACAAGCCCTTCAACACTCTATCAGGGTATGCAGATCCACTCCTACATTATCAAGGGGGCTTTTGATTCTGTCGTTATTGTGTCCAATGCTTTGCTAACCATGTATGCAAAGTGTTCAAATCTCTATGATGCATTTCTTGTGTTTTGAAGATATAAGAAATCACGCTGATTCAGTTTCTTGGAATGCTATTATTACCGCTTGCATGCAACACAACCAGACCGGGGAGGTTTTCAGATTACTAAATTTAATGCGTATTTCTGAAACTAAGGCTGATCATATTACTTTGGGTAATGTAATTGGAGCTTGTGCAAATATAGCATCTCTAGAGGTTGGGAATCAGATTCATTGCTTTACTGTAAAAAGTGGGATTGTGCTTGATGTTACTGTAAGCAATGGATTAATTGACATGTATACAAAATGTGGATCAATTGGAAGTGCGCAAAAGCTCTTCGGCTGGATGGAGGATCCAGATGTTGTCTCGTGGAGTAGTTTAATCGTCGGTTACGCTCAGTTTGGATGTGGAGAGGAAGCGCTTGACCTTTTCAAAAGAATGAAGGAATTGGGCAAAAAAACCCAACGAAATTACACTGGTGGGTGTCCTTACTGCTTGCAGTCATATCGGACTGGTAGAAGAAGGGTGGAAAATATATAAAACCATGGAATCCGAGCATGGGATTGTACCAACAATAGAGCATTGTTCTTGTATGGTTGACTTACTTGCTCGTTCTGGATGCTTACGTGAAGCAAGTGGCATTTGAACCGGACGTTCTGGTATGGATGACTCTACTCGCTGCATGCAGAATCCATGGGAACGTTGAGTTTGGAAAACGGGCAGCAGAGAATATACTAAAATTAGATCCTACCCATTCTGCTGCCCCATGTATTTTTTGTGGAAGATTGCCTGCATCCTGAGAGAGGTAAAATATATGCAATGCTATAGGAGTTGTGGCTGCAGATGCTGGATGATGGTTATGACCCACTTCAGGCATAGGCTTCTAGTAACAAGGTTGAATTATATTTTCCGGAACAAGAGGAAAGCGATACCAGGATCATCTAAAAGTTCTATTCTAAACAAGATCGCATCAGTAAGTTATGATTATGATCTAATCCCCCATTTCGATCAGAAGGTAGGGAGGCAGAATCCCCACCTAAGGGAGCGGTTGCGTCCACTGTGTCCTCAGAACCTGAGGAAATCCTTAGACCCTTAACAATGATTGAAGCAGCTGGAGAACAAGGTAGCAGTCAGACCTGCAGCTCCAGGTAGTACACAGCGGCACTCTTCAATCATACGTCAGACTCCAAGTCTGCTATCAAGAGGAAATCTTTTCACGTTCCAAAGTTTTGAGGCTTAAAACTATGAACTGTAAAAAGATACTTGATGACAGGACGGGCACCGAACTCCGGCAGGTAAAGTTATCAGTGGAGCGAGAAGTCCGCTTAAGGCTTCAATTTTTTTGCCCTGCTGTATCGACTCTCACTTGTGTTGGTTCTTCTACAATTGTGTAATGGATGTACTAGGCTGCTAGAGACCAAAGGACAAGCTACCTTCAATGGAGGACGTTTCGTTGTCGAATTCTAGACCTGCCGGCATAAATTTGACTGTAAAAAATCAAACTAGCTCGGACTTAGTGACGCAGTTACGGATTTCTGAGTAAGAGAAAAACAAAAATATTAAGAGCACGAAACGACATTTCCCTCTAATTCACAACGTTCAAACTGGGTTACTAAATTACGAAAAGCTTATTGATGGCTAGAAGATGACGACTTCAATTTGTAAATATAATTCTTGTACATTCGATCCGTACAGCATCCCAAACTCTTCGGTTTGTAAATATAACTCATCGATAACAAATGGTTGCTTTGAGGACTTCCAAGTCAAAATTGCAAAATCTGGTTGCCGATATGACAATTGCTTTACTCCTTCTCATCTTTCGGTTGGGTTGATATCGATTCTCTTCCGGGTCGGTGTTTTTTCCACTTGTGTTTGCGCAAGGCCATGATCCAAGACGGAACTTCACAACCTGATGTTGACATCACATTAGCTATATTCCGTAGATATGGAATATCTGCCTCTGTGTAGAAAGTAATAGCTTCTCCGCTCCTCCCTGCTCGTCCACACCGACCTTCACAGAAAAATTACAAACTTAGATTCAGTGAGCTCGGGAAAAAGTGATACAATCAATGACTACGTAAATCACGTACACCGTAAAACAATTTTAATTTTCCAGAGGCATCAAACGAGCAATTGAAAGCCCCGAACAGAATCATTAGGAACGTTAAAAGACAGTTGCAGAAGATGCGCAACAAATATTCATGCATAAATTTGCGGAGTTCAAGATCTGGTTAACAACAAGAGTACTTCAATTTGACAAAAATAAGTCTTATGAAACAAACCAAAAACCAACGTCATATTTGTTCGATAGTCTTCCAAATTAATCACGGATTAAAGTTTCTATTAATACATTCCCATAAACCATATACGATATTCTTCTATGGAATTCTTTTTTGAAAGAAACTACTGACCATTGTATCTTTTGTTTAACATATCCCATATTTCATGTACATAGGTTACAATCATAGGGACAAGGAGAGGCATACCAATCCTGTGAATGTACGCAGCCGCAGAATCTGGAAAATCATAATTAATTACACAGCTGACACCTTTGAAATGCATACCCCGAGCAATAACATCAGTGGCAATTAAAACCCATGTTTTTCCAGCTCTGAAGTCATCTACAGCATTTTCTCGCTGCATTCCAATTTATAATTAGTATAAAGGAGATTGAAATTACTGTTCAAGTACATAGAAATAATAACACATATAACATGGGGAATCGAGCATGACAGTAGTAGTGGAATCTAATGTTAAATGAAGTGTGCCCAAGTATTAATTATGGAATTCCAATCCACTGTAAAATGAAAATGTTAGCAAGAAAATGTCAAAATTCAAGTTCGTTCTCATTTCCAGACCCAGCCTTTTTCATGATACCATGAAAACAAGTGCATAATCAAGTTTTAACATCAGTTAAAAGGTTTCCTTTATGTCGAGTGGAATGGTAGAGCGCCGACATAAGTAGACTACATAAGGCTTAAGGTTGATCATCTGATAACAATTGGGAACAAATTACCTGTGTTTGTGACAGATCAGAATGTATGCCACCAACTCTTACATTATCAAACAACAGTTCTCCGTAGAGTTCCTTAGCTCGCTCCTTGCTTTGTAAAAATATCAGCACTGGTGGATTCAGACTCTACTAACAAGATAAAACCAAAACAAGAAATTGGTCAACAGATCAAACCGATCCAGCTGAAAGTCTGGAAATGTTTAACTAACAAAACATAAATGCCAATTACATAGATTAAATTCTCTAAGAACTTAGATAATTGGTGGATATTAAATAACATTTGGTTAACTTCACATAATTCCTTGTTTCGCAGTTATCTAGATCTTGTAGCATTTTCAAAATTGCCTCTCCTGTGCTTTACAATCAATTGTGTATTTCCAGGACAGGACCTACAGTAGATAATGGCCTTATTCAATTAACACAAGGTCAGAAACTGTATGAAGTGCCCTTGGAATACTATTTGATACATGAGGACTTGTATTCCATATCATCTTTGAACTCGATCCTGAAGCGGTTATTTAGAAGAGGTTGTGAATATAACCAATCTTTCTTAAAAGCAAAATGTTGCCTCTATCACCAACAAAGCATACCTCCTTAAAGCTTTGACAAAGTGCTAATAGCTTCCCTTCTTCACTTCCAGCAAAGACCAATTTTTGCTTGATAGTGTCAGAAGCAGTATTTCTGTATGGAAACATACAAAGAAAAGATGCGAGTCAATGGAACAACTGATGCAAGTAAAGGGAACCACTTCGTGTTTTTCAACAAGATAAAGTCAAACTCACTTCCTGCCAATGATAACTCGAACAGCATCATGCAGTATAGTGCGGGCAAGCTCCTCAATGAAATCAGGTAAAGTAGCACTAAACAAGGAGCGAATAATTGAAGGGTTTGAACATGCTTTGACCACAGAATCAATCTGCTTTAACAAGCCAAGCTCAAAAAGCTTATCAGACTCATCCACCAGATGCTCAACCCTGTACAACACAAAAAATTTATGAGGAGAAAAATACCAATGAGCCACTATAAGAATGATCTTTTTTACCGCAAAAATCTTCATTTGTACACAATGATTTCTTGTTTCTAGCAGCATCTTTTAGTTTCAAACTTTCTATGAACAAAAGATGAATATATGCATCAAACGCACCTGCTTAAATCAACCTTCTTTTTCCGGATAGCCAACCGTAACCAAAGTGGAGTAGAAATGAGTATATCACAGCGTATTTTTGAAAAATCGGCATTTCTTGCAAGCTCTTTGGTCATTAACTTGGTGTAGAATTTATTTCCTTTTGCCATCTTTTTGCACTCTCTGGTTGTCTGAGCAGCTAACTCACGTGTTGGACAAAGAATAACAGCTCGGATGCCATCCTTAGATGAATGCTAGTTATATGAAAAAAATTTCATCAGAAAATCTCAGCCATCAACATTTGCAGAAAGAAACAGCTGAATGCATGAGCAATACCTTAAGTTTCATTAGCATGGGACAAACAAAAGCAAGAGTTTTTCCAGATCCAGTAGGAGCACAAGCAAAGCATTCTCGACCCTAATAAAAAATGATGACAAAGGCGATGAGGACATCTTTCAAAACCAAAAGTCAACCCGGTGATCTCTTACAAAACAACGTAAAATTTATCAGATAGCATAAGTAAGAGACCATACAGATAAGAGGACTGGAATAGCCTGCCTTTGGATTGGCGTTGGTTCTTTAAATCCAAGTTCTGCCAAATTCTGAAGTAAATATGGATCGCATCCATATCTGGAAATAATCAAAGATTAACTCTCATTTTTATCATGTTATTAAGGAAAATATCAAGCTCGTAAATGAGAACTTAAAAAAAAAAATCTATCCAGGCATTCACAAAAACAACAATATCCACATATGAATCCTCGGTGTTCGAGATCAAAGGCAATACTTATACATATCCTACCTGATAGGAGCATATTTATGCAACTTAGTTAGCTTGTTTTCATGCATTAACGTCCTTAGTTCTTAGTTAATTTTGTATTTTAAGCTATTCTCGTGTGTTTGTAGGTTTTAAGTGTCAAAATGGCAAGAAGAAGCGATTTGGAGCATTCTAGAGCATTTTTGGGCCAAGATTGGATAGTGCAAGCATGGAGGCAAGTTGATGGACGAATTTGAAGACAAAAAGGCTTGAAATCAGCCACAAAACACTCTTTCTAGAAGTTCTATCCCTTGTCCTACAAAAGTGGCACCCCAAACCCTTCTAGAAGTCCCAAAATCTGTCATAAAACACATTCCTTCTAGAACCCTAAAAATCTGGCGCCTCCTTCCCTTCTAGAATCCTTTTTCCTTGCCTTGCAAGGCATTCCCTTGCCTTATCCTATTTTGCCGCACCTCTCAAGCCCTTTCCCTCTTGGATTCTGATTTGTTAGGCCCTTTTCCTTGTGGATTTAGGTTCTACAAATCCTTTTCAGAAATTAATTGGACCACAATTCCTTTTCCAAATTAAATGCCGCACCCTAGGCCTTTATTCCTTAATTTCTGTTAAGCCCAAGTACAAATCTGATTTCTCTAGGGTTTTGAGGTGCCTATATATACATGTTTTAGGGTTTTGCCGCGGGAACCAACCCATTCATCACAGAAATTCCTTAGCCGCACTCCATCCACCATTTTACACATCCAAACACAATTCCAGCCATCCTCCTTCCCTTGCCGCAGATCATTCACCCCCTAATCCATCTCTGACCCATTCATACATCCATACACATCCGTAGTCTCTGGTGCCGCAGCAAGGTGGGGAAGAAGAAGAACCTGTGTGTTTCATGCTTGCAGATTGGAGCGTTTTAGGTGTACTTCGTTCTAGTTTTCAATGTTTATTTTGTTATTACTTTCTGATTTTGCTGTAATCATGAGTGGCTAAATCCCTATTTAGTTAGGGGGAAGTTTGAAGCCATGAACATGTTTGAGATATGAATTGATTTCTTCCAATTGTGATTTGTTAAGCTATGATTGCAATTCAATTATCTGTTTTATTCATAACTGATCTGTGTATGTTTATTAAGGATGCATACTTAGTTTTCATGCATGAATCAGATGCTAGAATATAAATGAGTTTCACCTAATCGTTACAAGTTTATATTCCTGAGTAGTGAAGGTTGATTGTCACAATCGCGTTAATTGAATTCTTGGCAAACGTATCATGCATTCATAGTTACAATTGCCTCGTCAACACTTATGATTTTCATGAAACGTAATGATCTCTGGTTGTATCTCTATTATGCGTTCATGTAGAGGACTTTTGGAGAATGATTTGAGTTGTCGCATGCATTCATCCAATTCAATGAGTAAAGGAAAATCTGAGGGTTAATTTGTGCATCACGGTTAATTTGGGGTGTTGAGCATCATAGTTTGTTGAAAAGCAATTGGAAATCATTCATGTACAAGTGTGTCATGTGTGGAAAACGAACCTCTAACTAATCCATCCATCATCCTATTTCCTAAATTCGTTTTACAATCTGTTTAGTTTTACAATTTGTTTGTTTGTTTCAATTTCGTCAAAACCAAAACCCCCTTTTACTTTCTTGTTTCAAAGTGTTTAAAATCTGTTTTGTTTGTGTTTTAGAGTGTTTTGAGTCAAGTCAAAACCCTAAATTCGTCCAAAGTTGTGTTTAGAGTCCAAAACTGCCCAGTTTGTGTTTTTAGGCAGTTTTGAGTGTTTTTGAGTTGTTTTAAGTCTTTTGAACCTGTTTCGAGTCCCTTGAGTCTTTCCAAACGTTTTTAACTTTGTTTTTGTGTTTTGAGTCAGTTTAGAGGTTTTAGCAAGCCCTCCTAATCCCCGGTTTAGAACGATCCCTACTTGCATTTATACTACGATTTGACAACAAGAGGGTTTAATTTGAGTGCTTAATTTTTTTCACATCACTACCCAAGAAACACTAAAATAAAAAGAAAATACGGAATACCTTGAGGTTAAGTCTGCAAAATTATCAAGTGGTGAAGGGATGTTATTCCCGGACACATGAATGTTATACTTCTTTCGCGTCAGCGAATCCCGCTGAATCATATAAAAACGTATAAATCCCTCAACTTAATTTAAGCACAAGGAAACTGACAAACACGAAAAAGATGAAGGAACGAGAAGCAGAACCTCGAGTTGCCGTTCAACTTCTTCTTCTGCTCCGTTAGTTCATTGCCAGGCTTCTCTTTCTCCGCTTTCGCTGCCTTCGCCGATTTTGAGGTCTTAAAGACGCTAATCCCCTCCGCACCCTCTATGCATGGTCTAAAATATCCATAATATCCCGATATTTCCATCGAAATTTCCGTGTTTTTGGACTACCGATATTTCCGATGTCATCGATATTTCCATCGAAATTCCGTATTTTTTAAATTTCTATATTTAAAAAAACACCAAGGGGATTCGAACCCCTCCCATTTTCCTCCTTCAACACCTTGACCACCATATCAGTTATATTTTTGTGAAAATATGCTAAAATATTTATATATTTTCTACACTCACAATGTTTGCCAGCTCGCTATATAATCAACTTAAATTAGTTAAATCCATCCTGCAATGCATTTCCTTCCAATTTTTTGTGATAAACTAATAGATAATTGACTACATAAACATCCTGCAAAGTTTCAATAAAAATTTCCAAGTTTTTCTTACAATTTCCATGGTTTTTATTCAATTTTTATCGATATCGATAATATCCCGATATTTCCATCGAAATTTCCGTGTTTTTGAACTACCGATATTTCCGATATCATCGATATTTTAGACCTTGCCTCTATGCCATCACAAAGTCAAACAAATCATAAGAAAAATAAATAAATCTTAGGTTTCAAATGCATACAAATTCAACACCAAAAACAATGAAATTACCGGAAACCTCCCCCTTCCGCTTCCTCTTCTTAACCGGCACTACTGGCTCCTCCTTCTCTGCCTCCACCTCCGCCTCAGATTTTGGAATTTCGAACAAGCTCGAATCTTCTACCACTTTCTCGCTCTCTTTGTTGTCCTTCTTAATCAAATTTCAAAATTTTAATTTGACAAATAACAGAAAAATAAATAATGTGATACGCTTTTCCGAGAAGAGAAGAATCGGACCCGGAATCTGGAGAAGTCCGTGGCTAACTTTTTCCGGTTGAAGTTGACACCGGAGAACAAAAATGAAGTGCCTTCTTCCATGATTGGCGGCGGGTGACAGGCGGCGAATTGGCAACGGTGAAGTGGAAGCTCTGTTACAATTTGCGGGTTTACGAGTCGCTCGTTAAACCCTTGGCTTTGCTCTTCCCCGCGAGTGCTTCCTTAACCGCTGTTTTTACATGGACATCCTTTAACTTTTTGAAAATGATATCTCTGCCCATATAGTTACTTTAAATTGCATTAACGTAATTTTATTTGGGGGGATTTTATTATAGGTCACAAAATATTTTGAATATTAGAATTGAGTCAATCAACATTCGCGCTTTTTTATTAGGTTCTAAAGAGAAATACAAAGAAGGGGGTATTCACCTTAGTTGCAAGGGCAAATGTATACTGAGATCAAGGTGATCCCAAAACCACCCGGAGGCCGCGAAACACACATGTAAAGTTTTTGTGGGACACTCCGAATGTTTGGTATAGATTCCTTTTGTGTTCACTAAGTGATTTATATAATGTTCGTTAGGCATATTTCGACATCACTCCACAAAAAGCTCTTGATAACACTTATCATATTGCTTTGGTAATGTCAATATCTATTAACATGTGCGTAACATGATTCAACTTACTACAACAAGACCATCAAGTATTCGGTGAAATACCTCAGTGAATAAACTGAATTTTTTTGCTAGCTTTGCGCTCTATTTCTATCTAAAAAACTTGAACTTTAACATTAGGCCCCCCAAAGGTCGAATCCTAGATTTGTCACTCCTTAGTTGGAGAGGAAATTGTTTTTATTAACCTTAGTTGTATAGGATAATTGTTTTTATTAACCTTAGTTGTAGAGGATAATTGTTTTTATTAGCCTATACTAGAAAATAAAATGACCATTCACTTATACTGAAATATGAAAATATTTATTGACTTAAACCAAATTTCTCATTTTTTTGGTATGAATTGGTATGTTGCATGGACACGGGACGACAAAGATACGACAACTAAAATAATATATGAACTATATATTCTTTCATATCATCAAATGGAAATTGAAATAAGATGTTATGTTTGGAGGAGTGATTTCCAAGTCGTAAAGAATTTAGATAAGTGACGAAGAAATACAGTGCAAAGTGGCATTAAAATGCACCACATACTTATTGCAAAAACATGCATTAGGGTTTTGTAAATGACTTCGTCCAAAACTCATTATTTGCAAATATATCTCGTATGTCTTTCAATTGCTCATGAAGTGCCTTTTAGTCTCCCATATCTAACATAGTTACATTTTGTAGTTTATTTCTTACAATTTGACGACATCCATCCCTTTGGACTTGGAAGTCCCTCTCCCAAACGAAGCCTAAAGCATGCCCATTCCATGATAAGTTCATACTTTCATCATGAAACAAAATAGAAAACCTTGAATTTAGAAATTACAATCCAAATTCTAAATTTTCAAATACACCCCCAAAAGTTTCGAGGGCCAAAAAAAAGTCAACAGAACAAAAAAAGTCAATAGAACAAAAAAAGTTGACGATGGTTACGATACCCTATTGTGGATATTTTCATTTTTTTTTTTTTTTTAAAGGGAGATAATTGGTGGCAAGTCATTGTTATCCATTTTTTTTGGGGGCCAGGAAGACTCACATAGGGTTTCGAACCCAAGACCTCTAGTATTTAATTTGAAAGAAACCTCGTAATTTGTCCTTTATCATTGAATCACCAACCGTGGATATTTGATACGTATCAGAGCGTAGCGCGAGGACATTGGCATCAGATACTCACACTAACCCAAATTTCAAATGTTGGTGGAACATTCGGTCCAATTTTAATTGGTTTCGCGCCTCAACTACGGCCAACTCAATATCATTGCTGAGCGGGTGTAAGAAGAGAAAAATGTGCATAACTATTATTTTCTTTGGGAACAATAAGAATTTCTGTGGACAAAATTGTAAGAATCTCTTCAATCATGTACGAAAATTTGAAATCTCTATAATCAAAGGACAAATCATAAATCGTATTCCATTCCTCACATTTAACGAGAAACCACTTGATCATCAAAATTGTACATCTCTTACAACAATACATCATCCATGGCATACAAGTATGGAAAGATACAAGATAAAAGTCATTGGAAACTCCTGCATCAGTCTGCCTATTCATCAAGCCCATGGTCCTCTCCAAAGTACTTATCCACCAGACTGTTCGCCATGTTTCTCAAGTCCTCATTTTCATGAAACTGAAACCTTTCCATTGCATCGATCCCATTTTCTTTCTCAACAAGCTTTGGTCCCTCACCGTTCGGCATCCCTCTCAAAACCTGCATGAACAAGCAATATAGAGGATTTATTCTGTGGTTTAGTCGTCAAGGAGTTCCATTATTCATGGCAAACTTTAATTTACAGTGCACCACTTCATAACATTTATGACAACAACAAATGTACCTAATGAACCATTTGGTAGTCACATAATCAATTTTTCTATGAACTGTATTCTGTAAACTCATCAAAAAGTGAAACGTATAATACACCCAATGTTTCACAGATGTTTGCTTACCAGTTCCGTGAATTGTAGTCCTAGTCTTGCAGCTTCAGTATCAGCGGAGTTAACCAAATCAATGAAACCAGCAAGGCATCCTCTACCAACAAGTGAAACCAAGTGCTCCAGAATCAAGCTTGGTTTTCCATCACCTTCTGTAGGTGTTATAGGAGAAACACAGAGGTTGCCTACTACATACGCTACTTCCTTTCTTATATCAAATGGTGCTGTAGAAAGGAGGCGTAATAGCACCGGCACCGCCTCACTTGAATATATCAACTGCTTGTGCTCTACAGAACCAGCCGCAATATTAGATAGCACCCAAGCTGCTTCCTACATAAATGGTTGAACTTTGAATAAGCATGGGTGAGTAAAAGATCCACCACATAACATTAACGCCAAGCTTATATACCTTCTTCAGGACCCGGTGCTCACTATTCAAACATTTTACCAGGACTTCGATTATGTTTCCTGAAAATTTCATCATCATAAATCAATGAAATTGTCTTATATTTCTAAAGAAAAAAAAACAACGAAAATGATCTTGTATAAATATGTGATCACAATTACAGCTTCCCATCAAAGGAGTAGTGCACTAGCCTGTGATTTGATACCAAGGAACAATAACAGCTAGGGTTGTCTGTGAATCACCAGCTATAAGATTACCTAAACTTCTTAGTACCTAGATGGAGTCCATTTGTCAGTATGATCCATATACTAGAAATATTAAAACATCGAAAAATCTATGTACTCCAAAAAAATTTACAACGTCATCTCCTCATGAATCGATCAACTAAAGATAGTACATCAAACATCACATGAACTCGGAAATATGATACATGATAACTAAAAGACCACAATTTTAGCTCAACAATGGAATCATGTCTTACTTCTCTAAATTCCCTTGTCAATTTTGAATTAGGAAAGATAGTGCATATAAAAATAAGTAAAATTTAGAATTTAAATGTTCGCCTCGATTTTATCATCAGGATAAAATCTAAATCTTATAGGTCAAGAAACACATAGAAACTTATTTTCTTTTTGGTTAGGGCAGGGCAGGGGATATTAGGACTCGACGTACAGATAAGACATAAGATGCACTGAATGAAAACTTGAACAAGTACAACCACTCTGTAAATAAAACGTTAAAATATGTAAACCATTTTAACCTTCAATTAAATACATATAAAAAAGTTGCTTCAGGAGCCATTATCTAAAGAAAGAGAAGGTCAATAAAGAGCTTATATATACAATTAGATACCACCTTACCGGAATAAGCAACTGCAAACTATTGGACGTTGCCAATCTCTCCACAAGCAGTTGAAGGACATCACTCTTCACTAGCATACTGGTGGCAAGATTTGAAAGGGCTGAGAGATACACAACCACCCATGCTACTTCAGTTGCTAACTCATCATCTCTGAATTTAAGAAACGAGTTTATGGTACACTATCATCATAAGGAAAGGCAATCAAAAGTTTAATGGCAAGAAATCCTGATGACAGAACTATAGTGCAATCTATTTAGATTGATGAAACACAACTTACGCTTTTCTCAAGTGTCGAACAAGTGCATCCAATAACCCATCAACTCTAATGAGCTCCGTCGCAGCCTTTGGATTAGGTCCCTGCATATTTAGCAAGCGATGTTATGTTGAAAGTTCTCCTCAAAGATAATGCGTAAGCCAACATTGATGGTGATACGTTATGAAGAACCAAAAGAAAACACAGTGAAATATAAAATGAAAAACACACTAATGGTGCAAAAGCAAGGAACCCTGAATGTCACACTAATTTCTAGGTAAGAATGGTGGCAAGTGGGGCAAAACAACAACAACAACAAAGCCTTTTCCCACTAAGTGGGGTCGGCTATATGAATCCTAGAATGCCATTGCGCTCGGTTCTGTGCCACGCCTTCCGTTAGATCCAAGTACTCTTTAAGTCTTTTCTTAGAGTCTCTACCAAAGTCTTCCTAGGTCTTCCTCTACCCCTTCGGCCCTGAACCTCTCTCCCGTAATCGCATCTTCTAACCGGAATCCAAATGAGTCTAGCTTATGAAGAAAATGTGCATGTTGTTATAAAATTATTCACGAGGCGAACATTTTAGCACCTTGATTAGGTTTGATAGTGCCCAAGCAGCTGTTCGCACGGTTGAACCCTTGTTTGGAAGCATCATTCTTGCAAGAGGTACCAATGCACCTTGAGATAGCAAAATATTTCTCAGCTCTTCCCCTTCACCAGCAACATTTCCCAATGCCCATGCACATTGCTCAGCAACAGGCAAGGAACTATTTTCTGCAAAAGACGTGCAATATCCAAAAGGAGCACACAAGACATTACCAACTTACTTCAAAGGTTAGGTGGTAACTTACAACCACCACCTATGCCACTATCACATTACATATGCAAAATATAGAGCCAACAGTTTTGGTATAACATTTCAGCAAAGATAAAGAAATTTAAACAGGAGAAATTAATTGCTACTGGGATCTAAAAGGAGCACACAAGACATTACCAACCTCCAAGATGAGCAATAAGCAGCGGTAAAGCAGGCAACAAAGCTTTTGTTTCCTCATGTTTCCCTGCTGCTATGTTCGTGAGGCACCAAGCCGCCTCAAGCAACTGCATTACATAAAAAAAAAGAGGTGAAGAGACAGAATATGTCCTTAAGTCTTACTCAAGAAGTTTCGTAATTCCAAATGACTTCTGAAAACATTCTATGGCGTGTGATACTTTAGTGCCCAAACTCCATAGGTGTGTCTGATGGCTTTTTAGAAACCCAAAATTATGAAAGCTGCTAATTATTAAATGGAACCTAACAGAAAATAACATCAAAGTTCCTTCTTTCCTTTTCTTTCTTGAAAAAAGGTTCCATACAAGCACTACGTATCAACAGTCTATGCTGAATATACAGATTAGAATGTATAAAACTAAATGAAACCATATTATGCGAAAAATTGGCTGGACCTGCTCGTCTGGAGAGCCAAATGAAAGACACTGCACTAATAACGGTATTGCTCCAGCTTTAAGGGCAGCTTCAACAGGAGGGAATTCTGATCTTGACAGTAAGCGTCTGAGTTCACGAAGGGCACTCACCCTCTTTTGCAATGCACCTTTTCCCCTACAAAGTACACAACGAAAATGGTGTTAAATGGGTTTGCAGAAACCATGGAACGGGTCCATGTTTTCATATCTTTCAATGAAGAGTTCCATGTTTTCATATCTTATGTTTTCACAAAATAGAGCCTAATGTTCCTCTAAAATTCTCACAGTATTTGTGTAGACAAACTAGATTCACATACTGATATGCAACCGCAGACTTCAAACCTTCCACTGCTGAAGAAGTTTGAGCCTCCAAGATGGATTGCTCTTCATCAATGATCATTCCACTGTCAACCATATCATCACTATCGCCGCTAATCCCTACTCTGCACAAGCGCTTCGCACGCACCAGCGATTCTCTTCTTTCCTTTCCTACAGAAACTGCTTGCTGTCGCCTTCGCTGTCCTGCAACATTAGCAACTAAATTTTCCACACAATCAGCATTGTACACATAACAACTCAATACAGCTCCAACAAAATTAACAAAACTTACAAGTAGTCCGCTCGCTTGCAAGGCCAATGATAAAAAGTTTAAAGCTTTTGTATCCAATTAATTGTTAAGGGGTTTAGGACCCCCAAAGAACAGAACCCAATTCAACTAATCCCCTCTTTCTTCTTACTTAACATTTAATTGCTTGATTTCCGTTTGGATAACGAGAAAAAAGGTGGGAAAATTACAGAATCAAACTCTGAATTGAACCGAACCCACAAATCACAGAGACCCAACACAGAATTCAACATTAATTCCATTGAAATTCTGATTTTCCCATCCATTTTCCTAATTTTATAAGCAACCCAATAGCGTAGAGGAACTTACCTGAGGACTTGATAGGGTCTCTTCTATGAGAAGCCATATTATCATCCGCCATTAGAGATGCAGAAGAGAGCTTCGAAACTAGCTTAAAGCCTAGGAGCAGAGAAATGTACGAAAGGAGGGTTTTGAATTGTATTTAGAAGGTGATGACGTGAACCGAAACCGAAACACGAATCGAATCGGACCGCACCGAACAGTTTGGTTTTGCGGTTTTGAAACTGTTGCGGTTTCGAAACCGAACCGCGGCAAAGAAAACGGTTTGGTTTTGATTTTGGGTTTTCAAAACCGCACCGAACCAAAACCGTGCCATATATTTTGAATGTTATGTTTTAACTTTTAATTAGTTCAACTACACTATTCAAGTCTCCATGTTCATCTGTTTGTCTCTCTCTCTCTCTCAAAACTCATCTTCATCTCTCTCTCAAAACTCATCTTCATCTCTTCCACAGTCAACATCAGTGCCCTCGGTGCTTGCATCTCTGCGACCTCACTGTTTTCCTGTGAGGGTGATTTGAGTCCTGTTAACCTTAGCAGTAGCTATGAATAGTCAATGATTATAATTGATAAGTGTGTTGTAAGTGCTGACACTTGTAAGGTTCTTCCTCAAGGTGGCCCGCTCGTTTGCACTGTACAGGGTCTTTAGGCATCTTGATTGAATGTGCAGTCCACATTGTCAGTTGGCTGGATGAGTTTCATATAGTAGGTTGTTTCTTCAGAATACTGATGGCCATGTGTTATTGAATTATCTGGTGAAATGTTTCTTCGTGCTCATTATCAAACATGATTCATGTGCAGAAGGATTAAGTCAACTCTAGTGTTCAATAGTAATCTGGAAATCCATCCTTTATTTGTTGGCATTTATCCTCGAACCAATTGTTTCGGACTAACTATGCGTGGGTAGCAAGCCCATGTGTTGTTTATAAGTTTCGCTGCATTGTTGTTGTTGTTTTTGCTGCATGTTCATTAATTAATATATGAAGAAAATAAGACCGTCTTATACATAAATAGGTATATTTTTTAAATTATATATTTTTTTTCTCAAAAACCAAACCGAACATTTTAAACCGCACTGAACTGAACCAAATGGTTTGGTTTCATTTCAGTTTTGGCTTCAAAACCGCACTGAACCGCACCGCGCCCACCCCTATGTAAGGGTGCTTTTTTGCTCACCCACATTAACCTTGCTATGCTTACACCTATATGTCTGCCATATGTCTTATTTTCTAACTATAGTTAATTGCTTTAGTAAATATTCATTTCCTAAAAATACCTATGTTGTTGTAAACTTTGTTTTTTGTTTTTAAGTGTGATTGTGTAAATCCTATATTAGAGTTGATACTAGTTATTCTTCCTTATTAGGACTTGTATTCCTTGGAGGAGAAGGATTCTTCCCTCCCTTGTTCGAGGAACCCTAGATGTTGTCGGAGCTGTGTTCTAAAAATTGGCCTAGACAACTGCCTAGGCGCTAGGCGGCGGAGCCTCAACTCGATTTTGGCCAAAACGTTCACTTAAGGCAGGGAGGATATAGGCGGCCACCTAGGTGCTCGTTAGGCGTTCTAGGCGGTCTAGGTGGTGCTAGGCGGCAATCAAGGCGACTGCAAATCCCAAACTCACTGTAATTATCGCAACAAGTCTGCAACTTCTGATGTCGTATGTAGAAGCTGAGCCTCGACGAGCTTTTGAGGCTTGCTGTCTATGAGCAGATGAGGGAAGAGAGAGTACGAATATAGAGAGAGAGAGAGAGAGAAAGAGAGAGAGAGAGATAGAGAGCCTCGGCGATGCGAGTTGCAGGCTTGTAGATTTAGTTTTGAGCTTCTTAAAGGGCAAATGAAGAAGAAGAAATGAAAGGGTTTAATGGGAATGGTATTTTCACTTTCCAATGGATCAAAATGTGGTTTTGATATGGACTTCACCTTAGGGAATGTGAGAGAGGTGGAGTGGAACCCGATTTTTAATTTTGAAACCACCCACTAGCACATTGCATGGTCTTGTTATTGGGGAATGTGAGAGAGATGGAGTGGAACCCGGTTTCTAATTTTGAAACCACTCACTGGCAGTCTGGCACACTGCATGGTCTTGTTCTCTTTTAAAAAGTCGGAGATATAAATAAATTTACTATATACTAAAGCTCAGCAGATTAGCACTGTTCATCATGTGAGTATGAGCATTGTTCACCAACAGTGAAACGGCGGAAATGCCCTTGGTTTCTGCTTTAATCTCCGTACTGTTCACACTTTGATGCAGTGGAAAGTCTATTTTGTCCTTCCCAGCCCCTCATCAGCTTTGGTAGTTGTTGGACAAAAAAATAAGATTAAAAAATGTCAGTGGTTCCCATCTGTCCCCCCTCTCTTATCTCTCATCCCTCACATCTCTCTCTCCCCTCATTTTCATTCTTTTCCGCATACCTTTCTTTCTTTCTTAAACCTTCTTTTTCTCCTCTCATCAGCTTTTGGTAGTTGGTGGACAAAAATATAAGATTAAAAAATGTCAGGGCTTTCTCATCTCTCATCCCTCACGTCTCTCTCTCCTCATTTTCATTCTTTTCCGCCTGACCTTTCTTTCTCTCTTAAACCTTCTTTTTCTCTTCTCAATTACATTCATACGAATTTCAATTCACTCAAATCCCTACAACCCTAAAACCCAAATTTTTCCAGATCGTCCTGATATTCAAGGGCAAACCCAAAACCCAGATCCCTAAATCAATCAATCTGTTCATAGACTCTTCAATTCGCCTTCTCCAACAAAACATTAAGGTATTTTTTTCATTTTAGGCGTTTCAGATTCAATCTTTGAGATTTTCCGAATTATGGAGCTTTCGATTTTGTTTGTGTAGTTGAGAATTTGGATTAATTATATGATGATTCAAAAATTAGAATTTATCGTTTTACAATTCTTACTATTTTGAATTTGGAACGAGCCGAGTCGGTGATCGAGCGTCTAATGCTTGAGAAAATCATTGTATCAAGCTGTGGGAATACTTTCAAAACCCTAGAGAAAGCTATATAGGTCTATCCTTGGTTTTTTATAATTTTTGTTTGTTGTGCCACAAACCATGTGGTTTGATTTAACACTCATTTTTTAAATAATTTGTTTCTCCTGCCATTAATTTTTTAATTGTTATTTTTTCTCTATCTGTCTCACAAATGCTGTTCGTTGTCCTCTGATTGTTTTAATTTTTTGTTATACTCTACTTTTTGGACCTCTGTCTTCCACATGTTGATCATCGTGGGGGGTTCTATTCAAAGCCTGGTTGTGTTATTTTTTTGTTTTGCTCTGATTTTTCAGCCTCTGTCTTCCATGTGTTGATCATCGGGAACTATTCTATTCAGAGGCCTTAATGCTTTTTCTTTCGTTTTCATCGCATTCTCTCATCACTTTTTCCTTTTCTTTTTCCGCTTCTCTCTTTCGCGCTTTTCTCTTTCATTTTCAGTTTGTTGTGTTCGTCTTCTCACCTTTGCTTCTGCGTTTACCACGCCGATTTCTTCACGTCTGAAGTCTTGCTGTTTTGTGGTTAGTTCTGGGTTTTTTGGTGTACGAGTTTTTGCTGCTTTTGTGGTTAATTTTGTGTTTAGAATTAGGTCATTTTTAAAAAATTTGGGTTTAGGTGATTTTGAGGGTTTAGAGTTTATTGTTTCCTCTGGATTTTGTCGGGGTGAGAGTTATAAGATACTAAGTTCTATTTTTGTGTTCAGATTCTGAGTGCCAATTTGTGGTTTCATTCTGATTTTATTTTTAGCAAACTGTGCTCTGTGGTTTTTTCGTTTGTGTGTCGTTGTTGTCATTATCGGTGTATGATTTGGTTCTGTTTTGTATTTTCAGGAAACGATGCTGTTCGTTTTTCCCAGCTGTTATATTGCTGTTTTCCAACTGGTTGTACTTTAGGTATGTCGTTTTCTTTTTTTCCCGCGTATTTTTGCTTATTTTATGTTATGGTTTTGAAAAGAAGATGATGAGTTTTTTAGTTCATGAAAAAATGGTGGTCTAAAATAGCTGGGTAATTTGTCAGTGTTTAAGTTTTCGTTTTGTTTTCTTAATCTTTGGTTGGTTTTTTTTAGAGATTTTGTTATGTGTTTCAAAAAAAGATGAAGTGTGTCTTTGATTCCTCAAAATAGGGGTAATGCAGTGAAGTGCCTATGCAATTTAATTTGCTTCGTTTAGTATGCAACTAGCCTACAACTTATCCTATATTTTGACCAAGAGAACAAACCAATTCAGCTTACCAAATAAATTATAGTACAACGTTGCAAATTCCACCCTAACTGCCATGAAGCTACCCGTCTGTCCATACTAAAGCCTATGATTCAAACTTACTTTTTGATTTTGTTGGCTGAGAGTTGTAAAAATTAATATTATGATATGGTTAGTGTTTGAAGGTTTCTATATAGATTATTTGTAAATTGACAGAAATTTTGTTTGGCTTGATTAGCTAAAATGGAAGATGGAGGTCCAACTCTTCTTGATCAATTGATACCGTATGACAAGGTTGTAAAAATTAAATTGCGTGTGTGTAGAATATGGAGACCAAGATATCCGGGCTTGGGTGATAAATATGCAGGACTGCATTGTATACTGGTTGATGAAAAGGTGAATAGTCATTCTTTTGATGATATTAATTCATGCACATTTGGTATTGTCTGTTAACAATTTTTATTTGGTTTTTAATATAGATGATGTAATATTTTCTGCTTTTTCTTTCTAAGTTAAAAAGTCTATGCAATGTATTTTTAGTGTCTCCATTCTCTGATTTCTATTGTCAAGTAATGTACAAATTCTAATATTAGCTGTGAACAACATTTTTTCTTTCTTTCTACGTATCCAATTCCTTTAAAGTGTTAATTACAGCTATAGTTTCACTGTTGCAATTTACTTTGTACATTTTTGTTTTGTGTCTATCATCTACGATTGTTTCCATGTTATTTCAAGTGCAAAATTGAACATGATTTACTTATTCATTCTATATTTAACAATTCGTTTTCGTGGCTTTTCCCATATTGAATTATCAAGCAACATGCAATTGATGCATCATCTGATGAGATGGATTATGAGATAATACTGTCAAAAATTGACGAATGAGGTTGCTATGAAATTATGAATTTTCACACTAACAAAATGAGGGGCCAGTATAGAGTGGTGCCACATGACACACACATCGTGTTTACTTCTAGAACAATTTTTTAACAAGTTGGCAAGTGTCTTTCCACCTATACCACGCCATAGATTCTTCTTGCAAGACTATAATAGGCTGTATCCCCGACTTAACAAGCTTGATATCCTTACAGGTAATAATGTATGTATGTGTATGTATACATATATGTATAGTAAAATATATTGCTATATGTTTTATAAAAGATTTTCTCATGACTTAATTTTTTCTTTTTTTTAATTTTTTCTTTTTTTTCTTTCAAATTTGAAGATGTTATTGGTCACATAGTTGCAGTCCAGCATTTGGAGCCCATAAAAATTAATCAGAGAATTGATCACAGGTGTGATTTAGTCATTCAAAATATCAGGTTATTTCTTCTGTATAATAACATTAGAAATTGTTTTAATTATTAATTATGCCTATATTGTAGATACCCAAAATGTTGTTTTGCTATTGTCTATCATCGAACACTTATATGCTTCTCTTAAAGTAAGTTCACACATTTTAAACAAGAGCTTATATACACTTTTAATTAGTTTTTACATATTTTTGGTTAATCATGTTATTTCACAGAAAAGAAGAAGCTAAGCTTACACTATGGTCAAACATTGCACACAACTTTTCTTCTGTCTCATTGGAAGCATTGTCCGAACCAATAGTTGTCGTTTTTACAAGTTTGAGGGTCAAGCTATATGCAGGTACTTAGTTTAATAAAAAAATTATTTGTTTTTGTATTGGATAATTTGGTTTCGTTAGCTTTAATTTAGTTTTTTTCTCCTTACAACACGGTATTGGATAATTTTCATTCGCGTTAGATTGTTTCTCAGAATAGCTTAAAATATATTCTTACCTAAATACCTCAAAATTTTGGTGCATAAAAAAAAAAATTTATTGTATTATGATAGTGTATTAGTGCACAATATTGTTTATGTATGATATTCATTCCTTTTGTTTTAACTTTGTGTTTCAAAAATCAGTCCATCTCTAACTTAGTAGTTTTTCTGGATATTGATTCTAATTAATTAAGTTTGTCATGATTGTTTTTACACCTTAATTTTAATATTTTACTGTTGTTGAATCAATTTTTCTACAAAGAATTGTGCTCTGTATTACTTTTTCTGTCAGCTTTTATCCATTTTTTCTCGCAAATGCCATGACGCTTAACAGTTTTTATCAATGGTTAAAAAAAATTACTTTCTAAGATATAACCTCTGCCAAATAAAAAATTTCCAGATATCTCTAACAGTCCATTAACAGTGCATTCTCACAATAGACATCTTGGAAAAGCTGCATTAATTTTAAGAAAATTAATTTTTAATGTTGCTATTTTTTAGTAAACCATGCACAAAACCCTTATCTACAAAATCCTTAACCTCTGTAAAATTGAATTTACGGTTTGTTATATAACTATTTGTAGTGTATACTAATGCATTCTATTTCTGTTTTACTATTTTTATTTTATTCCACAGACAACATTATCTTGAGCAGCACTGGATCAACACTTTTCTTCATTGATCCAGACCCTCCAAAATTAAATTCTTACAAATCAGTGTAAGTCCATTCATTATAATAAAATCAAAATCATAACATGGTTAGCATAATTAAACAAAAACGGTTATTTCTATACACCTATTTAGCTAATATTCAATCTGCACTGTTTTAGATTTTCCAACAGGCCTCACCCTATCAGAACACTCTCTCCTTCCAATTAGGCGAATGAGACTTATATTTTACAAACTGGAAAGAGAGTGACAATCAAGGAACTAGGTTATTTGGATCCAGATTTATATAAGGTATGTACAAGTTGTCATATTTAATCAAAGCCATCTCATTCAGTTTTTGCGTCTTTAACAAAAACTATTTCTTTAATAATTGTCACACGTATAAATAGTTTTCTGAATATTTACAGGATGACACGTTTTTGTGCAAAACATCAATCAAACGATTTAACACGACGTATCAATGGTGGTACATTGCTTGCCCTACATGTGCCAAATGTACAAGGATCCAACAAGTGGTCAATTGATTTGCCAAATACATCCAAATCAAATTCCAACTCCTTGGTAATAACTTAAATGCTATATTTCAGTCCCACTAATTAATTGTTCTCACATGTCATTCTTCCATTAACATTTACTACTTATTTAATTTTTACACCTTTAAGTAAGTATTAATCCCTTTTAACGGATGATCACTGGTTGGTTACAAAAATACTATCAAAATTTAGCCAACGAGACATCAGTCTAATAAAATCATTGCATTTAGTCATCCAACCACAAAACCATAGATTCATTCAATTTTGAAAAGCAATTTTATGCAGCTATCTTTTTGTTTGTCGTGTGGTTTGTCTTACATTAAACTGCACCATAAAAAATTTATATAGATCCAGTTTTAAACTCATTAAACCATTTATGTTTTCTAATCTGTACATTTCTTAAATGAAGGTACAAAGTGTTTTTAGTCCTTGAAGATGAAACAAATGAGATCAACGCTCTTATTATTGGCAAATCAGGAGAAAAGGTGTTTGGGACAACCTGTAAGGATTTAGTCTTCAATCAAACATCGGTGGATCAAAAGCAGTTGCTGAGTGAGTTTCTTAGACTCAAAGGCCAGAGAAAGATTTTTCACCTTTGATTTGGAACCAGAAGAAATTCATTCAATTCAAATGATTTCTTGATATATAACATTTATGAAGACACGATGATCCAGCCAACAACTCCGCAGTCAATTAGTCAGGAAATCACAGTCTCATCTACAACAATTTCATCTTCCACTACTCATCCTGAAACAACTGGAGAATCGCACAAAAGAAAAAGAGAATCCATCAGGAAAGCTCTTTTCACAACATTTGAAAAAAGGTTGTATTTTACATAACAATATTTTTATTCACCTATCAAATTACTCTCAACCCAATCTAAATTTCATTCTTTCCTGTTTTTAACATGTTTAAAGTAATGAGGGAGAAGAAATTTCTCAAGTAGATATCCAAGATTTTGACCAGGTTCCAATCAAGCTGTTGAAGAAAAAATGCTCCCCAACTAGCTAAAAAACAGACCCTCCTTTCCAGAACAAGAACTAGGTAACTTTACTATATTCTTATTTTTTTCAGCAGTATAAATCCATTCGTATACAAAACTTATTCCATATCTCTTAACATTCTTTTTTTTTTCTTCACCAATAACACAAACTTTGTTCTTTACAGCTGCTGCTTCAAGAAAAAAACATTTGGTGTTGTACTGAACAATATTCTCATCTATTGTACAAACAAGAACAACATTCCATCATATTTTTTGCATGTGAATAGCCCATCGTTACCTCAATTCCCCTTTTTTTTTTTGTGTATATAAACAATCTCATCTTTTGAAATGTTTCATCTACAAGTGGTAGTGTTAATGAAAAACTCGGATATTTGCCAATGGGGAAGCATGCTGTCTACTTTTGTATGTAAATAGCAAGACATTTGATAATGTTGTTTGTACAAATTGTATAAATTTAGACATTGCTCTCGTTCCGCAGTCTCCATTTTGATTTCTATGTGTTTAAATATGTGTGTGTTTATGTGTTTACAGAATAATCTAAAGTTGAATTTTCGATCCAGCAACAACGTGCAGGTAAAATATTCTAGTTTATATATATATATATATATATATATATGTCATATATAAATGTTATAAAATGTTATATGAATTATTTAAAGAATGGCTTTTTTCCTTAGACTATCATATTATATACATAAAATAAGTAATTATATAGTCATATAATATATAATAAATCTAAATCCGCCTAGACCCCGCCTAGGCGCCTAGGCGCTAGGCCCCAGCTTGTCGCCCGACTAGCGCCTAGCATTTTTTAGAACCATGTGTCGGAGTAAAGGATCGTCCTCTCTCTCCTATTCTCTCTTTGCTGTGTCCCCTCTCTCTCCCTATCAGATTAAAATAAGCCACAACACGTTATCGGCACGCTCCTACCGCTGTGCTTAGGAATCTGACGTGGAAGTTTTCTGCATTAACTAGTTCATCAATATTATCACGCAATCAGTTATTCCAAAACAACGATTTTTATCTTTATTTTTTGCTATCCTGATAGCATGACCATTCACCATAATGCATGACCAAACTTTAAGTTTTTCAAATTTTAGATTCTACATAGATTGTATATGCATTATATCCATAATTGTTGAATTATGTGAATTCATATTGTCATGAATTGCATCAAATATCTGCTCATGCATTAAAATATATGTTGAATATGCATTGAATTAATCTGGAAATAAAAAAAAAAAATAAATAAATAAAAATATATATATATATATATATTATTAGGGTTTTCGTGAAACCCTAGCACAACTGCCTTCATGCCGCACTGCCAACAGCTTGCGTCGGCTTGGCGAACCCAGCCCGGCTACGAATCATAAGGTTGCAAGCCCAAAGAACCAAACGGTGCATTTAGACACCATCGTCCCCAACCCAAACCCTCGGCAGTCGTGTGATTAGGACAAAACTCATCATTTTCAGTAACGATCTTCGAAATTCCAAAAGAATTTAGTGAGTTTTTTTGTGGGATTACTCGAATCCCTTCAATTCATACACCCATGACGTTGAGGCTTTACCTCCGTCGCCAAAATCTTGGTTCTCCGATGAACCATGGCTTGCCTCGACCATGTAAAACCGCCTGAAGCGGCACCGTTGACATCTCCGGCGGATCCCCACTCCCAGCACTGCTGAGGTGGCCTGAAGATCCAACCTAAGCCCTAACGGGCCTCAATTTCCTTTGGTCCATATCGCACAACACCCTTATATTAGGCTTGCTTGTGCTGATAGCCTTGACCTACATCACCAACCCTTTGGGCTTTGGTGATCATTGACCTGAGAATCAGTTGAGTCCTTCTAGGCTTCTGTCTTCTTCCATGCACCGCGTCACACACGATCACAGCCCCCCAAGGTTATGATGTTCTCATGTGCTGCGACGCACTGGATCGAGTCCCGGATGCATCTGCGTTGCGAAGCAACGAATCCATGCCCTATACGGGCCCTCTTGGATCTAGCCTAGAAACTTGGGCCTGCTTCTCCTGCCCATTCTCTGGTCTTGAGCCACACTGTCATTCTTTTCTCAACCCACCCGTGGGCTTTGGTCCATGTTTTTGTGCCCTGAGCTTAATTGTTTATTTTTTTTAGATAATTTGGGTTTTATAATTTTTCACTCACACTTTAAATTTTGGCCCGAAGTCCAAATAATTAATTCAATTATAATAATCAACTCTGAATATCTATGCAACCTGAAATTCATAATTATTTCGAAACCTGAAGTTTTTAGAAACATGCCTTGTTTGAAAAACCTGAAGTTTTTCCTTATAAACATCACCCATGAAAACCTAAAGTTTTTTCATGTAAATTTAAACCAATAAATATCTATTAGAACCTAAATGTTCTACTCATATGTGAATGAATTGATTTTTTCTCCATTACACTAACCACATTCTTGTCCATTTCTTTTGTGATAGGGACATGTCGAATTTGAAGAAACTCGACTTCATCGCTTTAGAGGTCTTTGGAAGAAACTACCTCAAGTTGGTCTAAGATGTGAAGCTCTACCTCATCGTAAAGAATTTGCGTCCTTCCATTGAAGATGAGATGAACAACCCGGTTGGCGAAGCTAAGAAAGCCATTGTCATGATCTTCATCCGAAGGCACATTCATGACACACTGCAAACTGAGTACCTTGCTGAGGAAGATCTATGAGCACTTTAGGTGCTTTGGTTGATCGTTTTGATCACCAAAATGACATCTTCTTGCCTAAATCAAGACATGACTAGCAACATCTGCGCTTCCAAGACTTTAAGTCTATGAATGAATATAATTATGAAGTTTGTCGAATTTGATCACTTCCCAAGTTCTGTAACAAGAACTTGACCAAAGAGGATCTACTGGAAAAGACCTATTCGACCTTCTCTGCTACCAATATTGTCCTGTAACAATAATATAAGGCTCAGAAGTTCACTAAGTTTTCAGATTTGATCCTTGTTTTACTTCTAGCCAAAAAATAGAACCAGCTGTTGATGAAAAATCATTAAGCTCGACCTACTGAGGCGATTGCTGTGCTTGAAACATACTATAGCACAAACCAACACCCAAAACGGCAACGCATGCATGGTAAGGGCGGCTAGAAGCCACCTCGTCAAGGTCAACAGAGCCAAGGCCCATCTAAGGGAGGAAACCAAGCCCAGAAGCGCCCTACCTTCTCTCCCAAGGCCTCAAACTTCAAGAATAAGGGCAAAGCACCTGACACCATGGATGCGGACATTTGTTAGCAATGTGGTTCAAATGACCATTGGTCCCATGTTTGTCGTGCTTCCCAAAAGGTGGTAGCTGAATATCATTATCGTCGTAAGAAGTTTAAATCAAACTTTATGCAAGTGGGTGAACCGGAAGTACCAAAATGGAGGTCTTTGACTTTTAATAGGCTATTACCCCTATGGAAGATTAGAATCTTAGAAATGAACTATTTTTAGTTGCATTTTAGAATAATGGGGCCGAATTCCACCTAGTGCCCGAATCCCCTTTGTTTTTTTTGTTTGTTTAAGTTTGAACAATTTTCCTTTATGTTTGGATTATTTTTTGGTGATTTGTTTTTTGATATTAAGTTTTTTTAATTACCATCCTTGAATACTAAAATTATTTTGAATGGATAAATGTTTTTAGAACTTTTATGCATATGACCGATTCAAATTAATTTTTATTTTACGGTATGACTAGTGGGAAAGTTGTTTGGCAGATAGTGCAACCACGCACCCCGTTTTGTGTGAACGCATCTATTTCACTAACTTTGTACCTTATAATGCACCTCTGACAACCCTCTTAGGCTCATCCAACCTGATAGAAGGATACGGTAAGGCACGTATAATGTTGTCCAATGGTACAATATTGACCATTGATGAGACACTTTATTCTTCACTTTTCGGAAGAACATTGTTGAGTTTCAAGAACATTAGAGGCAATAATTACCATGCTGAAACCTTTATAGAAAATGGAGTTGAATTTTTGGGCATCACTTCCTATGAATATGGCCAGAAGCATATTCTAGAGAAGATGAAGTGTATCCCAAGTGGTCTGTATACTACAACTATATGCCCTCTAAAGAGCCTCTATGTGGCCGGCCGGCCCTACCTCAAGGACCGCATACGAAATTACACTTTGGCATGATCGTTTGGGACACCTTGGAAGAGCAGCGATGCGCCGTATCCTCAAATCATCACACGACATCCTCTAACCCGAAGTTTAGGTTCGATTCAAGGGATCGCTTATCAAACCTGTTCTATAGGAAATCTTATTATTAAGCCTTCTTATGACAAGATTCATTCAAATCCTTTAACTTTTCTACAAAGGATTCAGAGGGACATTTGTGGACTGATTCATCTTCCATGTGGACCATTTAGATATTTTATGGTTTTGGTTGATGCTTCCACACGTTGGTCACACATGTGCTTGTTGTCCACAAGAAACGCTGCATTCTCCAAACTGTTGGCTCAGGTTATCAAGCTGAGGGCTCATCACCCTGATCATCCGATCAAATCTATTCAATTGGATAATGCTGTAGAATTCACATATAAAACTTTTGATGACTATTGCATGTCGGTTGGGGTTGAAGTTGAACATGCAGTACCCCATGTTCACACCCAGAACGGCCTGGCAGAGGCATTCATTAAGCGCTTACAAATGATTGCTCGATCTTTGATCATACGTACCAAGCATCCGATCGCTGCATAGGGCTATGCAATGTTGCATGCAGCCATGTTGGTCAACCTGAGGCATGTTACGATCTAACCATATAGCGCCCTTCAGTTGGTTACCGGATACGAACCCGACATATCGCATCTGTGTGTTTTTTGTTGTGCGGTTTATGTGCCGATTTCACCTTATTTACATACAAAAATGGGGTCTCAGCGAAGGATGATAATCTATATCGGATATGATTCTTCTTCAATTATTCGTTACTTAGAACCTTTAACATGCGATCTGTTTACTGCTCTTTTTGCGGATTGTCACTTATATGAGACAATTTTCCCGTCGTTAGGGGGAGATAAGAACGTCACCGTTCCTGAAGAACGACGCGAATTATCGTGGACGACTCCCATTTTGTCTCATTTAGATCCCCGTACCGCTTAGTCTGAAACTAAAGTGCAACGCATATTAGATTTTCAGAGCATGCCAAATGATTTCACCGATCTAGCGCGAGTAACAATATTACATATTCTATCTGCAAATGTGCTGCAATGATAGATGTACCAAATGTACGACGGACTTCCTTCCTAGAGGCTTGGGACGCCAACTTGGACGATCTATATACGTTACTGGCTAGCCAATCTTCTGCCCTTACACAAAAGCATGGTTGACCTCTTGATTCAAAGGATTCACATCCCCGGAAGAGGAAATCCATGGCACAGGCCCTTGTTGTACTGTGAATCCGACTGCCTCGCATTATATCCAACTCATGAAGAAATTCTAGATTTAGAAGCGTCCTTGAAGAGACGAATCCACCTCCCGAGAATCGAGAGATTTCGGTCCACTATGCTAGCCCGGAAGAGGACATCCATTATACTAGCTTGGACGAATCCATTATGCTACTTATTGAGATCATGTTGAACGATGACATTAAACCTTGTTCAGTTGATGAATGTCGACGTATAACTGATTGGTCAAACTAGAAATAAGCAATCCAAGTCAAACTCGATTCGCTTGCGAAATGTAAGGTGTTTGGACTTCTAGCTCCTACTCCTCCACGTATGAAGCCCAGTGGCTACAAGTGAGTTTTCGTTTAGAATCATAATGAGAAGAATGAATTATGTGTTACAAAGCTCATCTTGTTGCCCAAGGCTTCTCACAACACCCTAGGATTGACTATGACAAAACTTATTCACCCGTTATGGATGTGATTACTTTTCGCTACCTTATCGGTTTAGTAGTTTCCGAAAAACTGAGTATACAGCTGATGGACATGGTAACTGCGTATCTCTATAGGGATCTTGAAACAGAAATTTATATGAAAGTTCCCAAAGAACTTACATTGACTGGATCAAATATTTCAAAAGCCCGGAACACATTCTCAATTCGGCTGAGGCATTCACTCTACGATTTAAAGCAATCTGGAAGAATGTGGTATAATCGTCTGAGTGAGTATTAGGTACTTTCATGGGCTGGGTCCAAGGGTCTATTACGGGCCTAATCAATTCGGCCTTCCAGTTTCTACCCTACCAAGTCCATCCGCACCCGACTGAGCCCAACATTTCTTGACGGTTCTTTCTCAACGTGTTTTTCAACTTTCTCCCTACACGAACCAGACTCACTCGAACCCATGGCAAAAATCCTTTCCCTCACACCCCAGATCCGGCGAGACGCCATTCGCAATCCCCAACCCCCACAACCTCGGATTCAATCCAGAATCCTCCGCGCGTCTCCGCCATGGCTTCGCCGTCTCTCAAAGCCGTGACGCTGACTTACGTCCGGTACCAGAGAGGCGACCAACTGGGTCACTTCCTTGCTTGGATTTCCCTCGTCCCAGTATTCATCAACTTCGGCGGCTTCTTCTGCCACTTCTTCTTCCGCCGTGAACTCCAGGGCATGTTCTTCTTCGTCGGCCTTGTAATCTCCCAGATCATCAACGAGCTCATCAAGGATTTCTTCCAGCAAGCTCGGCCGGAAACCTGCGCTATGCTCGAGATGTGCGATTCGCACGGGTGGCCGTCGAGTCACTCGCAGTACATGTTCTTCTTCGCCACATACTTCACCCTCTTGACTTACAAGGGGATTGGGCTCTGGGACACCAAGAACAAGTTGGCGGTGGTTTTTCTTCCATGGGTTCTGGCTTTGCTGACTATGTATTCGAGGGTTTATTTGGGTTACCACACGGTGGCTCAGGTGTTTGCGGGATCGGCTTTCGGAGTGTTTTTGGGGGCGGTGTGGTTCTGGGTTGTGAACTCTGTGCTTTACCGTAGCTTTCCGATGATCGAAGAGAGCTGGTTTGGGAGGTATTTTTATATCAAGGATACTTCTCATATACCCAATGTGTTGAAGTTTGAGTATGATAATGCGCGGGATGCGAGGAGCAAACTGGCTGCCAAGATTAACTGAATTGATGAAAGCTCATTCGGGTATGTGCGATGTAACCATTTCTGTGCGTTTTTAGTTCCTGAATTGAGCTATGGAAGTTATGCTAGAGATGCTAGATATATTCGGGTGGTATATGTTTTGGTGAGCTATTATTGAACGGAATGTCATTGCATTATCTTAATTGAGTGTTGCATTTTTATTAATTAGTTGATCAAGTAGTGATTTGGGTACATTAGGGAAGAGGGGCTCATAGGTTTCTAGCAGTTTGTTGTTGCTATGTACTGCGCTTGAATTTTTGTGGCTTTGTTGCTTGAAGGCTATGCTGTCCATTTTTCGAGAGCAAGCCTTGTCGGTTTTGGTCTTAATTTAAGTCGAAGTAAGTTTCAAAGGATATTCCTAGAGTTTTGATGAAGTTGGAAACATAACCGTTTAGGGGAGGGGGGACTTTAGGTAGGGAAGTTATGACGATACACAATATCATTATTTGTAATCTAATCCCATAGAAATTGTGACAAAATACTTAGTGAATGCGTTATCTATGTGGTTATAAAGATAAGCTTCAGAGAAGACCCTGTTGGGGTTATAAAGATAAGCTTCAGAGAACACCCTTCAGCCCTTTAGCTTTAGGGGGTGTCTAGCTGCAAAGCTGACATGAAATGCATATTTACAGCTTAAAATTATAACCCACAGTTGATTTAGTAACTTAGTATTTATAACTGTTCATGGGATAGTAGGGATGGGGGAAGAGTGTATTTTTTTCAATAGGCGGAGGCAGTTTCTCTATACCTCTATATAGACTTATACCTGCAAGATATTGTAGCTTTAGTTTTTCATTCTTGTCCTCTGTATTTTGGTTTTCTTTTTCCTGAAGGAGGTCTTTGTCTTGAGGAAAATGGTTCACTTTGTCATAACTCGTGAGATCATAGTTATAATTGTGCTTAATCAAGGATGTTCGATATAGTTTGTACGTTGTAATGGGGCTTCAACTTCACCCATTCTCATGCTCTTTTCCAAACTTTAATGGAGATTCTTTACTTGGATTGAGTGTATGTGTTTATTGTTCAAAGATAGGTTCCAAGCAATTTAACAGAGTTGGATAAAGAATCTTTATTATCATCTACCTTCCTATCCCACCCACCGCCCTGATCCTCAATCTACTTTAGACTAGCTTTCCGAAATATCACTTATGGTGTAGGGTTTAGGGTAAGAGTGCTGAAAGTTATGTTCCATAATCCATTAAGAAACTACATTTATTCGAACAGTGAAATGCTGTAGTACTGCCCATTTTGTTTGTTTATTTATTAAGGAGTTTAGTAAAGAAATTTGTCAGTGCTGCTTTCTTTCCAATGGCACCCCACAATCGCGATAATTTTGTGACAAGGTAGGTCTGTATCAACGACATAATGGCGGAACTTTAAAATTTTGCCATGGTCATCTGTAACAATGAGAAACAGTGACATCAGAAAATCCAAGTTGAAGAAACTTTAGATTTTGTTGAGAATGACAATGTGTTGATGCCTAATAAATATATACTGGCGTATCTTACATGGTAAGTAACATATATCACGGACTAGCAAATTGGAAGTTGTTGAGTCCCCTGTCCACTCGATTCCATAGTTTAAATTTTGCTTTCTTGTGCCATGGATGACAAAGCAATATTATGTTATTTCCCTTCGATCATGTGGACAATTGCCTTTCGCGTTACAGAACTCTCCATCATTTTACAAATGTTTGCTCTGCGTCTCTGTGTTGTGGTTAAAATTTAAACCTTTTGGTATTCACATTTATATTATTAAATGCTCTTCTTTTCTCTTTTCCAGGTAAGTTGCTCAAGATTTCCGTCCAATTATTCGGATTTTACTTGTATGGACGAGATACTACTCTGTTTGTATTGCTTGATTCGAAAAATAATTAAACTGGAAGGCAGTTGGACGGATCATTTGGAGTTTAGACTGCTCTTCTGTATTAGAAAAGAGAGTGCGTTGTGAACGGACTGTTATAGATTGAGATTCTTACCGTATGTTGACAATTTTTTACAATGTTTGTTCAGCACACAACATTCAATACAAGTTGCGCAAATTGTTAAGCACACTTTTCCAATTGCATGGTTCATGAATTTGTGAATGCTCTAAGAACCAATCGGCAGCCATATTCCTGTTGAACCAATCAGATCGTTGAAGTTCAATGTAGTGTGAGTTCCACAACTAATTCCAATTTATTAAAAAAAAGAAAAAGACACAATCACTAGTATAGGCACAGCTGCCGCAACATGGCATTTATGCAAGAGACATACATTTGATGTTTTACTCAGCAAATTTTAGACTGAAACCATATACAAAAGCGTACATGAGATGTTTTACTCAATTTTTACGACATGTACTTATACATAAGCGTACATGTATAATATGAGACTTGAGGAATAAGAAATTAAGTAAGTCAAAAGAAATGACTAATGCTAGATAGATCAATTTTTTAGATCATATTTTTAAATCATGTGATTTATTACCAATTGAACTTAAGTACGTTAATTAATATTTAAATAATAAAATTATCAACAACCACGCTATTTAATTTACAAAATATAATTTAAATAAATGGTTATCTTAGTGCTGACTAATGACTACATTGAAATTTGAATAGATTGGAAAATTTTCAAGAAAGGAAACCAAATTAATTGTTTTCCCAATCTCGACGGCGGACAGCCAGTGAAAGCGGGAAGCACGTGGAGTACCAGAAAGGTCCCAAAGCGGACAGGGCAACGCTCCTAGTGGAGGTAGGTGCGACGCTGGGTAAATTGGTAATTACAATGTCTTGCACCTGCGGAGAGAGAGAGCTGCCATTTCTTCAGTTCCAGTGAGAGTGTGAGACACAGTGAAGACTGAAGTGCCCTTTTCGATGTGGCAATTATTCGCCGCAGCTGTTGCGGCCTCCACCGGTCTCCTCGCCGGAAAACACATCTTTTTCAAACCCACCGCCGTTACCGATCCGCCCGCCGATCACAATGCGGACACTGCCTGCCCAGGCCCCTACAATTTCTCCGTCGCGTCGGCATTTCAGTCTCAGCCGCCTCCGTGGGAGACCAGCGACTTCGAGGAGCAGCGAGAAGGGACGATCTTTAGGTTTTCGAGCGAGGCGGCGTCGGGTCGCGGCGGGAGTGGGACGCGGTTCTGGTTGAGGAAGAGAACCGGTTCGATCAAGAAGAAAGGGGTTGCTGCTGGGGCTGAGAGATCTAACGGTGCAGAACAGAGGAGGACTGCTAGGAGAGGTGTTGGTGTTTGCTTGAAGAGGAGGAAGACTGGGAAGAATGTAGCTGCTACCAAATGTGGATCGTCTTCTTCCAAAGGTTAGCTTCGCGATTTTCCCACTCTTTCTTGCTTCTGTTTGGTTGCTGAGAAAATCATAAGGCAAAAAGAAAAAAGGGTTTTACTGTTTTGACGTTGATCATAGAAAATTATGAATTATGAATTATGAATTATGATGCTGCTGATTGCTGAATCATGTAAAATTGTGAATATTTCGCTAACTTTTCAGAATTTATATCCAATTAGTCATGCAAGAAGTATTTATTGATAGAATTAGGTCCCAGATTCCCAATTGTTCATGATATTTCAACATCAGTGTGCACAATGTAGGCCCTGGATTGCTTTCTGGGTTTATTTTAATCTGGGATTTTATGAAAAGCTTTCTTTTGGAAAGTTTTGTTGTTATGTTTGATCGTTTTTGAAGTCATACTTTACAGCATATGTCATCCATCATTACCCAACAATCAACATTGGAAAAGTAGAGTTCTCTGAACTTGTATATCGGTTATCGGATTAGTGTTGAATATCGTTGATGAGCCTTAAATTTTTCATTTGTCTTCTAATCGCTTTTGAGAAAGCATTCAGTGGACCATGGTTGTTGTTTTGCTACAAAGCCTATTTAAACACATCGAAATCTCTCATGTGGGGATTTGTTTAGTATTTCACTTCTATATAAACATAGGGCCATGGTCTTGCAGGTTATGTTTTGTTACATATTTGTATTTCCTGCAAAAAGACGGTGATGCTGATTGTATATTATTGCAATTCTGTTTGTCATGTTCAAATAAGCTAATTGCACAAGTTCCAGTAGGTTACGTTCTGCAGGCTGGCTGCCACATCCTTATATGAATTCTTACTGATGGTGCTTAAGTGGTTGCCAAATGATAAAACAGGGTTTTATATTAACAGTTGAGTCCTGAAGAAGTAATTTCCAAATACAAAATTGGTATCCAAGTTTTGATCAGCATTTTGGTAGTAGTCTTCTAGAAGCTTTTCCTTGGGCATGAACCTGTGATGATTTTGTTAGTCTGTTTTTGTTTTAGAGTCACAATTTACAAACATAATATTCCTGATTCTAGGAGTTTAACATTTCAAGCTACTTCTTGTTTTATACTATTCAGATTCAACGTTATTTGGTTGGGGACTTAATGTTGGGATAATGTACATGATGTCTGCTGGAAAAGCTGAGATCAATAAGCTGAATACAGCTATGGATGAGACTGCAAGAATTGTGGAGGAGTTAAAATCTGAGCTTCAGAAAAGAAAATCACCGCACATTCTGCAAGTTTCGGGCTCTGCAGGTGAAGCCAATACGAACCAGCAGACAACTAGTTGCACGCTTACTCAGCCAGAATTCAACAAGTCAAGTACAGAAAACAGAGGCCCCAGTCATATGAAAATGTCCAGTTTTACTGTATCTGAGGATGGTGAATGTGCTAGTAGTGTTCTTTCAGAAGAGCAGGAGCCACATCCTGAGGTTATGGACATGGATCAATTGGAAGCAGAACTCGAGTCTGAACTACAAAAACTTCCATGGTGTGCCATGGATACTCCTCGCCATGATGGATTGAGTAATCTGGGCCAGGTCAGTCTTTTAAGGTCATTATATTGTTCTTCAAATAGGTTGATTTACCTTACAGAGGTGTGCCTTTTGCTGGTGCTAAAATCTACAGCTAACATTTGATGATCAAGTGTAGGTTATACAATTTAGTAGTGTTTTGAAGATGTTTGGATGCCAGTTTTGCATCCTTAGTTACATATAATGGATTCTGAACCAACACTTTGTCCTAGTCATTTACCAAGAACATAACAACTTTATCCTTATTGGATTGCCCAATCTTCAAAACTAATCACTGCTATGATTTTAAGTAGCAAATTCGATGTAGCAAAATTTGGCAATCATACTCTCCGTATATGACTTGATCTTTTTGTGATACAAGGATTGTAATTTTGTTCCTTTTGTTGGTCGACAAGTGAAAAGGCTAATGCTATTGTTAATGCTTAAATGGTGAACTTCAGGTTCAAACTCTCCATATTACAATTAGATAAGGGTTGTAATTTTGTTCGTTTCGTTGGTCTGCGAATGAAATGGAAAATGCTATTGTAAATGCCTAGATGGTGACATTCATGCTATGCCAGCCTAACTGATTTTTCCCTTCAAATACCATTTCAGGACATTGTCTCTGAAGTTACAGCTCAAGGGTTTCATGACCTAGAGGGACAGGGTTTGGATACTGAGCAGTTCCACGGAGTATTGCCAGCTCAACTAGATCAGAAACTATGCCATGTGCTCATCGAACAGCAGGAAGGCCAAATTGTGGAGCTGGAATCTGAACTGCATTCAGCCCAATCAAAACTCCAACAGAAAGAAACTGAACTTGAAACATTGAAGGACTGTGTTAGACGCCTAACCGAGTTATCTCTTGGAAATGTCTCAGGCAAGAATTCATATTTACCTTTCAAGTCCTTTCCCATTTTCGTTAGTTTAAATTTCTTGCTCTATTTGGTTATTCGGCAATGAAATATTTCTCCAGCACTCTTAACACAAAACATTGTTCCCCAGATGATGAAAACGAGACATGCATTGGACAAAAGCAGAGCACTGAATGGAACTGCAACATGGAGGGATGTGAGTCCACAAAACCAACGGTTGGGATGAAACGACCTATTGGTTCCGAATCCTGCAGTTACAATGCATGATGAAACTGTCTCGTATAAGACTTAATCTCGTTGGTAAGTATCTCTTGTCGCATAGGGGTATGTGAAGGTATTCACTAATTTTATCCTCAAGTAGGCCCTACCGATCTAAATCATAACAGCCCTACATTTTCTGTGCTGTGTGAAATGCTATAGTTATTAGTACAGATTGTGGCACCCTACATTTCCTGTGTTAACAGTCTCAAAACTTTGCAGTTGCTTTTTCTTGCATTCTGCAGCCACATGTAATATTAAATTCTCAAATGCTTATATTATATTATTACCAAGTGATTCCCAAAATTCCCAATTGACTTTCTTGCCATGCCTGTTTCTGAAACCCAGGTTGACTTTTATTTTGTTAGGAGACCCGGTCACACTGAAATTACTATATTGCACCTGATGAGACTATAGGGTGGTATGAACTGGGTAGGGGCAGAGATGGGAAAGTGAAAAACTGTAGTGTGAGGCTAATGAAAACTCTAGTGGCTCGCAGAGAGCGAGAATTGATAGGAAAAGTAGTGGAGCCATTGAGTGGCGTGTTGGGAGAATTTGCCTTGCCCGTTCCTATCAAAGATGATTTTTCCAAAAAAAATAAAATAAAATAAAATTTTGTGAAACAATGTTTGGCTATTCAAAGATGAGTATGAATTTGTACTCAAAATTCTTTGTGTTCGAATCACAGAGCTTTGTGTTTATGATCAAAACAGTTCATATTGCGAATCTCTCTGTAAGGATCATCTCTGCCAAAAAAGAATTAAAACTAAAGTTGTTTGGTTATTCTATTGTAGCAAATACATGGACAGTTCGTAATGTTTTTACCAATTCCGTTCATCTGTTTTATACAATTCGATGGCTAAACGGTCTTAGTTTTAATTGATTTTTTTGTAGAAGCGATCTTTATAGAGTGATTTATAACATGAACGGTTATGATCATAAACACGAAGTTCTATGAATCGGCAACGAACAGTTTTGAGTAGGAACTCCTACTCATCATTTGAATAACCAAGTATTATTCTTTTTTGTGTGTACGTTTTGAGTCGCTCTCGCAAAAAAAGTAGTGTCGGAGTGGTCGCTTTTGACACAATAATTATAATTTCCCATCAAGGAGATAAATCTTTAAGCAATCGGAATTCTAAGATAGTGGTATTTTAAGTCTATCGTGTATTGCTAGTCTGTCATGTGTTTTAACTTATTTAACATCGTGTGATTGGATTTATTGATTTCAAAAGAGCAACTTTCTTGAGTTTTCATTGTAGGTTACCATATTGGAGTTATTGGTTTTGATTAATATGTTTGTCTTTATCTTTAATTGGAAAGGTTAAATAGCACAAATCCACCATATGGTTTTGTCATAGATCAATATTACTTACTCAAGTGGTGACACTTTGTGGTTAAACTCGTTGTCAATCTCAATCTAATTCGAGTTTTACATCTAATTTCTCTCTAATGCGGACAAATGTGCGCATCACTTACATGGATAAAGGGGTTCTATAAAAAAAAGCGACATTTTCTTTGCAAATAACACAAAAAATGGGCAACATGATCAATTTAAAAAATGAAATACAGATACTCTGAAACACTATAGAACTATAGAATTTGAACGGAGAGTTGTAATCAACTTGATATTGGTGGAGCCTTAACTATATTGTCTTTCGCATACGCGTTCTTACAACCAAAAATCCAACGTTCACACATAAATCTAATAGGTAATGATTTCTGCCTTGAAAAATAGGCATATCATTATCAATCACCATTCAATAGTTTTGATGAGCAAAAATCATTTGAGTGGACAACCCCAACATCAAGATCCAACGGTCCACGTTGCATCAAGATGTAGAGCACAGATGCACACCATATTTCACTCACATGGCCACTGCACCACCACGTACGCTTCAACAAAATCCCAAAAAAGTAACAGTTAAAATACTAATAAATTGAAAGAAAAAAAAAAAACTGACCGCGAGAGAGAGAGCCACTGTTCACCCATCCGTTCGAAGATTAAAATACCAAATTTCAGACACAAAAAAAAACAAAAGAAATCGGAAGCTAACACACAGAGCTCTCCACAGTCACCCATTCCCCAGAGAGAAAGAAGGAAAGCAGCTTTCTTTCTTCTGAATCTCAAAAGCCTGAGGAAGCAAATCAAGTCAATCGTTCATTCCGATTGTTATTCGGGTTCGACGGAAATGAAGCCATCTGCAAAACCCATATCGAGTCCGGGGAGGACGGACAAGTTCCCGCCGCTGTTGGTGAGGTTTCTGAGGACCAACGTCGGGAGCAGAAGCAGAGGCCGGTTGCGTTCGAGCCCAATGTTCGTGAGGAAGAAGAACGCCGCCGCAGCCGCTGTCGAAACCCAAGAGCCGTCTTCTCCTAAAGTCACGTGCATGGGGCAAGTCCGAGTCCGGCGGTCATCTAAGACAGGCGATTCGCGGACCGGAGGAGCTAGACGGGCCACCGGAGCTCCGACCCGACGAAGGTGCAAATGGATCTCAAACGGCCTGTTTTGCCGCCATTTTCCCGGGAAAATCAAGGCCAAGTCTTTTCGACCCCTTTGGCGCAAATGGGTACCGTTTTTTCAACTGGGTTTTTGCAGAAAAGGCGAAATCAAAGAGGACCCACCAAAAATTGAATCGAAATTTGAAGACCCAATTGAAGGTTGTTCAGATGGGGAAGATTTTATCGAAGAACAAGAAGACCAAGAATTCGAAAGAAAGGCCAAAGCTTTCGTCTATTCTTCTTCTGCCTCCACGCCGCCGAAGAACGCTTTGCTGTTAACCCGATGCAGATCTGCGCCGTACAGGACGTCGTCTCTGGCGAGCAGATTTTGGGGTTCGCCGGTGAGAGCCGAGGAAACAGAGGCACAACAGAAACCTACGTCAGAAGGGGAGTCGATTTCCGGTCAGGAATCGAGATTGGAATCGGAGAGCGAAGGAAAGTTGGAATTTTTCAGGGAATTGGAGAGCGAAATTCGAGAGAGAATGGCAAAATCGGCGAGCACCGAAGATAAAGACTGGGATTTCGTCGGGTCGGCTCGGCCGCTGATACTAACGAGGTGTAAATCGGAGCCGGCGGGAACGGCGGCGGAGAAGCTCGACCCGGAGTTGTGTTTCTGGAAGACGAGAAGGTTGGGAATTGTTGATTCATGCTCACCCAGTATTTTGTGATTAATTAATTATTACTCATTTAATTCTTTTTTCTTTTTGGTAGCTGGATTAGTGAAAATAAGATAATTTGCAAATCAAATTATGTGTCGTAAATAGAAAATAAGCCCATTATTCAATGTTTAAGTAATAATCCAATTATAAACAACTACATCATTTGATTTGCAAATTTAGTTTAAAAAATGTGATTCCTAACGTAATCTCTGAAAATATATTGTGATGAACATAGTAGTTTCTGAAAACCTAATTTTTTAATGATTAAAGATTAAAAAGTGTATTTTCTCATCTGTAGTCGGTCTTTGCTGAGAGTTGAAACATTGAAATTGCTTTGCTACGTCCTTGTGAGTAATTTTCATGAAACACATCTATTTTTGGTTCAATAATGTGATATGAAGTAAATAAAAACTTATACGAAGTATAAATATTTTTTTATCACATTTTTCGTATTATATTTATAATACATTTTTAATAGAAATGAAATCCACATGTGCTGGTGAACTTTAGCTTTGTTAGAAAGGAGGTATGAATTGTAGTATGGGTGCAGTAAGTGTAACATTACTCGCATTTTATTACTGCACAAAAGTGCCATGGTGACACGTCGTATAACACAAAACCATGTGTTTTTAGTTTTTCACATAGTGTTACATAATTGGTTTGAGATGCAGCAACTTTGGCCTTTTCATTTCATGTAAGTTAGCTAAATACAAGTAAGTTGTAGAAGCTCTAGCAGTTAGAGTTTTCCTTTCCAATTAGTGTAAAATGAGGGTTGTGCTTTAAAAAAGAAGTTAAGCTGCCTACAAAATTCTATACAACCGTACGCATTAATATAACACAAGTACTTCTTATTGTCTGTTTAGCGTTCATCCAAATTAATTTTTGCAGATTTTTATTATATTTTATTGTCTGTTTCGGTTTTTGTAATTCTACTTGTGCATATTTCTTGGTCATTAAGACTGATGGGTCATGAGTAATGAGCAACACCTCATGACATGGTCCATATGGACAGCTTTATTTAATACCGAACTCAGTTTCTGTTCTCCAGTCTCGGTTATCGGGTTTTTAAAGCAAAAGCTCTCATGGAATGGAATGACGATCCTCTCTGGATTTTGTTTTATAGGAAATAAAAAATTTAAAATAATTTTTGATTGCACAATGTACAATAAACAAACACAATTAATTGATCATTTGAAACCCCACAATGAGGATCCTGATAGGATCTTAATCCGCTCTCATGAAATCGATTTAGAAGAGATTTTTTAGTCTGTGTTCGGAACACAAGATGATACATTATTGTTATTATAGAAATGATGAGATACTTGTGTTAAAATATTAACAACTTTAACAATAAAACTTTTATCACTTATACTAACACGTAATATATTTCTCGTATTTCGAGCACAACAACAAATTTCTTCTGTTTTTGATGTCTTTTCCTGTCTTCTGATTTCTGCGTCAAAATTTTTTTTATTACCATGACGCACACCCATTGGGTACTCTGACCTAATTTTTTATTTGGTATTGTTTTCAGAAGGTGTCTACTTCTGCATTTAATACATGTTGCTTTGTAGTGTTTTCCTTTTGTTGGACGTTTTGATATAGGTGTTTCAATTTTGAATCAAACTTCCTATAATCTAGCATTTTGACTAGGGAGGAGGATTGTCTGCCCTTTTAGTTTCGGTGCCCTCTCATGCTTTTCTGTTTGTGTGGTCACGGTTAAGCCACGTTAATATTTTATATTACTATTTATTTTTGTCTTATTATCTTTATAAAAAATATAATATAAAATATTAACGTGGAACAGGAGAGCATGAAAGGGCACCGGAACTGGGAGGGTAGACAATCCTCCTCCTTTGACTACCTTCTCCCCCTTTAGAGATAATTGTAAACAAAAAAACCCTAGTTAAATACATTTTATGTTCATAATACTTCCTACAATTTAGTAATGAGTATCTCCGATTTAATATATTATTTCCAAAAACGTTTGAAAATATTTTTAGATCTCACGAAATCAAACGTACCAATATAATTTTTTTTATCAATACATTAAGAGAAAATAAGACTAACAACAATATAAACGTACCAATAAATAATGTGTATGAAATCGAACGTACCAAAATCAAAAGTAATGTACTAATATTAACAATATGTACCAAATCAAACGTACCAAAACTATAAATAAACATACCAATCAGTATTTTTTACAAATTAAAATGTACCTAACGACAATATTGTCACATCCCGGCCCGGGGTGGATCACTTCCCGGGCCCCGCTCCACCACCGTAGCACGATATTGTCCGCTTTGGGTCCCGACCACTGTGGCAGCCCGTCCCGGAAAATATTGATTTTATAATTTATTAAGTGATTTTACGAAAATGCCCTTGAGGCGCGCGCATTGTTCGAGGTTAATCGTTGTGTCGTGCCATCTAAGATTTGTTTTCTTGACATATCCTCGTAGTACTCGTCACTACGGACGCGTGGGCGCAAGCGGTTCGTGATTTGGAGTTATAACGAAAAAGATATTAAAGTTTGAAGTTTGGGCATTTTGGGAATTATAAGAATAAAATATGGAAATTTTTTTATGGAAATGGACGGCCCAGATTTAATGAGGAATTAATGGATGGCTGGGATTAATAGGAAAAATGATATGAGTTTATGTATGAGTTTATGTGTGTGTGTGTTTGTGGCTGGCGGAAGAAGAAGGAAGAAGAGAGATTGGGCAATCTGCCCAACCAGAGGAAGAAGAAGACAGCTCCGGGAGAGAAAGGAGAGAGCCGGACGAATGGGGAGAGGAGAGAGGAAGAAGCCCAGCCAATCGGAACAGGGGAAAGGAGGAAAGGAGGGAGAGTGCGGCGCGGGGGATCGGCCGGATCCCCTCGACCCGTTTTCGGACCCGGTCGGCACCCGTGTCCATGTTCGATGATTTTCATCCGTTTTTCCAGCGAATTGATCCAACAAACCTCATGGGAAACACTCTAGGATCCTTCCTCTACCCATTCCACCTCAAATTTGGAGAGATTTGATTGTAAAAATGGAAGAAACCGTGCAAAAGGGGGCGCACGGGTTGGGTTCATTTCCGCCACGATGTGAAGCAATTTCTTCCAATCACCACCACCCATGGCATCCTCTTGAGGCCTAGAACAAAGCCCAAGCAGTGGTTGAGGCGTTGGAACAAGTTTGGAGGTCGAATTGGAGCACACCAAACCTAGGGTTCCGACGGGTTTTGTTGGAATTGGAGGCTTTGCCGACCGAATTGGCCTTGGCCACAGGTATGAAAGTTGTTCTACTCATTGAGATCTTCATTTCTGTAAATTTTGGTAATTTTTGGAGATAGTTGGATTTTCCGGCGAGCCGGGGCGGCCGACCGCCACCCACGGCGGCGCGTGCGGCGGAGCGTGGTCAGTGGGCCGCCAATGTCATTTTTAAACTATATTGGATGTCCTGAGTTCAGTTTTGATAGTGGCTTAACGTTGGTTGATCATTTGGACTTAAATTCGTTAAGATGCATGGTTAGGCCAAAATATGAATTGACGATCCGACCGTTGGATTGTCACCAAACTTTGATACGTAGTAGTACGTAATATTTGAAGAATGTAGGAACTTACAGATCGAGAATCCGATTTACGGATCTCCCGGAATTGGAGTTGTAAGTTCATAAAATATAATGTTAACCGTCACTTAGTTCGACAATTGACGGAGATCCGACCGTTGGATGGTCATGAAATTTTAGGATGTTGTTCTAGAGATTTATTGTGGACCTCTGGAAGTTACGGATTCGAAATCTGAGTTGCAGATCTTCCGGATCGAACTACTTAGTGACGTGTTTTATATAAGTGATATATTCTATCAATATGATTCTGAGGCATGATTTGATGGTTGTTCTAGGCGCCGATCGTCATGACGCCTTGATGTGTTGTGCTAGGGAGTTGCAGGGCAAACTCCAGGTGAGTGGGCAGTTTTGTTTTCCCTATACACCTATATACTTATGGGTTTCCCAGAAATCGATTTTTGAATGAAAGTATATTTTGAAATGCCATGCATAGATTTATATGAATCATGTGATTTGAAATGCCACGCATAGAATTGATATGAGATATGTGAATTGATAACTATATGATGCATATATGTGAATTGGTGCTGCGGACGCGCAGGTGAGTATCAGGTAAGTTATATTTGGTTCATTGAATTGTTTGATGTGATTTATGTTGATAGCTCACAACCTGCACCCCTGGTGTTAGTGCTTATGTTATTCACCCGCATCACACGCTCACCTTGGATCCAAGTAGATGCTAGTCGTACAGACCACTGGAGGTGGTTCCGACATGCTAGTCGTACAGACCATTAGAGACGGTTCCGACTAGTAGGTGACCCTAGATTATGTGCACAGATGATTGATGAGAGAAGCACTAGAGCGTATTATTACACCATCCGAGTCGTACAGACTACTACAGGTCGTTCCGACTCATGTGCAGCGTAGTGCCGTACAGGTCGCAGTTGGCGACTCCGGCAGTGCCGTACAGGTCACAGTTGGTGACTCCGGCTGGATTGGATATTGAGCTTTAGAATCAGCCGTACAGGACCACTGCAGGGTCTCCGGTTGATTTATTATTTCACCTGATTTATGTTGATGCATCCATATTATGTTTTTGGCACATGGCATGGCATATTTTCTGAAAAGTGATAAAGAATGGTGTTTTGAGAATTTTGAAGCTATATATATTTATAAATGCTATTTTCTGGGAAAGTATACAGGTTTTACAGTGAGGGGTTAGAACTTTGATAAAGAAAAGTTTTGAAAAGACTTGTTTTACTGACCCACTCAATTTTGTTTTGCGCCCCTCCAGGTTCGAGTTAGAGCAGAGCTTTGGTGGCCACGAGGAATCCAACGGTGTTCTGACAGAATTCACAATTGTATTTTTTTAAGCTTCCGAACTGTGTAAATGGTTACGTCACTCTCACGTGACGGCCAGCACGCCCTCCTTCGGGACGGGGTGTGTCAACCACGCCCTCACGGTTTTATTTCTGGGAACTCACAAGCAACTTCCCAGTGGGTCACCCGTTATGGACATTATGAGTTTTTGGTGATGGCCAACACGCCCTGATTTCCGGGTCGGGGTGTGTCAAATATACACATATATGTTGTACCTAATAATAGTTTGTCAACAACTATAAGTAAAAATAAAAAAAAAATAAAAAAAAAGCAAAGAAAAATAGTTATACAAAAAAAATATGAAAAAATTACAGAGTGTTTTTTATGTTGGACCACCAACCATTTGGGAAAAAAAAATCATTAAAACGAACCATTTGAAAAAAAGAGATAATATTTAATGTTTGTAGAACAAAAAAATTATTTTGATAGAAAAATTATAATTGGAAAAAGAGGTAATAGAGTTAATAACTAATATCCCACTAAATAAAGGGAAAAACGCATTAAAAACCCAAGAGGATAAATTTAGAAATTAATAATTAACATTTTATTTTAATAAAATACAACAATGACATGTAATTTAATTTAACAGAAAATGGTGAGTGTCTATTAGTCAAAGCACTTTAATCAAATCTTGAAAATGCACAAATGTTTAGTCTAAAAGATAAAAAAAAGTTGTAGGGAATTCTAATTTCCTCTTACTATAGTTCGTGCTATAATTTTATATTGACAACTGTTATTAGCATTTAAAAAAATTTATTCTGCACTCCTTATAAGTGTATTTTTTTTTCTAATTATAAAAAGTTTATAGTGCAAAATAAATTTCCTTTTATGTTTTGAAATTTTAATCATTAACTTATTTATTTAGTAGTCAAAATCTCTCTGATACACCATAAATTTTTTTAGGAAAACTAATGAAAAGGACTTGAAAATTTTGAGTTTTAACGATAAGGACAAAATAAAGGGTAAAGTGAATAGTACCAGGATTGACTTTTTAGTGTAAAAATATGATTTTTCGTGAAAGTGAACATTACCAAAAGCTTTTCGTTAAAGTTCCCTAAAATGTTTGCTAGATGGGTTCAATTGGACTTCCAAGCAAAATACTAACATAACCTTGGCCCATATACAACCTTAACGCAGACAAACACAAAAAAAAAGAAGAAGCAAAAAACAGAACTGAAGGACCCACCGCCGTAACCCCGTGTAAATCAGCCAGCGAACCCCCAAGGTCACCACAATCCATGCTTTCCTGACGAAGGCCATACTACTGGTCGAAAACCCGTCACCCGAGGATCTTCCAGATCGAAACTCAAACGAATTGGAATTCAATCCCATTGGAGCAGTCGCAATGGAAGGTGGCGGTACAAGAACCAAAACTGAAGTTCTGCGCACCTTCATGTGCATGAACAAAAAAGGTAGGCCTGGTAAACTAGTTGTGTTTGTCATGGTCGTGTCGTTTTCGAGTTATATTCGTTATCTTAACGGTTGTGTCATGTCAAGCTCGTTATCTTAATGAGTTCTTAACATGTGACCTAATAACGACTTGATTCGTTACAGGGTCATGTCGAGTTAATGAGTCATGGAAGAAATTGTCTGCCCAATGTCTATATCTGGTAAATGATATATTTGGAGCAAAAAATAATCAAGAAAATTATGGAGGTGACAAGTGGACTTTTGGGTAAAATGACGAAATTACCCTCAAGGCACATCGGGATTCTCACGTGCATACAACAGACAATAACGGCTCAATCAAGGAAGAGTCAAAGGTGATCAAAATGATATTTATTCAAATCTCTCTCATCACTCCTCATCAAATCTTTATTCAAAAGGTAACTCCCAATTTTCCTATTTAAATTAGGATTAATTGCCATGTTAATTGCAAGATATTATTTCACATAATATCTTGCAATTATTCACACAAATTCACCATATATGGCCGGCCACTCCCCTATAAATAGCCCTATTCTCCGACTAAAAAGCTAGGCCATTTGCTACCCACAAACTCCAAAACACATTATTCTCATAATTCTAACTTTGGCATCGGAGATTCTTCGGCCAAAGCCCCCTTCATTCATCGTGCGCGTGAGGCTTTTGGCCTTAATCTTAGGTATTATTATTTTGCAGGTGCATTTTTGTCAAAGGAGAAGACGGCGGAATTTTGCATCCACAAATTGGTGCTTTCATCGAGTGTCTTGATTCACACGCTCGAAGAAAACTCTTGCATTCAAAGTTTCTCGTTTCTTGTTCGTTTGTAAATTTTTCATACTTTCTTATTCCTAGAATTTTTTAATTCTTTGAGTAGAGGTGAGGAAAAAATACAATGACAGGAAATTCGAAAATCACAATGAACTAAACTTCCTACGTTCAATGATCCAGATCAAATGATGGAGGACGAGACTTAGCCCCACCACGACGATCCACAAGGCTCAATACGATGACAAGATGAACAACTCTGCCACCAAGGAGCACCAACTGTGGCAGTGGGGAGTGGGCCAGCTTCATGGCAGCAAGCCCACGGTGAGTAGGGCGTATAAGGCCAGCCACAAGCCTAGGTCTATGCCACTTTGCAGTAGCAAGCCCATGGGCTATAAGAAGCCCAAGCCGCTGCCTCAAGCCTTGTTCACATGGCGCACGACCCAATCTGCAGCCCACACTGCAAGGCAGCCGAGCCAGGCCCAGCACGAGCCATTACCTCAGCAATACAAGCCCAAGTGGATGCGGTAGAAGAAGCAGCCTAACACTCGCGAGCCCAAGGCCAGTACGAGCCCAGGCCTAGCGCCCACACGCACCACACGTGGGACAATCCACTCTAGGGGCATGACCCTCTCCGGCGACCTGACCCGCTCTCGCGATCCAATCCGAGGTCTAGCCTACTCTCGTGGCCCTCAAAGCAATCCCGACCATTCCAAGACAAGTTCAACCGTCCTGGCTTCAGATTTCTTGACTGACGATTGAACCGGGGTTATTTTCACCCCATTTCTCTGCAGATCTCGCGCCTAGAGTCCGTCACACTTCCATTACTCAAGGAGACGCATGTCGTCTAAGCTCTTCCAACCCAAATGGCGAACAACACTTGTCTCGACAAGTTATAAAGTTGACAAGCGCCCTCGCGCAACAGACGACCTTGGTGAATCAGCTCTTGCAGCGTACCGAGATGCAGCATGCCTCAGACGATGTGTCCTGAAGTAGGACAGGGGTAGACAACAAACCTCACCAGCAGCATCTCGGTAAGCAGCTACTCGACCAGTCACGAACAGAGTGTTCTGGTAGTGTACACTCCCAACTAGGCCTTTAAGATAGCGTATATTCTCGTCCTAGCGCGCGGATGAGCGTGCGCTCTCGGTTAGGCCTACACCGATAATCAACATGAGCAACCTTCCAAGAGAAGTTTTCATTCGCGGATAGGCCCTCAAGGAGCATCATCTACCCCACATCGAAGTAGGCATCATGATAGACGGAGAGAAGCAGTCACTTAATCCGGCTCAAGTTCAACCGGCAGCCTGTGGGGAACTCGCTCGCCTGCTAGGAACGTACCATATGCACCGCAGCCGCTGCATAAACAAGCCGAACACATGGAAGAGCAGCCTAGACTAGTAGGTCACGACCGGGGGCAGCCGTGAGCTCCGCTACCCCCAACAAAGGCACATTCAGAAAGAAGTAGAGAGGTTTCTGACCGAGCAATTGTGCGATTTTCAATGCAACATGCACTACGATGGGACATGACCAACATAAGCAGGTCACCCTTCACGGATAAGATCAAGCAGGCAGAACATCAACGCAAGTTCATCATGCCATATTTCACATTCTTCAAAGGAGATGAAGACCCGGAAAGACACCTAAAGCATTACTGAAGCGCAATGATCCTCTATCGAAACAAGAAGCTCTCATGTGCAAGACATTCGCCACCACTCTACAAGGTGAGGCATAAGATTGGTTCCACACCATGCCGTCACAATCCATCTGGAGTTTCGACGAACTTTCTTTAGTTTTCACCAAAGAATATTCATCATATGGCTCGATCAAGAAGAAGTCCGACTATTTGTTCAACATCAAGAAAAACCCAAAGAAGTCGTTTGGCCACTATGTGAAGAGGTTCAAAGCAGAGAAGGTAAAGATAGTCGGATGCAGCGACTCGATAACTAATGCACCATTCCAAAAATGACTCCCAATAGACCACCAGTTGTTCGGAGAATTGATCATGAAAAAAGATTTAACTTTGGTAGACTTTGTTGCTCTGGCAGAGATGCATGCACTTTAGGATGAGGCTTGCCAATTCACATTCAAGGTAAATCCAAGCGATCTTGAATATGAAGTCCTTTACTACTCTAAAGGAGATTCAAGGTCTGACCAGACGAGCAGCCGCACTCAACTGTTTACCTTTGCGGTCCACCGATCAACGTGAGCCCTCTTTTTGACTCAATTGAAAAAGAGCAACAAGATGAACAGGACGACGAGTGCAAGAAAGCATTCAAGGACTTGAAAAAGTACTTGACATCACCTCCATACTATCCAAATCGAAAGTAGCGAAGGATCTATTTACATGTTTGACGGTATCTAAAGCAGCAATAAGTTTTACCCTCATATGAGAAGAGCTGGGGGCTTGACTACCTGTATTCCACAATTCAAAAGCTCTCATCGATGCGGAAACCAGCTACCAGAAATTCAAAAGCTAACTTTGGCAACAGTTGTTGCAGCCCGAAAGCTCAAGTTATACCTTCAGACGCACATAATCATTCTTATAACGTACTATTCCACCCAATCCAGACGCGGGACGATAAAGGCGTAAACATTGGGTGATGCAAAGTTTTTTGACAAACGCAACAACTCAGCCCAAAAGGCATGCCAAGGGCAGACGAACACTAGAAGGACACACTCGGAAGTAAGTTTTGTCCTCGTCACCCCAGAATATTCTACATAGGAGAAACATGTACCGGCAGTTGATCACCACCTCTTGCTGCACGTCACACGGCCCCAGTCGACCTTTGCTCTGTAATTTAGCTCTAGAGTGGCCTAATATCGGTAGTTGAGCATCTCTTGCTGCATGTAACATGGCCCCAGCTTCGCAGCTCCCTACCGCGCCTATCTTGCATCACGATTCCCGACCATGAAGAGTTTTACTCCGGGGCTTATCGCCACGTTGACTTAAGCTCCCCAGCTTCTTACCGCGCCGATTATGTTTGCGGCTCTTTAGACTTCAAAGTACTCAACGACGGAGCAGAATATGAGGCTTTACGGATAGGCCTTCGAATGGCAAAAGACTTTAAGATGAAAAAGCTCGCAATTCATTCTGATTCCCAGCTAATCACTAGCCAGACTATTGGGTACACGGCAAAATACCTAGAAAAGGTACGAAAACAACTTGAGGCGTTTCAAACTTACACCCTCACTCAAGTTTTACGGGCAGACAACGCCCACGCGGACTAGGCTCCGTCCTCGACCACCAACTCAAACGCTATATTCCAGTGGAGTATCTAGACAAGCCAAGTATAGAGGTGGAGCCAGCAGCCGATGTGTCACAGGTTAGTACAACTCCAAACTGGCAAGATTCCATTATAGACTACTTGGTCAATGACACACTCCACATGGAAAGATTAGAGTCTCAAAAGCTCCAAACAAAGGCAACATGCTACTACATGTGGAAGGACATTCTCGTCTAAAGATCCTACACTGGACCACATTTCTGCTGCCTAGCGCTTCCCAAAGACCTAAAGGTTCTAAGTTTAATCCATGAAGGCATTTGTGGAAATCACTCCGGAGGCCGATCCTTAGCACAGAAGGCTCTTAACGCAGGCTACTACTGGCCTACTATGCATCAAGATGCTAAGGAGTTACTACAAAAGTGCGACCGCTGCCAAAGCTACAAGCCGGTACCAGCACTGCCTACCAGCAAACTACGTTCCTAGACGAGTCCTTGACTGTTCATGCAGTGGGCAATCGACCTGGTAAGGCCAATGCCGCCCAATACTGGGGTAGAGGCATGATGATCATGGTAACTGACTATTTCACAAAATGGGTAGAAGCAGAGCCCATGACAACCACAACTCAGACGGACATAGAGCTCTTCATATGGAGGAACATCATTTGCTGATTTGACATCCCTCAATTATCATCACAGACAACGGCCCGCAATTCATAGGCAAAGATTTAGCGAAGTTCTTCCAGAGATATGGCATCAAGCAACACATGTCCACACCGAGGTATCCCCAAGGCAATGGGTAGGCCGAAGCATCCAACAAGACGATTCTAGACTGCAAAATCCTTCTTCGACAAGAAGGGAAAATGGTCGGACGAACTTCCCGAATGTCTATGGCATGTATCGCACAACCAAACGATGAGCAATCGGTGAGACTCATTTCTCTTTGGCATTTGGTTTAGAAGCAATCATTCCCCCCATTGTCATCGTGCGAAGTATCAACACTTTACTACCAAGCATCGCAACCTTAGATCTGGAAGAGGAGAAATGTGAGAAGGTCATCACCCGCATCGCAACCTACCAACAGCAGCTCATCTCCAATTACAACAAAAGGGCCAAGATTTGGTAGTTCCAGCCTGGAGATCTAGTCCTAAGAAAAGCCTTCATCACTACCCACAGAGAAGGCTCCAAAAAGATGGATCCCATCTGAGAAGGTCCGTACAAGATCAGCAGAGTAGGTGGCAATGGTAGTTACACCCTCGCCACCATGAACGACAAAGAGATCGAAAAGTAGTGGAACGCCTACAATCTGAGGAAGTACCATGCGTGACCTTCCGCTACATCAAAGCTCGAGGACTTAAGTAACTCGAGGGCACCACCTCGCAAGCCGATGACTATCCAGTTGTTATGCAGTACATCTAAGTTTTCGTTTGTTTCACTCATTTTTCAATGAGCAATTCATAAGTAATTTACAACTTGCCTCGGCTGCATGCTTACAACAACTAATCACTCCTGCACTTCAAAAGAAGACCGCGCCCTTCTTAAGGACTTATCGTAGGAATTGCACCCCCATGGGGACCAACCATGCTCTCTAGTGCGAGAGGGTAAACCAATTCCCTGACACTCACATGGGTTTGCTCTCCGATACGGGAGGATAAACTATACACTCCGAATATCTAGACGTGGATGAGTCGGGTTGCCCTGGTGTAACTAGGTGCACGATGGCTTGCGCTAGGATTCCTAGAAGTAAGACGTTGGTATTAATATCCTACATTCAAAAGTTGAACTCCAAAAGTCAAATCTAAAACCAAAATTCCATCACCTTCAAACCCTAGCGAAACGAAAAACAATTCGTCGCCATCGCCTCTGAAGATACTTATATATGCCCCAAATGGTGGTTTAGGTTGGTTTTTTTTTATAAAATATATATATATATATATATAGACACACACTAGTTATATATTGGTATTTTGGTTTGGTGATTTTGGTACTTATATTTTTGGAAAAACAGCTTTGACCCAATAGTGTCGATGTTCACCCTTACTATTTTGGATATTTAATATGAATGTGAATTAAATGTTGTGGAACTTGGAATTAGTTGTTAAAGTTCTGTTCTTTTGTATTTTAAATTCATGATAATTGAAGTTTTGATATTTATTTATGAAGTTGTGATATTTTTTGTTGTTGATAGTTGATACTCTAGTTGCCCTTTATTTGTGCTGGTTATGATATTTCTTATTCTTGATCTTTTGGATCTTCCAACTTGTTGTGAATGTGGTGGTTCAACCCTAAATTTGAGGAATAATAGCTTATTCTTGTGTTTTTAATTGAACAGAGGCATAGGGAAAGCCCCGGAAAATTTTTATTTCAAAATTTTGGCGGGAATTGAGTTTTTGTCCATGCGGCAGCATACACTGCTCTTAAGTTTTTGAAATGTTTTTTTAATTTGGCAGGAATTTGTTTCAAATCTCAACTTGAACCATCTCGTATACTTTACAGAGCCCACAGTACTCCGTTTCTGCATAGTTATTGTTCAGTTAGACGTCACATCACGTTTTAACAAAGTTCTGACGCTCATGCTAACATAAGTATGAATATGGGAGAAATAGACTTAAACTTTAGGTATGAAAGTGAGACTAAAAAAACTAACAATAGCAAAGTATGTATTTCATGATACTTGAGGGTAGTAATATGAGAATTACCCTAATTTATATATTAGGATTAGTACCCTTGTAGGGAATATTTTTGCTTACCATCTTAAGTCATGGTTTACTTACCACTCTATTTATAACCATTAGAAAAGTTTAAATTTCGGATTTATGTAGTATATAGACACAAATCTCAAAATTTAAACTCATCCAACATTGATAAATAGGATGGTGAATATTACCACCACTTAAAGCGCGGTGAGTGGAAATGCACCGTACTCGCAAGGATCCAAAGATTGCAAATTACGTATTGGCCAAGATGTTTGTCGGGTTTTCGGCTTCCAAAACGTAGTCAATCAAGATCCAACGGGTTTTAGGTAGGAGTTTTAGTGACGCCAGCGTTGCAAGAGAGATTGTCTCGACGAGTTCCCATGTTTTTAGCTGGGTTCGTCGTTTTCTTCCTTGTCGTATGTGGCGATTGTTGGGATTCAATCTTTGGTAGAGTTTTTGTATTGATTTAGCATCTGGGTTTTACTTGTGTTGGCGAAAAAACACGACAACAGTTGTAGAAATCTATGAGATTGAAGATTGGGACCGCACAGATTCTTGAACGATAAGTTGAGCGAGGCCACCGATGGGTTTTCAAACGATCAACTTCTAGGTTCCGAGAGATTCGGGAAGGCTTACAAGGAAACTTCATCAAAAGTCGCCGCAATCGCCGTCAAGTGCGTCAACCACGACTTGTCGCAAGGGGTGAGGAAGTTCATGGCGGAGATCGCGAGCATGAGGAGGCTGTAGCTCAAGAACTTGGTCTAAATGCGAGGTTGATGCAGGAAGGGGAATGAATTGATGCTAGTGTACAATTGCCTGCTCAACGAGAGCCTGGATGGGTGAATTTTTGGCAAGCCGAAGAAAATTTTGGGTGGGAGAAGTGGGTAGATGGGTTGAATTATCTTGACCACGGGTTGCACCAGATGGTTGTTCGCGGAGACAATAAGTTGAGCAATATTTTGTTGGACGAGGAGATTGTTGGATAAATATCAACAATCAATGATAAATTTATAAATGCTAATAAATAATAAATGCGAACAACTAACCTAACAGAGTACGAACAACAAAATAATATTAAACAGATAAACTGATGACCGAGGCTTGGGTACCGCAATGTCCTTGAAACATATATTTTGCCCTTACTCAGTGCTTGTAGTTCTACGGACATCTGCTTCACCAAGATTCATCGATCAAGTTAGAATTCCAACACTGAAAAACTTAACTTCTGGCGAATTTCTTTGTGGTTCTCTTAGCAAGAATGCATTCGATTGTACAAGGAGAATTATGTTTTTCTGTGTTCTAAATGCCATGCAGATGGATGTATATATAGTAGGATTATACCTGTTCGCAACAGGTATGAGAATGAGATGTGATTGTTGGGAGACATCTTCTCAGAGGGGAATTTTGCTCTCTGCGTTTTTTCATTCACTTCAGACTTCATCTGAAAAGATGAGTATGTGCATATAAAAAAATAATTTAATTAAATTTGAAATTAATTAATTAAAGAATTTAATCATATATTAAATTAATTATATATTAATTATCAATTAATTATTACACCCCAAAGCCCAACCCTAAGGTTGAGCCCAATTTCATTCTCCATGGTCCATCACTCCAATCACTATCTATAAGGGACAAAGCCTTATAAAGTGAGGAAACATTTTGGTAATGGCCAATGTGGGACAATGAGATTTATACTCAAAATTTCCAACAATACCCCACATTTGAGTTGAAATTTCATTCAAACTCCAACAATACCCTACATTTGAATGCAAATGTATGACTAGGCTGCCTAAAACTAAGAGAGAATATACATGATATGCATCGGGTGAAGTGTTTTTTGGACTTGAACTTACCCTAGTGAAAACATATTGGATTTACTTGGTGACACAGTGGATGTGGAAGATCTTGAACTGTTCACCGCAGTAGTAAACTGAGACAATATGTTACACACATATCATGTTTGCCACACGTTAATTCATAAGGTTGTGTTCATTTTGGCCCTGAACAGATCTTGGATTTCGTATGAGCTTTAGAGAATTTAGCCATTTCAATTCTCATAAATGCGGCCCCGTTTACTCCTATATAGGTGACATTAATTAAGAATAGTCTGCCATATTCATCTTGATAACAAGATATTAATGTCATTAAATGTATAAAACATAACCCCTCGAACTTCAACAAACAACACACATTTTATCATAAGAATGGGTAAGTTGTGTGTTCAACTTTTGAATCAAACTCAACCAGTTTGCCTATTGAACCTAGACCATGGGATCTCCAATCAGCTAGGTTAGGTTTCCGTCCAGTTCGATCCATTGAATTGGCTTGAGACCCATTCCCCTCGATGTAAATAATATTTGCCCTCTTGGTAGGCCTTTTGTCAAAGGATCAGCTATATTTTCCTTTGACTTTACATAATCAATGGATATTAATTATCAATTAATTATTACACCCCAAAGCCCTACCCTAAGGTGGAGCCCAATTTCATTCTCTATAGTCTATCACTCCAATCACTATCTATAAGGGCAAAACCTTATAAAATGAGGAAACCTTTTGGTAATAGCCAATATGGGACAATGAAATTTCTACTCAAAATTTCAGAAAGAGATAAAGAGGAGGCTTTTTGGGCTGGCGAAATTGTATCGGCACGGGGCAATGCCCAACACAACATTTGTCGTTGGGACGCTGAGGTACTTGGCACTTGAGTTTGCGACTAGGGCGGCACCGAAGGCATTAAGTGATGTTTACAGTTTTGGCGTGTGGAAGGAAGCTGATTATGATGAGGATGAGGTGGTGTTGATTGATCGGGTGATGGGGTTGTATGTTAAAGAGAAGGTGGGAAAGGCTGCAAACTCGAGAATAAAGAGGCAGTATGAGGCGGAGGAGATGGAGACCACTTTGAAGCTTGAGCTGGCTTGTTTCCATCCTGATCCCATAAGAAGTCCTAAGATGACGGAAATTGTGGCGGTTTTGGTTTGTGGGGCGGCATCCTCATCCACGCACTATAATGTTGTCTTAATTGGCAATGGGCGATAGTAGTATTGGTAGTGGAGATGACTTTAGTTTTGATGAGTCTATGAAAGTGGAGCCGTTGTTAGAAGTGTGGTCTAACAGCTAATCATAAGATGATATTTTATGAATATTTACTCTATTAAATTTATTTGGTTTAATCAAAGAACCAAATTGTGTACACCTGTGTCATCAAAATTTATTGATTATGCTAAGCATGGTATGTGCACAATCTAATCATTTTTTTGCACCTAAACCCTAAAATCTATACCAACAAGAAAGGAAAACTATTACCAACAAGAAAGGAAAACTAATAAAAATATTTTGAAAACTTTGAGTTTTAATGATAAGGACAAAATAAAGGGTAAAATGAATAGTACCAGAATTGACTTTTTAGTGTAAAAATGTGGTTTTTCATTAAAGTGAACAGTACCGGAAGCTTTTCGTTAAAGTTCCTTATCAAGAATAGTATTGATCATTAACACGATCCCCTAGTCTTATTTTGTTAAGGTGAGTCCATTCTTATTTGTCTTAGGTTATTTATTTTCACTTGTAGTTACTGTGTGTAACACATATTGTAATCCTATATATGTAAGATATATTCTAAAATTATAAGAACAACATGACATTAGGATCACAAATTCAATAAACCGAATTGCAAGAAACCAATTACATTTAACTTATCTGTAGAAGAGGGATCAACGCTTGCATAAGAATATCTTCTATTATCTCCAAACTATATGTTCTTGCTATGAATAGGGTTTAGCACATAATAGAACAATTATTGTGAGAGCAGGGACAATCCTTATATAGTTGCTAGGATGTCTCTCAGTCAAGCCTATTATTAATGAGAGATACTCTTAATCACAATTACATAATTTAGGTCCCACCATAACAAGTCTTACTAAATAGGGAGTACGTAATTGGTTAATCAGAGTTAAGACTTTATTATTCTAGCCATATTGGGGCTGTAAGATTACTGGAATATTAATCACTTAGATAATAAGTCACTCAAGAATCAAGTGATTGACTGAAAAGTCATTGTACTCATAATTATACTTACATTCTTCCACTTCAGTTTCAATGAACTTGTACACAAAAGTAGCCAAATTAACCAGAATAATAGTGATAATTGAGTCTACAAAATTCTGTAACCAAAACCTTTGTAACAACTGTCACTAAAAACCTGAATGTAAAACTATAGAAATGTCGATTCGAATTTTACTGTATCAGTACTCTATAATCACATACACACTCAAATTAATAATATATGTTGCCGAAAACATTAGGGCACCAAAGATAGTGTTCAATTACAGTAATCATAATAAAAGTAGTTCACAAAATAACTCAATAATGTGGGTAACAAAATCCAACTTTTCTGTCAATGTAAAACTTGATATACAAATAAGATAACAAGTAAAATAAAACTTATTGTTTATAAAATTAGAATATCTTATTAATACTTATGAACAAAGGTTTACTGTGATATCCCGTCCCGAATTTAATATTATTTTATTCCCTAACATTGTAAGGTTACGAAAATGCCCCTGACGGGTGGAATTTCTTTGTGGACATTATAGTCCTTATCACTCATTGTTCCTTTGCACATATTTCTAGATGGTACGTGTTCTTATGAACATGTAAGTGTGAACGAGCGTAAACCAAACATTTATGCACGTTTTCCAATGAGGGACAAAATGGTATTTTTACGCTCTTGGGAATTTATTACTTGTTTATTGAGACCATAGTGAGTTATCGGTAATATTGATGGCTTACTTGTTGGCGTAGGTCTCGTGCCTAATTAATTATTATTTGGGCTTGACCCAATGACACACACATATTCTTGTAGCACTTGATGATACGAACGTGTGGGCATAAATGGAACTGAATTCAGAGTTATGTGGAAGATTTTACGGAACTACGAAGACAAAGGGCAACTTAGTCAATTCACTATTCTTTTTATTATTTATTTTGTCAGATTTGTTTTAGTTGTGGGTCCCACGCCCAACTCCCACTCCCTTCCCTGTGTCCTTTCTCTTACACACTCGGATTTCTCTCTCTTAACACTTTCAGTCTCTCACTTAAACTTTCCATCCCTCTCAAACTCTCCCTTTCCTCTGCACACGCAGAGAGGCTGAGAGGCCATACACAAATCCATCGTCACTCACCCATGTCGGCGAACTATACCACCAAATGACCACCTTGACGAGAGCTACTACCCTCATAACTCAGAAAATCAGAAACATGAGATCCTCAAACCTTTGAGTTCTGTCAAGGAGGAAGAACTCCGGCGAGAGTTACACTTTTCCAACCAAGGTAGGCCTCGGCAAACCTTTGATCCCTTCCATTTTATCCTTTTGTTTAATTCTTACCATGTTGCGTATATTGGATGTTGGAATGATGCAAAATACAATTGAGGGAGATTCCCCAGATTTCTGGGAAGACAGAATCATGGCCGTTGGGCCACTTTCACACCTTTTTTGGTATAAATATGTTCTTCTCCTTGCAAGCTTTAATTTGGTAGTTTATAGGTTAGGTTTGACTAAGTATCGAGCTTGAAATGAGCTTTGGAAGTTGGCTCTGCAACCTGCAAATCTGCAGATTGCGTGAAGAAGGCGAGTCCAAGCTTACTCGCAAGCAAGTGAGGGGTCCCTTGTCTTCAGTGCGTGCGGCGCGTGGCTACTAGTGTAGCCACTTTATGGCGGCACATGGAGGAACCTGATGTCCTTCCTTAGGTTTCTTGATGTGCCGAATCCAATTTTGCCCTCTTTTTTATGAAATTTGATCATTTTAAAATAATTCCTTCATTAGCCGTACTTTGTACGATAATGCGTATTTACGTTAATACGTTATACATTTACGTGAATGGTTTTGTTTCTAGGTGAAATGCATTGCAAGGATCTTCGATGCATGTGAGGCGGGTTCGACCCGACGACATGATTTGTGAGTGGGTCTTTGCCTTTAAATATTATATATTTATGTAGTTTCCATCTATACATTTAATAAAGAATTTTTTGTACGTTAAGCTTAGATTAGATTAAGGCTTATAAGAATTATCACATTGACGAAATTTATGAAATTATTCTGCATCCTACGGGATGCCTATGTGTGCGTATTATTATGGGATGCCTTAATTATATTTACGGCCGTGAATAGTATTGTTGATTAGAATTATCGATTTACTGTTGCATGATCATATTTATGTTAACTGCTGATCGTGCATGCTACATAAATGCTAGTACTCGCCCAGACCAGGGCCAGTCTTCATGTGTATGTTCACATCGTACCGATACATTCACTTTGGATCCATTGTAGGTGCCAGCCCTATCCTGGATTGCTATAAGCAATTAGGACTTGTATGTGATGCACATAACGCCAGTCTTCACGTGATTGTAGTATTAAATCGTAAATCATTATTACATCCAGTCATGTTCATGTCAGAATATCTCTGCATGAGCTCGTGTGTTAGCATATGTCGATGAGCACCCGATATTATATGTTCGTTTATGCGAGACATTGTGATTAGTGGATGTTATATGCAAAATATTGTGATTCTCGTATTACTGAAATATTGCTGATTACGGTAAGTGTTTTCATACTATATGTAGTATATATATTTAGAAACTATACTTGTTTTATGGTGATGGGTTATTACGTTTTCGAAAAGATTTTACAAAGCTTTATTTTTAGGGCCACTCACTTTTGTGTTTCGCCCCTCTAGGATTTAGTGGCAGTGTTCGTGTTGATGAGGATTTCTAGCATATGCTGATATAGGAGATCACTTCTGATGGTATACTTCTTATTCTAATTTTACTGTACTTTACTTATGCTCTGATATCACATATGAAATGGGTTCAATCTCACTCACATGCGCACTCTTGTTTTTAGTCACTTGTAGGTTTAAATTTATTCATATTTTCCACATCACCACACTTTATGGCTTCATCACCTTTTAGTCAGCTAACACAGAACACAGCTCGATTCGGAGTTCAGGTGGACATATCGGGTCTGGGTGTGTCATTTACTTTTAAACCATCAGCTACTAACCCTTCAATTTAGTAATACAAAAGGCAATTTCAAACTCCTATTGATTAAAAGAAACAATACTACATAGGTAAACAAATAGTTGCTCCCACTGATTAAAAAAGTAAGAAAAATAAACGAACATACCTTTTAAACACTCCCACTAATCAAGCATTAGTCAAATGATCTATAATTATGAAATTTGAGGGTTCAATATCAACTACTAATTTTGTTGACTTCATCTCTATGCCGATATTGACACACCCCAACCCGAAAGTGGGGCGTGCTGGCCATCATGTGAGCGTGACGTAAGCCAAGTGCACAGTGCGGAAGCAATAGAGAATAGAAATTACAGATCAATTAAAACCGAAACGCTAGCAATACTAGTGTAACAGAAGTGTGAATTCTACTAATACAGAGCAAAAAAGTCTACGTGCAGTCAAGCAGAAGTACTGAATGGAAATAACACCCGAATGTGGTCCTACATAAGTGAATTCTGTCAGAACGTCCGATGAGCTCCTCGTATGCCACCAACGAACACTACTTAATACCTGGAGGGGCGAAAAACAAAGTTGAGTGGGTTAGAAACAAATCTTTTCAAAACCTTTCTTTTGTCAAAAGTTATAACCCCTTACCGTAAAACCTGTATCATTTCCCAGAAATAAAGTATATACTCATATATATAATTCTCAAAATCCTGTTGGAAAATATGTATGTATGAAAGTATGTATGCCATGCCAAAGTATCATAACTGAATGCCAAAGCATAACTCTGTGAATGTGATTGAATACTAAATAATTAACTCAGCCCTCGGCTGTATATAGCTCATAACAATCATCATATCATATAACTCATACTCATCTCAATCATATCATCATATATATACCATGCACACACATCAATACCACCTTTAGTGGTTTGCACAACATCACTGAATATAAACTAATATGCTTTAGTGCTACGGTCACGTGAAGACTGAGCGATAAATCGTGGGTTACCTACGAGTCGAACCCACCTATAGTGGCCTATTCGACAGGACTGAACACCTAACTTGGTCCAAGGCGAGCATACGGTGTGGGAGGTGAACATCACGTGAAGGACTGAGCCCCTTACTGGGCGGGAGCACTAATATCAGTGTGCAGGTTTATGAGCTCTAATCATATCACATCACATCACATCACATCATTCGTTCTCATCAACTAGTATATAAACTTACGTGCCACTTACCTGTGCATCCTCAGCACAAACATCAATATAAGTAATCAATAACGCATAATAAAATAAATAGATACTTTGTATGGCATTTCATATTGCATTTCATATCACATTTCATTTAAACTGATTTTCTGGGAAAAATTCATTTATATAGGTATGTACGGAAAACAAATGCCTACTCACTGATAAGTAGATAGGTCGTAACCCCTGTGCCTAGCCTGGCTACGCTCGTCCTCCGGATAGGTCTTGCCTATATAGAAGTAACTGAAATAACGTTAATTAACGCACATAATCGAAACCATAGAAATAACTTCTCATACATTGCTCAAATTGGGTATATGAATATACCATTGTGATCTACACAATCTCAGGATCATCCCCATATTTTTAGAAAAACTTTCCGACCACCCACGCACCGGCCAAGGCACGGCCAGACGCGCCGGCCACGTGCCTAGCACGTGTAACGGAACAGTAACAACGTTAGGAATATTCGGTTAAAACGTAACAGAAACTGTTAAAGATACCTGACGGCGTCAGAATATTCCGTCAGACTTGACAAAATATTCGCTCTTTTTCTCCGGCGAACCTCGCCGGTCCACTGCCGTCAACGCCGCTAACTGAAACTCCGATTCTCGCCGGTTTCTGGAAAAATTTCAAATTTTCATAACTTCTTCATTTTTGCACCAGTTTCTATGTACTTTATACCAAAATGAAGATCTCACAAAGATGAACACAACCATACCTGACTCGACCCCCAACTCACCGGGGATTCGCCAGAAAAAGCCTCGATAATTCCGGCCAAAAAGAAAACTCCCCGATCTCGCTATTCTGACGTCCAAAAACTTCAAACGAACTACTCCAAGCTTCCTTAGGACCTTATAAAGCTTCCTATAAACTTAGAATTCCCTAAAAAACAGCATTTCACGTGTGCATGAACAGTGCACAAATCAGAGGTTATGGTTTCGTGACGAATCGAAGGTTCCAGGTTCTAAAACTTGTACTAATGGCTTCCTAAGATCATAAGGAACATGAAAATGCTTACCTTAGCCTCGATCTGCAAAGTTTGGGGAAGATTTGGATGTGTCCGTACGTAGGGAAGGAGAGAGAGAGAGTCTGTGAGGTAGAGAGAATGCGATAGTGAGAGAGAGAAAGAGTGAATGTGTGAGTGTGTGTGTGGTCCAAATACCACCAACCAAACACTCCCAAACTTAGATTCACACATGTACCTTAATTAACGCCCAAAGGCATTTTCATCATTTCATATTCGTCGTACGAAATCTCCGGGATGGGCTGTTACAATCTACCCACCTTATAAAATTTTTTCCCCGAAATTTACATAACCAAAACCATCCACTAGTACTCTTAAAACAATCTCGGGTACATCTCTCTCATCCGATCCTCTGTCTCCCACGTCGCTTCTTCCACTGAATGGTTTCTCCACAAGACTTTAACCAAATGCATTGTCTTGTTCCTCAGAACCTTTTCTTTCCAATCAAGTACCGTTACTGGCTCCTCGTCATAAGTCAAATCTGAACTGATCTCTAAGGGTTCATGAGGTATCACATAAGAATGATCTGTAACATAGTGACGAAGCATCGATACATGAAACACATTATGTACCTTAGACAGCTCTGACAGCAACTCAAGTCTGTAAGCAACTTCACCAACTCGCTCGGTGATCTGATAAGGTCCGATGAATCTAGGACTTAACTTGCCTTTCTTCCCGAATCGTACCACACCTCGCCACGACGATAACTTTAGAAATACCCAATCACTAACCTTGTACACTCGATCAGTGGCATGTCTATCTGCTAAACTCTTTTGGTGATCTTGGGCCGTTTTCATATTAGACTGAATAACCTGAATGTTCTGAGTAGTCTCATCCACTGACTCAGGGCCCACTAAAACTCGTTCGCCAACCTCTGACCAACATAAAGGTGTACGATAAGGCTTGTCATATAGTGCCTTGAATGACGCCATACCAATACTCGAGTGAAAGCTGTTGTTGTAGGCGAATTCCATCAAATCCAACCGCTTATGCCAAGCGTCGCCAAACTGCAACACCGAAGATCTTAGCATATCCTCCAAAGTTTGAATCGTCCTCTCAGATTGTCCGTCTGTCTGAGGATGATATGCCGTGCTGTACAATAATCTCGAACCCAAAGCTTCCTGGAATGCTATCCAAAACTTAGAAGTAAATCTTGGATCTCGATAAAAAATAATACTCACAAGAACTCCATGATACTTTACAATCTTCGTGATGAACAACTCGGCTAACTTGTTCAAAGAATACTTTTCCCTCACAGGAATGAAATACGCTGACTTAGTAAACTGATCAACAACCACCCAAATTCCATCATAGCCGTTTTGTGTACGAGGTAACTTGTACACAAAATCCATAGTGATATTTTCCCATTTCCACTGTGGAACGGGAAGTGGCTGTGACAACCCAAATGGCTTCTTTCTTTCGGCTTTAACCTGCTGGCACACGATACACCTACTTACATACTCAGCAATTTCCCTTTTCATACCTGGCCAATAATAAAATGGCCTAATAGTATGATACATTTTAGTTCATCCTGGATGCATCGCATAAGTTGAAATATGTGCCTCATCAATAATTGCCTTCTTTAATTCCTCATCATTTGGCACGTACATCCTATTCTCTTGCATAAGCATGCCATCCGTCTCTCTAACTCAGAGATCTTTCTTTTTCCCTTGATTCCTTAAATGAATTAACTCTTAAATCTCTTCATTATTCATCTGAGTCTCGAGTATACGATCAATCAGAATAGGCCTAACTTGGAAACTAACAAGTAAGGTTCTTTCTTGCTCTGCCACAGCTCTTTCTTCTTGTTCTTCCAATTCCAATTTCACTCCAGTAGACCTCAAATCTACAAGAAGAGGAACACGAGATGCATACAAAGCATTAACCCGACCTTGAGATTTCCTACTCAAAGCATCAGCCACCACATTAGCACATCCATGATGATACTCAATTGTGCAATCGTAGTCACTTAGCAACTCAATCCATCTTCGCTGACGAAGATTCAAATCTTTCCGTGCGAACAAATACTGAAGACTCTTGTGATCTGAGAAAATCCTACACTTCTCACTATAGAGATATTGTCTCCAAATCTTCAAAGCGAAAATAATGGTTGCCAATTCCAAATCATGTGTAGGGTAATTCATCTCATGAGGCTTTAACTGTCGCAAAGCGTGAGCAATTACCATACCATGCTGCATCAACACGCATCCCAAGCCATTCAAAGAAGCATCGTTGTAAACCTCAAAATTTCCACTATCATCAAGAAGAGTCAAAACAGGCGCATGAGTGAGATAATACTTCAGCTGCTGGAAACTCTGCTCACAAATATCATCCCACTCGAATTTAACTTCCTTCCTGGTCAACCTTGTTAGTGGTAAAGCCATAACTGAGAAATCCTTAACAAATCGCCGATAATAACCCGCTAAACCAAGGAAACTCCGTACCTCGGTGACAGTTCGCAGCTGTTCCCAATTCTCCACAACGGCTATCTTCTGAGGGTCTACCTGAATACCTTGAGCTGAAACAACATGCCCCAAGAAGGCAACTTGATCTAACCAGAATTAGCACTTACTGAACCTAGCATATAACTGATGTTCCCTCAGCTTCTTCAACACCAAAGTAAGATGTCGAACATGGTCTACCTTCGACTTAGAATACACCAGAATGTCATCAAGGAAGACAATGACAAATCTATCCAAATACTACTGAAACACCTTATTCATCAAACCCATGAAAGCTGCTGGTGCATTCGTCAATCCAAATGGCATCACGAGAAACTCATAATGACCATAACGAGTCCTGAAAGCAGTTTTAGGAACATCGTTGCTCCTGATCTTTAACTGATAATAACCAGACCTTAGATCAATCTTAGAAAATACGTAGGCACCTCTGAGTTGATAAAAAAGATCATCAATACGAGGCAAAGGATAACGATTTTTAGTCATCATCCGATTCAATTGCCTGTAATCAATGCATACTCTCAAGGTACCGTCTTTCTTCCTTAACAACAAAACTGGAGCTCCCCAAGGTGAAGTACTAGGTTGAATGAAACTTTTATTAACCAACTCTTGTAACTGAATCTTCAATTCTCTTAACTCGGCAGGAGCCATACGATAAGGAGTTAAGGAAATAGGATTTGTACTTAGTAGCAAATCAATAGCGAACTCTACATCTCTGTCTGGCGGCAATCTAGGTAAATCATTAGGGAAAAGGTCAGAAAAGTGTCTCACCACCTTGACATTTTCCACGCTAACCGGAGCATCATCATTTAGTACCATGTGAGCCAAGTACCCTTGACAACCTTTCTTTAGTAATTTTTTTGGCTCTCACGGCTGAAATGATTCCATGCCTTAATCCACTAGGTTCACCAAAGAATGTAACCTCAAGTAATCCATGACGATGAAAGGTCACCGATTTCCCGTAATAGTCAATCTTAGCATGATTGCAATGCAACCAATCTGTGCCTAAGATAACGTCAAAATCCATAATGTCTACGGAGTGAGGTTAGCAGGCATAACCACATTCTCCACTATTACGGGACAACCTGGGTAAACATAATCTACATAACACTTTTCCCTTCTAGGCATAGCAAACTCCAACTCATACCCAAGAGGTGAATATTGAGGTTGTGTTAATTGAGCAAACGTATGAGAAATCACATAATGAGTAGCACCACAATCAATCAACACTTTAGCATAATGACCAAGAATATTTAACGTACCTATGATCAAATCCAGATTGTTCTGAGCATCCTGCAGCGAAAGGTTGTTGATACACCCTTGGTTCTGCTGCCTTCCTCTGCCTTTGCTGGCATGAACTCCTCGCCCCTCAGGATTACGCCCCTGTCCTGACTGACTATACTGTCTGGATGACCCAACTCCACTGGTAGTAGCATCAACCTGCTGAGACTGTCATCCAGAATGCCACTGGGATCCACCAGCTGAAAACTGCTGCTGAGGCATATATTCTTCAGAGTACTGCTGTGGAGGCATATATCCTCCTGAATACTGACCATGATTGCCCTGCTGATAGGGATCCTGGGGGTACTGGTACTATCCCGAAGAATAAGGAACGGAATCCCCCTGATAGTGGTATGCACTAACACGACCCATCTGGGTATAACCACCCAGTCCTGAAAACTGCTGAGCTGGAGCTGGCGGTGGTAAAAGAGGCTGCTGAGGTCTCTGCTGGCTTTGAGGACAAAACTTAGCTTGATGTGCCTCCTGACCACAAGTAAAACAACCACTACTACATCTTCGACATTCCCTTAAATGTCGACTACCGCACCTATGACATCAAGGTGTATTTCTTCTACCAAAGTTCCCTTGCCTCTGTGATCTGGAATCTCTGAAGAATCTACCACCTTCTCTTTGACCTGTGGAACTGAAACCTCCACTGGAAGAACTAGAACTAGTCCCACTGCGCTTAAAGCTCTGAGTCTGGCGAGGCCCTTGTAAGAAATGACCTTTACCCTTATCCTTATTATGATTCCCATTTTTCTCTTCCTCTTCGCTGTCGCTAGGAAAATTCTCAGAATCCTCAATCTGAAGTAAAGCTTCATAAAACTCATGATAAGTAGTACAGGGAATCGCAGTCGCAATGGTACGCCATTTCTTCTTAATGCCCAACTTAAAACGACGTAGCATCTTAACTAGATTAGCAGTAACTTCCGGATGATAACGAGATGGATCAGTAAATTTCCTGTAGTACTCATTAGCTGACAGCTTCTTCTGCCTCAAACTAGTGAACTCTTGTTTCTTACAATTAATGTATGCAGGAGGAATGAATCTCTTATAGAATAATTGCTTAAATACTTCCTAATCTCTAGATTCTTCATGGGGTAACTCATTAGCCAACTGACCTTACCATGAAGTTGGTTCCTTACCCAAAAACCATGAAGTCGTCTCGATCCATCTGTCTGGAGATAGACTCCCATGACTATGCATCAGCCTGAAAGTCTTCTCAATATGCATCACCATTTCTCTGAACCCTCGGGACCTTCATTCCCCACAAAAGTGGTTATTTTCAAATTATAAACCGACTCCAGAGGGGTCTGCTGAGGTGGGCAAATAACTGACTGAATAGCATTCGCTATAGTTTCCCCTAACTGAGCTATATCAAGGAAACTAGGTTCATCTGAACGACGTGGCTCTCTACGAGGCGGCATTGTTCTGACAGAAACACCAAGATAATTAGAATATTCACAAGATATGCAGGACTGCCAAACCTATGCTCTGATACCAATCTGACACACCCCAACCTGAAAGTGGGGCGTGCTGGCCGTCACGTGAGCGTGACGTAAGCCAAGTGCACAATGCGGAAGCAATAGAGAATAGAAATTACAGATCGATTAAAACCGAAATGCTAGCAATACTAGTGTAACAAAAGTGTGAATTCCAATAATACAGAGCATAAAAGTCTACGTGCAGTCAAGCAGAAGTACTGAATGGAAATAACACCCGAAGGTGGTCCTACATAAGTGAATTCTGTCAAAACGTCCGATGAGCTCCTCGTATGCCACCAACGAACATTACATAGTACCTGGAGGGGCAAAAAACAAAGTTGAGTGGGTAAGAAACAAATCTTTTCAAAACCTTTCTTTTCTCAAAAGTTATAACCCCTTGCCGTAAAACCTGTATCATTTCCCAGAAATAAAGTATATACTCATATATATAATTCTCAAAATCCTGCTGGAAAATATGTATGTATGAAAGTATGTATGCCATGCCAAAGTATCATAATTGAATGCCAAAGCATAACTCTATGAATGTGATTGAATACTAAGTAATCAACTCAGCCATCAGCTGTATATAGCTCATAACAATCATCATGTCATATAGCTCATACTCATCTCAATCATATCATCATATATATACCCTGCACACACATCACTGAATATAAACTAATATGCTTTAGTGCTACGATCACGTGAAGACTGAGCGATAAATCACGGATCACCTACGAGTCGAACCCACCTATAGTGGCCTATTCGACAGGACTGAGCACCTAACTTGGATCAAAGGCGAGCATACGGTGCGGGAGGTGAACATCACGTGAAAGACTGAGCCTCTCACTGGGCGGGAGCACTAATATCAGTGTGCAGGTTTATAAGCTCTAATCATATCACATCACATCACATCACATCATTTGTTCTCATTAATTAGTATATAAACTTACCTGCCACTTACCTGTGCATCCTCAGCACCAACACCAATATAAGTAATCAATAACGCATAATAAAATAAATGAATACTTTGGATGGCATTTCATATCGCATTTCATATCACATTTCATTTAAACTAATTTTCTGGGAAAAATTCATTTATATAGGTATATACGGAAAACAAATGCCCACTCACTGATAAGTAGACGGGTCGTAACCCCCGTGCCTAGCCTGGCTACGCTCGTCCTCCGGATAGGTCTCGCCTATATGAGAAGTAACTGAAATAACGTTAATTAACGCACATAATCGAAACCTTACAAATAACTTCCCATACATTGCTCAAATTGGGTATATGAATATATCACTGTGATCTACACAATCTTAGGATTATCCCCATATTTTTAGAAAAATTTTCCGACCACCCAAGCGCTGGCCAAGGCACGGCCAGACGCGCCGACCACGCACGGCCACGTGCCTGGCATGTGCAACGGAACCGTAACAGCGTTAGGAATATTCCGTTAAAACGTAACAGAAACCGTTAAAGATGCCTGACGGCGTCAGAATATTCCGTCAGACTTGACGGAATATTCGCTCTTCTTCTCCAGCGAACCTCGCCGGTCGCCGCCATCCTCCGCCGTCAACGCCGCTAACTGAAACTCCGATTCTCGCCGGTTTCTGGAAAAATTTGAAATCTTCATAACTTCTTCGTTTTTGCACCATTTTCTACGTACTTTATACCAAAATGAAGATCTCACAAAGATGAACACAACCATACCTGACTCGACCCCCAACTCGCCGTGGATTCACCGGAAAAAGCCTCGATAATTCCGACCAAAACGAAAACACCCCGATCTCGCTATTCTGACGTCCAAAAACTTCAAACGAACTACTCCGAGCTTCCTTAGGACCTCATAAAGCTTCCTATGAACTTAGAATTCTCTGAAAAATAACATTTCACGCGTGCATGAACAGTGCACGAATCGGAGGTTACGGTTTCGTGACGAATCGAAGGTTCTAGGTTCTAAAACTTGTACTAATGGCTTCCTAAGATCACAAGGAACATGAAAATGCTTACCTTAGCCTCGATCTGCAAAGTTTGGGGAAGATTTGGATGTGTCCGTACGTAGGGAAGGAGAGAGAGTGCAGGAGTGAGAGAAAGAAAAAGTGAATGTTTGAGTGTGTGTGTGGTCCAAATACCACCAACCAAACACTCCCAAACTTAGATTCACACACGTACCTTAATTAACGCCCAAGGGCATTTTCATCATTTGATATCCGTCGTATGAAATCTCCGGGACGGGCTGTTACAGATATTGCATGGAGGTGAGTGACTGAAAAGCTATATAAAATCATATGGTCAATTTTATTCATCTAACATTTGACAGAGATAAAAAATTAACTGAATGTTTTCTAATTGCAATAAAAACTTATAATTCCATAATCACCTTTGGACATAGATGATATTAGGTTTTCATGGTTAAAACACAGAACACAAAGGCATTCATACATAGCTTTACATAGCTTCACCACTTCTGAGCAAATGAAGTATATACAATCTTGTCAATTCATATTTAATAATACATTGATTTATAGTTAGACTAAATACGAAAACACTTTTGAGTAGATTAATTATTTATCAATAACATATAAATCGCAAGTTTGATTTCCTAAACAACAAACAAGAATTAATAAGCAAAACACTTTTGAGCAGAATGTTCTCATGAATCATTCTTGAATATGAATCTAGTCGTATTGTATTTATCAGTTCAATATTGACGAATAATAATAGTGATTCAACCTTAAATCTTCGTCAAAGATGTATGGTCTTTGAAAATTCATGCAATGTCAATTTGTAAATAACAAAGAAAGTATAAACAAATATGATAATGTATGTCTTATCTACCAAAAAACATGACCATTAAATACATTTAAAATTGATGAGTGTGAAGCCCATAAAATATTATTTTTCCCACTTGGGCAGAAACTCCTCAAAATTGCAAGGTTATAATACAATAAAGAAATTGATTTTCATATAACAAGAATATAGGCTTGTGTTACTATCTAATTAACAACCCAAAGGGCAAGTAAGTTGGATCAAAAGAACACACAACATAGACTTTTTCCTGAATGTAGGTTAAAAATAAAAGTTTCATAAATAAAAAACATATGCAATGACCCCGATTTTATTATATTTTAGTATGTGAGAAGATTCAGATATGTGTTAATATTAAAAAAAATTATGTCATTTTGTAGTGTATAGGTGTGTTGCTCAACATGCATTTGTCAAAAACATAACACTAAGAAACTGTGCAGTTGTGTCAGTTTTGAAAAACTACAAATATATAAATATTTCGGGTCTAGAAATAATTTCATGAAATTTATGCCTCAAGAAGTCTTCTTTATTATTTGGTTTAGTCACAAAATAAAATAAATTAGAATAACACCTAATCAGATAATCCAAACTCAAAATTTATGTTTTAATTTTAAAACAAAGTCGATTAAAGTAAACACTTAATTTAGATATCTCAAAATCATCAACTTTTTAACTGTAATTTTAATCGCAATTTTGAACTTCGAGAAAGTTGAGGCAAAAGATTGACACATTTACCTACTTCGTTATTGATTCTACAAAATACACCATGTATGTAGTCGAGTTGTGGAGAATAGAACAGATTGCAAATCGCATGATTGTTACACCTTTGGGTAGAAACAAATCATGCAAGGAAAATAGCTACATAGCATAGTCAAAACATGGAATACACGGGATACATATGGTTTTCAATAGTTTTTGCCAGATGAAATTATGTGATTTGATACATATACTAATTTACAGCTGATGAGTGGTTTCCTGAAATTCCCTTTGCGACAAAAGTACTCATTATATAAATTAAAATTCTGATTTTTCAAAATAATCATTTAGAATGGTATTAAATAATGAGTTTTGTTGATATTGAATGATTCTTAAAAGATTAAATCAGACACAAGAGTATGTCGTTATTGATATGAAACAGTAAAGTTTACAAAGATGGAAACATGGTTATTCAGTTATTCGAAAGTGACCAAAATGATCAATTAGTAAATTGATGCCATTTTTCAATTTTTGTCTTGAAAGACAATGATCATCATAATCACAATTGATGACCAAACAAACTGTTGGTTTGAGCAGAATAAACCAAAACATCTTTCCAACCAAAATTTTATCAATGTTGCCTAATAAAGGTTGTTAGAATTGAGAATTTGCATAAAAAAAAAAAGACATATTGAAGAAATAAACATGTCGAAAAATTGGTACCATTGGATCTGTATAAATTAGTGAAAACAATATTTCAAAGCATCTAGTTGTTTGAAGTCCAAAAAGTTCAACTATACAACCATTGCAAATTCACCAAAATTTAATTTTTGTTAGATTATCATGAAAATTTATAGCTATGAAGTAATATATACATCAGTTATTTCCTAAAATTTCATGATTTTTTAAGATTTTACAAATGGGCCAAAACGAATTCGAAATGGGATGTACTGCAGAAGCTGCAGAAATTATGCAATCCAGATTTGAAACATGATGCGAAATATATAAGCACACAAATTAAACCCTCTTTTTATCAATTGTAGCAAAGTATGTAAGCAGGGATCGTTCTAGGCCGGGGATTAGGAGGGCTTGCTAAATCACTTGAAAACTGACTCAAAAACTTAAAACAAAGTTAAAATACTAAATTAGACTCAAAGAATGCAAAACTATACTCTAAAACACTAAAACAAACCAAAAGACTCAAAACAGCAAACAAACACTCAAAACTGCCTTAAAACCACTTTCTGGGCAGTTTTGAGCACTAAAGAAGAATTTGGACGAAAACAGTTTATAACTTGACTTAACACACTCAAAAACACAAACTAAATTGATTTCTAACTAAATTGACACTTCAAAATAAAGGGGGATTGGGTTTTGACGAATTTGAAAACAAAACAAACAGAGTGTAAACTAAAACAGATTTTGGACGAATTTGGTAAAACTTATGGATGATGGGCTAGCTAAGGGGTTCTTCTCCACACATGTCATACTTGCATACAAAACGATTTCTAATTGCAATTCAATAACCCACGAATTCTCAACACTCCAAGTTAATTAGGTCTGCTTAAATTAACTTTCAGATTTCCCTTATGTCAATGAATTGGATGGAAACTGCACATCACAATCAAATTATTCTTCAAGAGTTCTCTATATGAAAGCGCATACTAGAAATACAATCAAAGATCATTACGTTCGATGGAAATCATAAGTATTGACGAAGCACTTGTAACTATGAAAGCGCATGATACTTATGCCAAGAATTTACTTAACACAATTGAGATCATCAATCTTTACTACTTGTGAATATAAAGTTGTAACGATTAGGTGAAACTTCCTTATATCCTAGCATTAGATTTATGCATGCAAACTAAGTTGGCCACCTCAATCAACACACACAAATCAGTTTAATATGAACAGATAAGTAAATTGAATTCACAACTTATGAAACGCAATTAGAGGTAATCAAATCATATAGCAAGCATAAACATGGTTTCGAATCCCCCCCTAGCCAAAGGGGGTTTAGTTCCTCATACTCACAGAACAAAGAGTATTAAATTTAAACATTGAAATCAAAGGAAAGAAAACACCTAAAACTTCCAGCAATTCAAACTTGAATGGCATGCACAAGGTATTGGGACAGGTTTAGGGGGTTATGAATGGTGTAGAAGGCTGGGTTAATGGCTAGGATGGATGTATGGTGCGGCAGAGAGTGGTGGATGATTTCTGGCGTGAATAATGTATATGGAGGGTGTGTAACCTGCGGCAAAGGGTGGAGAAATATATATATAGGCACCAAAAACCCTAGGTGAATCAGATTAGGACTTCTAGAAAGCCAAATCCATCCAGAAATAGGTTCAAAACAATCAGATTTCTAATGGGAAAGGGCCTAAGGTGCGGCAGGTTTGGATAAGGAGGGATAAGGCTTCTAGAAAGCCTTGCAAGGCAAGGAAAAAGGATTCTAGAAGGGAAGGAGACGCCAGATTTATAGGGTTCTAGAAAGAATGTGTTTTGTGGCAGATTTTGGGGCTTCTAGAGGGATTTGGGGCGCCACTTTTGTAGGGGAATGGATAAGACATCTAGAAATCAGGTTTTAAGTCCCCTAAACTGAAGAAAACAGATTAGGATAAGATTAGGATAAGATAAGGTAAGGATTGGATAAGATAAGATAAGATAAGGTTGTTTTGGATAATGTTTTGGATAATTCTCCTTCTTTTGAGCTGATTCCTTATCTTCTTCATCTTTGACTTCTTCCTTCCTTCTTCTTAGCTGATTTCAAGCCTTTATATCTTCAATTTCGTCCATCAACTTGCCTCCATGCTTGCACTACCCAATCTTGGCCCAAAAATGCTCTAAAATGCTCCAAATTGCTTCTTTTTGCATACTTGCCCTTAGAACCTGAAAATACATCAAACTAGCTTAAAAGACTACTTTAACTAAGGAAAAACAACATAAATGCACAAGAACAAGCTAACTAAGGTGCATAAATATGCGCCTATCAAATTCCCCCACACTTAGCTTTTGCTAGTCCTCGAGCAAAACGAAACAAAGTAAACAAAACGAAACAAAACAAGTATAACACAACCTAAACCTTCCAACAATTGTCTCAGGGATTTCCAATGCGCATGATATGTTAAAAATCATCATTCCCACAGATTTTGGCCATCTTTACGCTTAAGCACATACTTAATCATAGTCACTACTTACTAGTTCACAAATAACCAATTAAAACGATGTTTTGAATGTAGTAACATGCCTTAGAGAATTCCCTCAATTCCTTACAAGATATGCACTCAATTTTCACACACATTTTCTGACTACACACCCTACACTAGGTATATGTGAGAAGATTGATGTAAATATGAAAACGAACACTCACATATGTTTACAACAAAGAAAGCAATTTCTGGAGTTAATAACATGTTTAGATATGATCTCATGAATGGAACGCTACTACTTAGATGCGAGAACCAGTGACACCATATGCTCATACCAATCCCAAACTCCACATATTGAAACACACAACACTCAAGATTAAAGTCAAGGGTTGTAACGGGGCTTGGGGAGTTGGCTAACAACGAAAGGATATGGAAAACAAAGGTTCTTAAAGCAATAGTAAGCAAAATAATGAATATGACACTTAGAAGTCCCTTTAGCATGCAGAAATCAACCTTTAAACACAAAGGGAAGTTTCAAGCAACAATTAGGGCCGGATTCAATGTTTTGGACCCTTCCTTCAACAAACAACACTTGAGAACTCTTTTTCACATCTTTTCAACTCCTTTTTCATTCTTTTCACAACTTTTTCTTTTTTTCTTTCTATTTTCCACGAATTTTTTTCTTCTTCTTTGTTTTTTTTTCTTTTCTTTGCCGTGCCTCATTCAAGACTTTGGCACACCCACAACAAAACTCACTTCCCCCACACTTGTTTTCTGCCAAACAATGATCAAAAGGAATTCATATTGAGTCATGCATTACTATGCTTCAAGAACAAAGGTATGGATAGTGATCCTAATCTAGGCTAGGTGAGGATAATATGGGTTAACAAAGAAAATAGGCTAAATATGGCTCAAAGGGGTTGAAACCTACAAATACATATGAACATGGGGTACGGCTATTTGGCTCTTGGTTTACTAAACACTTCATCTTGATTATGTGTTATGCTAATCAATTTCATGCTTTGAATGAAACGGGTATGAGTTCTAGTATTTGGAACTAAATAATGAAACGCCTTCTAAGTAGCAACCAAGCAAAGAATAATGAGATCATGCAACGACTTTAGAAAACAACAAATGCACAGATTTTTAACCCTCCAAAGAACGTTTAGGCTCAAGTCTCACAAGGTTGTAGCGTTAGTTTGAGTTCCTTCCTTCAAGCATGTTACAAAAACTGATTTTTCTTTTATGATTGCATGTGAATTCATAAGTTATAACCACAACCAAGCATAAACCAAAGAATAAATCAAACTTTCATCCATGTTTACAACTCTCTTTAACAGTCATGCAATTAAAAACCAAATCCTCATCATTGTGTTGGAAGGTACCCTAAGACACAAACAAACACACAAAAACAACTCTTTTTTGGGTTTTTTTAAAACCATTTTTCAAATTTTTATGGGATTTCCGGATTTTTGAGTCAAAACACACTAAAACACACCAAAACAGCTTAAAAACAGCAAGGAACAACATTAGAAGTTATGGGTGATAAAACCCTACGAATTTGCATCAAAACATGTTGGTTACCCCCCCACACTTAAATCAAACATTGTCCTCAATGTTTCAAGCATAAACTAACACAAATAAACAACAAGCAAACAAAACAGCAACGAAACAATAAACAAGGCAGAAACGAAACAACAACAAAGAGAAGGGTTTAGGAACTCAAATCTGGAATTGGAGTGCTCCCTAGGTCTTTCTTTGTTGAATGCATGGGTTGCCTCCCAAGTAGCGCTTGCTTTAACGTCGTACAGCCGGACGAAACGCAATCACTCCAGATTGGAGCCCACGGCATCCAAGGAGATGTCATCCACGGTTTGCTCCACAAAGTTCTCATAATATGGCTTCAAGCGGTGCCCATTCAGCTTGAATTCTTGTCCAGTTTTCAAGCTTTTGATTTGCACTGCACCATGAACAAAAACATTAGTAACAACAAACGGGCCAACCCACTTGGAACGTAACTTACCGGGAAACAACCGAAGACGGGAATTGAATAGCAACACTTTCTGCCCAACTGAGAATGATTTGCCACGAATCATCTTGTCATGAAAAGCCTTGGTCTTCTCCTTGTAGATTCGGGCGTTCTCATATGCTTCGTTCCTTATCTCCTCAAGTTCATTCAATTGAAGCTTCCTATGCATTCCAGCCGCATCTAACTCCAAGTTGAATGTTTTCACGGCCCAATGTGCTTTGTGCTCTAACTCCACAGGTAGGTGACATGGTTTGCCATATATTAGCCGAAATGGGGACATGCCAAGGGGTGTTTTGTAAGCCGTGCGATAGGCCCACAATGCATCGTTCAAGCGCAAGCTCCAATCCTTCCTTGTAGGCCCTACGGTTTTTTCTATGATCTGTTTGATCTCCCGGTTAGAAACCTCGGCTTGGCCATTCGTTTGAGGATGGTAAGGTGTAGACACCTTATGATTGACATTGTACTTCCTCAACAACGCCTCAATTGTTCGATTGCAAAAGTGCGACCCTCCATCACTAATGATCACCCGTGGCATACCAAACCTTGCAAAAATGTTAGTTCTAATAAAATCTGCAACCACTTTTGAATCATTAGTCCGGGTGGCCTTTGCTTCCACCCATTTTGAGACATAATCCACGGCAAGTAATATGTAAAGAAAACCATGCGATGAAGGAAATGGGCCCATGAAATCAATGCCCCAAACATCAAAAATTTCAACAGGGAGAATGATGTTTTGCGGCATTTGGTCCTTAGCACCTATGTTACCCATTCTTTGGCAACGATCACAAGACATACAAAAGGTTCTAGCATCTTTGAATAAAGTCGGCCAATAAAATCCACATTCTAAAACCTTAAGGGCAATGCGTTGTGTCCCAAAGTGTCCCCCACATGCATATGTATGACAAAAACTCAGAATTGAATGAAATTCAGAATCGTGCACACATCGACGTACAATTTGATCAGGGCAATATTTCCACAAATATGGATCATCCCACACATAAAACCGTGCATCATGTCTAAGTTTATCACGTTGGTGCCTAGTGAAATTGCTTGGAATACGTTTTGACACCAAAAAGTTCACCAAATCGGCGTACCAAGGCTCACTAACCTTTATGGACAGCAATTGTTCATCAGGGAATGTCTCCAAAATAGGTAGAGACTCCTCGTTATGCACCATTCGGCTGAGGTGGTCAGCCACCACGTTTTCACTTCCCTTCCTGTCACGAATCTCAATGTCGAACTCTTGAAGTAGCAATATCCAACGAATTAGCCGTGGCTTGGCCTCCTTTTTGGTGAGCAAGTACTTCAATGCTGCATGGTCAGTGAACACAATTACTTTAGTACCGATTAGATATGATCTAAACTTATCTAAAGCAAAAACAACGGCAAGAAGTTCTTTTTCCGTAGTGGAATAGTTCAATTGGGCATCATTCAATGTTCGTGAGGCATAGTAGATGACGTGCGGCCTCTTGTCCTTTCTTTGTCCCAAAACAGCCCCTAAAGCATAATCGGACGCATCACACATAAGCTCGAAAGGTAGGCTCCAATCTGGTGGAACAATAATGGGTGCCGTGGTCAACAACTCCTTGAGTTGGTTGAATGATGCCGTGCACTCCTTGGTGAATTCAAACGCCACTTCTTTTTGTAGGAGACGGCAAAGAGGTTGTGCAACCTTTGAGAAATCTTTGATAAACCTACGATAGAAACCTGCATGGCCAAGAAAAGAACGAACCTCTCTAACCGAAGTCGGAGAGGGTAAGTGACGTACAAGATCTATTTTTGACTTATCAACCTCAATGCCATTTTCAGAGATGATATGACCTAGAACTATGCCTTGCTTAACCATGAAATGACATTTTTCCCAATTGAGAACAAGGTTAGTTTCAACGCAACGTTTTAGAATCAAACTAAGATTATGCAAGCAACCATCAAAAGAGTCACCAAAAACGCTAAAATCATCCATGAAAACTTCAATTATTTTCTCAACATAATCAGAAAATATGCTCATCATGCATCTTTGAAATGTGGCAGGTGCATTACATAAACCAAAAGGCATGCGACGATATGCAAAAGTACCAAAGGGGCATGTGAAAGTAGTTTTTTCTTGATCCTCGGGTGCTATGACGATTTGATTATAACCAGAGTAACCATCAAGAAAACAATAGAAAGCATAACCCGCTAACCTCTCAAGCATTTGGTCAATAAATGGCAGTGGGAAATGATCCTTCCTTGTGGTGGCGTTTAGCTTCCTATAGTCGATGCACACCCTCCAACCGGTTTGAATGCGTGTAGGAACAAGTTCATTCTCGGCATTGGCTACCACTGTCACACCAGATTTCTTTGGCACACATTGAACGGGTGAAACCCACCTACTATCCGAGATTGGATAGATCACTCCACAATCCAAAAGCTTGATTATCTCCTTCTTCACAACTTCCATCATCGGAGGGTTGAGACGGCGTTGAGCCTCTCGAGATGTTTTGGACCCCTCCTCTAGAAGTATGCGATGCATGCACGTGGTAGGGCTAATTCCCTTTATGTCGGCCAAAGTCCATCCAATTGCTGTTTTGTACTCTTTTAGCACCCTCACCAATTTGTTTTCCTCTTGTGCCGTGAGTGAGGATGAGATGATGACGGGCAACGTCTCATCTTCTCCCAAGAAAACGTACTTCAAGTGACTTGGCAAAGGCTTAAGTTCAAGTGTAGGTGGCTGCACAACTGAGGGGAGCATCTTATTAGCCGAAACTGAACTTAAAATTGGGTCCAAAAACTTACCAGATTGTGATGGCAGTGACTCAAGGGCAGCCACCATCTCAATGACATCCTCACTAGGGGGCACGGCAAAGGATGCTTCATGCATGCCGTGGGTTGCTTTTGTGGCTGTTTCAATGTTGGGCATGTCCCTTCCTTGTGCAATGGCCAATTCAAGTGCATCGTCCTTTAAATTGTCCAAATGGTCCTGTGCCAAAGAGTCAATTATATCAATAGCAAAACATGAATGATTCTCACTAGGGTACTTCATAGAATCAGAAAGATTGAAATTAATAACTTCCCCATCAAATTCCATCGTCAAAGTGCCATTAAACACATCAATCTTCGTACGAGCAGTTTTCATGAATGGCCTTCCAAGGAGGATGGGCAATGACGGGGAATGGTCCGATTCATCCATTTCAAGCACGTAGAAATCCGCCGGGAATATCAAGTGATTAACCTGCACCAAAACATCCTCCAAAACTCCCTTTGGATAGGCATTAGATCTATCGGCCAATTGTATGATAACACCATCGTTTTTCAACGCTCCTAGGTTCATAGATGCATAAATTGAATATGGCATGACATTTATAGATGCACCTAAGTCTAACATGGCAGATTCAAACCTAGAATTACCAATGACACACGGAATTGTAAAACTACCCGGATCTTTGCATTTAGGGGGCAGTTTGCGTTGCAAGATGGCTGAGACATTTTCACCCACTTTTACAACCTCCTTGGTCGAAATCCTCCTCCTATTAGTGCAAAGTTCCTTCAAGAACTTGGCGTACCTGGGGACTTGCTTAATTGCATCCAAAAGGGGAATATTGACTTGAACTTTCCTAAACGTCTCAAGAATGTCCTTTTCTGCTTCTTCTTTCTTTGTTTGCTTGAACCTATTTGGAAAAGGCACATTTGACGGAAAAACATTAGTAGGAACTGAATTTGACACGTTTTTACCTCTATTGGACAAATTGGATGGTTTAGGATCACTTAGGGCTTGCGGCAAAGGTGTTTCCACCTTTCCCGTGAGTGGGCTTTGCTCCTTCTCTTCGATTCTCAACTCGTCCTCCTCATTGGAACATGATTTGGATGGTTTAGGGTCAGATCCTACTTGCTTCCCACTTCGCAGACTCATGGCTTTTGCAGATTCGAATCCACCTTTTGGATTGACAACGGTTGAACTTGGCAACTTGCCTTGCTCTCGAAATTGCCCCATGAATTCGGTAATCTGTCCTACCTGCTTCTCCAACTCGTCCACCTTCTTGTCCCTAGTTTGCATACCCTGCGCCATAGAAGTTAGCAATTGAAAAATCTGATCATTATCAATTGAAGAACCTGATTTGTTTTGGGCAGGTTGTGCTTGGGCTTGAGTTGGTGCCAACGGCTTCTGATAGAAACCCGGGGGTTGTTGCCTAAATCCGCTTTGTTGTTGGCCTTGTTGGGGTTCTCGCCATTTGAAATTTGGATGATCACGCCACCCAGGGTTGTAGGTATTGGAAAAAGGATCACCACGTGGTTGGTATTGATTGCCAAAACCCACGGCATTGAGTGTCTCCCACCCTCCATTCTCTATCAATTGTGGGCACTTATCTGTGGGATGTCCTTGCATGGAGCACACGCCACAAGAAGCTACATTTTGTACTTTTGGACCTTCCACCACCTGAGAAAGCAAAGTAGTAAGGTTAGCCATTTGATTTTGAAGTTCGGTTATGGCACTTACCTCATTGACTTGGTGTTGCCGTGGGATGCTCCTTTGCCCAACACCTTCGTATTGTTGAGCGTTCAATGCTCGATTGGCTATCAATGTCTTGGCTGCCGTGGGGGTCTTATCCACCAAGGCTCTTCCCGCTGAGGCATCTAGCATTTGACGTTCGATTGGTAGAAGTCCCTCGTAGAAATATTGTAGGAGAAGTTCCTCCTTCATCTGATGCTGTGGACATGAAGCAACAAGAGATTTAAAACGTTCATAATAAGTAGGAAAAGATTCACCTGCTTCTTGTTGAATTCCACTTATCCTTTTTCGTAGGAGGATGACTCGAGAAGTTGGGAAAAACTTCTCCAAGAAAGCCCGTTTCATGCTCTCCCATGATGTGACAGTTCCGGGGGCCAATTCATACAACCAATCCTTCGCCTTTTCCAAGAGAGAAAAGGGGAAGGCCTTCATCATCAGAATACTTCCATCTACGTTGATTGGTGTCATGCTTGAGCACACCACCTCGAATTCCTTCAAATGCTTGTTTGGGTCTTCCATGGACAGCCCATGGTACTTAGGAATGTGATGCAACAAGCTTGACTTCAATTCAAACTCATCAGTTTTGCCTTGAGCCGCCCTAGGGTATTGAATGCATAAGGGCACGGCATTGTCAAGTCCTGAGGCTGAAAGCTCTTTGATTGTACGATTATCCACAGCCATGTCGTCCACTTCCTCTTCAAATTCAGATTCGGCCTCTGAACTTGCACTTGATTCACTGGGTTCTGGATTCTTCCTCTTTCGTCTTAACTCTCGCTCGAAATCTGCGTCAAAGTCCAGAATATGTTCACGAACTGGGTGAGAACTCCGAGTCATACACTAGTACCTAAACAAGAAACAAAAACAAGGTCAGAATCTGATCTAATTGAACCAAACGAAAATAACAATCCAAGGGATTAGCACAGTTGCTAATCCCCGGCAACGGCGCCAAAAATTTGATGCGAAATATATAAGCACACAAATTAAACCCTCTTTTTATCAATTGTAGCAAAGTATGTAAGCAGGGATCGTTCTAGGCCGGGGATTAGGAGGGCTTGCTAAATCACTTGAAAACTGACTCAAAAACTTAAAACAAAGTTAAAATACTAAATTAGACTCAAAGAATGCAAAACTATACTCTAAAACACTAAAACAAACCAAAAGACTCAAAACAGCAAACAAACACTCAAAACTGCCTTAAAACCACTTTCTGGGCAGTTTTGAGCACTAAAGAAGAATTTGGACGAAAACAGTTTATAACTTGACTTAACACACTCAAAAACACAAACTAAATTGATTTCTAACTAAATTGACACTTCAAAATAAAGGGGGATTGGGTTTTGACGAATTTGAAAACAAAACAAACAGAGTGTAAACTAAAACAGATTTTGGACGAATTTGGTAAAACTTATGGATGATGGGCTAGCTAAGGGGTTCTTCTCCACACATGTCATACTTGCATACAAAACGATTTCTAATTGCAATTCAATAACCCACGAATTCTCAACACTCCAAGTTAATTAGGTCTGCTTAAATTAACTTTCAGATTTCCCTTATGTCAATGAATTGGATGGAAACTGCACATCACAATCAAATTATTCTTCAAGAGTTCTCTATATGAAAGCGCATACTAGAAATACAATCAAAGATCATTACGTTCGATGGAAATCATAAGTATTGACGAAGCACTTGTAACTATGAAAGCGCATGATACTTATGCCAAGAATTTACTTAACACAATTGAGATCATCAATCTTTACTACTTGTGAATATAAAGTTGTAACGATTAGGTGAAACTTCCTTATATCCTAGCATTAGATTTATGCATGCAAACTAAGTTGGCCACCTCAATCAACACACACAAATCAGTTTAATATGAACAGATAAGTAAATTGAATTCACAACTTATGAAACGCAATTAGAGGTAATCAAATCATATAGCAAGCATAAACATGGTTTCGAATCCCCCCCTAGCCAAAGGGGGTTTAGTTCCTCATACTCACAGAACAAAGAGTATTAAATTTAAACATTGAAATCAAAGGAAAGAAAACACCTAAAACTTCCAGCAATTCAAACTTGAATGGCATGCACAAGGTATTGGGACAGGTTTAGGGGGTTATGAATGGTGTAGAAGGCTGGGTTAATGGCTAGGATGGATGTATGGTGCGGCAGAGAGTGGTGGATGATTTCTGGCGTGAATAATGTATATGGAGGGTGTGTAACCTGCGGCAAAGGGTGGAGAAATATATATATAGGCACCAAAAACCCTAGGTGAATCAGATTAGGACTTCTAGAAAGCCAAATCCATCCAGAAATAGGTTCAAAACAATCAGATTTCTAATGGGAAAGGGCCTAAGGTGCGGCAGGTTTGGATAAGGAGGGATAAGGCTTCTAGAAAGCCTTGCAAGGCAAGGAAAAAGGATTCTAGAAGGGAAGGAGACGCCAGATTTATAGGGTTCTAGAAAGAATGTGTTTTGTGGCAGATTTTGGGGCTTCTAGAGGGATTTGGGGCGCCACTTTTGTAGGGGAATGGATAAGACATCTAGAAATCAGGTTTTAAGTCCCCTAAACTGAAGAAAACAGATTAGGATAAGATTAGGATAAGATAAGGTAAGGATTGGATAAGATAAGATAAGATAAGGTTGTTTTGGATAATGTTTTGGATAATTCTCCTTCTTTTGAGCTGATTCCTTATCTTCTTCATCTTTGACTTCTTCCTTCCTTCTTCTTAGCTGATTTCAAGCCTTTATATCTTCAATTTCGTCCATCAACTTGCCTCCATGCTTGCACTACCCAATCTTGGCCCAAAAATGCTCTAAAATGCTCCAAATTGCTTCTTTTTGCATACTTGCCCTTAGAACCTGAAAATACATCAAACTAGCTTAAAAGACTACTTTAACTAAGGAAAAACAACATAAATGCACAAGAACAAGCTAACTAAGGTGCATAAATATGCGCCTATCAAAACAGGCATCCTAATGTATATCATACTAAAATTGCATGAATTTAGGAGTTGTATAGGTCTATAAAAACAAAATCACAAACAAATTATGTTGCAGAAGTTTACAAAAATTCCAGCTGAATGGTATCACCTTTAAAATTTTACCATAAATTTATTGTCAAAAAGAGGTGAAAAAATGACAGTGTATACAATCCATTCTATATTACAACATTCCGAATTTTATAAAATTTACAGCTTGTAAGGTCTGTCAAAATAGGAAACAAAATAGGATATGTTGCAAGCTAAGGTTAACGATATGCATGGTTTTCTTTCACTTGAGTTTCTTACACCTTCCACATATTAAGTTGTATGTCATCTTATTGAGTTCTCTCTCCGAAATATATTGACAGAAAATACTTATGCTCAGTAAAGATAGATTAAATCTAAATTGAATCACTCAACAGTTATGAATCTAAATTGAAATACTTATGAGTATCAGTGACTTGTCAATCAATCACTTGATTCTCGACTAACTTATTATTAGGTTAATTGATATTCGAGTGATCTTAAGCCATCTCCAATCGATCAGGCCAGAGGGCTGAAAATAGCCCAAAATGACACGAAAACTATCTCTAACCGAGGGCTAGGCCAAAGGGCTCGTGGGCCCCACCAGACCAAAAAAGAGGAAACAGGCCAACCGGCCGGCCTAAAGGAGCCAACCAGCTAGCCCTGGGCCGGCCCAAATATTTGAAACCAACGGCTACCTGCTGACGCCAGGTGACCATTGGATTTGAATTTTTTTTTTCGGCCAATTTTTTTTTTAAATTTTAAAAAATTCCCATTTTTTTTCTTATAAATACCTAAGCCATTCCTACACCATTTCTCACATAATTTTCACCATTCCATACTATCTTACTTCATTCTATTTCAATTCTTCACATTCTATTTTCTTACCTCTTCCAATAATCTTTCCTTCAATTTTTTCAATAATTTTCAAATGGCCACATCTGCAATGAAAGGTAGGGCTTGGACCCGAAAAGAAGATGAAGCTCTTTGCAGGGCTTATAGATGGGTCTTAGAAGATAGTGTGAGGGGGAGTTCTCAACCAAGGGAAGGTGTTTGGACTCGTACGTCCAAAAAATACTATGAGTTCTACGAAGGCACCACTCCACCGAATACCTGAAACCACGAGAGTTGTTCTTCAAGATGGAAGAAACATCTTCATCCAAGTTTGAATAAATGGCATCAAGCACTGTTAAAGGCCGCAAGTAGACATGAAAGCGGCTCCAATTACTACGACGAAGTAAGTGTGTTCACAATTTATTTTAAATATTTAATTATATTACATTTAATTTCATAAATTAATTTTCTTTAATTTTTGTAATTATATTTTCTAGGTACTTCAAGCGGAGGAATTGTATATGGAGGACAACTCGAAACCTTTTAATCATCACGGTTGTTGGGAAATTTGTAAAGGGTGGGTGTTATTTGAAGATCCACCTCAACATAGAGTAGCTCCTACGCGGGTGTTCAGGAATGCATCCTCAACTGCAGATGGGGATGAAGATAGATCTCCTACCATTCAAGAAACAAGGGTAGAAAATTTGTCTCCAGGTGAAGGTTCCATACCTAGGGCTATGGGACGAAACAAGGCCCAAAAATTGAAGGAAAAGGGCAAGGCGAATGATGATTACGCCTTTCAACAGGAAATGGCAGCCTTTTTGCGACTAACAGCGGAGGAAAATGCCACTATTGCGGAAGAAATGAACCGTAGGCATGAAGAACGGGCCAAACAAATACAAGAAGATATGGATGATAGAAATATGCAAAGGAACACTTCGGATTACACTCCAATGAGTAAGGCCTATTTTGATAGGAAAAAGAGGGACATTATGGCCCGACGGGAGTTGTTTACCTGCAACTTTAATCCTACAATGGCGGCTGATGATGATTATAGACTTTAAATTTAAGTTGTTGTAGTTTTTAAATTTAAGTTATAGTTTTCAAATTTAAGTTGTTTTTAAATTTAAGTTGTTGTAGTTTTTATATTAAAATAATAAATTATGTTTGGCCCCCTCGGTTGGAGATGATTTTTTGTCACAGGGCTATGTTTGGCCTATGGCCTTCTGGCCCTTTGGAAATATGGCCTGACACTGTTCATTAAATTATTAATTTCTTGGAGGGCTATAGGGCTAAAACAAGCCCTTTGACCCTCCTTTGGTTGAAGATGGCCTTACAGCCCCAATATAGCTAGAATAGTAAATTTTTCACTCTGATTGACTAATTACATAATCCTTAGTAAGACTTATTATGGTGGGATGTAAATTATGTAATTGTGATTATGAGTATCTCTCATAATAATAGATTTATTGTAATTCGGTTTATTTAATCTGTGATCCTAATATCTTGATGTTCTTGTGATTTCAGAATATATCTTACAATATAATCCTTCTTATGAAATAAAATGAAATTATTGAGAAATTCTTACAAACCTTAGCATATTTAGCTCAATATATAGTTGAGGATGGTCTTAGCATTCGACTCAATTGCGCCTTATATGAACAAAAATCTAGGTCAAGCACTTGATGTATCTCCCGATTTACATGTGAATCTCGCATCATAAAACAACTATACTTTGAATTTTTTTTTTGTTTTACTATTATTGGGGGGAGGGAGCAGAGTTCGAAACTATTACAATAATTTAAGAGACTGGGAGTTTTAAACCCGGGAGATATGAGTGGAAATCTAATATCTTATCCACTATGATATTGGACCAATACAACTATTGTCACATCCCGGCCCGGGCTCCACCACTTCCCGGGCATGCCTCCATCGTAGCACGATATTGTCTGCTTTGGGCCCCGACCATGCCCACACGGTGTCAGTCAGCACAGCTCGATTCGGATTCCTAGTGGACATCTCGGGTAGGGGTGTGTCAACTATACTTTGAACCTATTACCTATAGATGCAACTGTGAGATATAGAATTTTTTTGTAGTACCACATTGATATATAAATCCAATATATCATGGGATTGTGGCCTTATGTAGGTTTTTTGTTGTACCAAGTCAAACAACAGGGCTTGATTCTTCCCATTTGTCATATAAATGAAGAGTGCAAGTTTGTTCCACTAAACAGTGTCATGTATCATGTATGGGAGAAGATACCACATATTATTACCTTATTCACCAAGTCCACTAAAAAATGAGGAAGCCATCCTTACAAACCCTGATGTTTGTTTGTTGCTTTGATCCTGTGGTGAAAACAAAAGAGCCAAGGCTTTCCAGATGCATGAATTCACACATTTGATTTGTACATCCAATTTTACAAGGAGTTTGCAGCTCATGTGGTGGTTAAGGTTTTAAGTTCGGTTTCTGACCTCACACATTATTTCAGTTATGAAATAAAAACATAAAATAATCCAAAATTTCAACTTTTAATCATACTGAAGAAAAGAATTTAAAAATAAGGGTTTTTAGATCCAGGTCCAAAAACATACATGGTTTTTAGGAGTGAGTTCAGTTATCTAATTACATGTTTTTATTTCTTTTATACTCATTTTATATATTTAAAAAAAATTAAAATCAATTAAAATCTTCTAATATTATGCATTTTCCAACTCCAAAAAATATAATTAATATCTTACAACAAAAAAACTAATATACTAATGATAGGAGCATATTTATGCGACTTAGTTAGCATGTTTTCTTGCATTTTCTTAGTTAGTTTCTACTTATTATAGTGTTTTAAGCTATTTTCATGTGTTTGTAGGTTCTAAGTGTCAAAATGGCAAAAAGAAGCAATTTGGAGCATTCTAGAGCATTTTGGGGCCAAGATTGGGTAGTGCAAGCATGGAGGCAAGTTGATGGACGAATTTGAAGATAAAAAGGTTTGAAATCAGGTCAAAAGATGGAGGAAAGAAGTCAAAGATAAAGAAGATAAGGAATTGGCAAGAAACAAGGAATATGATCCGAAACATTATCCAAACATGTTCCTAAAAACATGTTACATGTTTTATGCCTTGTTCTTCTGGAAATCAGCCACAAAACACTCTTTCTAGAAGTTCTATCCCTTGTCCTACAAAAGTGGCGCCCCAAACCCTTCTAGAAGTCCCAAAATCTATCACAAAACACATTCTTTCTAGAACCCCAAAAATTTGGCGCCTCCTTCCTTTCTAGAAGGCCTTTGCCTTGCCTTGCACTCAATTCCCTTCCCTCCAAGCCTTGCCGTCCACTTCCCTATCCTTTTCCTTCTTGGATTCTGAATTAATTAGCCTATTTCCTTGTGGATTTGGTTTGTGCAAAGCCTTTTCAGAAATTAATTGGGCCAAAACCTTTTTCCTAATGGATTTAAGTCTTGTGCCGTACCCTAGGCCTTTATTCCTTAATTTCTGCTAAGTCCAAATCCTAATCTGATTTCCCTAGGGTTTGGAGATGCATATATATATATATATATATATACACACATATTTTAGGGTTGTGCTGCAGACACCACCCATCCACACCAATTCTACACATCTTAGCCATTCCAAACACCATCCACAAACCCTACAGCCACTTGTGCCACAGCCTTGCAAGGAGGAAGGAGGGGAGGAGCAGCCTTGGAGCGTTTTGCACCCAATTTGGAGTGCTGGGCTTTCTTAGGTGTTTTCTACCTTATGTTTTCGATGTTTAAATTAGTTTTCCTTTGTCTTGTTGTAATCATGAGAGGCTAAACTCATTTTTAGCTAGAGGCTACTTTGAAACCATGATTTTGTGTGTGATATCACTTGATAAATTCCAGTTACAGATTCTTGAAGTATGAATGCAATTGGCTTAACTGTTTGAATTAGAACTTATTTCTGTTTGTTGGTTGAGGGTCGACACTTAATTGGCATGCATAAATTTGATTCTAGGATATAAGTGAGTTTCACATAATCGTTACAAACTTATGTTCACAAGTAGTAAAGGTTGCTGGAACAATCGTGTTAAGTTCAATTCTTGGTGTGAGTAACATGATGTCATAGTTATGAATGCCTCGTCAATGCTTATGATTCTCATTGAGCATAATGATCTCTGATTGTGTCTATATTATAATGTCATGTAGGGAAATTGATGAGAATAATTTGGTTGTAGATGAGTTGTTCGTCCAATTCATTGAAATTACGAGAATCTGAGGGTTAATTAGTGATTGACACGGTTAATCTGGGGCATTGTCATTCGTAATTCAATGAAAACGTAACTGGAAGTCAAGTTATATGCATATAAATCATGTGTGGATAAGGAAACCTCTAGCTAGTTCACCATCCATCCTAAAAACCCAATTTGTCCAAATCTGCCTAGTTTAAAGTCTTTGTTTGTTGTAGCTTAGTTTCACTCTAAAACCAATCCCCCTTCACTTGTTTGAGTCAAATTAGTTAGGATCTATCTTAGTTTGTGTCTTTGTGTGTTTTGAGTTAAGTTTAATTCAATTTTCGTCCAAAGTTGTGTCTAGTGTCTAGAATCTGTCCAATTAGTGTTTTTAAGCAGTTTTGAGTGTTTTGAACCTGTTTTGAGTCTTACTACTCTATTTAGAGTCTTTTGAGTATTGTTTTGCTTATTTGAGTTAGTTTGTGTTAGATTAGCAAGCCCTCCTAATCCCCGGTCCAGAACGATCCCTACTTGCGTTTATACTACAATTGTTAACAAGAGGGTTTAATTTGTGTGCTTAACTTTAATCACATCAAATTTTTGGCGCTGTTGCTGGGGATTAGCAAGCTAATCCCCCGTTGTTTATTTTTGTTTATTTTCGTGTGTGTTAATTTAAATTCTGATTGTAGTTTGTTTTCTTTGTTTTCAGGTACTAGTTTATGACTCGTGGTTCTCAAGCGGTTCGTGAGCATATCTTGGATTTTGACGACGATTTTGAACGAACCTTGAGAAGGAAAAGAAAAAACCCAGAACCTCACCCACCTTGTTCAAGTTCTTAAGCCGAGGTTGAGGAGCAAGAAAAGGCCGAATCTGAGGAGATAGAGGAGGCTGAGGTTGAAGAGGTTATGGCTGCAGATAATCGAACCATTAAGAAGCTTTCGGCCTCGGGATTGGATAATGCAGTACCTCTATGTATCCAATATCCTAGGGCAGCTCCAGATAAGACCGATGAGTTCGAATTGAAGTCTAGCTTGTTGCATCACATTCCCAAATACCATGGGCTGTCCATGGAGGATCCAAACAAGCATTTGAAGGAATTTGAAGTGGTTTGCTCAAGTATGACACCCATTAATGTCGATGGGAATATTTTGAAGATGAAAGCCTTTCCACTCTCATTGTTAGAAAAGGCTAAAGATTGGTTGTACGAACATATCTTGGGAAAGTATGAAACGAGCATTCTTAGAGAAGTTTTTCCCAACTTCAAGAGTCATTCTCTTGAGGAAACGGATTAGTGGTATTCAGCAAAATCAAGGAGAGTCTTTCCCCGCATATTATGAGCGTTTTAAGGGCCTGGTTGCATCATGCCCTTAACACCAAATGAAGGAGGAGCTGCTCATTCAATACTTCTACGAAAGACTACTCCCCATTGAACGCCAAATGCTAGATGCATCAGCGGGTGGTGCATTGGTTGACAAGAAGCCAGTGGCTGCTAAGACATTAATTGCGAACCGAGCCCTCAATGCACAACAATATGAAGGTGTTGGACAAATAGAGGCCCCACGGCAGCAACATGTCAATGAGGTAAGTGCAATTTCTGAAATTCAATCACAATTAGCTAATCTTACTATCCTTGTGTCTCAGGTTGTCGAAGGACCAAAATCACAACCACCACCAATCTGTGGCGTGTGTACCATACAAAGGCATGCCTCTGAAAGTTGCCCTCAATTGATTGAGAATGGAGGATGGGAGAGTGCCAACGTTGTTGGGTTCCAAGGCCAAAATCAGCCCCGATACGATCCATATGCAAATACCTACAATCCGGGTTGGAAAGATCATCCAAATATGCGTTGGAGGGAACCCTAACAACATCAACAACAAGGTGGATTTCGGCCACCAACCCCTGGGACGTTTCCAAAGCCATATGCACCCATGCAATCCCAAACACAATCTGCCCAAAATAACTTAGGTTTCTCTCTTGATAATGATCAAGTTATTCAATTACTAACTACTTTGGCACAGGGGCAGCAAAATCAAACCAAAGAGATGCAAAACTATGCCAAAGAGGTGCAAAATCAAGCCCGAGAGGTGACTGAATTGAAGAAACAAATGGGACAAATGGCTGAGTTTATGGGGCAGTTTCGAGAGCATGGCAAACTTCCTAGTTCTACCACTGTGAATCCGAAGGGGGGATTCGAATCTGTCAAGGCCATGACCTTAAGAAGTGGCAAAGAGGTTGGGACCGATCCACCAACGTCCAAATCTGCCCAAAAAGAGGAAGACATGTTGCTGCAAGAGGAGGTAGAACAAGAGGAAGGCACGGTGAAGAGTGCTCTAACCTTGCCCCAGCCTTCCAATGCACCTAAACCTCCTAAATCGTCCAACAATGGTAAGTTGGGGTCAAATTCGATAAATTCTAACCTTGTTCCACCCAATGCACCATTTCCTCGCAGATTTATACAATCAAGGAAGGAGGAAACCGAAAAGGACATTCTGGACACATTTCGAAAGGTGCAAGTCAATATCCTACTCCTTGATGCAATCAAGCAAGTTCCCAAATATGCCAAATTCTTGAAGGAGTTGTGCACAACAAAGAGGAGATTTTCGACCAAGGAGGTGGTACGGGTAAGTGAAAATGTTTCAGCGGTGTTGCAACGTAAATTGCCTCCCAAATGCAAGGACCCAGGTAGCTTTACTATCCGGTGTGTTATTGGTAATACTAGGTTCGAACATGCCATGTTAGATCTAGGTGCATCAATAAATGTCATGCCTTATTCTATTTATGCATTTATGAACTTGGGCGAATTGAAAAATGATGGAGTGATTATTCAATTGGCCGATAGATCTAACACTTATCTAAAGGGAGTTTTGGAGGATGTCTTAGTGTAGGTTAATCATCTCATCTTCCTGGCTGATTTCTACGTGCTAGAGATGGAAGATTCAGCCCATTCCACCCCATTGCCGATTCTACTTGGAAGGCCGTGCATGAAAACAGCTCGCACAAAGATTGATGTGTTCACAGGGATCCTGACAATGGAGTTTGATAGGGATGTTATTGATTTTAAAATTTCTGAAGCTATGAAATATCCTAATGATGATCATTCTTGCTTTGCAATTGATATAATCGATTCAATGGTGCAAGAGCACTTGGAACAATTACATGACGATGCGCTTGAAACGGTTCTTACAAATGGAATTGGATGCAAGAACCAAGGGGCAGAACCAAGCACAACCCACGACACCATTGAAGAACACCATGCCGTGCCCCCTAGTGATGATGTAGCTGAGATGGTGGCTGCCCTAGAATCATTGCCAAAACAATATGGTAAGCCCCAAATCCCAATTTCAGATTCGATTTCGACTAATAAGTTGCTTCCTTCAGTAATACAGCCACCTTCCCTTGAACTTAAACCGTTACTAAGTCACTTGAAGTATATTTTCTTGGGAGGTCATGAGACATTTCTGGTCATCATCTCATCCTCACTCATGGCACAAGAAGAGGATAGATTGGTGCGTGTTTTGAGAGAGTATAAAACAGCCATTGGATGGACCTTGGCCGATATCAAGGGAATTAGCCCCACCACTTGCATGCATCGTATTCTTTTGGAAGAAGGAGCCAAACCGTCTCGAGAAACACAACGCCGACTCAATCCACCTATGATGGAAGTTGTGAAGAAGGAAATAATTAAGCTACTAGATTGTGGAGTGATTTACCCCATTTCTGATAGCCGTTGGGTCTCTCCGGTCCAAGTTGTTCCTAAGAAGTTCGGAGTCACTGTGGTAAAAAACGAAGAGAATGAGCTTGTGCCTACCCGAATCCAAACCGGATGAAGAGTTTGCATTGACTATAGGAAGCTCAATGCCACAACTAGAGAGGATCACTTCCCGTTGCCCTTTATTGATCAAATGCTTGAAAGGTTAGCCGATTTGTTTTCTTGATGGCTATTCAGGTTACAATCAGATTGTTATAGCCCTAGATGACCAAGAAAATACCACCTTCATGTGCCCCTTTGGTACCTTTGCTTATAGACGAATGCCATTTGGTTTGTGCAATGCACTAGCCACGTTCCAAAGGTGTATGATAAGTATTTTCTCTGATTTTGTGGAAAAGATCATTGAGGTATTTATGGATGATTTTAGTGTCTTTGGAGATTCATTTGATGGATGTTTGGATAATCTTACTTTGATTTTAAAACGATGCATCGAAACTAACCTTGTGTTGAATTGGGAAAAGTGTCATTTTATGGTCAAACAAGGTATAGTTTTGGGGCATATCATATATGAAAAAGGAATTGAGGTTGATAAGTCTAAAATAGATCTTGTACGCTACTTACCCTCTCCCACTTCGGGGAGAGAGGTTCGTTCTTTTCTTGGCCACACAGGATTCTATAGGTGATTTATCAAGGACTTCTCCAAAATTGCATAACCCCTATGCCGTCTCCTTCAAAAAGAAGTGTCCTTTGAGTTTAATGCGGAGTGTGAGACGGCCTTTAAACATCTCAAGGAAGTGCTCACTTCGGCCCCCATCATCACTCCACCATATTGGAGCCTCCATTTTGAGCTAATGTGTGATGTATCTGATTATGCAATTGGAGCTGTTTTAGGTCAGAGGAAGAACAAACAGCCCCATGTCATCTATTACGCCTCTCGGACCTTAAACGATGCTCAATTGAACTATTCTACTCCAGAAAAAGAACTTCTTGCCATTGTCTTTGCTTTAGATAAATTTCGTTCATATTTACTTGGCACTAAAGTAATTGTATATTCTAACCATGCAGCTTTGAAGTATCTTTTCACCAAGAAGGAGGCCAAACCAAGGCTGATTTGTTGGATGCTCTTACTCCAAGAGTTCGACATTGAGATTAGGGACAAGAAAGGGAGTGAAAACGTGGTGGCTGACCACCTAAGCCGATTGCTGCACAATGAAGAACCCCTCCCCATTCCAGAAACGTTCCCAGATGAGCAATTGCTGTCCATAGAGGTAAGTGAGCCTTGGTATGCTGATTTGGTCAATTATTTGGTCACAAAACATGTTCCTAGCACCCTAGACAAATATAAACATGATAAACTCCAAAAGGATGCTAGATTTTATGTTTGGGATGATCCATACTTGTGGAAATATTGCCCGGATCAGATTATTCGAAGATGTGTGCATAACTCTAAGTTTAATTCAATTCTTGCTTTCTGTCATACTTATGCGTGTGGGGGTCATTTTGGCACCCAAAGAACATCACTCAAGGTGTTAGAATGTGGTTTTTATTGGCCTACATTGTTTAAAGATGCTCGAACTTTTTGCATAATGTGTGATAGATGTCAAAGAACAGGTAGCATAGGTGCAAGGGACCAAATGCCGCAGACCCCTATCTTCAATGTTGAAATTTTTGATGTTTGGGGTATTGATTTCATGGGTCATTTCCCTTCTTCATATGGTTTCATTTATATCTTGCTTGCGGTTGATTATGTATCGAAATGGGTGGAAGCAAAAGCCACCCGTACTAATGATTCTCGAGTGGTTGCAGATTTCATCAAATCTAACATATTCTCCAGATTCGGGATGCGTATAGTGTTTATAAGTGATGGAGGCTCCCATTTTTGCAATCGAACCATTGAGGCGCTGTTTAAGAAGTATAACGTCAAGCATAAGGTTGCAACGCCTTATCACCCTCAAACAAGTGGCCAAGCTGAGGTTTCGAATAGGAAAATCAAGCAGATTTTGGAGAAGACTGTTGGGCCAACCCGGAAGGATTGGAGTTTGTGTTTAGACGATGCACTATGGGCATATCGTACGGCCTACAAGACACCCCTAGGGATGTCTTCATTTCGGCTAATCTATGGCAAGCCGTGTCACCTACCTGTGGAACTAGAGCACAAGGCACATTGGGCTGTGAAAACATTCAATTTGGACATTGATGTGGCTAGAGTGCATAGAAAGCTCCAATTGAATGAACTTGAGGAAATAAGGAACGACGCATATGAGAATGCCTGAATTTACAAGGAGAAAACAAAGGCGTTTCATGACAAGATGATTCGGGGCAAAACATTTTCAGTTGGGCAGAAAGTGTTGCTTTTTAACTCCCGTTTACGTTTATTCCCTGGTAAGTTACGTTCTAAGTGGATTGGACCTTTTGTTGTTACTAATGTTTTTCCACATGGTGCAGTCCAAGTCCAAAGCTTAAGGAACGGACAAGAATTCAAGGTAAATGGGCACCGTTTGAAGCCATACTACGAGAACATTGTGGGGCAGGTTGTGGAAGAAGTTCCCTTCCATGCCGTGGGTACCAATGGAGCTTAAACCGAGGAATCGTCCGGCTGCAAGACGTTAAAGCAAGCGCTTCTTGGGAGGCAACCCATGCATTCGAATAAAGAAGACCTAGGAACAACCGGCTCAAACCCAGATTTGCGTTCCTAACTCTACTATTTATTGCATTTACTTTGCCATGTGTGTCATGTTAGTTAGTTGTGTTGTTTGCTATTTGCTTTCTGTGAGTTTATGTTTGAAATATTGAGGACAATGTTTGGTTTAAGTGTGAGGGGGGGTAAACAAGTTGTTTTTGCATGATTTTCGTGGGATTTTATCACCTATCACTTCGAATGTTGTTTTTCGCTGTTTTTAAGTGTTTTTAGTGTGTTTTGAAGCATTTTAGTGTGTTTTGAAAAGATAATCCGAAAATTTCATAAAAATTTGAAAAAGTGTTTTGAAAAACCCAAAAAGAGTTGTTTTTGTGTGTTTGTTTGTGTCTTAGGGTACCTTCCAACACAATGATGAGGATTTGGTTTTTAATTGCATGACTATTAAGGAAAGTTATAAACATGGGTGGAAGTTTGAATTGCTCTTTGGTTTATGCTTGATTATGGTTATCATCACCACCGTGACCTAGCAGCCATGGTAAGGCCACCAGGCCACGGCACCACTTCCCCCAAACCTTAGGCAACCAAACCCTAGGCAGAAGGCCTAGGTCAATTTCTAAGCCCTTGGACAGGAGGCCCCGAACTTGGCAGCTGCCACAGCAAGCCCTGGGCAAGAGGCCCGGCCCAATGCAACAACAGGCCTTGTTGCACAGCAGGCCCAAACCCAAGCCCAGAATTCAGTAACTGCTGCCAGCCAAGTAGCTTAGCAGGCCCAAGCCCAAGCCACTCAGCCAGCAGGCCAAGATGTGGCAACCCAACGGCTAGGAGGGCCCACGACCATGCGGATCCAAGGAGTGCCTACTCTGGGCTCAAGCTTTGTACCTGTAATCCATTATACTTCCACCACACATAGAGACACTCATCGTCCAAGCTCTTCCAATCTAAATGGTAAGCACCATCTGCCTAGTAGGTCGCCAATTTGACGAACGCCTTCGCGCAGCAGACCACTTTGGTGAACCAACTCCTCGAGCACATTGAGATGCAGCGCGCCCCAGATGAGGTGTCCTGAAACAAGATAAGGGTGGAAGAACTTGACTCATTCTAGTGACATCCCGGCAAAAAACTGCTCAGCCATCCACGAACCATGCGTTTGGGTAGTGTGCACTCTTATTTGGGCCCTTGGGAAAACATCTTATCCCGCTTAGATGCGTAGAGAAGCATTCATTCCCGACTTGGCTCACGAGTCAGTGTGCATTCGAGGTTGGGTCCACACTCCCACTAGCACTCAGGACCCTCCGGGAGAAGCATCCACACGAGGCTAGGTCCGTAAGGAGATCCTCCTACGAGGCAACAGAGTAGGCAGCCGCATAACACCCAGAGAAGAGCACGTGAACAGTCTAGCTCAAGTTTTACTGGTAGCCCCTGCCCAGAGCGACGACGAGCAGCACAAGGTGAACCTCATGCACCGCAACCGCGGCACAGAAGAGCAAGACAAGCCGATCGGTATGTCAACACTAAGGGCAGCTGAAGGCTCCGCTACCCTACCAGGCGCAAATCCAGAAGAAAGTACAAAGGCTTGTAGCAGAGCAGCTGCGCGGATTCCAGCGTATTGACACTACTGACGATGCCCTCCGTAGAGACGTGGCTAACTTAAGCAGTTTACTATTTACAGACGAGATCGAGCGGACGGAACCACCATAGAAGTTCAACTCGTCACATTTCACCTTGTTTAGGGGAGACGAAGATCCGGACAGACACTCTATGCACTACCGAAGTGCCATGCTGCCTATCGCCTCCCGATGACCTGAAGATTCTTGGCTCAATCCACGAAGGTGTTTGTGGAAACCATTATAGAGGCTGTTCCTTGGCTCAAAAAGCTCTCAACGCTGGCTAGTATTGGCTAACCATAGATCAAGACGCCAAAGAGTATGCATAAAGGTGTGACAGCTGCCAGTGTTTCCAGCCCGTGCCCGCACTACCAGCGAACTCCACCCGCAGACGAGCCTATGGCCATTCAGGCAGTGGGTGATCGACTTGGTATGACTAATGCCGTCTGCTACTAGGGGCAGATGCATGATGATCATAGCAACCAACTACTTCACAAAATAGGTCGAAACCGAACCCATGACCATAACTACCCAGAAGAACATAAAGCGCTTCATATGGAAGAACATCATCTGCCACTTTGGCATCCCACACTCCATCATCATCGACAATGGTCCACAGTTTGTGGGTAAAGATTTGGCGAGGTTCTTTGAAAAATATGGCATCAAGCAGCACATGTCCATGCCCCAATATCCACAGGGCAACGGGTAGGCCGAGGCGTCCAACAAGACCATCATCGACTGCCTCAAGAAGACCCTCTAAGACAAGAAGGGCAAGTGGCCAGATGAACTCCCCAGTGTTCTATAGGCATATCGCACCACCAAAAGACAACCAACCGGTGAAACTCCATTCTCCCTGGTGTATGGTTCTGAGGCAATCATTCCTCCCACCGTCATAGTGCCAAGCATCAGAACTGTACTGCCGAACCTCGAAGGGAACAAAAATAAGATGGCCACCAATTCAGACCCAACAGAGGAAGAGCGTGAGAAGGTTATCACCCGTATTGCGGCCTATTAGCAACATCTCCTCCCTAGCTGCAACAAAAGGGCAAAAATTCGTCAGTTTCAGCCAGGGGACTTAGTCATCAGAAAAGCCTTCATCACCGCCCGACGAGAAGGCTCCAAAAGGATGGTTCCCATTTGGGAAGTTTCGTACAAAATCAGCCGAGTAGGGGAAATGGAAGCTACACCCTTACCACTATGAGCGACAAAGAAATCGACAAGTAGTGTAATGCCTACAACTTGAGAAAGTACTACGTGTGACCCCCTACCATTCCTTGGACCCTGTTCAAGATGAAAAAGTTTGAAGACTCAAGCAGCTCGATAGACAGAGACCTCGCATACCGAGGATTATGAGTTAGTATGACATTATAGCCTACAAGCAAAGTTAATAAAAGCCTCTATTCTTAATGAGGATTGAAAGATTTATTCACAAGTCTAGGCCAAATGCATAAACGAACTGACCACCTCATGCGACAAGCAAAAGACACTCTCTGCTCAGCAGATATGGTGCAAGACACCCGCTGCCCTGCAGACATGGTGTAGGACACCTTATGCCCGACAGACATGGTACAAGACACCTGTTACCCTGTAGACATGGTGTAAAACGCCCGCTGCCTGGCAAACATGGCATGAGAACACCTGCTGCCCTGCAGATATGGTGTAAAGATGCCCTCTGCCCTGTAGACATGGCATAACCACCCCTGTGAGAAGCATAAGACGTCATATGTATGATCAGACATGGCGTATCCAGAATATCCAAACATGGACGGGTAGTACAACTGCTCAGTTTCCCCTGATGTTAGCAACTACCTAAGCCGAAAAACTCCCAGAATTGGCCAAAATAGTCATTCCACGACAATAAACTTAGCCAACTGAAGGATTCAATTTTGCAAGATCCCTACCCATGAAAGATGTCACGTGAACAAGATGGTTCATCCTCGACGTGCAAATCTTAATGGCTTGATTTTAAAATGTTGCAATACTAGTTAAGCGACCTGTGGGATCAAAGCTGCGACTTGGAAGGATATGGCCTCTGAGGAGCGACTTCGCCTACACCTCACACCGAAAAACACCTCTAAGAGCCAGGGATGATGCCTGAAGTGGTCACGCGGGATGTTTGCTTCTGTAAGTAAGACGCTCGGCCGACGACCCTAAGGCTACAAGCCCATAGTAGCCCGTAAGCTGAAACTTATGCCTACTATGACTACGCGAACTCGCTTGCTTACTTACAAGCAGCGCTTCCGCCTGACGGTCTATGGTCTAAGTTTTGCTGGGACAAAGTCAAGTGTCACTGCTATAGTAGCTATGCAGACCTCCTCTGCTTCCTACGAGAAACACGAGTCCGACCGACGACTCTATAAGTAAAAAATCTTGCAACTTGCCCCGGGAGAGCCAAGGCTCAAGAAGCCACTAAAGTCGAGTGTCACGACTATAGCAGCTACACAGACCTTCTCTGCTTTCTACGAGAAACATGAGTTCGACCGACAGCTCTATAAGTAAAAAATCTCGCAAACTGCCCCAGGAGGGCCAAAGCCCAAGAAGCCAATAAAGTATGATTGTCACAACTCATAGCAGCTACGCGGACCTTCTCTGCTTCCTACGAGAAGCATAAGTTCGGTTAACCGCTCTATAAGTTAAAAATCTCGCATGTTTCCTTTTGCAGGTATAGCTCAAGAAGCACCAAAGTCAAAACTGAAGCCTAAAGTGACCACATGAGTCAACTGTTCCATCAAAGTAGCCAACTCAATTGCCCATCCTACGGCAAAGTTTTGCAAGTCGCCTCAAGCAGGCAAGGCTCCCAAAGTCCCGAAGCCGAAATTAGAACCTATGTCACGACGTGGGATCAACTGCTTTGTTAAAGTAGCTCACCCAACCGCCCGTCTTACAGTGAAGTTTCGCAAAAAGCATGGCAAAATAGAAGGATGAAGCAAAAACAAGGAAATATGTTTATTAAATTTCTAGCAAATTGATAAACTGGCTTGGAGGCCAACAAAGTTCAAGTAAAGCAGAACAAAAAAAGGAAAAGAAGAAAACTCCTAAGTCTAAGCAAAAAGACTACTCCTTAGCAGCTTGCGCAACCATTAGTTCCTCGACTGCCATGCCTTCAGCAGCCATGCCATTTTTAGCAGCTAAAGCTTTCATCAGCTTATCCTCAGCTGCCCTTGCCTGGACTGCCTGACCCTCAGCTGCTCCACCAAGGGCAGCCTCAATCGAGAAATCAAGCAGATCAACTGGAGAAATGGAAAAGGTTGCCAAGTTCTTCTCTGAAAACTCATAATCCGATGGCCTACCCTGAAGATGGTCCACATAGCCAAGTTTGTAGAAATCGGCCTGAAAATAAGCAAGTGCCACTTCGTGACCAGCTTTCTTATTATTAAGCTGCACATTCTCCTCAACAAGCCCAATGTGAGCACCCTGCAGCTCATTCAGTTCTTTTTTCAGGTTCTCGCTAGCAGAGCAGATCCATTTCCTTGGACTCAAGCTTACTGGCAACCTCCTTGGGATGGGACACTTCAGCATGCATGAAGATAAGCTCCTCATCCTTAGTAAAACAAGCAGATCGTAGCTCCGAATTGACACGCTCAAGGTCCTCGGCCACTGGAGAAACGCGTCTAATTTCTTTCTCTGCAACTTCCAACATCGCCTGAGTCGCACTAAGCCTAGCATTCAATTGGGCGACCTCTTCTCGAACGATCTCTAACTGCAAAGAAATGGGGGTAGAGACATCAAACCCCTTCAAAACTACGAGTTCAGATTCGAGTTTCTTAATCTTTTCAACAGTCGAGCGAAGTTGAGCCACCAACGCCATCTCGACCTCCTTAGCACACTTGACAGTATCCTAGTCAAATTAAGAATGACCTCCTTGAGTAGGCAGAACGCTTCGCAAAAGAATCTGAGCGGATGATAACTTTCCCAACACTATCAACGAACTTGGCGCATGCATCAACATCCTCAAGCAGGTCAGCTTTCAGCAGCGCACAAACCTCGAGAAACTCTCCAGCCTCAGGTCAGCCCGTACGAGCAGACTTCCCCTTCTCAGTAGACGAGTCAGTCGTGGCAGAATGAGAAGCAGGCCCAGGTGCCACCTTAGCAGCATAATTCACATTCCCGCTCTTTATAGCGGCGAGCCTCTCAGAAGCAGAACCAAACTTAGCTCCCGACGGACGCTGATGTGGTAGAAACTAACACACAAATTAAACCGTATATATTATGCAATTAGTACGAGTAAGTAGAGATCGTTCTATTCTGGGATTAGAAGGGATGCTAATCAACACAAACTAAATTTATAAAACTGAAAACTAAGTTAAACTAACGTCAAAACAATGAGGGGGAGATTTTGGACGAATTTAATTAAAACAAAAGTAAAGGGCAGCAAGTAAATTAAGTTGTGAATGAAATATGGATGAAAGGATAGCTAAAGGATTCTTCTCCACACATGAATCATATGCATACAAATCGATTTCCAGTTATTATTCCTATAAACCATGAATGACAATGCCCCAAATTAATTGTGAACAACACTAATTAACTCTCAGATTTTCCTAAGTTGACTCAGAGACGTAACCAAATTATTCTTCTCAAGTTTCCTAACTATGAAAAGCATGATAGAGATACATCTCAAATATCATTAAGTTCTGTGAAAATCATAAGCATTGACAAAGCATTCGAAACTATGAAAATCATGATACTCCTGCCAAGAATTTACTTAACTCAATCATGACTAGTGACTTTTACTACTTGCAAATATAAGTTCATAACGATTAGGTGAAATTCCCTTATATTCTAGCATCAAATCTCTGTATGTAAACTAAGTATGCATACTTAATAAACATACAAGAATAAGTTTTCTATAAAGCAGATAAGTAAATTGCATTCATGCTTTATGAAACAACAACTGGATGTAATCAATTTATATAAAACATATGATCATCGCTTCAAATTCACCTCTAGCTAAAAGGAAAGTTAGTTACACATGTTCATCATAACTGAAAAGCAATCTAAAATAAACATTGAAACTTAAAACAAAGATAGAAAGAACTCTGAAAATTCCAGCAACTTCAATGGATGAATGGTAGGCGCGACACTCTTCTCTGGATGCAGGATGCGGCATTGTCTTCTCTCCCCCAATTCTGAGGCATGAATATCATATATATAGGGTAAGGGCACGTCTAAATCCTAGGAGGAAAAGGTTTAGGTTATTTGAATTAATTTAGGACTCCTAAAAATCAGATAAGAATTGTTGGAACGTGATAAGGATTCCTCTTTGCAATTGGAGATAAGATAAGATAATGTTGGATAAAATAGGATAAGGATAAGATGAATCTGGATCAGATAAGGTAAGATTGGATAGGATAAGATAATGCTCATCCTACTAGGATTCCTTTTTCTTCCAGATTCCAACTTCAATTTCTCCAGATTTTAGCACATGTTTAACACCTTTTAAACACCAAAAACGTCCAGCCCATATGCTCTCCACTTATGTTATCTAATCCAAGTCCAAAACTACTCCAAATTGCTCAATTTGACCATTTATTGTCATCTTTACCAATTAGACCTACAATAATATGAAAATAACTTGAATCACTATAATAAATGGAAATTAACTAAGTAAATGCACAAAAATAAGATAACAAAGTCGCATAAATATGCTCCTATCAAACGCTTTGATACAAATCCAGACACTGGAGGTGCCACCAAACCCTTCTGCTAGGTAAGTCTCTCAGCAATGGAAGCGGTCACCTTCAGAATAACAGGTTTCATAGGCTCAAGCTTAACGGTCTTCTTCTCCCCCTTGGGGGAAGTTAGATCAATAACAAGCTTCTCGGCAGCAGACGAGCTCCCATGAGCAGTGGAGGAAGTTCTTGACTTCTTCTCGACCGAAGGCTCATAAGTAGGTGAGGAATATCTCTTCTTTCCACCTCATTGGTAGCAGGCTCTACAATAGCGATGGGGCGAGCCAGCGTCTTGTCCTTTATCCACTTTATCTCTTCCTTCAAAGGTAGGTTACCTTTCTCCCGACGAAGAGGGCTGAGCAGCCAGCACCACTCACGGTACTCAGCAGGAATGCCCAAGGCAACGTGCACTTTCTTCATATCTGCCAAAGTCCTTGGGGTTGAGCCAAACTCCGAATCTACACAAAGTAAGAAGGATGATCAATAAATTGAAGAGATGGAGCAGCTCAACAAAAACTCAAGCAGGACAAAAATGAAGTAGTTCACTTACCACTGATAAAGGTAGTCGGGACACGCAGCTTAGGAGAAAAGTCAGACTCCCACTCCCCACTCACCTCCAAGGTGTCTCTCGCCCACTCATGGTCGCCTTTACTAAAGGCATCGAGCAGCCTATGATAAGACCTCAGCTGCCCCACACATTCCTTGTGGCCAATCTCAAAGAAGTACCAGAACTCATTAATGGTCAAGGCAAGATCAAAGAACTTGCTTAGGTTCGAGAATTCCACCATCGCACGAACTGCATTTGGGGAACACTGAGCAGGCGCGCATTTCATGAAGCAGATCACCTTCGGGAAAAGACGCGACATGAGAAGGGTGAATCCCCACACAAAGTAATACAGATGGAATTTGATGGCCATTTTCCTAGCAGAGACACCCTCGCCGCATGGTTCATGGTCGCTATCATCTTTCACCCGCTTGGCGCGAACCCCTGATGGAATCGCATGCTTGTACGCCTTAAGAAAATCTTGAAACAACTTGTCGAAATTAATCTTGACATGCGCAGCCTTGAAGTAGCTTACCTTGCCAGAAGAACCACCTTGATGGTACAAAGGTGGAGGACATTCGTCACTTTTGCGATCAGAAGAAGACATCCCAAAGTTTTTGCAAAAAGGACGAAGAAAAATATTTAGAAAACAGCTCACAAAAAAAGATGTATGCATATATATATATATATATATATATATATATATATATATATATATATATATGCCCAAGAAAAGCAGCACGGATGCGACCCAGCAGGAAGGGAGGCCCACACCTTCTTCATCTCATTTCCTCCACCTGCAAGGCGCCCCAAGAAAAAAACCCGGGCCTCACAGCCCAAGTCATGCGCGCAGGAGGGCCGACCCACGCCAGTCCCTTTCATTCTCTTCCCACTGCCCAGACACCAGCATAGCAGCCATAGAGACCCGGCCCAAGCCAATCTCCTTATGCCAGCCGACACCCTTACCGTACCACCTGCAGTCCGTGGCCTCCCTACCACGCCATTCACGCCTCATTGGCATCCACCAAGCCAATTTTTTCAAGCCCCAAGTCTCCCAAAAATTCAAGAAGAAGAAAGTTCAAAATTTTTCTTACCTTGGTGCGACACGGAGAAGAAGAACAACAACGACAGATGACTCTTCGCAAGGACAAGTAAAGAAGAACGCTAGGGGAGGGGGAAGAGAAAATATCCTCTGGTTTCTCTTCCTTGTTGGAAGAAATATTGCTCTCCAAATTCATTTAATCCCCTGGTTAAGGCAGAATTAAATAAGTATTGGGAGTAATTGGTTTCCTTTTCCTAGAAGAAGTCTATCTCCAAATCAAGAAAGAATATCAAGTTCAAATTGGGAAACAATTCTACAAACCTAAGCAGCTTGGAATTTCTACACCTACTGCCCTTTTTATGCATGCAGCACAGTAGGTAATAGGGCATTCATGGAGCCAAAAATAATCCCAGAAGTTCTAGAGGCGACACGTGGACTTTTATTCAAGAAAGACAAGATTGCCCTCAATAAATAGGCAGAATTCTCAGATGCTCCCACACACAGCTCACATCCCTAGAGGACTCAGCAGCTGAACACAACTGCCTACAGCTCACCTGCCCATGGCAAGGAATTAAAGATAAGGATTAATTACCCAAATCCTATATTTAATACATTCATAATTGAAGATTGACTCCAATCAAGTAAGTAAGTAATCCTAATTTAAATCAATTAAGGATTATTACCCTATTATCTCAAAATATTATCTCTTATTAAATATCTTGGGAATATTTAGAGAATATTTCTCCATTAAATCCTTTATGGTTAGCCCTAGCCCTATAAATACCCCATACTCTACCAATTTTTAAGAGCTTTTACAACCTTAAAAAAGACCTAAACACTTTACTCTCTCTCAGAGAAACTAACTTAGGCATCGGAGATCCGTTGACCTAACCCCCTCCCACTTCGTGGGCGCGTGAGGCTTAGGTCTCTGATCAAAGGTGTTGATTGTTTTGCAGGTGCATTTTCGTCAAGACTGAAGAGGGCGGAAATTTGCATCCACAATATTTACGGATTTGCCTTCGGGCGTTATTACCATTTCTGAGCACGGGTTTTACATACATGTTTTACGAATGTTTTGCATGGCATGCTAGGGTTTTTATAAAACCTATATGTAGTATTATATATGTGTTTTCAAAACAGGGGGTTATTATGGTCATAAATAAATTGTTTTCCTACTATTGGTATTATTATAAACTTTGGTCCACTCACCTTCTTGGTTTTGCGCCTCCTCAGAAGTTAGGACTGAGGCACATAATCCCGGCGTCAGGGCACTTCAGCGTAGTTATCGTCGAGTTTTCTCAGTACAGGTCTCATTCCCTTGTTTGTATCTTTTATTCATGTTATTCTTAGTTAGTTGTATGCTCTGAACACGTTCTTGCTTTGGTATAATCATTATCATTGCTTATATTTTATTTGTATGCATGTTTAATGGCTTCGTCATCCTCGGGTGTCAGCCAGCACGTGCCTACCCTGGTATGTGGGGATATCGAGGTTAGGGCGTGTCAACGGTAACGATCAGCCGTTTCTGCAAGCACCACCGTCAACCACCACCCTTGTTCAACTCCCCTTGAGGCCTGGATCAAAGCCCAAACAAGTTTAAGGGCGGCAGAGCTACAAATTCGACGAATCGAAAAACACCCATTTCTAGGTTTCCGGCAGATGAGGGTAATTTTTGGTGTTTGCCGGCCGAATTGGATTTCAGCTCAGGTATGAAAATTCTTCCCTTTGTTGTTTACTACAAATATGTTAAGTTTGGTAATTTTGGATTTAGTCAGAAAATTGGGTTTCCGTTTGACGAAAACCGCCACATGCGGAGACGCGTGGCCAATAGGCCGACTTTGCCTTTTTAAGCTAATTTCGATATTCTTATTTCATATTTGATATTCGTTTGTCGTGATTCGATTATCTGAATCTAATATTGTATTTGTCCGCCACTTGAATAGTGTAGAAAATGGTTTAATTACGTTGGTAAACTACAAATGGCTTGATCCCGTTTAAGGGTATGTAGGCAGTCTAACGTGGAGGTTAGATGTAGCCACAAAGTGATCGAATTCAATTTATTTTGGCTAATAGAGTTGAAATTTAATATGACATTGTTTTGGCCTACCATCAGATTATGCTTCCGAATAATTTTTGGGACGTTACAGAAAAATTAAGCGCACATTGCAACAAAAGTAAGCAATTGGAGGAAAACTAAAACAGGAAAAGCTAGTTCCCAAATTAAGACAAATCTCAGATCCACAATCACCATACAGTCAAATGATGATTGGGACAAACCACCATCTTTTGAGACATGGGGCCAACCACCAGCATGGAAGAGATGGAGCAGAACAACGCTTAAAGGAAAAGAAAGATGGGGATAAAGGTAGAAAAGGTAGAGAAGGAAATGACATGGACTGTGACGGACCACAGACCCGATCAGAGGCAGCATTTGAGAGCAATTTTATTAGGTTTTCTCTTCATTCACTTTGAATTGGTTTTCTCTTTATTAACATTGATTTGTCTAAAAGAATAATTCTTCCCTTTGTAAACATTTATCATACTATTTTCAGAGGTTTGCACAAGATAAATGGATCTAGCAATTACACCACTTAGCGTGTGGATCAACATGAGAAGTATCTGGGCATGCCAACTTTAGTTGGTCGAAACAAAAGTTTGTCCTTCAGTTACTTAAAAGACCGACTGTGGAAAAGATTACAAGGATGGAAGGATAAACTACTTAGTGCGGCAAGTAAAGAAGTGTTAATAAAGGCGGTCGCACAAGCAATCCTAAATTACACTAATGAGTTGTTTTCTCCTCCCAAAATACTTCTGTGAGGATTTAAACAAGCTAATTCCATCATTTTGGTGGAATGAGGATGAGGGAGAAAGAAAATTGCACTGGTGCTCTTAGGAATGCCTATGCACCTCTTAAAGTGAGGGAGGACTTGGGTTTCGAAACCTATATGCTTTCAATTTGGGGATGCTAGCAAAGCAAAGATGAAGAATAATTACAGATCCCCACTGTTTGGTTAAAAGGTACTAAAGGCTAAATATTTTGTAAATGGATCTTTCATGAAGGCACCTCTAAAGCTCGATGCCTCTTACTGTTAAAAGAGTAACTGCATGGCGTGTAAGATTATTGGCCTTGGCTCACGTCGGCAGGTGGTGAAGGCCATTCTATTTGAATCTGGAAGGATCTTTGGATTCCAATCCGCTTTTTACTCCTGCCCTTCTCTAAAAAATTGGTGGGGTGCATGTTGAGAACTGTGGATGACCTTATAGACCAAAACACTAAAAGATGGAATATTAAGATGCTTCAGACTCTTTTTCTCTGGTGAGGAAGTAAACACAATTCGCTTTATCCCGCTGAGTGTACAAACCCCTCCAGATTACTTTATTTGGCATTATGAGAAGCATGGTAAGCTTACTGTAAAAAGTGCATATCACACATCGAGATGTTGGCTGAGCCTATAAACAATGGTGCCTCATCCTCGCCTGGACTATAGCCTCCAGTATATGATGGTCAAGTTTGTGGAATGCTAATGTTCCACCATAAGTCAAGGTTTGTGTGTGGAGACTTGCTAATGAATTATCTCCTACTCGTGGAAATCTGGCAAAACACCACATCACCACTGATATGGAGTGCATACAGTGCAATTCATAAACTACTATCCATTTAATGAAGGAATAACCATATGTAAAGTACGCATGGATGGCTTCCAACTTAAGGGTACTTCTGAAAAATGTCCATCCTCTATCATTTTTAGTTTGGATTAACGAGATTGCTAGGCTGATCCCTAAGTCTAGCTTGAAGTTATTCCTTTTGATTTGTTGGGCTCTGTAGGAAGCAAAGAATGGGAAATTATGGCAAAAGAGGCTGGATACTCTTAATGTATATGTTGATCGGGTTGTACAATGGTGGTAAGTCTTTGTCAAAGCTAAATTTGTAGTCTTGATCTGTAACATCCAAATACCAAGTATTCCCAAATGGACGGTTCCACCTCCTGGATTCCTCAAGATGAACATTGATGGATACTGGAATGGGGATAGGTTAGGTGCAAGCTTTAGGGCTATTATCCATAATGACCTCAGAATGTTTGTGGCATCAAAATGTGGAAAATTTGAGGATGTTTTCTCCTCTGCAGTCAAAAGCGATACCTTTCAGGGAGGGTTTGGCTTGGGCAGTTGATAGAGGTTTTCAAAATTTATTATTTGAGAGTGATTCACTTCAGATTGTGGAGGCTTTGAGGGTTCCTAATCTTAATTTGTCATCGGCTGGGCAAAATTGTGGAGGACATCAAAGCACTACTTCATTCAATCACTGAAGCTATTGTTAGCCATACTCACCGCAATGCAAGTTCTCTCAGTCAAAGCTATGAATGGAATGTTTCTCCTCCAAGTGTTATAAATTTATAATTGACTTACTTGTAGAGAAATGTGTATGGCATTGAGTCAAGTCATGTGCGAAATGAATGTTTTACACCTTTTGATGAAATGAAATCTATTATCGTATCTTTTTCAAAAAGAAAAAAGTTTATCAACAAATGAAGGGTAATGCATCAAATTGTGCAAATATGCCTCATACGAGCATGAACTCAACCCCCGACGATGTACATATTTCTTAATTGGCTTTTCAACCAAAATGGTCCCTGAGATTTGCATAACTCCTCACTTTGGTCCCTGAGATTTGAAATCGATAGAATTGGTCCCTGGGTTTGTCCACAATCAATTATTTTGGTCATTCCACGAAAAAATCTCCATAAAATAAGGATAAAATGATAAAAATACCCTCAATTTTGTCAAATCATTTTAGCCTATTGTTTATTATATTGAGGGTAATTTTGTCATTTTGATTCTTATTTAACATAATTTTTCACCGAATGACCAAAATAATTGATGATGGACAATCTCAGGGACCACTTCTATTAATTTCAAATCTCAGGGAGCAAAGTGAGGAGTTAGGCAAATCTCGTGGACCATTTTGGCTAAAAAGTCTTCTTAATTTGACTGAAGATTAGTTATTGAATGTTTGTAACTTTCTGTTTTTGATACAATTTATTATTTTCCATCTTAATCTTAACTATAATTTTAATTGGTAAAATGTGGGATTGGACTATACTTGTCAAATCCTAAAATAACAAACATGAGATTTGGAATACATATGAAACCAACCTCTTGCTTTTTTTTCTTTTTTTTGAGTACATCGATATTTTTTTACACTAAGGGGGAGGGGAGTTCGGCTAAGCTACACAATGGGCAGCCTAATTTGGTATCAAATTCGCCATCCATAATAATTGAACCGAAGACCTCTCACTTTCCAATGAAGATGAATACCACAAGACCGTAGTATTGAATGGCTAAACCAACCTTTTGTTAAACTTTAACTTTGCATATTTTGGATTATCTAAAAAAAATAAATCAAACTTAGATTAAATAATTACCACTTAATATTACAATCTAATGTTAATATATTTCACTTGTAAGTAGGTACTAGATTTAATTCTCGTAGATAATAAATTCGATACAAAATTATTATTATCGGCTCATAATATTTGGCGTAGTCCACCCCCAAACTAGGGGTGGGCACGGGCTGGGCCGAGCCCAAATTTGTAGGAACCGGACTCGACCCATTTTAAAATGCAACGGCCCGGGCCGGGCCGGGTATATGAATTTTGAGATTTGGAACCGAACCTAACTCGGCCCGTTTAAAACGGGCCGATTCGGGCCGAGTACAAGGGTCCAAATTACTTTCTTTTTTTTTTCTTTTTTTTTTAAGAACAGGTTATTTGGATTGTGTGTAAAAAATCTGTATCATCTACTGTGAAAATATTTGCCAAGTACAGACTATTGCATTAAAAGAGAAATTACATTTAGGCTAACTTAGCGACTGCATAAATCATTTGAACATATAGAAAAGAATAGCTCATTAGAAAACAATGAGAAAGGCTCTGCTGTCAGTACAACTTACAAGGCGTTCCCAGCCTTCTCCCAGTTCTTAGAGGGCTGAATACATCTTTCTCTGCCAATAGTTACAAATAAAAGCTTATAATTATGAGTTTACATATATTGCATCTCAACGTCAAATTGGGGATTTCGAATTGATTAAATTTTAGAACTTGAATCAAGTGGACTTGCGTATTATCAGAAATTGTTGGTCCACAATGAAACTAAATGCATCTATGTAACTTAATTGACCGGAATTACAAAATTCTCCACGAAATTTTCTCATCAACCACCAATTATCTAATTACATTACTTGGATTTACATAAACGTTTCACCAATCAACCAAACATAATCTAATTAAAAATACCAAAATCTGAAACAGAAGATTCAAATATATACAAGTCTGAAACTATCACAGGACACACATATATATTCAAATTCAATTTAATTCAACAAAAGATTCAAATTCAATTCACCAAAATATTTGAAATTGGAACATAACAGAGGTCAAGATTCAAGAACCCAACAAAATCCCTAAATCTAGTGCACCATCATTCTCCCGTTCGAGCACAACAATTTTGGTTATGTTGATTAGAGCATCAGCATGTGTAGCTTCCATTTAGTAATCCTATGAAGGCAAATGTATGAACCTTCCAATTCATATAAGGCAAATTTATAGATTGGGTTTGGGGTTTTCTTGAAATCCCATATGATTACCGAATGTAGAGACTCAGAGATTGCAGAGTCAAAAAGGGCATATACCTAGAAAACCCTAAATCCCTAAATCTAAAAAATTAATCAAAGAGAATCAGAGATTGCAGAATGCAGAGGCTCCAGAGAGTTAAGATTTAAGAAATTATACTACCTTAATTTGGGAGGACATGAGATGAAGGTGGTCGATTTCAATTTGCAGGATGATGGTGGTGTTCTAGATGGCGATGATGGGGTAGTCACGATTGGGAGGAACAGGTGGTGATGTGGTTGGTGATGGTGGTCGTACTTCGCAAGTCGCCAGAGAGAGACAGAGACAGAGAATTGGCGATGGCTGCTGTCGAGGAGGAGAGGAAGATCGAGTTTTCCATCTAAGATGAGACTGGGTGACGAAAAAAATCGAATCGAAAGGTGGAGAAGAGTGGAGGTGTGATTCATTTGATATACCACGCTAGAAACAGTTCGGGCCAGGGGCCCATCCTTTTAATATTTGGATCCGCCCCGCCCCGGCCTGCCTTGTTTCTTCTTCAAAATATTTAGACCCGCCCTAAAGCTGTCCCGAACTGCGAGGACCCGCCCCGACCCGCGGGTCCAGGGCCCGTTTGCCCACCCCTACATCAAACCTCTAAATATACACCACGGTGTTTCGATGTAGAAAATGCTTTCTTAAATAAATAAATAAAATGTCAAACTGATTCTTTAATTTGGATTTTCCTAAATCAAAACCTCAATTTGGGTGATTTCTTTTTCCTTGAAGATTACCCAAATTCTTAATTTATTGGTTAAAACTTAACCAAACTGACAATAAGAACATTCTCAATAGCATGGTTACATTTCGACAAAAAAAAATAGCATGGTTACATCCGCCAGCGAATAGTTCTTTGCCACGCAATAAGGTGGACAACACGGCAGTTGGAGATGGTGTACGTGGCAAGAACTTAAACCGGCACAAAGTTTATGACCCCAGCAGCTGCACAGCAGATCAAAACCACCTAACGACGTTGACTGGTGGTGTGACGTGGACGAACATTAATTACCAATAACGCGGTTAACGCGGTTTGTTCTACAGATACCATCGACTTTGAGACAGCTTGTTTTGTCCCTTTTCTTTCCGTCGATCCAATTTTAGGGTTTCAAAATTCATTCTCTCTCTGCCATTCGATTTCTGGGGTTTCTGATTTCTCTCTGTGATCAATCATGGCGACCAACAACTGGGAGAGCAATGTCCAGGAGGAATCGAGCCCTCTTCTGAGCAAGCAATTCGAGGAGAACCAGAAGGATGCTGAGAAGCCCGCCAAGGCCTCGCCGGAGAAATCGCCGACGGATGTGGGCCATGTGAATGGACGTGGTAATGGGTGCGTGTGGACCGCCGATGGGCTGCCGTTGGGGCACGGGAGCGTGATGGGGGAGCCTATGGGTCGGGCTCAGTGGGACTCCAGCATCCTTGCTTGTCTTGGCCGTAATGATGAGTTCTGTAGCAGCGATCTTGAAGTTTGTAAGTGTTTTTCGTTTTTTTTTTTTTTTGTTGATTTTATTGAATTAACAGATTGGGATTGTGCGGTGTTTGGATGTCTGTTTCATTGCCCTCAGTAGCTTTGATTTCTTCGATTTTCGATAACAGATTGATTCAATTGCCATTTTTTATTTGAAATTATGTTAAATTACTAAATTTAAATCTCTTTGTGACAGCTGTTCGATTAATCGTGAGTAGACTATGTATTGCTATATTTGCCGGATTGGATGTATTCTATGATAATTGTAGAATTCAAGGATATGTTCTTTGTGTTGAACGGTTTCAGCCACGCCTTTCTTGCTTAATAAGAAGACGGGATTTTGCAAACTTTCTGGAATAGCTATGCATCTTGTTGATTACTGCTGACCCAAGGGGTAGATTGAACCCGAATGGCCAAAATGTGTTCTTGGATGTACCATTCTGCAATTTGGTATTCGTTCTTGATTGGATCACACTTGGAAATAGCTTTTTAAGTTTACTGCCTTACCCGAGTTGAGGTCTTGGATAATTTTTCATTGATCTTATGTCTTTACCTCTTTTTTCCTTTGATTTTCTGTAATGGATACTCTTACCTTCTTATAGAAACATAGGTTTTGTTGCTTAGCATTATATCAACACTCAAATTCATCTAGTCCCTAAATTTGAGTAAACATGAGTGGTTAATAAAATAAACTGTTTGTTCATTCAGCTTTTGTATGGGCCGAGGTACTGTGAAGAAACCTGTTAGTTCAGAAATTTTCAACTTATTTTCCCACTGGATATGAAAATTGTGTGCCCGCACGAAACAGTTGGATAAAGTTTTGGCTAATACTTGATAATAAGGGCTTTGGGACTATAAGATCATAGTTTTCATAAATAAACTTTCCCAGTGTTCATCTCCCACATGCTATTGTCAATTTGCATGCTAACATTGATGTCATTTGGGTAGGTCTTCTTGGAAGTGTGGCTCCTTGTGTGTTGTATGGAAGCAATGCTGAGAGACTTGGATCTGCTCCTGGGACATTTGCAAATCACTGTTTGCCATACTCTGCTCTTTATCTGATTGGGAAAGCCTTTTTTGGTTGTAACTGCCTTGCACCGTGTTTTTCATATCCTAGGCGTACCGCCATCCGCCGCAAATTCAACCTAGAGGTAAGTTTTATATTTTCGCCCTCAAAATGCATACGTTATTGTAGGTTAAATTTGCTTATAATATGTATATAACTTTTGGAATGCATATGGTGTTTTTGATAGTTGGATTCTCTTTGTTACCTTTCTTTTGTTCATGGCTTTACAATGAGTCTAATAATCATAACACAAAGTACTTTAATTGTCCGACTCAAAGCGTTACATAGTGAACATGTGAATCATTCTATATATTTTTACCAGAGATTTCAGGAGAGATATTAAATGCGTGCTTTTTATGATTTTTGGTGATGAGCAGGGCAGTTTTGAGGCACTTAATAGGTCTTGTGGGTGCTGTGGTATGGATGATGAGCTACAACAGGAACAATGTGAGACTGCCTGTGATTTTGCAACACACGTGTTCTGTCATCCATGTGCTCTATGCCAGGAAGGTCGTGAGATCCGTCGCAGGCTGCCACATCCTGGTTTCAATGCTCAGCCAGTTCTGGTTATGATTCCTCCTGGGGAGCAGGCCATGGGCCGTGGAGCTTGAGAATTGATAGCGTGTCCTTCCTGGGCATTGGATGTTCGTACTCTGTTTATACGTAAGTGCATTTTGATATCTGGAACTGTTGTTAAACTGCGTTAACTTATCGCTGAACCACATCTTTTACTTGGTTTTCGTAATCAAGTTTAAATAAGATAAAGATGAAAGTATAAACTTTTGTGTATATGTAATACGTGATATCTGTGGGCGTTCTTGTTCGGTGGATGCAGACTATGATTGAAACTTCTTTTTGCTGTTTGGTTTCTAAAGGAGGCTATTTTGTTTATATCTACCTTTCGTGTTATATGTAATACGTGATCTCATCAAAAGATTGGTACTCAGGATCTATATATTAGCTCTGATTGGCAAGGTCATCCGCTACCATGTTGTTCTCGGTATAATTTGCAGTCCCCTTTATACATCCCACAAAATGCCGAAAGTCTTGTCCCATCGTGTTGTTCAATATGTTCAGTGCCATCCCAACAAAGAGAGCAACACGGAAGAAACGGTTGATGGACATTCACAAATCCGGAAGTTGTAAACCGACGTACCGGTGAACGGTGACAACAAACTGAATCAGTGAATCAGTTGAGAGTTTTCCAGCAAGACATAGGAAGGAGCATCAGAGAGGTAGCTTAATGCTACTTAGAGTTGATATAAGAGGGCAGCAAAAATCGGACTCCCTTATACCGCCTGAATTGAATGTCTTACAAAAATCCAAGATTTTTGCTTTTCTAAACAACCTGCGCAGAATTGTGACCCTGCGTTTAAACCGCCTCAATTAATTTTGTTCTGGTGTTAAGTGTGCAAATGTTACAAGCCACAATTTGAACGAAACAACGGTGATACGGATTTAGGAGAGTAATTCTCACGAGTTACAGGCACGTAATGTATGTATATGGCCTCCAACGAAACCACACGTCCAAATTCCGCCAAAATACTAAGGGCTGGTTTGGTATTGCTGTGCTTTGAAAAAAAATTGCTTCTGTTGTGCTGTGAGAATAAACCTATTTTTGCTGCTTCACCTTTTCAACTTTTTTTCATCCAAAACTGTGAAAATAAGCTGTTTTGAAGTGTTTACCAAACACCTTTTTGAGCTCAACTTTTGTTGATACCCACTTTTTATAAAAGCACCTCAATACCAAACCAAACCAGTACTAATACATGCCCCCTGCAGAAACAACATCGTTCTCCCAGTGTTTTGAAGACTCAACCGGAACAAGCTCCGGTCCGAAACTTGCTAGCAACAGTCATGAGTAACTTTCGTACTGTCTTGATCCGAAAAACTTTCAACGTCCCGTAGTCTTGCCGTAAAAAGGATAACCAAATGTTGGTTTACAGCATACACGTTCGGTGCCATCTTAACAAAGACAACAACATGAAACGAAGCGATGATGAAATATGATTCTCACTGCAGAATCAAACACAATGGTGAGTGCAACCGCTATCATTTTCGATAGCCGACTGCAGAACCAAACATATTAGAAACTTACATATCATTCGGTACCCTTAAACATTCGAATAATTTTCATTTTTAAGTTATTAAACAAGATAAAACAACATGTAATCTCTCTCTCTCTCTCTCTCTCTCTCTCTCTCTCTCTCAGAGCAACATGATGGAAAAAACAAACCAAACGACCAACAAGAACACCTTTACCAAAAAAAGTAAAAGAACCAACAAGAACACATGAATTTATACTGGTTTGGCAATTGGTATTGTGGCCAGCATCCAGTTTGGAGACGATGGAGCAAACGCGGAAACAAATTTCACCGTAGACACTAAGAAAACAGCAAAGGAGAGATCATTTCTTTCTTTTCTTTAGCAAGTGCGCAGCAGCTCCCCTTCTCTTGCTTGACGACACATCCACTAAGCCGCAAGCTGTTAAAAGGTTTTCCATGCAACACCTTCCAAGCTAGTAATGATATTTGAAGACCAAGCTGATGCTGATGCACTTCAAATTAAAAAGATGCCTCAATTAGTACTTCTCATATGACTGAAGATCTAACAACTTGAAAAATAGTTAATCCAACCATATTCGAAAACGCTTAAGAGTTGATGACATATGAGACTCACAGGCCATGGATGTTGAATCAGTTCTGGTGAGATATGTCACACAGCTTCTACTGTCTCCACCAATACCAGTCTCGAGGAACTACTCAGAAACAACTTTCCTCGATGCTTTGAGACGAAAATGGGATGTCGATTGAGAAACATAAAGATGCTTTTATGAAGAAAAATAGCACCTTGATTAGAAGAGTGACCGACTTGAGTGAGTTGAATAATCTTCACAACATTACTGCACAATGTAAGATTACTGAATTTGGTTCCACCCAGGTTGAAAAATCTCGTCTCTGTTAGTATTCACGAACGTCAACTACAGATTTGAAGTACAAAAATGTGTTAGAATAACTTTGAATTTTCATTAATTAAACGTCACTAAGTTATGGAACATATGTGTATCCAGTAAACATATTTTAGCAACTCATCACATGATTTATATATTCATAAACCCCATTATTGCAATGTATTAATCCGTACTGGGGAATGAAGCTATCATGCGCATAGCAAGTAATTAAGTTAAGTGAAAAGTGTGCGGATAAAAAAGAATACATGACGAGAAATTGTTTTAAAGGAGGAGAAAAATGAATGAAAATCTTACTGTTGATGTTTGGAATAAGAGAAATCTTGGGCCATTCTGAACCACTCTCCTTGTTGCATCTCTCACTTAGGAGGGGACAGTGCCAAATGTCTATGTGAGATCCCACATCGGCGGGGTGAAGGTTGGTCCCTGGCCTTATATGTACATGCTCACCTCCCATTGCAAGACACGTTTTAGGAACTCACTGGCTCCGGATCCCATAAGAACTCCGAAGTTAAGCAAGTTTGGGCGAGAGCAGTCCTAGGATGGGTGACCTTCTGGGAAGTTCTCGTGTTGAAACCCAAGAATAAATCTGTGAAGGCGTGGCCCAAAACGGACAATATCTTGCTATGCGGACTGGGATGTGACAGTTTAGCTTCTTCAATTTGGTGAGACACAACATAGCTTCAACTGACGGTAGATACATCAGATTCTTGCAAAGCTCTACATGTAGGAACTCAAGAGACGAAAGGTTTCCCAACCACTTTGGAATAGCATCGATTTCGCCAAAGGAGTGTATTTCGAAATGTGTTAAGGAAGAGAGGTGTTGAACTGTTTCAGGCAGAGACTTGAACTTAGGCTAACCCCACAAGCTTAATGTTTCAAGTTGTGATATAACCTGAAAAGTAAGGAATGAATTGAGCTCTTCCGAAAACCCACCAATTTCCAATCTTTTTAGGCGAGTGAGGTTGCCTAAACTTGGAATAGATTCTAGATTGCCACACATAGAAATGCATAAAGATTAAAGAGATGCGCAACACTCAAATGCCTTCGTGGAGCCTGCGTTAAGAGCCTTCTGTGCTAAGGATCGGCCTCCGGAGTGGTTCCCATAAATGCCTTCGTGGATTGAGCTTAGAACCTTCAAGTCATCGGGAGGTGCTAGGCAGTGGAGATGTGGTCCGGTGTAGGATCTTCGGATGAGAATGTCGTTCCACATGTAGTAGAGTGCTGCCTTATTTATTTGGAGCTTTCTAAAATCTAACCTTTCCGGGGGGAGTGTGTCATTGACCAGGTAGTCTATAATAGAACTTTGCCAGTTGGGAGTTATACTAACCTGTGACACTTCGGCTGCTGGCTCCAGCTCTATGCTTGGCTTGTCTAGATATTCCACCAGAATAGAGCACTTGAGTTGGTGGTCGAGGGCGAAGCTTAGGCCGGCTAACGCATTTGTGTGGGTGTTGTCTGCCCACAGAACTTGAGTGAGAGTGTAAGTCTGAAATGCCTCAAGCTGCTTGCGTACCTTTTCTAGGTATTACGCTATCCTTGGAAGTTTTACCATGTACTCCCCAGTAGTCTGGCTAGTGATTAGCTGGGAATCAGAATGAATTGCAAGCTTCTTCACCTCCAAGTCTTTTGCCATTCGGAGGCCTGCTAGTAGGGCCTCGTACTCTGCTTCATTGTTGGATGCTTTAAAGCCTAGAGTGATCGCCTGCTTGAGCATTGAGCCGTCTGGGGTGACAAAGACCATGCTTGCTCCCGAGCCTTTGTAGTTGGATACGCCGTCGACATGCAAATGCCAAAAATCTCTGCTGGGGGGAGTAGGCGCGGCTGTGGTGTGCTCAGCTGCTTCTGGGGCGTTGTTGGGCTGCTCTGTTACATCACTTAGGCTAGGCGTGAATTCTGCTATGAAGTTTGCTAAGGCTTGGGCCTTTATCGCCGTGCGGGATCGAAAAACTAAACCGTATTGGCCAAGTTCCAACGCCCACTTCATCACTCGTTGAGAAGAATCCGAACCATGTAAGATTGATCGTAGAGGATACTGAGTCATAACGATGACTGTATGAGCTTGAAAGTATGGTCTGGTTTCCGAGCTGCAACAATTAGTGCCAAAATTAACGTTTTGATCTTCGAATATCTTGTTTTCGCATTGAAAAGAGCTTTACAAGTGTAGAATACCGACAGTTGGGCCTTCAGCTCTTCTCGTATGAGGGCAGAGCTCACTGCTACTTCGGAAACTGCCTGATATGTGTATAAATCCTTCGCTGCTTCCGGCTCGGATAGTAAAGGAGGTGATGTGAGATACTTCTTCAGGTATTGGAAGGCTATTTCACACTCTTCATCCCATTTGCCTTGTTGTGCCCTCTTGATAGGCTTGAAAAAAGGCTTGCATCGATTAGTGGACCACAAGAGAAAGCAGTTAAGGGTAGCAACTCGTCCAGTCAAGCTTTGGATCTCCTTCAAGGTAGTTGGAGACTTCATCTCTAGGATCGCTCGGATTTTCTTAGGATGTGCTTCAATTCCTCGTTGGGTTACTAAGTACCCTAGGAATTAGCCTGAAGATACTCCAATTGTGCATTTGGTGGGGTTGAACTTCATTTTGTACTTTCAGAGGATGTTGAAAGTTTTCGCCATGTTGCGGATGTGGTCTGAACGCTGCTTGCCCTTTACCATGATGTCGTCGACATAGACCTCTATGGTTTCCCCAATTTTCTTTTTGAACATCATGTTTACTAACCTTTGGTAAGTGGTTCAGCCGTTCTTGAGGCTAAAGGGCATGACCTTGTAGCAGTAGGTGCCTCGCTCGATCACGAAAGTGGTTTTCTCTTTCTCGGGCTCGTACATGGCTATTTGGTTGTAGCCAGAGTATGCGTCCAAGAAGCTGAGCAGCTGGTTCCCAGAAGTTGAATCTACCAATAGATCGATCCGGGGGACAAGATAAGGATCTTTTGGGCATGCCTTGTTGAGGTCGTTGTAGTTTACGCAAACCCTTCATGTGCCCTTCTCTTTCTTCACGACTAGCACGACGTTGGCAAGCCATGCTGAGTGTGCTACCCTTCTATGAATCCGGCCTCCAGCAGCTTGTCAATTTCTGCCTCGATGATCGCTACTCATTCGAGTGCAAAATGTCTTCTCTTTTGGATCACTGATTTGGCAACGGGGTCGACGTGTAGCTTGTGGCAGGCTACCTCATGGTCGATGCTGGGCATGTCGGACGATGACCATGTAAAGACGTCTCGATTTTCCCTAAGAAAAGCAATGAGTTCTTCCTTCTCGGCTGGGCTTAGACGTGAGCCAATTCTAGCCGTCTTTTCTGGCTGCTGGGGATTAAGAATGATGTCTTCGACGTCTTCTTTGGGTTTCCATCCTATCTTGTTTGCTTGGGCGCCATCTTCTCGATCTACCTGCTGTAATTGCTATTTGGTAGCCTCTTCGTCCTTTTGGACTTCGGTAGCCTCCACGGGGTAAAGGTCTTCTTCTTTGACTCTTTCAACACTTGCACAGTGCATCGTCGGGATGCAGCCTGGTCGGACTTGATCTCTCCCACTCCTTTTCCTGAGATGCGGAATCAGATTTTTTGATACTTGATGGAAGTGACGGAATCCAGCTTGATTAACCAAGGTCTCCCAAGAATCCCATTGTAGGGAGATGGATCACTTACGATCGTGAACATCTACTTTGAGACAACTGGCGGTGTTTTTACGTTAAGTGTGATGTGGCCGATGGCAGTTGAGGTGTGCTCGTTGAATCCGGTGAGTACCTCTGCTCGGCGTATGATTGTGTTTTCCAAGCCCATCTTCTGAATGACTAATAGCTGAAGTAGGTTGACTGCACTTCCATTGTCAACCATCATTCTATCAACTATAGCATGGGCTAGTTGGACAGATACTACTAGTGCATTGTTGTGTAGGAAATCGACGCCTTCTGCATCCTGTTTGGTGAAGCCAATAATGGGTCCAGGTTGGGTGTCGACTGCTTGGACTTGTGAGACTTGTAGAGCCTGCTGGATCTTCCTGTTCTTATAGTTACTGGTGGCCCCCAAGTGCTCGGATTCGGCGAAGATACCATTGATTTGAATCGTCTTAGTTGGTGGCTTTCCGTCGTCGTCTGCGTTCCTTCTTGGCTACGCAGCTGGCTTGTCCAAGTATCTGTCGACCTTGCCTTCTTTCACGAGCTTCTCTTGGTAGTTCTTCCAAGTGTAGCAGTCGTCGGTTGTGTGACTAGGACCTCGGTGGAATACGCAATACTTGGTGTGGTCCAACTTGGAAGTAACTTATTTTGATTGTTTCGGCAGTTTGAACCACGACTCATTCTTGATATCGCTAAGGATTTGATGGATCAAAATTGAGAACTTATAATAGTTCTTGGTCATTAGGCCTTCTTTGGTTGTGGACCAGTCCCTACGCTTGGCTTTCTGGCTGCCCTTGCTGGACTGCTTCCCGTCCTCCTTCCTTTGAGCTACTGCCGACTCTTTTCAAGGCTGCTCAGGTGCATTTTCTGCTCCTTGAGCCTCGTCCAAAGTGCATGCTTCTCTGCCAAGGCAAATGAATCTGCTAGAGTTAAGTCTTCTTTCATGATCATTTCTCCGAACAGTGGATGCTCTGCTGGGAGTTCTTTTTGGAAGGCTGGACTTGCTACCGAGTCGTCGCATGTGACGATCTTTGCCTTCTTTGCTTTGAACCTCTTCAAGTAGTCGCAGAGTGACTCTTTTGGGTTTTTCTTCACGTTGAACAAGTGGTTGAACTTTTTCTTGATCGAGAGGTAGGATGAGTATTCTTTGGTGAATACCAAGGAAATATCATCAAAATTCTAGATGAATCGTGGTGGCAAGGTGTGAAACCAATCTTGCGCCTCGCCTTGTAAAGTAGTGGCGAATATTTTGCACATAAGGGCATCGTTGTTCCGATAAAGGACCATCGCGCTTCGGTAGTGCTTCAAATGCCTCTCCTGATCTCCATCTCCTTTCAAAAATGTGAAGTATAGCATGCTAAACTTGTGTGGAGGCTCTGCCTGCTCGATCTCGTCCGTGAAGGGTGATCTGCTCATGTTGGTCATATCCCGCCGTAGTGCTTCATCGGTCACCTCATTGCGTTGGAAATCACGCAACCGTTCGTTAAAGAGCCTTTGTTGGGGGGAGCCCTTGGCTGCCCTCAGTCTTGTCCTACTAGTCTAGGCTACTCTTCTCCATGCTCAGCTCGTCTATGCTGCGGCTGCGGTGCATGAGATAAATTTCTAGCAGGCCAGGGATTTTTTCGGAGGCTGCTGGTTGAACTTGAGCTAGATTGAGTGATTGTTTTTCTCCGTCTGTGATGCTGTCTACTCCGATGAGATATGGAAGTTGCTCCTTGCGAGCCTAGCAATGAATAAACGTTTTACCTGAAAGGCTGCTCGTGTTGATCATCGGTGTGTGGTCCCAACCGTGAGTGTATACTTTTTCATGGGCCTAGTCGAGAGTGCACGCTCCTCCGCGCGCTAAGACGGGAGTTTACGCTGTCTCGGGGGCCCAATCATGAGTGTAAGCTGCCTGAATGCTCTGTTCATGGCTGGTTGAGTGGCTGCTTACCAGGACGCTGGTAGAAAGGTTCCTCGTCTGCCCTTGTCCTACTTCGTGACACCTCTTCTGGGGCACATTGGATCCCGGTGCGTTGCAAGAGCTAATTCACCAAGGTCATCTGTTATGCAAGGGCGCTCGTCAACTCTATGACATGTCGGGACAAGTGTTGTTCGCCATTCAGATTAGAAGAGCTTGGAAGAAATGTGTCTTCTTGAGCAGTGGAAGGGTGGTAGACTCCGATGGCGAGGGATTTGAATTGGGAAATGTCAAATTTGCAGAGAAATGTGGTGAAAATGCCCCTGGCTCGATGGTTGGTCTGGATGGTTGAGATAGTCTTGGGTCGACTTAGGTTACTTGGGAGACCATGGGAGAAGGCTGGGCTGTTGGAGCAGGCTGGGCCATGGGAGTGAGCTGCTCGACGCATGATGCTCGCGGGTACGAGGCTTGGGCTCGGCTTGGCAACGCGTGGGGCTCGCGTTAGGCATGGAATGACATGGCTTGGGTCGTGGCCTTGGTGCCATGAGCCTTGGATGGCACGGCTTGGGCTTGCTTATATGGCATGGCTCGGGCCATGGTGGAAACTCGTGGTGGTGGTGCCACTCCACTTATTGTCACATTTAGCCTCGTGGATCGCCGCGGTCCTATCTTTTGAATATTGGAATTTTCACTTGTTGGATTTTCTAAATTTCTAGCCATTGTACTTCTCTTTTACGTTTTATCAAAGAATTTTCGCAAATAAAAAATTCTAATAATAAAAACGTACGAAAATCCTACAAATGGACAAGAAAATGGAAAAACCTTGGATGCGAGAGTCTTCTACGAGCGTGGGACTCAACTCTCAATGAAAGCACCAATTTGTGGATGTAAATTTTTTCCTCCTTGATCTTGGACAAAATTGTACCTACAAAACAATTAACACTTTAGGTCAAGGCCAAGAGCCTCACGCGCCCACGATGAATTGGAGGGGGGGGTGTTGCTTTGGCCGAAGAACCTCCAATGCCAAAGTTAGAATTTAGAGAGAAAGTGTTTGAGAATTTTAGAGAATTTTAGCAAGAGAATTGGAAGTGTGTTTTGGAGAGAATGGGAGGCCTTTTATAAGGGTGTGGCCGGCTTCCTTGGGTAAGAGAGGACCCGCCACTTGGCTCTCTTTGTGGGCTAGGTTCTTGATTTGTGTTTAATTGGGTATAATTGAATAATTAACTAATTAATTAGCCAATTAATAGAATAATTGCCTAATTGATTAGCTAATTAATATAATAAAATGGGAAAGATTTGGGAGTTGCCTTGTGGAGAGGATTTGATGAGGATGGATGAAATAGGTTTTGAATTGTTACCTATTTTGGGCACTTTTGACTTGGTTGAAGGGTGATTGCCCGCTACTCGCACGTAGGAATCCCGACGTGCCTCAAGGGTATTCTTGTCCTTTTTATCCAAAAATCCACGTGTCACATTGTGATTATTTTTGGCACCACAATGTCTCTCCAATATTGAAATATAAATACAAAAAGTTGTGAGGGAGAAGCCAAGAGCCCCCTTGTATGAATCAGAATTTGTATAAAATTTCATTCTTTCTTCTCTTCCTTGTCCAAAAATTCAACACAAACATCTATTGGAAAATAATACTGATGATTGAAATGATATGTTCCCAACAAAATGTAACTTAAGGCCTGCTAATTAGAGCTTATATTGGTGTTTAATTCTGTGATATTATTCTTCTTACCAAGGAGGAAAATATATATATTGTACAAAATTGATTTACAAGAAAAGAAACATCAAATAACATCTAACCTAATTACATTCTAATTACAAGGACCCAAACAAGTAACTAAACTAATTACAAAGGTCAACTCTCCAACACTCCCCCTCAAGTTGGTGCAATAATGTCGTTCATGCCCAACTTGACGAGAGAGTTGTAGAACACTTGACTCACAACAGCTTCAGTTAAGATGTTCGTTAATTGATTCTCTGACTTTACAAACGGAAATTGAATAATATTCCCATCCAACTTCTCCTTAATGAAGTCTCTGTCAACTTCCACATGTTTCGTACGATCATGCTGGAATGGGCTGTGTGAGATATCAATAGCTGCTTTATTATCACAAAACAAATCGGAGGCTGACTTTGAAGGACACCCGAGCTGTACGAGTAACCTCCGAAGCCATAATAGTTCACATACTCCTTTTGCTATACCCTTGTATTCCGCCTTTGCACTTGATAAAGCAACCACTTTCTATTTCTTACTTCGCCAAGTCACTAAATTTCCCCCCATAAATGTAAAGTATCCAGATGTGGAATGTCAATCAGTAATGTTCCCTGCCCAATCTGCATCGGTATAACCTTCTATCCGGCAATGACCATTCTTGGAAAACATGATGCCTCTACCCAGGGAGGACTTTAGGTATCGTAGGATGCGTTTAATCGCACCCATATGTGTAGCACTCGGGGAATGCATAAACTGACTAACAACACTTACTGCATATGCAATATTAGGCTTGGTGTGAGATAAATAAATTAACCTCCAAACTAACCTTTGATAACGATCTCTGTTAGTGGGAACTTGATCAGGGTACATGGCAAAATGGTGATTTTGGACTATGGGGGTGTCAGCCGGTTTACATTCAAGCATTCCGGTTTCGACTAACAAGTCTAGAAAATATTTTCTTTGAGATAGAAACATACCTTGTTTAGATCGAGCTATTTCTATCCCCAAGAAATATTTCAATCCACCAAGATCTTTCTTCTTGAACTCGGTTGCTAGGTAATCTTTCAGCCTTGAGATTTCCTCTTTATCATCACCCGTAACAATCATATCATCCACATAAATAATAAGTGCCGTCAATTTACCCATTTGACCTTTCAAGAAAAGTGTATGATCGGAATTGCTCTGCCTGAACCCATACTTCCTCATAGATGTCCGGAACCTACCAAACAATGCCCGAGGTGATTGTTTCAATCTATACAATGCCTTATTCAACTTGCACACCACTTCGGGTTGTGAAACCAATGCATAACTAGGTGGAATATCCATATACACTTCTTCTTTAAGATGATCATGTAAGAAAGCATTTTTCACATCAAATTGCTATAATGGCCAATCCAAGTTAGCCGCCAACGAAAGTAACACTCTTACCATATTAAACTTTGCTACTGGTGCAAATGTTTCTGTATAATCAACACCATACTTCTGAGTGTATCCCTTGGCCACCAATCATGATTTGTATCATTCAATAGACCCATCAGCTTTGTACTTGATGGTATACACCCATCGACATCCGAGTCTCTTCTTTCCTTGGGGTTGCGAAACTAAATCTCATGTTTGATTTTTCTGAAGTGTATCCATTTCTTCCTCCATTGCCTTGGTCCATCGATTTCTGAAGTGCATCCATTTCTTTCCTCGGGATATTTGTTGTACAAAAACTTTGTCGGGTTCTGATAATTTATGTGATGACGTATAGTTGGCAATGAGGTATTTAGAATCTTTCGTTCTGTCTGGTGAATATCGATTGGGTGGTTTTTCCCGGTTGTGCCTGAAAGGTAACTGATAATTCGAAACATCGAATACATCAATATGGATAGTAGAGCTTACCTCAGGAATATTCTTAGGAGGTTGGTCATCTGGTGGTACTATATTTAGAGACGAGAGGGAGTAGTATCAGTAAAAGTCTCAAGATTGACAAGTGGCAGCACTGCCATACCTGCCACTGGTTCCGTGGGCAGCGATGCTGCTTCTGTTGGCTGGGCTGGCAACGCAGCCACTGCTAGCGCGGCTAGTAGTGGCAGCAGAAGATTCGTGGTAGCATCCATGGTCTAATCCTGCTCGTCATGCAGTGTCTCCCCCTGAAGAGTAGGGTTGGAAGAAGCTGAATAGTAATACATCTCGGACTCGAAAAAAAGTAACATCCATGGTAGTATACATCTGACGGGAAGAATGATGGTAGCAACAGTACCCTTTCTGATGCAATCCATACCCCATAAAAATACAACGGATAGCACACAGGTCAAGCTTCGTCTGTTGATTTTTATATAGATGAACAAATGCAACACATCCAAAAACTCACGAAGGGAGCACCAAAATGTACGGTAGAGGCATGAATATAGCAAGCACTTGTAAAGGTGTAAGAAAATCTAATACTATGGATGGCATACGGTTGATAAGGTAAGTGGCAATTTGAAGAGCAATATCCTAAGAGGAGCGGGGAACATGCGCCCCAATCAATAATGATTGAGCCATTTCTAACAGATGGCGGTTTTTGCGCTCAGCCACCCCATTACGTTGAGGAGTCTGAGGACAAGTAGTCTCGTGAGGATTCCGTGATTAGTTAAATAATGTATAAAATCATTACTAATATATTCACCACCATTATCAGAACGTAAAATTTGGATTTTAGTAGAAAACTGTGTCTGAACCATGGTGTGGAATGTCTTAAAGGTAAAGGCCAAAAACACATCACTTTTATGCTTAAGAAGGTATAACCATGTCATCCGTGTGCAATCATCTATGAAAGTAACAAACCACCCAATACCAGATGAAGTAGTAATTGGAGATGGCCCCCAAACATCCGAATGAACAAGACCAAAATAAATAACACTTTTATTAGAATTCAACGGTTAAGAAACACAGTGACTCTTGGCAAGTATGCAAGTGTCACATTTAAAGTCTGAAACCGAACAACCAACAAATAAATCCGGAAACATAGGCTGTAAATAATTGAAAGATGGATGACCCAAACGGTGATCCTATAACCATATCTGACACCATTTGTGATCAACGGCTCCTTGGGCGAGATTAACCCGTCCTGTACTGACATTATCCACAAAATAGAGATCCCCCTTCTTAGTATCACGACCAATTATCTCATTCGTGAGAATATCTTAAATAAGACAAACCTTCAGATACATTAGTACACAACAGTTCAATCGCTCAGTAGCTTGGCCAGGACACATCAATTAATGCTTTAATGAAGGTACAAGTAGTGTATGAGGCAAAGAGAGGGTGGGCGTGAGGCGTACAGGGCCAGGGCCAATTACCGGTTAGGTGACATCATTAGCATTAGTAATATTATGTCGAAGTGGAACGGTATCAGAAGCTAAATCAGTGGGGTCATAAGTCATATGGTCTGTGGCACCAGAGTCAATGATCTAACTGGACTGAGTGTCATCATTATTCATATCAAAAGCATAACCACAGTTACCTGAGAACTCCGGAATCAAGTCGAAAGAACTCAAAATAAGAGAAGAATCATCCTGAGATATCAAAAATAGTTGGGACACGGAGGTGGCAAGATTGGCTTACTTGTCTCGTCCCGTTGTTTCTGAAGCTTCAATGGTTCCCACCAGTCAGGATAGCCGTGCAACTAAAAGCAATTATCGCAGCCGTGCTTCTCATTATCGTAGTACGTACAACCACCGGCCGGGACATGTAATTTGGGACAAAGAGGGCGATGGCCCGCGGTGGGCTGTGAGGCCGTCTTGGCAGCGAATAGCGAGCCCTGTGTTGGGCTCAGAGCAGTAGCTTAGGGTTGCAGTCCTAGGCTCGGTGCAGGTGGCTTCTCAGGGGTGCAGGGACGAGGTGGAACCGCGACTCCTGCTCCAGGCCAAGCCACCATCGCTGCCCCACTTGGCAGCTGTCCTCCAGTATTCATAACAGCATGTCGCATTCCTTCTCGGTGAACATAGGCAAATGTTTGTTTGACAGAAGGGAGAGGTTCAGTTCGTAGAATATCATTACGAATTTTATCAAATATCTCATCCAATCCTGCATGCAAAGTATACACACAATCCGTTTGAACAATTTTATTATAAATTTCAATATCAGTACCGCACTTCATCGAATTGGGTCGGTGATAATCAATCTCTTGCCACAAAGACTGAAGATCACTATATATAGTATGTCTCCACCGGTCGTCCATCTTGCCTCATGCGAGATGCCTTGCAGGTAAGGTCGTAGACTTGAGATATATCGGAGCCGTCATAATATATACAAGCAACCGCGACCCACACTTCTTTTGTCGTCAGTAATCGAAGAAAATATCCAATCAAATTGGGTTCCATAGAATTGATGAGCCAACCCTTCACAATGGCATTCTCCGTACGCCATTTGGTGAATGCCAGATCGTCGGTAGGTGGTTGGGGATTACTTGCAAACAAGTAGCCCAACTTGTCTTTTCCAGCAACAAACATCTCAACAATTTGAGACCAAACTCCATAATTGGCACCATTGAGTTTGATGCCAATCGAAGCCGTAGAAGAATCATGATGAACAATTTGTGTAACAACTTGTGGGTTAGGGTAGTAATGTTTTGGGTTGTAGTGTTTAGTATAGGGGTAGGATCGGTTAGGATGGGGTTGTTTCCACCGTGGAGTGTTGGTAGGTTCTCCATGGGAGGGCCGAATTTGCTTGAGGGAACGAGCAGAGCAGAAATCCCTAGGATTTCTACTCTGATACCATGCTAATTAGGGCTTATCTTGGGGTTTAATTATGTGAAATTATTCTTCTCACCAAGGAGGAAAATATATATTGTACAAAATTGATTTACAAGGAAAGAAACATCAAATAATATCTATCCTAATTACATCCTGATTACAAGGACCCAAACAGGTAACTAAACTAATTACAAAGTTCAACTCTCCAACAATGCCTTCTACAAATTTGGAAAGATTAAGGTTTTGTAGGTTAGAGATTCTTACATTAACAACAAATAAGAATCCGAAAAAAGCATGCAAAAACTTAAAACATAATGATAAACATACCTGTGCCACTAATGGTACACCTTCACAGTTTTTAACAATCTCTCTTGCAATACTTTTTGTATCTTCATCTATAAAAGCACTCAAACCAACTGCTTTGTTCATCAGTATGAGCCAACATTGATAATCTGATAGCTTTCTCAAATCACACCGAGGAAGAGTCTGCACAACTGATGCGTCACTGGCACTGCGAGTGGTGACAACGATGATGCTTCCTTGGGTACCGTCAACACTTGACAGATAACTGATCAGCTCATTCCACTTATTAGAATCATCATTCCAAACATCGTCAAGAATCAGAAGATACTGTTTTCCTCTCGGAGCTTGTTGGAGGTTTTCACGTATAGTTGCCGAACCTTTTATCCCGGTCATTTCTGGTCTAAAATGTTCCAAGATCTTACTTAAAATTGTCTTGACTTCGAAACGGGTAGATACAGATATCCATATTTTGTTATGGAAGTGTGTATCTATCTCAGTATGATACCATATTGATTTAGCCAAAGCTGTCTTTCCCAAGCCTGCCATCCCCACAATAGCCATAACCGAGGGAGAATTCTTTTGATTATTGCTTGAGTTGATCAAGGTTGTAACTGTACTTGCCGTAACCTCCTCCCTTCCAATGTTCACCACTTCACTTGGGAACGCGGAATTGATGACTCAATTGGGAGTTGTAGCGTCCAGGAATGTCGGTGCTACTAACCCAATAAAAGCTGCCTCACTCTTCTGCTTCTCCAAATCCGCATTGATTTTTTTTAATATTATGTGCCATCTTACGACGAAATGCAATGGGATTATGGGAGAGTGACAAGTTGAGCACCTTTTTCTTCATTTGATATTGCACTTCCACCTTGCGCCGGAGAACTTATTCATCCAACACGTCATCAGCATCATGGGCTATGTCTTCAAGCTTCTTCACCCACGTTTTCACTGCCTGGTCCCGACCTTGTGGATGTGATTTTTCAGCACCTTGTAGTAGTGCTTGAATCATGGATAAGGATTCCCGCGGCCTTGTGAGTTCTCCTTTGAATTCCCATAGCAGACTGAATTCTTGTTAAGCAAGTGAAGCCACCCGAGTCAGTATTCCCTCGGCACCGAAAGTAAGAATTTCAGCCATCTTTGGTTCCGGACGGTTACCAAGTCGAAACAACAAGAAAGCAGTAACCAGATTTGTGGATAAAAAGTCAAGAGTTGTACCGTTAGACACTCATTTTTTCAATTGTAAAGGATTCATTGTAGAGAGTAGTTGGGTTGTGGGGAATATTTTAATTTTTAAGCAATCTATTGCATAGTTTCTCACGTACAAATTAATTATGTTTGTTATATACATATATAGGAGTTAACAAATTTACAAGTTGGAAAATTGCAAAAGATGGTGGGTTGCATCCACAGGCTGTCGATGTTAAAAAAAACAAAAACAAAAAAACAAATGTCCAATTTGTTGATGTATATTGTAAGTGAGATCCACATATCACTCCGGCAATCTCTCCTGCAGAGTTTACAAATTGGCAAATTGCAAAATATGGTGGGTTGCATTCCATCCAGAGTGTCGATGTTTAAAAAAAGAAAGAAAGCAAATGTCCAATTACTTAATGCATATAATTGTGTTGTAGGATTTATGTTATGAGATAAATAAATATCAAAGGATATTTCACCCACATGAGAATATTACCCTCCTAATTATCTATGTGATAATTAGATGAAAATCAAGAGATATTCATATTAGAATATACTTGGGATTTTCATGGGCTTTTCAATCTTTGTACACTCTTCTCAACCACTGTATAAGGAGGCTTTGGGGAAGAGAGAAGACACAAGAAACACAAGCTTTTCCACAGTTCAAATATTCCAGTTAGGTCTTTAGAGCTATCACTTTCGGCTCTAGGGAGGCGAAAACCAAGGGGGCAACTCGACATACCGTAGCCAACCTGACGACCTGCGAGGTTCTAGATGTGCACGGAGGGTCAAAGCAGTTGTTCGTGTTTATAGGAGTGTGTTGAGATTCAAGCTTCTGCATAAAAGGTACACACGTTCTTTCGAATTTATTTATAGTCTTCCAACAGTGGTATCAGAGCCACTCACACACTCCTTGCATGAAAGTATGAGATATATATATATATATATATATATATATATATATATATATATATATATGAATATGCCATGTATGAAAACCTTGAAAGCATGAGATATATATATATATATATATATATATATATATATATATATATATATATATATATGAATATATATGAATATGCCATGAATGCTTGTCTTTAAAATTTTCGTTTTTTTTCCATGCTTATTTTTATGGGTTTTAACACTTGGGTTATGTTCTTTACATTCATATGAGACTATGTTTAAAATTTGGTAAAGAAAAACCAAGTGGTTAGAGAGATAATTGAAACCCTAGTTTCGTAATAGCATGAAAAACGAATTTTTTCAAGATTTTTACGACCTTTTTTTGGTGAGGTTAGATTTGTTTTTGGATTTTTCCAAAGAAGACTTAATTGTAGATGGTAATCTGATCTTTCTAACAACATAAAATACGCATAAAACAGATGCATATTTGCTAAGTTATGGCCTCTATAAATAGACCTCATGAGAGCGAAAACTCTGAAAATTCTAGATTTTTTGGAAGTTGATGAACAGTGGTTCATCCAATGGAGGTAAAAAACAACTCTAATCTCAGGGAGTTCAATCCAACGGGGGTCAAAAGAACGGCATCGAACCGCCATAAGACGGCGCGTGTGTGTCACGCGCCATCCACGGCAAGTGGGTTCGCGCAATATTAAATTAATTATTAAAAAAATAAAAATAATTAATTTTGCACCGCCGCTTTGGGCAGCGCGTGGGCCGTGTTTTTGGGACACGGCTGGCGAGTGAATTATTGTTGTTCACTAACCTACGTAAGTGTATATTTAGAATTGGTATTAGAGACGTTTTTAATTTACTAAAATTAAAGAAACGTTCTTAATTACCCTTTAAAAAATATCCAACACATGCCAAGATTTTAGGAAAATCAAAAAGAGATAATGTCGATAAAATTTGCTCATGTTGATTGAGCATTTTAAATTAGAAAGGAATATTCCTTAGGAGAATATTTAAAAAAGATTACCTAATTAATAAAAAATAATGAAATTAAACTGGGGTTCACCAATGGTCACCTCTTATTTGATGTGGTGTCTAGGAAAAATCTTTAAGGAGACACTTTGGGTGTCAAAGAGGTTCGATTTTTAAAAGCTTCGTGCTGCCACCCTTCCCGGATTTGACCGGGCCGCACTTACGGAGGCCCACATGTCGAGCCCATTGTCTAAAAACCCTAATCGTTTTGCACTTAATTGGATGTTGCATGAAAAATGGATAAGCTTAAAACATAATAATGTTTAAATTAGATTTATTTCGAAAATAATTAGAAAATATGATCTTGACTCTTAGAATTGAATAGTAATTACGAGCGACTTAGCGGATTTTTCAATTTCAACCTAGGAGAAAAAGTGAAATATTTTCTAATGAGTTTTTGAAACAAATAAATGCAAGATGTGTAATTAATAATGTCAAAATTATTTGACCCTTGCAGAAAGAAATGCCTGCCAAAAATGTTGTTGCTGATTTGACTAAACGAGAAAAGTTGGTTGGAACCAATTATGACATTTGGCATAGGAAGATCCAATATCTTCTCAATTAACAAGAGCTCTTGGAGCCCTTGGAGGCTTCGTGGATGAGCCTGATCTTGAGAGAGATGGAACCACTGCGACTCAGCATACGACTAGAGTAAGGTCTTATGAATCTTGGTTCAAGAAAGATCGAAGTGCGCGCTTTACTATGTTAAGCAGCATGCATGATAATCTGATTGGTGAGTATGAAGGGTACTCGACTGCCAAACAGATGTGGGACCAGCTAAAATTTGCTTTTGGTGGAACCTTAACTACTAGGTTGAGAAGTCTAGTGTTGAAGTTTGACATTTACATGATGGATCCTAAGCACTCTGTATCTGAACATCTTAGGAAGATGTCCAGCATGATACGAGATTTGAAAGCTGCTAAGAGTATCCTCACCGATGAATAGCAAGTCCAAGCTGTGATTAGGTCCCTCCTAGACTCGTGGGATGCCCTTAAACAGATCATGACACACAATGATCAGATTAAGAACTTTTGTGACATCTTGTGTCATGTTGAACTGGAAGGTGGGCGTCGAGTGGCGACCTAGAGTACTGCCCTTTTGACTCAAGGTGGGTCCAAAAAAGGTAACCAGTTCAAAGGAAAGGGAAAGACCAAGTCTGAGAAAAATGATGCAAAGCTTGCTCCTAATTCTAATAAGATCAAGGCCCACATAAGTAAACATGGCAAGAAAGACGAATCCAAGTCAATGTGCTTTAGCTGTAAAAAGAAGGGACACTTTGCTCGTAATTGCACTGAGCCGAATAGAAAGGTAATCCCTAACCCTAAATCTGTCATTGTTTGTGTATGTTCGCATATACATGTTGCTCACACGTCCGACAATTGGATTGTAGACACAGGAGCAATCAAGCATGTGATGCGAGATAAAAGGGGGTACAAAAATTATCAACGTTTTCCAGCAAAGTCACACTGGGTGTACGTGGGTGAAGGAAGTTGTACAGAAGCTTTGGGAGTTGGTTCGTATCGACTTCAACTAAGCAATGGGTGTCAACTACTTCTGCATAATGTCTTCCACACCCCTGGAATGCAATTTAATTTACTTTCAGTTACTTCACTTTTATATGAAGGATATTATTTTTACTTAAGCCTGTCTAGACTTGTGATCTATTTGGATCAAGTTGAAATTGGATATGGTTCAATAAAGAACGATTTTGTTTGTTTGGATTTGATTGAATTTTATTCTTCTACTTCTTTAGTAATTGTTATTAAACATGTTAATTCTAAAATATGGCATGCTAGACTAGGGCATGTAGGGTAAGATAGAATGATAAGGTTAGTTAAAGAATGCATGTTGGGGTCACTCACTAATGTCAATCTACCTATATGCGAGCCTTGTTTAGCTGGCAAAGTAGTTAAAAAGCCTTTTGGAATGGTTGTTCGAGCTACTCAACCATTAGAGTTAATCCACTCTGACATCTGTGGACCAATGAGTGTGAAGACCCGTCATGGCGCCTCTTATTTTCTGACTTTGATTGACGATTACATGCGATATGGTTATGTGTACTTGATCGCTCATCTCTATGAAGCTTTACATTATTTCAAATGCTTCATAGCTGAGGTTGAGAATCAAAAAGGGAAGACTATAAAAGCTCTTCGCACTAATCGTGGACGCAAGTATTTGTCTGACCAATTCAAGGTTTTTTGTGAAAGTAAGGGGATATGTAGACAACTTTCTGTTCCTTATACGCCACAACAAAATGGTGTTGCTGAAAGGAGAAACAGAACTTTATTAGACATGGTCAGGTCTATGATGGCGCATGCAAATCTCCCCATATCTTTATGGGGTGATGCATTATTGACTGCAACGTATATACTTAACCGTGTGCCTTCAAAGACGGTTCCCTCAACCCCATACGAACTTTGGAATGATGTAAAACCCAATCTAGGTAATTTGCGTCCTTGGGGTTGTGCTGGATTTGTTCATAATCAATCACATAAGTTTGGAAAGTTGGGTTCTATAGCGAATAAACATATCTTTATAAGATATTGTGAAAACTTGAAAGGTTATGTGATGTATGGTGAACATCCAGATGAAGGGAGGACCGAGATTGATTCATGTGATGTGGAATTCATAGAGAATGACTTCCCAAAACTTGGCGATACTGTCAAAAACCTTGATCTCCATGAGTTGGAGAAAGAGGAAGAACTCGTAACATCTTCAAGCGAATGAGGGGAATTAATTTCCAATCCGATGGTCGCTGAATATGATATAGGAGTACTTGATCCGAGTGGGAGTACACAACCCAGTATGAGTAATGTATCCATAAAAACTCAAGAGAATAAGCCCAATGATGGGAACGTACCCTCTGAAATTCAAGGTCACACAGTTCGAAAAAGCAAGAGAGGCCACATTCCCAAATGTCATTTTGAGGTTGATGGGGAGGCCTACATTTGCATACCTTCAAAGGAGGACAAACCCTCTTCTTACAAAGAAGCGTTGTTTTCAACGGCCAAAGAAAAGTGGATAACTGCAATAGAGGAAGAGATAGCTTTATGGACAAAAATACTGTTTGGTAATTAGTTGACCTTCCGCATGGGTGTAAAACCATTGGAAACAAATGGGTTTTAAAAATTAAACGCAAGGCGGATGGTTCAATTGACAAATGGTACCCTTATACGTGTTGTACATCTTCTCAGAGGGGAATTTTGCTCTCTGCGTTTTTTCATTCACTTCAGACTTCATCTGAAAAGATGAGTATGTGCATATAAAAAAATAATTTAATTAAATTTGAAATTAATTAATTAAAGAATTTAATCATATATTAAATTAATTATATATTAATTATCAATTAATTATTACACCCCAAAGCCTAACCCAAAGGTTGAACCCAATTTCATTCTCCATGGTCCATCACTCCAATCACTATCTATAAGGGACAAAGCCTTATAAAGTGAGGAAACCTTTTGGTAATGGCCAATGTGGGACAATGAGATTTATACTCAAAATTTCCAACAATACCCCACATTTGAGTTGAAATTTCATTCAAACTCCAACAATACCCCACATTTGAATGCAAATGTATGACTAGGCTGCCTAAAACTAAGAGAGAATATACATGATATGCATCGGGTGAAGTGTTTTTTGGACTTGAACTTACCCTAGTGAAAACATATTGGATTTACTTGGTGACACAGTGGATGTGGAAGATCTTGAACTGTTCACCACAGTAGTAAACTGAGACAATATGTTACACACATATCATGTTTGCCACACGTTAATTCATAAGGTTGTGTTCATTTTGGCCCTGAACAGATCCTGGATTTCGTATGAGCTTTAGAGAATTTAGCCATTTCAATTCTCATAAATGGGGCCCCATTTACTCCTATATAGGTGACATTAATTAAGAATAGTCTGCCATATTCATCTTGATAACAAGATATTAATGTCATTAAATGTATAAAACATAACCCCTCGAACTTCAACAAACAACACACATTTTATCATAAGAATGGGTAAGTTGTGTGTTCAACTTTTGAATCAAACTCAACCAGTTTGCCTATTGAACCTAGACCATGGGATCTCCAATCAGCTAGGTTAGGTTTCCGTCCAGTTCGATCCATTGAATTGGCTTGAGACCCATTCCCCTCAATGTAAACAATATTTGCCCTCTTGGTAGGCCTTTTGTCAAAGGATCAGCTATATTTTCCTTTGACTTTACATAATCAATGGATATTAATTATATATTAATTATCAATTAATTATTACACCCCAAAGCCCTACCCTAAGGTGGAGCCCAATTTCATTCTCTATAGTCTATCACTCCAATCACTATCTATAAGGGCAAAACCTTATAAAATGAGGAAACCTTTTGGTAATAGCCAATATGGGACAATGAAATTTCTACTCAAAATTTCAGAAAGAGATAAAAGGAGGCTTTTTGGGCTGGCGAAATTGTATCGGCACGGGGCAATGCCCAACACAACATTTGTCGTTGGGACGCTGAGGTACTTGGCACTTGAGTTTGCGACTAGGGCGGCACCGAAGGCATTAAGTGATGTTTACAGTTTTGGCGTGTGGAAGGAAGCTGATTATGATGAGGATGAGGTGGTGTTGATTGATCGGGTGATGGGGTTGTATGTTAAAGAGAAGGTGGGAAAGGCTGCAAACTCGAGAATAAAGAGGCAGTATGAGGCGGAGGAGATGGAGACCACTTTGAAGCTTGAGCTGGCTTGTTTCCATCCTGATCCCATAAGAAGTCCTAAGATGACGGAAATTGTGGCGGTTTTGGTTTGTGGGGCGGCATCCTCATCCACCCACTATAATGTTGTCTTAATTGGCAATGGGCGATAGTAGTATTGGTAGTGGAGATGACTTTAGTTTTGATGAGTCTATGAAAGTGGAGCCGTTGTTAGAAGTGTGGTCTAACAGCTAATCATAAGATGATATTTTATGAATATTTACTCTATTAAATTTATTTGGTTTAATCAAAGAACCAAATTGTGTACACCTGTGTCATCAAAATTTATTGATTATGCTAAGCATGGTATGTGCACAATCTAATCATTTTTTTGCACCTAAACCCTAAAATCTATACCAACAAGAAAGCAAAACTATTACCAACAAGAAAGGAAAACTAATAAAAATATTTTGAAAACTTTGAGTTTTAATGATAAGGACAAAATAAAGGGTAAAGTGAATAGTACCAGAATTGACTTTTTAGTGTAAAAATATGGTTTTTCATTAAAGTGAACAGTACCGGAAGCTTTTCGTTAAAGTTCCTTATCAAGAATAGTATTGATCATTAACACGATCCCCTAGTCTTATTTTGTTAAGGTGAGTCTGTAATATTTCCAAAAAAAAAAAAAAAAAAAAAAAAAGTCTGACGTTAGCAAGAGGAATAAAAGGGTGATGGGTTTCTAGAGAAACCCTCACTTTTCTGTTTTCTTTCCAACAGCCGAAGGGGAAGAGGGGTTCACCCCTTTTAGGTCCTAAATTGTCAAAAAAAATTCCAAGGAGGAGGAGCTTTGTTTTTCCTTGCTTGTGAAGGTTAGAACAAGTGAGGAATCCTTCTTTTGTCTCCATTTAAGGTATTTATTTCTTACCTTTGGGATCTAATTATTATTTGATTTGATAAACCACAAATTAGTTTGGGTGGAAGTAGGAAATATGAAAGTAGCATAGTTCATGTCATAAGTTTATAGTTGGGCACCAAGTGTTTGTTTAAAGTCCTCAATTAATCTTGAATTAGGGTTTTTATTTGGTATTTGGTATAAATGGTGTGTGATGATTTTTCTTGCTTATAGATAAGGAAGAGAAGGTCCAAGTGACAAAGGAGCAAGTCGACAAACACCCTAGAAGTTGAATATCAAGAAATTGAGTTGAGGTAGGGGGGTTTTTAACTATAAAAGTATTTTGGTTTTCATTTTTATTTGATCAAGGTTGGTTGGCATTTGAGCATTTTTTTGAAGCTTACTTAAAATGTTTCCTTTTTAGATTTTGTGAAAGAACTCTATGGTTTGAACTAAATGATTTGAATCTCGTTTGTTACAAACTTTGATGAGTTAAAGTAGTTGAAATGATTTTTCAAGATTGTGGTTTTAATGTGCATGCCTCTTTGGATACTCATTTTGAGATTTTGAAGTATGTTGAGATAAATGTTTGATTTTTGAAAGTAGATGGAAAGTAGTATAATACCTGTGCAGTTGAGAATGTTGAGAAATGTATGAATGGGCACAATGACCCTTGAAGTTGTTGATTATGGGCACAATGACCCAAGGTTCCCCGGGGAAGGCTCCATGTGTGGGAGCTGTGAGAATGAGTTATGAAAGTAATGAGTATATGTGATGTGAATGTTGGCCAGGTATATTACGATTCTTTCCAATCTACCTGTCCCTTGTTTGAGATAAAAGAAAATCTTTGTGATTTATTATGCTAATGGATATTTAAATGATAATGGCTTTGTTATCCGTTAGACAAAGGAAATGTCTTTGAAACTATGTGTTGTACCGTTGTTATCAAAGCTACTAATGCTCTGAAACCTTGGTTTCTCTGTCATATGTTGCTTCTAAACATTTTTAAAGCATATTTCGTATTGTTGGATGTCGTGGTTATGGATATAATTGGTTTTCGAATCACTTTTATTACTTTCTGGCATGCACCATAAAATTTTAAATGATTTCGGACTTACTGAAAAAAAACCCTACTGGGCATTTTATGCTCACCCCGTTCTTCTAAACATGTATTTTCAGGTGTGTAGAGTCGACTAGCTGAGTTTCTAAGTGGCAGCTTTAGTGTGGGCTAGTAGAAAGGAGTCCAGACGTAGACATCTTTTGGGTGAGCTGCCAAAGTATTGTATAGTTAGTTTCTGTTTGAAAATGACCTTTTTGTGGAGTAGTAGACTAAAATGATGTAGACCTTGGTGGGTTGGAGTATCTACTTACCTGGGCTATGAACACCATGTATGTGTAATTATTTGTCCTTTGGGCTTGTATGTTTTGCTCTTGTACATTTCATCAAATGGCTTGAATATGTTTTCTTGTAAGAGACTTGGGGGTCTTTTGTGACTTTATTAAAAAACCGTAAGGGTTATGAATAGCTTCTGGAAAAACCCCTATGAACTTGGTTACATTTTGCAAAAATTTCAGATTTTTGTTCTTTGGAGTATAGACAGTTTTATATGCAAAGAAACTTGGTGCTGCTAAAATTTTTTTTAGAAGACAGCAGTATTCCTGTTTTGGATTTAAATTTTCCTATACTTCCCGAACTCGAAATTCAATGAAATTTTGATACAACGTAGTTTCATGTGTCTACTTTGGGTCTGGAAATTTTCACAATTTTTGGTTGAACGAATTATTTTTGGTGAGTTTTACGGCTCAGGTCGATTTTGCAGTTTGCATTACTATAAGATCTTCAACTACATTTCTTAAATTGACTTTTGTAGTTTGATTTAATGAAATTGTGAAATATAAATTTTCGTTGACATAATCTTAAGATGAAGGTTGTTTTATACCCTTGATAAATCGCTTTGTCCTAGTTATTTCTCTAAACCTCGCACCTCGAGTTTTCGGGGTGTGACAGAGTCCATTCTTATTCGTCTTAGGTTATTTATTTTCACTTGTAGTTACTGTGTGTAACACATATTGTAATCCTATATATGTAAGATATATTCTAAAATTATAAGAACAACATGACATTAGGATCACAAATTCAATAAACCGAATTGCAAGAAACCAATTACATTTAACTTATCTGTAGAAGAGGGATCAACACTTGCATAAGAATATCTTCTATTATCTCCAAACTATATGTTCTTGCTATGAATAGGGTTTAGCACATAATAGAACAATTATTGTGAGAGCAGGGACAATCCTTATATAGTTGCTAGGATGTCTCTCAGTCAAGCCTATTATTAATGAGAGACACTCTTAATCACAATTACATAATTTAGGTCCCACCATAACAAGTCTTACTAAATAGGGAGTACGTAATTGGTTAATCAGAGTTAAGACTTTATTATTCTAGCCATATTGGGGCTGTAAGATTACTGGAATATTAATCACTTAGATAATAAGTCACTCAAGAATCAAGTGATTGACTGAAAAGTCATTGTACTCATAATTATACTTAAATTCTTCCACTTCAGTTTCAATGAACTTGTACACAAAAGTAGCCAAATTAACCAGAATAATAGTGATAATTGAGTCTACAAAATTCTGTAACCAAAACCTTTGTAACAACTGTCACTAAAAACCTGAATGTAAAACTATAGAAATGTTGATTCGAATTTTACTGTATCAGTACTCTATAATCACATACACACTCAAATTAATAATATATGTTGCCGAAAACATTAGGGCACCAAAGATAGTGTTCAATTACAGTAATCATAATAAAAGTAGTTCACAAAATAACTCAATAATGTGGGTAACAAAATCCAACTTTTTCTGTCAATGTAAAACTTGATATACAAATAAGATAACAAGTAAAATAAAACTTATTGTTTATAAAATTAGAATATCTTATTAATACTTATGAACAAAGGTTTACTGTGATATCCCGTCCCGAATTTAATATTATTTTATTCCCTAACATTGAAAGGTTACGAAAATGCCCCTGACGGGTGGAATTTCTTTGTGGACATTATAGTCCTTATCACTCATTGTTCCTTTGCACATATTTCTAGATGGTACGTGTTCTTATGAACATGTGAGTGTGAACGAGCGTAAACCAAACATTTATGCACGTTTTCCAATGAGGGACAAAATGGTATTTTTACGCTCTTGGGAATTTATTACTTGTTTATTGAGACCATAGTCAGTTATCGGTAATATCGATGGCTTACTTGTTGGCGTAGGTCTCGTGCCTAATTAATTATTATTTGGGCTTGACCCAATGACACACACATATTCTTGTAGCACTTGATGATACGAACGCGTGGGCATAAATGGAACTGAATTCAGAGTTATGTGGAAGATTTTACGGAACTACGAAGACGAAGGGCAACTTAGTCAATTCACTATTCTTTTTATTATTTATTTTATCAGATTTGTTTTAGTTGTGGGTCCCACGCCCATCTCCCACTCCCTTCCCTGTGTTATTTCTCTTACACACTCAGATTTCTCTCTCTTAGAGCAAGTCCACCGGACGCCAAATTGCCCAGCACACTGTCCAAAAATTAGCCCAGCACCCTGTCAATCTGCTCCAGCCCGCAAAACAGCCTGGCACCCAGCCCAAGCCAAGCAACAGACCAGCCCATTTTGGACAGACCCAGAAGCCGGCCTATTTGGCTGGCACGTGCAACACACTCGCGACTGGGCGCGAGTAGGAGACAATGGTGTAAGCGGTGGGGCCCGCTTGTCAGCCCACTTGTGTTGACCTAGATTAGAGCTCGTGGCCCTTCTCAGTGCCGTTGGATTTCCAACGGCTAGTTTTTCTAGACCGTTGGATTTACAACGGCAAAAAAATTTGAGTTTTAAAATGGACCGTCCGATCACAGATCAACTGTCCAGATTAATTAACTAAATGTAAATTTATTAAAAAATACAGAAAATTTTTAAAAAAATTATTATTTTTTTCTATAAATACCTAGCCCTCATCTTCCACCTTACACCACATTTCAATATTTTCTACACTTTCTACCAAAGCTTTCATATGTATTTTGTGTGGAAAAAATACCAAAAAGCTCATCCTTAATTTTTTTGTCCATATAAACCATACATCCCTACATCCATCTTCATTGCACGAAGGTGAAGATAATTAAAATAAGCTTGTGGTTGAAGAATAAAGTGTATTTGATGAGTTTATGTAATTTCATTTTAGTGTGTTTTTTTTTTTTTATAGTTTATTTGATGAGTTTATGTAATTTTATTTTAGTGTGTTTTTTTAAGTTTATTTGATGAGTATGTAATTTTATTTTAGTGTTTTTTTTTTAAGTTTATTTGAAATTTTATCCGAAATTGGTTAAAAATCTTATCCGAAAATAAAACTATTTTTTTTTATTTATTCTTTTTAAAAAAATATAAAATATTTTAAATGGGCTGGGTGCCAGCGCATTTTGTAGGGGTGGAGATCGTTTGTGCCAGCGCATTTTTAGACTGGGTGCCAACGCATTTTTTTAGGGGTGGAGATGCTTTGGCCTATTACTGTTCACTGGGGTATATTACTGTTCACTTAAGTGGATAAATGCGCTGGGTGCTGGCACAAAGTCTTTAGGGGTGGACTTGCTCTTAACACTTTCAGTCTCTCACTTAAACTTTCCATCCCTCTCAAACTCTCCCTTTCCTCTGCACACGCAGAGAGGCTGAGAGGCCATACACAAATCCATTATCACTCACCTATGCCGGCGAGCCATACCACCAAATGACCACCTTGACGAGAGCTACTACCCTCATAACTCAGAAAATCAGAAACATGAGATCCTCAAACCTTTGAGTTCCGTCTAGGAGGAAGAACTCCGGCGAGAGTTACACTTTTCCAACCAAGGTAGGCCTCGGCAAACCTTTGATCCCTTCCATTTTATCCTTTTGTTTAATTCTTACCATGTTGCGTATATTGGATGTTGGAATGATGCAAAATACAATTGAGGGAGATTCCCCAGATTTCTGGGAAGACAGAATCATGGCGGTTGGGCCACTTTCACACCTTTTTTGGTATAACTATGTTCTTCTCCTTGCAAGCTTTAATTTGGTAGTTTATAGGTTAGGTTTGACTAAGTATCGAGCTTGAAATGAGCTTTGGAAGTTGGCTCTGCAACCTGCAAATCTACAGATTGCGTGAAGAAGGCGAGTCTAAGCTTACTTGAAAGCAAGTGAGGGGTCCCCTGTCTTCAGTGCGTGCGGCGCATGGCTACTAGTGTAGCCACTTTGTGGCGGCGCATGGAGGAACCTGATGTCCTTCCTTAGGTTTCTCGATGTGCCGAATCCAATTTTGCCCTCTGTTTTATGAAATTTGATCATTTTAAAATAATTCCTTCATTAGCCATAATTTGTACGATAATGCGTATTTACGTTAATACGTTATACATTTACGTGAATGGTTTTGTTTCTAGGTGAAATGCATTGATCTTCGATGCATGTGAGGCGGGTTCGACCCAACGACATGATTTGTGAGTGGGTCCTTGCCTTTAAATATTATATATTTATGTAGTTTCCATCTATATATTTAATAAAGAATTTTTTGTACGTTAAGCTTAGATTAGATTAAGGCTTATAAGAATTATCACATTGACGAAATTTATGAAATTATTCTGCATCCTACGGGACGCCTATGTGTGCGTATTATTATAGGATGCCTTAATTATATTTACGGCCATGAATAGTATTGTTGATTAGAATTATCGATTTACTGTTGCATGATCATATTTATGTTAACTGCTGATCATGCATGCTACACAGATGCTAGTACTCGCCCAGACCAAGGCCAGTCTTCATGTGTATGTTCACATCGTACCGATACATTCACTTTGGATCCATTGTAGGTGCCAGCCCTATCCTGGATTGCTATAAGCAATTAGGACTCGTATGTGATGCACATAACGCCAGTCTTCACGTGATTGTAGTACGAAATCGTAAATCATTATTACATCCAGTCATGTTCATGTCAAAATATCTCTGCATGAGCTCGTGTGTTAGCATATGTCGATGAGCACCCGATATTATATGTTCGTTTATGCGAGGCATTGTGATTAGTGGATGTTATATGCAAAATATTGTGATTCTCGTATTACTGAAATATTGCTGATTACGGTAAGTGTTTTCATACTATATGTAGTATATATATTTAGAAACTATACTTGTTTTATGGTGATGGGTTATTACGTTTTTGAAAAGATTTTACAAAGCTTTATTTTTAGGGCCACTCACTCTTGTGTTTCGCCTCTCTAGGATTTAGTGGCAGTGTTCATGTCGATGAGGATTTCTAGCATATGCTGATATAGGAGATCACTTCTGATGGTATACTTCTTATTCTAATTTTACTGTACTTTACTTATGCTCTGATATCACATATGAAATGGGTTCAATCTCGCTCACATGCGCACTCTTGTTTTTAGTCACTTGTAGGTTTAAATTTATTCATATTTTCCACATCACCACACTTTATGGCTTCATCACCTTCTAGTCAGCTAACACAGAACACAGCTCGATTCGGAGTTCAGGTGGACATATCGGGTCTGGGTGTGTCATTTACTCTTAAACCATCAGCTACTAACCCTTCAATTTAGTCATACAAAAGGCAATTTCAAACTCCTATTGATTAAAAGAAACAATACTACATAGGTAAACAAATAGTTGCTCCCACTGATTAAAAAAGTAAGAAAAATAAACGAACATACCTTTTAAACACTCCCACTAATCAAGCATTAGTCAAATGATCTATAATTATGAAATTTGAGGGTTCAATATCAACTACTAATTTTGTTGACTTCATCTCTATGCCGATATTGACACACCCCAACCCGAAAGTGGGGCGTGCTGGCCGTCACGTGAGCGTTACGTAAGCTAAGTGCACAGAGCGGAAGCAATAGAGAATAGAAATTACAGATCAATTAAAACCGAAATGCTAGCAATACTAGTGTAACAGAAGTGTGAATTCCACTAATACAGAGCATAAAAGTCTACGTTCAGTCAAGCAGAAGTACTTAATGGAAATAACACCCGAAGGTGGTCCTACATAAGTGAATTCTGTCAGAACGTCCGATGAGCTCCTCGTATGCCACCAACGAACACTACTTAATACCTGGAGGGGTGAAAAACAAAGTTGAGTGGGTCAGAAGCAAATCTTTTCAAAACCTTTCTTTTCTCAAAAGTTATAACCCCTCGCCGTAAAACCTATATCATTTCCAAGAAATAAAGTATATACTCATATATATAATTCTCAAAATCCTGCTGGAAAATATGTATGCCATGCCAAAGTATCATAACTGAATGCCAAAGCATAACTCTGTGAATGTGATTGAATACTAAATAATCAACTCAGCCCTCGGCTGTATATAGCTCATAACAATCATCATATCATATAACTCATACTCATCTCAATCATATCATCATATATATACCCTGCACACACATCAATACCACCTTTAGTGGTCTGCACAACATCACTGAATATAAACTAATATGCTTTAGTGCTACGGTCACGTGAAGACTGAGCGATAAATCGCGGGTTACCTACGAGTCGAACCCACCTATAGTGGCCTATTCGACAGGACTGAGCACCTAACTTGGTTCCAAGGCGAGCATACGGTGCGGGAGGCGAACATCACGTGAAGGACTGAGCCCCTTATTGGGCGGGAGCACTAATATCAGTGTGCAGGTTTATGAGCTCTAATCATATCACATCACATCACATCACATCATTCGTTCTCATCAACTAGTATATAAACTTACCTGCCACTTACCTGTGCATCCTCAGCACCAACATCAATATAAGTAATCAATAACGCATAATAAAATAAATAGATACTTTGTACGGCATTTCATATTGCATTTCATATCACATTTCATTTAATCTGATTTTCTGGGAAAAAATCATTTATATAGATATGTACAAAAAACAAATGCCTACTCACTAATAAGTAGATGGGTCGTAACCCCCATGCCTAGCATGGCTACGCTCGTCCTCCGGATAGGTCTCGCCTATATGAGAAGTAACTGAAATAACGTTAATTAACGCACATAATCGAAACCTTAGAAAAAACTTCTCATACATTGCTCAAATTTGGTATATAAATATACCACTGTGATCTACATAATCTCAGGATCATCCCCATATTTTTAGAAAAATTTTCCGACCACCCACGCACCGGCCAAGGCATCGCCAGACGCGCCGGCCACACGCGGCCACGTGCCTAGCACGTGTAACGGAACAGTAACAGCGTTAGGAATATTCCGTTAAAACGTAATAGAAGCCGTTAAAGATACCTGACGGCGTCAGAATATTTTGTCAGACTTGACAAAATATTCGCTCTTCTTCATCGGTGCACCTCGCCGGTCGACACTTTAGCATAATGACCAAGAATATTTAACGTACCTATGATCAAATCCGGATTGTTCTGAGCATCCTGCAGCGAAAGGTTGTTGATACGCCCCTGGTTCTGCTGCCTTCCTCTGCCTCTGCTGGCATGAACTCCTCGCCCCTCAGGATTACGCCCCTGTCCTGACTGACTATACTGTCTGGAAGACCCAACTCCACTGGTAGTAGCATTAACCTGTTGAGACTGTCCTCCAGAATGCCACTAGGATCCACCAGCTGAAAACTGCTGCTGAGGCATATATTCTCCAGAGTACTGCTGTGGAGGCATATATCTTCCTGAATACTGACCATGACTGCCCTGCTGATAGGGATCCTGGGGTTACTGGTACTGTCTCGAAGAATAAGGAACGGAATCCCCCTGATAGTGGTATGCACAAACACGACCCATCTGGGTATAACCACCCAGTCCTGAAAACTGCTGAGCTGGAGCTGGCGGTGGTAAATGAGGCTGCTGAGGTCTCTGCTGGCTTTGAGGACAAAACTTAGCTTGATGTGCCTCCTGACCACAAGTAAAACAACCACTGCTACATCTTCGACATTCCCCTAAATGTCGACTACCGCACCTATGGCACCAAGGTGCATTTCCTCTACCAAAGTTCCCTTGCCTCTGGGATCTGGAATCTCTGAAGAATGTACCACCTCCTCTTTGACCTGTGGAACTGAAACCTCCACTGGAAGAACTAGAACTAGTCCCACTGAGCTTAAAGTGCTAAGTCTGGTGAGGCCCTTGTAAGAAATGACCTTTACCCTTATCCTTATTCTGATTCCCATTTTTCTCTTCCTCTTCGCTGTCGCTAGGCAAATTCTCAGAATCCTCAATCTGAAGTAAAGCTTCATAAAACTCATGATAAGTAGTACAGGGAATCGTAGTCGTAATGGTACGCCATTTCTTCTTAGTGCCCAACTTAAAACGACGTAGCATCTTAACCAGATTAACAGCAACTTCCGGATGATAACAAGATAGATCAGTAAATTTCCTGTAGTACTCATTAGCTGACAGCTTCTTCTACCTCAAACTAGTGAGCTCTTGTTTCCTACAATCAATGTATGCATGAGGAATGATTCTCTTATAGAATAACTGCTTAAATACCTCCCAATCTCTAGATTCTTCATAGGGTAACTCATCAGCCAACTGACCTTACCATGAAGCTGGTTCCTTACCCAAAAACCATGAAGTCGTCTCGACCCATCTGTCTGGAGATAGATTCCTATGACTCTGCATCAGCCTGAAAGTCTTCTCAATATGCATCACCATTTCTCTGAACCCTCGAGACCTTCATTCCCCACAAAAGTGGTTATTTTCAAATTATGAACCGACTCCAGAGGGGTTCGCTGAGGCGGGCAAATCACTGACTGAATAGCATTTGCTATAGTTTCCCCTAACTGAGCTATATCAGGGAAACTAGGTTCATCTGAACGACGTGGCTCTCTACGAGGCGGCATAGTTCTGACAGAAACACCAAGATAATTAGAATATTCACAAGATATGCAGGACTGCCAAACCTATGCTCTGATACCAATCTGACACACCCCAACTTGAAAGTGGGGCATGCTGGCCGTCACGTGAGCGTGACGTAAGCCAAGTGCACAATGCGGAAGCAATAGAGAATAGAAATTACAGATCAATTAAAACCGAAATGCTAGCAATACTAGTGTAACAAAAGTGTGAATTCCACTAATACAGAGCATAAAAGTCTACGTGCAGTCAAGCAGAAGTACTGAATGGAAATAACACTCGAAGGTGGTCCTACATAAGTGAATTCTGTCAAAACGTCTGATGAGCTCCTCGTATGCCACCAACGAACATTACTTAGTACCTGGAGGGGCGAAAAACAAAGTTGAGTGGGTCAGAAACAAATCTTTTCAAAACCTTTCTTTTTTCAAAAGTTATAACTCCTCGCCGTAAAACCTGTATCATTTCCCAGAAATAAAGTATATACTCATATATATAATTCTCAAAATCCTGCTGGAAAATATGTATGTATAAAAGTATGTATGCCATGCCAAAGTATCATAATTGAATGCCAAAGCATAACTCTATGAATGTGATTGAATACTAAGTAATCAACTCAGCCATCAGCTGTATATAGCTCATAACAATCATCATGTCATATAGCTCATACTCATCTCAATCATATCATCATATATATACCCTGCACACACATCAATACCACCTCTATTGGTCTGCACAATATCACTGAATATAAACTAATATGCTTTAGTGCTACGATCACGTGAAGACTGAGCGATAAATCGCGGGTTACCTACGAGTCGAACCCACCTATAGTGGCCTATTTGACAGGACTGAGCACCTAACTTGGATCCAAGGCGAGCATACGGTGCGGGAGGTGAACATCACGTGAAGGACTGAGCCTCTCACTGGGCAGGAGCACTAATATCAGTGTGCAGGTTTATGAGCTCTAATCATATCACATCACATCATTCGTTCTCATTAACTAGTATATAAACTTACCTGCCACATACCTGTGCGTCCTCAGCACCAACACCAATATAAGTAATCAATAACGCATAATAAAATAAATAGATACTTTGCATGGCATTTCATATCACATTTCATTTAAACTAATTTTCTGGGAAAAATTCATTTATATAGGTATATACGGAAAACAAATGCCCACTCACTGATAAGTAGACGGGTCGTAACCCCCGTGCCTAGCCTGGCTACGCTCGTCCTCCGAATAGGTCTCCCCTATATGAGAAGTAACTAAAATAACATTAATTAACGCACATAATCGAAACCTTAGAAATAACTTCCCATACATTGCTCAAATTGGGTATATGAATATACCACTGTGATCTACACAATCTCAGGATCATCCCTATATTTTTAGAAAAATTTTCTGACCACCCAAGCACTGGCCAAGGCACGGCCAGACACGCCGGCCACGCACGACCACGTGCCTGGCATGTGTAACGGAACCGTAACAGCATTAGGAATATTCCGTTAAAACGTAACAGAAACCGTTAAAGATGCCTGACGGCATCAGAATATTCCGTCAGACTTGACGGAATATTCGCTCTTCTTCTCCGGCGAACCTCGCCGGTCGCTGCCATCCGTCGCTAACTGAAACTCCGATTCTCACCGGTTTCTGGAAAAGTTTCAATTCTTCATAACTTCTTCGTTTTTGCACCATTTTCTATGTACTTTATACCAAAATGAAGATCTCACAAAGATGAACACAACGATGCCTGACTCGACCCCCAACTCGCAGTGGATTCGCCGGAAAAAGCCTCGATAATTCCGGCCAAAACGAAAACTCCCCGATCTCGCTATTCTGACGTCCAAAAACTTGAAACGAACGACTCCGAACTTCCTTAGGACCTCATAAAGCTTCCTATGAACTTAGAATTCCCCTGAAAAATAACATTTCACGTGTGCATGAACAGTGCACAAATCGGAGGTTACGGTTTCGTGACGAATCGAAGGTTCCAGGTTTTAAAACTTGTACTAATGGCTTCCTAAGATCACAAGGAACATGAAAATGCTTACCTTAGCCTCGATCTGCAAAGTTTGGGGAAGATTTGGATGTGTCCGTACGTAGGGAAGGAGAGAGAGAGAGTCTGTGAGGTAGAGAGAGAGTGCAGGAGTGAGAGAGAGAAAAAGTGAATGTGTGAGTATGTGTGTGGTCCAAATAGCACCAACCAAAGACTCCCAAACTTAGATTCACACACGTACCTTAATTAACGCCCAAGGGCATTTTCGTCATTTCATATCTGTCGTACGAAATCTCCGGGATGGGCTGTTACAGATATTGCAAGGAGATGAGAGACTGAAAAGCTATCTAAAATCATATGGTCAATTTTATTCATCTAACATTTGACAGAGATAAAAAATTAACTAAATGTTTTCTAATTGCAATAAAAACTTATAATTCCATAATCACCTTTGGACATAGATGATATTAGGTTTTCATGGTTAAAACATAGAACACAAAGGCATTCATACATAGCTTCACCACTTCTGAGCAAATGAAGTATATACAATCTTGTCAATTGATATTTAATAATACATTGATTTATAGTTAGACTAAATAAGAAAACACTTTTGAGTAGATTAATTATTTATCAATAACATATAAATCGCAAGTTTGATTTCCTAAACAACAAACAAGAATTAATAAGCAAAACACCTTTGAGCAGAATGTTCTCATTAATCATTCTTGAATATGAATCTAGTCGTATTGTATTTATCAGTTCAATATTGACGAATAATAATAGTGATTCAACCTTAAATCTTCGTCAAAGATGTATGGTCTTTGAAAATTCATGCAATGTCAATTTGTAAATAACAAAGAAAGTATAAACAAATATGATAATGTATGTCTTATCTACCAAAAAACATGACCATTAAATACATTTAAAATTGATGAGTGTGAAGCCCATAAAATATTATTTTTTCCACTTGGGCAGAAACTCCTCAAAATTGCAATGTTATAATACAATAAAGAAATTGATTTTCATATAACAAGAATATAGGCTTGTGTTACTATCCAATTAACAACCCAAAGTGCAAGTAAGTTGGATCAAAAGAACACACAACATAGACTTTTTCCTGAATGTAGGTTAAAAATAAAAGTTTCATAAATAAAAAACATATGCAATGACCCCGATTTTATTATATTTTAGTATGTGAGAAGATTCAGATATGTGTTAATTTAAAAAAAAAAAATTAGGTCATTTTGTAGTGTATAGGTGTGTTGCTCAACATGCATTTGTCAAAAACATAACACTAAGAAACTGTGCAGTTGTGTCAGTTTTGAAAAACTACAAATATATAAATTCGGGTCTAGAAATAATTTCATGAAATTTATGCCTCAAGAAGTCTTCTTTATTATTTGGTTTAGTCACAAATTAAAATAAATTAGAATAACACCTAATCAGATAATCCAAACTCAAAATTTATGTTTTAATTTTAAAACAAAGTCGATTAAAGTAAACACTTAATTTAGATATTTCAAAATCATCAACTTTTTAACTGTAATTTTAATCGCAATTTTGAACTTAGAGAAAGTTGAGGCAAAAGATTGACACATTTACCTACTTCGTTATTGATTCTGCAAAATACACCATGTATGTAGTCGAGTTGTGGAGAATAGAACAGACTGCAAATCGCATGATTGTTACACCTTTGGGTAGAAACAAATCATGCAAGGAAAATAGCTACATAGCATAGTCAAAACATGGAATACACGGGATACATATGGTTTTCAATAGTTTTTGCCAGATGAAATTATGTGATTTGATACATATACTAATTTACAGCTGATGAGTGGTTTCCTGAAATTCCCTTCGCGACAAAAGTACTCATTATATAAATTAGAATTCTGATTTTTCAAAATAATCATTTAGAACGGTATTAAATAATGAGTTTTGTTGATTTTGAATGATTCTTAAAAGATTAAATCAGACACAAGAGTATGTCGTTATTGATATGAAACAGTAAAGTTTACAAAGATGGAAACATGGTTATTCAGTTATTCGAAAGTGACCAAAATGATCAATTAGTAAATTGATGCCATTTTTCAATTTTTGTCTTGAAAGACAATGATCATCATAATCACAATTGATGACCAAACAAACTGTTGGTTTGAGCAGAATAAACCAAAACATCTTTCCAACCAAAATTTTATCAATGTTGCCTAATAAAGGTTGTTAGAATTGAGAATTTGCATAAAAAAAAAAGACATATTGAAGAAATAAACATGTCGAAAAATTGGTACCATTGGATCTGTATAAATCAGTGAAAACAATATTTCAAAGCATCTAGTTGTTTGAAGTCCAAAAAGTTCAACTATACAACCATTGCAAATTCACCAAAATTTAATTCTTGTTAGATTGTCATGAAAATTTATAGCTATGAAGTAATATATACATCAGTTATTTCCTAAAATTTCATGATTTTTTAAGATTTTACAAATGGGCCAAAACGAATTCGAAATGGGATGTACTGCAGAAGCTGCAGAAATTTTGCAATCCAGATTTGAAACAGGCATCCTAATGTATATCATACTAAAATTGCATGAATTTAGGAGTTGTATAGGTCTATAAAAACAAAATCACAAACAAATTATGTTCCAGAAGTTTACAAAAATTCCAGCTGAGTGGTATCACCTTTAAAATTTTACCATAAATTTCTTGTCAAAAAGAGGTGAAAAAATGACAGTGTATACAATCCATTCTATATTACAACATTCCGAATTTTATAAAATTTACAGCTTGTAATGTCTGTCAAAATAGGAAACAAAATAGGATATGTTGCAAGCTAAGGTTAACGATATGCATGGTTTTCTTTCACTTGAGTTTCTTACACCTTCCACATATTAAGTTGTATGTCATCTTATTGAGTTCTCTCTCCGAAATATATTGACAGAAAATACTTATGCTCAGTAAAGATAGATTAAATCTAAATTGAATAACTCAACAGTTATGAATCTAAATTGAAATACTTATGAGTATTAGTGACTTGTCAATCAATCACTTGATTCTTGACTAACTTATTATTAGGTTAATTGATATTCGAGTGATATTAAGCCATATCCAATCGATCAGGCCAGAGGGCCGAAAATAGCCCAAAATGACACGAAAACTCTCTCTAACCGAGGGCTAGGCCAAAGGGCTCGTGGGCCCCACCGGACCAAAAAAGAGGAAACAGGCCAACCGGCCGCCCTAAAGGAGCCAACCAGCTAGCCCTGGGCCAGCCCAAATATTTGAAACCAATGGCTACCTATTGACGCCAGGTGACCATTGGATTTGAATTTTTTTTTCGGCCAATTTTTTTTTTTTATTATAAAAAATTCCCATTTTTTTTCTTATAAATACCTAAGCCATTCCTACACCATTTCTCACATAATTTTCACCATTCCATACTATCTTACTTCATTCTATTTCAATTCTTCACATTCTATTTTCTTACCTCTTCCAATAATCTTTCCTTCAATTTTTTCAATAATTTTCAAATGGCCACATCTGCAATGAAAGGTAGGGCTTGGACCCGAAAAGAAGATGAAGCTCTTTGCAGGGCTTATAGATGGGTCTTAGAAGATAGTGTGAGGGGGAGTTCTCAACCAAGCGAAGGTGTTTGGACTCGTACGTCCAAAAAATACTATGAGTTCTACGAAGGCACCACTCCACCGAATACCTGAAACCACGAGAGTTGTTCTCCAAGATGGAAGAAACATCTTCATCCAAGTTTGAATAAATGGCATCAAGCACTGTTAAAGGCCGCAAGTAGACATGAAAGCGGCACCAATTACTACGACGAAGTAAGTGTTTTCACAATTTATTTTAAATATTTAATTATATTACATTTAATTTCATAAATTAATTTTCTTTAATTTTTGTAATTATATTTTCTAAGTACTTCAAGCGGAGGAATTGTATATGGAGGACAACTCGAAACCTTTTAATCATCACGGTTGTTGGGAAATTTGTAAAGGGTGGGTGTTATTTGAAGATCCACCTCAACATAGAGTAGCTCCTACGCGGGTGTTCAGGAATGCATCCTCAACTGCAGATGGGGATGAAGATGGATCTCCTACCATTCAAGAAACAAGGGTAGAAAATCTGTCTCCAGGTGAAGGTTCCATACCTAGGGCTATGGGATGAAACAAGGCCCAAAAATTGAAGGAAAAGGGCAAGGCAAAGGATGATTACGCCTTTCAACAGGAAATGGCGACCTTTTTGCGATTAACAGCGGAGCAAAATGCCACTATCGCGGAAGAAATGAACCATAGGCATGAAGAAGGGGCCAAACAAATACAAGAAGAGATGGATGATAGGAATATGCAAAGGAACACTTCGGATTACACTCCAATGAGTAAGGCCTATTTTGATAGGAAAAAGAGGGACATTATGGCCCGACGGGAGTTGTTTACCACCAACTTTAATCCTACAATGGCGGATGATGATGATTATAGACTTTAAATTTAAGTTGTTGTAGTTTTTAAATTTAATTTATAGTTTTCAAATTTAAGTTGTTGTTTTTAAATTTAAGTTGTAGTTTTTATATTAAAATAATAAATTATGTTTGGCCCCCTCGGTTGGAGATGGTTTTTTGTCACAGGGCTATGTTTGGCCTATGGCCTTCTGGCCCTTCGGAAATATGGCCTGACACTGTTCATTAAATTATTAATTTCTTGGAGGGCTATAGGGCTAAAACAAACCATTTGACCCTCCTTTGGTTGAAGATGGCCTTACAGCCCCAATATAGCTAGAACAGTAAAGTTTTCACTCTGATTGACTAATTACATAATCCTTAGTAAGACTTATTATGGTGGGATGTAAATTATGTAATTGTGATTATGAGTATCTCTCATAATAATAGATTTATTGTAATCCGGTGTATTTAATCTGTGATCCTAATATCTTGATGTTCTTGTGATTTCAGAATATATCTTACAATATAATCCTTCTTATGAAATAAAATGAAATAATTGAGAAATTCTTCCAAACCTTAGCATATTTAGCTCAATATATAGTTGAGGATGGTCTTAGCATTCGACTCGATTGCGCCCTATATGAACAAAAATCTAGGTCAAGCACTTGATGTATCTCCCGATTTACATGTGAATCTCGCATCATAAAACAACTATACTTTGAATTTTTTTTTTGTTTTACTATTATTGGGGGGAAGGAGCAGAGTTCGAAACTATTACAATAATTTAAGAGACTGGGAGTTTTAAACCCGGGAGATATGAGTGGAAATCTAATATCTTATCCACTATGATATTGGACCAATACAACTACTGTCACATTCCGGCCCGGGCTCCACCACTTCCCGGGCATGCCTCCATCGTAGCACGATATTGTCCGCTTTGGGCCCCAACCACGCCCACACGGTGTCAGCCAGCACAGCTCGATTCGGATTCCTAGTGGACATCCCGGGTAGGGGTGTGTCAACTATACTTTGAACCTATTACCTATAGATGCAACTGTGAGATATAGAATTTTTTTGTAGTACCACATTGATATATAAATCCAATATATCATGGGATTGTGGCCTTATGTAGGTTTTTTGTTGTACCAAGTCAAACAACAACAAGGCTTGATTCTTCCCATTTGTCATATAAATGAAGAGTGCAAGTTTGTTCCACTAAACAGTGTCATGTATCATGTATGGTAGAAGATACCACATATTATTACCTTATTGACCAAGTCCACTAAAAAATGAGGAAGCCATCCTTACAATCCTTGCTGTTTGTTTGTTGCTTTGATCCTGTGGTGAAAACAAAAGAGCCAAGGCCTTCCAGATGCATGAATTCACACATTTGATTTGTACATCCAATTTTACAAGGAGTTTGCTGCTCATGTGGTGGTGAAGGTTTTAAGTTCGGTTTCTGACCTCACACATTATTTCAGTTATGAAATAAAAACATAAAATAATCCAAAATTTCAACTTTTAATCATACTGAAGAAAAGAATTTAAAAATAAGGGTTTTTAGATCCAGGTCCAAAAACATACATGGTTTTTAGGAGTGAGTTCAGTTATCTAATTACATGTTTTTATTTCTTTTATACTCATTTTATATATTTAAAAAAAATTAACATCAATTAAAATCTTCTAATATTATGCATTTTCCAACTCCAAAAAATATAATTAATATCTTACAACAAAAAAACTAATATACTAATGATAGGAGCATATTTATGCGACTTAGTTAGCATGTTTTTTTGCATTTTCTTAGTTAGTTTCTACTTATTATAGTGTTTTAAGCTATTTTCGTGTGTTTGTAGGTTCTAAGTGTCAAAATGGCAAAAAGAAGCAATTTGGAGCATTCTAGAGCATTTTGGGGCCAAGATTGGGTAGTGCAAGCATGGAGGCAAGTTGATGGACGAATTTGAAGATAAAAAGGTTTGAAATCAGCTTAAAAGAAGGAGGAAAGAAGTGAAAGATAAAGAAGATAAGGAATTGGCAAGAAACAAGGAATATGATCCGAAACATTATCCAAACATATTCCTAAAAACATGTTACATGTTTTATGCCTTGTTCTTCTAGAAATTAGCCACAAAACACTCTTTCTAGAAGTTCTATCCCTTGTCCTACAAAAGTGGCGCCCCAAACCCTTCTAGAAGTCCCAAAATCTATCACAAAACACATTCTTTCTAGAACCCTAAAAATTTGGCGCCTCCTTCCTTTCTAAAAGGCCTTTGCCTTGCCTTGCACTCAATTCCCTTCCCTCAAAGCTTGTCGTGCACTTCCCTATCCTTTTCCCTCTTGGATTTTGATTTAATTAGCCTATTTCCTTGTGGATTTGGTTTGTGCAAAGCCTTTTCAGAAATTAATTGGGCTAAACCCTTTTTCCTAATGGATTTAAATCTTGTGCCGCACCCTAGGCCTTTATTCCTTAATTTCTGCTAAGTCCAAATCCTAATCTGATTTCCCTAGGGTTTGGAGATGCATATATATATATATATACATATTTTAGGGTTGTGCTGCAGACACCACCCATCCACACCAATTCTACACATCTCAGTCATTCCAAACACCATCCACAAACCCTACAGCCACTTGTGCCGCAGCCTTGCAAGGAGGAAGGAAAGGAGGAGCAGCCTTGGAGCGTTTTGCACCCAATTTGGAGTGCTGGGCGTTCTTAGGTGTTTTCTACCTTATGTTTTCGATGTTTAAATTAGTTTTCCTTTGTCTTGTTGTAATCATTAGAGGCTAAACTCGTTTTTAGCTAGAGGCTACTTTGAAACCATGATTTTGTGTGTGATATGACTTGATAAATTTCAGTTACAGATTCTTGAAGTATGAATGCAATTGGCTTAACTGTTTGAATTAGAACTTATTTCTGTTTGTTGGTTGAGGGTCGACACTTAATTGGCATGCATAAATTTGATGCTAGGATATAAGTGAGTTTCACGTAATCGTTACAAACTTATGTTCACAAGTAGTAAAGGTTGCTGGAACAATCGTGTTAAGTTCAATTCTTGGTGTGAGTACCATGATGTCATAGTTATGAATGCCTCGTCAATGCTTATGATTCTCATTGATCATAATGATCTCTGATTGTGTCTCTATTATGATGTCATGTAGGGAAATTGATGAGAATAATTTGGTTGTAGATGAGTTGTCCGTCGAATTCAATGAAATTAGGCGAATCTGAGGGTTAATTAGTGATTGACACGGTTAATCTGGGGCATTGTCATTCGTAATTCAATGAAAACGTAACTGGAAGTCAAGTTATATGCATATAAATCATGTGTGGATAAGGAAACCTCTAGCTAGTTCACCATCCATCCTAAAAACCCAATTTGTCTAAATCTGCCTAGTTTAAAGTCTTTGTTTGTTTTAGCTTAGTTTCACTCTAAAACCAATCCCCCTTCACTTGTTTGAGTCAAATTAGTTAGGATCTATCTTAGTTTGTGTCTTTGTGTGTTTTGAGTTAAGTTTAATTCAATTTTCGTCCAAAGTTGTGTCTAGTGTCTAGAATCTGCCCAATTAGTGTTTTTAAGCAGTTTTGAGTGTTTTGAACCTGTTTTGAGTCTTACTACTTTATTTAGAGTCTTTTGAGTATTGTTTTGCTTATTTGAGTCAGTTTGTGTTAGATTAGCAAGCCCTCCTAATCCCCGGTCCAGAACGATCCCTACTTGCGTTTATACTACAATTGATAACAAGAGGGTTTAATTTGTGTGCTTAACTTTAATCACATCAAATTTTTGGCGCCATTGCCGGGGATTAGCAACTTTGCTAATCCCCCATTGTTTCTTTTTGTTTATTTTCGTGTGTGTTAATTTAAATTCTGATTGTAGTTTGTTTTCTTTGTTTTCAGGTACTAGTTTATGACTCGTAGTTCTCAAGCGGTTCGTGAGCATATCTTGGATTTTGACGACGATTTTGAACGAACCTTGAGAAGGAAAAGAAAGAACCTAGAACCTCACCCACCTTGTTCAAGTTCTTAAGCCGAGGTTGAGGAGCAAGAAGAGGCCGAATCTGGGGAGATAGAGGAGGCTGAGGTTGAAGAGGTTATGGCTGCAGATAATCGAACCATTAAAAAGCTTTCGGCCTCGGGATTGGATAATGCAGTACCTTTATGTATCCAATATCCTAGGGCAGCTCCAGATAAGACCGATGAGTTCGAATTGAAGTCGAGCTTGTTGCATCACATTCCCAAATACCATGGGCTGTCCATGGAGGATCCAAACAAGCATTTGAAGGAATTTGAAGTGGTTTGCTCAAGTATGACACCCATTAATGTCGATGGGAATATTTTGAAGATGAAAGCCTTTCCATTCTCATTGTTAGAAAAGGCTAAAGATTGGTTGTACGAATTGGCGCCCGAAACTGTCACATCTTGGGAAAGTATGAAACGAGCATTCTTGGAGAAGTTTTTCCCAACTTCAAGAGTCATTCTCTTGAGGAAACGGATTAGTGGTATTCACCAAAATTAAGGAGAGTCTTTCCCTGCATATTATGAGCGTTTTAAGGGCCTAGTTGCATCGTGCCCTTAACACCAAATGAAGGAGGAGTTGCTCATTCAATACTTCTACGAAGGACTCCTCCTCATTGAACGCCAAATGCTAGATGCATCAGCGGGTGGTGCATTGGTTGACAAGAAGCCGGTGGCTGCCAAGACCTTAATTGCGAACCGAGCCCTCAATGCACAACAATATAAAGGTGTTGGACAAAGAGAGGCCCCATGGCAGCAACATGTCAATGAGGTAAGTGCAATTTCTGAAATTCAATCACAATTAGCTAATCTTACTATCTTTGTGTCTCAGGTTGTCGAATGACCAAAATCACAACCACCACCAATCTGTGGCTTGTGTACCATACAAGGGCATGCCTCTGAAAGTTGCCCTCAATTGATTGAGAATGGAGGATAGGAGAGTGCCAACGTTGTTGGGTTCCAAGGCCAAAATCAGCCCCGATATGATCCATATGCAAATACCTACAATCCGCGTTGGAAAGATCATCCAAATATGCGTTGGAGGGAGCCCCAACAACCTCAACAACAAGGTGGATTTCGGCTACCAACCCCTGGGATGTTTCCAAAGCCATATGCACCCATGCAATCCCAAACACAATCTGCCCAAAATAACTCAGGTTTTTCTCTTGATAATGATCAAGTTATTCAATTACTAACTACTTTGGCACAGGGGCAGCAAAATCAAACCAAAGAGATGCAAAACTATGCCAAAGAGGTGCAAAATCAAGCCCGGGAAGTGACTGAATTGAAGAAACAAATGGGATAAATGGCTGAGTTTATGGGGCAGTTTCGAGAGCATGGCAAACTTCCTAGTTCTACCACTGTGAATCCGAATGGAAGATTCGAATCTGTCAAGGCCATGACCTTAAGAAGTGGCAAAGAGGTTAGGACCAATCCACCAACATCCAAATCTGCCCAAAAAGAGGACGACATGTTGCTGCAAGAGGAGGTAGAACAAGAGGAAGCCACGGCGAAGAGTGCTCCAACCTTGCCGCAGCCTTCCAATGCACCTAAACCTCCTAAATCGTCCAACAATGGTAAGTTGGGGTCAAATTCGATAAATTCTAACCTTGTTTCACCCAATGCACCATTTCCTCGCAGATTTATACAATCAAGGAAAGAGGAAACCGAAAAGGACATTCTGGACACATTTCGAAAGGTGCAAGTCAATATCCTACTCCTTGATGCAATTAAGCAAGTTCCCAAATATGCCAAATTCTTGAAGGAGCTGTGCACAACAAAGAGGAGATTTTCGACCAAGGAGGTGGTACGGGTAAGTGAAAATGTTTCAGCGGTGTTGCAACGCAAATTGCCTCCCAAATGCAAGGACCTAGGTAGCTTTACTATCCCGTGTGTTATTGGTAATACTACGATCGAACATGCCATGTTAGATCTAGATGCATCAATAAATGTCATGCCTTATTCTATTTATGCATCTATGAACTTGGGCGAATTGAAAAATGATGGAGTGATTATTCAATTGCCCGATAAATCTAACGCTTATCCAAAGGGAGTTTTGGAGGATGTCTTAGTGCAGGTTAATCATCTCATCTTCCTGGCTAATTTCTACGTGCTAGAGATGGAAGATTCGGCCTATTCCACCCCATTGTCGATTCTACTTAGAAGGCCGTTCATGAAAACAACTCGCACAAAGATTGATGTGTTCACAGGGATCCTGACAATGGAGTTTGATGGGGATGTTATTGATTTTAAAATTTCTGAAGCTATGAAATATCCTAATGATGATCATTCTTGCTTTGCAACTGATATAATTGATTCAATGGTGCAGGAGCACTTGGAACAATTGCATGACGATGCGCTTGAAACGGTTCTTACAAATGGAATTGGATGCAAGAACCAGGGGGCAGAACCAAGCACAACCCACGACACCATTGAAGAACACCATGCTGTGCCCCCTAGTGATGATGTAGCTGAGATGGTGGTTGCCCTAGAATCATTGCCAAAACAATATGGTAAGCCCCAAATCCCAATTTCAGATTCGATTTCGACTAATAAGTTGCTTCCTTCAGTAATACAACCACCTTCCCTTGAACTTAAACCGTTACTAAGTCACTTGAAGTATATTTTCTTGGGAGATCATGAGACATTGCCAGTCATCATCTCATCTTCACTCATGGCACAAGAAGAGGACAGATTGGTGCGTGTTTTGAGAGAGTATAAAACAGCCATTGGATGGACCTTGGCCGATATCAAGGGAATTAGCCCCACCACTTGCATGCATCGTATTATTTTGGAAGAAGGAGCCAAATCGTCTCGAGAAGCACAACGCTGACTCAATCCACCTATGATGGAAGTTGTGAAGAAGGAAATAATCAAGCTACAAGATTGTGGAGTGATTTACCCCATTTCTGATAGCCGTTGGGTCTCTCCAGTCCAAGTTGTTCCTAAGAAGTCCGGAGTCACTGTGGTAAAAAATGAGCTTGTGCCTACCCAAATCCAAACTGGATGAAGAGTTTACATTGACTATAGGAAGCTCAACGCCACAACCAGAAAGGATCACTTCCCATTGCCCTTTATTGATCAAATGCTTGAAAGGTTAGCCGGTCATGCTTTTTATTGTTTTCTTGATGGCTATTCAAGTTACAATCAGATTGTTATAGCCCCAGATGACCAAGACAATACCACCTTCACGTGCCCTTTTAGTACCTTTGCTTATAGACGAATGCCATTTGGTTTGTGCAATACACCAGCCACGTTCCAAAGGTGTATGGTAAGTAGTTTCTCTGATTTTGTGGAAAAGATCATTGAGGTATTTATGGATGATTTCAGTGTCTTTGGAGATTCATTTGATGGATGTTTGGATAATCTTACTTTGATTTTAAAACGATGCATCGAAACTAACCTTGTGTTGAATTGGGAAAAGTGTCATTTTATGGTCAAACAAGATATAGTTTTGGGGCATATCATATATGAAAAAGGAATTGAGGTTGATAAGTCTAAAATAGATCTTGTACGCTACTTACCCTCTCCCACTTCGGGGAGAGAGGTTCGTTCATTTCTTGGCCACACAGGATTCTATAGGCGATTTATCAAGGACTTCTCCAAAATTGCATAGCCCCTATGCCGTCTTCTTCAAAAAGAGGTGTCCTCCTTTGAGTTTAATGCGGAGTGTGAGACGGCCTTTAAACATCTTAAGGAAGTGCACACTTCGGCCCCCATCATCACTCTACCATATTGGAGCCTCCATTTTGAGCTAATGTGTGATGCATCCGATTATGCAATTGGAGCTGTTTTAGGCCTGAGGAAGAACAAACAGCCCCATGTCATATATTACGCCTCTCGGACCTTAAACGATGCTCAATTGAACTATTCTACTACGGAAAAAGAACTTCTTGCCTTTGTCTTTGCTTTAGATAAATTTCGTTCATATTTACTTGGCACTAAAGTAATTGTATATTCTGACCATGCAGCTTTGAAGTATCTTCTCACCAAGAAGGAGGCCAAACCAAGGCTGATTCGTTGGATGCTCTTACTCCAAGAGTTCGACATTGAGATTAGGGATAAGAAAGGGAGTGAAAACGTGGTGGCTGACCGCCTAAGCCGATTGGTGCACAATGAAGAACCCCTCCCCATTCCAGAAACGTTCCCAGATGAGCAATTGTTGTCCATAGAGGTAAGTGAGCCTTGGTATGCTGATTTGGTCAATTATTTGGTCACAAAACATGTTCCTAGCACCCTAGACAAATATAAACGTGACAAACTCCAAAAGGATGCTAGATTTTTTGTTTGGGACGATCCATACTTGTGGAAATATTGCCTGGATCAGATTATTTGAAGATGTGTGCATAACTCTGAGTTTAATTCAATTCTTACTTTCTGTCATACTTATGCGTGTGGGGGTCATTTTGGCACCCAAAGAACATCACTTAAGGTGTTAGAATGTGGTTTTTATTGGCCTACATTGTTTAAAGATGCTCGAACTTCCTGCATAACGTGTGATAGATGTCAAAGAATAGGTAGCATAGGTGCAATGGACCAAATGTCGCAGACCCCTATCTTCAATGTTGAAATTTTTGATGTTTGGGGTATTGATTTCATGGGTCCTTTCCCTTCTTCATATGGTTTCATTTATATCTTGCTTGCGGTTGATTATGTATCGAAATGGGTAGAAGCAAAAGCCACATGTACTAATGATTCTCGAGTGGTTGCAGATTTCATCAAATCTAACATACTCTCTAGATTTGGGATGCGTAGAGTGTTTATAAGTGATGGAGGCTCCCATTTTTGCAACCGAACCATTGAGGCGCTGTTTAAGAAGTATAACGTCAAGCATAAGGTTGCAACGCCTTATCACCCTCAAACAAGTGGCCAATGTGAGGTTTCGAATAGGGAAACCAAGCAGATTTTGGAGAAGACTGTTGGGCCAACCCGGAAGGATTGGAGTTTGCGTTTAGACGATGCACTGTGGGCATATCGTACGGCCTACAAGACACCCCTAGGGATGTCTCCATTTCGGCTAATCTATGGCAAGCCGTGTCACCTACCTGTGGAACTAGAGCACAAGGCACATTGAGCTGTGAAAACATTCAATTTGGACATAGATGCGGCTGGAGTGCATAGAAAGCTCCAATTGAATGAACTTGAGGAAATAAGGAGCGAAGCATATGAGAATGCCCGAATTTACAAGGAGAAAACAAAGGCGTTTCATGACAAGATGATTCGGGGAAAAACATTTTCAATTGGGCAGAAAGTGTTGCTTTTTAACTCCCGTTTACGTTTATTCCCTGGTAAGTTACGTTCTAAGTGGATTGGAGCTTTTGTTGTTACTAATGTTTTTCCACATGGTACGGTCCAAGTCCAAAGCTTAAGGAACGGACAAGAATTCAAGGTGAACGGGCACCGTTTGAAGCCATACTACGAGAACATTGTGGGGCAGGTTGTGGAAGAAGTTCCCTTCCATGCCGTGGGTACCAATGGAACTTAAACCGAGGAATCGTTTGGCTGCAAGACGTTAAAGCAAGCACTTCTTGGGAGGCAACCCATGCATTCGAATAAAGAAGACCTAGGAACAACCGGCTCAAACCCAGATTTGCGTTCCTAACTCTACTCTTTATTGCTTTTACTTTGCCATGTGTGTCATGTTAGTTAGTTGTGTTGTTTGCTATTTGCTTTCTGTGAGTTTATGTTTGAAACATTGAGGACAATGTTTGGTTTAAGTGTGGGGGGGGGAGGGGGGGGTAAACAAGTTGTTTTTGAATGATTTTCATGGGATTTTATCACCTATCACTTCGAATGTTGTTTTTCGCTGTTTTAAAGTGTTTTTAGTGTGTTTTGAAGCATTTTAGTGTGTTTTGAAAAGATAATCCGAAAATTTCATAAAAATTTGAAAAAGTGTTTTGAAAAACCCAAAAAGAGTTGTTTTTGTGTGTTTGTTTGTGTCTTAGGGTACCTTCCAACACAATGATGAGGATTCGGTTTTTAATTGCATGACTATTAAGGAAAGTTATAAACATGGATGGAAGTTTGAATTGCTCTTTGGTTTATGCTTGATTATGGTTATAATTCATGAATTCATGTTTAATCAAAAATGAGAAAATCAGTTTTTGTAACATGCTTGAAGGAAGAAACTCAAACTAACGCTACAACCCTGAAAGACTTGAGCTTAAAACGTTCTTTGGAGAGTTAAAAATCTGTGCATTTATTGTTTTCTAAAGTCGTTGCATGATCTCATCATTCTTTGCTTGGTTGCTACTTAGAAGGCGTTTCATCCTTTAGTTCCAAATACTAGAACTCATACCTGTTGCATTCAAAGCATGATATTGAAGTGCATAACACATAAACAAGATGAAGTTGTGTAGTGAACCAGTGCCAAAAAGCCTTATCCCTGTGCATTAAGTTTTGTAGGATTAACCCCCGATGAGCCTTGTTTAGCCATTTTCTTTGTTTACCCACGTTTTCCCTACCTAGCCTAGATTAGGAGCATCCTTACCCTTGTTCTTAAGGCGTAGTGAAGCATGACCTAGAGTGAATTCCCTTTGTTCGTTATTAGACAACAAATAAGTGTGGGGGAAGGGATTTTTGTGTGTGGGTGTGTGCCAAAGTATCAAAAGAGGCACGGGTAGAAAAGAAAGAAAAAAAAAAGAAAAAAAAAAGAAGAAGAAAATTCGTGAGAAAAAGAAAAGAAAGAGAAAAGTATGTGAAAAAGTGTGAAAAAGGTTCAAAATAAGTGAGATTAAGCTCACAAGTGTTGGTTGTTGAAGGAAGGGTCCAAAAAGTTGAATTTGGCCCTAAGAATGTGTGATCTCCCCTTTATGTATCAAAGTTTGTGGCTGCGTTTTAAAAAGGAGTTCTAAGTGTCATATTCATTACTTTGCTCGCTATTGCTTTAAGAACGTTTGTTTTCCTTACCTTTCTTTGTTAGCCAATACCCCTAGCCCCGTTACAACCCTATACTTCTATCTTGAGTGTTGTGTGTTTTAATATGTGGAGTTTGGGATTGATATGAGCATATGGTATCCCTGGTTCTCGCATCTAAGTAGTAGCATTCCATTCATGAGATCATATCTATACATGCTTAATAACTCCAGAAATTGCTTTCTTTGTTATAAATATATGTGAGTGTTCGTTTTCATGTTTACATCAATCTTCTCACATATACCTAGAATAGGGAGTGTAGTTAGAAAATCTGAGTGAAAATAAGAGTGTACCTAGTGAGGAATTGAGTGAATTCTCTAAGGAATGTTACTACATTCAAAACATTGTTTTAATTGGTTAAATGCGAGCTAATGAATGGTGACTGTGATTAAGTATGTGCTAGAGGATGGGGATGACTAAAATCCATGGTTATGATGATCTTGAATATGTCATGTGTGTTGGAAATCCCTGAGGTGAACGTTGGAAGGTCTAGTTTGTTTGGTGTTTGTTTTGTTTGTTTTGTTTCGTTTTGCTTAAGGACTAGCAAAAGCTAAGTGTGGGGGAATTTGATAGGAGCATATTTATGCGACTTAGTTAGCATGTTTTCTTGCATTTTCTTAGTTAGTTTCTACTTATTATAGTGTTTTAAGCTATTTTTGTGTGTTTGTAGGTTCTAAGTGTCAAAATGGCAAAAAGAAGCAATTTGGAGCATTCTAGAGCATTTTTGGGCCAAGATTGGGTAGTGCAAGCATGGAGGCAAGTTGATGGACGAATTTGAAGATAAAAAGGCTTGAAATCAGCTCAAAAAATGGAGGAAAGAAGTCAAAGATAAAGAAGATAAGGAATTGGCAAGAAACAAGGAATATGATCTGAAACATTATCCAAACGTATTCCTAAAAACATGTTACATGTTTTATGCCTTGTTCTTTTAGAAATCAGCCACAAAACACTCTTTCTAGAAGTTCTATCCCTTGTCCTACAAAAGTGGCGCCCCAAACCCTTCTAGAAGTCCCAAAATCTATCACAAAACACATTCTTTCTAGAACCCTAAAAATTTGGCGCCTCCTTCCTTTCTAGAAGGCATTTGCCTTGCCTTGCACTCAATTCCCTTCCCTCAAAGCCTTGTCGTGCACTTCCCTATCCTTTTCCCTCTTGGATTCTGATTTAATTAGCCTATTTCCTTGTGGATTTGGTTTGTGCAAAGCCTTTTCAGAAATTAATTGGGCAAAACCCTTTTTCCTAATGGATTTAAGTCTTGTGCCGCACCCTAGGCCTTTATTCCTTAATTTCTGCTAAGTCCAAATCCTAATCTGATTTCCCTAGGGTTTGGAGATGCATATATATATATATATATATACATATATATATATCTATCTATATATATATATATATACATATTTTAGGGTTGTGCCGCAGACACCACCCATCCACACCAATTCTACACATCTCAGCCATTCCAAACACCATCCACAAACCCCACAGCCACTTGTGCCGCAGCCTTGCAAGGAGGAAGGAGAGGAGGAGCAGCCTTGGAGCGTTTTGCACCCAATTTGGAGTGGTGGGCGTTCTTAAGTGTTTTCTACCTTATGTTTTCGATGTTTAAATTAGTTTTCCTTTGTCTTGCTGTAATCATGAGAGGCTAAACTCGTTTTTAGCTAGAGGCTACTTTGAAACCATGATTTTGTGTGTGATATGACTTGATAGATTTCAGTTACAGATTCTTGAAGTATGAATGCAATTGGCTTAACTGTTTGAATTAGAATTTATTTCTGTTTGTTGGTTGAGGGTCGACACTTAATTGGCATGCATAAATTTGATGCTAGGATATAAGTGAGTTTCACATAATCATTACAAACTTATGTTCACAAGTAGTAAAGGTTGCTGGAACAATCGTGTTAAGTTCAATTCTTGGTGTGAGTAACATGATGTCATAGTTATGAATGCCTCGTCAATGCTTATGATTCTCATTGAGCATAATGATCTCTGATTGTGTCTCTATTATGATGTCATGTAGGGAAATTGATGAGAATAATTTGGTTGTAGATGAGTTGTCCGTCGAATTCAATGAACTTAGGAGAATCTGAGGGTTAATTAGTGATTGACACGGTTAATCTGGGGCATTGTCATTCGTAATTCAATGAAAACGTAACTGGAAGTCAAGTTATATGCATATAAATCATGTGTGGATAAGGAAACCTCTAGCTAGTTCACCATCCATCCTAAAAACCCAATTTCGTCTAAATCTGCCTAGTTTAAAGTCTTTGTTTGTTTTAGCTTAGTTTCACTCTAAAACCAATCCCCCTTCACTTGTTTGAGTCAAATTAGTTAGGATCTATCTTAGTTTGTGTCTTTCTGTGTTTTGAGTCAAGTTTAATTCAATTTTCGTCCAAAGTTGTGTCTAGTGTCTAGAATCTGTCCAATTAGTGTTTTTAAGCAGTTTTGAGTGTTTTGAACCTGTTGTGAGTCTTACTAGTCTATTTAGAGTCTTTTGAGTATTGTTTTGCTTATTTGAGTCAGTTTGTGTTAGATTAGCAAGCCCTCCTAATTCCCGGTCCAGAACGATCCCTACTTGCGTTTATACTACAATTGATAACAAGAGGGTTTAATTTGTGTGCTTAACTTTAATCACATCAACTAATATAAATCTATCTGTAAAACATTCTACCCTAACTCAAGTAACAAATATATGAATGTATATTATACCTATAAGCAAGATATGAAACCTAACTAAAAGGTAGAAAAAACATAGATACCTACAAGTAAGACCCATTAATCTTAGTTGATTATAAAAGAATATATCATATAGGTAGATGAATATAATATCTATCGGTAAAACATTCTACCCTAACTCAAGTAACAAATATATGAATGTATATTATACCTATAAGCAAGATATGAAACCTAACTAAAAGGTAGAAAAAACATAGATACCTACAAGTAAGACCCATTAATCTTAGTTGATTATAAAAGAATATATCATATAGGTAGATGAATATAATTAACCTATGATATAGTTTGATTATAAAAATTAAAAAGAAAATCTATAAATGAGGTTTAAAATAGGAGGAAGAACAAGAAAGAACAAAAAATAAATAAAAAGAAATAATCAAAGAGATAATTAGGAAGAAATTTAATTTTTATAATAAATTTTATCATTTAAGAGATAATTATTGATAATAAATAATTAAATTTAAGGAACTTGACTTATTTTAATAAATTGGACTATTCCTACCATTGGTTCAAAAAATTGGACTTATATCAAATTTTCACCTTAAAAATATATCTTATTTTCTGGGTTTGTTTGCAGGGGTGAGGGGTTGCCCGGATGTGGGTTTCAATTTTTTTTTAAGGGCAAATTATTATAATATTTTAAATCAATAAAAAATTATTATTTTTCTACGTGGCACACATTTGGCAGCCACGTGGCACAACTGTGGCAACCACATGGTACAACTGTGGCAGCCACGTCAGCTTTTAACAGATCAATAGAAGGAAAATGTAACGGAGGTGCTATATTGAAATAAAATAGTAGTTGAGGTATGAAAGTGAAATATTTTAAAGATGTTGTAGACAATTGTAATAGACCCAAAACCTGAGGAGGTACAATGTAATTTACCCTTTATTAAGCATCAATTAATGAATATCGTACATTTTTCTTGAAAAAACCAAAAACAAATAATAAAACTTCTGAGGGCCAGAAGCATCCTACTTTCGTGCATGTAATTCCATTCAACATGTTCATGGGTGGCATGCATATGACCTAAACACAAAGCTAGCTAGGCTTGTCATTTGGGTGATACCGGCCAACATCAAAATGTTCAGGATTCTAATTTCTAATCCAACGTTTAATAAAAGCGGTGGTCAATATTGATTTGACAATTCAAATCCAATCACATTGCAGATTTGGAAAGGTAAAAATAATTAGAATATGATTATCTCCTCTCTTAATTTTCTATCTCTCTCTAAAGAAGTCAACACAAGATGTTGATGTGACTCGTAACCGTTTAAATAGAAGAGGATTAGAGAAAATGAGAAAAAAATCCTACTCCAAACTAATCTTCGTTTAGACGGAATATAACGTATATACATTTTGCTTACAATTATTCTATCATGCACATAATAGTTTGGTTGTGAGATGGAAGCGTATACAACCGTCTAGTACGATTGTGTTAAATTTTTAGTTTGATATATGTTGTCACAACATAGGGAAGGTGACTAAAATGATATTTTATTTTTCAAGTATATGGAAGTTGCGATACTGAAATTATTAGATTTGTAAGTATATGTCGTCAACCTTTGTTAGTTATGTAGTAAATATTTGAGCAATATGTCGTTGATACTTCATTTTAACTAATATTTATAAATTATGAGACATATTTTGAGCATGGAGAGTGAGAGGCATATGTCCAGGGCAAAACCTCATCCCCATTGCTCATTAAACCTTCTCATCTGGTCTCATCTGCCTTTTGCTGATTTGTTCAATGCAGGCAACCTGTGCTCTACCAAATTTCATAAACTCTCTAATTAATCCCAAAACAATCAATTGATGGAGTCAAGTGAAGTGAATGACCTTGACACAAATATGCAAAGTTAGACAGACGCCACAAATCAAAACCTGCAGATCTCTTGACTAAAAAAGGTGACGCGCACGCAATGTCTCCGTGGTAGACGATCAAAAGTACGAAGATACATGCAAGAAGATGAAATAGAAACTGGTTCAATGATACTAGACCAACGAAAGATTGTGTGCACGAGGCTTTGTTTTTCTTTAAGATATGACGTTTTGAAAATATCTTATTTTTCAATTTTATTGAAAAAGACAATATAGGGGGGCCAGCGGGAATTTTTTAGGTGCATTAACGGTCATTTTTTTTTGGGGAGAGAGTTGATGCCTTGCACATGACTGTTGACGAATAGCTAATCTCATTTAACCCTTCTCTATTTCGTTAAAAAAAAAAATCAATCATGTTAAAAAATTAAGATCAAAGTTGTAGTAAATTGAGTAAAAATTCCCGACGTTTTCTCAATATGCCATGTTTTTAAGAAATATAGGACATGATGTTCTGTCCAATTTCCATTTTTGTGATAGCTCAATTTTCAGCTAATCAATAATCATGTATAAATCTCCAAACAAACAAGAAAAAAAAATCTCAATAAAATAGATGATGTTGCTTGATCTTCACACCTAAAATGCGCCTTTTATTTCTTCCCAAATTGAGATGAGATATCCCTGGAAAGCTGGAACCCTAATGTGCTTGGAAAAACTGTAATCCCCTATATATTATTGGAGCTTGATAGAATAATTTTGTGGAAGCATTGCCCTCCTAATCATCAAATGTTTACAGTATATAGATTTTTTTTTGTCTTTTTTTTTGTTGATATCTTCAGTACTCTACGTACATACATTCACTACAAAAAAAAAATAGGCTAAGAACACAATTGACTTGTGCCCTTTGCATTGTCATTCAACACAAATATGTATTTGTGCTTTTTGAATTGCATTGAACACAAAACCATCTCAAATGTGCCCTCTAACAAAAAGACACATTAATTTGTGTCCATAACAAAGTGTAATTGTGCCTATTAAAATTTGAACACAAAATTCGTGGCACTATTTATAAGTATCGGTCATCATAATTTTTTATGGATTTACAAACACACGAAAATCAATTTCGTGCCGTTTGATTTGACGACTTTTTTCACAAATATATATATTTTTTTTTATGAAAGAGAACACGAAGGATGTATTTGTGCTCAATAACAAATGAAAGTAGAGATTTGCTACAGCTAGACTTGCTCCAAAGCCAGTCCAACAGGACTTGCTACCCACGTGTTTATTTCTTCTAAGTATTAATACTGTGCTGGGATCAACAATTAACCCCAACTATAAATTTTAAAATTGCAATTAAAAATTGTTGGCGTGAGTCAACAATAATAGAATAGGAATGTAATTGTGTTTCCTAGTTTGAGTATAACTCTCCTTTTATCTCTTTAATATTTTATCTTGGTATCAGAGCAGGTTTCGGAGTAGGACAGGTCTAGCCATTTGTTACAATTGCTTACATGTTCCCACACCCTCTAGCCATTTGTTATCTGTGGGACAGGTCACCGAGCAATTAGACTGTGTTGTGCAAATGTTTCTGTTTTCTGTTTACTTCAAGATATTTGAACTCAGGCGATCATTGGGCGTGGTACTAAGAGGAGGGGTTTGTACTATGTTGATGATGTTACACAAGGCCGTGTTCATCAAGTTCAAGGTCGTGATAATGGAAAGTTGAAGACTATTCAATTATGGCATCGTCGTCTTGGTCATGCTTCCTTCAGATATTTGCGAAAATTACTTCTGTCATTATTTGGTAATATTTTAGATTCTTCATTAAAGTGTAATGTTTGCACATTAACCAAAAGTCATCAAGCTTCTTATCCCCCAAGTTTACATAAAAGAACAATTCGGTTTGAGTTAATTCATTCTGATGTGTGGGGGTCATCTCTGGTTACTACTCAACATGGTGTGTGTTGGTTTGTAACATTTGTTGATAATTGCACTAGAATGACTTGGTTGTACCTCATGAAGAATAAAAGTAATGTGGGTGACATCTTCAAAGCATTTTATAACATGGTCTATACTCAGTATTCACTCCATGTTAAAGTGTTTCGGTCGGACAACAGTGGTGAGTATCTTAATTAGGATCTTTTTCAGTTTTTTTTACAGAAAAGGGCATTCTTTATGAAACTACGTGTCCTCAAACCCCAGAACAAAATGGAGTTGCCGAAAGAAAAAATCGGCACATCCTTGAGATTACATATGCTCTTCTTATTGGTAGCTATGCACCCAAGACATAGTGGGCTAATGTAGTCACTTATGCTATTTATATCATGAACCGAATGCGATCGTGTGTTCTCTCTTTTAGAACCCCCTTAGTTGTGCTTGTTGATCACGTTTGCTCCCTTCCACTCTTCATCTCGAACCCCGGGTTTTTGGTTGTTGGGCATATGTTCATCTTCACAAAAATCAAAGAAGCAAGCTTGATCTATGTGCGGTGCGGTGTGTGTTCCTTAGCTTTAATCCTCAACAAAAAGGCTATAGATGTTATTATCCATCCACTCGACATACGTACGTCACCATGGATGTTACCTTCTCTGGAGACGAATTATTTTTTCCTCCCAGCCATACTCCTCAAGGGGAAAAAACCTTAGGTGAAGATTATGGCTGGTTTGATATTATGCCTATTGTTTTTGTAAATAGCCCAAACAGGCATTTAGACCAAATCGACCCAGATGCTACTGACCAAATTGGCCCAAATGAAGCTAAATGTGATTGCCTTGATGAGTGTGCTGACCATGGCAGAGGGAATAGGCCAAGATCGTGTGATACTTGCCCAAGTGGGCCGCATGTTGTACCCAGCGAGAATAATGATGGGTCACATCCGGACGCTGCTGTCTGCAGCCCAAATTATGACGTTACTGTTACTGTTTGCCCATCTGCAGCTGCCAGCCCAAGTGGGCCAAATAGAAATTGTGGTGTTGGTCCGAGTGCCCCAAATTTGAGTAATAGTTCCAGTGCGTTAGAAGACAGTAACAAACTCCCTCACACTCCAACGGATATTCCCGAGGTAAGTACTCACTCGGAAATTATTGAACCATCTTATATGTTGCCTAATCGACAAAATCGAGGAAAACCACCAGACAGGTACTCTCTAGAAGGAAAAGTGCAGTATTCTATTTCAAACTATGTCTCTACTCATCGGCTTTCACCGAAATATTGTGCATTTGTTCAGCAAATGGAAACCATCAAAATACCCACCGGAATGGAGGAAGCTGTGAAAGATTCGAAATGGACAGAAGCAATGCAAGTTGAAATGGAAGCACTATAAAAGAATAATACATAGAGTGTGGTCCCACTTCCGAAAGGAAATAAATCAGTGGGGTGCAAGTGGGTGTTCACTATTAAACATAAGGTAGATGGAACAATTGATAGATACAAGGCGAGGCTAGTGGCCAAAGGTTTTACCCAAACCTTTGGGGTTGATTATCAGGAGACCTTTGCTCATGTTGCACAAATGAATACCATTAGAGTTTTATTATCTCTTGCTGCGGACCATGATTGGCCTTTGAGACAGTTTGATGTTAAAAATGCTTTTCTACATGGTGATTTAGAGAAAGAGGTGTACATGGATATTCCACCAGGTTATGGTGCTGCGGACTCCATTGGGAAAGTGTGTAAACTTCGGAAGGCATTGAATGGCCTTATATAGTCACCCAAAGCGTAGTTTGGGCAGTTCACCGAGGCAATGAAGAAGTATGGGTATCGACAGGGAAACGCAGACCATACGTTGTTCATCAAATGCAAGGATGGCAAAGTAACTCTGCCTATCATATATGTAGATGATATGATTGTCATAGGTGATGATACAATGGACATCGAACGTCTGCAAGGGCATTTGTCTTCTAAGTTTGAGATGAAAGATCTTGGAAGACTTAAATACTTCTTGGGAATTGAAGTGGCTAGGTCTCAAGAAGGAATATACTTATCTCAGAGAAAGTATGTATTGGACCTTTTGTCTGAAACTGGTATGTTAGGGTGTAAACCAGTGGATACACCTATTATGCAGAATCATCATCTAGCAATTTATCAGGATCAAGTCCCAGTGAATAAAGAAATGTATCAAAGATTGGTAAGGCAGTTGATTTATTTGTCGTTTGCAAGGTCAGATATTGCTTACGCAATAAGTGTGGTAAGTCACTTTATGCATGCTCCCAGTGAGGATCATATGGTAGTAGTAATGCAGATTCTGAGTTACTTAAAATGAGCTCTAGGAAAAGGGTTGATGTATAGAAAGCATGGGCATATAGAGGTGAAAGGGTATACTGATGCAGATTGGGCTGGAAATATCACTCGGTGGTCTACGTCGGGATACTTCACATTTGTAGCTGGTAATCTTGTGACATGGAGAAGTAAGAAGCAAAATGTGGTGGCCAGGTCTTCGGCCGAGGCTAAGTACAGAGGAATGACACATGGTATTTGTGAGCTTCTATGGCTTCGAATTTTACTCACTGAGATAGGGTTTAAACCAAAAGGTTCTATGTTGTTGTACTGTGATAATCAAGCAGCACGGGAGATAGCTAACAATCTAGTGCAGCATGATAGGACCAAACATGTTGAGGTGGATAAACATTTTATCAAAGAAAAGTTGGATGTTAAGTTGGTTGACATTCCGTTTGTGAAGACAAAAAACAGTTAGCAGATATTCTAACTCATGCAGTTTCTGCAAAAAGGTTTCAAGACTCACTCAACAAGTTAGGCCTAGGTGATATCTATGCACCAACTTGAGGGGGAGTGTTGGCGTGAGTCAACAATAATACAATAGGAATGTAATTGTGTTTCCTAGTTTAGGTATAACTCTCCTTTTATGTCTTTAATATTCCTTGTAGTACAAGGATTGAGTATGTATATATATGTGTTGACTCCTACGAGAGAAAAATATAGAGAAATATATTAAGACCCAAAAATTAATTTTAGCTTATATTCTCTATTTCCTTCTGGCTTTCCCCATACCTGATGAACCCAAAAATTTGAAAATTATCTTGTTGTCTTTTTGTAGCGGCTGAGTGTGTGCCACTAAGGCCCACACATCTCTCCCTTGTCCCCCGTTCCCTCCTCTCATTCTCATTCTTACTCTTCTCATTCTCATTCTTACTCTTCTCAGTCAAATTCCATCACTTTTCTCTCATTTCTTTATCCCTCGTCATTGTCTTATCCCTCTCGGCTCACTTCTCCTTGAGCCACACAACCACTACTTTATCCGATGACTTCAAACACTAAACCACCACCATCCTCGTCTCAACCTCACACCAAACACGGGACTAGTACCTAGACCCTTAACTCAAACCTAAAATCGGAGAACCATAAGCTCCATCTTGAATTTGAGAGAATTCCGGCTAGTTCATCACCTTCCCGATCGAGGTAAGGTCCGTAACTACCTCCACTTAATACTTTTTGATGTTCTAAGTCGATTTCTAGCCTCGCATGTGAAAATTTCCACTGCATTTGCAAGATTGATCGGAGAACTAACGATTTCCACTATTCACATGAGTTGCAGGTTTCCCGAGTGTTTTCCGACCAAATCTCGTTGTCTTAGACGAGATTGACACCACAAACGAACTCCCCACAATCCCGGGGACCAGATTCAAGCTTTGCATGCTCGAATCTATCATGCATTCGTAAAGACCTAAATTTGCTGTGACTTTCAGGCCAATCTCCGGCCATCCCGATTTTGGCAAAACCAAACTCCTCATAATCCCAACTTCATTTTGATGTATTGTGTGTTACAAATGGTTGAGATTTAATTTTTGTTTCGAACCCAAATAGGTATTGATTTTAATTTTTGTTTTCATTTGTGTAATTTGAGATGGATTGTGGAAGTGGTTTGAATATATGGTGTATTTATTTTGGTGTCTGATGACTAAAATATGACTCTAGATTAACATTCTATGTACTGATCATGAATACAATTCTTAATATATTTTGATGGACGGTTTTGAATATAATATTCTAGATGCTTGTGGTTGGGCCCTCGTGGGCTGTTTTATTTTATTTTTTTAATATTTAACTTAGAGGGCACGATTACTAAAATTGTGCTAACATAGATTGGGAAAGTTATTTGATAAGGTTGTCAGAACAAGGCACAAAAAACCCCTATTTGTGCTCAACTCTTTAGGCACAAAATGCCATATGGTGCCCTGTGATCAAAGGCAACGCCCATAGAGGGCACATATAATATTTTAGTTGCTGCATTGTTGCTATTGGTCTATGGGCACCATGGTCTGAAATGCCGATATTTCACCGATAATATCGGTTTTGTGAGATAGGGATATTTTAACACTTATCCGCTGAGTTTTTGTCAAAATATCACGATATTATCGATAATATCGCGATATTACCAATAATATCCCGATATTTTAAGCTGGTGCGAATCGGAGAAGCACGCCGGAGCTTTTACAGCTCCGGCCGACTGTAAAAGAGCACGCTAGACTCTGATCTAAGTATAAAAATGAAATAGAAGATGATAGGAATGTTTTTATAACTTCCGTTTGCCGTGAAACGGTCGGAGGAGTTCGGAAAGTTCCTCGACACTCACGGCCTCGCCGGAGCTGGGTGTGCCTTCCCCCGGGTCGATCTCCTTCTAAAACCTTGTTAAAAAAACCAGATAAAACTTAGTATATCTCGATTCTTAACCACACCACACAACATCCAAGATGAATTGAGGGCTTACCTAACCGGAGAAGGATCAAGAGAACTCGCCGGAAAGTTCCTGGGTTCCACTGTCCTAGCTGCACCGAGAGAAATGGATAGAGAGACGAGGTTTAGATGGTGATGATGATGCTGTTGACGGAGTACTATGAAGGGTGTGGAGGGCGCCGATGGGGGTAGAGGTCACGGGAGATTGAGACGGCACCAACGAGGCAGAAGACGCGGACAAGGAGGAAGGCGAGGGAGGAGCAGAAGGCCATATGGGAGAATGATCGAGAGACTGGGGTCTCTATGCGTGTGTGTGGGAGAAAGAAGAAGGGAGAAGAGAGAAGGATCGAGAGATCTGTGTGTGTGTGTGGGGGAGAAGGAAGAGGAAGAAGAGAGAATGATCCAGAGACCTCAGTCTCTGTGTGCTTGTGTTGTGCGTGTATGGTAGCGTGTGAGAGTCTGTGACTGTGTGTGTGTGTGGGTGGCGTGTGAGAAAAAAAAAAGCATCCAAATAATTCAACTTTTACAGCTTTTACAACTTGTACAATTTTTTACAAGACAAAAATAATGGCGTGTATCTGGCAACTTTTATAACTTGTACAATTTTTGACAAGACAAAAATAATGGTGGTTTCATGCATCAAGATTCAAAACCGTGTGCCACGCGTGATATTCTTTCACATTCTCAGGGGTGGAGTATCAGATGATCACACATTTTTTGACCCTTCGAAAATTGAAAAACCTCTATTACACCTTTTCGTTTCTTCTTCTTCCCTTAGCCCTTTCAGAGCCATTCCAGATCCATTCCAGAGCTATTTCAGAGCTTCAAACTGAATAAATGGATCTGCAGCTCGCGCCACTCCAAATTAAATGTTAAATACCTTCTTTCTCTTTCATTTATTCACAGATGGCAAGCTGCAGAGGATCGTCGAGGTTTTGCTGCTACGTACGACATCGAAAGTTTCAGATTTGTTACATTTGTGCAATTTTTATTTTATTGTTGCTCCATGCAGATTCTATTTGGCCTTTACACAAAGGGTTCCATATTTAAGGTAAGTTTACGAACTTATATTTATATTATTGTAATTTATACTCGCATGTTAATTTTTTGAAGTAATTAAGTAATGTTGTATAATTATTCCCTAGAATAATTTTAATATGTTTAATGTTATTTATTATTTTATTATCAAATTGGATTATTATTCATTAATATTAGGTTTTATTATTCCATATTATTTTTATAATTACTTAAATTCTTACAATCATTTTTTTTACTTCCTATTTAATACTTCCTATTTAATTCTTCTGTAGAATAACTTTACTTCCTATTTTCTTTACTTCCTATTTAATATGTTTATGTCACTAAACTCACTACTATATTTTTTGGCCAAAAAATAATTGCCTAATTTTCATGAAAAATAAATATAGGTACGTTTAAGATGTCTAGTGGAGCTAAACGTGATCCAGCTTGGGAACATGGAGACCCAATAGACGGAAACAAACATGGCACAATTTGCAAATATTGTGGTCGGGTAATGAAGAGTGGCAGAGTGACACGACTTAAGTACCATCTTAGTGGATTAGATCCAGGAAATATTGTCCAACGATGAGATAATGTCCCCCCCAGAAGTGAAGGCATTCATCACCACATTATTAAAAAATAAAAAACACCATAACGAAAAGAAAACACATGGAATGGAAAATATTCGAGCTGAGCTACGAGGAGAAGTCATTGGCCAAGCGGTTGACAGTGATGATGACATGGGACCTGAAGAACAACACAGTTTCAAACAAGCATTACGTGCCTCCAAACAGTCAGCATGGGAAAGAGAACACCTTCATAAAATTCCTAATAGAGCGCAAGGTTCCGGGACGAGTGGTGGTGCACAAATGAGATGGGGAGCAAGTGTTAGAGAATCACAACCAACACCACCAATAGCCCCAAGTTTATATAAGTCATCCAAAGCACGTCAAAAGAGTGTTTGGAGTTATTTCACTGGAGGTAATGTGAAGGAGGGAATAGGGCGTCTAATTAGCAAGTTCTTTATCTATGAAAATGTCCATGCTGAGAAGGCATCATCACATAATTTCAAAAATATGGTATTGGGATGTCAACAGGCCGGTGTTGGAGTACAACCGCCCACTCCCTATGAGGTAAGAAACAAATATTTGGAAATGGAGTATAAAGACATTGGCGACTATGTTAACAAGTTGAGGTCAAAGTGAGAAACTAATGGTTGCACAATCATGTGTGACGGATGGACTGGCCCGACCAGATTGTATATCATAAATTTCATGGTATACTCCAAGGGAAAGACAATTTTTTTGAAGTCTGTTGATGCTTCTGACCATATAAAGAACTACAAGTATATTTACAAATTATTGAGGGATGTAATCATGGAGGTGGGAGAGCATAATGTTGACAAAGTCATGACCGACAACGGTTCTGCATTTGTCAAAGCTGGAAAAAAGTTAATGAAGCATCATAATGTGTTTTGGACATCATGTGCAGCACATTGTATTGATCTCATGTTTGAGGCAATGGGGAAGAGAGAGAATATTGCTACTGTTGTAAAAAGAGCTAGAACGATCACAAATTATATTTACAATCACGGTTAGTTGTTGGCAAAGATGTGTGAATTTTGCAAAGGAGAAATTATTCGCCCACCTACCACTCGATTCGCCACTAACTATATTGCATTAGACAGCCTACTTAAAAAGAAAGCAGGGTTGAAGCAACTATTCACTAGTGACGATTGGGCCAACCACAATTTCAGCCGCTCAAATGCAGGTCGTACGTTGGAAAGTATAGTGTTTGATCATGCTTTTTGGACTCAATCAGAACATGTGTGCCAACTGTTTGAACCTCTTTACAAAGTTTTACGGATCGTTGAAACAGAAGTGTATCTTACTATGGGGGCAATATATGAGTTGATGCGTGTAGTGAATGATGAGTTGGAAAGAAAACATGGTGCAAGGTGGGTCATAAAGATAATTGATGATCGTTGGTATAAAACATTGTACCACGATTTGCATGCAACAGGTATAAATTATGTCATAATTTGCAATTCATTTCTTTAGTTGCATAAGTATTATTTCTCTTAATAGAGTATATGTTTCTTTGAACAGCATATTATTTGAATCCTCGATACCAATACAGACCCGGTGTTAGAGATGATGGTACCCTTATACGTGCTGTACATAATGTATACTCTAAATTAGACCCTGCATCACCAGCAGTTGGCCAATTTGGAAATGAGGTACACAATTACTTAAATTATAATAATTACATTGTTGGATTAAACTAACACGATTTATTGAATTCAGCTAACATGGTTTAAAGATGCAAGAAGAACTTTTGGAGAACCAACATCAGTTGCTGCTCGAACAAAAATGTCTCCTAGTGAGTGTAAACATATTTCACTATCAGTTTATAATAGAATTTGTTGGAGTTATTAGGCTTATCAACATTGTTTTTCATTATAGCTGAATGGTGGATCATGTATGGGACTGATGCACCAACTGTGAGAAAGTTAGCAATCAAAGTATTATCACAAACAGCTTCCTTATTTGCTTCTGAAAGAAATTGGAGTACATTTGCACTCATGCACATAAAGCAAAGAAATAGGTTGGCTCATAGTAGGTTGGAAAAATTAGTTTATTGCTACTACAACATGAAGCTTCAAATTCGAGATAAGGAAGCAGAAATATATCATGTTGACCGTGGTGACCCATTAGATGTGTTTGATATTGTTGCTGAAGATGATGATATAGAGGGTAACCAACTTTATCAATGGATTAGACCTCTTCATTTAGATGATGATGAAGGCAACCCAGCTCCCAGAGTTGTTGAAGAAGCACGTAATGAAGGGATAAATGTAGAAAGAGTATTAGAGGAGGAGGTGAGATCTAGCAGCGTTGACTCTTTGGAAGAACTTTTGCGCCCAAGACCAAGAAACACTGGAATTCCACCTTCTTCCAATCCTACATAACCACAACATCATGCTGATACTAATGATAGCTCTAGTACAAGATCAGGAGACTCACCTACCACCGGAGGTGGGAATGATAAAGGATATAGTGGAGCTGGAGGTGGTGGTGGTGGTGGATACGGAAACTATGTTGGACCACCTCCCGGATTTATGAGCCCCTTCACTGGTGAGGCAAACTTCACGCATGCAACACAGGATGAGGACCATGGCAGTAGGCGGGCAGGACTAGGAATTGGTGCCATAGGGAAGGACTATACTCGTAAAGAAAAAGGCAAGGGGACTTTGTCAAGTCAAGAAGATGACTCGTTATCTATAACTTCGGACTCTGTTGGAGTGGGAAGTAGTAACTATCATTATACTCATAACCAACCATTTCCCTACCCTTCATATCCCATTCCTGTTGGGATGGAATCGAGCGACTCATGGAAAGAATCTGAGACTCAATCTTCAAATGATTTTGCTTATGGACAACGTCAACCAATCTCGGATCCATATGGGTGGCATGTTAACAATTACATGCAAAACTATTTTGGGGATTTATCATTTGATGACTACTCTTCACAATACACTTACTCTACACATAGAGATGATGAAGATAGTGAAAAATTTGAACCTCATAGGAACTCTATGTGGTACTAAGTCACTCGTGTATCTTACCATGCAATGTATAAAGTGTAAAATATTGTACTAATTCATTATATATAAATGATTATGGTGTGTTTAAACTTATTTCATTAATTACTACATATTTTCTACACTCACAATGTTTGCCAGCTTGCTATATAATCAACTTAAATCAGTTAAATCCATCATGCAATGCATTTCCTTCCAATTTTTTGTGATAAACTAATAGATAATTGACTAAATAAACATCCTACAAAGTTTCAATAAAAATTTCCAAGTTTTTCTTACAATTTCCGTGGTTTTTATTCAATTTTTATCGATATCGATAATATCCCGATATTTCCATCGATATTTCCGTGTTTTTAGACTACCGATATTTCCGATATCATCGATATTTTATGCCTTGATGGGCACATATGTTGTTGTCCTTAAGCATCAAAGGGCACAATTAATTTTTTGAGCATAGTTCCCGTATTTTTTGTAGTGATTGTCTACCTGTGTGCTTTAAATTTTAAAATTCAGAAATTTAATGAATTATAATTCATAGCCAAAAACCCATTCCCTTCCAGCCATGCATATATGCCTAGCTGTTGTTGAAAATATTGGACCCAACAAAACGCCCAGATCATACAAAACCTAACTTTACATTGGCATGTGGACGTGGTCTTCATTAACTTAACAAAACCCCAATATTCTATTTCATTCAAACTTATATATATATATATATATATATATATATATATATATATATATATATATAAAATAAAGATTAATATTAATTCTTCTCTTCTATATTCCAATTTTTTTAATACTATCTACATCTCGTTTGAAAGTATTTTTAAAATGACTCAAAATGCTTTTACGAAAATATTTTTGGGTTCTAAAAATACTTGCATTTTTACTAAGGATTAGTTTCAATACTATCTTCACTAGAAGCCCTTTTAGCCATTTTAAAAGCACTTCCAAACGAGCTCTATATCACTACTTTAATTTACACTAAGAGAAGAGGGAAGGGTTTAACTCGAATTGCATTAATTAAGTTGAAATAAAATGATCGAGTTGAGATCTTCTGCACCCATTTTTGCATGTGGCCCCTCTGTGCTTTTGCTTATTGAACTAAACATAATTAATGTTAACTTGACAATAATTAAAATAATAAAAAATAAACCAAATCCTCAGCCAATTAAGGAAGGCATAGAGGGACCACAGGCAAAAATGAGTGCAGAAGATCTCAACTCAAAATGACCTAATCACCCAGCAATTCACCACTTGCGCCTTTTTTTTTTTTTTTTTTTTGGGTAAACTTATCCATTCGTTTATACATAACTAATTAGTTGGCCAACTAATTAGTGATCATGCATGAAAGTGACTTGAGCTTCCTTTGACCAAATTATTTTGCTTTTATTCATCTTGTGGGGCGAAAAAATCCAACAAATCTAGGACCATTGTGTCAATGTGAATAACCAAAAGATTGTCGATAGCAATTGTTTCTATCCTACGCTTGCCATGAAAAAAGGTATACAAATTATACAAGAAATAATGTACAAAAGCATTTCTTTAATTTTCTTCACATTCCCATAATAAGTAATGGGAAGTCCCCGGGGGGTTTTTTTGGGGGGGTGTGGAAATTTTTAATTATACACACATGCAGTTGTCCCAACACAAATTTCAATTCTACAAAATTAATAAAATAAAAAGAGAAACAGAATCAAATTAATATGAAGGTCATTGAAAAGAGAAATACTTCATGGTTAGTGATATTAAGATTTGGTTGCGTTCATTTGCTGTTTCTCGTACTTATTGTGTTCACAAATCTGTCAATATAGTGGCTTTTGATTGGCTAAGTTAGTCTTGTTTTGTGCTCTTAAATTTTTTAGGGCACTGAAAAGTTCGGACTCCTCTCTCCCTGACCCTTTCTCTTTCCCAAACCTTCTCTAACAGAACCCAAATCGTAACTGCAATCTCAGGCTTCACTAGCCCTTGCTCTAGCTTGGCCTAGAGGCAACCTCTCCTCTCATCCTAGCCTCTTCCAAATCCTCCTAGCCCCTCCAAAATCGCCTCCCCTCTCCCTTCCGCTTCCCACAGACGCCTCCACTCTACGACCATTTGTGTGTATGTGTGTTTGTGTTTTTTTCGAATCTCCTTCCTCTCCCTTCTCCTTACTCTCCCTTCAAAGATGCTACCCAATACCTTCTATCCCGTGCTTTTTTGTCGGCAACCATTTTTTCATGACTTTATTGGTGCCTTTGCCCCAAATTCAAGATCTTCCCTTCACCCAAGGCCTTGTTCTTTGATTTGGAGCTAGATTAAGATTTTGGGGTGGTTCTTGGTGGGTTGAATCTACCTCTATCCATTAAAAACCACAGTGGCATCAACCTCACTTATCTGTTTTGGTAGCTGCGTAGCCTTATACCCTCAGATCGGATGGCTGACCGCCTTTGGGTGACCAGATTTGGTGGTTGCGTCGACCTAGGCAACGAGAACTGGTGTTTGCGTCGCCTTGGGCGACCATATCTTTTCTCTCCGCCATGTTAGGCGTTCTGACATGGTGGCCCCGCCGCCTTGTTTCACTGAGGTGATGGTTGACCACCTTGGTGACTGATATTCATGGCTACGCCGCCTAGGCATTGGGATTTAGCGCTTACACCACCTTTGGCGACCAACTATTTTGGTTTTGCAGTCTTAGGCGTGTTAGATATGGCTTCTTCGCCGTGTTGAGCTTCATATTTGGTTGGGCAATGAGGTTGCATTGCATGTAGTCGTGGCTTGATGTACTGACTGGTGGGTCCCTAGTTTCATCATCTTGTAGTCACGCTACAGCAATGACTGGACATGGCTTTCGCCTTGAGCAATGAGTTATATGGTTTCCTCTACTAATGAGGATTTATGTGGTCTCGCTTCGCTCCTCCTCGATAACGTTATGTCCTCGACATTCGGTGATGACATGTTGTAGTTGTCGATACACATTTCTTGCGTCTATCATTTTGTAACATATTAGTTTAGGAGACATTTGTAGTTTTTGTACATGTGGTATTAGAGGTTTACAATAGTTGTCTATTTGAGCAAATTCATTTCAAATCATTTTCTTGGTCACTGTAGCAATATACCCAATTGACACCTTTGTATTTTCTTTGAATGATCCAAAAACCATCAATCTATCCTTTTAAAAAAAAAATTTAAATTATTTTGATTACCCTTGCAATTCAGTTCAAGATCCTTTTTTTTTTTAAATTTGTATTTTTTTTCTAATGTTCTAATAAATCCGCTACCGTTTTATTTCAGAAAAAGTTAAGCATATGTGGTAGTACTCGACTCACACTAACATTAATGTTCCAACCCAACATATCAATATCGGTACCTCGCAACTTATTGCTGTATGGGATGGTGACGGTTTCAATTGTGAAAAGCTCATAAATAAATTAAAAAATAAATAATATAAAAAACCAAAATCATCTCCCATGCCTTGCTTCTTTCGTGAGCTCATTCTTCCCTTTATATAAGTAGTGCTCATTTTATGTTCTGACAGTCATTGGCATGAAAAATGGAGAAGCTCAAGAACTCTACAATCTTCACCACCTGCCTTTTTCTCTTCTTCCTTGCCAAACCTTGCTTTTCTATAGGTTAGAATCAAACAAAATGGTTTCCGCACTCCTTTTCTCTCTGTGCATTCATGTTTGTTTGTTTCTTTTGATTTGTTCAATCTAAAGACCAGAAGTCTAACAGTTTTAATGGAGAAAATTGTATTGGGAATCACTCTCCTGAAATAATTTGAATTATGTGGTATATATGCTCTTATAAATTATGTTTATTAGTTTGCTAATTTTTTTGGTGGTGTGTTTTAGTAGGTGGATCGGATTTGATGGATACTGAGGTTTATGAGATTGATTATAGAGGTCCGGAGACACACTCATCAGTTCCACCGCCTCATCACTTTCATGGGAAGAAGCCTAAGCCTTTGATTCACAAAGAAAACGCCATGGCAACCCCGAAACCTGAGAGCATTAAAGGTGCTAAGATGGGAAGAAAGGTAAGAGCTCATGCACTTACATGGATTAGCTTCTTTTTTTTTTATTAATTTATTTTAAGTTCTTATTGGGGTTTAGCTTTTTATTTATTTATTATTCGAGCGATATTTAATTTAATTTAAATTATGAAGAGAGTGAATTCGAATTTGAGTACATAGATAGCACTTTGTTCTAACCAATTGGAATAAACTCAATTTTGCAACTCTTTTTAATTTGAATTTAGGCTTATGTGACAACATTAATATTTGGTCACTCTGATTTCACAAGCTCTTTAGAAACTTTTAAAGCTTTTGTTAACTTAATTTGCATGGTACTTTATGTTTTAAATTATATGTATTATATATATATATATATGTATATATGTATATATATTTGTTCTGTACTCTTTATGTTGTAATTTGTTTTGCAGGTGAAGAAAGTACATGAATAAAGAAAGTCATCTGGACAGTGGGAGTGTTAATTTTGCTTCGCAATTTGGTCCCTTTTAGTATTTTAGATTTCAATTATGAACATGTATAATATAGACGATGAATATATATAGCAATCTTTAATTCGTTACAAGTTTTAATTTTATCGCCTTTGTGTAAATGAAGGACTCCAAGATCTTATATATGCCCGGAACAATGAATATAATTATCGTTGTAACTATCATTAATTTTATATTTACTTAGGCCTAAGAAATAAACAATTCAATCTATGTAGTTTATCAGGAACATGCAATGGAATAGAATTGCTTCACAAATTTAGCAGATGGTTCCAATGAACTTTTCATTAAGACCGTTACACCGCCATCCATAGTTTAAAGATGATATTGATGAGATATTACTAATTTCTGAAGCAATCCCTGCTACTTGATTTGGTCGATGGACCGAGAATCACAACCTTACGATAGTTGAATTAGGCAACACATGTCATTGGACATCATGAATTCGAGAAGCGTAACTCGATTTTGGGGCTAGTGTGACATAATTTATATTTTGTGGACCTTGCTAACATTACGTGGCAGTATAACAATATAGGGCATATGGTTTGAGAATGCAAGTAGGGTGGATATATCAGATTCTCTTATCATTTCCAGCGCTGGATGAACATTAATTTGCGTAATGGTTTGGTGCATATTGTAATAGCTAGTGCAATAGATGCACCATGCATGTGGTGAGACATGTAATGTGGCAGAGTGACTTGGCATTGCTTCTACATGATAGTAACGCATAATAACTATGATGGACGAGTTGGATGCCACTTGGGGTACCACACACTTACAGGTACTTCCTCCAAATTTAATGCTTCTCAATTTTCAGGATAATGCTAGTAGATTAAATTTTTAGATCAAATTTGTAAGTTAGGTGATCTGTTACGAATAGGAAATAAGCACGTTAATCAACACTTAAGTAAAATTCAATCATCAACAACCACGTCATATGATTTACAAAATTAGTCTTAATAGTTGGTTTCCCTATCATTATCCTTTATTTAAATCATATGATGTAATTGTTGATAATTGGATTATTAATTAGGTTTTAATTAACGTCTTATTTTTAATCGGTGACATATCACATGATTTGTAAATTTAGTCTAAAAAGTTGGTCTACTAGCATTACTCTTTCCTTAAACTATCTACTTATGGAGAGATTTTTTTTTCTTTTTCAAGTATCCCTCCAATTGTATAATAAAATATGACATACCATCCCATATTTCGGTCACACTAAAAAATCCCTTCTATGTATAAAACTAGTCCACATTATATTAGATAATTTAATTATATTTTTGCAGAAAAATATGTTTAAACATTCAAAAATAAAAATGGTGAATCCCTTGTGCCCTTCACCACCTTTTGATCCATCATTTTAGTAAGCAAACATTTCATGGAACTGTTGAGAAAGAAAGAGAGCTAACAGCTAAGAGGTGTCTTTTTATGGAGAATGATTTAAATAATTCGAGTTTATTATTATATGGCTTTTTTATTTAATATACTTTTATTTGTGAATTTTTTTTCGGGGCTTCAGTTTTATTAAGTTTTACCATTGTTGTTAACAAGAGCCATGAGTCAGTCAGATTCGACAATGAAGACTCGTCAATAACGTTACCGTCTACTAAATACATAGAAGACTTTCTCTTAATATGCATCAAGATTCAAGAGGGTCAGTTGACAAAGCAAAACCCTAGCTAATATGCAGATATCAATTGTACTGAATAACATGAAAACTATGTGATGGTGATGAATCGAGGTCAATCTTGTAGGAAATCACTTTATCGAACTCCCTAAAGTTGTTAGGTTATTGATTGCTGTGCGGTAATGCAGGGACAATAGCATACCAAAATAAATTTCACGTTTTTTTTTTTTTTTTTGTCAAAGGTAGAGTTATTCATTAAACAAATCCAATAGACATATAACAACTTACAACGAACCTAAGAAAGGACTAGCATACAAAAATAATGTTAGTGATGCAAACAAAACATGAGTAATGGTTTCGCTGCGTATGAGTTTCAACCCAAAAATACATACCCTCTTAAGTGGCCTAACCAATTGAGACAAGTGGCTAGCAAAGAAAACCTTAGAAGCCTAGGTGAGGGATGGCCAGCCACGGCCGCTCAAAAACCAAAGACAACAAACTACCCACACCGTTAATTTCGCATCACAAAATGACAAATGCACCCTTGATCGCACCATATACAGATCTTCCAAAGCCCCAAATGACAAACAAAGCTATACTATAAACACATAACATTATATCAACACCAAAGCTCAAAATTAACATCAATCAACCTACAAACTTACTGGTGCATCAAAACTTCATAACTATATCCACCACTCGGGGACCTACAAGAACATAATTTCAACGCCAGCAAGAACATAGTTCCAACACTAGCAAATCAAGACATGAATTCAGAACCAAAGAAGGAGGACAGGTAGAGCTCCGCGCCGAAACCAAGTCTTGATTTCACACACCTTTAACTGAATGAGCGACGATTCGCTCTCAAGGTGGCTAGTAGACACAAGAGCTCTGTTAGAGTACTCAATTGAAAACATGATTATTTTACGAAAAATGAGAGTCAATAAGGCCTGGTTGGAGCGGAAAAGGAAGCGACAGAGGATGATGAAGAGAGTAAGGGGGAATTTGTAGTTTGGGTTAGGGATTTATGTGAAATTTGGGGCCAGCAAAAATGTAATACCCTGATTATTTTTAAGAGTAAATTGTACGAATGGTCCCTCAACTTTAATTAAATTGGAGCAATGGTCCCTCAACTAAAAATCCATTACCATTAGTCCCTCAACTTATCAAAATGTGTAGCAATAGTCCTTCTCATCAATTTTGTCAAAATTTTGTCAAAATAAGCTATGTTGGAATGACCATTTATACAATTAGAATCCCTCAACTCATCAAAGTGTATAATTATGGTTCTTTTCATCAACTATGTCAAAATTTTTGTCAAAACGAGTTATATTGGAAGGACCATTGCTACAATTGGGTTAAAGTTAAGGGACCAGTTCTCCAGTTGAATTAAAGTTGAGGGACCAATGGTAATGGATTTTTAGTTGAGGGACCATTGCTCCAATTGAGTTAAAGTTAAGGGACCATAGCTACAATTTACTCTATTTTTAAATATGTGATTTAGTTATGAAATTTAAATGGGGGAAAATGTGAAATCCCGTTCCTGGATTTTATTATTAAATATTTTGTTGTCGTATTCGTAGTTACAACACATTTATATTTACGGCGTATAATTTTTCGATAAGTGGAAAAGATGAAAATGCCCCTAATTGGCTAAACCAAATTATACGAGGATGTACTTTATCCTCCCATGTTTCACGTGTTTCTTGGCATATTTGGATAGAGCTCGGTCCCACGAGCGCGTAGGCAAAAACAATTCGTGAAACGGAGTTTTAACGAAAGAGAAATTAACTGTTAAATACATGGGTAAAATGGTAATTAAACTTTTTTTCTGGAAGGCTCCCAGAAAGCTGTAGAACCTTCCAGTGCCATGTGTGTGGTTGTGATTGGGGGAGAAAAGGAAATAAGAGAGGGAAGAACTGGTTAACTCGAAACCCACCCGACCCGGTTCCTGCACACACTTCAACGTCGATTTTAGCATTTTTCCAACGATCCAAGGCTCCCCACTACTAGAAAAATATTCCCCATCATTCTCTACTATTTTTACTAAAATCCCGAGTCAATTTGGCCTCGGTTTTGTGAAGAACTCACCGACAGGTTTCGTGGGTGCACGATTGTAACGACCGTCCCCAGAAATTACGGCTTTTATAATTTTAAAATGTGAAATTAAGAAAATACCCTTCGAGGCAAATACGTTGACTTTTGTCGATCACTTTTTCGTGTCATGTAAAATCTGTTTTCTTGGCGTATACTCGTAGTACTCTTCGCTACGAACCTGTGGGCGCAAACAGAATGTAATTTGGAGTTATAACGAATGAGTTATTAACGAACGAAGTCGAGGGCAAAATGGTCAATTGACTATAAATCTAGAAGGCTCCAGATTTTGTTGGAGCATCATTCTGTGCCACGTGTGTGGCTGTGATGGAAAAGAAAGAATAGAAATGAGAGAGATGGACGAAGGTGAGAAAAGAGAAATGAGAGAAATGAAGGTGGATGCCCAATCAGAAAGAAGAGAAAGAGAAAGTGACCAATCAAAGAAGAGAGAAAAAAGGGAAAAGGAGAGAGTGGAGGAGCATTGCATCACCTTCGACCCGGTTCCTCCTTGTCGACCCGACCCGATTTCTACACATCCCGATGCCGATTTTGATGTTTTCTTGGCGGATTGATCATCGCCACCACCTATAACCTATTCAGCGACCTCCCATCTTCCATTTCCACCCAAAATTAAAGAAGTTTGGCCCTAGTTTCATGAAGAACGAAACCCATCGGTGTTAATGGGTGCACGGCGGCAATCCACCATTTCTGAAGGTGATTTCTTCGACCACTACCACCATTAGCCTTCCCTTAAGCCCAGGAACAAACCCTAGATAAGTTTGGAGGCAGCAAAGCTTCGGATTCGACGAATCAAGAACACCCAATTCAAGGGTTTCTAGCTGTTCGAGGATGATTTGGGGTATTTCCTGGCCGAACTGGACTTTGGCCCAGGTATGAAAGTTGTTCCTCTCATTGAGATATTCATTCCTCTGAAAGTTGTTCCTAGCCGAACTGGACTTCGGCGAGTCGGGGCGGTCAGCCGCCACGTGCGGCGGCGCATGGGGGAAAAACCCAAGGTCCATAATTGTGTTTATCTGCGTTGGCGGGAAACGACGTCATCCTCGCTAGTTCGAGCGGTTCTCGGGCAATAAAATCTGTGAGTGGACCCCTTCATAGCTTATATATTTTTATAAAATATTAGCCTAACATGCATTGCATATTTTATGATTGGACCATGATTTATATTACGTTTTACGGATTTTCATACTTATGATTTATTTAAATTGCTTTTACGGAATAATTACTATTTATCGGATTTATATTTTACTAAAGGTTATGAATCATTGGATTTTCGTTTATGAAACTCTATGGATTGACATATATGTTTATTATGGATTTATGAATATGATTTTCCATGGATTTATGAGACGAGGTTTGAACTTTTGAGCTTCGAAGTTTGATACGAGATTTTGAGATATATTTTTGGTACTTACCTAGCGGGTTGTCATACGGCAGATCTGCACACCACGGGTATAGATGTCTATGGCTATAGGACACATATGATGGAGGAGTGAGATATGATATATTATATACCCCCAACTTCACTAGCCACGGCTAGTGTCGGTGTGGATGTATGCTATTTTATATAGCTTCACCTCCGGGTGTAGTATTATATATGTGCTTTCAAAACAGGGGGTTATTATGTTCAAAAATAAAATGTTTTCCTGCTATTGGTATTATTATTATAAACTTTGGTCCACACACTTTTTTGGTTTTGCACCACCGCAGGAGTTAGGACCAAGGCACATGATCCCGGCATCAAGGCACTTCGGCGTAGTCATCCTCGAGTCTTGTCAGTACATGTCTCATTCTCTTGTTCGTATCTTTTATTAGTAATTCTTTCATGTTATTCTTAGTTAGTTGTATGCTTTGAACACGTTCCCACTTTGGTATAATCGTTCTCATTGCATATATTTTATTTGTATGCATGTTTAAAATGGCTTCGTCACCCTCGGGTGTCGGCCAGCAGATGTCTACCCTGATATGTAGGGATATCGAGGTTGGGGCGTGCCAGTTTGGTATCAGAGCATGGTTTGTTCAGAGCATACTTAGGATCTTCTCCTACTCTGGTAGTTTGTCGGCCTTGATATCATTTGGATGTCACGGCTTCTATCTATCAATGTCCTTCGGCACAGTTGTGCAATACCCATTTTGCATGAATAGTCACATTCTATTGATGTTTGAGAAATTCGTATCGAGATCGTGCCTCATGTTGACGTAATCGATTGACGAATGACTTTCATCATTGGACCGCTACTCTACGACATGTGTTCCTTTGGAATGGGGGGCAGAGACATACTTGTTGGGAAGTTACTTATAACATTAGAAGTTCGTGTGGAGAAAATTTAGGAAGTACCTGTTGTAGGCAAGGTTAGCAGGTATCCGTGGGGTAGACTGAATCAGCTTCCTAGGACTTGATTGTTTCCGCTGAGGGAATTTGCGTGGACCATCCGGAAAAATGTTCTCGGTGATTGTCTTAGTGATAACATCCTTGTCTACTCCGACCACGAGGTTAGTTATTAGACATCTATAATCAGCCTTATACATTCCTCAAATGTAGACCACGCTTGGACTTCGTACCTTTCTTGGGAGACATGAACGTAGGAGATATTCGTACCAAATCTAAGGTTATGACAGTTGGAAATCGAAAATCCTCTCAAATGTCGTGAAATATGAAATGCCATTGGCTCGTCGATTTCTATCGACAATTGCCAATGATTCATGGACCATAGTCCTACTTTTATTTCCTTAGCTAGGAAAAAGTTCGTTTGTTCGAGATGTTGCCTCACCCTACCATTGTTCATACACTCTTTGATGACATTAATAAATTTCAAATCCTACGGTGATGTTCTAACAAACGTGTAGTTGTGCGTTGATATAACATCATCCAGTAACGCTTTGGCATTTCGATGTTGGAACGACATGCAATGAACAATTCTATCTACGAGCTTGAGCCATCTATTACTATCCTTACTTGGAAAACCTAATGACACCCTTTTGTGGAGGAAACTGTGATGATTCGATGTTTGTCGACCATATCATTCAGTGTACTATCCATCAATCCTTAAGGACTATACTTTGAGCCGTTTGGCCAAATTCCTCATTTTTGAATCTTCAGACTTTCTGACATTTTGGTCTGCATCGACTTTGTTCATAATCTCAGCTTCACCTCCTGGTACTAAAAGATATCCTAGGCAATCTTGGGATACCCTACCACTATTTGTGTCATTTCTGAAGTAAACAGGCTGTCCAAGAGAACCACTCAGATGTTGAAGTTTTTAGTTGAGATCATCAGTCCTTGAATCACCCAATCAACACTTTATTGAGCAAATCTTCACCATTGGTGATTTATTATTCCTGGGTTACCATTGTAACGAATGATTGTAAATTTTGGATGGAGGGAAAAATCTATGTCTCTATTCGTCAGTTTTCTTTAGACTATTGTTCAAGCAGTGGTAGCATTCAATCATGTCAACTACTCTTACATAATAAGTTAAGTAATTATACATGTTCATACTTCGAAATTGTATATTCAACCTAGATGTCATGTACTTTCGATTTAATAAACTTGTTTTAAGTCTCAAATTCTTGAGTGTTCTTTTAGCCTTCTCGACATAGTTTCTCGCTCAATCAGTGAGGAATTCATGATAGATCGATTCGATGGATGGGTGCACCCGGTTTCGTATTGATGCTAACAGGAACATGTGGAGCATAATCTTCTCGCGAGCCTACCAGACTTACCTAGAAGAGTTCCAAGTGGTTTTAAAGTTTGAGCAGTTTTTCAGCATGGTATGGGTGTAGGTATAAAGGTAGGTTTAAGCTTGGCAATTGTGGCACCAATTTCTATGTATGGCTCGAGACTGCAGCTATCTTTCGAAGGATGTTGTCAGAGATATGGTTTTTCTAATTCGAGCTTTCAGATCTTATACCCCTCGATTTGGAAAGCGACCTTAGTGGATAGTCACGAAGGAAATATTTTACGATATGTGTTCATCACTACGCATCTTTTCATTACATCACTCTAAGATCTTATTGTTCTTGGGTACGTGGATGTCAAAGCACTTCTAGCAGCTCTGATTGGTGCGCTTTGGGATAGTACGGCAGCATGATCGAGGCGTGAATTGGACGATCTAGGCACATTCTCATATTCAGAAGCAAAATGATAATATGGCATTTTGGGGACTCGGGAACTTCTCACTTGCCTATCGAGACAACAATGAGTTATCGGCATTACAGGCTACAGACTGTGATATCGATGGCTTAATTGTTGAGTTCCTTAAGCAAGTGGGCAAGTCAGCCCTTCCACGGCAGGAGTTATGAGTTAGCTAGGATTATGACTCGACTCAAGATACACTCATTCTCAAGAGTACATGACATGACAAATGTTTGGGCAAGGCCATTTTCACCTTTGGTTTTGATTTTCAATGCAAATTATTTTCCTACTACATTATTTTAATTATATAGATATTTTTGCCATTACAAATTTTGGAAGAGTTATTCCCACTTTTGATTTTAAACTTGGTATCAGTATTTGAATCGTACGTTTTTATATATCTATTTTGTTGTCATCTTATATCATATTTTTGATTTTATGTTACTACATAATAAATTGCATTTCCAAATTTGTATTTTATACGAGCATTATACTACTATATTATCAAGGAAGGAAAAAGGTATGAGCTTGGAGGCATGAAAGAGGAATAATTGCAATCCGATCGCAACGGAATGACATTCTCTTTTATGCAACCGTTCTAACTCGATTTCTTCCTAGTATATATAGTTATATACATTTTTCTCCCTATTTTCAAGTATTTTACATATAACAAGTTATTTTAAATTTCGGGGATGAAATTTTCATAAGGGGGTAGATTGTAACGACTAGTCCCCAAAAATTACAGCTTTTATAATTTTAAAATGTGAAATTACGAAAATACCCTTCAAGGCAAATACGTTGACTTTTGTTCACCACTTTGTCGTGTCACGTAACATCCGTTTTCTTGGCATATACTCGAAGTACTCGTCGCTACGAACGTATGGACGTAAATGGAACGTAATTTGGAGTTATAACGAATGAGTTATTAATGAACGAAGTCGAGGGCAAGCTAGAGAAAGGAGGGTGGATGCCCAATCAGAAAGAAGAGAAATAGAGAGTGACCAATCAAAGAGGAGAGAAATGAGGGGAAATGAGAGAGTGGATGAGCACCGGATCACCCTTGACCCGATTCCTCCCCACCAACCCAACCCGATGTTGATTCCGGCATTTTCCCGGTGAGTTGATCGTCGCCACCACTTGCAACCTATTCAGCGACCACCCATCTTCCATTTCCACCCAAAATTGAAGAAGTTTGGCCCTAGTTTCACGAAGAACGGAACCGGTCGGTGTTAATGGGTGCACAGTGGCAATCCGCCATTTCTAAAGGCGATTCCTTCGACCACCACCACCATTAGCCTTCCCTTGAGCCCAGGAACGAACCCCAAACAAGTTTGGAGGTGGCGGAACTTCAGATTCAATGAATCAAGAACACCCAATTCAAAGGTTTCCGACGGTTCGAGGACAATTTAGGGTATTTCCTGGCCGAATTGGACTTCAGCCCAGGTATGAAAGTTGTTCCTCTCATTGAGATATTCATTCTTGTAAAATTTAGGAATTTTTGGAGTTGTTCGATTTTCCGGCGAGTCGGGGCGGCCGGCAGCCACGTGCGGTGACGCGTGGGGGAAAACCCGACGTGCCGAATCCGAATCCGCCATCTGTTTTCCCAAATTATAACATTTTAGTAGAGTTTTACCAAAAGGTCCCTAATTGTGTTTAGGCGCGTTGGCGGGAAGCAACGTCATCCTCGCTAGTTCGGGCTGTTCTCGGGCAATAAAATCTGTGAGTGGACCCCTTCATAGGTTATGTATTTTTATAAAATATTAGCCTAGCATGCATTGCATATTTTATGATTGGACCATGATTTATATTACGTTTTACGGATTTTCGTACTTATGATTTATTTAAATTGCTTTTACGGAATAATTACGATTTATCGGATTTATATTTTACTAAAGGTTATGAATCATTGGATTTTCGTTTATGAAATTCTATGGATTCACGTATATGTTTATTATGGATTTATGAATATGATTTGCCATGGATTTATAAGACGAGGTCTGAACTTTTGAGCTTCGATGTTTGATACGAGATTTTGAGATATGTTTTTGGTACTTACCTAGCGGGTTATCATACGGCACATCCACACACCACGGGTATAAATGTCTATAGCCATAGGACACAGTTGATGGATGAGTGAGATATGATATATTATACGCCCCCAACTTCATTGCTAAAAGCAGTGTCAGATAGTTTCACTAGCCATAGCTAGTGTCGGTGTGGATGTATGCTATTTTATACAGCTTCACCTTCGGGTGATGGACATGTTATTCAGCTTCATCTTCAGGTGATGGACAGGTTATTCAGCTTCACCTTCGGGTGACTATGATACCCCTAGTTGAGTACCTCACTGATGACATTTATGGAGCTAAAAATAATGCCAGAAATTCTAGAGGAGACACGTGAACTTTTATTCAAGAAAGACAAGATTGCCCTCAATAAATAGGCAGGCTTCTCAAATGCTCCCACCCGCAACTCACATCTCTGGAAGACTCAGCAGTTGAACACAACTGCCCATAGCTCACCTACCCATGGCAAAGAATTAAAGATAATGATTAATTACCTAAATCCTATCTTTAATACGTTCCTAATTGAAGATTGACTCCAATCAAGTAAGTAATCCTAATTTAAATCAATTAAGGATTATTACCCTATTATCTCAAGATATTATCTCCAACCAAGACTAAAGACGGCGGAAATTTGCATCCACAAATTGGTGCTTTCATTGAGAGCTGATTCAAAACACTTGAAGAAGCCTACCGCATTTGTTTCTTGAATTTTCTATTACGTTGAATTTCTCACACGTCGTATCTATTAATTTTTCCTGGAAAATTTTCTTGATCAATCCCTGGAGAAAGAATACAATGGTAGGAAATTCATAAACTACGACGAACGGAACCCCATACGTGTAAGGATTTGGACCGGAGAGTGGAGATGAGGACATAGCCCTAAGACGGAGGTCCTCAAGGCTCAATGCGACAGCACCAGAAGCCCCACCACCGTAAAGCCGCGCCATCATCATCACCACTGTGACCCAGCAGCCATGGTAAGGCCACAAGGCCACAGCACCACTTCCACCAAACCCTAGGCAGAAAGCCTAGGTCCATTTCTAAGCCCTTGGGCAAGAGGCCCCGAACTTGGCAGCTGCCACAGCAAGCCCTGGGCAAAAGGCCCGGCCTAATGCAACAACAGGCCTTGTTGCACAGCAGGCCCAAACCCAAGCCTAGAATTCAGCAACTGCTGCCAACCAAGCAGCTTAGCAGGCCCAAGCCCAAGCCACTCAGCCAGCAGGCCAAGATTTGGCAGCCCAACGGCTAGGAAGGCCCACGGCCATGCGAATCCAATGACTGCCTGCTCTGGGCTCAAGCTTTGTACCTGTAATCCATTATACTTCCACCACACATAGAGACATTCATCGTCCAAGCTCTTCCAATCCAAATGGTGAGCACCATCTGCCTAGTAGGTCACCAATTTGACGAACGCCTTCGCGCAGCAGACCACCTTGGTGAACCAACTCCTCGGGGCGCATCGAGATGCAGCGCGCCCCAGATGAGGTGTCCTGAAACAGGATAAGGGCGGAAGAACTTGACTCATTCCAGTGACATCCTGGCAAAAAACTGCTCAGCCCTCCACCAACCATGCGTTTGGGTAGTGTACACTCTCATTTGGGCCCTTGGGAAAACGTCTTATCCCGCTTAGATGCGTAGAGAAGAGTTCATTCCCGACTTAGCTCACGAGTCAGTGTGCATTCGAGGTTGGGTCCACACTCCCACTAGCACAAAAGACCTTCCGGGAGAAGCATCCACATGAGGCTAGGTCCGTAAAGAGATCCTCCTACGAGGCAACAGAGTAGGCAGCCGCATAACACCCAGAGAAGAGCACGTGAACAGTCTAGCTCAAGTTCCACTGGTAGCCCCTGCCCAGAGCGACGACGAGCAGCACAAGGTGAACCTCGTGCACCACAATCGCGGCACAGAAAAGCAAGACAAGCCGAAGAGCAACCTGGATCGGTATGTCAACACTAAGGGCAGCTGAAGGCTCCGCTGCCCTACCAAGCGTAAATCCAGAAGAAAGTACAAAGGCTTGTAGCAGAGCAGCTGCGCGGATTCCAGCGTATTGACACTACTGACGATGCCCTCCTTAGAGATGTGGCCAACTTAAGCAGTTCACCATTTACAGACGAGATCGAGCGGACGGAACCACCACAGAAGTTCAACCCGTCACATTTCACCTTGTTTAGGGAAGACGAAGATCCGGACAGACACTTGATGCACTACCGAAGTGCCATGACGCTATTCGCCAATAATGACGCTCTTATGTGCAAGATCTTTGCCACGACACTTCAAGGCGAAGTTGAAGACTGGTTCCACACCCTACCACCACATTCAATCCAGAACTTCGACGAACTTTCCTTAGTTTTCACTAAGGAATATTCGTCATACCACTCGATTAAGAAGAGATCTGACCACCTTTTCAGCATAAAGAAGGATCCAAATGAGTCACTCCGTACTTATATTAAAAGATTCAAGGTGAAAAAGGCAAAGATCGTCAGATGCGATGATAGCATCGAATGCTCAACTTTTCGAAAATGACTCTCAACAGATCACCCGCTTTTAGGAGAATTGATTATGGGCAAAAACCTGTCCCTGGCGAACTTTTATGCTTTGGAAGAAAAGAACTCCCTCTGGGATGAGGAGAAGCGCTCCTAGAAGCCGCCTGAGTAGCCACGTAGAGCCACGAAACCGACTCAGAAGAAGGCGAACGATAAACCACTCAACATCAAAAACAAGCCAGGAGACAAACACAAGGACCAGTCCCCAGCGAAGGGAGGCATGACGCCCAAGACATACACCAGGTTCACAGTCCCGATCAACCAAATCATTCACGACCTCAAGGACAAGCTATGGTTCAAGTCGCCGCCACCTTTAAGGGGCGACACCTCAAAGATGGACTAGACCAAATATTATGCATTCCACAGGGGTTCTGGGCACACAACCAATGATTGTAACACATGGAGGAGGTACCTTAAGCAACTCGTGAAAGAAAAAGGCAAGTGCGACCAATATGCCTACAGACCAGCTGCCCAACCAAGACAATCCGAATCAACGGAATCTTTGTCGAATCCGAGCATCTGGGGCCCACTAATAAGTCCAAGAAGAAGAAGATCCAGCAGGAGAGATCAGTCAATCAGGTTCAAGCCATAGATGTTGTACCTGGACCAATCGTCGACTTCACTGAACAGGACGCTGAGGGAGTAGACTTTCCCCAAGACAACACCTTGGTGCTTTCTGTACAACTGGCCCACGACATTGTTGACAGAGTCATGGTGGACAACGGCAGCTCAGTTAACCTCCTTCAAATGTCAGTCATCTAAAGGATGGGCATTATGACACTTGACAGACTCACCTCAACTGTCATTGGCATTATGACACTCGACGTAACCATCCCGTCGATTATCTCATCACAGACTTTCATAATCGTCAGCAACCCATCTCCTCATAACCGGATATTGGGCTATCCCTGGCTAGTGAAGATTGGAGTCGTGACACCAAACGAGTATTTGAAAATTTGATTCCGTATCCCGGGAAGAGCAATCGGAGAGATCAAAGGTGACCAGGCCACGTCCAGGCAATGTACTGTACAAGTTCTCAACGAGTCGAAGAAGAAATCTTTCGCCCAAGCAGTAGCAACTGAAGTTCCAAAAAACGACTCAACCTCTGCCCAATAACAATTATAGCAAGCAGGTCAAGAAGATAGCGTCAAGGTCGACAATGCCCTGGAAAATGAATCAGGATGAAAAACCTAAGAAGACGCCAAACACATCTCCTTTGGCCCTAAGCAGCAGTCAAACCATCCAAAACGCACATCCAAAGAAAATATGAACGATCCCGGATATGAAGTACCCCACTACTCTAAAGGAGATCCAAGGTCTGACCTGACGAGCAGCTGCACTTAGCCGATTGCTCTCGTGACCTACCGACCGATGCAAGCTTTCTTCAAGCTAATCAGGACGCATAGCGAGGCAAATGGAATGATGAAGTGCAAGAAAGCTTTATAGGACTTGAAAAAGTACCTGAGATCACCTCCCTTACTATCCAAGCCAGAAGCAGCGGAGGATCTATGCATCTACATGGTGGTATCTGAAGCAGCAATGAGCTTTACCCTCATACGAGAATAGCTGGGGGCCCGACCACTTGTATTCCACAGTTTAAAAGCTCTTCTCAATGCAGAAGCCAGATACTCGAAAATCAAAACTTTGATTTTGACGTTAGTTGTTGTGACCCGGAAGCTTAAGCTGTACCTTCAGACGACGCGATATTTCGTACAACCCAGAGGTTCGATGTTAAATGCGTGAAAATTGGCGAACATTTCGATGAGCGCAACAACTCAACCCAGAAACGCCCTAGAGGCAGCCAAGTACACCGTAGCCGCACCAGCCCTACCTGCAGGAGATTTTCGACACTTGCATGTCAATGTATCATTCAACTACCAGGGATCAGGAACAAGCCTAGTTCTCACTACCTCGGACGATTTAATGCTCGAGCAGGCGATCACTCTAAGCTTCAAGGTGTCAAACAACGAAGCAGAGTATGAAGCCCTACTAGCAGGTCTCCGATTGGCGAAAGACCTAGCGGTGAAGAAGCTCGCGATCTATTCTAATTCCTAATTGATCATCAACCAAACCTCAGGGGAGTACGCAACAAAGCATTTAAGGATGGCCCGATACCTCGAGAAGGTACGAAAGCAGGTAGCGACGTTCCAAGCATACACACTCACTCAAGTTCCACGAGCAAAGAATGCCCATGCAGACACACTAGCAAGCTTAGGCTCCGCACTAAACCATTTGCTCAGACGCTCAATCCCAGTCGAGTACCTGGAAAAGCCAAGCATAGAGGAGGAACCAGCAGTCGAGGTGGCGCAGATCAGCCCAACCCTGAGTTAGTAGGATCCCATCATCGACTACATAGTCAATGAAAAGCTCTCCACAGACAAACTGGAGTCCATGAAGCTTTAGATGAAGGCAGCATGCTACTGCTTGTGGAACGGCATCCTCGTTCGAAGATCCTTTTCAGGACCACATCATTGCTGCCTATCGCCTCCCGATGACCTGAAGATTCTTGGCTCAATCCACGAAGGTGTTTGTAGAAACCACTCTAGAAGCCGTTCCTTGGCTCAAAAAGCTCTCAACGCTGGCTATTATTGGCCAACCATAGATCAAGATGCCAAAGAGTATGCATAAAGGTGTGACAGCTGCCAGTGTTTCAAGCCCGTGCCCGCACTACCAACGAACTCCACCAGCAGACGAGCCCATGGCCATTCAGGCAGTGGGTGATCGACTTAGTATGACTAATGCTGTCTGCTACTAGGGGCAGAGGCATGATGATCATAGCAACCGACTACTTCACAAAATAGGTCGAAACCAAACCCATAACCATAACTACCCAGACAAACATAAAGCACTTCATATGGAAGAACATCATCTGCCACTTTGGCATCCCACACTCCATCATCATCGACAATGGTCCACAGTTTGTGGGTAAAGATTTGGCGAGGTTCTTTGAAAAATTTGGCACCAAGCAGCACATGTCCACGCCCCGATATCCACAGGGCAACGAGCAGGCCGAGGCGTCCAACAAGACCATCATCGACTGCCTCAAGAAGACCCTCTAAGACAAAAAGGGCAAGTGGCCAGATGAACTCCCCAGTGTTCTATAGACATATCGCACCACCAAAAGACAATCAACTGGTGAAACTCCATTCTCCCTGGTGTATGGTTCTGAGGCAATCATTCCTCCCACTGTCGTAGTGCCAAGCATCAGAACTGTACTGCCGAACCTCGAAGGGAACGAAAATAAGATGGCCACCAATTCAGACCCAACAGAGGAAGAGCGTGAGAAGGTTATCTCCCGTATTGCGGCCTATCAGCAGCATCTCCTCCCTAGCTGCAACAAAAGGGCAAAAATCTGTCAGTTTCAGCCAGGGGACTTAGTCATCAGAAAAGCCTTCATCACCGCCCGACGAAAAGGCTCCAAAAGGATGGTTCCCATTTGGGAAGGTTCGTACAAAATCAGCCGAGTAGGGGAAATAGAAGCTACACCCTTACCACTATGAGCGACAAAGAAATCGACAAGTAGTGGAATGCCTACAACCTGAGAAAGTACTACGTGTGACTTCCCACCATTCCTTGGACCTTGTTCAAGATGAAAAAGTTTGAAAACTCAAGCAGCTCGACAGACAGAGACCTCGCATGCCGAGGATTATGAGTTGTTATGACATTATAGCCTACGAGCAAAGTTAATAAAAGCCTCTATTCTTAATGAGGATTGAAATATTTATTCACAAGTCTAGGCCAAATGCATAAACGAACTGACCACCTCATGCGATAAGCAAAAGACACCCTCTGCTCAGCAGATATGGTGCAAGACACCCTCTGCCCTGCAGACATGGTGTAGGACACCTTCTGCCCGGCAGACACGGTACAAGACACCTGTTACCTTGTAGGCATGGTGTAAAACGCCCGCTGCCTGGCAGACATGGCGTGAGAACACCCGCTGCCCTGCAGACATGGTGTAAAGATGCCCTCTGCCCTGCAGACATGGCATAACCACCCCTGTGAGAAGCATAAGACGCCATATGTACGATCAGACATGGCGTATCCAGAATATCCAAACATGGATGGGTAGTACAACTGCTCAGTTTCCCGTGATGTCAACAACTACCTAAGCCGGAAAACTCCCAGAATTGGCCAAAATAGTCATTCCACGACAATAAACTTAGCCAACTGAAAGAATCAATTTTGCAGGACCCCTACCCATGAAAGATGTCACGTGAACAAGATGGTTCATCCTCGACGTGCAAATCTTCATGAAGTGGCTTGATTTTAAAATGTTGCAATACTAGTTAAGTGACCTGCGGGATCAAAGCTGCGACTTGGAAGGATATGGCCTCTGAGGAGCGACTTCGCCTACACCTCACGCCAAAAAACACCTCTAAGAGCCAGGGATGACGCCTGAAGTGGTCACGTGGGATGTCTGCTTCTGTAAGTAAGATGCTCGGCCGATGACCCTAAGGCTACAAGCCCATGGTAGCCCGTAAGCCGAAACTTACGCCTGCTATGACTACGCCAACTCGCTTGCTTACTTATAAGCAGCGCTTCCGCCCGACGGTCTATGGTCTAAGTTTTGCTAGGACAAAGTCAAGTGTCACTGCTATAGTAGCTATGCGGACCTCATCTGCTTCCTACGAGAAACAGAAGTCCGACCGACGACTCTATAAGTCAAAAATCTTGCAACTTGCCCCGGGAGAGCCAAGGCTCAAGAAGCCACTAAAGTCGAGTGTCACAACTATAGCAGCTACACATACCTTCTCTGCTTTCTACGAGAAGCATGAGTTCGGCCGACGGCTCTATAAGTCAAAAATCCTGCAACTTGCCCCGGGAGGGCCGAAGCCCAAGAAGCCAATAAAGTATAAGCGTCACAACTCATAGCAGCTATACGGACCTTCTCTGCTTCCTACGAGAAGCATAAGTTCGGTTAACCGCTCTATAAGTTAAAAATCTCGCATGTTTCCTCTTGCAGGTATAGCTCAAGAAGCACCAAAGTCAAAACTGAAGCCTAAAGTGACCACATGAGTCAACTGCTCCATCAGAGTAGCCAACTCAATTGCCCATCCTACGGCAAAGTTTTGCAAGTCGCCTCAAGCAGGCAAGGCTCCCAAAGTCCCGAAGCAGAAATTAGAACCTATGTGACGACGTGGGATCAACTGCTTTGTTAAAGTAGCTCACCCAACCGCCCGTCTTACAGTGAAGTTTCGCAAAAGGCATGGCAAAATAGAAGGATGAAGCAAAAACAAGGAAAGATGTTTATTAAATTTCTAGCAAATTGATAAACTGGCTTGAAGGCCAACAAAGTTCAAGTAAAGCAGAACAAAAAAAGGAAAAGAAGAAAACTCCAAAGTCTAAGCAAAAAGACTACTCCTTAGCAGCTTGCGCAACCACTAGTTCCTCGACTGCCATGCCTTCAGCAGCCATGCCATTTTTAGCAGCTAAAGCGTCCATCAGCTTATCCTCAGCTGCCCTTGCCTGGACTGCCTGACCCTCAGCTGCTCCACCAAAGGCAGCCTCAAACGAGAAATCAAGCAGATCAACTGGAGAAATGGAAAAGGTTGCCAAGTTCTTCTCTGAAAACTCATAATCCGATGGCCTGCCCTGAAGATGGTCCACATAGCCAAGCTTGTAGAAATCGGCCTGACAATAAGCAAGTGCCACTTCGTGACCAGCTTTCTTATTCTTAAGCTGCACATTCTCCTTAACAAGCCCAATGTGAGCACTCTGCAGCTCATTCAGTTCATTTTTCAGGTTCTCGCTAGCAGAGCAAATCCATTTCCTTGGACTCAAGCTTACTGGCAACCTCCTTGAGACGGGACACTTCAGCATGCATGAAAATAAGCTCCTCGTCCTTGGCAAAATAAGCAGATCGTAGCTCCGAATTGACACGCTCAAGGTCCTCGACCACCGGAGAAACACGTTTAATTTCCTTCTCTGCAGCTTCCAACATCGCCTAAGTCGCACTAAGCCTAGCATTCAAATGAGCGACCTCTTCTCGAACGATCTTTAACTGCAAAGAAATGGGGGTAGAGACATCAGACCCCTTCAAAACGACGAGTTCAGATTCGAGTTTCTTAATCTTTTCAGCAGTCGAGCGAAGTTGAGCCACCAACGCCATCTCAACCTCCTTAGCACACTTGACAGCATCCTAGTCAAATCAGGAAGGACCTCATTGAGTAGGCAGAACGCTTCGCAAAAGAATCTGAGCGGATGATAACTTTCCCAACACTGTCAACGAACTTAGCGCATGCATCAACATCCTCAAGCAAGTCAGCCTTCAGCAGCGCACAAACCTCGGGAAACTCTTCAGCCTCAGGTCAGCCCGTACGAGCAGACTTCCCCTTCTCAGTAGACGAGTCAGTCGTGGCAGAATGAGAAGCAGGCCCAGGTGCCACCTTAGCAGCAGAATTCACATTCCCGCTCTTTATAGCGGCGAGCCTCTCAAAAGCAGAACCAAAACTTAGCTCCCGACGGATGCTGATGTGGTAGAAACTAACACACAAATTAAACCCTATATATTATGCAATCGTAGTACGAGTAAGTAGAGATCGTTCTATTCTGGGATTAGAAGGGATGCTAATCAACACAAACTAAATTTATAAAACTGAAAACTAAGTTAAATTAACATCAAAACAATGAGGGGGAGATTTTGGATGAATTTAATTAAAACAAAAGTAAAGGGCAACAAGTAAATTAAGTTGTGAATGAAATATGGATGAAATGATAGCTAAAGGATTCTTCTCGACACATGAATCATATGCATACAAATCGATTTCCAGTTATTATTCCTATAAACCATGAATGACAATGCCCCAAATTAATTGTGAACAACACTAATTAACTCTCAGATTTTCCTAAGTTCATTGAATTAGACTCAGAGACGCAACCAAATTATTCTTCTCAAGTTTCCTAACTATGAAAAGCATGATAGAGATACATCTCAAAGATCATTAAGTTCTGTGAAAATCATAAGCATTGACAAAGCATTCGTAACTATGAAAATCATGATACTCCTACCAAGAATTTACTTAACTCAATCATGACTAGTGACTTTTACTACTTGCAAATATAAGTTCATAACGATTAGGTGAAATTCCCTTATATTCTAGCATCAAATCTCTGCATGCAAACTAAGTATGCATCCTTAATAAACATACAAGAATAAGTTTTCTATAAAGCAGATAAGTAAATTGCATTCATGTTTTATAAAACAATAACTGGATGTAATCAATTTATATAAAACATATGATCATGGCTTCAAATTCACCTCTAGCTAAAAAGAAAGTTAGTTACACATGTTCATCATAACTGAAAAGCAATCTAAAATAAACATTGAAACTTAAAACAAAGATAACTCTGAAAATTCCAGCAACTTCAATGGATGAATGGTAGGCGCGACAGTCTTCTCTGGATGCAAGATGCGGCACTATCTTCTCTCCCCCAATTATGAGGCATGAATATCATATATATAGGGTAAGGGCACGTCTGAATCCTAGGAGGAAAAGGATTAGGTTATTTGAATTAATTTAGGACTCCTAAAAATCAGATAGGAATTGTTGGAATGTGATAAAGATTCCTCTTTACAACTGGAGATAAGATAAGATAATGTTGGATAAAATAGGATAAGGATAAGATGAATCTGGATCAGATAAGGTAAGATTGGATAGGATAAGATAATGCTCATCCTACTAGGATTCCTTTTTCTTCCAGATTCCAACTTCAATTTCTCCAGATTTTAGTACATGTTTAACACCTTTTAAACACCAAAAATGTCCAGCCCATATGCTCTCCACTTATGTTAACCAATCCAAGTCCAAAACTGCTCCAAATTGCTCAATTTGACCATTTATTGTCATCTTTACCAATTAGACCTACAATAATACGAAAATAACTTAAATCACTATAATAAATGGAAATTAACTAAGTAAATGCAAAAAAATAAGATAACAAAGTCGCATAAATATGCTCCTATCAGACGCTTTGATACAAATCCAGACACCAGAGGTGCCACCAAACCCTTCTGCTAGGCAAGTCTCTCAGCAATGGAAGCGGTCACCTTCAGAATAGCAGGTTTCACAGGCTCAGGCTTAACGGTTTTCCTCTCCCCCTTGAGGGAAGTTAGATCAATAACAAGCTTCTCGGTAGCAGACGAGCTCCCACGAGCAGGGGAGGAAGTTCTTGACTTCTTCTCGGCCGAAGGCTCAGAAGTAGGTGAGGAATATCTCTTCTTTCCACCTCATTGGCAGCAGGCTCTACAACAGCGATCGGGCGAGCCAGCGTCTTGTCCTTTATCCGCTTTATATCTTCCTTCAAAGGCAGGCTACCTCTCTCCCGACGAAGAGGGCTGAGCAGCCAGCGCCACTCACGGTACTCAGCAGGAATGCCCAAGGCAACGTGCACTTTCTTCATATCTGCCAAAGTTCTTGGGGTTGAGCCAAACTCCGAATCTACACAAAGTAAGAAGGACGATCGATAAATTGAAGTGATGGAGCAGCTCAACAAAAACTCAAGCAGGACAAAAATGAAGTAGTTCACTTACCACTGATAAAGGTAGTCGGGACATGTAGCTTAGGAGAAAAGTCAGACTCCTACTCCCCACTCACCTCCAAGGTGTCTCTCGCCCACTCATGATCGCCTTTACTAAAGGCATCGAGCAGCCTATGACAAGACCTCAGCTGCCCCACACATTCCTTGTGGCCAATCTCAAAGAAGTACCAGAACTCATTAATGGTCAAGCCAAGATCAAAGAACTTGCTTAGGTTCGAGAATTCCACCATCGCACGAACTGCATTTGGGGAACACTGAGCAGGCGCGCATTTCATGAAGCAGATCACTTCCTGGAAAAGACGCGGCATGAGAAGGGTGAATCCCAACACAAAGTAATACGGATCGAATTTGATGGCCCTTTTCCTAGCAGAGACACCCTCGCCGCATGGTTCACGGTCGCTATCATCTTTCACCCGCTTGGCGCGAACCCCTGATGGAATCGCATGCTTGTATGCCTTAAGAAAATCCTGAAACAGCTTGTCGAAATTAATCTTGACATGCGCAGCCTTGAAGTAGCTTACCTTGCCAGAAGAACCACCTTGACGGTACAAAGGTGGAGGACATTCGTCACTTTTGCGATCAGAAGAAGACATCCTAAAGTCTTTCCAAAAAGGACGAAGAAAAATATTTAGAAAACAGCTCGCAAAAAAAGATGTATGCATATATATATATATATATATGCCCAAGAAAAGCAGCACGGATGCGACCCAACAGGAAGGGAGGCCCACGCCTTCTTCATCTCATTTCCTCCACCCGCAAGGCGCCCCAAGAAAAAAACCCAGTCCCTCTTATTCTCTTCCCACTACCCAGGCACCAGCTTAGCAGCCATGGAGACCCGGCCCAAGCCAATCTCCACATGCCAGCCGACACCTTTACCGCACCACCTGCAGTCCGTGGCCTCCCTACCACGCCATTCACGCCTCATTGGCATCCACCAAGCCAATTTTTTCAAGCCCCAAGTCTCCCAAAAATTCAAGAAGAAGAAAGTTCAAAATTTTTCTTACCTTGGTGCGACACGGAGAAGAAGAACAACAACGAGAGATGACTCTTCGCAAGGACAAGTAAAGAAGAACGCTAGGGGAGGGGGAAGAAAAAATATCCTCTGGTTTCTCTTCCTTGTTGGAATAAATATTGCTCTCCAAATTCATTTAATCCCCTGCTTAAGGCAGAATTAAATAAGTATTGGGAGTAATTGGTTTCCTTTTCCTAGAAGAAGTCTATCTCCAAATCAAGAAAGAATATCAAGTTCAAATTGGGAAATAATTCTACAAACCCAAGCAGCTTGGAATTTCTACACCTACTGCCCTTTTTATGCGTGCAGCACAGTAGGTGATGGGGCATTTATGGAGCCAAAAATAATCCCAGAAGTTCTAGAGGCGACACGTGGACTTTTATTCAAGAAAGACAAGATTGCCCTCAATAAATAGGTAGGATTCTCAGATGCTCCCACACACAGCTCACATCCCTGGAGGACTCAGCAGCTGAACACAACTGCCTACAGCTCACCTGCCCATGGCAAGGAATTAAAGATAAGGATTAATTACCCAAATCCTATCTTTAATACATTCATAATTGAAGATTGACTCCAATCAAGTAAGTAATCCTAATTTAAATCAATTAAGGATTATTACCCTATTATCTCAAGATATTATCTCCTATTAAATATCTTGGGAATATTTAGAGAATATTTCTCCATTAAATCCTTTATGGTCAGCCCTAGCCCTATAAATACCTCATATTCTACCAATTTTTGAGAGGTTTTGCAACCCTAAAAAAGACCTAAACACTTTACTCTCTCTCAGAGAAACTAACTTAGGCATTGAAGATCCGTTGACCTAACCCCCCCACCTCGTGGGCGCGTGAGGCTTAGGTCTCTGATCAAAGGTGTTGATTGTTTTGCAGGTGCATTTTCGTCAAGACTGAAAACGAGGGAAATTTGCATCCACAATATTTACGGATTTGCCTTCGGGCGTTATTACCATTTCTGAGCACGAGTTTTACATACATGTTTTACGAATGTTTTACATGGCATGCTAGGGTTTTTATAAAACCTATATGTAGTATTATATATGTGTTTTCAAAACAGGGGGTTATTATGTTCATAAATAAAATGCTTTCCTATTATTGGTATAATTATTATAAACTTTGGTCCACTCACCTTTTTGGTTTTGCGCCCCCTCAGAAGTTAGGACCGAGGCACATAATCCAGGCGTCAAGGCACTTCAGCATAGTTATTGTTGAGTTTTCTCAGTACAGGTCTCATTCCCTTGTTTGTATCTTTTATTCATGTTATTCTTAGTTAGTTGTATGCTCTGAACACGTTCCTGCTTTGGTATAATCGTTATCATTGCTTATATTTTATTTGTATGCATGTTTAATGGCTTCGTCATCCTCGGGTGTCAGCCAGCACGTGCCTACCCTGGTATGTGGGGATATCGAGGTTAGGGCGTGTCAATGGCAGCGATCAGCCGTTTCTGCAAGCACCACCGTCAACCACCACCCTTGTTCAACTCCCCTTGAGGCCTGGATCAAAGCCCAAACAAGTTTAAAGGCGGCAAAGCTACAAATTCAACGAATCGAAAAACACCCATTTCTAGGTTTCCAGCAGATGAAGGTAATTTTTGGTGTTTGCCGGCCGAATTGGATTTCAGCTTAGGTATGAAAATTCTTCCCTTTGTTGTGTACTACAAATATGTTAAGTTTGGTAATTTTGGAGTTAGTCAGAAAATTGGGTTTCCGTTTGACGAAAACCGCCACATGCGGAGACGCGTGGCCAATAGGCCAACTTTGCCTTTTTAAGCTAATTTCAATATTCTTATTTCATATTTGATATTCGTTTGTCGTGATTCGATTATCTGAATCTAATATTGTATTTGTCCGCCACTTGAATAGTGTAGAAAATGGTTTAATTACGTTGGTGAACTACAAATGGCTTGATCCCGTTTAAGGGTATGTAGGCAGCCTAACGAGGAGGTTAGATGTAGCCATAAAGTGATCGAATTCAATTTATTTTGGCTAATAGAGTTGAAATTTAATATGACATTGTTTTGGCCTACCATCAGATTATGCTTCCGAATAATTTTTGGGACTTTACAGAAAAATTAAGCGCGCATTGCAACAAAAGTAAGCAATTGGAGGAAAACTAAAACAGGAAAAGCTAGTTCCCAAATTAAGACAAATCTCATATCCACAATCACCATACAGTCAAATGATGATTGGGACAAACCACCATCTTTTGAGACATGGGGCCAACCACCAGCATGGAAGAGATGGAGCAAAACAACGCTTAAAGGAAAAGAGAGATGGGGATAAAGGTAGAAAAGGTAGAGAAGGAAATGACATGGACTGTGACGGACCACAGACCCGATCAGAGGCAGCATTTGAGAGCAATTTTATTAGGTTTTCTCTTCATTCACTTTGAATTGGTTTTCTCTCAAGAATAATTCTTCCCTTTGTAAACATTTATCATACTATTTTCAGAGAGTTGCACAAGATAAAGGGATCTAGCAATTTCTCTACTTAGCGTGTGGATCAACATGAGAAGTATCTGGGCATGCCAACTTTAGTTGGTCGAAACAAAAGTTTGTCCTTCAGTTACTTAAAAGACCGACTGTGGAAAAGATTACAAGGATGGAAGGATAAACTACTTAGTGCGGCAAGTAAAGAAGTGTTAATAAAGGCGGTCGCACAAGCAATCCTGAATTACACTAATGAGTTGTTTTCTCCTCCCCAAATACTTCTGTGAGGATCTAAACAAGCTAATTGCATCATTTTGGTGGAATGAGGATGAGGGAGAAAGAAAATTGCACTGGCGCTCTTAGGAATGCCTATGCACCTCTTAAAGTGAGGGATGACTTGGGTTTCGAAACCTATATGCTTTCAACTTGGGGATGCTAGCAAAGCAAAGATGAAGAATAATTACAGATCCCCACTGTTTGGTTAAAAGGTACTAAAGGCTAAATATTTTGTAAATGGATCTTTCATGAAGGCACCTCTAAAGCCCGATGCCTCTTACTGTTAAAAGAGTAACTGCATAGCGTGTAAGATTATTGGCCTTGGCTCACGACGGCAGGTGGTGAAGGCCATTCTATTTGAATCTGTAAGGATCTTTGGATTCCAATCCGTTTTTTACTCCTGCCCTTCTCTAAAAAATTGGTGGGGTGCATGTTGAGAACTGTGGATGACCTTATAGACCAAAACACTAAAAGATGGAATATTAGGATGCTTCAGACCCTTTTTCTCTGGTGAGGAAGTAAACACAATTCGCTTTATCCCGCTGAGTGTACAACCCCTGCCAGATTACTTTATTTGGCATTATGAGAAGCATGGTAAGCTTACTGTAAAAAGTGCATATCACACATCGAGATGTTGGCTGAGCCTATAAACAATGGTGCCTCATCCTCGCCTGGACTATAGCCTCCAGTATATGATGGTCAAGTTTGTGGAATGCTAATGTTCCACCATAAGTCAAGGTTTGTGTGTGGAGACTTGCTAATGAATTATCTCCTACTCGTGGAAATCTGGCAAAACACCACATCACCACTGATATGGAGTGCATACAGTGCAATTCATACGGAGGAACTACTATCCATTTAATGAAGGAATAACCATATGTAAAGTACGCATGGATGGCTTCCAACTTAAGGGTACTTCTGAAAAATGTCCATCCTCCATCATTTTTAGTTTGGATTAACGAGATTGCTAGGCTGATCCCTAAGTCTAGCTTGAAGTTATTCCTTTTGATTTGTTGGGCTCTGTAGGAAACAAAGAATGGGAAATTATGGCAAAAGAGGCTGTATACTCTTAATGTATATGTTGATCGGGTTGTACAATGGTGGTAAGTCTTTGTCAAAGCTAAATTTGTAGTCTCGATCTGTAACATCCAAATACCAAGTATTCCCAAATGGACGGTTCCACCTCCTGGACTCCTCAAGATGAACATTGATGGATACTGGAATGGGGATAGGTTAGGTGCAAGCTTTAGGGCTATTATCCATAATGACCTCAGAATGTTTGTGGCATCAAAATGTGGAAAATTTGAGGATGTTTTCTCCTCTGCAGTCAAAAGCGATACCTTTCAGTGAGGGTTTGGCTTGGGCAGTTGATAGAGGTTTTCAAAATTTATTATTTGAGAGTGATTCACTTCAGATTGTGGAGGCTTTAAGGGTTCCTAATCTTAATTTGTCATCGGCTGGGCAAAATTGTGGAGGACATCAAAGCACTACTTCATTCAATCACTGAAGCTATTGTTAGCCATAATCACCGCAATGCAAGTTCTCTCAGTCAAAGCTATGAATGGAATGTTTCTCCTCCAAGTGTTATAAATTTATAATTGACTTACTTTTAGAGAAATGTGTATGGCATTGAGTCAAGTCATGTGCGAAATGAATGTTTTACACCTTTTGATGAAATGAAATCTATTATCGTATCTTTTTCAAAAAGAAAAAAGTTTATCAACAAATGAAGGGTAATGCATCAAATTGTGCAAATATGCCTCATACGAGCATGGACTCAACCCCCGACGATGTACATATTTCTTAATTGGCTTTTCAACCAAAATGGTCCCCGAGATTTGCATAACTCCTCACTTTGGTCCCTGAGATTTGAAATCGACAGAATTGGTCCCTGGGTTTGTCCACAATCAATTATTTTGGTCATTCCACGAAAAAATCTCCATAAAATAAGGATAAAATGATAAAAATACCCTCAATTTTGTCAAATCATTTTAGCCTATTGTTTATTATATTGAGGGTAATTTTGTCATTTTGATTCTTATTTAACATAATTTTTCACCGAATGACCAAAATAATTGATGATGGACAATCTTAGGGACCACTTCTATTAATTTCAAATCTCAGGGAGCAAAGTGAGGAGTTAGGCAAATCTCGTGGACCATTTTGGCTAAAAAGTCTTCTTAATTTGACTGAAGATTAGTTATTGAATGTTTGTAACTTTCTATTTTTGATACAATTTATTATTTTCCATCTTAATCTTAACTATAATTTTAATTGGTAAAATGTGGGATTGGACTATACTTGTCAAATCCTAAAATAACAAACATGAGATTTGGAATACATATGAAACCAACCTCTTGCTTTTTTTTCTTTTTTTTGAGTACATCGATATTTTTTTACACTAAGGGGGAGGGGAGTTCGGCTAAGCTACACAATGGGCAGCCTAATTTGGTATCAAATTCGCCATCCATAATAATTGAACCGAAGACCTCTCACTTTCCAATGAAGATGAATACCACAAGACCGTAGTATTGAATGGCTAAACCAACCTCTTGTTAAACTTTAACTTTGCATATTTTGGATTATCTAAAAAAAATAAATCAAACTTAGATTAAATAATTACCACTTATTATTACAATCTAATGTTAATATATTTCACTTGTAAGTAGGTACTAGATTTAATTCTCGTAGATAATAAATTCGATACAAAATTATTATTATCGGCTCATAATATTTGGCGTAGTCCACCCCCAAACTAGGGGTGGGCACGGGCTGGGCCGAGCCCAAATTTGTAGGAACCGGACTCAACCCATTTTAAAATGCAATGGCCCGGGCCGGGCCGGGTATATGAATTTTGAGATTTGGAACCGAACCTAACTCGGCCCGTTTAAAACGGGCCGATTCGGGCCGAGTACAAGGGTCCAAATTACTTTCTTTTTTTTTCTTTTTTTTTTAAGAACAGGTTATTTGGATTGTGTATAAAAAATCTGTATCATCTACTGTGAAAATATTTGCCGAGTACAGACTATTGCATTAAAAGAGAAATTACATTTAGGCTAACTTAGCGACTGCATAAATCATTTGAACATATAGAAAAGAATAGCTCATTAGAAAACAATGAGAAAGGCTCTGCTGTCAGTACAACTTACAAGGCGTTCGCAGCCTTCTCCCAGTTCTTAGAGGGTTGAATACATCTTTCTCTGCCAATAGTTACAAATAAAAGCTTATAATTATGAGTTTACATATATTGCATCTCAACGTCAAATTGGGGATTTCGAATTGATTAAATTTTAGAACTTGAATCAAGTGGACTTGCGTATTATCAGAAATTGTTGGTCCACAATGAAACTAAATGCAGCTATGTAACTTAATTGACCGGAATTACAAAATTCTCCACGAAATTTTCTCATCAACCAACAATTATCTAATTACATTACTTGGATTTACATAAACGTTTCACCAATCAACCAAACATAATCTAATTAAAAATACCAAAATCTGAAACAGAAGATTCAAATATATACAAGTCTGAAACTATCACAGGACACACATATATATTCAAATTCAATTTAATTCAACAAAAGATTCAAATTCAATTCACCAAAATATTTGAAATTGGAACATAACAGAGGTCAAGATTCAAGAACCCAACAAAATCCCTAAATCTAGTGCACCATCATTCTCCCGTTCGAGCACAACAATTTTGGTTATGTTGATTAGAGCATCAACATGTGTAGCTTCCATTTAGTAATCCTATGAAGGCAAATGTATGAACCTTCCAATTCATATAAGGCAAATTTATAGATTGGGTTTGGGGTTTTCTTGAAATCCCATATGATTACCGAATGTAGAGACTCAGAGATTGCAGAGTCAAAAAGGGCATATACCTAGAAAACCCTAAATCCCTAAATCTAAAAAATTAATCAAAGAGAATCAGAGATTGCAGAATGCAGAGGCTCCAGAGAGTTAAGATTTAAGAAATTATACTACCTTAATTTGGGAGGACATGAGATGAAGGTGGTCGATTTCAATTTGCAGGATGATGGTGGTGTTCTAGATGGCGATGATGGGGTAGTCACGATTGGGAGGAACAGGTGGTGATGTGGTTGGTGATGGTGGTCGTACTTCGCAAGTCGCCAGAGAGAGACAGAGACAGAGAATTGGCGATGGCTGCTGTCGAGGAGGAGAGGAAGATCGAGTTTTCCATCTAAGATGAGACTGGGTGACGAAAAAAATCGAATCGAAAGGTGGAGAAGAGTGGAGGTGTGATTCATTTGATATCCCACGCTAGAAACGGTTCGGGCCAGGGGCCCATCCTTTTAATATTTGGATCCGCCCCGCCCCGGCCTGCCTTGTTTCTTCTTCAAAATATTTAGACCCGCCCTAAAGCTGTCCCGAACTGCGAGGACCCGCCCCGACCCGCGGGTCCAGGGCCCGTTTGCCCACCCCTACATCAAACCTCTAAATATACACCACGGTGTTTCGATGTAGAAAATGCTTTCTTAAATAAATAAATAAAATGTCAAACTGATTCTTTAATTTGGATTTTCCTAAATCAAAACCTCAATTTGGGTGATTTCTTTTTCCTTGAAGATTACCCAAATTCTTAATTTATTGGTTAAAACTTAACCAAACTGACAATAAGAACATTCTCAATAGCATGGTTACATTTCGACAAAAAAAAATAGCATGGTTACATCCGCCAGCGAATAGTTCTTTGCCACGCAATAAGGTGGACAACACGGCAGTTGGAGATGGTGTACGTGGCAAGAACTTAAACCGGCACAAAGTTTATGACCCCAGCAGCTGCACAGCAGATCAAAACCACCTAACGACGTTGACTGGTGGTGTGACGTGGACGAACATTAATTACCAATAACGCGGTTAACGCGGTTTGTTCTACAGATACCATCGACTTTGAGACAGCTTGTTTTGTCCCTTTTCTTTCCGTCGATCCAATTTTAGGGTTTCAAAATTCATTCTCTCTCTGCCATTCGATTTCTGGGGTTTCTGATTTCTCTCTGTGATCAATCATGGCGACCAACAACTGGGAGAGCAATGTCCAGGAGGAATCGAGCCCTCTTCTGAGCAAGCAATTCGAGGAGAACCAGAAGGATGCTGAGAAGCCCGCCAAGGCCTCGCCGGAGAAATCGCCGACGGATGTGGGCCATGTGAATGGACGTGGTAATGGGTGCGTGTGGACCGCCGATGGGCTGCCGTTGGGGCACGGGAGCGTGATGGGGGAGCCTATGGGTCGGGCTCAGTGGGACTCCAGCATCCTTGCTTGTCTTGGCCGTAATGATGAGTTCTGTAGCAGCGATCTTGAAGTTTGTAAGTGTTTTTCGTTTTTTTTTTTTTTTGTTGATTTTATTGAATTAACAGATTGGGATTGTGCGGTGTTTGGATGTCTGTTTCATTGCCCTCAGTAGCTTTGATTTCTTCGATTTTCGATAACAGATTGATTCAATTGCCATTTTTTATTTGAAATTATGTTAAATTACTAAATTTAAATCTCTTTGTGACAGCTGTTCGATTAATCGTGAGTAGACTATGTATTGCTATATTTGCCGGATTGGATGTATTCTATGATAATTGTAGAATTCAAGGATATGTTCTTTGTGTTGAACGGTTTCAGCCACGCCTTTCTTGCTTAATAAGAAGACGGGATTTTGCAAACTTTCTGGAATAGCTATGCATCTTGTTGATTACTGCTGACCCAAGGGGTAGATTGAACCCGAATGGCCAAAATGTGTTCTTGGATGTACCATTCTGCAATTTGGTATTCGTTCTTGATTGGATCACACTTGGAAATAGCTTTTTAAGTTTACTGCCTTACCCGAGTTGAGGTCTTGGATAATTTTTCATTGATCTTATGTCTTTACCTCTTTTTTCCTTTGATTTTCTGTAATGGATACTCTTACCTTCTTATAGAAACATAGGTTTTGTTGCTTAGCATTATATCAACACTCAAATTCATCTAGTCCCTAAATTTGAGTAAACATGAGTGGTTAATAAAATAAACTGTTTGTTCATTCAGCTTTTGTATGGGCCGAGGTACTGTGAAGAAACCTGTTAGTTCAGAAATTTTCAACTTATTTTCCCACTGGATATGAAAATTGTGTGCCCGCACGAAACAGTTGGATAAAGTTTTGGCTAATACTTGATAATAAGGGCTTTGGGACTATAAGATCATAGTTTTCATAAATAAACTTTCCCAGTGTTCATCTCCCACATGCTATTGTCAATTTGCATGCTAACATTGATGTCATTTGGGTAGGTCTTCTTGGAAGTGTGGCTCCTTGTGTGTTGTATGGAAGCAATGCTGAGAGACTTGGATCTGCTCCTGGGACATTTGCAAATCACTGTTTGCCATACTCTGCTCTTTATCTGATTGGGAAAGCCTTTTTTGGTTGTAACTGCCTTGCACCGTGTTTTTCATATCCTAGGCGTACCGCCATCCGCCGCAAATTCAACCTAGAGGTAAGTTTTATATTTTCGCCCTCAAAATGCATACGTTATTGTAGGTTAAATTTGCTTATAATATGTATATAACTTTTGGAATGCATATGGTGTTTTTGATAGTTGGATTCTCTTTGTTACCTTTCTTTTGTTCATGGCTTTACAATGAGTCTAATAATCATAACACAAAGTACTTTAATTGTCCGACTCAAAGCGTTACATAGTGAACATGTGAATCATTCTATATATTTTTACCAGAGATTTCAGGAGAGATATTAAATGCGTGCTTTTTATGATTTTTGGTGATGAGCAGGGCAGTTTTGAGGCACTTAATAGGTCTTGTGGGTGCTGTGGTATGGATGATGAGCTACAACAGGAACAATGTGAGACTGCCTGTGATTTTGCAACACACGTGTTCTGTCATCCATGTGCTCTATGCCAGGAAGGTCGTGAGATCCGTCGCAGGCTGCCACATCCTGGTTTCAATGCTCAGCCAGTTCTGGTTATGATTCCTCCTGGGGAGCAGGCCATGGGCCGTGGAGCTTGAGAATTGATAGCGTGTCCTTCCTGGGCATTGGATGTTCGTACTCTGTTTATACGTAAGTGCGTTTTGATATCTGGAACTGTTGTTAAACTGCGTTAACTTATCGCTGAACCACATCTTTTACTTGGTTTTCGTAATCAAGTTTAAATAAGATAAAGATGAAAGTATAAACTTTTGTGTATATGTAATACGTGATATCTGTGGGCGTTCTTGTTCGGTGGATGCAGACTATGATTGAAACTTCTTTTTGCTGTTTGGTTTCTAAAGGAGGCTATTTTGTTTATATCTACCTTTCGTGTATATGTAATACGTGATCTCATCAAAAGATTGGTACTCAGGATCTATATATTAGCTCTGATTGGCAAGGTCATCCGCTACCATGTTGTTCTCGGTATAATTTGCAGTCCCCTTTATACATCCCACAAAATGCCGAAAGTCTTGTCCCATCGTGTTGTTCAATATGTTCAGTGCCATCCCAACAAAGAGAGCAACACGGAAGAAACGGTTGATGGACATTCACAAATCCGGAAGTTGTAAACCGACGTACCGGTGAACGGTGACAACAAACTGAATCAGTGAATCAGTTGAGAGTTTTCCAGCAAGACATAGGAAGGAGCATCAGAGAGGTAGCTTAATGCTACTTAGAGTTGATATAAGAGGGCAGCAAAAATCGGACTCCCTTATACCGCCTGAATTGAATGTCTTACAAAAATCCAAGATTTTTGCTTTTCTAAACAACCTGCGCAGAATTGTGACCCTGCGTTTAAACCGCCTCAATTAATTTTGTTCTGGTGTTAAGTGTGCAAATGTTACAAGCCACAATTTGAACGAAACAACGGTGATACGGATTTAGGAGAGTAATTCTCACGAGTTACAGGCACGTAATGTATGTATATGGCCTCCAACGAAACCACACGTCCAAATTCCGCCAAAATACTAAGGGCTGGTTTGGTATTGCTGTGCTTTGAAAAAAAATTGCTTCTGTTGTGCTGTGAGAATAAACTTATTTTTGCTGCTTCACCTTTTCAACTTTTTTTCATCCAAAACTGTGAAAATAAGCTGTTTTGAAGTGTTTACCAAACACCTTTTTGAGCTCAACTTTTGTTGATACCCACTTTTTATAAAAGCACCTCAATACCAAACCAAACCAGTACTAATACATGCCCCCTGCAGAAACAACATCGTTCTCCCAGTGTTTTGAAGACTCAACCGGAACAAGCTCCGGTCCGAAACTTGCTAGCAACAGTCATGAGTAACTTTCGTACTGTCTTGATCCGAAAAACTTTCAACGTCCCGTAGTCTTGCCGTAAAAAGGATAACCAAATGTTGGTTTACAGCATACACGTTCGGTGCCATCTTAACAAAGACAACAACATGAAACGAAGCGATGATGAAATATGATTCTCACTGCAGAATCAAACACAATGGTGAGTGCAACCGCTATCATTTTCGATAGCCGACTGCAGAACCAAACATATTAGAAACTTACATATCATTCGGTACCCTTAAACATTCGAATAATTTTCATTTTTAAGTTATTAAACAAGATAAAACAACATGTAATCTCTCTCTCTCTCTCTCTCTCTCTCAGAGCAACATGATGGAAAAAACAAACCAAACGACCAACAAGAACACCTTTACCAAAAAAAGTAAAAGAACCAACAAGAACACATGAATTTATACTGGTTTGGCAATTGGTATTGTGGCCAGCATCCAGTTTGGAGACGATGGAGCAAACGCGGAAACAAATTTCACCGTAGACACTAAGAAAACAGCAAAGGAGAGATCATTTCTTTCTTTTCTTTAGCAAGTGCGCAGCAGCTCCCCTTCTCTTGCTTGACGACACATCCACTAAGCCGCAAGCTGTTAAAAGGTTTTCCATGCAACACCTTCCAAGCTAGTAATGATATTTGAAGACCAAGCTGATGCTGATGCACTTCAAATTAAAAAGATGCCTCAATTAGTACTTCTCATATGACTGAAGATCTAACAACTTGAAAAATAGTTAATCCAACCATATTCGAAAACGCTTAAGAGTTGATGACATATGAGACTCACAGGCCATGGATGTTGAATCAGTTCTGGTGAGATATGTCACACAGCTTCTACTGTCTCCACCAATACCAGTCTCGAGGAACTATTCAGAAACAACTTTCCTCGATGCTTTGAGACGAAAATGGGATGTCGATTGAGAAACATAAAGATGCTTTTATGAAGAAAAATAGCACCTTGATTAGAAGAGTGACCGACATGAGTGAGTTGAATAATCTTCACAACATTACTGCACAATGTAAGATTACTGAATTTGGTTCCACCCAGGTTGAAAAATCTCGTCTCTGTTAGTATTCACGAACGTCAACTACAGATTTGAAGTACAAAAATGTGTTAGAATAACTTTGAATTTTCATTAATTAAACGTCACTAAGTTATGGAACATATGTGTATCCAGTAAACATATTTTAGCAACTCATCACATGATTTATATATTCATAAACCCCATTATTGCAATGTATTAATCCGTACTGGGGAATGAAGCTATCATGCGCATAGCAAGTAATTAAGTTAAGTGAAAAGTGTGCGGATAAAAAAGAATACATGACGAGAAATTGTTTTAAAGGAGGAGAAAAATGAATGAAAATCTTACTGTTGATGTTTGGAATAAGAGAAATCTTGGGCCATTCTGAACCACTCTCCTTGTTGCATCTCTCACTTAGGAGGGGACAGTGCCAAATGTCTATGTGAGATCCCACATCGGCGGGGTGAAGGTTGGTCCCTGGCCTTATATGTACATGCTCACCTCCCATTGCAAGACACGTTTTAGGAACTCACTGGCTCCGGATCCCATAAGAACTCCGAAGTTAAGCAAGTTTGGGGGAGAGCAGTCCTAGGATGGGTGACCTTCTGGGAAGTTCTTGTGTTGAAACCCAAGAATAAATCTGTGAAGGCGTGGCCCAAAACGGACAATATCTTGCTATGCGGACTGGGATGTGACAGTTTAGCTTCTTCAATTTGGTGAGACACAACATAGCTTTAACTGACGGTAGATACATCAGATTCTTGCAAAGCTCTACATGTAGGAACTCAAGAGACGAAAGGTTTCCCAACCACTTTGGAATAGCATCGATTTCGCCAAAGGAGTGTATTTCGAAATGTGTTAAGGAAGAGAGGTGTTGAACTGTTTCAGGCAGAGACTTGAACTTAGGCCAACCCCACAAGCTTAATGTTTCAAGTTGTGATATAACCTGAAAAGTAGGGAATGAATTGAGCTCTTCCGAAAACCCACCAATTTCCAATCTTTTTAGGTGAGTGAGGTTGCCTAAACTTGGAATAGATTCTAGATTGCCACACATAGAAATGCATAAAGATTAAAGAGATGCGCAACACTTAAATGCCTTTGTGGAGCCTGCGTTAAGAGCCTTCTGTGCTAAGGATCGGCCTCCGGAGTGGTTCCCACAAATGCCTTCGTGGATTGAGCTTAGAACCTTCAAGTCATCGGGAGGCGTTAGGCAGTGGAGATGTGGTCCGATGTAAGATCTTCGGATGAGAATGTCGTTCCACATGTAGTAGAGTGCTGCCTTATTTATTTGGAGCTTTCTAAAATCCAACCTTTCCGGGGGGAGTGTATCATTGACCAGGTAGTCTATAATAGAACTTTGCCAGTTAGGAGTTATACTAACCTGTGACACTTCGGCTGCTGGCTCCGGCTCTATGCTTGGCTTGTCTAGATATTCCACCAGAATAGAGCACTTGAGTTGGTGGTCGAGGGCGAAGCTTAGGCCGGCTAGCGCATTTGTGTGGGCGTTGTCTGCCCACAGAACTTGAGTGAGAGTGTAAGTCTGAAATACCTCAAGCTGCTTGCGTACCTTCTCTAGGTATTACGCCATCCTTGGAAGTTTTGCCATGTACTCCCCAGTAGTCTGGCTAGTGATTAGCTGGGAATCGGAATGAATTGCAAGCTTCTTCACCTCCAAGTCTTTTGCCATTTGGAGGCCTGCTAGTAGGGCCTTGTACTCTGCTTCGTTGTTGGATGCTTTAAAGCCTAAAGTGATCGCCTGCTCGAGCATTGAGCCGTCTGGGGTGACAAAGACCATGCTTGCTCCTGAGCCTTTGTAGTTGGATACGCCGTCGACATGCAAATGCCAGAAATCTTTGCTGGGGGGAGTAGGCGCAGCTAAGGTGTGCTCAGCTACTTCTGGGGTGTTGCTAGGCTACTCTGTTACATCACCTAGGCTAGCGTGAATTCTGCTATGAAGTCTGCTAAGGCTTGGGCCTTTATCGCCATGCGGGATCAAAAAACTAAACCGTATTGGCCAAGTTCCAACGCCCACTTCATCACTCGTTGAGAAGAATCTGAACCATGTAAGATTGATTGTAAAGGATACTGAGTCATAACGATGACTGTATGAGCTTGAAAGTATGGTCTGGTTTCCGAGCTGCAACAATTAGTGCCAAAATTAACTTTTTGATCTTCGAATATCTTGTTTTCGCATTGAGAAGAGCTTTACAAGTGTAGAATACCGACAGTTGGGCCTTCAGCTCTTCTCGTATGAGGGCAGAGCTCACTGCTACTTCGGAAACTGCCAGATATGTGTATAAATCCTCCGCTGCTTCCGGCTTGGATAGTAAAGGAGGTGATGTGAGATACTTCTTCAGGTATTGGAAGGCTATTTCACACTCTTCATCCCATTTGTCTTGTTGTGCCCTCTTGATAGGCTTGAAAAAAGGCTTGCATCGATCAATGGACCACAAGAGAAAGCAGTTAAGGGTAGCAACTCGTCCGGTCAAGCTTTGGATCTCCTTCAAGGTAGTTGGAGACTTCATCTCTAGGATCGCTTGGATTTTCTTAGGATGTGCTTCAATTCCACGTTGGGTTACTAAGTACCCTAGGAATTAGCCTGAAGATACTCCAATTGTGCATTTGGTGGGGTTGAACTTCATTTTGTACTTTCAGATGATGTTGAAAGTTTTCGCAATGTTGCGGATGTGGTCTGACCGCTGCTTGCCCTTTACCATGATGTCGTCGACATAAACCTCCATGGTTTCCCCAATTTTCTTTTTGAACATCATGTTTACTAACCTTTGGTAAGTGGTTCCCGCGTTCTTGAGGCTAAAAGGCATGACCTTGTAGCAATAGGTGCCTCGCTCGATCACGAAAGCGGTTTTCTCCTTGTCGGGCTCGCACATGGCTATTTGGTTGTAGCCGGAGTATGCGTCCAAGAAGCTGAGCAGCTGGTTCCCAGAAGTTGAATCTACCAATAGATCGATCCGGGGGACAGGATAAGGATATTTTGGGCATGCCTTGTTGAGGTCGTTGTAGTCTACGCAAACCCTTCATATGCCCTTCTCTTTCTTCACGACTAGCACGACGTTGGCAAGCCATGCTGAGTGTGCTACTCTTCTATGAATCCGGCCTCCAGCAGGTTGTCAATTTCTGCCTCGATGATCGCTACTCGTTCGAGTGCAAAATGTCTTCTCTTTTGGATCACTGATTTGGCAACGAGGTCGATGTGTAGCTTGTGGCAGGCTACCTCAGGGTCGATGCCGGGCATGTCGGACGATGACCATGTAAAGACGTCTCGATTTTCCCTAAGAAAAGCAATGAGTTCTTCCTTCTCGGCTGGGCTTAGACGTGAGCCAATTCTAGCCGTCTTTTCTGGCTGCTGGGGATTAAGAATAATGTCTTCGGCGTCTTCTTTGGGTTTCCATCCTATCTTGTTTGCTTGGGCGCCATCTTCTCGATCTACCTGCTGTAATTGCTATTTGGTAGCCTCTTCGTCCTTTTGGACTTCGGTAGCCTCCACGGGGGTAAAGGTCTTCTTCTTTGACTCTTTCAACACTTGCACAATGCATCGTCGGGATGCGGCCTGGTCAGACTTGATCTCTCCCACTCCTTTTCCCGAGATGCGGAATCAGATTTTTTGATACTTGATGGAAGTAACGGCATCCAGCTTGATTAACCAAGGTCTCCCAAGAATCTCATTGTAGGGAGATGGATCACTTACGATCGTGAACGTCTGCTTTGAGACAACTGGCGGTGTTTTTACGTTAAGTGTGATGTGGCCGATGGCAGTTGAGGTGTGCTCGTTGAATCTGGTAAGTACCTCTGCTCGGCGTATGATTGTGTTTTCCAAGCCCATCTTCTGAATGACTAATAGCTGAAGTAGGTTGACTGCACTTCCATTGTCAACCATCATTCTGTCAACTATAGCATGGGCTAGTTGGACAGATACTACTAGTGCATCGTTGTGTGGGAAATCGACGCCTTCTGCATCCTGTTTGGGGAAGCCAATAATAGGTCCAGGTTGGGTGTCGACTGCTTAGACTTATGAGACTAGTAGAGCCTGCTGGATCTTCCTCTTCTTAGAGTTACTGGTGGCCCCCAAGTGCTCGGATTCGGCGAAGATACCATTGATTTGAATCGTCTTAGTTGGTGGCTTTCCGTCGTCGTCTGCGTTCCTTCTTAGCTACGCAACTGGCTTATCTGTCGACCTTGCCTTCTTTCACGAGCTTCTCTTGGTAGTTCTTCCAAGTGTAGCAGTCGTCGGTTGTGTGACCAGGACCTCGGTGGAATGCGCAATACTTGGTGTGGTCCAACTTGGAAGTAACTTATTTTGATTGTTTCGGCAGTTTGAACCACGACTCATTCTTGATATCGCTAAGGATTTGATGGATCGAAATTGAGAACTTATAATAGTTCTTGGTCATCAGGCCTTCTTTGGTTGTGGGCCAGTCCCTACGCTTGGCTTTCTGCCTGCCCTTGCTGGACTGCTTCCCATCCTCCTTCCTTTGAGCTACTGCCGACTCTTTTCAAGGCTACTCGGGCGCATTTTCTGCTCCTTGAGCCTCGTCCAAAGTGCATGCTTCTCTGCCAAGGCAAATGAATCTGCTAGAGTTAAGTCTTCTTTCATGATCATTTCTCCGAACAGTGGGTGCTCTGCTGGGAGTCCGTTTTGGAAGGCTGGACTTACTACCGAGTTGTCGCATGTGACAATCTTTGCCTTCTCTGCTTTGAACCTCTTCAAGTAGTCGTAGAGTGACTCTTTTGGGTTTTTCTTCACGTTGAACAAGTGGTTGAACTTTTTCTTGTTCAAGAGGTAGGATGAGTATTCTTTGGTGAATACCAAGGAAATATCATCAAAATTCTGGATGAATCGTGGTGGCAAGGTGTGAAACCAATCTTGCGCCTCGCCTTGTAAAGTAGTGGCGAATATTTTGCACATAAAGGCATCGTTGTTCCGATAAAGAACCATCGCGCTTCGGTAGTGCTTCAAATGCCTCTCCTGATCTCCATCTCATTTCAAAAATATGAAGTGTGGCATGCTAAACTTGTGTGGAGGCCCTGCCTGCTCGATCTCGTCCGTGAAGGGTGATCTGCTCATGTTGGTCATATCCCGCCGTAGTACTTCATCGGCCACCTCATTGCGTTGGAAATCACGCAACCGTTTGTTGAAGAGCCTCTCTACCTCTTCCTGAATTTGCCTTTGTTGGGGGGAGCCCTTGGCTGCCCCCCAGTCTTATCCTACTAGTCTAGGCTACTCTTTTCCATGCTCAGCTCGTCTATGCTGCGGCTGCGGTGCATGAGGTAAATTTCTAGCAGGCCAGGGATTTTTTCGCAGGCTGCTTGTTGAACTTGAGCTAGATTGAGTGATTGTTTTTCTCCGTCCGTCATGCTGTCTACTCTGATGAGATATGGAAGTTGCTCCTTGCGAGCCTAGCAGTGAATAAACGTTTTGCCTGAAAGGCTGCTCATGTTGATCATCGGTGTGTGGTCCCAACCGTGAGTGTATACTTTTTCGTGGGCCTAGTCGAGAGTGCACGCTCTTCCGCGTGCTAAGACGGGAGTATACGCTGTCTCGGGGGCCCAATCAGGAGTGTAGGCTGCCCGATTGCTCGGTTCATGGCTGGTTGAGTGGCTTGTTACCAGGACACTGCTAGAAAGGTTCCTCGTCTGCCCTTGTCCTACTTCGTGACACCTCTTCTGGGGCACATTGGATCCCGGTGCGTTGCAAGAGCTAATTCACCAAGGTCATCTGTTATGCAAGGGCGCTCGTCAACTCTATGACATGTCAGGACAAGTGTTGTTCGCCATTCAGATTAGAAGAGCTTGGAAGGAATGTGCCTCCTTGAGCAGTGGAAGGGTGGTAGACTCCGAGGGCGAGGGATTTGAATTGGGAAATGTCAAATTCGCGGAGAAATGTGGTGAAAATGCCCTCGGCTCGATGGTTGGTCTGGATGGTTGAGATAGTCTTGGGTCAACTTGGGCTACTTGGGAGACCACGGGAGAAGGCTGGGCTGCGGAAGCAGGCTGGGCCATGGGAATGAGCTGTTCGACGCATGATGCTCGCGGGTACGAGGCTTAGGCTCGGCTTGGCAACGCGTTGGGCTCGCGTTAGGCATGGAATGACATGGCTTGGGTCGTGGCCTTGGTGCCGTGAGCCTTGGATGGCACGGCTTGGGCTTGCTTAGATGGCATGGCTCGGGCCATGGTGGTGATATCATGAACCTCGCCACAGGTGGCTACCGTGGTGGAAACTCGTGGTGGTGGTGCCGCTCTACTTATTGTCACATTTAGCCTCGTGGATCGCCGCGATCCTATCTTTTGAATATTGGAATTTTCACTTGTTGGATTTTTTAAATTTCTAGCAATTGTACTTATCTTTTACGTTTTAACAAAGAATTTTCGCAAATAAAAAATTCTAATAATAAAAACGTACGAAAATCCTACAAATGGACAAGAAAATGGAAAAACCTTGGATGCGAGAGTCTTCTACGAGCGTGGGACTCAACTCTCAATGAAAGCACCAATTTGTGGATGTAAATTTTTTCCTCCTTGATCTTGGACAAAATTGTACCTACAAAACAATTAACACTTTAGGTCAAGGCCAAGAGCCTCACGCGCCCACGATAAATTGGGGGGGGGTGCTTTGGCCGAAGAACCTCCAATGCCAAATTTAGAATTTAGAGAGAAAGTGTTTGAGAATTTTAGAGAATTTTAGCAAGAGAATTGGAAGTGTGTTTTGGAGAGAATGCGAGGCCTTTTATAGGGGTGTGGCCGGCCTCCTTGGGTAAGAGAGGACCAACCACTTGGCTCTCTTTGTGGGCTAGGTTCTTGATTTGTGTTTAATTGGGTATAATTGAATAATTAACTAATTAATTAGCCAATTAATAGAATAATTGCCTAATTGATTAGCTAATTAATATAATAAAATGGGAAAGATTTGGGAGTTGCCTTGTGGAGAGGATTTGATGAGGATGGATGAAATAGGTTTTGAATTGTTACCTATTTTGGGCACTTTTGACTTGGTTGAAGGGTGATTGCCCGCTGCTCGCACGTAGGAAGCCCGACGTGCCTCAAGGGTATTCTTGTCCTTTTTATCCAAAGATCCACATGTCACATTGTGATTATTTTTGGCACCACAAAGTCTCTCCAATATTGAAATATAAATATAAAAAGTTGTGAGGGAGAAGCCAAGAGCCCCTTTGTATGAATCAGAATTTGTATAAAATTTCATTCTTTCTCCTCTTCATTGTCCAAAAATTCAACACAAACATCTATTGGAAAATAATAATGATGATTGAAATGATATGTTCCCAACAAAATGTAACTTAAGGCCTGCTAATTAGAGCTTATATTGGGGTTTAATTCTGTGATATTATTCTTCTTACCAAGGAGGAAAATATATATATTGTACAAAATTGATTTACAAGGAAAGAAACATCAAATAACATCTATCCTAATTACATTCTGATTACAAGGACCCAAACAAGTAACTAAACTAATTACAAAGGTCAACTCTCCAACACTCCCCTTCAAGTTGGTGCAATAATGTCGTTCATGCCCAACTTGACGAGAGAGTTGTAGAACGCTTGACTCACAACAGTTTCAGTTAAGATGTTCGTTAATTGATTCTCTGACTTTACAAACGGAAATTGAATAATATTCTCATCCAACTTCTCCTTAATGAAGTCTCTGTCAACTTCCACATGTTTCGTACGATCATGCTGGAATGGGCTGTGTGAGATATCAATAGCTGCTTTATTATCACAAAACAAATCGGAGGCCGACTTTGAAGGATGCCCGAGCTCTACGAGTAACCTCCAAAGCCATAATAGTTCACATACTCCTTTTGCTATACCCCTGTATTCCGCCTTTGCACTTGATAAAGCAACCACTTTCTATTTCTTACTTCGCCAAGTCACTAAATTTCCCCCCATGAATGTAAAGTATCCAGATGTGGAATGTCAATCAGTAATGTTCCTGCCCAATCTGCATCGGTATAACCTTCTATCCGGCAATGACCATTCTTGGAAAACATGATGCCTCTACCCAGAGAGGACTTTAGGTATCGTAGGATGCGTTCAATTGCACCCATATGTGTAGCACTCGGGGAATGCATAAACTGACTAACAACACTTACTGCATATGCAATATCAGGCTTGGTGTGAGATAAATAAATTAACCTCCAAACTAACCTTTGATAACGATCTATGTTAGTAGGAACTTGATCAGGGTACACAGCAAAATGGTGATTTTGGACTATGAGGGTGTCAGCCGGTTTACATTCAAGCATTCCGGTTTTGACTAACAAGTCTAGAAAATATTTTCTTTGAGATAGAAACATACCCTGTTTAGATCGAGCTATTTCTATCCCCAAGAAATATTTCAATCCACCAAGATCTTTCTTCTTGAACTCGGTTGCTAGGTAATCTTTTAGCCTTGAGATTTCCTCTTTATCATCACCCGTAACAATCATATCATCCACATAAATAATAAGTGCCGTCAATTTACCCATTCGACCTTTCAAGAAAAGTGTATGATCGGAATTGCTCTGCCTAAACCCATACTTCCTCATAGATGTTCGAAACCTACCAAACAATGCCCGAGGTGATTGTTTCAATCCATACAATGCCTTATTCAACTTGCACACCACTCCGGGTTGTGAAACCAATGCATAACCAGGTGGAATATCCATATACACTTCTTCTTTAAGATGATCATGTAAGAAAGCATTTTTCACATCAAATTGCTATAATGGCCAATCCAAGTTAGCCGCCAACGAAAGTAACACTCTTACCATATTAAACTTTGCTACTGGTGCAAATGTTTCTGTATAATCAACACCATACTTCTGAGTGTATCCCTTGGCCACCAATCATGATTTGTATCATTCAATGGACCCATCAACTTTGTACTTGATGGTATACACCCATCGACATCCGAGTCTCTTCTTTCCTCGAGGTTGTGAAACTAAATCTCATGTTTGATTTTTCTGAAGTGTATCCATTTCTTCCTCTATTGCCTTGGTCCATCGATTTCTGAAGTGCATCCATTTCTTTCCTCGGGATATTTGTTGTACAAAAACTTTGTCGAGTTATGATAATTTATGTGATGACGTATAGTTGGCAATGAGGTATTTAGAATCTTTCGTTCTGTCTGGTGAATATCGATTGGGTGGTTTTTCCCGGTTGTGCCTGAAAGGTAACTGATAATTTGAAACATCGAATACATCAATAGGGATAGTAGAGTTTACCTCAGGAATATTCTTAGGAGGATGGTCATCTGGTGGTACTATATTTAGAGACGAGAGGGAGTAGTATCAGTAAAAGTCTCAAGATTGACAAGTGGCAGCACTGCCATACCTGCCACTGGTTCCGTGGGCAGCAATGCTGCTTTTGTTGGCTGGGCTGGCAACGCAGCCACTGCTAGCTCGGCTAGTAGTGGCAGCAGAAGATTCGTGGTAGCATCCATGGTCTAATCCTGCTCGTCATGCAGTGTCTCCCCCTGAAGAGTAGGGTTGGAAGAAGCTGAATAGTAATACATCTCGGACTCGAAAAAAAGTAACATCCATGGTAGTATACATCTGACGGGAAGAATGGTGGTAGCAACAGTACCCTTTCTGATGTAATCCATACCCCATAAAAATACAACGGATAGCACACAGGTCAAGCTTCGTCTGTTGATTTTTATATAGATGAACAAATGCAACACATCCAAAAACTCATGAAGGGAGCACCAAAATGGACGGTAGAGGCATGAATATAGCAAGCACTTGTAAAGGTGTAAGAAAATCTAATACTATGGATGGCATACGGTTGATAAGGTAAGTGGCAATCTGAAGAGCAATATCCTAAGAGGAGCGGGGAACATGCACCCCAATCAATAATGATTGAGCCATTTCTAACAGATGGCGGTTTTTGCGCTCAGCCACCCCATTACGTTGAGGAGTCTGAGGACAAGTAGTCTCGTGAGGATTCCGTGATTAGTTAAATAATGTATAAAATCATTACTAATATATTCACCACCATTATCAGAACGTAAAATTTGGATTTTAGTAGAAAACTGTGTCTGAACCATGGTGTAGAATGTCTTAAAGGCCAAAAACACATCACTTTTATGCTTAAGAAGGTATAACCATGTCATCCGTGTGCAACCATCTATGAAAGTAACAAACCACCCAATACCAGATGAAGTAGTAATTGGAGATGGCCCCCAAACATCCGAATGAACAAGACCAAAATGAATAACACTTTTATTAGAATTCAACGGTTAAGAAACACGGTGACTCTTAGCTAGTATGCAAGTGTCACATTTAAAGTCTGAAACCGAACAACCAACAAATAAATCCAGAAACATAGGCTGTAAATAATTGAAAGATGGATGACCCAAACGGTGATCCTATAACCATATCTGACGCCATTTGTGATCAACGGCTCCTTGGGCGAGATTAACCGATCCTGTACTGACATTATCCACAAAATAGAGATCCCCCTTCTTAGTATCACGACCAATTATCTCATTCGTGAGAATATCATGAATAAGACAAACCTTCAGATACATTAGTACACAACAGTTCAATTGCTCAGTAGCTTGGCCAGGACACATCAATTAATGCTTTAATGAAGGTACAAGTAGTGTATGAGGCAAAGAGAGGGTGGGTGTGAGGCGTAAAGGGCCAGCGCCAATTACCGGTTAGGTGACACCATTAGCATTAGTAATATTATGTCGAAGTGGAACGGTATCAGAAGCTAAATCAATGGGGTCATAAGTCATATGGTCTGTGGCACCAGAGTCAATGATCTAACTGAACTGAGTGTCATCATTATTCATATCAAAAGCATAACCACAGTTACCTGAGGACTCCAGAATCAAGTCGAAAGAACTCGAAACAAGAGAAGAATCATCCAGAGATATCAAAAATAGTTGGGACACGGAGGTGGTAAGATTGGCTTACTTGTCTCGTCCCGTTGTTTCTGAAGCTTCAATGGTTCCCACCAGTCAGGATAGTCGTGCAACTAAAAGCAATTATCGCAGCCGTGCTTCTCACTACCGTAGTACGTACAACCACCGACCGGGACATGTAATTTGGGATGAAGAGGGCGATGGCCCGCGGTGGGCTGTAAGGCTGTCTTGGCAGCGAATAGCGAGCCCTGTGTTGGGCTCAGAGCAGTAGCTTAGGGTTGCAGTCCTAGGCTCAGTGCAGGTGGCTTCTCGGGGGTGCAGGGACGAGGTGGAACTGCGACTCGTGCTCCAGGCCAAGCCACCATCGCTGCCCCACTTGGCAGCTGTCCTCCAGTATTCATAACAGCATGTCGCATTCCTTCTCGGTGAACATAGGCAAATGTTTGTTCGACAGAAGGGAGAGGTTCAGTTCACAGAATATCATTACGAATTTTATCAAATATCTCATCCAATCCTGCACGCAAAGTATACACACGATCCGTTTGAACAATTTTATTATAAATTTCAATATCAGTACCGCACTTCATCGGATTGGGTCGATGATAATCAATCTCTTGCCACAAAGATTGAAGATCACTATATATAGTATGTCTCCACCGGTCGTCCATCTTGCCTCATGCGAGATGCCTTGCAGGTAAGGTCGTAGACTTGAGATATATAGGAGTCGTCACAATATATGCAAGCAACCGCGACCCACACTTCTTTTGTCGTCAGTAATCGAAGAAAATATCCAATCAAATTGGGTTCCATAGAATTGATGAGCCAACCCTTCACAATGGCATTCTCCGTACGCCATTTGGTGAATGCCAGATCGTCGGTAGGTGGTTGGGGATTACTTGCAAACAAGTAGCCCAACTTGTCTTTTCCAGCAACGAACATCTCAACAATTTGAGACCAAACTCCATAATTGGCACCATTGAGTTTGATGCCAATCAAAGCCGTAGAAGAATCATGATGAACAATTTGTGTAACAACTTGTGGTAGAGGTGGAGTATGATTCATAGTAGGGTCGGTTAGGGTAGTAATGTTTTGGGTTGTAGTGTTTAGTATAGGGGTAGGATCGGTTAGGATGGGGTTGTTTCCACCATGGAGTGTTGGTAGGTTGTCCATGGGAGGGCCGAGTTTGCTTGAGGGAACGAGCAGAGCAGAAATCCCTAGGATTTCTACTCTGATACCATGCTAATTAGGGCTTATCTTGGGGTTTAATTATGTGAAATTATTCTTCTCACCAAGGAGGAAAATCTATATTGTACAAAATTGATTTACAAGGAAAGAAACATCAAATAACATCTATCCTAATTACATCCTGATTACAAGGACCCAAACAGGTAACTAAACTAATTACAAAGGTCAACTCTCCAACAATGCCTTCTACAAATTTGGAAAGATTAAGGTTTTGTAGGTTAGAGATTTTTACATTAACAACAAATAAGAATCCGAAGAAAGCATGCAAAAACTTAAAACATAATGATAAACATACCTGTGCCACTAATGGTACACCTTCACAGTTTTTAACAATCTCTCTTGCAATACTTTTTGTATCTTCATCTATAAAAGCACTCAAACCAACTGCTTTGTTCATCAGTATGAGCCAACATTGATAATCTGATAGCTTTCTCAAATCACACCGAGGAAGAGTCTGCACAACTGATGCGTCACTGGCACTGCGAGTGGTGACAACGATGATGCTTCCTTGGGTACCGTCAACACTTGACAGATAACTGATCAGCTCATTCCACTTATTAGAATCATCATTCCAAACATCGTCAAGAATCAGAAGATACTGTTTTCCTCTCGGAGCTTGTTGGAGGTTTTCACGTATAGTTGCCGAACTTTTTATCCCGGTCATTTCTGGTCTAAAATGTTCCAAGATCTTACTTAAAATTGTCTTGACTTCGAAACGGGTAGATACAGATATCCATATTTTGTTATGGAAGTGTGTATCTATCTCAGTATGATACCATATTGATTTAGCCAAAGCTGTCTTTCCCAAGCCTGCCATCCCCACAATAGCCATAACCGAGGGAGAATTCTTTTGATTATTGCTTGAGTTGATCAAGGTTGTAACTGTACTTGCCGTAACCTCCTCCCTTCCAATGTTCACCACTTCACTTGGGAACGCGGAATTGATGACTCTATTGGGAGTTGTAGCGTCCAGGAATGTCGGTGCTACTAACCCAATAAAAGCTGCCTCACTCTTCTGCTTCTCCAAATCCGCATTGATTTTTTTTAATATTATGTGCCATCTTACGACGAAATGCAATGGGATTATGGGAGAGTGACAAGTTGAGCACCTTTTTCTTCATTTGATATTGCACTTCCACCTTGCGCCGGAGAACTTATTCATCCAACACGTCATCAGCATCATGGGCTATGTCTTCAAGCTTCTTCACCCACATTTTCACTGCCTGGTCCCGACCTTGTGGATGTGATTTTTCAGCACCTTGTAGCAGTGCTTGAATCATGGATGAGGATTCCCGCAGCCTTGTGAGTTCTCCTTTGAATCCCCATAGCAGACTGAATTCTTGTTAAGCAAGTGAAGCCACCCGAGTCAGTATTCCCTCGGCACCGAAAGTAAGAATTTCAGCCATCTTTGGTTCCGGACGGTTACCAAGTCGAAACAACAAGAAAGCAGTAACCAGATTTGTGGATAAAAAGTCAAGAGTTGTACCGTTAGACACTCATTTTTTCAATTGTAAAGGATTCATTGTAGAGAGTAGTTGGGTTGTGGGGAATATTTTAATTTTTAAGCAATCTATTGCATAGTTTCTCACGTACAAATTAATTCTGTTTGTTATATACATATATAGGAGTTAACAAATTTACAAGTTGGCAAATTGCAAAAGATGGTGGGTTGCATCCACAGGCTGTCGATGTTAAAAAAAACAAAAACAAAAAAACAAATGTCCAATTTGTTGATGTATATTGTAAGTGAGATCCACATATCACTCCGGCAATCTCTCCTGCAGAGTTTACAAATTGGCAAATTGCAAAATATGGTGGGTTGCATTCCATCCAGAGTGTCGATGTTTAAAAAAAAAAAAAAAGCAAATGTCCAATTACTTAATGCATGTAATTGTGTTGTAGGATTTATGTTATGGGATAAATAAATATCAAAGGATATTTCACCCACATGAGAATATTACCCTCCTAATTATCTATGTGATAATTAGATGAAAATCAAGAGATATTCATATTAGAATATACTTGGGATTTTCATGGGCTTTTCAGTCTTTGTACACTCTTCTCAACCACTGTATAAGGAGGCTTTGGGGAAGAGAGAAGACACAAGAAACACAAGCTTTTCCACAGTTCAAATATTCCAGTTAGGTCTTTAGAGCTATCACTTTCGGCTTTAGGGAGGCGAAAACCAAGGGGGCAACTCGACATACCGTAGCCAACCTGACGACCTGTGAGGTTCTAGATGTGCAAGGAAGGTCAAAGCAGTTGTTCGTGTTTATAGGAGTGTGTTGAGATTCAAGCTTCTGCATAAAAGGTACACACATTCTTTCGAATTTATTTATAGTCTTCCAACAGTGGTATCAGAGCCACTCACTATATATATATATATATATATATGAATATGCCATGAATGCTTGTCTTTAAAATTTTCGTTTTTTTTCCATGCTTATTTTTATGGGTTTTAACACTTGGGTTATGTTCTTTACATTCATATGAGACTATGTTTAAAATTTGGTAAAGAAAAACCAAGTGGTTAGAGAGATAATTGAAACCCTAGTTTCGTAATAGCATGAAAAACGAATTTTTTCAAGGTTTTTACGACCCTTTTTTCGTGAGGTTAGATTTGTTTTTGGATTTTTCCAAAGAAGACTTAATTGTAGATGGTAATCTAATCTTTCTAACAACATAAAATATGCATAAAACAGATGCATATTTGCTAAGTTATGGCCTCTATAAATAGACCTCGTGAGAATGAAAAATCTGAAAATTCTAGATTTTTTGGAAGAAGTTGATGAACAGTGGTTCATCCAACGGAGGTAAAAAACAACTCTAATCTCAGGGAGTTCAATCCAACGGAGGTCAAAAGAACGGCATCGAACCACCATAAGACGGCGCGTGTGTGTCACGTGCCATCCACGGCAAGTGGGTTCGCACAATATTAAATTAATTATTAAAAAAATAAAAATAATTAATTTTGCACCGCCGCTTTGGGCAGCGCGTGGGCCGTGTTTTTGGGACACGGCCGGCGAGTGAATTATTGTTGTTCACTGACCTACGTAAGTGTATATTTATGTTTGGTATTAGAGACGTTTTTAATTTACTAAAATTAAGGAAACGTTCTTAATTACCCTTTAAAAAATATCCAACACATGCCAAGATTTTAGGAAAATCAAAAAGAGATAATGTCGATAAAATTTGCTCATGTTGATTGAGCATTTTAAATTAGAAAGGAATATTCCTTAGGAGAATATTTAAAAAAGATTACCTAATTAATAAAAAATAATGAAATTAAACTGGGGTTCACTAATGGTCACCTCTTATTTGATGTGGTGTCTAGGAAAAATCTTTAAGGAGACACTTTGGGTGTCAAAGAGGTTCGGTTTTTAAAAGCTTCGTGCTGCCACCCTTCCTGGATTTGACCTGGCCGCACTTACGGAGGCCCACATGTCGAGCCCATTGTCTAAAAACCCTAATCGTTTTGCACTTAATTGGATGTTGTATGAAAAATGGATAAGCTTAAAACATAATAATGTTTAAATTAGATTTATTTCGAAAATAATTAGAAAATATGATCTTGACTCTTAGAATTGAATAGTAATTATGAGCGACTTAGCGGATTTTTCAATTTCAACCTAGGAGAAAAAGTGAAATATTTTCTAATGAGTTTTTGAAACAAATAAATGCAAGATGTGTAATTAATAATGTCAAAATTATTTCACCCTTGCGGAAAGAAATGGCTGCCAAAAATGTTGTTGCTGATTTGACTAAACGAGAAAAGCTGGTTGGAACCAATTATGACATTTGGCATAGGAAGATCCAATATCTTCTTAATTAACAAGAGCTCTTGGAGCCTTTGGAGGCTTCGTGGATGAGCCTGATCTTGAGAGAGATGGAACCACTACGACTCAGCATACGACTAGAGTAAGGTCTTATGAATCTTGGTTCAAGAAAGATCAAAGTGCGCGCTTTACTATGTTAAGCAACATGCATGATAATCTGATTGGTGAGTATGAAGGGTACTCGACTGCCAAGCAGATGTGGGACCAGCTAAAATTTGCTTTTGGTGGAACCTTAACTACTAGGTTGAGAAGTCTAGTGTTGAAGTTTGACATTTACATGATGGATCCTAAGCACTCTGTATCTGAACATCTTAGGAAGATGTCCAGCATGATACGAGATTTGAAAGCTGCTAAGAGTATCCTCACCGATGAATAGCAAGTCCAAGCTGTGATTAGGTCCCTCCCAGACTCATGGGATGCCCTTAAACAGATCATGACACACAATGATCAGATTAAGAACTTTTGTGACATCTTGTGTCATGTTAAACTGGAAGGTGGGCGTCGAGTGGCGACCTAGAGTACTGCCCTTTTGACTCAAGGTGGGTCCAAAAAAGGTAACCAGTTCAAAGGAAAGGGTAAGACCAAGTCTGAGAAAAATGATGCAAAGCTTGCTCCTAATTCTAATAAGATCAAGGCCCACATAAGTAAACGTGGCAAGAAAGACGAATCCAAGTCAATGTGCTTTAGCTGTAAAAAGAAGGGACACTTTGCTCGTAATTGCACTGAGCCGAATAGAAAGGTAATCCCTAACCCTAAATTTGTCATTGTTTGTGTATGTTCGCATATACATGTTGCTCACACGTCCGACAATTAGATTGTAGACACAGGAGCAACCAAGCATGTGACGCGAGATAAAAGGGGGTACAAAAATTATCAACGTTTTCCAGCAAAGTCACACTGGGTGTACGTGGGTGAAGGAAGTTGTACAGAAGCTTTGGGAGTTGGTTCGTATCGACTTCAACTAAGCAATGGGTGTCAACTACTTCTGCATGATGTCTTCCACACCCCTGGAATGCAATTTAATTTACTTTCAGTTACTTCACTTTTATATGAAGGATATTATTTTTACTTAAGCCTGTCTAGACTTGTGATCTATTTGGATCAAGTTGAAATTGGATATGGTTCAATAAAGAACGATTTTGTTTGTTTGGATTTGATTGAATTTTGCTCTTGTACTTCTTTAGTAATTGTTATTAAACATGTTAATTCTGAAATATGGCATGCTAGACTAGGGCATGAAGGGTAAGATAGAATGATAAGGTTAGTTAAAGAATGCATGTTGGGGTCACTCACTAATGTCAATCTGCCTATATGCGAGCCTTGTTTAGCTGGCAAAGTAGTTAAAAAGCCTTTTGGAATGGTTGTTCGAGCTACTCAACCATTAGAGTTAATCCACTCTGACATCTGTGGACCAATGAGTGTGAAGACCCGTCATGGCGCCTCTTATTTTCTGACTTTGATTGACGATTACATGCGATATGGTTATGTGTACTTGATCGCTCATCTCTATGAAGCTTTATATTATTTCAAATGCTTCGTAGCTGAGGTTGAGAATCAAAAAGGGAAGACTATAAAAGCTCTTCGCACTAATCGTGGACGCAAGTATTTGTCTGACTAATTCAAGGTTTTTTGTGAAAGTAAGGGGATATGTAGACAACTTTCTGTTCCTTACACGCCACAACAAAATGGTGTTGCTGAAAGGAGAAACAGAACTTTATTAGACATGGTCAGGTCTATGATGGCGCATGCAAATCTCCCTATATCTTTCTGGGGTGATGCATTATTGAATGCGACGTATATACTTAACCGTGTGCATTCAAAGACGGTTCCCTCAACCCCATACGAACTTTGGAATGATGTAAAACCCAATCTAGGTAATTTGCGTCCTTGGGGTTGTGCTGGATTTGTTCATAATCAATCACATAAGTTTGGAAAGTTGGGTCCTAGAGCGAATAAACATATCTTTATAAGATATTGTGAAAACTTGAAAGGTTATGTGATGTATGGTGAACATCCAGATGAAGGAAGGACCGAGATTGATTCATGTGATGTGGAATTCATAGAGAATGACTTCTCAAAACTTGGCGATACTATCAAAAACCTTGATCTCCATGAGTTGGAGAAAGAGGAAGAACTCGTAACATCTTCAAGCGAATTAGGGGAATTAATTTCCAATCCGATGGTCGCTGAATATGATATAGGAGTACTTGATTTGAGTGGGAGTACACAACCCAGTAAGAGTAATGTATCCATAAAAACTCAAGATAATACGCCCAATGATGGGAACGTACCCTCTGAAATTCAAGGTCACACAGTTCGAAGAAGCAAGAGAGGCCACATTCCCAAATGTCATTTTGAGGTTGATGGGGAGGCCTACATTTGCATACCTTCAGAGGAAGACGAACCCTCTTCTAATAAAGAAGCGTTGTTTTCAACGGCCAAAGAAAAGTGGATAACTGCAATAGAGGAAGAGATAGCTTTATGGACAAAAATACTGTTTGGGAATTAGTTGACCTTCCGCATGGGTGTAAAACCATTGTAAACAAATGGGTTTTAAAAATCAAACGCAAGATGGATGGTTCAATTGACAAATATAAGGCACGCCTTGTGGTGAAAGGATACACTCAGCAATCGGGTGTAAACTATGAAGAGACATTATCCCATGTGGTAAGGTTTGCTTTTATTTGCCTTATTTTAGCTATTGTTGCTCAACTAGATTTGGAACTTTACCAAATGGATGTTAAGACATCATTTCTCAATGGAGAACTAGACGAGGAGATATACATGGATCACCCTCTAGGCTTTGAGACCAAGGGACAAGAGCGTAAAGTTTGCCGCCTAAAACGTTCTATATATGGCCTCAATCAAGCGTCTAAAAAGTGGAACATTAGATTTTGTAATTTAATCACTTCATTTGGTTTTGAGATGATTGAGGAAGACCACTGTGTGTATCTAAAGAAATTTGGGAAAAGTATTCTCATATTTTCTCTATATGTCGACGACATCCTAATAGTGGGAAATCACAAAACCTCCATAGAAACCACGAAAGCGTGGTTGTCATCCCATTTTGAGATGACAGATATGGGTGAAGCACATTATGTGCTTGGAGTTAAGATCACGAGAGATCGCTCAAGGAAACTTCTAAGTTTGTCTCAAAATACTTACATTAAGAAGGTACTTGAACAATTTAAGATGGAGAACTCCAAACCCATAGACACTTCTATGGAAAGATGCGCGATATTGTCCTTAGAACAGTGTCCAAAGACTAAGAAAGAGAAAGAACAAATGGCAAACGTCCCCTATGCCTCTGCAGTAGGAAGTCTGATGTACGCAATGCTTTGCAAGTGTCTAGACATTTGCCATGCCATGGACATGGTAAGCCGCTATCAAAGTAATCATGGACAAGCTCACTGGCAAGCTGTCAAAAAGATTATGAGATACCTACAAGGAACAAAAGATTTAGCCCTATGTTACCAATGAGGGGATCTAAAGTTGAGAGGATATAATGATGCAGACTTGCTCTGTCCACAATGGAGTCAGAATATGTTGCCCTTAGATTAGCTATTCAAGAAACTATTTGGCTTAGGGGGTTTCTTCGACAGATGGGAGTTACGGCTTATGCTCAAGAAGTTATACTTGTCTAATGTGATAGTACTTCAGCCTTAGCATACACTAAAGATCCTAAATATAATGGCAAATCTAAGCACATAGATACATGATATCATTTCTTTAGGAACAAGGTTACCAAGGGTGAAGTAGTGTTGAAACATATCTCGACCAGCAATATGCTCGTTGATCCCATGACTAAACCCATAATTAGAAACTCGCTTCTGACTCATGTAAAGAATATGGGTTTATGTAGGGTTTGAAGTGTTTTTCTTTGTATTTGACATTATTATTGAATAAAAAGGCATTGAAGTTTTTCATTTCATATTTATTTTTGAAATGATTGTTTACACATCTTTACGAGTGTCATCAAGCTAGAATCGGTTTTTTCACACGAACGATTCACCCTGGCACTGAGATAACGAGTAGGATGAAACATTTGTGTGCTTAACGCATTGGACTACAAGATCGAACACGTGTATGTTGAACGTACCAATATGCACAAGGTAAACGTCGCTTTAGAAATGTCTAAGATGAGACTTAACAGAAGTCTTACATGAGATTTGTTTCATGCTAAAGCTTGTAAAGCTGGATATGAGTATCTAGGTGGGCGTCGAGAAGGCGACTAGGCTAGAAGACTTATGTTAGGCGCTTGTGTAGCGATTAGACTAAGATTCGTATGGTGTATGTCCAATGGACATGTGACACACTCATTGAAATGAGGATACACCATAGCATACAAATCATAATGTATTTGCTATTACCAACTGATAGTGGGAATGATGAATTGATCCATGCTTTAATCACTGTGTGAACCACAAGGAATCTATACGATTCCACCCGTATGCCCTTTGAACAAAGTCAATGTTAGAAAGATGAGGTTTAATGATCGCTACTTTAGCACATTTATCTAAGGCAGTCAAGTTAGCTACTGTCCCAAGAGGCGTGTCTAGGCAAGCAGTTAAATCAAATTAGATTGACATGAGAATGTAAGGAAGATAGTTCGAAGAAAACACCATGTCATGTGATTCATTAGCTGTGCGGCGTCTTTTGATATTCGTTATCAAACATAAGACATGGATACAAGATACTTGTGAGACATGACATTGTTTTTTATTTCATAACGAAGGATAAAGAATGTCAAGTCTGGTGTGTGACGAACAGTCTGGGGCATAAAGCGATGAACTTCCGAGTGATGCACTGTTGTTAGTTTAGTGATAGCTTAATGGTAGTGCTCTTGGTTATGTATTTTCTTTCTCGCGAGGTCGTGCGTCCCATTTCCTGCATGAGGAGATAGACTAGAATGGATGTGAACTAAGTGTGTTGATTGAGACTATGCCACACCCTATGTGGGTGAGTGGGAGATGTAGGATTTATCTTATGGGATAAATAAATATCAAAGGATATTCCACCCACATGAAGATATTAACCTCCTAATTATCTATGTGATAATTAGATGAAAATCAAGAGATATTCATATTAGAATATACTTGGGATTTTCATGGGCTTTTCAGTCTTTGTACACTCTTCCCAACCACTATATAAGGAGGTTTTGGGGAAGAGAGAAAACACAAGAAGCACAAGCTTTTCCACAGTTCAAATATCCCAGTTAGGTCTTTAGAGCTATCACTTTCGGCTCTAGGTCTTGGGAGGCGAAAACCAAGGGGCAACTCGACATACCGTAGCCAACCCGACGACCTACGAGGTTCTAGATGTGCACGAAGGGTCAGAGCAGTTGTTCGTGTTTGTAGGAGCATGTTGAGATTCAAGCTTCCACATAAAAGGTACACACATCCTTTCGAATTTATTTATAGTCTTCCAACATGTGTAAATTACAAGTTGTAAAAGCTTGGTTAAAAATTGCTCTTGTTTGTTGTAAATTTTGACATTTATATAGTAAAAGTGTTGTAAATTTTGACGCTTATATAGTAAAAAATTGGACAAGTATATGAGCAAAAGTCGTCACCCAAATTCATCTTCATGCTACTATTTCTTTCACCTAAAGTCTTTAATTTGATTGCTTGCCACCAAAGTCTAATATGGCCATGGAGAACGTGGCAACCACATTAGTTTCTCAACATTATTATTGGTATTTTAGGTTAAAATATGTTTTTTAGGTTTTTAATTTAAAAAGTTGGATTTGTTGTAGGACCTATTTAACTGGAGAATTATAGAGAAATTGGGAGAGAGGTGGCGGCAAACTTATAGAGAATTGGGTGAATTTTGTGGTGTGAGTGCCTCTTTTTGTAGAAGTAGGGAAAATAAATTTCTTACCCTTTAGGTATTACAATACAATCAAGAAACTATCCAAAATATATGGTAGAATCCCATAAGGATTTACACAATCACATTCCTAACCTAATTAGGACTGCAACACTCCCCTTTGAGTGTGTAAATACTCAAGTAAATGGTGTATCATGTCTTAAAAGATGAAGTAAGTTCAATTGATGAAGTCATCGGCACAATGACTGAATATGAGATCAATGGAAGAATGCATAAAAAGGTAAAACTCACAAAATCTCGCTATGGTTAAACCCATTATGGGAGAAAAACCAATATATGAAGGAGAAACGTGAGAAGTTTGCATTAAGTCAAAATTATACGTCTTTTGGACGTAAGTAGAAAAGCTCACAATGGTATGACCAGCTCAGGATGGATGCCTCGTTAAAACCTAGTTAGGTAGTAAAAACCTAGTGGGAAAAATTCTTCTAATCATAGAGAAAAAGAGTACATTAAGATCAAGCAAGTATACTTCTGGATACTCCTCTTGAGTTTGACAAAACTTCCAGATGAGAACTATAAGCATTGCATATGAGATAGTTATCCATACCAATTTATCGGAAAAGTTTGTGGAAGGTAGACTTTGGTAGTGACATTGTGAAGAGGTCGGCAAGGTTATCTAGGATCAGATTGCTGACTTCAATGATACTTTGCTGATGTGATGTAGACACAATATGTCTTGGTGTTGACAACCTTGATTTATCATGTCTTGGTCTGGTCGATACATGCGGCGTAATTTTCATGGATTGTCGTTGGGACTCAACGATGGATGAAAAGCCGGAGGTACTTTAAACATACTCAACAAGAACCCACAACCATGTCTCACATGTGGCGTAGTGAAGTATGGTGAATCTTGGAACGATTTGAAGATTTCGCAACTAAGGTGTATATCGTGGACCTCCAAGATATTGCGATATCCCTAAAGGTAAACACATAACCATTTGAGGACGTGCCTTGTGTGGGTTTGTTAAGTAACCAATGTTAGCACAAAAACAAGGCAAACGTCATTCCGAGGATCAAGGGGTTTGGATCCGCTTGGATGCGTAGGGCCTTTCAAGGTAACAGAAAAACTTCTTTAATGCCAATTCAGTGGCTACGGGTAGGCGCAATGCTGCATCTTTACTAGTAGATCAACATCGAAGGAGATGTCATGTCAAATGCAATGAGTTAAGTACAACAAAGCGCAAAGTTGAACTAAGATATGAAACTTCGGATTTCATAACCTTTTCAAGGTCTCATTTGCATTTAATGTATGAATAATCATGGGTATACTCAAAGGTAACATCTTCGAGGTGTGTTCGACTGGTGGACTAAAACACCGTTAGAACAATGCTCAAACTTCATGTTAAGGCATTAACGAGTTTTCTTAAGGTCCTTCATCTCAAACTCCATCTTCAGGTGCGAGGCAGTTTTCTCCAACTCTTCTAGAGTCTTAGTGAGATTCATGTCATTAAAATAAACTGCAACTCTAGCACAATTTAGAATTTGACTTCTTAATTTAACACACAAGGGCATAGTTTATTTATATTCCTGACTGATCAAGTAATCACTTAGACAGACGTATATACCACATCCACCTGGATTGCGTTAATTCATAAAGTGAACGCCTCATGAGAAGATGTTCCGTGGTCTGGAACTATTTGAACCAGTCCATATAATTCTTTGGGAACTTACATGTAAATCTCCATATCAATATCCCCATAGAGAAACGCTAACCACATTCATAATGTTGCGATCAATCACATGCATGTTTTTACCCGTATCAATATGTATAATCATTTTTGTAAACCTTTTAGCAAAACTATTTTGTATAGTTTTTAGAAGAAATAGTTTTGAACATGTACAATATCAACAAAATTACATACATGTCATTAGCCCGACTTATCATCGACTATTTTGCATAATCAGTTTCAAATACATGTAGAATCAGTTTGATATAATTTTTAGTAGAACCAATTTGTATAATTTTTAGCAAAATCAATTTCAACCTGAAAATGATATTTGAGGGATTAGGATTCTCTCCTGACCCTTAAAATCTAAGCTTGCTGAGCAGGCGATCATGACCGTTGAAATTTGATCCAACAGCTACAATTATTATAACTTTAGAGGTGGCCCCTTATTTGTAGCCGTTGGATCAAATTTCAACAGCCACAATCGCTTGCTCAGCAGGCTCAGATTTTAAGGATCAGGAGAGAATCCTGATCCATATTTGAGTCTTCATTCTCCACTCTTTCTGCATGAGAACTGACTTATTACCATAAAAAAAAATTGCAAAAAGTTGAAACCAGCAATAATGGTGAGAACTGACCATTATTTGAAGGAGGCAGATTGTCTACCCTCCTAGTTGTGGTGCCCTTCCATGCCCTCCTATTTGTGCAGCCACGGTTAAGCCATGTCAATATTTTATATTTTTATTGTTTTTTGTCTTATTATCTCTATTAAAAAATTAATATAAAATATTGACGTGGCTTAATCGTAACCGCACAAAATAGGAGGGCATGGAAGGGTACCACAACTAGGAGGGCAGACAATCTGCCTCCTTATTTGAAACTTTTTGAAGTTATTTAGCACTTAAATATATGTAAATTTGAACCACTTGCAAATAAAAAAGATGAAAGAGGTATGAGTCATTGCTTTGACTTGAAAATCAAAGGGCAGCGAGGATTATGCTATTGCCAAAGCCGTACCCCACAAAAAAGATGAGAGAGGTAAAAGTCGTTGCCACTCTCTAATATAGGTGAACTGTATCATTGTGCGTGTCACAAACCGTGTCAATTTTATTTGTCTAATAATTCAGAATTACCATAGTAAGAATCCAGTTCCTCGTCGGATCATCCTTGTGAGGATCCAAAAAATCCGTCAATCATGTCCGTTCATCGTATATAGTGCGATCAAAAATTATTTTAAATATTTTTATTTAAAATTAAACACAAATAGTACTTGACAAAAACTGATCGCACGATATACGATGAACTGACACAATTCATGAATCCTTAAGATCCTCACCAAAAGAATCCGGAGAGGATCCTATTGGCCATAGTACATTGGTCATGTGGTGTTACATCCTATTGTACAACCAAGCATTTGGTTGTTTCTTCCAGTGTCCTGGTTAACAGAAACAAACCATACAAACAAAAATAACTGAAATCGTTTTGGTAACGGAATTCTTTCCAAGTTCTAACTATTCCTTCAACAAAGTGAAGGCTCAGTACAAAAGGGAAATTAAAAAGATAAAACTGTGTTTTAGTAACAGCATTCTCACTCCCTGGTCTCTACGATGATACCGGGTTAACTTGACTTCCCAAAGTTCCAACTAAATTTCAATCCCCTCGAGTATTAACGTAAATAAAGAAAAACCTTCTGAATCCTAAACACATAAGGTGTTTGGAAAAACATCTGCACACAACACTTTACGTGACGGAGAGCTGCAAAAGAAATCAGGTCTTACATATTTACTCTCCTGGAGCAGAGACGCCTTGCTTCAGCCTCTCCTTTTTCAGCTTCTTCTTAGACACTAGCTTCTTCTTCTTCGGGGGAAGAGTTCTCTGAGCGTACACGTAAAGCGCGTAGTTTCCTACCAGGAAAATCACCAGCAGCCCAACAACAACAATCAACACTATCATTCCAGGGTTCAACCCTTTTGCATCCTGCAAAATCACCACTGTAGATTAGATTTCCTCGCAGACACAGACACACAAATGGACAAGGTTAAGGGAAAATGTAGAGCACTACTGGAATCACCACTCAACAACAATCCCTAACTATCACACTAATTAATGTTCTTCATTCAACTGGATATTTAGACCCACTTCCTATATGAGAATACCTATAGAAGATGCAACAGCATCCAAGTTCCAGAACTATGTCCAATTAAATCGAATTGTTTCCCTGTTTTTAAAGAGTTTTTCTATTTAAACACCACACCGTTTGAGTTCGCCCCAAAAAAAATCCCTATTTCAAATTCGACGCCCACTACAGATATACAGAGGCAGCACTCCGATGGGCCTGGTCGCGGTCCTCCCTCCACTGCTGATGTTGGGAACACTCCCAGCATCGTACTTGCTTTTAATTTGTTTGACACTCATTTTGGCGTAAATCCATCGGTTAATTTTCTAAGGGTGTAAATCCATCACATAGTTTCTGGTCCTTTCTACATAAATTTCTGAGCTAAAAACATCTAATATGAGAGAATATGTTGGAAAAACACATCTGTACATTTAAAAAGATTACAACAAGTGATAATAACGTTGGTGTGGCAGCAATTGGGAGAGAATGCTGGTCGGTGTGTGGGGTGTGGTGGGTTTTCTCTAGGTTTTTTCCTTTTCTTTATCAGCTGTTGCGGGTTGTGTTGTATTAGTAAGGATATTGGAAATTAAGTTGTAAAAAAATTTCGGGGTGAACTAAGACGGACTGTGGAGTTTAAATAGAAAAACACAATTTTAAATTGGGTGCATCCCACTCCCAGCACATAATGAAAATATGGTTTTGGGAATTGAATTTGTGGCAGCAGCCTATAGGGTTTATCATTTTTATCATTTCTTTCCTAACAGAATGCGAGAGACTACTTTTTGATTTACCAGAAGCAGAAGTTAAATTAGTAGCAGGTTATCAAACCAAACACTCAGGTACAAACATGACTTATTTTATTTCCATATAATAACTAGTGAAAATCCAACTGGCTTAGTCCTGCTATTCGTTCAAATAAATAAAAACAAAGCAGTGTTTAGAAAACTAGACAGTGAAATATAACAATTTAAAGACAAAGACTAATGACCATAATCTATCTGCTAGGACCCCGTATTTTTGTAAGGAACTCTATCTTCCTCACAAATCCTCTTTAAATGCACTATTATATTATGCCTATAAACAAATTGAAAGTGATTTCTAGGGAAAAATTACAAGTGTGAATTTTATTTCACAGTTTCTTCACTAATAAACAAAATCCAAATTAGAACAGAGCCTGTGTAAAGAAGGACAAAATGAGATTCAATCCCAAATGTCTTAGACTTAAACTACGAGTCATCAATTGGAAGAATTATTGACAGGCATGCACACATGCACCCAACCACCTAGAAACTTCGTTGTGAAATAGAAAGTGACTCATAAAGGCCATGAAACATTAAAGGCCAATGGTAGAAACGCACTAGTCGAATAGACTGGTGACAGCCGTGAGACTCAAACTCATGGTTTGAGTTCAAATGGAAACCAATACCAGCAAACCCATTCACTGGGTGGTTAGCCAAATATAAGTATGAGTCTGACAGATCGACAATAGACCTCTTACATTTTCATCAATGGACAAAAAACCCATTTCTATACGAATCGAAATGTATACTCATGCACAACATTTCCACGTAATTACATGCATTTCAAGCTAAACAGACTAGCATCATTCACTAAGAAGGGCCAACATTTTACAATCATTCAATTTGAAAAACCAACATAATTATGCAGAAAAACCACCCGTGAGGATAACAATTCTGGGTAAAAGTTCCTTATCATCTGAATCTCTTATCATGCATTGAACTCGCAGATACATACAAGAGCATGAGAACAAAAATGCATCAACAAGGAAATCAATCAATCAATAAATTAACACAACTCCTACAAAATTAAGGTGAACATATCCAATAAAAACAGGCTTGTTTCATAATTCAGATTCAATCATGGAAAATGTTCAAAATCTGGGTTTCATCCCAGTTTTGGAATACCAATTTTCAGATCAGGAAATGTAACTCTGTCTAATCAACCAACACACAAGTTCCAGACATTTAATATGCCACTAAATTGAAGCATGCATGCATAAGTTTCGCTTAGCAGGACCTCAAAACAGCTGAAAAACGACAAATCTAAATCACAATTCCAGAAATACAAAATCCAAAATGGCTGATTAAATTGCAGGAGATAATTGGGGTTTCAGAGAAATCATACCGAAGGAGGGACCTTATCCTCGAACTGGTCAGCCATGGCCGTCCTGCCGCTCTGAGCCTGAGAGACTTTGAGATATCCGGCTCACTGTATCAACTGTGGACCAGAGAGGGAAAGAGGGGTTCCAGAAGATACAAATACGAAAGCTGAGATATGTAATTTTAGAAATGAGGTGTTTGTACCAATCAGCTACTGCCAGTTGGATTGAACTGTGATTGCTAATCCACGTTGGATCAGGATTTTTTCTTGACTCTTAAAATCTAAGACTGGTGACCATTAAAATTTGATCCAAAAGGCTACAAACAAGGGACCATCTAAAATTATAATAATTGTAACTATTTGATCAAATTTCAACGATCACACTCGTCTGGTCAGCAGGCTCAGATTTTAAGGATCAGGAGAGAATCCTGATCCATTTGGATTCTAGCATAATGTCATGTCAAACACAATATATCAAAATATTTTTTTTTAGCAAAAAATATTAATAACGGTAAGAGAACAAGAGATATTTGATGTTGTCAATTGAATATAAATGTTAAATTTTTTTATTTTTTAATAGATATGTTAAATATTTATTTTATTATATATTAGGCCTTATAGTTACATTATCTATTAAAAAATTATTAAAATTGATTTTAGTTTTCTTTTTTTCTATTGGTTGTCAGTAGGATTTATGCATTAAAAAATTAAATTATATTTAACTTTTTCTTTCTTTTCTGTAAAAAATAAATAAAAACTAAAAAATAAAAAAACTAAAAAATAAAGAGCACATTATAAATAACATAATCACATCTGAATGTCCCACATTATATATGACATAATCACATTTGAATGTCTTATATTTAATTTTTGGGTTAAATGGGCTTGGAATTGAAGATCGGCCATCAATTTCTGAGCTTTTATTGAAGAAGGCCTATAAATTCTCTCCTGAATGGACTTGGGCTTTTATTGATTTGTTAAAAAAATGCCTATAAATTCTGGAATCTTGGGTTTTTTTTTAATTTTTTGAGTGTAACAATGGTCATTTAATTTTAATTAAATTGAAATAATGGTTCATCAACTAAAAATATAAATTCTCTCCTGAATGGACTTGGGCTTTTATTGATTTGTTAAAAAAATGCCTATAAATTCTGGAATCTTGGGTTTTTTTTTAATTTTTTGAGTAAACTGTAACAATGGTCATTTAACTTTAATTAAATTGAAATAATGGTTCATCAACTAAAAATACATTACCATTGGTCCCTCAACTCATCAAACTGTGTAACTATGGTCATTTTCGTCAACTTCGTCAGAATTTTGTCAAAATAAGTTATGTTGGAAGGACCATTGCTACAATTGAGGTTCCTCAACTCATCAAAACGTGCAACTATGATCATTTTTGTCAACTTTGTCAGAATTTTGTCAAAATTAGTTATGTTGGAAGGACCATTGCTACAATTGGGTTAAAGTTGAGGAATCATTGCTCCAATTGGGTTAAAGTTGAGGGACCAATGGTAATGGATTTTTAGTTGAGGGACCATAGCTGCACGTTTTGATGAGTTGAGAGACCAATGGTAATGAATTTTTAGTTGAATGATCATTGCTCTAATTAAGTTAAAATTAAAGGACCATTAATACAATTTACTTTTATTTTTTTTTGTGTAAATCAAATTGTGTCACTTAACACCTTAAAATCATAAATATGTGTCACATGACCGATATCGCTCGATTTCATCAACTCCATTACTAAAATGTGCCGAAGGGGCTTCTAAGTGGCCATATGCCAAATGGTAACTTTTTGTCAGTTTACTAACCCTACGTCTTTCTTCTAGAATCGGTGAAAATTAACCTCGTTTGTCTTTCCCAACATTTAGTTCAGTCGTAAGTCTCATTACCTAAAACTTTTATAACATGATTACTTATCATAAATCTGTAAAGCAAGGATAAGAGAAATAAAGAATGAGAATCAAATCAACTACCCTTTTCCGAATCTCATACTACTTTGATTTTTTTTTTTTTAAAGAGAGATAACTGGTGGCAAGTCACGGTTATCCACCCCTTTTAGGAGGTCAAGAGGACTCATAAAAGCATTTCAGCCTCCCCGTGGTCACAAGCCTGGCTTCCAGCCCAGTAGCGGGTTTCGAACCCGAAACCTCTAGTTTTTAATTTGAAGGAAGTCTCGCAATCCGTTCTTTACCACTAAATCATCAGCTCGTAATTGATTTAGAGTATTTGATTAGTGATCTTAAAGATAAGACGCTTATTGTAAAAGTCGAGAATCACAACAATTCCTGACAAGTAAAACATGTAGTTACTAATGAACTTTACTTCCACTCCAAAACCTAGCAGATCCGAAACCATTGAATTTTGCTTCGACAATTGATACCATGTCAGATAACGGTTGAGGATTTTATTTTATTTTATTATTATTTTTCTTTTTTTCAGAAAGGGGCTTAGGATTAAGGGTTTGACTCGGATACTGACAGAGTTTTGGTGAACAAATATCAGAAAATAGGATTTTTTTTTATTTTATATTTTATGGATTAGTGAACAAATTAATTAATGGGTATTTACAGAGTTGTTGGATTTGATTTGGATTAATTAATATTATTATTTTGACTGTCGAATAAATTTAATCGTTTGATCATTTTTATTACTGTTAAAATTAATTAAATTAAATTTGAGCCGTGTAATTGAAAAGAGATGTAATTGGACGCGCCACACTGAAATAACCCACGAGGCGCAACAACCATTAGACGCTAAGAGCAAGTCCATCCATGGACATTGCTCGGGGGACAGGCGAGAGGAAAGGGCTCGAGGCCCGGTGGACAGTGCTCCAGCCTTGGAGAGCCTGAGTGAGGGTGGGAGCCCGAGGGCCGGGGGGGTGGGGAATCGACGGGCCTGGAGCCCGAGGCCCAAGCCTTATTTAATTTTTTTTTTGTTAGGCGCGTGCCCCTCACGCGCACGTGGGGGCGCGTCAGCCGACACGTTTCAGAACGGACTGACTCGCGCGCAGTGACAGCTGGAAAGCCATGAGGCTTCCCACGGTTCGTTCGATCCCAACGGCTCTTTAATATGAGCCGTCCGATTTAAAACGGTAATAAAAAAAACTGATTTAATATCAACCGTTCGATCTGAGATCAATGGTTGATATTAATCTGCTTTATAAATTAAAAAAAATAGTTTTAAAATTAAGAAAAGTTACCGTTGTGACACGTGACACAATCTGAAGTGTTGGAATTCAAATTTTTTTTAAATCCAACGGCAGAGATTAATTAGTTGAATAAAAATTTAAAAAAAATTGTAAAAAATCCGAAAAAAAAAAATTTTGTAAAAAATTGATTTTACTTTTCTATAAATACCACTTCTTCTCCATCTACCTTACACCACAATTTCATATTTTCTCAACTACTTTCATTCAAATTCCTATCTTTCTCTCAAAGTTTCAATCCAATTTTTTTTTTCACAAAATGACTACTGATGCAGGTACGAATTGGTCGCTTCTTGAAGGTGTTGCGTTGTGCACTAGCTGGGTTGAAGTTACTCATAGTTCGCTTACGGGTAATGAGATGCAGTTGCGAGAAATGTGGAGTTTAATTCATACCAAATTTCTTGAGAAAATGGGTGGGAAAAGAACCAAAGAATCGGTGTCCAGTCGTTGGAAATTACTTAGCCATTCCTTTAGTACATGGAGAGACGTCTTGACACAAGCTAGTAGTAATCTTCGAAGTGGGGAAAATTACTCAGATGAGGTAAGAATATATAATTATTTGTTTGTATTATTTATTTGTTACCTAATTTGATTATAATTATTTGTTTGTATTATTTATTTGTTACCTAATTTCATTATTATTATTTGTTTGTATTATTTATATGTTACCTAATTTCATTATTATTCATTTGTTTGTATTATTTATTTGTTACCTAATTTCATTATTAGTATTTGTTTGTATTATTTATTTGTTACCTAATTTCATTATTATTATTTGTTTGTATTACTTATTTGTTACCTAATTTCATTATTATTCATTTGTAGCAACTTCAAGCACAAGCATGGTATGGTGCCAAAATCAAATAAAAAAACAAATCATTCAACCGGTGGGAATGTTGGAATATTGTTAAAGATTGTCCTAAATTCAAAGTTTTGCTCGTTGGTCCAGAAGTTTGCATGAATAGCACCCCTCTACACAGCACCCCTCTACACTCTACACCCGATCATGGCTCACATGTTCATGAAGAAGATGGAGAAGAAGTGCCTGAAACGCCCATCCCTGAACAAGCGTCGGGGTCGACCTGTTATCCAATTAGGCCTCAAGGTAAGAAGGCGTCAAAGAGAAAATGGAGTGCTTCCAAGAATGATTATGCAAAGTACATGGAAGAACTTGCTCGCCAAGGTGAATTGAGTTTGGCGCAGGAAATGGCAAAATTTGAGGCTGATAAGGCTAGAGATGAGGCAAAAGCTACAGCTGTAGATAAGGCATTTCAAACTAATGAGAGGGAAAGAGAGCTACTTAGGCAAGAAAGGGAGTTGGCTAGAGAAGAAAGAATGGCTCAACGAGATCGTGACATTATGAACACGCCTTTAGAAGGGAAGTCTCCAAATTCTAAATATTTTTGGGAGTCGGAGAAAGCGGATGTGGTGTGAAGGAGGCGTGCAAGAGAAGCGAGATCAAGAGGAGATGGTCCTAGCACGACAAGAGAAGATCATCCTATCACCATAAATTGGTTAAGTGATGATGAATAGGGTACTTTTTGTAATCGGCGCCCATAGTTTTCCAATCACTTTGGGTTGTAATTTATTATTTATGTTGTTTCCAATTTATTGAATTTAGTACTTTCTTTAAAGTGAGAGTACATTTATTTAATTTCGTAATATATTTATACTAATAAAATTACATAAACACACCAAATAAAATTACATAAACACACCAAATGAAATTACATAAACACACCAAATAAAATTACATAAACATACCAAATAATAAAAAACTCACCACAAAAAACACACCAAATAAAATTAAATAAACACACTAAATACAAACAAACATACTAAATAAACTTAAGTATCTTCAGCTTGTTTTAATGCCCACTGGTGCTCTATCAAGTCAATTTGTCGAGCATTGTGCATAGATGGCCTTTGAAGTGCAGTATATCGTTGAATGACCCTTTCATTGTAACGTCCATCCTTTTGTAATGGCTCGTGTTGCGTGGGTTCTTCGGTAGCATCATGCGCACAATATATCCGTGTTTTTGAATTGTTCATCGTGTCTGGCTCATATTCATCAACAGCATCATAATCGAACTCATCTTCCACAATCATGTTGTGAAGAATGACGCACGTCATCATGATGGATTGAAGTGACTCTAAATCGAACATTCTGGCAGCATCCCTGACAATCGCCCAACGAGCTTGGAGGATACCAAAACAACGCTCCACATCCTTCCTGTTCCCCTCTTGACAGCTTGCAAAGTGTTTTTCCTTTGCACTTCACGGACGTGGCACTGTTTTGACAAATGTTTCCCACCGTGGGTAAATGTCGTCAGCTAGGTAGTATGACCCGTTGTACATACGTCCATAGACGACGTACGTGACTTTTGGTGCCTTTCCTTGCAGGACGTCGTTGAACACTGGGGATTGGGCAAGGACGTTGAGATCATTTTGGGCCACCGGAACCCCGAAAAAGGCATGCCATATCCATGTATCAAAAGATGCTACCGCCTCCAAAATAATTGATTTTGCTCATTTTCTGTCCCCATATGCACCTTGCCATGCACTTGGACAATTTTTCCATGTCCAGTGCATACAATCGATGCTTCCTATCATCCCAGGAAAACCTCGCATCTCGGCCTTCTTCAAAAGCCTTTGCAAGTCCATGTGAGTAGGTTTTCGAAGGTACTCTGGGTTTACAAAGATTCGACTGCTCTGCAAAACCTCATCAGGGACTCAAGAATGGTTGATTTCCCCATCCTCGTTATCTCATCCACTTGGTCTGCAGATGCTCCATACGCAAGCATCCACAACGCATCAGTGATTTTTTGCTCAGGCAGGAGACCCATAGCACCACAAGCATTCTTCTTTTGCATAAAGTAAGAATCATGGTTGCAAACATCAGTCATGATTCTGTTGAACAAATGTCGTTCCATTCTAAAACGACGTCTGAAGTACGTTTCAGGAAATGCATTGTTATGGACAAAGTAATCGTCCAACAGCTCTTCACCCCGTCGTTGCTTGCTTCTTTTAATGTTTCTGGAACGGCTAGGCCTGCATATCTGAGCCACAGTTTGGACCACTCGACGGGAATGTGAGGCTCTGGCCATTCTTGCTTCGTCATCTCTCCTTGTACGCTCATCCTCCTCTTCTATCTCATTTTCGTCTATCTGAAGATTTAACATTCCTTCAGATTGGTTAAACAAGTCTTCCTCGTGCTGATCGATTTCCCACATCATCCTTGATGAAGAAGAAGACATTGTAAAAATGAAGCAGAAACTATGAATAATGATAAAGATTTTGGTGATGAAGGAAGCAGAAACTATGAATAATGATAGAGATCTTGAGAAAGTTGGTGTGAGATTTGTGAGGATTGATGGTGGATTATATGGACGATTCAGAAAGGATTGGCTTGTAGATAGGGCCACGTGACATGCCGTCATTCGTTAAAAATCTGATCGAAATCTATCCTCAAAGATTCTGAAAAGATAACGACACGTGGCACAATGGCATTGGATAAAAATCTTATCGAAATCGATCTCCAATAATTATCTTTTCGGATAATGACACGTGGCGCAACGAGAACGATTTAAAATCTGATCGAAATCTATCCTCAAAGATTCTGAAAAGATAACAACACGTGGCACGATGGCATTGGATAAAAATCTTATCGAAATCCATCACAAAAATAATTGTTTTTTGGATAAAATGACACGTGGCGCAACAAGAACGATTTAAAAATTCTTATCCGAAATTACAAATAATTTTATTTTGTATTATTTAAACAAACAAAAAAAACCAATATTTTATTGCCTATTGCCAGGGGGAAGGGCTCCAAGGGTAGAGATGCAAATGGCAATTTACTGTTCATTAATGACAGTTACTATTTATTAAAGGCAGTTAATGTTCAATATGGTGGATTGAATAGTGGATTGCCAGGAAAGAGGGCTCCATGGGTGGAGTTGCTCTAACAACACTAATCCGGGCCATAAAAAGTTGGTTTCTATGCGCTCGCCCGCAGACAATCTGTCTTCCTATTACATCTATTGCGCGGCTTCGGTTGGTCTTCACGTGGTGCATCTGTTGAGTTGGGGCCCTTGGCCCACTTGATACCTTATCCATCCGGTAGAATAGCAAACCCAAAGTCTCCCCCCGAAACCCAAAATTTCCACCCCAAAATACATTCCTTAGAGAAGTTTTGGGCCCAAATATTGGGTTTTTTTTTGTTTCCTCCCCCCCCCCCCCTTGGAGCCCCTTGGAGAAAGCTTGAACAATCTCAACAATTCACACATAATGTATGTACAAGCATCAAAAGTGATTACACGAAATCAAACATCTTTGACTTGAAAATAGAGAAAGACCTATAAATAGAGTAAAACACACAATAATTTGTTATTTTCACATTTATTGAAAAATAAGAAGTTTATAACACATTACTTGTACCACTCACCTCGATAAAACAAGCTCACTAACAATCTCAACACATCTCTAACCAAAACTCTCTATCTTTTATTTACATATAGATATAATATAAGAGAGAGAGTGTGTGTGTGTGTATTCCCACGTTAATTGCAACATTTGCATGCTGTATACAATAGAACTCTACTACTATTTATAGTGCCAAAAGCCGGCAAATTGAGTTGTTCTCATTGGGTACATATCTGGCCTCAACTTGCATGGTACGATAGATTTTTCAATGTGACCGACATACGAGGTGGTACATCACATGTCACCATACAAACGGTGAGATATGTGTGTTAATAACTTAATAACTTAAAAAATAAAATTTCCCACCAGTTACCTAAAAACACATGGTGTATCATTCGTATTCCCGTCACAATGAAAAATTTATTGCATGATATAAGTCGCTCAATTAATCAACACCTCATGCTAAATATATGGACCACGTCAGCTTGCATGTAATATTTATGCCACATCAACTCGTACACTCACCATCTCTTGATTTTTAGGTTTATTGGTTGGCCGCCTCGTCCTAAGCACCATTCCACGCCAACCTTGTAGGGTTTATTAGTCAACATGCCAGTTGTTCATAGCCTCCCATAGTCATCTTTATAGAGTGCTAGACTTTCCATCTTCTTCCAAGCTTTTCCACCTTAACCCTTATAGCCAACAATCCTGACCCATATACCAAAATGAAAATGACGCACGAATATTAAATAAAACATAGAATGAAATATAGAAATACACCAGCAAAAAACACACTCAGAAAATACATAATAAAAGCAAATGAATTTCAACACGGTTAACCTCCACAGCAAATAAAAAACCGAATTTAAAGAAAAGATTTATCTAAATACACCAAATGCGGAAAAATAAGCTTAAAAAAAGAGAACCACAAACTATATAGCTAAAGTAGAATCACACAGAAACACAACAACACAATAGGCAGGAAAAAATTAACAATGACATTTCCCGAAAATAAAAAGGCAACCAAATCATACACCCACAAATACCATTTAAATGTTTCAATAAAGTGTCTGAGTTGCGAAAGGACTTACAGTGCTTGCAAGTTAAAATTCTTAAATTTTGATATACCACTGTAATTGTCTCTAATTTCTATAATAATCAGTCAAAACCAAATTGGGTAAGTGACTTAAGAATACACCCAAGGTCAATACACTGTTGTAACACGTTGTAACCATCAGCATATGTATACAGATAGACACATCTGACATGGGAAAACACCAAAAAAAAAAAATCAGTAAAAAAAACATACTTTGAAAATATAGGAAAATAAATACATAAAAGCAAATGAGTTCCAACACACTCAACCTCTACAGCAAAGGAAAAACCAAATTTATAGAAAAGGTTCATCTAAGAACAGAAAATGTGGAAAAATAAGGAAACAAAAGGAGAACCCCAAACTATATACCTGAAGCACAACCACACCGAAAACAAAAATACGGCAACTGGAAAAATCAACAGCGTCGTTTCCTGAAAATAAAACGGCAACCAAATCATATACCCATAAACACCATTTAATTATATATCCAGCACAACGAAACCAGCACAGAAAACAAAAACCATTATTTTACATAGAGTAGGCGCTATCTAATTTTTAGCAGTCATAGAATCCACATCAAAGTACATGCACTGAGAGACTACACATTCGTTGTTTCTCTTGTTAAACAACAACCATCAACATGCATAATTTAAAAAAAAAAAAAAAAAAATACAGATGGATCTCTAACATGAGGCACACAGACATAAATTAGAATCAACCGGTATTAACACGGAGGTATTAAAAAACACAGCATCATAAAAAATCGTAATCAAATCAGCGAACAACAAACAAACCACTGATATGGTTTTGCTCAAACTCTTGCTATTTAACGTGGTGTGTTTCTAGGTTTTAGCCAACAATCATCTTTGATGGGCTGAAAACACTAAGCTTTTCCAAATCTCCATAAGTGCAACCTCATATAACAACATTGCAGCCCTAGCCATTCAATGGTTGTAGTATCACCTAAACTCTTTATTTCATTGTGATTAATTTGAACAAACATTTATCATATTGTTGTCAATGAATTTGGTAATCAATTGTCTACTAACATATTATTATTCTCTATTTCCTCTACTCTAATCTAAACACCAGATTTGACACACCCCGTCCCGAAGGAGGGCGTGCTGGCCGTCACGTGAGAGTGACGTAACCATTTGCACAGTTCGGAAGCTTTAAAATATCATTGTGAATTCTGTCAGAATACCGTTGGATTCCTCGTGGCCACCAAAGCTCTGCTCTAACTCGAACCTGGAGGGGCGCAAAACAAGGTGAGTGGGTCAGTTTATTTCAGTATATATATATACTTAACGTTTTCCCAGAAATTGATTTTTGAATGAAAGTATATTTTGAAATGCCATGCATAGATTTATATGAATCATGTGATTTGAAATACCATGCATAGAAATTATATGAGATATGTGAATTGATATTTATATGATGCATATATGTGAATTGGTGCTGCGGACGCACATGTGAGTATCAGGTGAGTTACATTTGGTGTATTGAATTGTTGGATGTGATTTATGTCGATAGCTCATAACCTGCACCCCTGGTGTTAGTGCTTATATTATTCACCGCATCACACGCTCACCTTGGATCCAAGTAGATGCTAGTCGTACAGACCACTGGAGGTGGTTCCGACATGCTAGTCGTACAGACCATTAGAGATGGTTCCGACTAGTAGGTGACCCTAGATTATGTGCACAGATGATTGATGAGAGAAGCACTAGAGCGTAATATTACACCATCCGAGTCGTACAGACTACTATAGGTAGTTCCGACTCATGTGCAGCGTAGTGCCGTACAGGTCGCAGTTGGCGACTCCGGCAGGGCCGTACAGGTCGCAGTTGGCGACTCCGGCAGGGCCGTACAGGTCGCAGTTGGCGACTCCGGCAGGGCCGTACAGGTCACAGTTGGTGACTCCGGCTGGATTGGATATTGAGCTTTAGAATCAGCCGTACAGGACCACTGCAGGGTCTCCGGTTGATTTATTATTTCACCTGATTTATGTTGATGCATCCATATTAGGTTTTTGGCATGGCATGGCATATTTCTTTGAAAAATGATGAAGAATGGTATTTTGAGACTTCTGAAGCTATATATATTTATATATGCTATTTTCTGAGAAAGTATACAGATTTTACAGTGAGGGGATATATATATGTTGATAAAGGAAAGATTTTGAAAGACTTATTTTACTGACCCACTCACCTTGTTTTGCGCCCCTCCAGGTTCGAGTTAGAGCAGAGCTTTGGTGGCCACGAGGAATCCAACGGTATTCTGACAGAATTCACAATGGTATTTTAAAGCTTCCGAACTGTGCAAATGGTTACGTCACTCTCACGTGACGGCCAGCACGCCCTCCTTCGGGACGGGGTGTGTCAAGATTCATCCAAGAACAGAAAATAAGGAAAAATAAGCGGAAGAAAGAGAGAAAAATGACATACTTGACGCACAACCAGCGTGAAAACACCAACACACCAGCTGGGAAAAACGAACAACAACGTTTCCTAAAAACACAAAACACAACCAAATCATACACCCATAATCACAACCACAACACACAAACAAAAAAACGCAGAGCTTCGTTTGTTAAAAATAAAATTAGAATAAAATCACACAATCACACTCAGAATCCCAACACAGAAAGAAAACCCTAGCATTCTATAAGCCTCACCCCTAGAAAAAATCCAAAGGAAACAGTTAACTCTAAACCTCCAAAATTAGCTAAACCCAAATTCAAAAAGAAGACCTAACTCTAAATACAAAATTAACACAAAAAGTGGCAAAAAAGGGCAACCAAAAAGACACACAATTAACCACAAAACGGGAAGACTTGAAACGCCAAGAAGCCGACATGCGAAGTGCATGAGCAAAGATGAGAAAACGAAGACAGAAAACTAAAAACGAAACAAAAAAGTGGTGAAAGAGTCAATACGTGGAAGACATGGACCAAAAAAGCAGAGTAAAACCAAAAATAAAAAAGAACCAGAGGCGGAGCAATGAGAGACGCGCGGGAAGCAAGGGCAAAACGGCCACTTCATTGGCAAAGCGGAGGAAAAAAAAACCCTTAGACCATTTTGGGGGGCTTTTTTGTCCCCGCATTGTGCATGAACAGTGCACCCGAGTTTGGATTTTAGTATAGGTATAATGTATACGGAAAACAAAATAATAAATATGTACATTTAAAATATGCCTCCTCACACTGCCACAGGCCCACAAACCCACTTGGCAATTTAGCAATCTTCTCATTAAGACATTTTTATTTTGACTTCTTCAGCTCTTCTTTTTATCATACAATGTTGTATGATAATATGAATTGTTTATATTCTAGGCCATTATTAAAATATCATCTTTGCACAAAAAAAAAAAAAAAACTAAATTCAAAATTGTACGGTCTATTAACACTCACAATTGGGAGGTCAATGAAAGATTAGTATTGTCACCCTTTAGAAGGCTCATGGTATAAAGCTAGATAATTGACAACAAGATTTAAGTGGATCACCCTTAAAAAATGGACTACATCCACCGTGGTGACATGATATATATTGATGTGGATTACAATAGCTCTTTAAAAGTGTACTGTAATTTAAGTCTCTTTGAGTGAGCCCTACAAGTATTGTGCTCTTAATTCTCTCACCGTCCTATCATTTAATGGGCCGAACACGTAGATACAACTGATGCGAAATATATAAGCACACAAATTAAACCCTATTTTTATCGATTGTAGCAAAGTATGTAAGTAGGGATCGTTATAGGCCGGGGATTAGGAGGGATTGCTAAACCACTTGAAAACTGACTCACAAACTTAAAACAAAGTTAAAACACTAAATTAGACTCAGAGAATGCAAAACTATACTCTAAAACACTGAAACAAACCAAAAGACTCAAAACAGCAAACAAACACTCAAAACTGCCTTAAAACCACTTTCTAGGCAGTTTTGAACACTACGGAAGAATTTGGACGAAAACAGTTTATAACTGGACTCAAGACACTTAAAAACACAAACTAAATTGATTTCTAACTAATTTGACACTTCAAAATAAAGGGGGAATTGGTTTTGACGAATTTGAAACAAAATATAAACTTTGTAAAGCAAAACAGATTGTAAAACGAAATTGGTTAAAGTGAATGGATGGAAGGCTAGCTAAGGGGTTCTTCTCCACACATGTCATACTTGCATACAAAACGATTTCTAATTGCTTTTCAATAAACCATGAATTCTCAACGCCCCAGATTAACCGTGAATTGCACTAATTAACCCTCAGATTTTCCTAACGTTATTGAATTGGATGATTGCATACGACAACCCAAAGCATTCCCCACAAGTTCCCTACATGAATTGCATAATAGAGATACAAGCAAGAATCATTAAGTTCTATGAAAACCATAAGCATTGACGAGACATTCGTTACTATGAATTGCATGAAACTTATGCCAAGAATTTACTTAACACAATTGAGATCATCAACCTTTACTACTTGTGAATATAATTCTGTAACGATTAGGTGAAACTTCCTTATATCCTAGCATTAGATTTATGCATGCAACTAAGTTGGCCACCTCAATCAACACACACAAATCAGTTTTAATATGAACAGATAAGTAAATTCAATTCACAATTTATGAAACGCAATTAGAGGTAATCAAGTCATATAGCAAGCATAAACATGGTTTCGAATCCCCCCCTAGCCAAGGGGAGTTTAGTTCCTCATACGTACAGAACAAAGAGTATTGAAATTAAACATTGAAATCAAAGGAAAGGAAACACCTAAAACTTCCAGCAATTCGAACTTGAATGGTATGCACGTCCAGTGTTCCTTCTCCTCCTCTTTGCTGCGGCACAAGGTCTAGGGGACAGATTTTGGGGGTTATGAATGGTGTAGAAGGATATGGAATGGTGTAGTAGTGTTTAGGGGGAATGGATGGTGCGGCAGGGGATGTGTGTAGTACAGATGGCGTGAATGAATTATATGGAGGGTGATGAAACCTGCGGCAACCCTTTAAACTTATATATATAGGCACCACAAACCCTAAGGTAATCAGATTAGGGCTTGGACTCAGCATTGCACAAGGAATTAGGGCCCTAGGTGCGGCAGAAATTGTGAATCCATTAGGAAAGAGGATTGTGGCCCAATTGATTTCTGAAAAGGATTTGTAGAACCCAAATCCACAAGGAAAAGGCCTAACAATCAGAATCCAAGAGGGAAAAAGGCCTGAGAGGTGCGGCACAATAGGATAAGGGCAGGGAATGCCTTGCAAGGCAAGGAAAAAGGATTCTAGAAGGGAAGGAGGCGCCAGATTTCCAGGGTTCTAGAAGGAATGTGTTTTGTGGCAGATTTTGGGGTTTCTAGAAGGATTTGGGGCGCCACTTTTATAGGACAAGGGATAGGACTTCTAGAAATCAGGTTTTAAGTCCCTTAAACTGAAGAAAACAGGTTAGGATAAGATTAGGATAAGATTGGATTAGATAAGGTAAGATAAGATAAGGATTGGATAAGATAAGATAAGATAAGGTTGTTTTAGATAATGTTTTGGATAATTCTCCTTCTTTTGAGCTGATTCCTTATCTTCCTTATCTTTGACTTCTTTCTTCCATCTTCTTAGCTGATTTCAAGCCTTTATATCTTCAATTTCGTCCATCAACTTGCCTCCATGCTTGCACTACCCAATCTTGGCCCAAAAATGCTCTAGAATGCTCCAAATTGCTTCTTTTTGCATACTTGCCCTTAGAACCTGAAAATACATCAAACTAGCTTAAAAGACTACTTTAACTAAGGAAAAACAACATAAATGCACAAAAACAAGCTAACTAAGGTGCATAAATATGCCCCTATCAACAACTTATAAGTTATTCCTCCATCCTCAATTACCCACTCAACACGTGGAGAAGAAGTGATGTTTACACATAATTACTTGCATGATTTCTCGGATCGATGCGTCTCGAGCGCATTTCTCGTTAGAAAGTGGTTGAACTGCACTCTATCCTAGCTAGGTCTAACAATATTTATGTCTCTTCATAAACTTCTTTTCTTGTTGATGGCCAACATATAGGAGCTGACGTCTGGACATACCTCTCCTTGGAGCTTCATGCCAGAGAGTTGTTAGGTCTACCAATTTGCTTTAGTGGTCGAAAAGTACTTTAAGTTATGTGCTTATCTCTTCTTGTCAGTGGACAATCCAGGGTTATGAGAGGTGATTGATGGCAGTCGTCTTTCGTTCTTGATGTGGTGCTTTGTCATCTGAATTCCTTGGGTTGGTTTGCAGGGCCAATATCTTGATTTTCTTATCTTTTAGTGGTCTCTCTCCAAGCTCATCTATTGGGCTCAAATACAACTATACATTATTTTAATGGGTCTAAAAGAATCATGCGTCAACATGATCTTTTAACATTAAACAATAAACAGACAAAGCATGTTTTCACTTAAACACTGAAATTTTAACAATGCTAATTTAACGGTTAAACAACTTTATATTTGGTTGATTTTTTTAGAATTGATCTTTAAAGGGTGGCCTAAAAATTAGACAAATCTAATCATCAAACAATATTGCAGAACAAAATCGAAAACCAAGAAGCTAAAACAAGAAAATTTGAGTGTGAAGGTTGCAACACCCTTCTTAAATATGCAAGAATGAAATCAATATACCCAAATAAGCAGTATACATGTATTTTAGTTCAATATTTTCAGTGCTGACAAGATTCTAAATTACACATGTCAATTAACCTTATATAGGGTACCCGTCCAAAAGAAAATTGTCGCATATGAATGGTCGGTACAGGGCATGCTTCACCAACCATATCTGAGATTTTGAGCTTTCCGAAGAAAAAACAGTTGGGTAATTTATTTATCTCTTATCCAGTTTCTTAGGTTTTGGCATTGCTCTCTGTTTTCAGTAAATTCACAACAAAAAATAGAAAACAACGAGTTGGGTAAATTGTTTTATTTATTTTTATCACAAAGAGGTACAAATGTGAAAAAAATAATATTGGGTATCTGCGCTTTCTGCATTAAATGGATTCATGAACGTTATTAGTCACTTTCATATGTTCAGACCAAAAGATAAAAATAAATAAATAAAATTGAAGAGTATCGTATTTGGAGCTAGGGTTTGCTAAGACTATTTAATCAACTTTTTAGTTATGTTCTGCTATTAGTTTTGTCGGTTATTCTGTCAAACTGATCGACATTTCGTTTATTTTGTATAGTATCGGCCTTTAAATCTGTTTGCATATGTGTTAAGGTTTGATTTTTCTAACTTAATTATCAAAAGTTCAAGTACTTAATAATTATATTCTCGTTTTTGTAGCATTTTGTTGACGTATGTCGTTAAAAGTCTGATCTTACATACGTGATAAAAATTAACTGAAAGTTATAATAGAATTGACGGTTGAGAGGTATTGACATAAATTGAAAGTTAAGGGAACTCAAAACTAACTATGCCTTCTTGTAGTGAATTAACAAAAAGTTACGATAAAATTAAGGGTTGAGAAGTATTGACATCAACTGAAAATTAAAATTTAAAGGGTTCAAAGTTAAGCTGAAAGTTGAGTCTAAAATTCAAGGGCATTTCTTAATGCTAGAAATTTAATTTTTACTTTATCAATTAACCATAACCAAAAGCTTGTGGGAAAGTAAAAGTGGTAAAATATACTTTACCTAATAAGATTAGATGCCTCCATGATTACATTTCAAAGATAAGCATCTTGTATTGAAGAACCCAAAAACAACACTAATTTTAGAAACATTATAAAGGAAACGCAAAGCTCAAAGTTCGGGAAGAAAGCAAAAGAGAAAATTCAAAAAAAGTACCTTTGAAGATTTTCCGGCTTAAGGTTACAAGTATGTCTTGACGCTGATATTAAGAGTAACTAATTTCGCCTTGAACCTTAGTTACCAAAACAAAAAGGAAAAATAGTCTATTTAATAATCATTATGCAATTGTTTTTTATGGTACATAAAATTGAATGGTATTAAAAATAAATGATTAAAATAAACATTAAGAAATGCAACAGTTGTAATTTGTCCGTTACACCGACCTGCACCAAGTCTTGATGAAAGAAGTTTCTAAAAGGCTAATATTAAATATTCATTCATTTCCTATGCTATACTTTACCAAGCCCCTACTCAAAATCTCTAATTTCCACTTTTGACTATATAGGAATGAAACCGGATCGATTTCGGATCTTTGTAAACTGAGTCTCCTGATCAAGGAATTCGGACCGTTGAAATTTGATCCAATGACTATAATTATTATAACTTTTAGAAAGATCATCTGTTTGTAACCGTTGAATCAAATTTCAACGGTCCGAATCCCTTGATCAGAAGGCCCAGTTTACAAAGATCCGGAGGGGATCCGGTTCCTATAGGAATCGACATTGCTCGCCAATCAACGTTAAGAAAATGACTTCCACTCATCTCTTAATACCCTCCTACCAATGTGACCCCACTTCAATTTTTTGTCGAACCCGGAAACTTCGATGCAAGAGGAGGAATTAAACTCGGGACCTTTGATGCATTAGAGGGTTACCCTTAGTCACTAACAAACGAACTCGAACTCGAGTATTTAGATGCAAAAGTGAAGATTCTTGGTCGTTTGAACTATAAGTCATTTCTGATGCTGCAGAAGTACTCTTAATCACTAGTAGCCGAATTCGAGAGTTGAAATGCAAAAGTGAATACTCTTAATTACTTGAGTTACAAGTTTTTTAGACACATGTTAAACGTACTTAAGAGAGTATAAATTATGTATGTATATAAACAAACTGAGTACCAAAATTTGCAGCTAATTAAGTCCCTAATGAACCCTTTGCATGTTATTGTGTCATTTGACTCATTACATACAAAAAACAAATTAAATATCAAATTAAATCTACACCGTTAGATATTATAATTAATCAGACGATGTGATCACCGCCGGCGGCGGCGCCGAAGCTGAGTTCGGAGGAGGAGGTGGAGATGGTGATCATGCCATTGCAGTCAGAAACACTGTCCTGCAAGCTCAACAGGAGATGTGAAGTACTGAAACTTGTACAAGGCTTTGTTCTTGGCACAATTGGGACTTGAGCTTCACCCACCAGCATCTGAACCACCCCTCTCATTGCTGGCCTACAATTAGGGTCAGGATGTGAGCAAGCCAGCCCAACCAGCAGCACCTTCCTCATCTCTCCCTCATCAAATTGCCCCTCCAATCTCGGGTCCGCCGCCGTCAACAACCGCCCATCTCTGTGCAATCCCCACACCCACTCCACCAAATTACTACACGCTCCTGCTTTCCCTACCCCACTCACCTCCCTCTCAATTGGCCTCCTCCCACTCCCCACCTCAAGCACCACAGCCCCAAAGCTAAACACATCCGTTTTCTCAGTAGCTCTGCCTGTCAACAAGTACTCCGGCGCCAGGTACCCCATTGTCCCGGCAGCCACCGTGGCGTCTGGCGACTTATCGTGCTCGATTTGCCTCGCCAAACCGAAATCCCCCAACCGGGCATTGAACCCTTCATCCAGCATTATGTTACTGGTCTTAATGTCTCTATGGATCACCTGATTTTCACATTCTTGGTGCAAATAGGCCAGAGCAGAGGCAACTCCCAATAGAATTTTTCGCCGGTGCGGCCATGGCAGCGGCGTTCTTGCCTCGAACAATGCCTTGTCGAGACTGCCATTCGGCATTAAATCATACACCAACAAAATTTCGCCCTTCTCGTGGCACCAGCCTTGGAGCCTCACCAAATTCCGGTGCCTGAGAGTTCCAATTATCGACAATTCCGACAAGAACTCGTTCTTCCCCTGACTGCTGTGGCTGCACCTCTTCACCGCGACAATGTCACCGGTGTCGGATAATATGCCTTTGTAGACAGTTCCGAAAGCACCATGCCCGATGATTCTATTGGCATTGAAGCACTTAGTTGCTGCCTTGAGCTCCCTGTAAGTGAACTCCTTCGGCATTTTGATGATATCCGAAGCGAAATTCGAATCCGATTTCTTGACTTGTTTGACTTTCTTGGAGTAAACCCAGATTAAAACACCGGCAAACAGAGCCAAAACAAAAGCGGAAGCGGTGACAACTCCGGCGACGGCTCCCGGACCTTCTCTGCAGAGCTGGTTATGGCAGGAAGAAGACGACTTGCTGTTCTTCTGATTAGTACCGCTAGCATTACTATAAGAAGACCCACTTGGCGGCATTGCAGGTGGTGGAGATTTTACTGAATTGGCAGTTGGGTTCATCAAAGTAGTGCTCGGCGGCGGCGGAGACGCCGACCCGGATGGCGAAACAGGGGAATCGAGCGACGAGCTGAAGCTCCACCACTCGACGCTGTGAATCTCCGTGCTTCCCTGGGTCGACCCGGAAAACCCAACGTACATAAAATCGCTGACGTACTGGGCTAGGTCGAGGGAGAATGATAGAACCGGTTCTTTGGGTTTCAGATTCGAGTACGAAACCGAGACGTTGATGACCTGACTCGACCCGTCGTACTCGATCCACGAGTTCACCAGATCGCCGCTCTTGAGATCGATGTCGACGGCATCCAGATCGCTGACACGTGTCGACACCATGGAGTCCAGATCCAACCCGACGTGGTTCCCGTTGATATCCTTGAACTCGACGTCCATGAGCGTGTCGAATTCGACGGCCACGAAACCCGACCCAGTATCCGGACCCGATTGAAGGCCGAGGAACCCGCCGGCGTCGCCGAGAGCGACGTCGTCGGGGGAGATGAGGAACGCGAGACCGCCGCCGATGGAGGAGGGGTTGAGGTTGGTGACGGAGAATGAGAAGAATGTGGAGAAGCTCGCCGGGACTGGGGAGGAAGGCTGGCGGAAGCGAATGGGTTTGGAGTATAAAACGCGGCCGGCGCCGGAGTTGGGAACGGCGAGGTCGCGGGTGAGCCGCACACTCCCATTGCTCAGGTGGGCATCGCCAATGAGCTTCAGGCTGCTCAGAGTCAAGGTGCCGAAGTCAAATTCGGTGGCGGCGACGACGGCGAACACGGCGGCTTTGGGAATGCAGAGAATCAGAATGTAAAGGAAGCAGTGAAAATCCAACATTGTCAACGGCGACGAAGAAAACCCATCAGAAAATTTGCTGTGGTGTTTGTGGAGATGAAGAAGAAGATTGAAACGGAACGAATGAATGAACCACGGGGTTTTGGTTTTTCAGAGAGAGGAGTGAGAGAGTAAGGAGAGAGAGGAAGAGAGGAAGAGAGAGTGATGGGAGTTGTATTCTTTGCCTTCAAACAGAACAAAGCGGAGGAAGCATACAAGGAATACGACGGAGAGGATACAGGAGAGAATCCAAAGGAGACAGGTGGACTGGCATTGAGCCACGTGTCCTTTTGCAACGGTTATTTTTTCGGTGGTGATAGACTAATGGATAGTGCAAATTTAGTTCGTATTTGTAAATCATATAACGTGATTATAAATAATTAAATTTATATAATGTACTTATTTTCTTTTGTGCCACGTTATATACTTTATAAATTTATTCTAATAAGTTAATATATCTAAGATCATCTTTAATGGAAAGTCAAATTACAATTGATGATTGATGTATCAATCGGAAGTTCAAATTTTATGTTTTTCTAACCTAGTTATTAAAGATTTTTTTTTTAATTAATGTAGAGTTTTAAATGGTTAAATTTATTAAAAAAATTGTTGCAACAAAATTTTATTAGTTAAAATATTAGTGAAACAAATGACCCATTATTAAACTAATTAAAAATAAATTCGATATTGATGTCAAATTTGACTACAAACACAAATGCTGCAAATCCAATCAACAAATAACACATCAGTTAAAAAAAAATTTATGTCAAACATGCAAAGTTATATCTCCACTTAGAATTTGACATTTTATTTAGAGATTAACGTTATTCTTGACTAATAAGATAAGATAAGGAGGCATTGGCTTTCTGGATTTTAGTTTGGGAGGCTGGCGCCATGAGCAAATATAGCAATGGGCTTTTACGGGAGATTTCCGGTGGCACGTAGGGTGTAAGGAGCATTGTTGTCAGTTGTCACGCTCCTTTTGTTTTGTTTTCTTACCAATTATTTTGCTTTACGTGTTAGTCAATAATGTCGCCTATTGTCATTCATTAAAGTTACTTGGAAGAGCCAATGAAGGCTCATTGAGGCAGATGTCTCTACTCAATTAATTCGTTTGTTTAGTTGTAGACTACAATTATATAATATACATGGGTTATCTTTGAAGAAAATATATGTATCTAATATCCAACATACATTCATTCTACTTATACTCCATATCAAATATTATATGAGCAATAGTGCTCTTGTTCTGTCATTCAAACCGAAAAAACCCTCTCCCGCCTATCATGTACTTATATTTTTCTCATCACATTGCCACTTTCCACTACTATATTGAAATTTTTGTAACATTGGAATTGTAATACATCATCATTTGAAATCATCCTTAATATCATATTGCGTATAACCATACTATAATAAGGTTTTCTTAGTTGTTTTCAGTTGCCCCGACTAAAAGAAATTTCTGGCTCCGTCCCTGGTTACTTGCATGGAGTTTTGAGATTTAACGCGGGTGAAAAACTGTTCTTACAAATGTTTTGTCACGTATTTAAAAGACAACTACTAGATATTTCTCGATCCCCACATTATAATTTTATTCATTATAAAAAGTTAAAAAATTAAAATGATATCTTTCAACCCCTTATTATTCTTCTAAAATAATCTCTATATACTATTTCTATATTCATTATTATTAGTAAAAATTGAAATGCTATTTGTCCAACAATGAAGTCTCATCTGACGATAATCTACCAACAAATGGATGACTCTCCAATGCTCTGTTGCTGTGTGATTATGCACTCTAATAACTACCACCTATATCAAATTATCATCAGTTGCTAACTTCTTATCCTTTAATTGGAGTGGACATTCTTTATTGTTCATTCTTTATTTAATTTTTTTGCGAATCGGCTTGCATATTGTTCATTCCTTTCAAAACACAATGTAAGTCTAGGATATTGGGTTTTTATCACAAATGGTCATTGAAATTGACCTTCACTATCAAGATGGTCCCTGAAATTAAAAATCAATTAATGTAGTCCCTCAAAATAGGTGTCGCAAATCAATGTGGTCATTCCGTCACAATTTTGTTAAAAATTTTGTTAAGTGCTGATGTGGCATATAAATGGGCCCCAGAAGATTTACGGGTTTTTATCACAAATGGTCCTTGAAATTGACCCACACCATCAAAATGGTCCCTGAAATTGAAAATCGATCAATGTAGTCCTTGAAAGTAGGTGTCGCAAATCAATATGATCATTCCGCCACAATTCTATATAAAAAAAAATTGTTATGTGCTGATGTGGGTTTAATAATTAATTAAAAAAAGTTGTCTAAATACCTTTTTGCACAATGGAATTTTTTTTTCTTATAGTAGAGCTTACTCCAAAGAGAGATCCCTTCCATAAATTCTCAAAGGCACAAGGCTTAACCAAGGCGTAAGAGGGGGTGTGGAAATAGTTTTCAACCAACAATAGATGCACCTCGGTTATAACCTCATTATCTCAAGGCAGACCTCGTCGTTCTTTACATCACCAAACCACCAGAGAAGCGCCGAACAAGCTCTCCAAGATTAAGATTGTGAGGATGTTGATCGCTAAATATTAACGGTGATGTCTCAAAAGTCACTGCCAATCGCCCAAGCTGTTACCACAGGTGATCTCGATCCAGGTTCAATTCGGTGAAAGGTGTCGAAATGTATAAAGATGGGTGTATTACGAGTTTTTTTAGAGAATAGAAAGCGAATGAGGTAGAGAAATGTGGACTGGGATCATATGTGATTAGAGGACTGGGTTTTTGGGTTGACAATTTTTTTTATTACTATTAAATTATTAAGCCTATTTGTAATTTTTTTAAATTTAATTAGACTTGTGTGATCCATTTATGTGTTACATCAGCACATAACAGAATTTTTGACAAAATTGTGACGGAAGTACAAAATTGATTTGAGACACTTACTTGCGAGACTACATTGGTCAATTTTCAATTTCATGGACCATTTTGATGTCGCGAGTCAATTTCAAGAACCATTTGTGAGAAAAAAAGGACTTATGAGGCCTATTTATGTGCCACATCAGCACTTAATAGAATTTTTAACAGAATTGTGACAGAATGACCACATTGATTTGCAACACCTATTTTCAGGGACTGCATTGATTGATTTTCAATTTCAGGGACCATCTTGATGGTGATGGTTAATTTCAGGGACCATTTGTGATAAAAACCCAAAAAATCTCATTAAAGTGAGTGAGATAAAACACTGGATGAGATACAACACCTTCATAAAAATGTCCTACTTATTTGATGAGCAATTATCAATCACATGGTAAATTTGTGACACGGAAGAATTTCTTAAGAAACCAGAATATAAATATTTTTTTTTCTCTAATACAAAATTAAAGTATAACAATAAGAAAGAGTGTTAAAATTGAAGATATATAGATACTCATTTACAAATATTCACAATAAAGATGCTCTTGTAAAATGCATGTTTTATCATCTAGTAACGTGTGATGGAAGTTATGGTTGTGGTGCTCTTAAGTAAATTTGTATACTTCCAAACCATTTCCTAACTCCCACAGCCATCCTCAACCCCTAAGGGTACGTTTGTTGTACCGGACTATCTTGGACTGGATTAACTTCTAAGACTAAGCTAGACTGTCTTGGCTTGGACTAAGTTGGACAAGAGTAGTGAAGTGTTTGGTATACTACCAGACTAAATCACAGACTAAAATATTTTTAGAGTTCAAATACTTTTTTTTGTCATTCTTTAATTCATTTTACTATTATTAATACACTTTTTTATCTTTAAAAAAATAAACAAAATACAACTATTTTTATTTGACTCTCTTTCACCTGTCTCTCTATTTTCTCCGTTCATTTGCTTTGGTTCTTCATGCCCAGATTTGCTCCCAGTAAAACTCAAACCAGAAAAAATAAAACTCATATTTTCTCTTCTTTTCATGTACTTTCTCTTGAATTTCCCATATTTATCTTCTTTTAATTTACTTTTCTCTTCAAATCAAACCCAGAAAAATCCCGAATTTTTTTTTTTTCAATTTGCAGAGGCTTTGTCAGATTGTCGGATCTGCAAATTCATTTCAATCAACCTCTGCAATTTGACTTCAATCGATCTTGCAAAAGAAAGAGACAAACTTGCAGGCGCATTTCCTGGCGGAGCTCTTGGCGGCCTCGAGTAGGACGCGACGGTTGGCGCGGGATTTGGAAGAAGAAGCAAGCTGAGGAAGACGAAGACCAAGCAGACAAAGTGAAGTGATGGTCTTAGTAATCCCATCGTTTTTGGGCGGTCTCGCTAAGACCGGTTAGTGAAGAGTTTAGTTGGTACGAATCCGACATAGTCTCATTAAACACAATCCTGGCTCGCACCAAACATGGGATTAATATTTTTAGTAAACCAGTCCAGTCCAATGAGACTTAGTGAGTGCAAACGAACACGTCCTAAGGGTCTTGTTTGGTAGCTGGTTGGAACAGGTTGTGATTAATTAAAATGAATTTGAGTTTAGTACGTTGTTTGTTGCGTTAAAATGTGAGATGAACATTACTTGACATGATGGGTTATGAATCTACAATATAATGTATTGAAACTGATGGAAACTAATGGGATAGATGCTTGTGCTTGTCCGTGGCACATCAAGGTCAAGTTGTGACTGCAACTCTTTCCTTATTTTCGGGTAGAGTTGCAGCTGCCACTAAACCGTCACTTTGTGTTCTTCCTTAATTCTAGGGCTTATGTCTTATAGCAGATTTCTTGTAAGTTGTATCTAGTGCTAGCCTTTTCTCTCTAGTTCCTTTATGTAGCTGTTTGTTGCATTTGTTTATTTGTTTATTGTAGCTGTAAGTTGGTCTCTTATATATGAGACCTATCTCTTGTAATTCAATTATGAAATATACACACACACACTTTGTTGAACTAAAAATCAACATGGTATTAGAGCAGGAACCATAGGGTCCTGCCTCTGCTGTTCAATCCATTCCAGTCAAAAAAATTTCTTTCCTTCTTAGTGTCTTCTGCTCTTCGTTCACTGTCATGGCAGAAGACCAGATTTTGAGTCAAGAGGCAGCAAGTTCATCTAACAGTGTGATTCATGGTGAGATCAATCCAAATATGCGTCTGTGCTCAGTGTTATTAAACGAGTTCAATTACCTACCGTGGTCTCGTGCCATCTCTCTTGCTCTAGGTGGAAGATCGAAGCTAGGGTATGCCAATGGAAGCAATAAAGCACCTGAACCATCCTCTACATCGTATGGTGCATGGCATGCAAATGATTAGCTTGTTATGTCCTGGATACTTAACTTTATGGAACCTAAGCTGTTTGAACTCTTTAGTTACTCTGAATCCTCTCATGTTTTGTGGGAATCTATCAAAGAGATGTATGGCAGCCAAAACAATGCTGCTCGTATATTCTAACTCAAGAAATATCCCACTAGGCTAAGGCAAGGTGATCAATCTTTCGTACAACACCTTGGGAGCATGAAGTCTATGTGGAACGAACTTGACATGTATCGTCCACATACAACAGATTCCGCTGTGCTCCTTAAAAGAGCCGATAAAGACAAAGTGTTTCAACTTCTGGCAAGCCTCGGAGCAGAATATGAAGATCTTCGAAGTCACTTGCTGATGACTGCTGATCTGCCCTCATTTAATAGTGTTTGTCAAGCTGTCCAACGGGAGGAAACTCGAAGAAAAGTCATGCACATTGAACCCAAGTCCAACTCTGAGGCAAGGGTTTTCACCAGCAATCATAAACACACTGGTGGAAATTTTTTTACTGGAAAGAAGGCAGATTGGAAATGTACCTACTGCAACATGAAAGGGCACATAAGGGAAAAATGCTGGATCCTACATCCGGAGTTAAAGCCAAAGTTTGATAAGGAAGGAAGAATGATCAAAGAAGGCAAGGGAATTTTTCCAAAGGCTCTCCATTCAACTAGCTCTTTGACTGGTGGTCTACCAAACTTCACTGCTAATCCCATAGATTTGATAAATGAATTTGCAAGCTTTCTTCAAAGGAGAGGAGGCACCACTGAGGAAGATGAAGTGATCTCTAAGAATCCTACTGCCATGCTTGGAAAATTCGCAGGTTTTTTGAATGAGACCACAACTCAAAACAATGTTTTAGGTATTATCTCTGCCCTCTCCACTACTCTAAATGAAATTACGCATGATTGTTGGATCATAGACTCAGGTGCCACATATCATATAACAAATAAGTCCTCTTGCTTAGATAAGTTTCAAAATGTGCCTGAGTCTTCACTTGTGTCTGTAGCAAATGGGAAAGGAGAACCTATTCTGGGAAAAGGTAAACTTAAACTGTTAAGTGATGAGATTAAGTCGACAGCTTTGTATGTGCCTTCATTTCCCTTCCAGCTTTTGTCCATAGGAAAACTCACAACCACTCTAAATTGCCTTGCCATATTCTCTCCTCACAATGTTGTATTTCAGGATCGAGTCACCCAGAAGAAGATTGGTGAAGGGTTTATATTGAATGGACTCTACTATCTTTCAAAGAAGCTCAAACCTGTTAAGCATAATTTTGCCGGCCTAAGTCTTCCTCAAGAGTACCAACGTTGGCACCTTCGATTGGCCCATCCCTCAGAACCTGTGATGAACAAACTATTTCCAAATCTTTGTAAAACCACACATGAATGTGAAGTCTGTCAAATGTCAAAAGCAACTAGGCTTCCTTTTGTTTCTTCCAAGTCTAGAACCAGTAAACTGTTTGAGGTTGTTCATTCAGATATTTGGGGTCCTTCCCGTGTAGAATCATTTGATGGATATAAATATTATGCCACTTTTATTGATGACTATTCTCGTAGCACCTGGATTTACCTCTTGAAATTGAAAAGTGACTTTTTTGATGCTTTCAAAGACTTTCATCAATTAATCTTAAACCAATTCTCCTCTAAGTTAAACATTTTACAATCGGATAATGGCACCGAGTATACATCCAACAATATGTCTAATTATTTGAGCAATCATGGGATTTTACATCAAACCAGCTGTGTTGGTACCCCACAACAGAATGGTGTAGCCGAGAGAAAAAACCGTGACTTATTAGAGAAAACCAGGTCTCTTATGCTTCAAATGCATGTTCCTAGAAGGTTTTGGTCTCAGGCTCTCCTCACTGCAGCTTACATCATCAATAGGTTACCTACCCATGTATTGAATTCAAAATCACCCGTTGAAGTAATGAAGGGAAGAACCATTGACATCTCACACCTGAGAACTTTTGGATGCACCTGTTATGTCCATTTACAAACAGCACATCGAGACAAGCTCGATCCCAGAGCTGTCAAGAGTGCCTTCATGGGATACTTGAGCACTCAAAAGGGATACAAATATTACAACCCTCTTAATGGAAAGATTGGTGTCTCAAGGGATGTTCGATTTGATGAGAATGCTCAATTCTTTAAAAAAAATAGCAGTGAAAAACCTCAGGGGGAGAACCTGCTGGAAATGTTTCCTTTGCCCACTCTAGCAAATCTACATGACTTCAATGTTCCACTCGACCATCACTCAGAACAACATAATTGTGAGGAAACATCTCCTGATCAAGGAAGCTCAGGCACTACTCCTCAACCTGTCTTGGCTCCACGAAGAAACCCTACTCATGACAAGCATCCTCCTCTAAGGCTGCAAGAGTACGTTACGTACACTGCAAGACATCCCGTCTCTAAAGCCCTAACCTATCAACAACTATCACTATCCCATGCAGCTTATGTACATCAGCTATCCACTAATGATGAACCAAGAAATTTTAATGAAGCTGCTCACATTCCAATATGGCAGGAAGCTATGAAAGAAGAGCTCCAAGCACTGAACAACAACCAAACATGGAGTGTGGTTGATCTTCCAAAAGGAAAAAGGGCAGTATGGAGTAAGTGGATATACAAGATCAAGTTTCATTCAAATGGCAATATTGAAAAACATAAGGCTCGTTTAGTAGCACGTGGCTTTACTCAAACTTATGGCATCGACTACAAGGAGACATTTGCTCCCGTAGCCAAAATGAGCACTGTATGAGTGTTGTTATCTATGGCAGTCAATCAGGATTGGTCCCTATTTCAAATGGATGTGAAGAATGCATTTCTTCATGGTGACCTTGAAGAGGATGTGTACATGAAGCTTCCTCCCGGACATCCACAAGAGCATGAAAATAACAAAGCTTGCAAGCTCCATAAGGCCATATATGGACTGAAGCAATCTCCAAGAGTCTGGTACTCGAAGTTGAGTTCAGTCCTTGAAGCCATAGGGTTCACAAGGAGCCATGCCGATTCCGCATTATTTGTTCGCACTGGTATAAGTGGCAAACAAGTTGTTCTTATATATGTTGATGACCTTATTATAACAAGTGATAACATAGAAGAAATCAATGCCCTCAAATCCTCTCTTCATCAAAAATTTGCCATGAAGGATTTGGGAATCTTAAATTACTTTCTTGGCATTGAAATGGCTACATCCTCCAAGGGTTTGTTCTTAAATCAAAGGAGGTATGTTCTTGATCTATTAGATGAAGCTGGCATGTTGAATTGCAAGCCCGCTTCTACTCCTCTGGTGAGTAGACTTCAAGTAGATGCCCACAGTGAACCACTACCAAACCCTAGTGTTTATCAACGTGTGGTAGCCAAACTAATTTACCTCATTATCACCAGACCTGATATTGCTTATTCTGTAAGTTTTATCAGTCAATTTATGCACTCTCCCTCTATGATTCATTGGGAGAGTGTCAAAAGGATACTCAGATACTTGAAGGGATCCATTGGCAGAGGCTTGCTCATGCAGAAACATGGTTCAAATCATATTATGGCATACACTGATGCTGACTGGGCGGGTAATGCCCTCGATCGCAAGTCTACAACTGGTTTCTGTACTTTTGTTGGTGGCAATCTTGTGACATGGAAGAGTAAAAAACAAACTGTGGTTGCGCGATCAAGTGCTGAGGCTGAGTATAGAGCCATGGCAGGCACGGCTTGTGAATTAATTTGGTTAAAAAGTCTCCTAACGGATCTTGGCTGCGACAACAAGGAACCTATGTCCTTGTTTTGTGACAACCAAGCTGCCATGCATATAGCTTCAAATCCGGTCTTCCACGAAAGAACAAAGCACATTGAAGTTGATTGCCATTACATCCGTGCACAAGTCCAATCCAAAGTCATCAACACCGTGTATACTCGAAGTTATGATCAACTTGCTGACTTGTTTACAAAAGCTCTTGACTCTACTCATTTCCAAAGATTACTGAGCAAGCTTGGATCAATCAACCCCCTTGATCCAGCTTGAGGGGGAGTATTGAAACTGATGGAAACTGATGGGATAGATGCTTGTGCTTGTCCGTGGCACATCAAGGTCAAGTTGTGACTACAACTCTTTCCTTATTTTCGGGTAGAGTTGCAGCTGCCACTAAACCGTCACTTTGTGTTCTTCCTTAATTCTAGGGCTTATGTCTTATAGCAGATTTCTTGTAAGTTGTATCTAGTGCTAGCCTTTTCTCTCTAGTTCCTTTATGTAGCTGTTTGTTGCATTTGTTTATTTGTTTATTGTAGCTGTAAGTTGGTCTCCTATATATGAGACCTCTCTCTTGTAATTCAATTATGAAATATACACACACACTTTGTTGAACTAAAAATCAACATAATGGATATCTAAGATATCATTATACATACGGTACAAATCATGTCTTACATGACTGTCAATTCAATCATATTCCTAATGCCGAATCTCATCAAACTCACTTAACGGACCCTAACAAAATATGGTTCATGCAACAGACACAATTGATGTATAATCAAAAGACTCTCGCACCATTTATTTAATTAACTTTTATGTCTGCCTAAATGACCTATCTAGATATAGTGGAAATCATCACATCACAACATTTTAGGTAGAGTACAGATTGACATTGTATGGTATATGCACCAAATATGGAACACTGGGCGGTCACCTTCCTTTTGCGTCCTCATAAGCACAAGGCATGATGATGAGGCTGCACACACTTTAGGTTTGTTGCATGGGTTTGAGGGCTGTACTATTTCCATAATTCCATCCTAAAATTCCCATGTGATGGGATATGGAATGTACGAGTTATAAAGGAGGGATAAAGATTCTCGCCCATCTTTTTTTCATTTCCTTTCATCCTCTTCTTTCATATTTTTTATTTGTATGAAAAAATTATTATAAAATGTTGACATTGTTAATCGTGACTGTTCAAATAGGAGAGGAGGGAAGGGGGAGATAAAAATAGAGAGGAGAGAATCCAACTCCATAAAGGAGTTCCATTCATATCTCTCTGTGTTTCTGTGACATCGACCTGTTGATTCGACTCTAGAATTACTTCATCTGTGGATAAAGAGAAGGGGGAAATACATGAAAGAAAAAGAAATATAGAAGGGTGGAGGAAGAATGGTGGAAAATATATAAAAGTATTTGTACAAGAAAGATACACAAAATAAATATTAAAAACAAAATGTATTATAAAAGTTTGTTTAATAACAATTTCGTTTTAATTTTTTGTTGGATATTTATCAACAATAAAATAAATTCGAATATGCTAATAAACAAATAAATAACAACATTGTATATTGAATGAACAAGACTGATATAAAACATACAAAGTGAAGATCGAGGCTATCGTACCGCAATGTTTTTCAAACAGAAATTTGCCCATATTCTGTGCTTGTAGTTCTATAGGCATTTGTTTCACCAGGATTCAACAATCTAAACTAGGATTCCCGCATCAGAATACTTAGTTTCTGGCGAATTTTTTTGTGGTTCTCTCAGTATGCTTGTATGGAAGAAATAATGATTTTCAATTGTTGAATGACATGCAAATGCATGTATCTATAGTAGTCATATACCTGTTTGTAACATATATGATTTTGGGAGGTGACTGTTCAATGTAAAGGGTATGTGGCTTCATTTTTTCCTCTGATTTTTTTCAGACTTTTTCAGACGCAACGTTCTCAGACTTCAGTCTTGTTCATTCAATATACAGTGTTGTTATTTATTTGTTTATTAACATATTCTAATTTATTTTATATATATAAATTTGTCATTAGTTGTTGATAAATATCCAACATTTTTATCTTTTGTTATTGGGGTATGGTGAAATTAAGTATATGGTGTCAAGAAGGATATGAAGAAGGGTGAAGGAGTGATAGTGAGATAGATATGGAAGCAATGTACAAAACAAGAGGTATAGAAAGTAAAAACAATAAACTAATGGCTTGTTTACGTATTCCTAATCAAAATAGAAGGAATTAGATTGAGGAGAAATTGAATTGAGAAGGAGTTGGAATGAGGAGAAGTCAAAATTAGATTTGTTTAAACTGTTCACTTAAATATCTTGATATCAGAATAAGATTGAAAACTGAGTTCATATAAGTTGTTTACTAATTCACCTAAATCAGAATAGAAATGAATATGATTACTCATATTCTCTTTTGGCGAGAATTGAACCTAAGACCTCTCATTTACAAGTGAAGAGAAATATCACTAGACAGTAGTACTAAATGGCAATTCATATGTTTATTAAAACCTACTCCAACCCTTGGAGTAAAACTTAAATTTTAGATTCTAAACATACTGCAACTTACTCCAACCCTTAGGGCAAATATGAGTTTAACCCAAAACTCATTTATACAACAAATTTAGACCAGGATTCCCCTTGAATTAGTGGGGCTGGCCCACCATATATGTGTATTTCTTTTAGTTTTATATTTATAAATTTATTGAATCCAATGGCTAAGAACTAATATGATCAAATCTAACAGTAAAAAAAAGATCTAATTGTTCAAATTTAAATCCAACGGCTAAGGTAATTAAAAAAATTCTTTTATGTGTTTCATATTCTTTCATAGTGTTCCACGAGTTTCATGGTGTCGATTTAGTGATTTTTTAATATTTATCGGAATCTAAATATTTTTGGGTTAAAATGTTCATAAAATTAATTTATGGTAATCTACATAACTTTTTTTAAGTTTTGGCCCAAGAGTTGGAGAGGTATAAAGAAACGTAAAATTCAAGAAAATCAACCCTGCAAAAGGTGAAATTATAGTAAATATCTAAGGGCATAATGGGTAAGAAAAATTGATTCTGATTCCTCCATACTCTCATAATTGGATTACCATCTCCAATCATGGAGTCCAATTCCTTCAGTATGAGGAATTAAATTCCTTATTTTGTGTGGGTCCCACCTTTCTTTTTATTTCCCCAAGTTTAAAAAACAAAGGTATATCCAATAATTGGAATCCAACTCCGCATTTTGATTCCGATTAGGGTTTGTAAACACACCAATGATGTTCGGCGCGTAGACAGTCAAACCATTATCGAAATGCACAACAAAAAGCCTACCTTATCTTCATGTTTTAGAATCCAAGGTCGAGGACGTTCCTTCATTGGCCAAAATCGCTCAAGTCAAGAGTCAGAAATGCATTTCATCACATCCACCACATTAAAGACACTCGTCTGACAGAACTCGTTAGCGAGATGACACGCCCGCATCAACAATCAACCACCAAATAACATAGTTAGCTTCTTAGTTGGTCAACTTGCACGCCGTATAGGCAGTTTAATTTTTAGAGTCAACCGTTACTATCATCTACCAACGGAAGGGTTTGAAATTAAGATGCATCGTGTGGATATGGAGATATGGGACCCATAGTTAGGTGCAGTCTTGGAGATGCATGAGACATCTAATCATTTTAAGCTCTATGGATCTATAGACTGATCTGGGTTGTTCGATTGGAAAGAAAAGCTAGGTCGATCGTCTAAGCCTTCTACGCGAGAATTAGTAGTGGGAGAGACATTGATGCTTTGGCAGCTTGACTTTAAGAGAATTTGAGTGCCTTTCACTTTTTAACCTTAGCTTTGAGAATGATTTGTGTAACACGAATATTATTGTTACAACAACATCTTCTATTAGTAATGTAAGAACATGGGCGTACATATCTTTGTATATTATTGATGGAAGACGTATTGTTCTCGTAATTTTTTGCCCTTTGTTTTACAACTTCAGTTGTTGTGCTAGTTCCCGGAGTTCACATACGTGCTTGTGTGCATGCGCATGCATATAGCTCGAGAAATTTTCTAATTATGATCGATCTCTTAATTAGTGATATTTTGCGCGACATCGTTTTCCTTCATTTCTAATAATTAAGTCAAACACATAATCATTCTTGCTTGTTCATGAAGATGATGAATACATGAAACTTTTAGTTATTGTTCCTCCATGATTATATTGAGCGTGGCTTAACATTACTAATTATACTGCAAGTCTGGTGTTGTTACAATCTAATGAATTATAAGTGTCATAAACCCAGACAAAAATCATACCATATATACTATATAATAAGAATAATCATGTATGGATAAAAAAAATACTGACAAAAAAAGAAGATAGAACCAAAAATGTCGACTAATAAATATTTATATTTACTTAAGCCACTTTTCAAAGATGGATAATCTATATGTTATTTTTTAGGGTAAATTATATAAAACTACCTCAACTATTGGGTCATTAACAGTTTCATACCTCGTCTTTAAAAAGTTTCAATGTCATACCTTATCTTCGAATTTGTTGCAATGTCATACCTTCCGTTAGTTGTCTGTCAATTCCTCTGTTAAATGCTGATGTGGCTTGAGGCGGGGCCCACTTTCTATTAAAAAATTATTAAAAACTAAAAAAAAATCATTTAATATTTTTTAAATATTAAAATAATGATTAATTAAAGAAAAGTTAAAAAAAAATAAAAACCCATCTTCATCTTCCCCGACCCCCCTTCCCTGTAACCCACCCCTTTCTTCCCCCTCCTGTCTTCCCCAAACCAACCACGCACCCATCCTCCACCTCCTCCTCCGCACACACCCTCACACCCACTACTTACAACCCAAAAAAAAAAAAAAAAAACCCATCTTCATCTTCCCCGACCCCCCTTTCCCTGCAACCCAGATCCCGATCTTCCCCAAACCCACCCCTTTCTTCCCCTAGATCCCACACGAACGTCTACGCCGCAACCCAGAAAAAACCCATATCCTGCCTACGCCGCCATCGCTGGGTTCGTGAGGTGGAATCGGGAAACCCCCTTTGCTAAGCCGATTCCGCGGGTGGAGAAATTGGGCACGGAGAAAATGGGGGGGGAATGGGTGTGGATTTAAGGAGTGGGGTGTGTAGAGGAGGGAAGATGGTGGGTGCGAGGGTGGGTGCAGAGGAGGAGGTGGAGGAGGTGGAGGATGGGAGAGCGGTGGGTTTGGAGAAGACGGGAGGGGGAAGAAAGGGGTGGGTTGCAGGGAAGGGGGTGGGGGAAGATGAAGATGGTTTATTTATTTATTTATTTTCTATAACTTTTCTTTAATTAATTATTATTTTAATATTTAAAAAATATTAAATGATTTTTTTTAGTTTTTAATAATTTTTTAATAGAAAGTGTGACACACCTCGACCCAGAATGTCTACTAGGACTTCGAATCGAGTTGTGCTGGCCGACACCTGGAAGATGACGAAGTCATAAAGTGTGATGATGTGGAAAAATGTGAATATATTTAAATCTAAGAGTGCCTAAAACCAGAGTGCGCTGGTGAGCGGGAATGAACCCACTTCACACGTGACGTTAGAGCATAAGTAAGTACAGTAGAGTGGATTGAGAATCATACCATCGAAAGAAATCTCCAATACTAAGATTTGCCACGAATCCTCGTCGATAAGAAAGCTCAGCTAATAAAACTTGGAAGGTGAAAGCAAAACAAGGGTGAGTGGCCCTGGAAATAAATTTTTTAATAGAAACCTTCTAAAACGTTATAACCCCTCGCTGCAACACCTGTATAGTTTCCAGAAAATCATATCACGTATCAATGTGAAATAAAAAATATATCAACAATAATTCCGTAAATATACCATGACACATCATCTCATTAGCAATACAAATAATCATATGCTCAATAATCTATATTAGCACGTAAGTCGGAGTCACCTAATGGGCCATGTACGACTGCACCCATATCTTATCAATCAATGCTATCACATAAGTCGGAGTCACCTATAGTGACCTGTACGACTTATCCATATCTCATCATTCAATGCTAGTACATAACTCGGAGTCACCTATAGTGACCTGTATGACTTACCCATATTTCATCAATCAATGCTAGCATATAAGTCGGAGTCACTTGTAGTGACCTGTATGACTTATCCATATCTCATCAATCAATGCTAGCACATAAGTTGGAGTCACCTATAATGACTTGTACGACTTACCCATATCTCATCAATCAATGCTAGCACATAAGTCGGAGTCACCTATAGTGACCTGTATGACTTACCCATATCTCATCAATCAATGCCAGCACATAAGTCGGAGTTGCCTATTATTGCAACCTGTTTAATCACATTATAACTCACCTGAACTTACCTGCGCCTCCGTAGAATCATTTGGCATAACCATTTAACGTCCCAAAATTCTTAATCGGAACTAACCCGGTGATAGGCCAAAATAAAATCATGGTTAATCCTTAACCATCATAAACTTCTTTCCTTAAAGAAATCAAGTACCATGTTAAATTCGGGTTGTTTTATGGCTGCATCTAACTAACTGGTTAGACTGCCTACGTACCCTCAAACGGGATCAAGCTATTCGTAGTTCAGCTTAGTACGTCAAAGCATTCACAGTCATTATATGTAGGTAATATGCATATAGATATGCCATAATGCAATTTAACACTCAACCATATCATAGTATCTTATACTATATAAATATATGTATGACATGGCATAAAAATGCATAAATCAATTTAAAAGCATTTGCGGAATTATCAATCATATATATATACGATAAAAGGAAAAGACCCACTCACCTAAGGTCCGCGCTACAACTCCTTAGCACGAATATCGCGACATCACGAACCATCGTCGCCTAGAACAATTACCAAATCACGTCTCAGAGTTTTTATCGATAGAACACGTAACTTACATAGAACATATCCTCAAGGACGTTCTAGAATGATTTGTAACTCATTGACCAAAAGTCAACCGTCGATCAAAGGTCGACGGTAGGGTCCATAACCCTACATAACTCGATTTGGAGGATTCGCACCTCGGATTTTCGATACGTAACTTCCACAGATTCACATTATACTTCTAAAACATTATACTAAAGTTTCACTACAATCCAACGGTTGGATCTCAGCTAATTGCCAAAACCAAGTGAAGGTCGACACATTATTTTATGAACTAACAATTCCAATTCGGGAAGATCCGTATGTTGGATTCCCGATTCGTAAGTTCCTATGGTCCAAAAATATTATGTACTATAATGTAATAAAGTTTGGTGACGATCCAACGGTCGGATCGTCGATTGCTATAATATTCAAGTGGCGGACCTTAATGAAACTAGGTTTAAATGACTGAATTTCATCAATCGAACTTCACATATGGAATCGGAGTAACAAATTTAGCCTAGGAAGGTCAAAGGGGTACCTTGGCCCACGCGCCGCCGTAGGTGGCGGTTGGCCGTCCCGACTTGCCGGAAAATTTAACTATTTCTAAAAATTACCAAATTTTATAGGAATGAAGATCTCAAAGAGAGGAATAACTTTCATACCTGCCACAAAGTCCAAAAGTGGACGGAAGGTGGTCAATTTTGCCCACAAAGCCGGCGGGTGTGTAAAGCTTCCCGGCGTCGATTCGTCGTCTACGGTGATCCAACGGGATCAAGGTTGGTTGGGATTTTGTCCTGGGATGATGGGCTACAAAGCCCAAGTGGTGGCATCAGCCATTGCTTTGCCGATTGGCCGGAAAAGTGAAAATGGTGACCAGAGCACCGTTTTGACGCGTCGGATTTAGAGGCTTCGTCCCGCCACCTATGGTGGTTAATAAAGGTGGTTCTTAGTTGGGTTTTGTAGAGGGGAATGAGAGCTTCAAGATGGAGTGATGGCGTGGAAAAAATCCACCGCAGTTGGCCAGAATCGACCTTGGAAAATGGGAGGTCAAACTGGGTTGTGTGTGGGTTGACGGGAAGCTGAGCTTCTTTTTTTTTTTTTTTTTTTTTTTTCTCTTTCCTCCTTTCCGATTGGTTGCATGGTCCTTATTTCCCTATTATTTGATTGGTCCCTTGCATTCTAATCTAATTGGTCCTCATCCCACAAGTGGGAATTCAAATAATTTATAACTAAACTTTGAATAACCAAAATCAAACGTCCGTAACTATACCGTTATAATTCGGACTCACAAATGGCTTTCGCCTATGCGTTGGTACCAATGAGTACTACGAGGATATGCTAAAAGAATAAGTCATACGTCTCTCTAACCGATGGTCAACGAAAGTCAAAGTCCTTGCCTCTAGGGCATCTTCGTAAATTTACGCTTTTAAAATTAATAAAAACGTAAAATTTGGGATGGGTTGTCACAATCTACCGCCCCTTAAGAAAATTTCGTCCCTGAAATTTTAAAATAATTTGTTACACAAAACTCAAAGATAGGGAAAAATAAAATATATGTATTAGCATCCCGTCGAAAATATATATGTAACAACATAAGGTTTAGAGTAGTTGTACTGATACTTAAAACTGAAAATAGCATTTTCAACTACGCAATCGAAAGTTGCGAATTCTGAAAGTAAGTACATAATATCCTTGGGTTGAGCCCAAGTAATAAATAGGTAACGTACAACAACACATAAGTGTGTACTAACGTAGAAAGACCTACATATTTATTTGCTCCACTTATCCAACGAATAAGTCCTTGATAATACGGTCTGTAGTCCGCGATATTGACAGCTCACTGTTGTCATGCTAAGTAAGTAACAAATTCTCGAAGATGCAATATAACCATCATGCCCCCCATTGGGAAATACACAAACAACATCTAATCAAGTCTTTACCGTGCTCACGCACTAACCCCCTGGGTATCAACAACAATAAAACAATTCTATCTTGTGAACTCTCACAATTGAACACTTGTTCGTAAAACTCCTCAGTCAAGCAAGTGCTAAGCAAAGAATCTCTATTCTAAATCTCCATAGTGCCACAACAAACACCAACAATTTTTGTAACGATAGTTACAAGCATTTCTAGTGAAAATTAGTATCAACTACGATCAAGCTACAACTATAAAACAAATAAACGTAACACACCAAGAAAGTCTGGATAGTCTGTTCAGACTAGTTGTTAGTTTGAGGGAGATATATAGTCAACAACAACTTACTACACGTGGCCTTTAAGAAGGCTTCCCAAACACTTGGAAATAAAACATGCATCCCGATAAGATACAATAGTGGCAAACCTGTCATGTAGTCGGGCTAACATAGTCCGCAACGCTTTAGCAAGCAAATTCATAGTGAAGCTCTCTCGAACCTAGTGAGAAAGAGACTACGTCGAGAAGACTAAAAGAATATTCGAAAATTTGAGGGTCAAAGCAAGTCCATTAAATCTGAAATACGAGATAACTGGATTGGATGCATAACATTAAACTACAACAGTAGCTTTCAAGATATTCGATCACCACAGTAAGATTCATTCAACCGAGCATTTCCTAGGTGATGGAGTAATTAATGGTCATGATTGCACTTTCAACGCCAATGGCTCTTCTAGACAGTGTTTCCGCTTTAAGGCAATACAAAGTGCAGTAGGGTAGACATGTACCCAAGGTTAACTAGAAGACCTTCCAGTACCAAGAGGTGAAAATGTTGTCCTTTTCAACCAACGGAAAGCGAATTGACTTATCACATCAATCGATATTCCCCATACACCACCAAAATCTCCATAGAGAAGTGTCATCCAGCTTTCACATAAAGATGATGACTGTTGACTTTAGGTAATGAATAAGATGGTTCATTTCGAACTGTTCTAACCTTTGGAAAATAAAAGCAATACTCTGTCATGTTGCCTCTGCCTAGTCGAAACATCCAAAGGACACGTCACTTTGGATTTCGAAATGATCGGATTCAACAAAAAGTGTAAAACAGGGGTAAGATGAAACAACACTTCAGCTGTCAGAAACTTTAATCATTTTCAACAACCCAAACCAATTTAACTTTCCTCGGTCGTAAGTGAGGAAATACAAGGTACCCAAAAAAATTGCCAACAATTTGTCGATAAATCGACAAGATTAAAGATATCTCATCTTCGCAATATTTTGCGAGAATCTCAACCTTTTTCCGCTAAACCCTTTTGGAAAAAGATAAGAATATCGTTTACTGAGGTCATATCTTCCAAGAAAATACCAACTTAACAATTTGGTGGTATCCAAGGTAAGATTTTGGGATATGACGCCAAAAGTATACATCCTCGAAACGTACAACACTACTAACCAACTATACGACACGAACTAAAAGGTCTTCACAGTTTCCTCGACACTCAAAACAATCTAATAGTGAGATATCATCCCGCATTTCGATTCTAATGTCTACCTATGGAAGTGATCGATAGGTGGCTAGTCAAAGAGGTTTCGTTACCTAGGTAGGTAATAAGGTAAAAACAACAATCATGAGTTTATTGTCCTATTACAAAGCTTGTTCCTAAGCTTCCACGATCCTAGTTTAACAGTCGTGTCGCTAATTAACGCGCTTAGGATATTTTAATGTTGTTCGTTACCCTGAAACGGTAGACTGGCATTCTGGCATAAAGATATCACTCCCAGATATTAGTACCTGCATGTGGTATCAAAAATCATACCACCGAATACTAATTGACGATCTTTGGTTATTAGACAACATCGTCAATTAGTAACGCCACCGTAGGCTAATTACGGGTTTGAGCCTGTTCGGGTAGAAAGCTTCGGGTAATTGGAAAGGAACTGGTCAAGCGAAGTAGTTCATTGATCCTAGAAGGATTTGATTACTGCTTTTCGGATTTCTACCACTCCCAGGATATGACAACTCACACTCGCAAGCCTATTCTCACCCATTTAATAGGGTAAAGTACAAAAAAACTACCTCAACTATTGGTGTCACGACACTTTCATACCTCATTTTTTAAAGTTGACAATGTCATACCTCATCTTACGAATTTATGCCAATGTCATACCTCCGTCAGTTTTTCTGTTTATTTTTCTATTAAGTGCTGATATGGCTACATTCGGGTCCCACTTACTAATCCAGCTGGATTAAAAAATTATTAAATATATTTTTAATAATTAAAAATTAAAAAAATTAATTTTTTTTTATGATATTAAATCTCTATCTCTCTCTTCCCCACCTCTCTCTCCTCTCTCTCTCTCATCTGCATCCCCGAGACCCATTCCCACCCAACCCCTCCGACCTGTTCCCCCCCAACCTTCATTCACCATCCTCACCAAAAACCCAGACCCAGGTACGGCCACCCCAGCCCCGTGTCCCGCCCCCCGCAATCAGCCTACCCATTCCCCCATCCCCCCCCGCCAGCGCCCTATCTTCCTGCATTCACTGTGTTCCAACCCTTTCCTCCCCCTCCCCCTGTGCGTCCACCCTCTTTTCCTCCCCGCGTCCGCCCTATCTTCCTCCATTCGTCCGTCCGTTTCCCCCCCCACCCCACCCCACCCAGCTTGCAGCAGCCACCGCCCACACCCCGCGTCCGCCCTCTTTTCCTCCATTCGTCCGTCCGTTTCCCCCCACCCACCCCACCTAGCTTGCAGCAGCAACAGCCCCAAAACCCAGTTCGTCCGTTCCTTCCCCCCCACACCCAACTTGCAGAAGAGGAAGAGGAAGAGGAGAGAGAATAAGGGGAAAAAAAAAACCATGCAGAAGAGGATGAGGAAGAAGGGGGAGAGAAAAGAAAAGAAAGAAAAGAAAAACAGTTAGGGGGAGAAGATGGGCTTTCAAATTTGGGCCCCGGGGGGTTGGTTTGACGGGAGAAGAAGGGGGGGTGTGTGACGGGATCTGGGCGCGGGGGGGGAAGGGGGTTGTGACGGGATCTGGGCGTGGAGAAGAGAGAGGGAATGAGGGCTGGGGTGTGACGGGATCTGGGCGTGGGGGGAGGCGGGGATGTGACAGGATCTGGGGCGGGGGGGGGGGGTGTGTGACGGGTTTTCAATTTTTTTTTTATATTTTTCTGTTGAAGATTAGGCAGGTAGGGGAAGATGAAGGGGGAGAAGATGGGGGGATATGAAGGGGGAGAAGGGGGGGAAGGAGAAGAGGGGGGAACGGGGATGAAGGGGGAGAAGGTGGGGATGGAAGAGAGGGGGAAAGGGGACGAAAGGGGTTTCTTTAATAATTTTTTTTACTTTTTAATTATTTTAATATTTAAAAAATATTAAATAATTTTTTTTTAGTTTTTAATAATATTTTATTAATTTTTTAATAGAAAGTGGGGTCCAGATCAAGCCACGTCAGCATTTAACTGACAAATTAACGGTCAAGCTAACGGAAGGTATAAAATTGACCAAATTCTAAAGATGAGGTATGACATTGTCAACTTTAAAAGATGAGGTATGAAAGTGTCGTGACACCAATAGTTGAGGTAGTTTTTTGTCATTTACCCCATTTAATAAGTATAACAACGAAAGCACAATCTGGGAATTAGCATTGGTTGAAAAATTCCAAGGCTGGAAAAGACCTTGCTAAAGATTTACTTTCAAAAATTACTTTATCTAGAGTCGATCTTCCTCCTGAAGATCTAGCATGAACACCCGTACTTTTGAAGATATTAGTGTTAACAGGGACCAAAAGTAATTGACCCTAAGATGATCTTCCTTCAAGTGCTACCACTTTAGCACTAGGTTATCGCTTCAAACATTTCAGAATCTTGACAAATTAACCTTCACAAGGATTCCAAGGGAGGGTAAACAAATAGGTGCTACCAAAGAAACAAAACCATTAATGGTTTCCTAACTCGAAGGGTAGGTAGAAACGGTGAAAAAGCGATAAGATTGATCAGTAAATCCTTGGTGATACTCAACCCTTGATACATTAGCCCGGCTACGGGGCTAGCAACTCAATTCCTAAAACGTAACTTTCCTTGGTAAAGAGGTTCGTCGTTTAAAGTATAGGGGCAATTTCCAACACGATTTTCTAAAATGACGATAAGTCGTCTAAAGGACCCAAAACTTGAGTAAAAGTTAACACGTTTTTCGTGTTTAACGAGGTGGCAAGGTTCGACACTTAGGTTCAAGAACCAAGAATGCTTACATCACGCGTGTGATGCATGCAATACTGCCCAAACTGATGCTCTGATACCAAACAGACACACCCCGACCCAGAATGTCCACTAGGACTCTGAATCGAGTTGTGCTGACCGACACCTGGAAGGTGACGAAGCCATAAAGTGTGATGATGTGGGAAAATGTGAATATATTTAAACCTAAGAGTGCCAAAAACTAGAGTGCGCTGGTGAGCGAGAATGAACCCACTTCACACGTGACGTTAGAGCATAAGTAAGTACAGTAGAGTGGATTGAGAATCATACCATCGAAAGAAATCTCCAATACTAAGATTTGCCACGAATCCTCGTCGATAAGAAAGCTCAGCTAATATAACCTGGATGGTGAAAACAAAACAAGGGTGAGTGGCCCTGGAAATAAATTTTTTAATAGAAACCTTCTAAAACGTTATAACCCCTCTTTGCAACACCTGTATAGTTTCTAGAAAATCATATCACGTATCAATGTGAAATAAAAAATATATCAACAGTAATTCCATAAATATACCACGACACAGCATCTCATCAGCAATATAAATAATCATGTGCTCAATAATCTATATTAGCACGCAAGTCAGAGTCACCTAATGGGACCTGTACGACTGCACCCATATCTCATCAATCAATGCTATCACATAAGTCAGAGTCACCTATAGTGACCTGTACGACTTATCCATATCTCATCAGTCAATGCTAGCACATAAGTCGGAGTCACCTATAATGACCAATACGACTTACCCATATCTCATCAATCAATGCTAGCACATAAGGTGGGAATTCATCCTTTCCGATTGGTTGCTTGGTCCTTATTTCCGATTGGTTGCTTGGTCCTTATTTACGACTTATCCATATTTCATCCCTTTTTTTTTTCTTTCCTCCTTTCCGATTGGTTGCTTGGTCCTTATTTCCTTTTATTTGATAGGTCCCTTGCACTCTAATCTAATTGGTCCTCATCCCACAAGGTGGGAATTCAAATAATTTATAACTAAACTTTGAATAACCAAAATCAAACGTCAGTAACTATACCGTTATAATTTGGACTCGCAAATGGCTTTCGCCTATGCGTTCGTACCAACGGGTACTACGAAGATATGCTAAAATAATAAGTCATATGTCTCTCTAACCGATCGTTAACGGAAGTCAAAGTCCTTGCCTCTAAGGCATTTTCGTAAATTTACGCTTTTAAAATTAATAAAAACGTAAAATTTGGGACGGATTCTCACAAAGTGGGCCCCGCCTCAAGCCACGTCAACATTTAACAGAAGAATTGACAGACAACTGACGGAAGGTATGACATTGCAACAAATTCGAAGATAAGGTATGCCATTGAAACTTTTTAAAGACGAGGTATGAAACTGTTAATGACTTAATAGTTGAGGTAGTTTTATGTAATTTACCCTATTTTTTATGGGAAATCAAAATATATATGTACTATTGAAGGATAATTTTTTTTCTTTCAAATTATCTAATTGGTAGGTTGTGATCAATATAATATGTTAAATTGCAGACATGACAAAATTAAGCGAAAAGAGATCATCTCCGGACCTTTCACTCCAAAGCCCAGCAATTAAGTGATTCGGGCCTTTGAAATTTGATCCAAAGACTAAAAACAGAGAAGTTAGTGAAAATTTTTAAAAGCTATAATAATTTTAACTGTTGGATCAAATTTTAAAGGCTCAGATCACTTGATCCCTAGGCTTTGGAGGGAAAGATCCAGAAATGATCTCTTTCCAAATTAAACATCAAAGTTGTATTTCTAATTTGTTGTCAATTAGTTGTATTACTAATTAAATACAAATAGTTGGAAACATAGCTAACATTATGACTTGATGGTTTGACTAGTTTTCTCTTTCTTTGTTTTCTTTACAAAGGAACTTAATGTGGCCATGACAATTTTTAGTAAAGTAATTAATATGGGTCTTTTGATATGGGTTTAAAGTTACTAAAAATTAGAGCTATTTTAAAAGTCAAAAGTCACTAAAAATTGAATCTATTTCAAAAGGTGGGATATAAAATTGAACGTATTTCAAATTTTCCCTAATTAATAACACTATAGAAGATTATATAAAAATTTGGTAGCATTTTTCGTAAAGAAAAATGTTACAAAAATCATTTATTTTTTAAAAAAATCATATTTTGTATATACTAAATTATGTGGCGGTTCATGATTTTATTTCATTTTTAATCATTTAAAAAATGAATTTAACCATCAACTGCAACATCATGTTACCTATAAATATGATGATCTAAAAAGATAATTTCTCAAAAATCACCCTTTTATAATGATAATAAAATGGTTAACCACGCTTTGTACCCCTCTACTTTCGAGTACGATAACGTTTTGGTGCATGTCTTTTAAAAAAAGTTACGGAATCTTACACTTCTAGCCCCTATGTTAGAATAATTGTTAAGTTAATTTTGTTTTGGATTGTTTTATTGACATTCCACATTTTATTAGTTACACTCAGTTACCGAAAACACTCAATATCTCCCATTAAATTAAAAATTATCTTAATACACTCCACATAATTTGTAGACTACCCTCACACCCCCATACTCTTCACATACACTCCACATCAAACTCGCGTATTCATCTTCACAAACTTTGTTCCCTACATCATGCATAGAAGTACAAGACCTCGAATCAGGTACGAAACAAAAGTTTCCTCTAGGTTTCTTTTCAATTTCCATATCAGTAACCTATATAATTCTTCCATTTATCTTTTGGTTGAAATGGGTTTTCATTCAAGCAAAGACAAAAGGGCACACACCTCACCCGAACAGACTCAAGGGCAAAGGGTTCTAGGTCTGTTGCTTATTAATATATTTTCAACTGTTGCTTGTTATTTTCTAGGACGAATGGTGCTTATTCAATTTAGAGATTTTAGGTCATGTACGCATATATATTGAAGTGACGGAGTTTCACATTGAGGTTTCAAACTTTTACAGAAAACCTATTCATTCTTTTCTGGAAAAAAAGTCATATTACTTAGGTTAACAGCTAATTTCATGCAAATTTTTCCGAGCGTAGAAGTAAATTTTAGGCATTACTAAAAAAATGAACTTGGGGTGCATTTTTAGAATCTTCTTTTTATTTTTTTTAGAACATTTTGGGGCTTAAATAGTCATTTTATTTAGAGCATATGATCCATTTAATATTAAATCTTGATGTGTGGTGTGTTAAGATAAAGAAACACAGCAGCCATTGAAACACAATTGAAGGTTTTTGAGAGAGAGAGAGCACAGGGAGAAGTAGAGAATTCTATATTTCTTGATTGGAAAGATACAACAACGATTCACCAATATAAAGGTGATTTGTAGCTAATCTCTACAACTTTATCACTTAACAGATTCTAACAATACTAACTCACTCTTATGCTTATCAAGTGACAAGTGCAACAATCCACACCATCCATACACTCTATTCCCAATCATGAGGTTGCAACAACGAGTACGAAAGAGTGAAGAGTTGAGTCCCCTTGTAAGGATGTTTGCAAAATGCTCAGAAGAGGAAACAAACTGAACTAACAGTTTCTTCCTAGTTACGTCAAAATCTAAATTCTAAAATATTTTTGGAAAGTAGTCCTTGCAATTGAAGAGTGAAGTATTAGGTCAATGTACTTGAATACACGGTTGAAAACCCACTGAAATCAACTGAGATTCTGCACCTTCCTTGTCAATACATTCCAAAACTTGGTCTTTGGCATCATCTAAAAACATTTCATCTTCTGAAACAATGAAGTCAGAGAGAGAACCAGACTTGCAATCATAATCCATATGAATTTCAACATCAGAATGGCTCTGTAAAGGTGTTTCATGTTTTTGCAGGATGACTGGACAAACTAGTTTGAATTAGTGATCCAATGTGCTTTGACATGATTCAGGGGTTGAAACTGAAGACTGAGCATTATGTATGGGATAACAATCAGCATCAAAATGATCCTTATATGAACAAATTGATGTATAGGAAAATCAGGTTGTGGAGAATTAAGATATGAAGATGGCAGTGAGTCAATAACTCCTGATGAAAATTGAGGAAAAGACTTGTAGGTATTAAATCTTTCACCATTATTGTAACGGAACCGACCTTTACCACTATTTTTTGACTGAAAATTCCTATAAGCACCGTTATAACCACCGACATCTTTACCATGGCTTGACTGACCACAAATATATCATTGTAACCCCTATTATCACACAGCTAGATTGGCCTGAATTAAAATTGGATTGAGCATGATAACCACCATTGTAACTAGCAAGTAGCAACATTATTACCACTGCTATTACTTGATTGACCCGCAGGAAAATGAGAGCAAGAGAGAGGAAAGGAAGAACCTTTTGTCTCATATTCACCAGATTTAGCTAGCATAGGGGTCACAGGAGCACAATCCACAATGGTTTCTTCAGTGAGCAATCGTGCACGAAAGTCCTTGAGTGAAATGACACTCTCACGCCCTTTGATTACACATTTAAATGTGTTAAATTCTGTAGGGAGTCCATTCAAGGCTATGATCAAAACGTCTTCATTAAGAGACGTGACACCAAGAACAGAAAGTCCATCCTTTGCCTCCTTAATTCTTCGAAGACAGTGGGAAATTGAATCAAATCCTTTCTTAATGTTGTAAAGATCAGTCTTTAACTTGATGATACTAGTTTTTGCGATTGGTAAGAAAAACTGGTTTTGAAGACGAACCCACATCTCTCGAGAACTCTTGCTACCAATCACACAAGAAATAACGGATGAAGAAAATGTTGCAGTAAGTAACAACATCAAGCACGATCACACATTTTCCAGACTTTGTATTCATCAGTTTCAACTCTTGAAGATGAAGTGCCAGATGTTGTCTCCGAATCTCCTGAAGAAGTAAAAGAAACTAAGCAGGATACAGATTTGTTCCATCAACAAATCCCAAAATCCCATAGTCTTCAAGCATCAACTACATCTGAAAGTGCCATTGAAGGTAGTTGGTCTCGTCCATCTTGACAGAAACGGATGTAGAGACCGAAGAAATCAAGCCAGTGATTAGCGCTTGTAAGATTTGTAACTGATTTGCAGTAACCATTTTGAGAAATTGCAAAGAAATTTGACTGATGCAAAATATCAAACACCTGGTGTGCCAAACTTTGTAGAACGTAGAACGCAGAAATGGAGAATCGGAGATGCCCAGAAAAAAGAAAAAAAAAACAGAGAAGAAGCAAGTACAGTATAAGAAATGTATAACGGGTGCAAGATATAAGGATCGAATAAGCTTTTAATCAAAACCTTTGATGGCTCGATACCATGTTAAGATAAAGAAAAACAGCAGCCACTGAAACAAAATTGAAGGTTTTAGAGAGAAGAGGATTCTATATTTCTTGATTGGAAGGATACAACGATTCACCAATATAAGGGTGATTTGTGCAGCTAATACGTACAACCTTATCACTTAGATTCTAACAATACTAACTAACTCTTATGCTTATCAAGTGACAAGTGTATCAATCCACACCATCCATACACTATATTCCCTAACATGGTGTGGTCAACAAAATATGAGTGTTGACAAAACAACCCTTTGTTGTTAATGCATCACTTTGATGACCCAACTTTTGCTTCCATGGTTTCATATATAGATCACTCAAAATCAAGATCATCATCAACGGCCCAAGTAGTCCATCAATCGGATTAATTCAGTTTGGATTTTTCTTTCCTTTAAAAATGGACCAAACTTGTATGTATCAAGCCCATAGTTTGTACAAACCCTTTGTCTAATGGTTTATGTTTGCAATTTCGTTTCTAATGAAGTTGAATTTTTCAAATCGTAATGTTAAGAAGACCAAATTTTTAAATCAAATTTACAAACTACATGATATGATTATCGATGATTAGGTTATTGCTTAATTATTAATTGACGTTTTATTTCTTATTAGTGATATATTCTTTGATATAAAAATGTGGTACCCTTAGCATTATCCTTTCCAAAAGAAGAAACACGGTTATTCCATTACCATATACCAAAGAGAGAAAATCAAAAGTTGATAATTTATTTTACATATATTGAGAGACATGCAACCAATAGTCTCAACTAACTTGCATTCACATATCGGCAATCCTTTCTAACTTCTCCTTGGTCTCCAGTAAGCGGGTTGTTCTCAGACAAAAGAAGGGCAGCCCTAGAAAACTGCTCGCTGAAGTAGCCGTTATCGGCGGCCATCTTTTCCACAAAGGGCAATGTAGCTGGGTCAGAAGCTAGTTCTTGGTCGACGGTGAGCAGACCCTTGTGGCTCAGCAGGTTCTTGTAATAATAGTTGTCGAGAAGCATGGGTGTTTTACGGTCGTTCCTTGCGTAGAGAACTGCTTTTGGGTCGGGGGTTGGAGTTGGGCACCGACCTTTGAGGTATTCGGCATGGTCAGGGTCTAGGGTTGGATCCACGGTTGGGTAGAGCCTCTCTACCAGGTTCACACAGTGGACTCGACCCACAGAGTGAGCTCCTGCATAGAAAATCAAATTGCCATCCTTATATAAGGTGTTTTTTTTTTCTTCATGAAAATCGAGTGTTGCACTTATTTGCCATATTATTATCTTATTTTGTTATGGACTTGCTTTGGTTATTATGTTCAAGAAGTATTTTTATTTTTGGTCTGATATTCAACTAGTATACGATTATTTGTGTTTGGCTCATTCGGTTGAGGATTTACCATTTGATCAAGAATAATCTTAAGGGACCTAACTCATGTTGTAACTTTTTCAAATCTCAACTGATGTGATAGTATTTCGTTGTTTATAGATTTATGGATTTCATTTGTTAACAAGTTATAAACGATCGACATGCTATCACATCACTTGGTCCTAAAAGCTTTGAAATAGTTGGTGCAATTTTGTAATCTAATCCAATAGATAGTAATTAACTATTAAGTTTAATTTTGTACAATTTATGATATGGACCTGATGACTGATTTATTCGTTTGGTATAGATATGGAGGTCCCTGGTTTTTGTCTTGTATAATAAGATCGCAATTAGCTGACCCTTAAGCCATTTTCATTACAAAGCATGAGGATACAGAGTAACACCGCCTCTCTAGACTTCTTGTTCTTCAGGATAAGAGATTTTTTTTTTTTTTTATTGTGAAATTATTAGAACGAGATTTTGTTTCGACATTTTTTGTTTTTTGGTTGAATTATTATACAGTTAGCAAACATTTATTCAAATACATGACATATTCAAGAGTTGATGTCAAAGATAATGGAAATTTACCTAAAATGGCCACTGTTCCTTCAGCATCGATGCCGATGGACTGAAAGCGAGAAAGCACTGAAGATATGGAATCATTGTGATTAGGAATAAACTCTTCCACCACACTTGCATAACTCTCCTTGCTGTCCTTCCTTCCCGTCTTCATCTCAATGCGTGGCCCTCCTAACTGCAGTTAAACTTTCTTAAGTAACGAATCTCAACGAGCCAAAGAGCCTAACCCCTCAAAGAAAAATTAATTAATATCGAACATGAAGAAAGTCATCTGAAACGATAATTTAATTTTCTAACATACTTTTTTCATTGCAAAGATCATAAAGAGATTTCGTTAGAGGAAAGAATTGAAGCAAATAAACGACATGTAATATTAAAGTTTTTTCAGTCAGCATGTGATCAACAAATGCACGGTTACTCATTTTTGGATTTGATATCAAAGTTTGAGGTAAAAACTTCAAAAGTACATCCATTCTCCAATCCTGACATCCATTCTCCAATCCTGATATCAAATCCAAAGGCGGTGACTTTGAATCTTTAGTCACGTGGTGACCAGGAGAACGGAACTCACTATAATACATACCATGACAATGCCATCTCTTGCAGAAAGAGCAACAACATCAGCACAAGAAACTGTGGAAGGGCATTCGTCCTCAAGGGCCTTTTTGATTGTGTTTACGTACTTGAAATTTCTCATCCCGAAGCTCCTCCCCGATGCCTTCTCTGACTCTATGCCATTCACACTCTCTAGCAATAGAGAGGCATCACATCCCTGCATGCCACAAATTAATGTTAATTAACTAATGAAAATTTTGAATGTGATCTCTGTTACTAAATTAATTAGTACTCAAAAGTCAAAGGAAGACAACTCATACCTGAACGATGCAATCGTGAAAGAGATTTCTTAACCAAGAAACGGCTGTATTCCCATGTTCATAGTATAGCTTGGTGACCTCTTGCTTGATGATTTCTTCAGCTTTTGGGCAACTATTGGAGTAATGGTTAAGTTGGAGCTCACTTTTACCTATGTCAATGTCAAAATACACAACATTGTCAACTTAACGAACTTTACAGTTTCTGGTTATATATAAACTCCTACATAAGGAAAAAAATCATCTCAATGTTCAATACGCTTTATTTAATCAATAGTCCAGATTGACAGACTCTATTTAATCAAGTACGTATCAATAGATTAAAATGACATACGTAGACGATAGTTATATTTTTCACATGCATATATAGTTAGAATCCACAAATAAATGTAAAAGGTACGGTGAAAATATGTACCAAACTGAAATTGCAAGAGCAATGGAAACAACAAAAACATCAAGAAGCTTGAGAAAGCGTGGTGCTTATAGAAGGCCATCTTGCTTAGCAATTCTAGCTCTTCCTTTGCTTCTTGCTTGTGTGATCTATGTGAGCTATGTGTTGGCCTTTATATTGGAATTGTGGGATGTGCTAGTTAGTTGGATTGGATCAAAATTTAAACCCTAGAATTAAGCCTCTCTCCACCGAGCCACTATCTTTGACGTTTTCACATTATGTCTCACGCGTGAAGGTTCCACTAAAACCAAATAATATAATCTGAAATTTAAAAATAGCAAATAATTAAGGGGTGTGATATCCACACACCCCTAACACACCCCTTTTTACTTCTTCCACATCTTTTTGGTTTTCGGCCGTCAGATCGAATGAATTGAAAAAGATCAACGGACAAAAATTAACAAGAGGTGTGTGGGAAGTAAAAAGGGATGTGTGGATAACACACCCCATAATGAAATTTTGTGGTCCATGAATAATACCAACTTATTGTTTTTCTATGATGCTAGAATTATATATGGACCGTGACGAAAAAAAATAATAAAATCATGCAATCAAATAACACAAGAAATTTACGTGATTCGTGTTTTACCTTAATGGTGAAGAGTAAAAGAGGTTTCGCAACACGAAAGAGTTGAATTACAAAACCGCACTGAAACCGAAACCGAAACTGAAACCGAAACCAAAACCGAAACCGAAACCGCACCATATATTGAATGTTTTTGCTGCAGTTTTGCTGCGTTGTTGTTGCTGTTTTTGCTGCACTTGTGGGATTCTGGACAAGTCCTTAAGCCATGAGAGTGAAAATTATTTTGGCAGAGAAGGGAGTCCATTACCTCTATTTGGAAGAAGAACATCGTCTCCAAAAAAACAAGAGCCCTTTGCTTCTCAAAGTCAACCCAGTGAATCAGAAAGTTCCTGTCCTCATTCATAACGATATTGGCGCGGCTCAATCAGATTCAGGAGACCAACCACAACGTACGTTCCTACTTACATGCAGATGCAGCAGTAAGCAGTAAGCAGTCTTCTTCTCTGAGTGAAACCGGGCCAACATCACAGTAACTATTTCAATAAGGTAATTATATATACGCAAAACACTATATTTTTCCTGCATGCTGCATCAACTATATATAGAATTATTTAGTAAATGAAGAAAACAAAGAGGTTGACGAGGACTGACTGCTGAGGAGGATATATATATTGATAATGATGATGGTGAAATTGAGGGCAGATGTAGTGAAAGCAATGAGAAGAAAATTGGGGATGTCATGGATCAATATTTAAGGAAGGAAGAGAGAGAGAGAGAGAGAGAGAGAGAGAGAGAGAGAGAGAGTGAGAGAGAGAGAGAGAGAGAGAGAGTGAGAGAAGCATATTGCAGTTGCAGGGTGCTGGTGGTGCATTAAAAACCCGCAAATAGGTGTGTATTTTAAATTGTATATTTTTTTCTCAAAAATCGAACTGAAATCGTTTGAAACCATACCGAACCGAACCAAATGGTTTGATTTTATTTCGGTTTTGGCTTCAAAACCGCACCGAACCGCACCGCAAAAAGTTTCAGTTTCGGTTACGGTTTCACTTGAAACCGCACCGCGCCCACTCCTATGGGCAAATGTTATTTGGTGGCATTTCTTACCCTCACAATTATCTATTTGACTTGATCGTTTTTTCATGATAAAATTCTCACTGAGAGGTTGCACTTCAACAACGAGGTTTTTTTTTTGGCATCCATTCATCATTCATGTAATGCTTCTGAGGAATCTGTGCTCATCTTTTCTTCCGACGTTCGGTATCTAAGCAACTTTAGATGTGGTTCGCCGGTCAATTTGGTACTTGTTTGCCCTCTTCTGATTCCTTGCCACTATTTTGGAACGCTTTTGTGCGTAAGCTTTTTTCTTGTCAATTGCATAATCTTTGGATTTTTTCCGGTCTATTTACTGTTTATACTATTTGGAAGGCATGCAATAAGTCTATCTTTGAAGATCGGCCAATCTCTTTTCATCACCCTTGTATGGCTATTGTTTCTTGGATTATTCATGCTGGCAAGGTTATCCCCGGATACTCACATGGTTTGGATTTTCGTATTCTCTTCTTTGGGTATTCAACTTATCTCTCGAAAAGCCACAATTATTTGTGTTGTGCCTTGGTCTTCTCCTTGGTTTTCTTGGATTAAGCTTGACACTAATGGTTTGGGTGAAGAAAATCTTGGTCCTGCTGCTTGTAGAGGAGGTTTCAAAGATTTTTTCATGGTCGATTTTTTAGTGGTTATTGTCAAGGTATTGACCATCACAATTCAATTTTTGCAGAACTATTGATTGTTATTATTGGCATAGAATTGGTTTATCAATGTGGTTGGCATGGTCTTTGGTTGAAAAGTGATTCTACTGGTGTTCTTGTTTGTCTTCGTTTAAAGATTTTGTTTTCTTAGACCATCTCAAACCCTTGGGTTAGCCCACCAAAATTTAGGTTTAAGGCCCAGTTTGGTATTGCTTTTTTTTTTCACCAAAAACTGCTTCACTTTAAAGTTAAGCAGTAAAAAAGTGTTTGGTAAAAAAATAAAATATACTGATTATTTTAAAAGCAATAGTTTCTAAAATAGCAGCTTTTAATAGCAACATGTAGGTTGTTTTTAAAAACGACTTTAATAAAAAGCGGAGTTAAGCCTTTAGAATATTTTTAAGTCCTGTAATAAGCTCATTAATTTTAAACAATGACATTATTTACTCTTCTAGACAGTGCTTTTCATACTCACAACACTTTTAAAAATACAGTTTATCAAACGCTCAACTGCTTTATTTTGCAGCTGATTATTCTTGAAGCACATCAGAAGCAATTTATTCTATAAATACTTGTTTCATGGGGTCAGTTTAGTGAATTTTAAACTTTTCTTGGAAGCTAAATATTTGTAGGTTAAATTGTCAATAAAACTAAATTACGATAATATCTACATAAATTTTATTTGAAAAAAGTTACCGAATTTTTTTTTTAATCTCGGGCTAAAATTTTAACCCAGAACCATTGGAGCAAAAAAATTGTTTTAGGGTTAAAACCTAAATTTTATGGGTTAAAAATTTTAGATTTTAACCCAAGGAGATGGTCTTAGAGGGGTTAAGGCTTGACATCCCCCTCCTTTCTTGCATTTTTTTTTTTGAAGGGAGGTAGGGTTTCTGTCCCCCGTCTTCTTCTTTTGTATTTGTTCACTTTATTTTTATTTTTTATTACGAGAGGGTAAGGTTATGTCTCATTGACTAGATGTAATTTTTTTTCTTTCCAATTTAATAACATTTCTCTTGTACTGTAGAGATTTCCTTAAAAAAATGTACAAATTAAGGATTTAAATACAAAGCCAAATACTAAACAGAAAACTAAATTCAGTTACACGGAGAAAAAAGCAAAAGCAATCTTGGAGTCTTAAACCGGTTGTGCTGCTGTCATGGCAGGTGGATGTGTTGAAGAAGAACTAGGTTTATCTAGTTTACCCTTTTGCCTTTTAGCTAAAAGAGGGAGAAAGTTCATACCATCGTAGGAATAAGTTCACTGCAAAGCTTAGAGTAAAAATTGTAGGGATATACGTATGATTGAGATTCCTTTATTTTTTTTTTTTCTTTTCTTGTTCTCTCTTGATGATATTCTACTACGCAACATTTTGTGAGTCAAATATGAGACTTCTGACTTATAGTCTATATAAATACCACAATCCTACAATGTCTATTGATGCCTAAAATATTCCGGTTATGTTAGGGTTGGATTTGGGTGTAGGTTTTTTTTAATAAGAGTTGGGTTGGGTCATCTTTATTTTAATTTTCATACACGTGATAATAGAGAAGGGAAATTAAACACAGGACTTCGAGACAAGACTAAATGTTGGATTGGATTTGAATTTGTTAATGCCTCTAAAATGCCTAGTTCTTAAACTTTACTGAATGGATTATATGTACGTGGAGTACAAAGGAAGTCTATATGAAATAATGTCTCATAATAAAATTCTTTTCCAAGTTATAATTCCGATCCCCAAAAAATAATATAAAACAAGCAATTTAAAAATGACGAAATGTCTTTTAACATTTTCTAATAAATGGAATACTGTGCATACGTAGATAGATAGTAGAGATACAACAAATGAGTTAAATTGCCGTTCAAAGACTCCAAACTAATTATTATTAAATAGATAATGGACGAGATGGGATAATGGCAGATCTGATAATGTAGCTTGTAAGATTCGCAGAGAATTATGTCAAACACTTGAAGGTGTTCAGATAATTTTGTTTATTTATTTCTATTTCTGAAATTTATATATCGTAGAGTTTTCAACACGCATTTGCGTGTGTTTAGAGAAAATTGAATTGGTGGATTTGTAAGTTGATGCATGGTATCATATATAATTTTAGTGGATTAGATTCGTTCTAAGCCACAAAATATTTTAAGTGCTAATAGATTAATGGCCAACATTCATAATAGATAGATTAGTGGGTTGGAATCATATTTACAATTGAAAACATAATTTTAATCCATATTGCACTAGTTGAGGATTCCATTTATGAAACAAAGAGTTGCAAGAGGCGTCTACATAGGTAATATACTTCACTAACTAATTCTTCGATATGGAGGAAGATTCGCACAAACAACAAAGAGAATAACCCGTAAAAATTCATGTCTCAAATAATTAACTGTTTACAAACGTTTAGGTACTCGTTCAATACATGTATAAGATTGAGGTTTAGAATTTTTTTTTAAAGGAGTTTACATGTTCAATTCATGGGACATACATAGTATCTCATTAAAGGAGTCAAGTCTATAGACATCCAGATGAATTGAAACAAAAATTATACACCATAGGCATCCCAACTTCTGCAGAAGTAAAAACTGACACAAATCAACTTCCACTATAATTATTTACCATTACCAACCAAACAAATTCTCCGTGCAAAACACTCTTTAGGCAATTTTTCGACTAGGGGTTTTCAAGTCCCCTTTATATAAAATTTTGTGGTTCATTCCTCATTAACTTGACCTCCATTCTATGAGATTTGAAAATTCCTCGCTCAAACATAACCCTACCAATCTAGTATATATATAAATGAATGAAAGTATATGGAAGTTATCATGATCTAAAGCAACATACCAATTGTAAGTGTGGATACAAATTTCATCCTTAGTTGAATTGGTGAAACGCCACCTATTGAGCAAGAAACATCATTAGCTTTAATTCACAACACCTGGAAAAAGGAGAGGGTGTCCAATGAGGCTTCGATGCCTAAGTGGGAGAATAATTTGAAGAAACTATAATAGAGAAAGTATATTTTTACTTTTGTTGGAGACAATGAAAGTGAATATTTTATTTTTGAATAAAAATGATACCTTGCATCGTGTTTGTCACATCCCGGCCCGGGGCGGATCACTTCCCGGGCCCGCTCCACCACCGTAGCACGATATTGTCCGCTTTGGGCTTACCATTCCCTCACGATTTTGTTTCTGGGAACTCACAAACAACTTCCCAGTGGGTCACCCATCCTGGGAGTGCTCTAGCCCCCTTCTCGCTTAACTTTGGAGTTCCTACGGAACTCGAAGCCAGTGAGCTCCCAAAGGGCCTCGTGCTAGGTAGGGATGAGAATATACATTTAAGAATGACTCCCCTGGGCGATGTGGGATGTAACAGTGTTGCTTTATTTAATATTGATATGTGGCAAATCGATTATACTTATGTGAATGAATGTTTTGATGTTAATTATGTTGGTTTCAAAAGGTTGCTCACTTCTGAAAATTCCTCCATGCTTTCACATAAGAGGTTGGGGCACATCTCTTAAAGGAAGAATCATCGCTTTAACAAAGAAAAACATTTTGCCACAACTTAATTTAAGTAATTTTATAGACTTGTCAATTGCTTTAAGGGAAAACTTACAAACGCTAGAAAAATAGGGTCCAAGAGGAGTCAAAATCTCCTTGCAATTATTCACACTTACACTTGTAGTCCTTTCCCAAATAAAACAATATGTGGTAACTCTTATTTTGTCACTTTCATTGACGATTTTCAAGGTTTGGATATGTTTATCTGATATCATACTTCAGTTTTGGAGTGTTTTAAAATCTTTCAATTGGAAGTCAAAAAACAACTTGATAAACGTATACAAATTGTAGATCAGATAGGGGTAGTATGTACTTGGCAGGTACATAGAAGTCAGACAGCAAAAGGGACCATTTGCAATTTATCTTGAACAAAATGGAATCATTTCTCAATAACAACCCCAGAAACTCAACATCAATTTGCAGTTGCAGAGAGAAGAAATAGGACTTTGAAAGACATGATTCTATCCGTGTTTGCACATTCACCATTACTTATTTTCTTATAGGGTGAAGTTTTGAAAATAGTCAACTCTATCATCAGTAAAGTGCAAAGTAAGTCAGTACAAGTTATTCCTTTTGAAGCATAGATTGGTAAAAAACCTAGTTTTTACCATTTTCATGCCTGGGGATGAAAAGCTGAAGCTAGGTTTTACAATTCAAATGAAAGAAACTGGATCCAAGCACAAGAAGTTGCAGATTCATAGGCTATTGGGAGAAGTCTAAGGTATTTAAGCTCTACTTTCCTCACTCTCATTCAAGAATAAGGAAGACACATAATGAAAAATTCATTGAGGAGTTGGAAGAAATCTCGACAGTCTCATTCATTCCAGAAGTTGAAGAAGTCAGTGATAATAAGTTACTTGCTCCACAAAAAATCACCAGTAGATTGCCAATAATTCTACGGTCACCTGCTGAACTTGATTCTCAAATGGAGGATGTAGAAAATGTGGTACTACTTGTTGATGTCATCCATACAAATGAAGCAGCTCCCATCAATCTTCCAACTGAGAAAAATGAGGCAAATGGTATGAATCCAGACAACAACATTGAAGCATTAAATCTGAGAAAATCACAAAGAACGCATAATAAATCTGTAATTTCTTCAGAATACTTGTGTTATTTGCAAAAAACTGAATATAACATTGGCGATGAAGATGATTATGCAACTTACACTCAAGCTGTCAATAGTACTGTTGTAAACTGAAATAGAAAGGAACGAAGTTACCCGAAAAATGTAGAAGCCTTGAGTGGTGAATGATTCTTGGAAAGTCGTGGACTAAGTCACTCTTTTTAAGACGTTTTGCGGCTTTGCCCAAAGTGTGCAAGCAGTTCACAAATGGGATATTTGAAAATATAGCCATTTTAGAAATCACTTATTGAAATATAACCTACATTTTCTAATTTTATAAAACTAACCAAAATTAGAGTTAAAAAGACTTAATTACCCTTAACCTTCTCTCAACACTCGTGTGTTGTCTCTTAACACTCCTCATCTCCATTGAAACGCCACTACCAAACTTCTCTTTACCCAAATGTAATTCAACCAAGTGATCACGCCAAGCAGCAGTCGCAATACTAGATGAAGAAACAGTCAAAACTAACAAAAGTTTTCTGAAATCTTATTCGTGGTGTGGCTATGAACCCAGTCGAGGCTGTCAAGCATCCTCACGAAGGTGGTAATCACCACATATTGGACATGCTACAAGAGGCAGGCGTGAAGCTCCTCCTGGGCAGAAGGTTGGTCTCATTGCTGCTAGGGGGACTGGTTGTCTCAGAGGACAAGTTGCTGCAAAGGTCTCTAAGGCAGACAAGTGATGAGATTACATTTACGACTTTATCTACACTTGCCGTGTTTGGACTGTTTGTATTTTATTCAAGACTAGTTTGGTGCATTTTGTGGAGGAAATTTTGTTTAAGAAAAAAAAAAACAATGGGACTGAAGATTTAGAAAAAAAAACACCACGTACGACTCTGGAAGCGGGGAGAGTTTTAAACTGAGGGCAATAAGTCTTTTTAACTTCAATTTTGGTTAGTTTTATAATAAATGAAAAATGTAGGTTAAATTTCAATAGGTGATCTCTAAAATGGCTATATTTCCAAATTTTCCTTTACAAACACCACGTCGTCCCTAGGATAAAAAAGCTCAGAACCTTTTTCCTCTGATAAGTTTTTTCTTGCACAATGAAAGAACTTTCGAACTCACACCCTTTCTATATGTTGCTTTGGAACTCAATTTTCAAGAATAATATATACGCTGTTGTTCTCTATTTTTCCTTCGATACAGGGAACCTATATATATACATATATATATATATACATATATATATATATATATATGCAAAAAGATAAAGTATACGTTGCAAGTTTTAGAGAATCAGGGACTTGAAAATCTTAAAGAATCAAAACGGACGAAATCAAAAAAGTAAATGTTCAAAACGGAACAAAAGAATGAATGGGGACCTGATCATCTTCTCTATTCAGAAAGGGAATTCCATCCAATTATTTAATGTGAGAAGCTTTCTCACGTTTCAAAGTTAGTGAAGGAGATTACTCCTTATCAAAAGATAAGGTTAAAAATAAATTTAGGTTATATACGTTCAATCGTTGTAATAAACCAAAAGGTAAATTACATAAAACTACTTGAACTATTGGTGTCACGACACTTTCATATCTCATCTTTTAAAATTGACAATGTCATACCTCATCTTTAGAATTTGGTCAATTTTATACCTTCCGTTAGCTTGGCCGTGAATTCCTCAGTTAAATGTTGACGTGGCTTGTTTCGGGACCCACTTTCTATTAAAAAATTAAAAAAATATTAAAAAAAATTACTTAATAGTTTTTAAATATTAAAATAATAAAAAAAAATAAAAAAAAAATTTTAAAAAAAAGCCACAACCTCAGTTCGTCCCTTCCACCCTCCCCTCCCTGTCTCTCTCTCTCTCTCTTCTCCCCCATCTTCATCTTCTTCCCTAGAAAAGAAGAAAAAAAAAAAACAAAAAAGCCCAAACTTCCCCAACCCCTTCCCCTTCCCCTTCCCCTTCCCCTCACCCTCTCCTCTCTTCTCCCCCATCTTCATCTTCTTCCCAGTTCGTCTTCTCCCTGCACCCACCCTCCGCACCCACCCTCCGCACCCAACCTCGCACCCACCCTCTTCCCTCCTCTACACACCCCACTCCTTAAATCCACACTCATTCCCCCCATTTTCTCCGCGCCCAGGTTCTCCACCCGCGGAATCGGCCTACACTGGGGTAGTCCGGATCTGGTTTTTTTTTTTTTTTTTTTTTGGGTTGTAGGTAGTGGGTGCGGAGGGTTTAGGGACGATGGGAGGGGGAAGAAAGGGGTGGGTTGCAGGGAAGGGGGGTCGGGGAAGATGAATATGGGTTTTTTTTTTTTTTTTTTTTCTGGGTTGCAGGTTGGGCTCAGGTGGGGGAGAAGAGGGGGGGTGGGAGGGGGGAAGACAAACTGAGGGGGGGGTAGAAGGAAGACGATGAAGATGGGGAAGAAGAGAGAGAGAGAGGGGGGAAGGGACGAACCGAGGGTTTTGTTTTTCTTTTCTTTTTTTTTAAGGTAAATTATTATTTTTAATATTTTATTAATTTTTTTAATAGAAAGTGGGTCCCGAATCAAGCCACGTCAGTATTTAACTGAGAAATTCACGGCAAGCTAACAGAAGGTATAAAATTGACCAAATTCTAAAGATGAGGTATGACATTGTCAATTTTAAAAGATGAGGTATGATTCTGTCGTGACACCAATAGTTGAGGTAGTTTTTTGTCATTTACCCTAAACCAAAATATAAAAACCACAACGGACAAAAACATAGCAATTAAAATATTTAAATAAAAACATATTTACTCCAACAATCTCCCACTTGTTTTTGTTTAAAACCGTAAATCAAGCAACATATTATAAAGCTATGCATAAGTAAAGGTGTTTCTCAACTTGAACCTGTACATAGTGTTAGTGATCCAGACTATACTAGAGTAACTTATAGTTTTGAACTCTATCTCTGACAACACCACACACAACTTTATTAAGGTGAAGTTCAAAAAGCCAGCACATTACGGCCATGTGCTTATATCCCAGTATAGTGAACGCTCTAGAAACTTGCCCAAGATTTCATAGGAAGCGGCTGTAATACCCAGTATTTAAAAAATGGTTATATGTATATATGTATGTATGTGGGTAATTATTTTTACGTAATGATTTTATTATATTTATTTTGTGCAAGAACCTACTTTTGATATGTAAAATAGTTTCAATGTAAAATCTTTTTTGCTACTAATTGTTTCAAAAACTAGCTAGTATTATTTCATGTCCATATATAATTAGAGATATTTTTAGTTTGAGTTGGAGAAGGGGATTATGATGAGCTTGGCTTTACTTTTCTTACCAAGGCTAAGTGACGTTTGACAACCATTAGAGAATAAAGAGGAGGGGTTAGTCATCACTCTAGATAGGTTGAGGTGGAGAGCTTGTAACATTAGGAGTTAATGTTTTGGTGATTACTCACCACTCTAAATGTGAAGGTGGAAGTCTACTTAAGAGTGAGTTGGCAAGTTTGTATTCATTAGGAATCTAAGAGTTAAATGTTTGGTGATGATTCATCTCTCCAAAATTTGAAGAGGTGGGATTCATATCCCTTAGAGATGAACGTGGCCTTGGATGCTTGTATCCACTTTGCGTGATATTGATTAACTCCACAAATGTCTCTTTGCCTTTTGAGCACATATTAGAGCTAAGGATTTGTTTAACATTTGTTGTTTGTCTATTGGACCACATTTCATTATTAATGATGAGAACAACACTTGGTGACTTGGTATTGGAACAAATTTCCTGGTGATGATTAGGTTAACATTTGGTGTGTTTTTATTGGAACACATTTCATGTTTAATGATTGACACAACACTTGCTTTCTTTCCATTGGCACACTTGTGGAGATTCTTTGGAGATGAAGATGTCATGTAATCTTTATAAAGGAAGGAGCAAAGAACCAACGGAGAACAAGGGGAGAAAAGAGGGAGGAAGAAGAAGAAAAAGAAAAAAAAATAAAGAGAACAACTCCAACAAAAAGCCATCATCCTTTTAATATTATATCTTTATCTTTCTTGAAGGCTTTAAGCCATCTTTCGTTGTATTTGTAAGTCCCTCATATATAGTGAAATACAATGAAAGCAAACCCCAGTGGATGTAGTCGATTTGGCGAACAACTTAAATCTTGTGTTGTTTATGCACTTATATTTTGGGGATCATTGCCATAAGAAACACTCCCACCAAACCATCAAAAATATCCATTTACTTCCCTTGAGAATGATGTACAAAAGTGTGAGACAAATCCCAGAAAATACATGAGACCTTATCCAACAAATCTCTCCGCCAAACTCCATCTATCAAAAGAAAGATATCCAAAAACTAAGAAATTCGTCCAGCTTATTTAAAAGACAAAAACACCATCATCCATAGATTATATCATAGTACTTTCTTCATGAGAGTTGTTCGTCTGTCTCTCTACCATGATATATCCAAATTTCAGAAAAATCCAATGGTGTGATCGTCCAATATGTTTGAACACCAACTCATGTCTCTAATTCCGCAGAAAACAGGACAGCCATGTTATGAGCACCAAAAACCCATTTTTCGTAGCTCTGATCGAAACACTTCCTTCACAAAAGTTGTTCCTTATCATCTCCTCTATAACATAAAACCACGACAAAATCTATGTGCTGACTTGTACCCTAGTTCGAAACGCTGATGTTCGGTTAAGCTAGCAGTGGTTATTGAGGGAAATGAAAAGAAGGAGCAAAATGATGATAAAAATACATTAAAAGGGTAAGGAGTTGTGTGGAAGGAAAAGGAGAGTCGGGTGAAAGAAAGTGATCAAGTTTGTGAGTGAGAATATAAGGGAAGGGAGATGAGAAGAATTAGAAGTGGTGGGCTAAAATAAAAATAAAAGATGATGTTTGGAAAGGGAAAAGCTAGAGACATAATTTCAGGCCTTTGAGACCTATATTTCACTCTAATGATTTTCTTCTCTAACATGGATGTCTATTCCCTTCTAATAAAAACAGGTTGCCCGACCAAGCTGGACGAGACGATGGAAAAATATATAGAGTGGTCAACGAGCAACACTTTATATGATGGATTATAAATTATTACTTTGATGTTAATATTATGATTATACTACTCTTGTCACTAATAATTTTGATTTATGTTGAGGCTTGCAGGCTTGTTAGATAAAATGTGAGTATAGATATATATATGAGAATGACATACATATGCATTGCAAAGTAAGAAAGAGAGTTCAATTGTGTTGAGTTTGTAAAGTGTTTGAGTTGTGAGGATATTCAAGGGCTGAAGTTTGCCTTGAATAATAATGAAATCTTGTATATGTCAGCCGTAGGGTTCAGGGCTTGAATATACATTTGGTTGATTATTAAAATAATGAAATCTTGTATATGTCAGGCGTAGGGTGCAGGGCTTGAATATACAACTAGGCGTCGGGGGAAGTGCTTGTTTAATAAAGTGGAAACTGAGAGTTTAATTACAAAAATTGGGTTAAGGGATGAACGGGAGTTAACTCATATTCTAACGTACTCGGAGCCAAGTGGTATAAGCATGATATGGGACGTGCATGATTGGGTGCCTTAGGTATGTGTTGACGGGATTAGAAGGGAGTGAGTACATTCATCCATCTCATTTGCATATATTTCATGCATTTGAAAGAATTGTTACAATTTAATTATTATTTTGTTGATAGTTTTTGTTGTGAATTAATTTGTGCACTATAGCTATTTCGCTGCGTATTCAATACATTTTAATAATTTTATTTTAACATTTCCACCATGTCTTAGTTGTAGAATTTATTTCTATAGCTAAGATATGACTCACACCCTAACTCGTGAATAGTCCTTATTCGCGGGTCGAGGCGTGACAGTGGCCTCACCTCCACATTCATATAGGTAAGACTATCAAGGATATTCCTGTAGCTAGATATCCCACTCAACATAAAGTATAGACCTTACTAAGAGAAAAAAAAAATCAAATCTAAAAACGCTTCAGGATGTCATGCTTCGTAGGGATGGACAGAGAATAATATTCCAAATTAAAATTAGCAAGACTTCACTCACATCACTTGTGACTTTTTATTACCCTTTGAACCTATTTCTTGGGATCTCTAGTCTATAGGTTGGGTTGCTATCACCAATGACTCAATTTTCTAAGGGCTTTAGTCCCATCCTTTTCGAGGTTTTCCAAACCTTTTCTTGTGATAGTCCTTTTGTCAAATGATCAACCAAGTTTTCTACAAACCGTATATGATCCACTCTTATAGCTCTATTAGAGAGATAATCTCTTACAGTGCTGTGCTTACGACGTATTTGTCACCTTTTGCCGTTATAATAATGGTTTTGCACTTTAGCTATTGCCGATGTGCTATCACAATGGATCAAAACTGCTGGAATCCGTTTCTCTCATAAAGGGGTATTTGATAGTAGGTTTGTCAACAATCCTGCTTCTTCGCTTGCCGTAGCTAGCGCTATTAATTATGACTCCATAGTAGATTGAGCCAAGATAGTTTGTTTCTTAGACTTCCAAGACACAGTCTCGCCACCAATACTAAAAATATATCCACTAGTGGCTTTAGAGTCATCTGAAAGGGTATTCCAATCAGAGTCGCTGTAACCTTGTAGGACAGCGGGAAACTTCTCATAGTGTAATCTGAAATTCATCATCCTTTTAAGGTATCTCATAAGCTTCTCTATAACATGCCAATGCTTCAAACTAGGTCTGCTAGTAAACCTGCATAAAACTCATACGACATAAGATATATCAGGCCTAGTGCAATCAGTAGCATAACGAAGGCTACCAATAATACTAGCATACTCAGATTGTTTAACACTGTCACCAGCGTTCTTGAACAATTTTACACTAGGATCATAAGGAGTACATGCTGGTTTACAATCAAAATAATTATACTTTCTTAAAATTTTTCTATGTAGTGAGATTGATCTAAAGAAAACCCATGTTCGGAAAAACCATGTTCAGACCTAGTTATTTTCAAACCAAGTATTACACTAGCTTCACCCAAGTCTTTCATATCAAAATTAGCACATACCAAAGATTTGGCATTATTCACAACATGAATATTCGAACCAAAAATAAGCAAATCATCCACATATAGGCATATTATAGCGCATATATTACTTTTAGATTTATAATAGATGCATTTGTCACTTTCATTTATTTTAAAGTTATTCGAAGTAACCAAACTATCAAATTTTGCATGCCATTGTTTAGGAGCCTATTTCAATCCATAAAATGACTTATCTAACTTGCAAACTTTATTTTCTTGTCCTAGAATAATAAAACCCTCTAGTTGATCCATATATATTTCTTCCTCTGATTCACCATTTAAGAAAGTTGTTTTAACATCCATTTGGTGCACAACAAGATCATGAATAGAAGCTAAAGCAAACAATACACGAATAGATGTTATTCTAGTCACAGGTGAATAAGTATCAAAGAAATCAATATTTTCTCTTTGTCTATAGCCTTTGGCAACAAGTGGAGCTTTAAAATTTTCAACTGATCCGTCAGGTTTTAATTTTCATTTAAGAATCCATTTGCAACCTATTGTTTTGCAACCAGGTGTAAGATCCACTAAGTGCCAAGTTTGATTTGACTCCAGGGGGTCCATTTCATCATTTATAGCTTCTTGCCACAAATCTGCATCTAAAGAAGTTAAAGCTTCTTGAATTGTATTAGGATCTTCTTGTAAGTTATATACATGGAAATCAAGCCCAAAATCTTTAGCTATTCGAGCTCTTTTACTTTTCCTAGGTTCTAATGCAGATTCACTATGTTCTACAACAGTAGATTCATAAATTTTAGAAGAATTAGAACCCCCACTATTTCGAAGATTAAAAGGAAATTTATTCTCATAAAAATCAGCATCAAGTGACTCAATTATGACATGGTTTTTCAAATCATAAAATCTATATGCTTTGCCATTACATGCATAACCAATAAAAACACATTCATATGCTCTACTAGCCAATTTCGATCTTTTTGGATCAGGTTTACGAACGTAAGCTAAACAACCCCAAATTTTGAAATACAATACATTTGGTTTCTTATTTTTCCAAATTTCATAAGGAGAGATATTTGATTTTGAGTTAGGAACTCTATTTAACACATAACATATAGTCAACACAATTTCATCCCACCAATAAGAAACAGCTCCAGAACTAAGTAAAGTAGCAATAGTCAATTCACAAAGAGTTCGATTTTTTCTTTCCGCTTTACCATTCATTTCAGGAGAATAAGGAGCAGTAGTTTCATGAATAATTCCATGAGACTTAAACAAATTAACAAATTCAGTGGATTCATATCCTTGTCCTCTATCACTACGAAATCTTTTAATCTTACGATTAAATTGATTTTCAACTTCGGTCAAGAAAGTTTTGAACATGTCAATAGCTTCACTTTTATTTTTTATAAGATAGACAAAATAGTAATTCGAACAATCATCAATAAAGGTAATAAAATAACGTTTTCCATTTCTAGTTAACACTCTATCAAATTCGCATATATCAGAATGTATTAAGTCAAGTGGTTCAGATTCTCTATTGATAGATTTATGCGAAGTTCTAGTGATTTTAGCTTGACTACAATATTCACATTTTTCAAAATCATTCAATGATAAGTTGGGTAAAAAGCCTAAGTTACTCATGTTCTTAACCAAGCACTTGTTAACATGACAAAGTCTAGCATGCCAAGTATTAAACGAAGACAACATGTAAGTAGAAGTAGACATTTTATTAGCATCAACATTCAATTTAAACATTCCATCAGTAGCATATCCCTTTCCCACAAAAACCTCATTTTTAGTAAGAGTATACGCATTTGCTCCAATGGTTTGAGTGAACCCAGCCTTGTTGAGAAGAAAGCCCGAGACCAGGTTCTTCCTTATCGCTGGAGCGTGCATCACATCTTTCAGTATCATGGTCTTTCCAGAGGTGAACTTCAACTCCACCTCTCAAGTACCAGCAACATCAGTTGAGTGCGAATCACCCAACAACACCTTTCTTCCCTCAGCCACAGAATAGGTCTTGAAATGAGAACGATCATAGCAAACATGGTGAGAAGCGCCAATGTCCATCCACCACCCTTCGGATCCATCAACTAGGTTGATTTCTGATTTCATTGCAATCAATTGCTCTTCAACAAGATTTGCATGAGAAGTAGAGTTTTCCTTATAATGCATGGCAGATTGAATACGTTCCTTATAATGCATGGCAAATTGAATACGCCTTAAAATTGGTGTAAACTGAAATAGAAAGGAACAAAGTTACCCGAAAAATGTAGAAGCCTTGAGTGGTGAATGATTCTTGGGATGACTCACGGACTAAGTCGCTCTCTTTTAGATGTTTCGCGGCTCTGTCCAAAGTGTGCAAGTAGTTCACAAACACCACGTCGTCCCCAGGATAAAACAGCCTATAACCTTCTTCATCTGATAAGTTCTTTCTTGCAGAATGAAAGAACTTTCGAACTCACACCCTTTCTATATGTTGCTTTAGAACTCAATTTTAAGAAAAATATATACGCTGTTGTTTCTCTATTTTTCCTTCGATATAGGGAACCTATATATATATGCAAAAAGATAAAGTATACGTTGCAAGTTTTAGAGAATCAGGAACTTGAAAATCTTAAAGAACCAAAACGGACGAAATAAAAAAAGTAAATATTCAAAACGGAACAAAAGAATGAATGGGGACCCGATCATCTTGTCTATTCAGAGAAGGAATTCCATCCAATTATTTAATGTGAGAAGCTTTCTCACGTTTCAAAGTTAGTGAAGGAGATTACTCCTTATCAAAAGATAAGGTTAAAAATTAATTTAGATTATATACATTTAATGGTGGTAATAAACCAAAATATAAAAACCACAACGGACAAAAACATAACAATTAAAATATTTAAATAAAAACATATTTACTCCAACAAGTACTTGTTCAGATTTATGGCATAAAGTAGTTCCATGAAGAAAAATGGAGTTTGGAGTCTTGTATCTAATACGTCAGCTACTGCAAAACCCATTGGTTGCCAGTGAGTTTTTAAAACTAAAAGGGACTCACAAGGCCACATAGAGAAGCACAAAGCTAGACTTATGGCCATGGGCTTTACACAGCTGGAAGGAATCAATTACAACGAAACCTTTTCACTTGTCTCCACTAAATATTCCATGAGGAATATAGTGGCTCATACTGTTCACTTCAATTTCGAACTTCATCAATGGATGTAAAACAGCTTTCCTCAATGGACAATTAGAAGAAGAGATATTCATGCAACAACCACCAGAATTTGTTGAAAGGGAGGAGTCTATGGTCTGCAAATTTAACAAGTCCATCTATGGACTATAACAAGCATCTAGGCAATATATTAAGAAGTTTGATCAAGTAATGGCCTGCATCTGATTTTGAAGAAAATAAAGTGGATGAGTGCATTTATCTCAAGGCCATAGGCTCCAAATTAATAATTTTAGTTTAATGTGTTGATGATATCTTACTAGCTAGTTCAGACATGAACTTATTACATTCATCAAAGAGAATGTTAACTAGTGGTTGTGGTTCTAATATGAAATACTTAGAGGAAGCTCATTATGTTTTTGGGACTGAGATTAAAAGAGATCGATCCAAGAGAGTTCTTGGTCTGTCTCAAAAGATCCACATTAACAGAATCACTAAAGGTTTAACATGCAAAATTGTTCAAGCGGAGAATTACCAGTTGGCAAAGGAGACAAGATGAGCAATGAACAAAGCCTTAAGAATGAACTTGAGAAAGAAAATATGAAGGACAAACCTTATGCATCTATAGTAGGCAGCCTAATGTATGCTCAGGTATGTACAGGACTAGACATAGCCATTTCAGTGAGTGTGCTAGGGAGGTTTCAAGCAAATCTTGGTACAACACATTGGGTTGCAGCTAAAAATGTCTTGAGGTATGTCAAGGGAAACATGGACTTCATGTTAACTTACAGTTGTGTAAATGATTGAAAATCAACCGATGGTTATATTTTTCTGCTAGATGGAGGAGCAGTTTCATAAAAAAGTGCAAAACAGAATTTGCATTGCTTCTTCGACAATGGAAGCTGAGTTATTGGATATTGTGCAACAACTAAACAGGTCATCTGGATCAGAAACTTAGTGAAGTGTTTGAGAGTGGGCGACAATATTGAAAGACCTTTGAAGATAAATTGTGATGATAAAGCATCAGTATTCTTTTCAAGAAACAATAAAGTCTTTGGCAAGTCGACTAATGGACATACAGTGTTTGAATGAATCAGGAGGGAATTATTGACATTCAACATATTGGCACGATCTCATGATAGCGGATCCCTTGACAAAAGCTTTAATAGTGAGAGTGTTAAAAAAACATGTCTTCAGTATGGGACTCGGAGAAACTTTCGATTCAATTAATGAGTAGGGGTGAACACTCAGTTGTTTAAACCATCTCTCTGTTAATTTGTGACTTTGTTAGTTATTTTCGGATTTTGTTTGTTGAATAAACTTTGTTATTCTCATAAAATTATTTGAGTTTGATTTTGACAGAATTCTCAAGTTAAAGAAATTGACATACAACATCAGCTGTATGGTCAGAACATCATAACTTGTCAACAACAAGGTACTTGTATTAGATGCGTATGTAATCATGGAGTGCGAATGCGGTAATACACACACACACACACACACATATATATGCATTTAGTTTTCCATGGTTCGGCATTTTACTCCAAGTGACAGGTTGTTAAGAGGAACAATTGCATATTATGAAGGCTCAATCATCACCATGGTTCTTATTATATCAGGGTAATCTTTATTGACATTCAAGTGGAAAAATGTAAAACTCATTATGAACGTCAGTAGACTGCCGTCCAACTGACTTACTTGATATTTAAGAGATCTTGGAACCCTAATTGAGTAGGAATCATGGAGTCAGAATCCTCATTTAGTAAGACATATATTCTTTGTTATGGTGGGATACCATTGTGATTTGGTTAATATCTCTTTACCTAAACCATGTATAAAGGTTTTCTCTGCTCTCACAAATACACGTTCTCAATACAAGCTTAAAGCCTATCCTATAAGTGAGAGCATTCTAGTTTTGCTGAGAGTAGAAGACGCCCTTTTAGCACTAATAGCGCCATGTCGTCTTCAACTGCGGATAATGTTTCTGCAGACTCTATTCCAATATGCATATATACATATCTCCATATATATGTATGTTCATATGTGTTTTTCAATATGTTGTAATCCTTTTACCTTGTTGATGCTTTAATAATAAACCTCAGAAGCATAAGATGATTTGTCAACTGGCCAGCCGCCATTTCCATGTTCAAATGGCACTAAAAATCAATGTAAGAGACAATGAAAATAAGCCTTTGGCTTTATAAATTATTTCGACCAAAAAGAGACTGAAAACAGGTCCTCTGACCCTTTGCTTTTCCACTTTGTTAGGTTGATTTTGTATGCAGGTTTTATACCTCTTACACCTATTATGTAGTCATGATCATGTATTAAATTGTTGAGTTTAATGCACTTTGTGTATGTATTGTAGGAACTACGGTTTTGAGAACAAAAGATGGGATTAAACGCCTAAATACAAGAAAACCCAACGATTGCCAAGTTAGACCGTTGTATAATTTTGGGTTAGAGAAATAAGAGACAAATTATGAAGTTGGACCAGTCAAAGCTTCAAATAGTTGGCCCAATGGAATGGATTTATGCAAAATAGTCCAGGAAGGCTGCGGCACAAATAAAATAGAAGGGGGATTTTAAAGGAAAAAGGGCACATATAAGGAAAGAGGACTGCTGCAGCCGCAGGGGATTGGAGGGGGATATATCTCGCACACTTACAGATTACTAGGGGAGAGAACTGCAGAGAGGCTCGAAGTTATTCCCAGCGCATATACATACTCAAATACATAGTTGGAATTCAAGATTTATTCCATTTCATCGAATTCAACCAGGTTTGTTATTAGTTTGATCATGAACTAAGTCCTTTTGCTAGGACTAGGGTGTACTCTTATCATGAACATCTAAATCTCGTTATTTTATATTGATCTCAGTTGTTTTCCATGTTGAGTAATTGTTTTTGTGCTTTATCGTTATCAAATAACTGGCCATTATTTGTGCGAATAACTAAATTGTGACTCACAGGTTGAGTTTAGTAGATTGCTTCTCATAACAATTACCATGAATTACATAATTGAGTAGACATACTGGTTATGATTTGTGTAGTATTGTGTAATTATCCATTTAGCCTAAAGGGTTTCGATTATCTATATCTGTGGCTAGACATAGCATGGGTAGATAGTTAGAAATACGGTTAGTATATTCTGACAGGAAATATTGACGAATCAAGGGATAATTTCTAGCAACATGGGAATAATTTAATGTTAATATGAATAACGGGATTAGATGGGATTGAGAATGAGGAACTTGATGTTCTAGTGCTTCCATATATTAATCTTTTATAATTCATTCTCTTTTACTTCGTGCTCTATAAGTTGTTATTTTTACTTTCGTTTCGTTTCTTTGCATATTTGAATTTGTCAACGTAATCCTTCTTTTATTTAAGTTTAGTTTGAAGTCAATTTCAATAGTAAATTTAGGTTAATCTGATCCTTGTTTGAACAACACTCTACTTATCACTATATTACTTGGACGATATTGTACATTTACAATTATCTACAACAAGTTTTTGGCGCCGTTGCCGGGGATCGAATTTAATTTAATTTTACTTTTGTGACTTTTTCAGTTTATTTTATTTTTAATTTTTATTTTCGTTTTTTTTTTATTTTGATCAATTTTTCTCGCTGCATTCTCATTTTTTTTCATTGTTTCTTGAAGGTGAATGCTTGGTACACGTTCGTCGGATTGTGTATTACTTGAGTTTGAAACAGAAATTGAGAAAAGACTCCGTGAAATCCGAAGAGAACAAAGAGAAGCCAGTGAGAAAGAAAAGCAGCAACAGAGCAAGATGGCATTAGTTCAGAATGAAACGATGGGAGATCTTGATATTCCAACCATTCCGGAATCACCGTCAAGCATAGCTCTTCCTGCAGCTGCAAGGAATTATGAATTGAAGACTATCCACTTTAATATGATGCCTTCTTTTCATGGCATGAGCACTGAAGATCCATTGGCACATATTAGAGATATCTTCAATATGGTGTCAAACATGGCATTGGTAGAAGGAGTCACTGAGGAACATCTCAGGATGAAGGTCTTTCCATACACTTTGAAAGACAAAGCCAAGGCATGGTTGAATTCTTTGAGGCCTAGAAGCTTGACGAGTTGGAACGATATTCAGAATAAATTTTTGGAGAATTTCTTCTGGACCCAGAAGTCCAATACTCTAAGAGATAATATCATGCAGTTCACTCAACATACAGATGAGACTTTTTCTGAGGCATGGGAGAGATTCAATAATTTGTTGATTCAGTGTCCGCACCATTGTTTGCCTACTCTCGTTCTCATGCGAATATTTTATAAAGGATTAACAGTTTTAAGCAAAGCTGCAGTGAACAACTATGCAGGGGGATCAATTAAGAACAAGAAGACAGCCGAATGCAAACACTTTTGGATACTCTAGCACTTGAAACGCAACATTCTGAAGCAAGAGGAAGACGTGCAGGAGTTTTTGAGATTAATAATTCTACTGATTTTGCTTCAAAGGCACAAGTCGATGTGATAGCTAGTAAACTGGATACTTTGCTTTCTATGAATGGGAGAGCACCAGTTCAAGAGGTTTGCTCGATATGTGCAGTTCCTGGTCATGCCACAGTTGGTTGTCCGTATAGTGTTGATTTTCCAGAATTTGTTCAAGAGCAAGCGAACATGGTGAATGCTTACAAACGTCCTAGTAACGATCCATACTCCAACACTTATAATCAAGGATGGAGAAACCATCCAAATCTCTCATGGGTCAACAATCAGAATGTGCAAAAGCCATCATCAGGTTTTCAACCTCAAGAGAAGAAGAATAATTTGGAAGATATGATTGCTCAGCTTGCTAGTAACGTGAACACTCTTTCTGTCACTACACATCAATTTATGAGCAAAACTGACACAACTCTTTAGAATCAAGCTGCTTCGATAAAAAATTTGGAGGTTCAAATGGGCCAGCTAGCTCATGCTTTAACCGTTAGAGAAAAAGGTTCTTTTCCAAGCCAAATTGAAGTTAATCTGAGAAATCAAGAGCAAGCAATGGCAATCACTGTTTGAAGAGGGAAACAGGTGAAGACCGCAGCTGATTTTGAGAAAAACAATGAGGAGGAAAAGGTAGAAACCGCTGCACAAGAGGAGCAGCCACTGTCAGATGTTGTACATCTGCTAGCCATCCTGAGAACCACTTCAAAAGCTTCACCACAATCAGTCATTGCAGCCACTCCACTCCCTAAGTCTTTTGTCCCTACCGTGAAGCCATATGTACCTCCTATCCCATTTCCGCAACGGCTCAAGAAGAATAGATTAGATGAGAATTATACCAAGTTCTTATCGATGTTTAAGAAGTTCGAGATTAATATTCCTTTTGCCGATGCTCTGGAGCAAATGCCGAATTATGCGAAATTTATGAAGGACATCCTTGCGAAGAAAAGAAAATTCAGTGATCATGAGAAGATTCACTTGACTAAAGAGTGCAGTGCAATTGTTCAAAGAAAGCTTCCGCTCAAGCAAAAAGATAGAGGGAGTTTCAAAATTCCATGCATTATTGGCACTAATTTATTTGAAAAAGCGTTATGTGACTTGGGTTCGAGTATTAATTTATTACCTTTATCTGTTGCTAAGAACATTGGAATAGGTGAAATTAAACCCACTACTGTTTCTTTGCAGATGGCGGATAGATCAATTGCATATCCAGAGGGAGTTATCGAAGATGTGTTAGTGAAGGTTGACAAGCTGATTTTTCCAGCAGATTTCTTGGTGTTGGATATGAAGGAAGATTTTGAGACTCAATTAATCTTGGGCCGCCCTTTCCTAATCACTGCAAGAACATTAATTGATGTGGAACAAGGTGTGCTAACATTGAGAGTTGGAGAAGAAGAAGCAAAATTTAAGGAGTTTGAGGATGTCAAATGTCCAAGAGAAGCCAGAGATTGTTTTCGTATTGATCTTATTGATAAAGTGGTTTCGAAGAAAAATGAATATGAAGACTCCAGTAACCACAATTCTGGCGCTAGTGAGAAGAATAAGATGGAGGAATTTCATAATGAAGTTCATGTAAACTTAAAAAATCACAAGAAGCGTACCAATAAGAGTCATGTTGAGCATATTCAAAAGGAAGTCTTTTTCACTGGCTAGAAAGTCCTCTTGTTCAATCCTCAAATCCTCCCTTGGAAGCTTAAATCTCGGTGGTATGGACCATTTACCATTATGAATGTGATTCCGTACGATATTGTGGAGATTCGTCATGATGTCAAAGGAACAAAGTTCAAAGTTAACAGTCATCGGTTGAAGCCGTACCTAGAGGCACATTCCAATCATCAACATGCTGCAAAGATGCTCAATAATCCTGGTTAATTTCATTGCCAAGTCAGGCTGAGGACTTTAAACTAAGCACTTGTTGGGAGGCAACCCAACCAGGTTCATTTGTTCCTTTCATTGTTTTTTTAGTTTTGCATTTTCTTCCTTTCTTGCCCACACTACTCATTGTGCATCTTTTTGTTGTGATTTTACATTGAGGACAATGTTTAGTTTAGGTTTGGGGGGAGAGATTAGTTTTTTTTTGTTAGTTTGGTTGATTCATTTGAATTTTTGTTTTTAAGGTCAAAAGTTAAGGTTTTTATGTTCCAAGTTTAATAATATTGATTTCTTCACCCACATGATGATTTGAATATGTTTAGTTTGTCATGTCAAATGTGTTTGGAGTAGTTTTGTTGTTATGTGCCAAAGAAATTTCAAAATTGCACTTTGAGTTCATATTTTGGTCATAATCAACTTAGCTACCTAAATTAATTTTGGATGTTTTTCATGTTAATTTGATGATTCCAACATGTTTAGAATGTTTAATATGATGTGTTGGGACAAAAATTCGACCTGCATTGTGAATTGGGAGATTTAGAAGCTCAAAAAGTGAAAATAAACATGTAAATTTGCTGCATAATTTCTGCAGATTTTCTGTCATAAAAAAGCTTTAGGGACGATCTTCAAAGATTTTCTCTGTCACAAAAGGCTTGTTCATACTTTTAGCGACGGTTTTTGGGAAATTGTTCTGTCACTAAAAGTTAGTTTTGCTTATTATTGCAGATTTTTATCCTATGATGAAGGCAGAAATTTTGGCTCGGAATTCATTATTTTTAGAGCTATTCCTTCTTCCATGATGCCCAAAAATAGGCGTATTCTTTTCCTACTATCTCATTTTCTTCCATGCTTATATTTATACATCTTTATGTAACGAATTGTGTTGCTAAAATTTAAAGGATGAGGTAGGAATTCAAATTTTGGGATTGGGTGTTAGAATTTGTTGGAAATAATAAGAGCTTGGAAACATAAGTGGTTAAGGTTATCTCTTTAATCTATTAATGGCGATGTATATGTCTTGCTAAATTTTTCTTCCTTTGTTAAAGGGTTGCCTAGAAGGTTTTTGCATCACATTGTTTTTACCATTCATTTTGCCATGTCTCAAGTACTTTGGTGGACAAATTGTCCATGTTTGGATGATTTGGAGAAATAGTGGCGACTACCCATGTGAGTTGTTGAGCCTAAGCTTTTCTTGAGAGGGTTAATTTGTTTCTACTCTTAAACACTTTTCAATTTCTTTCTTTAAATTTTATGATCTCATTAACATTATTTTGCATTGGGTACTAAAGAACTTTAATATATGTTGGGTATTCTTTCCATTGGGTTAGACGGAACTATAGAAACGTTGTTAGGCTATGCATGTTTTCCACTACTAAAAGGCATATTCCCTACCCTTTTGTGTGCTCCATTAACCCCATTGAAGCCAAACACTTAACCTTTTCTTTCTTCACCCACATAAATTCTTATCCACTCTACCCTATATTAGCCATACCATATAGCTGGAGAGACACCAAGGTGATACCAAAAGAAATGAAGGTTGAGTTCTACATCAAAGTAGTGGCGTGTACCAAGGTACCATGTGTCTTATTATTACTTCTTGTAGTTATTTTGAAAAAAAAAAAAAAAAAAAAAAAGGAGTGAGTCAAGAAAAAGAAAAAGAAGAGAAATTATACCATTCATATAACATGAGTCATGGATGCCACAAATTGTACATCAAGGTTCAAAGGGGTGCCAACCTAACTACATACAAAAAGGCTTGGTGTTTCTCAAGTTCTTGTTTTTTCCTTATCCTTTCTTTCTTAGCCCAAATACCTAGCCTTACGTTACAACCATGTCAGACCTAACAGATTTATGGGGAAGTCTAGCTTATTTGGTGAAGGTTAATACCTGTGTTCTTAGTATTCGATTCCTTTCATGAGATATATTCAGAAATGGCTATTCCTTTTGCATAAAATCATCGCATATGCTTGTTAAGAGAGAAAGCCTAGGTTCTGTGAGAAAATTGAGTGATATCTAGTGAGGCTTAGAGTCGAGGCGAATTTGTACACACGCCAAGTGTGGATGTTTTTAAGCCCGAGTGCTTGGGATGTTGGCTACATACTTTCCATTGTGATGCATTAACTTACAAGGGCATAACTTTAGTTTTGGAAGTGTGATTGGCATGCATTGGTTTTCATTAATTGATGGAAGTGATAACTGTAATACCTTTGCTTTTCAGTAAAGCGTTTGTGGGTAGCGTAACTGGTAAACCCTTAGGAGACACAACTCCTCCGACTAGGGACACCTAGGGGTTTAAAGGCTTGTTGCACATGCTCAGTTAGGTTTTTATTTTAGTTAATGTACTTGTTTTCGTTTTATGTTTTGCTCGAGGACTAGCAAAAGATAGGTTTGGGGGTGTTTGTTAGGTTGATTTTACATGCAAGTTTTATACCTCTTACACCTATTATGTAGTCATGAATTAAATTGTTGAGTTTAATGCACTTTGTGTATGTATTGTAGGAACTACGGTTTTGAGAACAAAAGATGGGATTAAACGCCTAAATACAAGAAAACACCGACGATTCCCAAGTTAGACCGTGGTATAATTTTGGGTTAGAGAAGTAAGAGACAAATTATGAAGTTGGACCAGTCAAAGCTTCAAATAGTTGGCCCAATAGAATGGATTTATGCAAAATAATCCAAGAAGGCCGCGGCACAAATAAAATAGGTGGGGGATTTTAAAGGAAAAAGGGCACATATAAGGAAAGAGGACTCCTGCAGCCGCAGGGGATTGGAGGGGGATATATCTCGCACACTTACAGATTACTAGGGGAGAGAACTGCAGAGAGGCTCGAAGTTATTCCCAGCGCATATACATACTCAAATACAGAGTTGGAATTCAAGATTTATTTCATGTCATCGAATTCAACCATGTTTGTTATTAGTTTGATCATGAACTAAGTCATTTTGCTAGGGCTAGGGTGTACTCTTATCATGAACATCTAATTCTCGTTATTTTATATTGATCTCAGTTGTTTTCCATGTTGAGTAATTGTTATTGTGCTTTATCGTTATCAAATAACTGGCCATTATTTGTGCGAAGAACTAAATTATGACTCACAAGTTGAGTTTAGTAGATTGCTTCTCATAACAATTACCATGAATTACATAATTAAGTAGACATACTGGTTATGATTTGTGTAGTATTGTGTAATTATCCATTTAGCTTAAAGGGTTTCGATTATCTATATCTGTGGGTAGACATAGCATGGGTAGATAGTTAGAAATACGGTTAGTATATTCTGATAGGAAATATTGACGAATCAAGGGATAATTGCTAGCAACATGGGAATAATTTGATGTTAATATGAATAACGGGATTAGATGGGATTGAGAATGAGGAACCTGATGTCCTAGTGCTTCCATATATTAATCTTTTATAATTCATTTTCTTTTACTTCGTGCTCGATCAGTTGTTATTTTTACTTTCGTTTCATTTCTTTGCATATTTGAATTTGTCAACGTAATCCTTCTTTTATTTAAGTTTAGTTTGAAGTCAATTTCAATAGTAAATTTAGGTTAATCTGATCCTTATTTGAACGACACTCTACTTATCACTATATTACTTGGACGATATTGCACACTTGCAATTATCTACAACACACTTCTTTACTACTTTATACAATTACAATCTCTTTTTACAACTATAATTCAACACTAATTTAGTATCGAACACATATTTGAATCTAAAACTTCTTAGTTACAACTGGAGTGAAATACACTATGCTAGTAACAATTACAACATTTTTTTAACGACCACCGAAAAACACTGTGTTTACAATTGCAAAAGCTGTCGACATAATAGTACAAATCAAAACAGAGTGATGAGTTTAAGATTCCTGGTGAATTTCTGATGCAACAGTTCTAGCCCAAAACTTCAGATGTTTCTTCATGTCAGCAGCTGCGGAGACTCTCGGCAACCGCAGGTTTAGCAAGGGCGAATCTGGCCGTTTTATAAGCCACGCTTCTGATAAATAAGGCCTCATCACTTCGCCCTCTTTTTCATCATCTTTATCTTCATTAGGTGCTACTTCAATTTCAGCAGAATCATCATTTTTATTCCGTAACTTTTTACTATTAGACACACCAAGTCTCTGCAAGCCAGGTACTAAACTCATCATTCTTGGACTCAAGTGTTCTTTCTTAAACGTGAACCCTAAATCTATGAACCCCTTAACTTCTTCGAGCTCCAGCTCACCCAAGCTCCGGCAGCTCATCGATTTCTGAAGCTTTTGCGCCGCTGCGGCAGCCGTTGCATAACCTGGTGATGATGTGGATGATGAGCATGTTCTGTTTTTCCGGGGACGTTTTTGGTGATCAGATGACTGAGACCGAATTAACATTCTGTTGGCCAACATATTTAATCTTGTTGGTCTAGGTTTCTTTTTCTGCACGTTGATGAATTTGTTTGAGTTCATCTCATCCTCCTCTTCATTATTGGAATCATCCTAGTCATTGTTGCAGCATACGAAACGTCAGCTAGGCCAAGTGTGTAACAAAATCATTCAATTTGACCAATTCGAAAAACGGACGAAATTAAAATATGGTTAAAATATATACAAGGACAAAAACTGTGGTCAATCCTTTTTTAATACCTGTGGAGTGGTCATTTGTGGTGAATCTGATGAGTTGTCTTCATATAAAAGTGGTGAGAAATCGAATTCTTCATCTGCATGAGGCAAGAAGGAGATGGTGGATGATGGGTAAGTAAAAGAATCTGTGACAATGGAGTCCTGAGGTGTTTGATCTTCAATGGTACTACCCTTGGGACTAAATAATGAAATTGGCTCAGAGAAAAGAATGGTTTGATGAAACCATAGACGATCTATGGCTCCTATAAGACATACGAAACTGTAGTTATTCGCCATGGAGATGAACAAAAACAAGAAATCTAGAGAGAGAGAGAGAGAGAGACAGGGAGGGAGGGAGGGAGGTGTTGGCAAGAGAAATCTAGAGGTATATAAAGTGGGTTTTTGTGGTTGTGATTTGTAGCGAAAGAACACAAACAAGTGAAAGCACATGAGTTAGAAGAAGTGGTGGAACCTCTTAACGGTCGAAGATGTGGTCAGAAATATTGGATTCTCTTGACTCCACATATCTTAAAGAGGCAAAATGGCAAATGTGCAAAAATTTGCTAGTGAGATAGTATGTCGTGATGGTCAGGATATGCTTTGGAATAATTATTATAAACAATATTTTGGTGGCCATGTCCATTGTTTATTGTCCATTGTTTTCGGACTCTAATGTTTAGCAGACAACAAATGGATGTGCACAAGTCTTGGATTAGCACTGGCTTAAAAAGCTTAAATCATTCGAAAATGAGTCATAACTATATACACTTCTTTACATGCAAATTCATCTTGCACGTGGAGAGGCGGATAGGTGCTAAAAAAACAGACAATAAGTGCAACCTCACCATGGACCGAAATCAAGACTACTTGGAAAGAAGGCTCATGATGTTATATTTATTAGATTATCACGAGTCCAAAAAAGATTAAGTTGTCAAGAAATTCACCAGCAATGTATAATCCTATTAGTTGCTCGATTATATTATTCTTGTTTTCCTTTCTTTGAAGAGTAAAATAAAAAGATAAGTAGTGTAGACTTGTTAGGTTGAAACCTTGGATTCATTAGTGCATTCCAAATGATTTGGCATCAAGTGTTCTAAATAATAATTTAGTTTCTAAACTATTTTGTATAGAGATATAGTGTAAAGTCAGACCAAATTTGAACCAAACGTGGTAATGGTTTCTCAATTTACAACAAATAGGATTATAGAAGTCTTTTCCTATACTATGATGTGTGATTTCCCTGTAATTTTCTTTATATACTGATATTATAGCTTTCTGATTCTACTCAAGTCCCATAATCTCCATTTCTTCTATAACCCCTTGAGCTTCCATCTATTTCTACTATCTCGTCTTGTACATTCCCTCTGTTAGACAACTGGACACTGCTTTCAGCTGGTTCATCTGGTTTGGAAACCTTTCTTCTATAAGAAGGCATTTCTGAAAAGCTATTCCTCACAGAGCTCCAATCTGCGGAGAATGATGTTCGTGCTGATTGCGGAAGTTGCTGTTGCTTTCTCCTTCTATTCCTCACCTCAGCATGCCATTGCTTTAAAATGTCTGCCATGTTATCTTCCATTATCTTACCCCTGAATTGTCTGTGTATATATATAACCAAAATTACTTCAGATATGAAAAATTAGGTTTTTTGATCAAGGTATAGCTATAAGAACAACACTTCAGATCAATGTACTTCACCTGTGTGACAAGTGCGTAGAGAGGAAGAGTGATGTAGCTGCAGAGGACTTGAGTAGTCACCCTAAAAAATCAAAGGAATTAATATGCAATCACTAATGTAAACAAGGCATATGTTGTTTAACTAATAACAATTTTAAGTAAATACAATAATTTTGAACTCTGATCATAACTAAAAAAATCTAGGTAGACTTACGCCAAGGAAATTCTCGTAACAATGATCGCAGTGAGCTCGTGGTAGCAAGATTTGAAACCGAATTCGATCTAATAGCAAGGAGAGAATTAAAACCACAAGTATAATGTTTGTCATACGTTGTTTAAAATTTCTTTGTTTTTTTTAGAGCGAATAGCTAATCTCATCTAATCCTCTTCTATTTATATAAAAATACATGTGGGAAAGAAAACTCACTGTAACCCAAATGAAGAAAGCGAACTCAAATGCATTCTACAAGGTCCAAAGAAAGTAAAATCAGTTCAATTAATGTTACACAATGAAATCTTAGGAAAGTTAAGAGGGCATACCAAAAATAGAGTATAATGTAGCAGCAGCAAGACAAATCTAGGTTTCCTGAACCAGAAGAGATCATCGTTCACTCGCACAAGTGGTGTTCCGACGATCACACTGTTCTGCTCTTTAATTTGAAGAGCCATTTTCACAATGATATACTCAAGTTTGGCTCCTAGAACCAGAACGGCCTACAAAGAAAAGCCAATTATTGTATTTGAAACACATAAGAACTTAAGTACTACTGCATACATACAAAGGCACTTACCAAGAGTGGAACATAGGATAGCCAGAGATATACATGCCAACCTGGTAAGAGTTCAAACAAATGCCATGAGAATAACACGTCTCAATAATCTCAATCACAACACAAACTAATTACAATTTAGGGTCAATTACACATTGGAGCAATCTAGTTTGCGGCCAGGACAATTTGGTCCATGTCGTTTAAAAATTAACGAAACTAACATAAGTTATGAATCCCTTGGCCACTCCTTCAATTTGGTCCATGTCATTTAAAAATTAACAAAAACAACATAAGTTATGAATCCTCTTGGCCACTCCTTCAGTCTATAGCCGTCAAGTTAACTTTTTTTTATTTTTCTAACGTAGCACTCAGTTGACAGCCTTTGTTGTTTGCATACATAGATGCTTGACTGATAACATGTGAATTAATAATTAAGAACGTTCTCAAAAGAAAGCCTCAGTGGTCTTGATATGGGAAGATAAGGAATTCTTACCATACACATCGACAAGCATAAAAATGGCTACCGCAAACCACATTAAAGGGCTGATTGCAACCATGATCTTGAAATCTTCCTCCAACGATCGCTGTATGTATTTTTGGAAATCGAAGCTTTGCCTGCTTGGCAAATGAGCCTGCAGAAAGTTGATCATTAGCAGCAAACTCAATTGATTCCATCAAAACAGTTAGAAAGTTGGACTTAATCTTCATTAAGTTAATCTTCATTAAGTTACCGCTATGAAGCCGTGTCGGATGGTGATGTAGTCAACTTTTGCCAATGAATTATAAAATTGCCTGAAAAAACATCTCTGCTCCATTTTCACAATTATAATCCAAAACCAAAAGAATTAGAAGTGTACTTATTCTCTGCTGTGTTGTTATCCATATAAGAATAAACAAGTAAAAGCACTCACCATCCACAGATGAAATGATGTTTCAGAACTAGAATTCATGCGCCTTCTTCCAAATGTTGTTTGCGTGGTAAATCTGAACCGGTTGGGATCTGCATGCATGCTAACCATCTCAGCAAGAAGCAATGCAAATGTGAAAATGAAAATATAGGCCGATGAAACTATAAAATATTCAATTTGGAGAGCATGCAGATGACTAAACTGTTAGTGTGTAAATTGTGATCTGATGTGGTAGTTGTAATTCTAGCTCATATTGCTAGAATAATTAGCTCAGTGCTGATTTGGTTGTATCTTTCTTATTTGAGTCTCATAGGTCTTAAGTAAGTAAGGTGCCAAGTGTCTACATCTCATAGGGTGTAAGATGGAAGACTAAGATTGCTTTGATGTATTTTGAATACTGCCAAAAGTGTATAACCGGTAGAATTGGAGTGATTTTTCTTCACTCTCTCTCTCTGGCGCATGTCATGGTGAATGTGTGAAAAATCTCATAGTCATATTCTTTGTTGCTCTCTCTTTGTTCTCTCTATCATCATCCTTCATCTTTGTCCTGGAATTTCATCTAAATTCTGTGTGAATCTATGAAGTCATATCTCACAGTGTACCATTCCCTGCTAACTCTAACATGGCCTCAGAACCAGGTTAGGTCTGAAATCTTTGGGCGTCGATTCTGTGGGTGTTCACGCTCGCAACATCTCGTTGCAGAGAAACTAGTGAGAGAGAGGTGTGATCTTAGTCTAATATGGCTGGGTCTGGCGGATGGGAGCTTCGAGCTCTGGTATTCAACGGAGAGAACTTCGATTTTTGTCAAATTCGAATGAAGACGATTTTTCGATCGCATGAGCTATGGAGTATTGTTGAGACTGGTTTTACTTCTCTAGCGAAGGCGGAGGAAGAGATAACAGAAGCGGAGATGAAGTTGCATCGTGAAAATTTGGTCAAGGATGCAAGGGCTCTTAGAATCATTCAAGGAGCTGTATCGGATCAGATTTTTCCACGCATTGCAACTCTGGAAATTGCAAAAGCGGCATGGGATATTCTGAAGCAAGAGTTCGTAGGAGACAAACAGGTATGATCTGTGAAATTACAGGGTCTTCGTCGTGATTTTGAGTATACTCGTATGAATGAAGGTGAGTCTCTAGCTGCATATTTGGCCAGGTTGTTTGATTTGATAAATCAGATGAACAGTTATGGAGAAGATCTTAGTAATCAAAGAATTGTGCAAAAGTTATTGATTAGTTTACCCAAAACATATGATAGTATATCTTATGTTATAGAGAACACTAAAGATATTGAAGTAATTGATGCTTAAGATGTGCTTGCTTTGAAAGAGTATGAACTGAGACTAGCTAGACATGGAAAAAGTAGTACTGAGTGTGCATTTGCTAGTTTGAATATCTCAGCTAAGAATGGTAAATTTGGTAATCAAAATACCAATGCTGGTGGAACAAAATTTCAGAAGAATTTCAAGTTCAAGGGGAAACAGTGGAATAACAAGTTCACTTCAGGTGTAAGAAATGACACTAGCAACACTAGTGGTGCTTGTAAATACTGTAATAAGCTTCACTATTAAGAGTGATAGCTGAATGGGAAGGTCAAAGGTCATAAGTATGGCAAGCTTGGCCATATTGCCAGGGTCTGTAATCTCAATAAGAATGTTCAACAAGGGAATTTTGCACACAAAGTGGAGGAACCTAGAAATCTTTTTCTTGTTAAACAAATAAGTGAAGTGAAAGCTGTGAGTGACATCTGGTATATAGATAGTGGATGTAGCAATCATATGACCTCCAGAGATGATCTGCTTGTGGACATTGACATAAGTATTAAAGCATAAGTACAAGTTGGCACTGGGGTTCTAGTTGATGTGAAAAGCAAAGGAACTCTTGATATTGACACTGAGAAGGGAAAAAGGTATATAAGAGAAGTCATGCTAGTACCTGGACTTGCAGCTCAGTGTTGGAAATATGACTGAACATGGGTATTTTCTTGTGTTTGGTGATTACAAGGTGGATATCTTTGATGATAGAACACTGACAAACTTGGTGGTTAGTATGAAGTAGAAGGGGAACAGGTGTTTTCCACTAGTGTTCAAATCCAATGATCAATTGGTATTAAAATTTAATGTGCATCAGTGTGCTACAATTTGGCATAGAAGGTTTGGACACCTAAATTATAGGAGTCTGAAGCAGTTGCAGGAACATGATATGGTTCTTGGATTACTTGTGATGCATGACAGTGAAGGTGTGTGTCAGGATGTGCATTGGGAAACAATCACAGGGAGTTTTTTTTCCAAAAGAATCAACTTGGAAAGCAAAGATGCCACTGGAGCTAATAAACTCATATGCGTGTGGCCCTATGCAAACACTAACAATGAGTGGAAATAGGTACTTGATTACATTCATTGACTCAAGGATATGCTGGGTCTATTTCTTGAGACACAACTGAGAAGTCTTCCATGTGTTCAAAAAGTTTAAGGTTATGGTAGAGCTTCAAAGTGGTTATTCTGTGAATAAATTGAGAACTAATAGGGGAGGAAAGTTCACTTCAAGTGAGTTTGAAAAGTTTTGTGAATCTTTGGGGTTAGAGAGGCAGCTCACTGTTGCATATTCTCCATAACAGAATGGAGTTGCAGAAAGGAAAAATAGAACTATAGTGGAGATGGCTAAATGCACACTTCATAAGAAAGACCTTCTATATAATCTTTGGGGTGAAGCAGTGAACACATCTGTGTATCTGCTAAATAGGTGTCCCACAAAAGCATTGGAGAATATTACACCCTTTGAGAAGTTCAGTGGAAGAAAACTTGGAATTAAACACCTGAGAGTGTTTGGCTTAGTGTGTTATTCTCTCATTCCAGGAAATTTGAGGCATAAATTAGAAGAAATTAGTGTCAATGGTATCTTCATTGGATATGGTACTTGTGAGAAAGAATATAGAGTGCTTAATCTTGAAACACAAAAGATGACACTCTCAAGGGATGTGATCTTTGATGAGAATGGCAAATGAGACTGGGAGAAACATAAAGTCAAGGAAATGTGCATTCCATTTTCTGCAAATGAATCTTTGGAGATGAGTGAAGTTGATGAAGGTTCAGATTCCATGGAACATGTTGTATCTGAAGGTCCTCAAATCCAAATTGAAGGCTCTCCAACTATTGTCTCTGGTGAATCAACCAATTCTATCTCTGCATCTCAGTATGATGATACTTCACTGAGATATAGAAACTTAAGTGAGATTTATGAGATATGTCATTTGTGTTTCATTGAACCAGAATGATGAAGCTGCACAAGATAAAGCAAGGAAGAAGGCAATGGAAGATGAAATATGTATGATTGAGAAGAACCAGACATGAGAATTGGTAAGGAGACCATCTAATAAGCCTATGATTGGGGTAAAATGGGTGTATAAAACAAAGTTGAACTTAGATGGCTCAGTTCAAAAGAATAAAGCTGGGCTTGTTAAAAAGGCTATGCACAAAAGCCTGGGATAGATTATAATGAAACCTTTGCACCTGTTGCAAGGTTAGACACAATAAGGACTCTCATTGCACTGGCTGCAAAGAACAAGCGGAAGCTATTTCAACTGGATGGGTTCATTGTGCAAGGAGATGTGGATAAGGTTTACAAATTGCACAAAGCCTTGTATGGTTTGAAGCAGGCACCTAGGTCTGGTATGGAGAGATTGATTCATACTTTGCACAGTGTGGTTTCAAAAAGAGTACCAGTGAGGCAACATTGTATACCAAGTGTAGATGAGACTTAGAGATGATTATAGTGTCCATATATGTTGATGATACAATCTACACTGGAAGTTGTCAAGAGTTAATGGATGAATTCAAAGCTGATATGATGCATAAATATGAGATGATTGATCTGGGACTTCTACATCATTTTCTTGGTATGGGAGTCATGCAAACTGAAGAATGCATTTTCATACACCAGCGAAAGTATGCCTCATATTTGTTGAAGAAATTTGGACTCCAGGATTGTAAACCAGTGAGCACACCACTGGTACCAAATGATAAATTGAGGAAGGAAGATGAAAGTGGAGCTGCAAATGAAGCTCAATAAAGAAAAATTGTAGGTAGTTTGCTGTATCTCACATCAACTAGACCTGACATAATGTATGCTGCATGTTTGTTAGCAAGGTTCATGCACTGTCCTACTAACAAGCATTATGGAACAATAAAGAGGGTTCTAAGATATGTTCAGGGGACTCTTGGTTTTGGCTTAGAGTACAAGAAAGGCAAAGGAACAATTCTAATAGGATTCTGTGATAGTGATTGGAGTGGTTCAGAAGAAGACATGAAAAGCACATTTAGGTATGCTTTTACCTTTGGCAGTGGAGTTTTATCTTGGGCTTCAGTCAAGCAATAATGTGTTGCTTTATCCACAACTGAAGCAGAGTATATTAGTGCATCTGAGGCAACATCACATGCTACTTGGCTAAGATTTATTCTGGAAGACTTTGGTGAAGTCCAATCTGTTGCAACGCCAATGAATTGTGACAATACTTCAACCATAACTATCACTAAGAATCTTATTTTTCATCAGAAAACCAAGCAAATAAACATGAGGTATCATTTCATAAAGAAGGCATTGCAGCAAGGAATGATTGATTTGGTTCACTATCCTACAAAGGAACAAGTTGTTGCTATCTTTACAAAGGCATTAATAAGAGAGCAATTCACCTATCTCAGAGAACTTCTTGGACTGAAATCAGCTCACAATTTAAAGGGGGCTGTTAGTGTGTAAATTGTGATATGATGTGGCAGTTGTAATTCTAGCTCATATTGCTTGAATAATTAGCTAAGTGATGATTTGATTGTATCTTTCTTATTTGAGTCTCATAGGCCTTAAGTAAGTAAGGTGCCAAGTGTCTACATTTCATAGGGTGTAAGATGGAAGACTGAGATTGCTTTGATGTATTTTGAATACTGCCAAAAGTGTATAACCGTTAGAATTGGAGTGATTTTTCTTCACTCTCTCTCTAGCGCATGTCATGGTGAATGTGTGAAAAATCTCAGTCATATTCTCTGTTGCTCTCTCTCTGTTCTTTCTATCATCATCCTTCATCTTTGTACTGGAATTTCATCTAAATTTAATGTGAATTTGTGAAGTCATAGCTCACAGTGTACCATTCCCTGCTAACTCTAACATAAATGAGAAGTAACGGTGCTTAGGCCACTGTAAACCTTAAACCAAACCCTAAACCCTAAACCCGACCGCAAAATAAAGCTCGGTTCGTTTGTTACCTTCTTTTACTAGTGGTAAATCCCACGGGATTAAACAGTGAAACGCAAAACATAAATTGGTTTCACTGCATACGGTCTAGATTGGCTGCATAATTTGTTGGGATATTTTCAGTCATATTCTGATCACTTTTATGATTGAAAACATGCATGAAAGAGAAAATTTTCACTTCCAACGTCTTCGAAAGCTCAGGAAGGTCAAATTAATGCATTTTTCGGAACCAGAATAACTTTCCAATTACAGGTGGCTCAGCAAAAGAAAAGGTTAAAAAAAAAAAAAATCACATCATCCAAAAAATAAAGTAACAAATTTGAGATATTTTTAGGGGATTTAAATACAAACATAACAGCCTTTTGAGGGCATCAATTTTTCATGAACCGGATCCCCTCCAGGCTCAAAGGAATTGAGCCAAATGATCAAATGATTCGGATCATTCAAATTTGATCAAGCGGTTACAATTATTATAACTTTTAGAAGGATCTTATGTTTGTAATCATTGAATCAAATTTTAAAGGTCCGGATCATTTGATCATTGGGCTCAATCTCTTTGAGTCCGGAGGGGATCCGGTTCCAATTTTTCAGGGTCAGTCAGCTCAACTACCAGAAAAAGGAAACCAGGAATACATATAAAAATCAGTAAAAGCATGTTTAGAATCTATGGTCAAAAAGTCATGGACAATTGTTTTTTTTTTTTTTTTTTTTTTTTGGGAAACTTGGACAGTTGTTTGATAAATGATAAACTATAATTAATGTGTCTTTTGATGTACTGAACTCAATTTTCTTAGGAAACATTTTCCAATCAAACCATGCATATTTACTACTTGCATTACGACAGTTATATCTCTGATAAAAACGAGACATGCTATTCTCATTTCAACTTGAAATACCCCATTATTAATCACCTTAACTAACTGCATTACTAATTAATATCTTAAAATAAGACGTACCATTCTCAACTTGGTACTCCATTGTTCGAGTTTCTTGCTCCCAAGCTTCCCAGCGCCTCATCTATACAAGAAAATAAAAGTATTTAGGTTAATTTGTATGCCTAATCATAATTTAATGGCATTGATAAAGCTGAGAACAATCTTGAAACGAACATATACCTTGGCCCTCCCCAGAGCCATGGTAAGAACACTGTACACAATATGCATAACTGCCAGCACAAAAATAAGTATGTGAAGCTGACGAAGAGCATTTTTCGTCATGAAATGTACTTTTCCCTGCAAAATCGCGTCCAAATTAGTAACAAAGCACCCAAATTAACCGAACTACAGGATCAGAACTATTAATGCATTACCTCACTGCAAGAATCTGCAGCAGCTGCATCCTCCTCCTCTGCAAGTCGCCTATGCACTGATATTTGCCTTAGTATTTCATCATACAAACTGTTTGAGCCGGTCGAAAAGGTTGTCATAATCTTATTCACAATCACAAATTTCTCGACGTCGTCTGCTTCTTCGGTTGTTTCCTTTCGGCGACATGGAAGCATGATGTTTCCCAGCTTGGCAGGTATGCAGATTTTAGATATCGAATCTTGGGTTATTGCTAATAAAAGTGACACAAATCCCATAAGCATCAACTCTGCACAACAACAAACAAACCAACTAAACTTTAAGCCGTTAAGCCAATACAATTAAACTCATATAGTTAAAGAATAATTCATTTGGTTTGACTATTGCACCTGATTTGAGCTTCTCAACCGCGTCTGTCAAGGCTGTTTTTCTATGTCCCTTGAGAAACTGCAACAAATTAGATGTGTCTTAACGTCAAAACTCATTATAAATTTTTTTGAGACGTGTCAAATTGTGAATTCGAAATAAGAAAGAAAAACTTACGTTGACAAGGAGATGGATGGAGTGCTCAATGACGAGGGAGGTGAAGATGAAGAGGAAGCAAACGGTGGCGAGTGCCCATGTCGGAGTGTATTCCAAAGAGGCGCCTTTGGAATCACCTGCCATGACGGCCTCGAATCTCTTTTCTTTTTCTTTTTGGTCTTCTATGAGATATTTGTTCTTGTTGTATCCTAATTTCTTCAATAATTTATGGCAGACAATTTCCAGATGAGCGTGACATGAAGAACTCAGACTTTTGGCAACGAAGTTTTGAGAATTGGAAATCGTTTTCTCTCCTGTTCACACTAGGATTCATTTCCCAAAACATGTTATGCAAATTGCACCTATATATGTAATGAAATATGAAACACTGATTATAAAGAAAAGTCTACACAATTAGGCTTGACGTCAACCGTCAATAATGTAATGGGAGAGGGAAATTTCAAAGAATTTGATCAACTTGATAAATTGTATACTGCAATTTCCATCAACGCATTAATGAGTTTCTGATGTTCCACCTTTTTTTTTATCGTTTGACTTTATAAACAACGGTAATTTTTTTATCATAGTATTAGATAATTATTTTCTGAATAAAAAGTGTGACACCCATCAAAACTTTTCAAACTTCTCAACAGCACTACTAGAATTTGGCTCATAGGCCACCATTTTTTACACACCCTTTGCAATTGGTGACCATAGATGTAAAGCTGCTACTCTTGCTATTTATTGGTGGCTTTACCATGGGATGCCGCTGATGTTGGTGGCCTTCAACATTGAGCCACCAATGATTAGTGGCTGTTAAATATCTTTATTTCTTAAAATTTCTTTTCTTCTACTTTTTAATTTCATTGTTTATTTTGTTATTTATTTTGTTATCTACTTTTTAATTCCAACTCCTCCTCCCCTTCATTCTTATCGCTCTCTTCTCCTTTCAGTCTCTCTCCCCTCCCTCCCGTATCCTCTCTCTCCCTCTTCTCTTTCATGCAGCAGCGGCTCCGTCCTCCGGTCACCAATGAGCGTCAAACTATACCTCCTGAATCCTCTTCCCTTCCTCTTTCCAACCCTCAAGTTAGTTTCTCCAAATTTGTAGCCGAATTTTCTCAATTTCAGATCTAATAAACGGTGACCGTGGGTATTCCGGCCAATTTCTGGCGAAGTCTGCTGAAATTGGACCTCAACCAAGAGGTAAAAATGATCCTCTCCTCATGGCTGTTCCCTAGTGTAAGTTATTTCTCAAAATAAAAACTTTCAGTTTTTGGATCGATTCTAGATTTCAAATTTTAAGTCCATTTTCTGTATGCATGTCGAAGATTGGGGACGAGGAAAGTGAATCAAGGTTGTTTCCAACTTGGGCCGAGAAGAATGGAAGCCTTGGAAGGTTGTGGGTGAAACTAAGGTTGTGGGTGAAACTAAGGTAAAGAGGGTTCTTGCTAAAACAAATTAAGGTGAACAGGGTGTTTTTCTCAATTGCCAAGTACATATAATTTTGCTTCGATTTGTTCATCTTCTTCCAGATTTCTGTTCCATTTTTTTTTTGTTTTATATTGTTTTGGGATATGTGAATGTAATTTTTTGGGTATTTCTTTGCTTCAATTCTCTCTAATTTTTTGCTGTTTAATTTGAACTCCCATCACGGCATCATCATCTGCTATTGCTGCTGCTGCCTTTGATGCAGAAGTTCTCAACCATTACATCGGAATCAAAATTATGGTACGCCACTTGACCTTTTGATGTAGTGCTTCTCCGTACTTTCCATTTGAGTGATTGTTAATTTTGTTTCTGAGGATGTATGATAGGTCAAGGTCCCCACACACGTGTAAAGCTCCGTTTGGTTTTAGTGGATGAAGGAAACTACCATTTTTAGGCCCTCCTCTGTCTTGAATTCATTGATTGGGAAGCAGCTGAAAAAACCACCACCATTTGAGAGAAAAAGGAAGCAACTTTAACCATCTGAAAAAAAAGGGATTACTGACGTTGGTGAGTGAGACTTAAGGAAGATGGGGTTTCTAGAAAACCCTTTTCATCTTGCTGCTTTCCCTTCCAGCCGAAGGAGGTGAAAGAGTTTATCCCTTTTAGCTTTTAATTCGTCAAAAAGAAAATATAAGGAAGATAAGCTTAGTTCCCTGGTTTGTGAAGATCAGAACAAGTGAGGATCCTTCCTTTGTCTCCATTTAAGGTATCTATTTCTTACCTTTGGAATCTAATTGTTATTTGGTTTGATAACCCATGAATTAGTTTGGGTGGGAGTAGTAAACATGAAAGTATCATAGTTCATGTTTTAGTTTTAGAGTTGAGCACCAAGATTCTGATTAAAGTCCTCAATTAACCTTGAATTAGGGTTTGCTGTTGGGTATTTTGTAAGTGGTGTGTGATGAACTTGGTTATGTTTAAAACTGTGGGTGTGTATCTACTACCTTAGTGGCATTTTGCAAAATTTCAGATTTTTGTTCTTTGGAATATACACAGTTTTATTTACAAAGTAATTTGGTGCTACTGAAATTGTTTTTACAGGAAAACAGCAGCATGCCTGGTTTAGTTTTAAATTTTCCTATTCTTCCCGAACTCGAAAATCAATGAAATTTTGACACAACTTAGTTTCATGTGTCTACTTTGGATCTGGAAATTTTCACTCGTTTTGGTTGAACGAGCTATTTTTAATGAATTTTACGGTTCAGGTCGCTTTTGTAGTTTGTATTACCATGAGATCTTTAACTCTATTTCTTTAAATTGACTTTTGTAGTTTGATTTAATGGAATTGTGAAATTTAAATTTTCGTTGACATAATCTTAAGATGAGATTTGTTTTACACCCTTGAACAACTACTTTGTTCTAGTTATTTCTCTTAGTCTCACACCTCGAGTTTTGGGGTGTGACATATCACCTGAAAAGGTATCACATGATTTGATTTGATTTCAATGTTTCGTTCATTGTTCAGGGTTGTTTTTGTCAATGTAGAAGTTTTGTTCTCCATTTGAGGTTCTAAATTATTTTGATAGAGAGTTTCGAGCTTTATGACTTATGATTAAATAATTTTTTTAAACTACTTTCATGTGATGTAATTTCTGTTCTCGTAGTTTGTTAGGAGCAAGGTCGGTTGCCAGGAACACCATTTGTGAGAGTTTGTGCATCACCTAACATGAAACAAAGACAGTCTTCGCACCAATTGGATGGTAATGAGTAAACCATTCAGAACCTAAAACTCATTTCCTTGGTAATCTCCATTACCTTTTGAATTACTATTGTTATTATTATTATAATTTTTATCCCACAAAATGAGCTTCATACTAAGAAAATGAGAAGCTTCTGAAACCACAACAGGGTATAAAAGTGATAATGGTGGTTGAGGTGTTAAAAATTGCATATACCTTTCTATTTTGATTGAAATGGTTCTTCAACCATTTCAAGAAAATGTGCTATACATGCATAGGTTCTCATTTCTCTACACTTCTATAAAATCTTCTAAATCTTTTCCTATATTGTTGCTTATGTCTAATATGAATATAGGTTACAACTCCTTATCTCACTGTTGGATTTGCCATTCAATTCCTTTTCTGACTGTTGTATTTTCCATAGGGTTTGGGTGCACTATTACAGGGAGAGAGAGAGGGTGGGGGCAGTCATTTTCTCTTTCTATATCCTTCCTTCCCCAATTTGCTTCTCCGGTTGTTGGCATTCGTCTTCCTCCTCAAGGCAAGGACTTTTCAATCAATTTTTGAATATTTAATTTGGGCTTTATTGTTTTAGTTCGAACATTCACGGAACAACCGGGCAATAGTTTCAGATCCAATGGTTTTGTTTTCGAATTTTCCTAGCTGTGTAGTTCTCCATTTTTTTTTCTTCAGAATCTGAAAAATGGATTTAAACCATTTTTTTATAAATTTATGTAGACATAACCCATAATGTTTTTTTTCCTTTTGGTGAATTGGGTTTGGTTGTTGTACATTTTTCTCTCTGTATCTACACAGTGTTGTTCTACCATGCCTGGGTTTCGAAGTTCCGAATCCAATTTAATGCTTCATCAACTCCACTTAAAGGTTCCTGCATCTCTTTCTCTCCCCAAATTCTTGGGCACATAATTTTATAAGCTTCAGGGAAATTATGCGATGTAGTGCGTAAGCTTATCTATCTGTTGATGAATTTTAACTTTTGTTTTAGTTGTTGTTAGAATGAATACAATTCAAATGCTTGCCTGATTATTTGGTAAAAGTGCTTTTCTATGAATAATCATTTGTTAACTGTGCTTTTCTGTGAATAGAATTGAACAAGGGACTGGTTTGTGTGGATAGAATTGAACAAGGGACTGGTTTGGAGATCCAGACAAGTGGAGAAGTTAAGGATGCTGACATTGTTATGCTGCAAAATAATGGCACGGATGATGAGATGGTCTATCGTCCATGCATGGTGAATGTCACTAGCTTCAGTAAGTGATAAGCTAACTGTGATCTTTTTTGTGAATTTTGCTTGATGTATTAGTACAAATGCCATTGGGAAGGCATAGATCCAATCGGGTGGATTTTGTTAGTTCAGTTTGCTGTTGGTGAATGTGCATATGTACTGTTGGTGTTATAAAATGTAACCTCATCACCCTTGGGTAGTTGGATGTGTTGGACATCAAATCAGAATGTAATATGCTTTCTTTAAAAGGGACAAACCTTGTTATTGATTCCATATGGGATATAAAGTGTGGTTGGTTGTCAATGTGAATTCTTTTGCAAATTTAAATTTCATGTGAAGTTTATATTAAGAAGCTGATTTTTAATATAGTACAGAGCTATGATTTAACAGCCATGTAATACAATTCGAACCTAAAGGCCATTTGGAATGTTGTAGCCTTAAACCAACTTTGGTGCCTATAGATGTAAAGCCACTAATCCTAATAGAGACACATAGGATTGGTGGGTGTATGAGTATGAAAGCCACCAATGTTAGTCTCAAATCTAGCCACTAATAAGAGAGACAATGACATATATTGAATTTTACAAATAATTAAAAAAATATAAAAGTGTTGTACTATTCACATACCCACCAATGCAATATTGGTAGCCATTGTTACAATAGAGTCCTCTACATATGCCACACTCCTAGTTTAGTGGGTGCTTGGTGGCCATAGAGGTTTGCCACCAATGTGAGTGGCAACACTTGACAATAGCCACCAATGAAAAGGATGGCTTATAGCCAAATTTCTAGTAGTGCATATCTATTTTCTATTAGAGCATTCTACAATAAAGATACAAATTCGAAATGTACAAAGTGCATCTCCAAAAGATGATAATACGAGTTTTACTCCAGATATAAAAATTTTGAAATCTCCCTTCCTTTTTCTTTTTTTTTTTTTGTCTTTTGACTTGTGGAACCCACCTCCTAATACACCTCCTAATATGTAAAAAAAATTACAAATACATCTTTCAGCGAAGATAAATAATTTACATTTTCCTATTATAAAGCTATTCGGCCCAAAAAAAAAATTTGCATCTCCCGGAAGTGTTCTTATAAATAAGGAAAATAAAAGGGCATAGAGAAATTTTATTTGGACCCATATAACCTCTTTCTACATCCAACTTAAACTTTAAATGTGAATTGTTTTTTTTCCTATTGCATAATTACCAAGTACAAATATAATTAACATTAAAACTAATATTTATCAATAAACCCATCCCAAAAATTAAACCCTACCATCATACAATGTTTATCATACCTTCATTCTGGCTAAAATCCTAAGAGCTCTCATAGAGAAAAGCAAGCTTTTTTTTTAGAGTGGAGAAGATGGGTTTTTGGGTTTCAATTCACGGGTATCAACGCTAGAAGTTGAGAAGATGGGGTTTTGAGTTTCGCATCGTATATGGTGGCAAAACCTCCCTTGCCAATTTGGTCTCCTCAAAGGTTTAGGCAAATCTTATAATTCCTTGTCTCTCTCATCCTTTCACGAAGTTTGGTTTCCCCTGCCAATTTGGTTTCCTCAAAGGTTAGGCATATACTACTTGCCTCATCTCTTTCATTCATTTTTAGCAAATATTATAATTCCACGTTTCTCTCATCCTTTCATGCAATTTTGGCAAATATTATTTTCTTCTTCCTGTTTTCTCTTTTTTACTAGATGTATATATATGGAGAAGTATACAGAGGAGTAGCAATGGCATTGAGTTGATGAGGATGGAGGTTGAAGGATTTTCACCCCTTTAACCTAATGTTCTTTCAAATTCGACAAAAAAAAAAAAAAAAAAAAAAAAAAAAAAAAAAAAAACTTTAATATTCTTTCTAGATATACTTTTAATTATTTTGAAGTTCTGCAAATTCAAGCCATACAATTTGAAGGGGAAACTAAAAAGAAATTATTATTAGTATATGGAAGATTCATAAACAAATAGAAACTTCACCAAATTATTCAACTTCTCCACAGAAGTCAAACTCCAGAAAGCTTTCATAATTCCCATAAACAAGTAGAAACTTCACCAAATTATTCAATTTGAGATTTTATTTTCTAAATGGGTGTCAAGATAAATTTACATTTTGAATTGGGTTTGTGAGGTTAGTTTAGATAGTAAATTTCGGTTTAAAGAGATATTAAGTATTTAATTAAAAATAATATGGGTGTAGAGAGTAAGTTGAGTGTAGAAAGAAGTTATATGGGTTCAAATAAAATTTCTCAATAGCATATTTATGAGTTTCTTTTTATAGTACAAAAACAAGTAAAAAGTCAACATGCATTTGTGAAAAGAACGAGATTATTCAATCTCGATGGCAAAACAATTTATCTACCCTAACAAGTAGCTTAGTATGTTCCGATTGATCATGCTTTATTGTAATTTTTTAAACCTAGTTTGTAAAGACTCTTTTAAAACTAAATTCCTCATGAATATGTATTTATAATACTCTTGATTTAATAAATAAAAAATGTCCTACTTCTTAAACTAAGTACCCAAAATAGATAATTTGACATTAACCCAAAGCTCTAACGTACTTGAGGGGAAGCCCAAATATTTGAAAATTTTGTCAAATTATAGATTTGTTAGATTAGATGTTAGATTAGGGAGCGGACGAGGTTCGAACCCACGCTAAGGTGCAAGGGCAACATACGTTGTAAAATTATATTTCCATATAAGCAACTTACCTTGTAAAATTATTCTGATGAAGATGATCGTGCTTATGACAATCTTGGCACTAGATTCTACAATAATTCCTTTGATCCCTTCCTTCAAACAGGCATATAAAGCTTCTCTCACTGCAGCAGCCTCCCCTGTCAGTACAGAAGAGAAAAATAGGCCTTCCGTTCCATGCCACCTGAGAAGTGCAGGATGACCTCAAAATCGCGTATGGCCCAACCTGTTAAGAGTACAACCTCACACAGCAGCAATGCATCACAACCACCACCAAATTAGATTCTTACTTAGTTGTTAAGCTTGGAATGTTTTTGATTAGTTATATATATTATGTTGAGCTGGCACACATGTTGGGATAGGATATTTATGTATAAATACCATGTGTATTATTCTGTTGAAGTAATGAAAAGCCACAATTATGTTCTACTCTCTCTCTACAATTCTCTCTCTCTCTCTCTCTCTCTCTAACTGAATTTCCCTCTCTAAATTCTTAGTTTCAACATGGTATCACACCATTGTCTAACTGACTCCGATCCGGCACCTCCCTCATCTGGAAATTTTCTTGCATTTCTTGCATTTTCTGATCTTCCAAACAGATCGCTACTTCTCTGATCTCTTCTTTTCCTTTCTCAATTCAACAAATCTTGATATGTAGGCAGCAGCAAACTCCTCGAATTCTACCTCTCCAACCCCTGCAAACCCTAATTCCCCAGCGAATCTCCCTAACAATGAAATCTCCAATCCTCTGATCATGTTGATTGGATCGATTTCCATTGCAAATGTAGATGGAATGGTTCCGACGAAACTCAGTTGTCAGAACTATATCACTTGGTGCAGTCTCTTCATTCCTGTGCTGATCAGCGCTTCAAGCTTCTTAGACTCGCCAATGGCGAGGATCTGTGTCCTCTTAAATTTGTTCGTGATTCCTCTGGAACTTGTGTTCTTAATGAATCTTTGAGACCTGGTGTGAGCGCGATCAGAACTTGATGATCTGGATCAACTCTGCGCTATCTGAAGATCTTATTCCTTTGACGATTGGCATGGAAGACTCTTGCTCTCTGTGGCAATCTCTTGAGAGGCATTTCTCAGGCGCTTCACGCACACATGTTCATAATCTTCGATTGAAGATTCAAACGATTCAGAAAGGTGATTCTTCAATGACCGACTTCCTTAATTCGATTAAAGATATCTCTGATAAACTTGTTGTTGCTGGTGAACCACTGTCTGAGTCCGATCTCGTTGCATACATTTTATCTGTACTTCCTGATGAATATGAGTTCTTTGTTGACTCTATTGAGACTCGAAATGAATATGTGACTGCTGATGAACTTCATGGTCTCCTATTAAGCAAAGAAATCTCACTCCAAAAATGCAAAACTAGAGTTTCTTCCTCATCGACTGCACCATTTCATGCCTATGCTGCTCAGTCTTCTAATACTTTTGGAAATTCGAATAGGGGCAACTCTCGTGGCAGGATTCACAACCGAAATCGGTATATCAGAATCAAAATTTTGGGGGAAACAAACCTAACAACTGGAACAACAATACCTCAGGTGGCATTCTTGGTGTTGGTCATTCTCATTAGAATTTTGGTCAATCATCTTCCTCTGGTCACTCTATTCAATGTTAGCTATGTCTTCAATATGGTCACTGGGCTCCTACATGTAATCGTCTCTCTCAGTTTGCTTAATCTCAAGCTCATACTGCAATGTCTACCATGACTTCTTCTGCATCTCCCAGTTATTGGCTCACTGATAATGGAGCATCCCATCATGTCACACCTGATCCCTCCACACTCAACTCTGCCATTCCCTACTCTAGCAATGATCAACTTTTTGTTGGTGATGACAAAGGTCTGTACATTTCTCACACTGGTTCTGCACTCATTTAAAACAAAACATGTTACTTTTCAATTAAATGATGTCCTTTTAGTTCCTCAGGCTTCACATAACTTGTTATCTGTTTACACGTTTGTTTATGACAATTGGTGTTCTCTGACACTTGATCCTTTTAGATTTTATGTCAAGGACCTAAGAACTAGGAAGACGCTTTTCCAGGGCCCCAATGAAGGAGGTTTGTACCCCTTATACTAGATGCTTCAAATGGTGTTGCTGGGATTGCAATCTCACCAACTGTTCTGATGATTGCTAAGGCTGATATACATATTTGGCATCGTAGGCTTGGACACGCTTCTAGTGGGGTTTTACATTCTGTTGTGAATAAGAATCATCTCCTTGTAATTGGTTCTGTGAATAACTTGTTAGTGTGTACTGCCTGTCAACTTGGGAATGCTACTAGACTATCATTTTCCACTTTACCTTGTACTTCCACTAGGCCACTTCAGTTACTACACACTAATGTATAGGGTCCCTCTCCCACACCTTCATGTACTGGTTACAGATTATATATATAATAATAGTGGATGATTTTACTAAATTTAGTTGGCTCTACCCTTTACATTTCAAGTCTGATGTATTCTCCACTCTCAAGACCTTTATTTTAAAGATTCAAACTTTGCTTGAATTCAAAGTTCAAAGTATAAGGTCTAATTCGGGGGGTGAATTCTTGAATAAATCACTTCAAAGATTTTTTAATGATCAAGGCATCACCCATTAGTTGAGTTATCCTTACACTCCTGAGTAGTGTGCAGAAAGAAAACATCGACATGTTGTTGAAATAGGCAGAATATTGTTGTCTCAAAGTAGTTTACCTGCACAAGTTTGGGTTGAAGCATTTCAAACTGCTATCTATCTCATTAATCAGTTACCTTCTCAGTCTTCTATGGTCAGTCCTTGGGAGTTCTTATTCCATACTCCTCCCAAGTATCATACACTGAAGACTTTTGGATGTGCTTGCTATCCATGGTTGCAACCATATTCAAGAGATAAGTTGGATTCCAAAAGTAAACAATGTGTGTTTTTGGGTTACAGCATGAATCACAATGGCTGTAGGTGTTTGGATCCTTTCACTAATAGGCTCTACATCTCAAGACATGTGGTGTTTGATGAATCCTTGTTTCCTTACAAACATCTTTCTTATCAGGTTTCAGCTCAAAGTACATGTGTGCATCATCATCCCACCACTCCTATATCTCTCAATCTGCCTTTGCCAGTGTCACATCTTAAGAAACACACTACAACTCCAACTACATCAAAATCATCTACTTTAAATCCTGAGAAGTGTACTACATCTTCTTTTGTTCCAGATTTAATACATACTCCAGCAGCATCTTCAAGCACAGAAACATCTTCACAACCACCAGTTCCTGTCAATGCTTATCATATAATTACAAAAGCAAAGATAGGTATTCATAAACCCAAGATGTTCACTGCTACTAAACACCATCTTCCATCTACTGTTGATCATCTTACAACATTACCTACTACTCCATCAACATTTCTCCAAGTTTCTAAGCATTCTCACTGGATGAAAGCTATGCAATCTGAGTTTCAAGCATTACAATCCACTGGAACTTGGGAATTAGTTCCTAACAATCCACAGTACAACCTTGTAAACTGCAAATGGGTCTTCAAAGTCAACCATAAACCAGATGGTACCATTGAAAGGTATAAAGCAAGGTTTGTTGCCAAAGGGTTTCATCAACAGGAAGGATTGGATTTCTCTGAAACCTTTAGTCCTGTTGCTAAACCCATTACTATCAGAATCCTACTCTCCATTGCTATTACCTATGATTGGTGATGTGAAAATTACTTGACACTCAAATTAAAACCCTATCGATGTAGTATATGAAAGTAGGGATCGTTTTAGGCCGGGGATTAGAAAGGATGCTAATCTACACAATTTAAACTCTAAAACACTAAACTAGACTCTTATGACTCAAAATTGACCAAATTGACTCAAAACACACAAACTAAGCTAAATAGACTCAAAACAGATACTAGAGAGTGAATTGGACAAATTCTAGACTAGTAAGACTCAAAACACTGAAAAGGGGACAGATTTGGACGAATTTGACAAAACTAAGAAACAAATAAGAACTGAGGGGGTTTTTGGACGAATTTGACAAAACTAAGTAAATTGCAGCAAACAAAGTAAGTTAAAATGAAATTAAGGTGAATTCAAGGGTGAAAAGCTAGTTAGAGGATCCTCCTCCACACATGAAACATATGCATACAAATTGATTTCCAGTATTGTTTCTTTAAACCATGAATGATAATGCCCCAAATTAATCGTGAATGCACAAATTAACTTTCAGATTTTCCTTAATTCATTGAATTGGATGGATAACGCATCGACAATCAAATTATTCTTATCAAGTTCCCTACATGGAATACGCATAATAGAGATACATTCAAAGATCATTAAGTTCTATGAAAATCATAAGCATTGACAAGGCCTTCGTCACTATGAAAAGCATGATGATACTCTTGCCATGGATTCACTTAACACGATTGTGACTAGCAACCTTTACTACTCATAAATATAAGTTCATAACAATTAGGTGAAATTCCCTTATATTTTAGCATCAGATCCATGCATGCAAACTAAGTGTGCACCCTTAACCCACATACAAGAATAAGTTTTAATCAAACAGATAAGTGAATCACATTCATGTTTTACTAAACAATAACTGGAGGTAATCAATTCATATTAAACATATGTCTATGGCTTCGAATTCACCTCTAACTAAGAAAAACTTAGTTACACATGTTCATAACAATTGAAAAGCAATCTGAAATAAACATTGAAACTGAAACAAGGGAAGAAAGAACTCAGGAAGTCTTCAATGGTTGCAGGTTGTTGCAGCACAAGGTCCTCCTCCAATGGAAGCCACGGCAAAGCTCTCCTCCTCTCCTTCTTGCGGCAAAGGGTGTTTCTGTGTATGGATGGTGATGGCTACGAATTATGGTGTGGTATAGGGGGTGGTAACCTGCGGCAAAGCCTCAAAATATGTATATATAGGCATGGCAAACCCTAGGGAAATCAGGTTACGACTTGGACTTAGTAGAAATAAAGGATTAGGGCCCTAGGGTGCGGCACAAGGCTTAAATCCATCAGGAAAAGGGTTTAGCCCAATTAATTTCTGAAAAGGCTTTGCACAATCCAAATCCACATGGGAATAGGCTAATTAAATCAGAATCCAAGAGGAATAAGGATAGGGAAGGTGCGGCAGCAATTGGAAGGAAGGGGATGGAGTGCAAGGCAAGGCAAAAGCCTTCTAGAAAGGTTTGGGGCGCCAGATTTTTAGGACTTCTAGAAAAGAGTGTTGTGGCATGTTTCTAGATGGAAAAGACCTCCTAAAAACAGGTTTTAGGCATCCTATTATGAAAAGGGTCCCCCTTGCAGCTGGAATTAAGATATGATAAGATTAGGATAGGATAAGATAAGATAAGGTTGGTTTGGATAATGTTCCATGTTTGTAGCCGATTCCTTATCTTCTTTGACTTGAATTTGTTTCTCCAACTTTTAAACACATTCCTAGCCTCATTTGAACTTCAAATTCGTCCATTCCTTGTGCTCCATATACATGCAATCCATTTCAGCCCAGAATTGCTCCAAAATGCTCTAAAATGCACTTTATTGCCAACTTTGCCAATTGGACCTACAAACACACGAAAATAGCTTAAAACACTATAATAAGTAAAAACTAACTAAGTAAATGCAAGAAAACAAGCTAACTAAGTCACATAAATATGCTCCTATCAATTGGTTTGTACATCAATTGGATGTAAGCAATGCTTTCCTTCATGGTCACTTAAAGGAAGATGTTTATATGCTTTAACCTTCTGGTTTTGTGGACCCTTACAAACTTCATCATGCTGTTACCTATGATTGGTTTGTACATCAATTGGATGTAAGCAATGCTTTCCTTCATGGTCACTTAAAGGAAGATGTTTATATGCTTCAACCTTCTGGTTTTGTGGACCCTTACAAACTTCATCATGTGTGCAACTTAGGAAATCCCTCTATGGCCTTAAATAGGCCCCTAGAGCTTGGTATGAGGCTTTCTACAATGCTATTCTTTTTTTGGGGTTCAGTTCATCATACTTTGATACCAGTCTCTTCATTAAAAGAGATATTTCCATTACCTTTATATTGGTTTATGTTGATCATATAATCATCACTGGAAGTTCAACTACTGAGTATCAATCAATCATATACAAACTTCAAGCCATGTTCCCTGTTAAAGATCTGGGAGATATTCACTACTTCTTAGGTAATGAAGTTCAAAGATCTGACAAGGGCTTGTTAATGCATCAGTCTAAGTATGTTTTAGACTTACTAAAAAAGACAGATATGCTTGGAGCTAAGCCTTGTGCAACACCTGTGTCTACTTTCAAACTAGGGCATTTAGACACTCTTCTCTCTGATTCTACCTCTTATAGGTCCACAATTGGTGCCTTATAATATCTCACTTGGACAAGGCCTGATTTAACCTTTGTTGTCAATCAGGTTTGCCAATATATGCACTCTCCTATAACTATACACTTGCAGGCTATCAAATGCATCCTGAGATACCTTAAGGGCACTGTGGATTCAGGACTTTGGCTTACTAAAGGTACTCAATGTCTCATTACTTGGTCTGATGCAGATTAGGCAGGCTGCCCTGTGGATATGAGGTCCACCAGTGGCTATTGTGTGTTCTTAGGACCTAATTTAATCTCTTGGAATGCTAAGAAACAAGCCACAGTGGCTAGGTCATCAACAGAGGCTGAGTACAGGTCTCTTGCTAACACTGCTACTGAGATTACATGGGTGTGCAAGATTCTGCATCATATATCCTTCTCTTTGTTAAAGACATCAATCATCTACTGTGATAACAAAAGTGCCATTGCTCTTGCATTCAATCCTGTTTTCCATGCTAGAACTAATTATGTTGAAATTGACTATCACTGAAGGTTTTACTTGGTCATATTGGTGTTCAACATGTTGCTTCCATTCTCCAAATTGCAGACATTTTTACCAAGCCTTTAGCTGCTGATCGATTTGATGCTCTTACTTATAAGCTTTCAGTTCGATCACCTTCCTTCAGCTTGAGGGGGTGTGTTAAGAGTACAACCTCTCACAGTAGCAATGCATCATAACCACCACTAGATTAGATTCTTACTTAGTTGTTAATCTTGGAATGTTTGTGATTGGTTATATACATTATGCTGAGTTGGCACATATGTTGGGATAAGATACTTATGTATAAATACCATGTGTATTATTCTGTTGAAGTAATGAAAAGCCACAATTATATTTTACTCTCTCTCCCTCTCTCTTTAACTGAATTTCCCTATTTAAATTCTTGTTTCAACACAACCAACATATCCTTTCTTAGTTTTTGAATACCACGCTGCATTATAATTAACCTTAAGCACACCAAAGCTTGGTTACTTCCAACCACTGCCATCCACAAATAATTTTTCCTTGCTGGCAGGCATTATAGCAGTAAGCAGGCCATTATTGGCCTGCTATTCCACTCTTATTGCTTCCTTAAACTCTTTAATCCTTGTTTTCCATATTTGCATAGCCTCAATGGAAGGTTCGTACAAAATCAGCCGAGAAGGCGGAAGGGGCAACTACACCCTCACAACCATGAACGACAAAGAAATTGATAAGCAGTGGAATGCCTACAAACTGAGAAAGTACTACGTGTAACCTCCCACCATTCCTTGGACCCCGTTCAAGACAAAAAAAGTTTGAAGACTCAAGTAGCTTGATGAACAAGACCTCGTATGCCGAGGATTATCAGTTGTTATGCCATTACTGCCTACCAGCAAAGTTAATAAATTTCTCTTTTCTTAATGAAGATTGAAGGAATTATTCATAAGTCTAGGCCGAATGCATAAACAAACTGACTAACCCTGTGACAAGTAGAAGACGCCCTATGCCCTATAGACATGGCGTGTGTTCACCAATAAGGAGAGGGTAAACTAATCTGGAATATCCAGATGTGGATTGGTGGCACGATTGCTCAATTCCCCCTGAATGCAGCGATTACCTGAGCTGGACGACTCTCAGAATTGGCCAAAATAGTCATTCCCCTGGAATAGACTTAGCCGATTGAAGGATTTAATTTCGCGGGATCCCGAGTCTCTAACCGGAAGAGACGCTAAGTGCAGGACACCTGCCCATGAAAGAGTTCGCACGACAAAATGGTCTATCCTCGACGTCCAAGTCTTCATGAACGTAGCTTGGTTTTAAAGTGTTGCAATACTAGTTAAGCGACATGTGGAATCAAGTTACAAATCGAAAGGATGAGGCATTTGAGGCATGATTCCGCCTACACCTCACGCCAAAAACACCTCTGAGAGCCAGGGACGACGCCTGAAGTGGTCAGGCGGGTCTTCTGCTTACGTAAGTAAGACGCCAGGCCGACGACCCGACGGTTGGCAGCCCAAGGCAATCCTTAAGCCGAGACTTACACCTAATATGACTATGCGGACTCGTCTACTTACTTAAAAGTGGTGTTTATGATCAACGGTCTACGGTTTAAGTTTTGCTAGGACAAAGACGAGGTACGACCATAGCAACTATGTCAACCTCTTCTACTTTCTACGAGAAGCATGAGTCCGGCCAATAAGTCTATAAGTTAAAAACCTCGTAACACACCTCGGAAGGGTCATAGCTCAAGAAGCCACCATAACTCAAGAAGCCACTCAAAGCCGAAATACAACCATAGTGGCTACGCGGACTCCTCTGCTTTTTTCGAGAAACACGTGTCCGGCTGCTGGCCCTATAGGTTAAAATTTCACAATATGCCCCGGGAGGGCTAAAGCTCATGAAGCCATCCAAAGCCAAGATTCATAACTATAGGAGCTACGCGAACTCGCCTGCTTTCTATAGAGGCAACGAGTTCGGTCGCTAGCTCTATAAGTTAGAAATCTCGCACTTTTTCCTCTTGCAGGTAAAGCTCTAGAAGCCCCGAAGACAAAGCTAAAACCTAAGTGACGACGTGGAATCATCTACTTCATTAAGGCAACTCACCCAGTCGACCGTCATATGATAAAGTTTTGCAAAAAACATGGCGAAACAAAAGGATGAAGCAAAACAAGAAAAGTTGTTTATTAAATTTCTAGCAAATTGGTAAACCAGCTCGAAGACCAACAAAGTTCAAATAAAGCAAAACAGAAAGAAAAAGAAGAAAATTCCTAAGTCTGAGCAAAAAGACTACTCTTTGGTAGTCTGCGCAACTACTGATTTCTCGACTGCCACGCATTCAGCAACCGCACCGCTCCTAGCAGCCAAAGCTTACATCAGCTCATCCTCAACCGCCCCTGCCTGGACTGCCTGACCCTCAGCTGCTCCACCAAAGGCAACCTCAAACGAGAAATCAAGCAGATCAATTGGGGAAATGGAGAAAGTCTCAAAGTCCTTCTCGGAAAACTCATAATCCGACGACCTGCCTTGAAGATGGTCTATATAGCCAAGCTTGTAGAAATTGGCCTGACAAGAAGTAATCGCCACTTCATGACCAACTTTCTCATTCTTCAGTGGCACATTCTCTTCAACGAGCCTTGTATGAGCACTCTGCAGCTCATCCAATTCATTTTCAGGTTTTCACTAGCAGACAGCGCACGTTGCAGATCCACTTCCTTGGACTCAAGCTTATTGGCAACCTCATTGAGGTGAGACACTTCAGCATGCATGAAGATAAGCTCATCGTCTTTGGCAAAACAAGCAGATCGTAGCTCTGAATTGACACGCTCAAGGTCCTCGACCACCGGAGAAACACGACTAATTTTCTTCTTTACAGCTTCCAATATGGCCTGAGTTGCACTAAACCTAGCATTCAAATAGGCGACCTCCTAATGGGTGATCTCCAGCTGCATAGATGTAGGGGCAGAGACATCAGACTCCTTCAAAACAGTAAGTTCATATTCGATCTTTTCAGCAGCCAAGCGAAGCTGAGTCACCAATGCCACTTTGACCTCCTTATCACACTTGACAGCATCCTGATCAATGCACATAGACTCAGCTGCCAAGATCAAAGTCTTATGCATTATGGCAATCAGTGAGGACCTTCTCGAGTAAGCAGGTCGTAAAGGAGTATGAGCGGATGATAACTTTCCAAACACTGTCAACAAACTTGGCGTATGCATCGACGTCCTCAAGCAAGTCAGCCTTCAGCAGTGCATAAACCTCAAGAAACTCTCCAGCCTTAGACTCGGTGGATCTCCCACAACTGCCCGTGTTAGCAGGTTTCCCATTCTCAGCAGACAAGTCAGTCATGGCAGAAGAAGGAACAGGCCCAGACGCCACTTTAGCAGTAGAATCCACATTTCTGTTCTTCATAGTGGTGAGTCTCTCAGAAGCCGAACTAGACTTATCTCCTGATGGATGCTTCGATACAAACTTAGACACTAAGGGCTCCACCGAACCCTTCCGCTAAGCAAGTCTCTCAGTAATGGATATGGTCACTTTCGGAGCAGTATGTTTTATAGGCTCAAGCTCAACGGACTTTTTCGTCCTCTTTGGAGAAGTTAAGTCAATGATGAGCTTTTCCACAGCAGACAAGCCCCCGCAAGCAGCAAAAGAAGTCATTGGCTTCTTCTCAGTCGAAGGCTCGCAAGCAGGTAAGGAAGATCTCTTATTTCCACCCTCATTAGCAGCAAGCTCTACAGCAGCAATTGGACGAGCAAGCAACTCATCCTTTATCTGCTTTATCTCTTCCTTCGGAGGCAGCCCGCCTTTCTCCCGACAAAGAAGATTGAGCAGCCAATGCCACTCGTAATACTCAGCAGGAATGCCCAAGGTAATATGCATTTTCTTCATATCTGCCGAAGTCCTAGGAGTTGAGACAAATTCTGAATCTACACAAAGTGAGAAGAACGATCAATAAATTGAAGTCATTGAGCAACTCAAAAAAAATTCAAGCAGGACAAGAATGAAGCAGTTCACTTACCACTGATAAAAGTAGTCGAGACACGCAGCTCAGGCGAAGAGTCAAACTCCCACTCCCCACTCACCTCCAAGATGTCTCTCGCCCACTCATGATTACCTTTGCAAGAAGCATCAAACAGCCTATGACGAGACCTCAGCTGCCCCATACCTTCCTTGTGGCCAATCTCGAAGAAGTACCAGAACTCATTTATGGTCAAGCTAAGATCAAAAAACCTACTCAAGTTCGAGAATTGCACCATCGCACGAACTGCATTTGGGGAGCACTGAGCATGTGCGCATTTCATGGAGCAGATCACCTCCTGGAAAAGAAACAGCATGGGAAAAGTAAATCCTAACACAAAGTAATACGGGTGGAATTTGATGGCCATCTTCCTAGTAGTGGCGCCTTCGTCGCATGGTTCATGGCCGCTATCATCTTTCACCTTCTTCACGCGAACCCCTGATGGAATCGCATGCTTATATGCATCAAGAAAATCCTGAAACAGCTCTTCAGAATTGATGTTGACATGCGCACCCTTGAAATAGCCCACATTGTCGGAAGAACCACCTTGACGGTACATGGGTGGAGGATATTCGTCACTCTTGCAATCGGAGGAAGACATCTTAAAATCTCTGCAAAAAAATGCGAGGAAAAATATTTAGAAGGCATCTCGAGAGAAAAAAAAAAAAATATATATATATATATATATATATAAGGACCGCGAGCCCAACGCCCCTGCGCCAGACCCCACGGCCCTCACCTCCTTTCTCAGCCCAGGACCCAGCTCTCTCTCTCTCTTGCAAACAGCTCAGCCCAACTCGGGGGGAAGGCCCACACCTCATTTCCCATTTTCCTTCGCGCCCAGCGTACATCACAAAAAGCCCGAAGCCTTTCGGCCCATCATACTAGCCAGAGTGACCCGGCCCGTGCCGGTCTTTCTTTATCCCTCGCCATTCACCTACACGGGCCCCTGCCCAGCAACCCTGAAGGTCCAGCCCAGGTCGACCTCTCCGGCCTTAGTGCCCAGCCACCTCGGTCTGAGCCGAACAGCCGCTCCCCGCACCACGCCACCAACAGCATTGTGGCATCCCTGCCACATGTTTCTCGCCTCCTCGGCCTCGCCAAGTCAATTTTTCTAGTCCTAAAACTCCAAAAAAAAATTTCTTACCTTGGTGCGGCATGGAGAAGAAGAACAACAATGAGAGACGACTCTTTGCGAGGGCAAGAGAAGAAGAAAGCTAGGGGAGGGGGAAGAAAATTTTCCTCTGGCTTATCTTCCTTGTTGGAATAATGATTGCTCTCCAAATTTATTTAATCCCCTACTTAAGGCAGAATTAAATAGGTATTAGGGGCAATTGGTTTCCTTTTCCTAGAAGAAGTCTATCTCCAAAACAAGAAAGGAGATCAAGTTCAAATTGGGAAATAACTCTACAAGCCCAAGCAGCTTGGGATTTATACACCTACTATCATTTCCTGCGTGCAGCCCAGTAGGTGTGGGGGCATTTGTGGAGCCTAAAATAATCCCAAAAATTCTAGAGGCGACACGTAGATTTTTATTCAAGAAAGACAAGATTGCCCTTAATAAATGGGTAGGCTTCTCAGATACTCCCACGCACAGCTCACATCCCTGAAGGTCCAAGCAGCTGAATACGACTGCCCACAGCTCACCTAGCCTTGGCAAGGAAAAGTCAAAGTATTAAAGATAAGGATTAATTACTCAAATCCTATCTTTAATACATTCCCAATTGAAGATTGACTCCAATCAAGTAAGTAACCCCAATTTAAATAAATTAGGGATAATTACACCATTATCTCAAGATATTATTTCCTATTTAATATCTTGAGAATATTTCTCCATAAACACCTTGGCCAATAGGATGCCGCCACGTGTAGGGTAAAACCCTAACATTGTGACAGCCCTATCCCTATAAATACCTCATATTCTACCAAATTTTCAAAGCTTTTGCTACCCCTAAAAAGCCCTAAACACTTTACTCTCTCAGAGAAACTGACTTAGGCATCAGAGATCCACTGGCCTAACCCCCCCCCCCCCCCCCCCCCCCCACCTCGTGGGCGCGTAAGGCTTAGGTTTTTTTATCAAATGTGTTGATTGTTTTGCAAGTGCATTTTCGTCAAGACTGAAGACGGCGAAAATTTGCATCAACAGCCTCTGCAAAAAATCAATTAAAACTAAGGTTGTTTAGTCATCAAACTATTTATAAACAAATGAATGGTATTGGTAAAAGTATTATGAACCATCTATGTATTTACTACCACAAACCTAAAATAAAAGTTATTGAGCACCTTTTTTTTAAAGCCGGTTTTGAAAGGACAAGTTCAACTTATCTATATGATATTTCTTTTATCAAACGTTTTCAGTTTTAAAAGTCCATTGAGTACTTCGGGTCTATATATCCTAATGACTCCTTCATTTAATATACATGGTGATATTTGGGAAAAAAAGAATCGACCACAAAATTTCAAGAGTATAAACAAAAAAAACTTGTAATTTTTAAACTGGCCTAATATACAGTTTCAAGTTTCTAAGTCCGGTTAGTTGCTTCGGTATTGAGCTTTCTTTTACCTATTATCTTCACATTTTAGGTTAGAAAGCCAACAAAATGCGTGGAATTTTGACAATATATGTATCACTTATTGTGTTTTAAGCTTCAACTGAAATTTTTCTACACATATAATTTAATAGGAGACTGTACAGCTTCAACTGAAACTTTCCTACAAATATAATTTAATAGGACACTGTACCAAATCAGGCATTTGGTCTAGTGGTATGATTCTTGCTTAGGGTGCGAGAGGTCCCGAGTTCAATTCTAGGAATGCCCCTATTTGGGCTGGTTTTTACACAACATAAAAAGCTGGGCCACGAAAATGAGGAATTTTTCTCTAACCCATTTGCTTCCCTCTTCCGGTTGCCAATATTCAACACTTTATTTATATCCAACAACATATTCACACTAAGAAGCGAGTAATAAGTTGGCATCTAATTTTTTATGTACGAGATTGAAATTTAAATTCTATAAATTACAAATAAAGAAATTATATGTCATTATACCGTAGTACTAAGTATTTTTAATAGTCATTATACCGTAGTACTAGCATTACTCTTGATTCAGTTTTGACCCTTTCTGGATATGGGTAGAGTTAGTCACCTAAAATCAATCTTCATTCTTTTTTTTTTTTTTTGGTTGCTTCTAAGAATTTTTATTTTACTTTTTAATGTGGCTACACAAAACAATCCATCTCATTTCTTCAAGACATATTCTTTCCAACCGACAATATTCTCTTCCAAACACAAGAGTTTGAAGATTTGAGTCTATTTTTAAATAATAAAAAAATTCATGCAAATATTTGGTTAATAATTAAAAAGAGCCCACCAATCAGTATGGTGTATAATCATTTTCCAGCTAAAACAAATATATTCTAGGACCTGTAATTCCAAGACCAGATAAAGGCATGCATGCATGCATCTTACCCGGCAACTAATTAAACAAATGGGCTTTCTCCTACTTCAGAGCGGTTTTGAATTCAGGAACTTTCAGATTTTATTCCCTTCCCTATATATTTAGATACCATAATTTAAACACTACTGTCTATATTAGAATGAATTTTTTATTTTTTATTTTTTTAAATTTTTATGAAAATGATTTGGGTTAAGTTTATTTTAACAAAAAACAATGGTATAACTTTATTTAATGAAAAAGAATTAAATATTAATGAAAAATCTTTAAATTTTAATAAAAATGACGAGAGAACTTAAATTTTAATGAAAATTACAGACACTGTTTATGAAACTGAACACTACTTATGAAAACGGTACTACACTATTTATTGGTCCAGTTTCATAAATAGTGTCTAGTTCTTGGTCATGTTTCATAAATAGTGCTTAGTTATTGGTCCAGTTTCATAAATAATGTACAATAATAGTACAGTTCCATAAATAGTGTCTCTTTTTTGTCCAGTTTCATAAATAGTACCTAGTTCTTGGTCCACTTTCATAAATAGTGCCTAGTTCTTGGTCATGTTTCATAAATAATGTTTAGTTTTTGGTCCAGTTTCATAAATAGTTTTCACCTATTGGTTTAGTTTTAGAAATAGTACCTAATTCTTGGTTTCGTTTCATAAATAATGTCTACTTATTGGTCTAGTTTCATAAATAGTGTCTACTTATTAGTTCAATTTCATAAATAGTGTCTACTTATTGGTCAAGTTTTATAAATAATGTCTAATTCTTGGTTCAATTTCATAAGGTTTGAAACTTAGACCATATTTGGTCCTGTAAAAGCACCCATTGCGCCGAAAACGATGAAACCTAGAAGTGATCCTTTAAATCAAAACCTTGAGAAGATTATGTTCTCAGTAATTATATCTTCTTCTTTTTTGTCGGAACTCAATAATTATATCTAAAGTTGTTTTTAATTAGCAAATTAAAATACTGGATATTATGTAAGTGGTGGGAAATTTTTTCTTATAGCCATAACACAAGCGGTACACCACATGTTATTATGTAAGTGGTGGGAAATTTTATTTTTTATGTTATTTATTTGTGAAACAAGAATATCACCACTTGTATAGAGACACGTAGTGTACCATCCCGTGTTCTGGGCATATTGAAAAATCTCTCGTCATCTTGATTACTATTGGGAAACAACACCACAAAAATAAAACTGGGGAATGTCATTCAAATTGAAGAAAAAAAATCTCTTAATGATAGCTAACAACGGGAGAAAAAAGAGGAGTGTAGAAGGGGGGCTGGGTGTACACGCGTTCATGATGCAAATCAAAATTGCAGGTATAAAGGTAGTGGCTTGATAAATAAAGTTGCACAAGGTATTCTTGAATGTTTCATATGTCCATAATATATAATACATAATAGGGTATGTATGTATGTATGTGTGTGAGTGTGTGTGTGTGTGTGTGTGTGTGTATATATATATAGAAGCAGCATGCACTGTGTCATCAATTTAGAGAGAAACAGAAGAGGAAGAAGAAAAGATGGACATATCAGCTCACCTGAGCGACTGCCTAGTTTTAGGCCAACACTAATGGCCACGCGATTAATACGTAAAAATCTTTTTTCTTCTGCAGATGAAACATTTCCATAATACCCTTCTTTGCTCTATGTTACACCTCTAAAGATGATTCCCTTAGGCCTCATGGTCAATCAATCCCCCCATATTCGTCCTCTTACCCTAAACCCCAAAGCCGGTGTTCCTATTCACCCCAATCATCTTCCTAAACAATCTGCACCCCATCCTATTCCTTCATCGTCTCCTCTTGCACCTGCTTCTTCCACCACTTTGCTTGCTTTGAGAAATCCTAGTTCCCATTTGGGTAATCTTCAATATAGCTCTCGACTTGTGAATGGGCATATTGTGAATAGGATCTTTCTTCACTAAGAAGCTGCACTGGACTGCCCATCTAGCCCTTAAACTCAAGATCTGGGGTTGGGGGTAACGGCAGTCTGCCGTGTTCTAACGGAATGGTCTTTCCTGATGGGGTCCACCCACAAGATATCTGTTTTGGCTCAGGTTTGAATTTTCACCCTTTCCCAGATATGGGTCCCCTTATCTCGACTAAGGCGCCCACTGGTTCCTATCTATTGCAAAAGGTGCAAAGCTATCCTCCTTTGCAAAAGGATATTCCCATTCCCTTACTGGTTTCTATACCTCAGTCTCGGGGCCTGAAAATCCCACTTTTCAAGAGCCTGGTCATGTCACTAGTCCGATTACGACAACTCATGCCTTGGTGGTGAGTCCCAAAGGAAGGTATTTGGATGCCGTTTGTGGTAACGGAACTCGTCAAACTGGGCCTCTCAACCTCCATTACTGTCAACCAAAAGTTGTGGGCAATAGGAAAGTGGTATGCCCTCCCATCACTGATGCGACTGAAGCGGCGAAAGAATGGCGTCCTTGTCTTGTGGGGTATTTTATTGATAAGAAACTTTCATTCTCTGTTGTTTGCATTTCGGCTAAAAAGTTGTGGGCAAACAAGGGTCTAGTGGATGTTCTTGCCAATGATAGTGGCTTCTTTTTCTTCAAATTTAGGGATGATTCAAGTTGTGTTAGTGTGCTTGAATCTAGTCCCTGGCACATTTCAAGGAAAATGTTGGTTATTACTCGGTGGAGACCTGGGATGGTGTTGTCCAAGGCCTTACATGTTAAAGTCCCTATTTGGGTTAAGTTTTTCAATGTTCCTCTTGAACACTGGAATCATGAAGGTTTTTGTCATATTGCAAGTGTTGCAGGCAAACCCCTCCATGTGGATTATCTCACTGAATCGAAGAAGCGAATCTTTTTCATGAGAATTTGTGTGGAAGTTGATGCCTCTGAGCCTCTTATTGACTCTTTTGATCTTGTGGTCCAACCTGAGGAGGAATGAGAAATTTTCGTCTCTGTGGAAGTTAATGTTGAGTACCAATGTAGACATCGTTTATGTCTTTATTGTAAATCTTTTGGCCATTATGTATCCGCTTGCCCCCACATGCCTAAACCTGCCACAACTGAAACATCCACCAAACCCACCTCAAAAATTCCTTCACCTCTTCCCACAGAACCTTATCAGCTTCCTGATTGCTCTAATACTTTCATAACTTCTAAAAAGAAAGGGCGTAACAAGGAGATGGCTTTGTTGCCTACCACTACCTCTGTTACTAAACCACAACTACTATCTTCTAGCCCCAAGGTGACTTATCTCTCGTCCGAGGATGACACGGCGGTGTCAAACTCTTTTGAGGCTCTTGATCATCTTGAGATTACCTCTAACTCTGAGATTCAGGCTACTGCTTCTCCTGATACGTCGAGATAGCCAAGTCGTATCTTGGGTAAGAATGTTGATGCTCTTCCTTCCAAAGGGCTTCACCAAAAGAAGAAAAAGAAAAAGAACAACAAGAGCAAAGATGAAACTATTAAAGTTGTTGGTAAGGGTATTAGTGCCCAGGCCTCATCCCTGTCAGACCGAAATGATTAATCTAGCTCGCTGGAATGTTAGGGGGCTTAACGAGCTCCTTAAGCAACTAGAGGTTCGTAAGTTCATTGATACGAATCAACTTTGTCTAGTTGGCCTCATCGAGACTAGAGTCCGTGTGAATAATTTTGATGATGTTTCGTTATCCGTCTTTCGTAATTGGAAGGTCCTCAACAATTATAATTTTCATGATAATGGCCGGTTATGGGTGGGTTGGAATCCTACTATGCTTCAAGTTTCTCTCTTGGCTGAGACTGATCAAGTTATTCATTATCAGATTCAAGTTATTGATACTGGCCATAATTTCTTTGCCTCTTTTGTTTACGGCTCAAATGATGACACTATCCGTATGTCTCTTTGGGCAAACTTTTGCTCCTTTGGGCACTCCATTGGGGATAGTCCTTGGATTGTTCTTGGTGACTTTAATGTTGTTTGGTTTACTGGTGAAATTGATGGGGCTTAAATATTAGGTCTAATGCTGTCATTGAGTTTGGTGAATGTTTACTTGATGTTGGCCTTGATGATTTGAGATACTTTGGTCAGTTCCTGACTTGGTGCAATAGGCAATTTAATGGCATGGTTATTCACCGCAAATTGGATCGTGTCCTTTGTAACAGTGCTTGGTTATCTTTATACCTTTGCAGCTCTGCCGTGTTTCTTCCTCCAAATGCCTCTGATCACTGCCCTAGGGTGGTCTCTGTGGGTACATCCCAAGCTCATAGAAAGTCTCCTTTTAAATTTTTCAATTTCTATGCTGATCATGAAATTTTTCTACATATTGTTGCCCATGCTTTTAACACTCCTATACAAGGCTGTCATCAATTCCAGGTTGCTAAACAGCTTAAGCTTGTTAAAGTTGAGTTGAAAAGGCTCAATTGTGACCCTTCCTATCATGCTTCCATTGCGGTTAAGAATGCTAAGATTGCCCTTGATAATTGCCAAGCAAATTTAGCTTCTACACCCACCAACTTGTCTTTGGTTGATCTAGAGCAAAGCTTATTAAAGAATTACTCTAATTGCCTCGTTAGGGATGAGAACTTTGTCAAGCAAAAATCTCGTGTTCATTGGATGGCTTGTGGCGATAGGAACACTGTTTTCTTTTACAATTCTATTAAGAAGTGTGTTAATCGGAATCGTATTGCCTCTATCCACAGAAGTGATGAGTCTGTTACATCTGTAGAAAATGAATAAAACATAAAGCTGTGGGTTACTTTCAAAGTCTTTTTGGCAGGGATTTCGCTCTTCCTCCCTCTGAAGTCAATCTTGTTGACGTTGTCACAAATCCTATTTCTACTGAAGCAGCTACTGCGATGATTAAGGAGGTTTCTGGTGATGAAATCCGCAAAGTTTGTTTCAGTTTGAAGGCAAATAAAGCTCCAAGCCCGGATGGTTTTAATGCCCTTTTCTTTCAGAAAGCTTGGCCTATAATTGGTGGTCAAATTATTTTGGCTATTCAGGAATTTTTTAATTCCACCCGATTACTTTGTGAGCTAAAAAGCACCATAATTACCCTTGTGCCTAAAGTTCCTAATCCTTCTTCTATGGGCGATTTTCGGCCTATTTCTTGCTGTAAGACCCTTTATAAAATCATCTCCAAAATTATGGCTAATAGAATCAAAGTTGTTCTTCCTGACATTATTAGTGATGCTCAGTCTGCTTTTTTGGATGGCGGCTTATTGGGGATAATATTTTGCTTGTACAGGAGCTTTTTCGAGGTTATCACCTGAACAATGGTACGCCTAGGTGTGCAATCAAGGTGGATATCTGTAAAGCCTATAACACTTTGGATTGGAATTTTTTGCTTGGAGTGCTTTCAGCTTTTAATTTTCATCCGAGGTTTATTCAATGGATTCAGTGTTGTATATCTAGCCCTTATTTCTCTGTGGCTGTTAACGGTGAGTTAGTCGATTTTTTCCTAGCAAACGTGGTCTAAGGCAAGGAGACCCTCTCTCTCCTTACCTTTTTGCTATTGCCATGGAAATTTTTTCCTTAACGCTGCATGCTAGAGTCGCTGCTTCCCCTTGTTTTCGTTTTCACTGGAGATGTGACAAGGTTAGGCTTAGTCATATGGCCTTTGCTGATGAATTGTTTTTTTTTTGCCATGGTGACTCTTTATCTGTAAAAGTTATCAAAGAGGCCTTGGATTATTTTTCTATCCTTTCTGGTTTATTTCGTAATGCCTCTAAGAGTAACCTTTTCTTTGCTGGGGTCAAAACCAGAGAGAAAATGAGAATTGTAAAGTGTTTTGGGTTTCAAGATGGGTTTCTTTCTTTCAAGTATCTTGGAGTTCCTTTGATCACTTCGAAATTGAATTATGCAGATTGTGTGCCTTTACTTGAGAAAGTCGATAATCGTATTTGAAGTTGGGAGCATAAAACTCTTTCCTTTGCAGGGCGCTTACAATTGGTGATCTCAATTTTATGTAGCCTCCAAGTCTATTAGGCTTCTCACATTTTCCTCCCAAAAAAGATCACAAAAGACATCGAGCAAAAGTTTCGAAGGTTTCTTTGGTCTGGAAAAGTTTCAGGTTATTATTTTGCTAAAGTTTCTTGGAGAGAAGTTTGTTGCCCTAAAGATGAAGGGGGTTTGGGCATCAAAAATCTCCACTCTTGGAATGTATCTCTTATGGCCCGCCATATTTGGATTTTGGTTTGTGTTGGGAGCAGGGAAACAGGTGGGAATTTGTGGTCGAATTGGATTAAAGCCTATTTTCTTGAGGACAAGAGTTTTTGGAGCCTAACTGTGCATTCTATTTGCTCCTGTAATTGGAGAAAACTTTTGAAGCTTCGTGAGCTTATTAAGCCTTTTATTCATGTCTCTGTCTGGGGTGGGTCTTCAACTTTTTTGTGGTATGATAATCGGCATCCTCATGGCCCTCTCTTAGACGTTTAGGGTAATGAGGTAGTGTTGGCTTCTGGCCTCCACTTAAATAGTAAACTTTCTTCTGTGATTACGGCCTCTGAGTGGTGTTGGCCATTTACTACTAACCCGGCTTTCTGTTCCATTCAATCAGATTCCCATAGTATTGTGCCTTCTTCTCAGAGTTTGGATTCCACATTTTGGTCCCCTAGCAACATTGGTATTTTCTCTTTGGCTTCTACGTGGAACTGTATTCGTTGTGTGGCTCCGAAAATTCCTTGGGATCATTTGGTGCGGCACAATGCTTCTATTCCACGTGCAAGTTTTGTGTTGTGGTTAACCGTCAAGAATAAATTAACCACGCTTGATTGCATTGGTCAGTTTTCCACTTGAGCCAATCTCAACTGTGTGCTTTGTGACTCTGACTTGGAATCTCATTCCCACCTGTTCTTTGATTGTCCCTTTACTAAAGGTCTATGACAGCATGCGCTGATGAGGTGTGGGGTTCCTTGGCTTCATCCTTCTTGGCCTTCTTTTGTGGGCTATGTGGCATCCCATTGGCGGGGGAAATCCCATCCCATGGTGGTTAAAAAGCTCTCTCTTGCAGTCACAGTCTATTGCATTTGGTGTGAACGGAATAACCGCATGTTCAACAATTGTAGGAAAACCCCTGCTGCTCTTCTTCAGTTAATCACTAATATGATCCGGTGTCGGCTGTGTACTTTGCATATTAAGCCCTCAACCATTAACATGACGATCCTCCATAATTGGAATGTTGCTGCTCATTAGGCTCTAGGCTTTTCCGTCGTCTTCCCCTGCGTGGGTTAGGCTTTGTTTTGGGGTTATTTCCCCTTTGTTTTTGGTTCTGTGCTTGTTTCTTGTCCTCTTTAGGCTTTGCCCTGTTAATATAAATCTTTATTTAAAAAAAAAAAAAAAAAAAAAAAAAAAAAAAAAAAAACCAGGCGCACCTAGTATGCGTGTGATAATTTTTTTTCTTTTTTTCTTTTTTTCTTTCTCTTGTCTTTATCGTTACATAAAGTTATTAGATGACTTTTGGTTAAAATTCAAAGTTTTGAAGCCCTTTTCATTAGTTTTCCTTTTCTTTTCTTTTTTGATAAAAATGATAGATTTTCATTTCATAGATAAAAGACATACAAAAAAAGAGCAAATCCTCAGTCCATTACAGAGAGGACATCCTCAAGGAGGACGTCGGCTAAAAAGCCCGGAAGGGAATCTAACCAAACAAAAGAACTAGCATTTCTAAGTACATAACGGGCTAAGCCATGGTCAGCATTGTTGGCTTGACGACGAACATGGGATAAGAAGCCTCAGTGATCGATCTCAACACGATTTTAAAGTCCTCAATAACATGACCAATATACGACATGTTAATGACAGGATCCCGCAAAGCTGAGATAATCTGAAGCGAGTCGCTTTTGAAAATAACATTGTAAAAACCCATTGTTAACCCCAAAACCAACCATCCCTAAAGGCTAACGCCTCAGCATGAATAAGGGAGTGAATAAAATCATCTCTCCTAGCAGCCCCATTTACAAAAATCTCATTAGAGTCTCGGATGACAACAGTACCCCCAAGAGAAAGTTCCTTGTTCCAAGCTTCATCGATATTCACCTTATAAAACCCCCACAGCGGGGCCTTCCATTTGAGATCATCCAAAGAAGAGGACCTGGGTGGGTTGTGAAGTGGTTGTATTGATTCGGACAAAGTCCTGCCATAAGATGATGAATGCCACCGGATTATGCACATACTTTAGGTATATGAAAGGGGTTCGGGTTAATCGGATAACCTAACCAAAAGTGAGGTGTGCTTCAACAGAAATATTAAATCCCCCTCAGGTTAAATTTGCTCAGATCCTGGGTGTCAATTTTGTTGATCGCCATGAGAAATATCTCGGGGTTCCTACTATCGTGGGCAGAAACCTCAGCCTCTGTTTTGGTTACATTAAAGATCGTCTCAAAAAAATGGCTTCACTCATGGAAGGGAAAGCTCCTAAGCGCTGCGGGAAAAAACTTATTGGTTAAAACTATTGCCCAAGCGATTCCAATCTATACCATGAGCATCTTTCTTCTACCGAAATTCTTCTATGTTGACCTTAACCGTATGATTGCCTCTTTCTGGTGGAACGGTAATGAAGGAGAAAATAAATTACACTGGTGCTCGTGTGACAGATTGTGCAACCCCAAATTGGAGGGTGGCCTTAGGTTTCGCAACTTCTATGCTTTCAACCATGCTTTACTTGCCAAACTAGGATGAAGATTAATGACTGAACCCTCCTCCCTTCTGGCAAACACTCTTAAGGCTAAATATTTTCCTAATCAATCTTTCCTTGATGTGCCCATTAAGCCGGAGGCGTCCTACTGCTGGAAAAGCATCTGTGCAGCGTGAAAGATCATCAAGTTAGGGTGTTGTTGGCAGGTTGGCAATGGTCAATCAATTGATATTTGGAAGGATCCATGGATCCATCTCCATCTCTGTTCCGGCCTTTTCCCCCAAAACCGTTGGATTTTATTATGTCCCGGTTTTGCGATCTCATTGACCTTATCAGCAAGTCATGGAGGAATGATATCCTTTGCTCTACTTTCTCTGCACCGAAAATGGATGCTATTTTATTGATTATGTTGAGTGTTCGATCCTCACCTGATACTCTTACCTGGTTCTATGAAAATAAGGGTATGTTCTCTGTGCGCAGTGCCTACCACCTTGCCCGGGTCGATTATAAACCTTCCAACAAAGGTGCGTCTTCCTCCTCCCAAAGTCAAATATGGTGTTTGGAAAATCCTCAATAACTTTATTCCCACCATAGCTAATATGGGCCATAGGCATATCACTATCGATTCTGTGTGTGTTCAATGCTCACATCCTTACAAAACAACACTGCATTTTTTGAAGGACTGCCCATTTGCCAAATGTGCGTGGTTATCGTCTCCATTGGGCATTGCTATTCGTGATCGCAATCCTCCATCTCCACTATGTTGGGCTATGGATGCCATTGATAACTTCCCATCTTGGAGACTTGAGATGTTTTTTATGATCTGTTGATCTATCTAGGGTGCTCGAAACACAAAATTATGGTTTGGCTCTTGTGATTCTCCTGATGTTAGCATTGCTTGGAGTATCTACTGGTGGCAGGAATTCATCTCCATCCCCAAAGCCATCCGTCCTCCTCTGTGGCATCCTTCACCTCCCCATATATGGCTGGCACCTTCATCCAGCAAACTGAAACTAAATGTCAATGGTAAATGGGATGCGGATAGGAAATTGGGCGGTTATGGCGGCTTTGTTTCTGATGATCGCGACTGTTTTGTAGTGGCTAATCATTTTCCGAATGTATGCTCTCTTCTTCTTGCGGAAGCTATGGTTTTCCATGCTCTTTTGGTTTAGTCGTCAGCTAGGGGTTTTAATGATTTATTCATTGAATCAGATTTCCTCCAGATTGTGGAGGCTTTGAAGGATCTTTCCCCCAATTTGTCTTTAATCGGTCAGGCTGTTGAGGATATCAAGGCCCTTCTCCCCTCAATCACTAGAGCTTTACCCACCCACGCTCGACGCCAATCCAATGGAGTTGCACATCGGCTAGCTCGTGTAGGTATTGCATCCAATCATACTAGTGAATGGCTGATCATCCCCCTGTGAAATATATTGCAGAAATATACCAATTATTTATATGATCAAATATATCAAATCAAATGTATAATCACTATCAGACTTATGAAAATTAAATTAGGAAAAAGGAATTAGAATATCTAGCCTATGAACCAAATAAAGGCGCGATGTCGCTGCCCTAAATCCATAGAGGCCTCCCTACGTCCAGGTTATTGCAGTGCCTATAACTCCAAGATACAACCCAAAGCCTCAAATGATGGCTAATCCGTTATGCACGCCAACGACAGACGGGATTGCCAAGTAGTGATCAATTGCCCAAGAATTGTAAAGTAGGAATGTAAATTGAGATGTGAAAACTGAGGGAGACAGAAAAGTTTTAGCGTATTATGTTTTCTGTCTGACATTTCTTATTTAAAGAACTTCTCATACCCTTTCAGAAAAGGATTATGACTCTTCAAATAAAACACAAATTTAAATATTAAAAATAAATAAAATAAAATAATAATAAGTTTTGAATCTTTAAAATAAAATATAATTAAAATAACCAACAATCCCTCACAAGATTCAAAACTCTATGAGGAATAAAATAGACACAATTGAAGAAATGGAAGTTTGAGCAATTTTGTATGCCATGCAATGGGTGTAGGTGTCTTTTGAGCTTGAACCTACACTTAGTGTTTATAGTTTTCATCTGAAGGAATCATAGTGAACTAAGTCTTGAACTAGATTCCTCTAATTCAGATTACAATATTTGACACACATAGTATTGATCAAAGACTTGGCACAGGTTAGCGCTATTTAAGGCCATATGCTTAACTTGATTCTCATGAGTGTTTTTAGAGAACAACCCAATTCTCACAGTCCCGGCCTCACGACTACTCTCACTTAGGTGAGTCATCCAAGAGTACATGTGACCTGTAATTTGCAGGAGATTGCCCGCCTTGGAACTCATTCAAGACAATGTCCTTCCTTAACATCACATGTCATCAGCACAAATGTCATAGGGATGAGTAGGGGATTTTATTTCAAATCTCCTACTTTAGAGTGTTGAAATATAAGTCACACAATATGAATTGTTTCTACCCATTGAACCTTCTTCATGGGATCTCCAAACACAAAGTTTGGGTTTCTTCCCTAGGTGACTTCCTTATGGGTTTAAGCTCATCCCCCTTGACAAATCTAGGACTTCATTCCTAGATAGACCTTTGGTCAATTGATCAGCAATATTCTTTTCTGACTTCACAGAGTCCAAAGAAACAACTTCTTTATTTAACAAGCTTCTCACAGATTTATATCTAACATTAATATGTCTATTTAATTTCTTATTTGTATGTGTCTGCCTCACTAAATCTATCACGGCCTTATTATCACAATGTATGGAGATGGCAGGTATAGGCTTGCTCACCAATGAGATATCAAGCAAAAAATTCTTAATCCATTCAGCCTCTATACATGCAGTATCAAGAGCTATGAGTTTAGATTCCATTGTACTTCTAGAAACTATTGTTTGTTTCTTAGATCCCTAAGATATAGCTGCTTATCCCAATAAAAATACATAATCTGAAGTAGATTTCACTTCGAAGCTATCAGTGATCTAATTTGCATCATTGTACCCTTCTACTACATAAGGAAATCCTTTATATATACTTAAACACTCACCTTAAAGCATTCCAGTGTTCTTTACTTGGATTATGAGTGTATTTGACACACCCCGACCCGGAATGTCCACTAAGACTCCGAATCGAGCAATGCTGGCCGACACCGTAATTAACCTCAATCAACACACGAGCCTCGAAGGGCAATTTCGTAAAATCAATTATTAAAATTTTTATACAATTGCCCTTCGAGGCTCGTGTGTTAACTGAGGTTAATTACGGTGTCGGCCAGCACAGCTCGATTCGGAGTCTTAGTGGACATTCCGGGTCGGGGTGTGTCAGTATCTACTTAGCCTTCCAACTGCATAAGCTATATCAGGTCTAGTTTTATTTGCTATATACATAAAAGACCCAATCATTTGAGAATACTCAAGTTGACACACGGGTTCACCACTATTTTTAAGTAAGCACACACTCGGTTCATATGGTGTCGAGACAGGAATGCAATTGGAAAAATTGAACTTCTTAAGCATTTTCTCAATTGAACTAGCTTGGTTTAGAATAAAACCCACTTGTGTTCTTTCTACTTTCATTCCCAAAATAATATTGGCTTCTCCTAGATCTTTCATATCAAATCTCTTTGATAGATAAGACATAACATCTTTCACAATTTCCAGACATAAAATAACACACTGTTCATTGCATTCGTTATAGTAGACACACTTTTCATGCTCATTAATTTCAAAATCATGTTCTAAAATGACTTTATCAAACTTCTCATGCCATTGGTTAGGAGCTTGCTTGAGTCCATATAACGATTTAACCAACTTACACACTTTATGTTATTGGCCTTTCACTATAAATCCTTCGGGCTGCTCCATGTAAATTTCTTCATCTAAGTCTCCATTCAAAAATGTTGTTTTAACATCCATTTGATGAACTACTAAATTGTGTATAGAAGCTAATGCTATAAGGATCCTAATTGTGGTAATCCTAGACACAGGAGAGTAAGTGTCAAAATAATCAAATTCCTTTCTTTTGAGTGAATCCCTTGGCTACTACCCTAACTTTGTACTTGTCAATACTTCCATCAGGCTTCAGTTTCTTCCTAAATACCCACTTACAACCAATTGGTGTAGTACCGGGTGGTAAATCCGTTAACTCCCAAGTGTTGTTTTGTAAAATAGACTCAACTTCACTGTTTATAGCTTCTTTCCAAAATGGAGCATCGACTGAGATCATGGCTTCCTTATATGTTGTTGGATCACCTTCAATTAAAAAGGTATAAAAATCATCACCAAAGTTCTTCTCCACTCTACGTCTCTTACTCCTTCTGAGTTCTGCTAGAAGTTCTTCTTCATTAGTAACTTGATGGCTAATACTTGTGGAGGCTTTGTCAATACTAGTGCATGATCTATCTACCACTTGCTTTTGCATTCTAGTCTTGAAAGGAATATGTATTCAAAATATGTTGCATCCCTAGACTCCAAAACAGTGTTATTCGAAATTTCATTTATTTCAGAATTGATGACTAGAAATCTATTGGCACTACTATTATGAGCATAACCTAAGAAAACAGTATCCATAGTTTTAGGTCCTATCTTCTTTCTCTTAGGTTCTAGGATTGCAACTTTAGCCAAACACCCCCACACTTTCAAGACTTGGAGATTTGGTGCCCCACACTTTCAAGACTTGGAGATTTGGTGTTCTCTTTTTCCACATTTCATATGGAGTAGTAGTGTTGTCTTTAATGATTACTTATTTAATATAAAACATGCAATCAAAATTGCTTCCCCCCCACAAATTTTTCGGTAATCCTGAACTCAAAAGCATTGAATTCACCATGTCCAATAAGGTCATATTCTTCCTTTTTGCAACTCCATTTGATTGTGGAGAATAGAGTGTTGTTACTTCATGTATAATACCATGCTCTTCACAAAAAACACTAAGATTGGTAAGAGTGTACTCACCACTTCTATCAGACCTAAGTCTCTTTATCCTTTTCTCTAATTGATTTTCCACTTCCGTCTTGTAAATCTTGAATTTACCAAATACTTCATCCTTGGTCTTTATCAAATAAATATAACAATACTTCGAACAATCATCTATAAATGTGACAAAATACTTATTACCAGCTCTAGTAGGTAATCTATTTGAGTCACAAACATCACTTTGTATAAGCTCTAAAATTTGGGTATTCCTTTCCATGGACTTAAAAGGTTTCTTAGGTTGTTTTGCTTGTACACAAATTTCACACTTATGCTTAAGATTCATGTTTGACTTTGGGACTAGGTCCAAATCCATCATTTTCTTAATTTTGAACAAGTTTACATGTCCCAACCGTCCATGCCAAACATTACTAGATTCAACATTAAGAACTTTTGGAAGAGTATTGCACTCTAAAGAAACACTTAACTTAAATAATCCTTCACTAATAAAACCTTTTCCAATAAATACATTATTCTTGGTTAGGGTGAAGTGCCGATTTAGTCCCTGAATTATCACCTCAGTAAAAATTAGGTCCCTGAATTATTTTTTCGGTAAAATAAGTCCTTAAATTCATTAGAAATTGCTAATTTCATCCCTACTATTCTATTCAAAGCTATTTTATCCAATTTTTCATCAACTTAAGTCACTTGATACACTTTAGAGTGTAATACCATCATTTTCTCATGTATAAGTGCTTAATATTTCATATAGGTTGCGAATTTAATGTTTAATTTACCCTCAAAAGTTAACTTACACTATTTCTTTATGAAAAATTACCAATTTCTCCTCCAAAGTTAACTCCATACATTATTTCTTTATGAAAAACTACAAATCTACCCTCCAATGTGTATCACATGCAAGTAACGTGACTTAAATTGACGGAAAATTGAATATAGTAACTTCGAATATAACATTAGGGATGTAATTGGCAGATTTTTATAATTTAGGGACTAATTTTTCTGAAAAAATAGTTTAGGGACCTAATTTTCACTAAGGTGATAATTCAGGGACTAAATTGGCAGTTTACCCTCTTGGTTATTACAACCTTATTTGATTCCATTACAACTTTATAGCCTTGCTTTACTAAACATGACCCACTAATTAAATTTCTTCTAATATCAGGTATATGTCGCATGTCCTTCAAAATTAAGATCTTTCCAAATGTCATCTTTAGTTCTATGTTTCCAATTCCAAGCAGTTGCGACATTGAGTCATTTCCTAAAGTTACACGTCCTCCACCTGATTTCTGGTAGGTTTTAAAAAATTCACGATCAAAACAGACATGTACATTAGCTCCAGAATCTACCCACCAATCCTTATTTTCATAAGTAAAATTGACAAAGGAATCATACTTAAAATGTGTTTGAGAAGATTGTTGCTCCATCAACATATTCACTTGGGCTTTTGGACCATTTTGATTTGACTTAGACTTGTTCTCCTCAGTCTTCTTGTAGAAGCAATCCTTAGCCTTATGATTGGTTCTTCCGCAAACGAAGCAAACCCCCTTCTCTTTCCCTTGATCCTTAGTCTTGTGGAAGTTCTTATTTTGGTTCGGTGATTTGAATTTAGAATTTGTTCTTCTAGGTTTGAAATTCTTCTTATTATTTATGGTGAACTTGTTTTTGTTTTTTCCATTTTTGTGGGTGTCATTCTCAACTAAGTTCACAGTTGTTTGCCTTTTGGTTTCCTTCTTTTGGCTTGACCTATGTTTCTCTTCGATCCTAATTGAATTTATGACTTGAACCAAAGTAAGTTCTCCTTGTTTATGCCTTAAGGTTCTAGCAAAGTCATCCCAAGATTGAGGCAGTTTATCAATGAGGCAGGAAACTTTAAAGTCCTCACTGAACTTCGTTCCTTTCTTTTCAACACCTCTTAATAGCTCTTGGTACTCATGTATTTGTTCCCCCACAGACTTATTATTGACCATCTTATAATCATTAAAGTTTGAGACCATGAACCTATCCATCCTAGCATCTACAATTCCATATTCCGCTTCTAAAGTTTCCCAAAGTTCTTTGGCGGTGGATGTAGTAGCATGATACACATCATAGAGGTGATCAGAAAGGGCACTTAAGATTCTGTTGTGACAATGGTATTAGTTCATGGGTTAGTTTAGAAGATGACTCTTTAGAAGAGAAATTCTTGTTTGATTGAGTTTCTTCAAGTGCGGATACAAGTCCTAAGATAGTTAACCAATATTTCACTTGTTTTTGCCACCTATGGAAATTATGGCCACTAAAATTTTCAGGCTTAACACTATTGGCTTCTTCTAGGCTTGCCATTTGTTATGTAATACTAACTAATAACAAGTGAGAGAGATGTAAGATTGCTATAATAATGTAGAAATTAAAACAGTTTGTCACTCAAAAGTTTTAACAAGTATAGGATAAACTATACTACTATATAATAACCACATATCAATTAATAAAGATACGCACAAGATTTAATTAAAGCATGAAACAATTAATATATATATATATATATATGTATGCAATTGTTGATCAAATCACGTTGGATTAAAGCACAAGATTTAATTAAAGCATAATGATAATTACGAACAGTTTAATATTATATATATATATATATATATATATATATATATATATATATATATATATATATATATATATCAGTATGCAATTGTTGGTACTGAATAATCACAAACTGTAATAATCACGCCCTGATGCAATTGTAGTCAAATCAATTGACAGACAAGCAATATTAAATAATTGCAGTTTACAAGTAACAGTAAGTAACAGTATGCAGTTTACAAGTAATATTTAATAATTAATTACAGTTTACGAGTAATATTAGATAATTGCAGTTTACAAGTATTGAGGAGGATTGTCTGCCCTCCCAATTCGGGTGCCCTTCCATGCTTTTCTGTTTGTGTGGTCACGGTTAAGTCACGTTAATATTTTATATTATTATTCATTTTTATCTTATTATCTGTATAAAAAAAATAATATAAAATATTGACGTGGCTTAACCGTGACCACATAAAACAGGAGAGCATGGGAGGGCACCGAAAATAAGAGGGCAGACAATCCCCCTCTATCAATATGTAGTATACAAAGAATATTTAATCATTAATTGTAGTTTACCAAGATTATCAACCGCAGACAATAATTGACAGATAAGCAATATTAAAAATGTTTTGGTACTGAATAAAATAAAGAAAATGCAAAGAGTCAAAAAAGCTATGAATGAAGGGCAAGGCTTGCCTTCTCAGATAATTCAATGACAGGACTCAAATAAAAAAAAATTCCAATTTCAACACAGGAAAAACTACAATTCTTAGGGCTTTCAAGGTACTGTAAAAACAGATTGTAAAATCTGCAATTATATTATCACACCTTTACGGCTTTAGAATGTGAAATATATTGCAGAAATATACCAATTATTTATATGATCAAATATATCAAATCAAATGTATAATCACTATCAGACTTATGACAATTAAATTAGGAAAACGGAATAAGAATATCTGACATGTGAACCAAAGAGAGGCGTGATCTCGCTACCCTAAAGTCGTAGACGCCTCCCTACGTGTAGGTTATGACGGTGCCTATAACTCCAAGATACAACCCAAAGCCTCACAGGATGGCTGATCCGTTATGCACGCTAACGACAGACGGGATTGCCAAGTAGTGATCAATTGCCCAAGAATTGTAAAGTAGGAATGTAAATTGAGATGTGAAAACTGAGAGAGATAGAAAAGTTTTAGTGTATTATGTTTTCTGTCTGAGGTTTCTTATTTAAAGAACTTCTCATACCCTTTTATAAAAGGATTATGGCTCTTCAAATAAAACACAACTCTTAAATATTAAAAATAAATAAAATAAAATAATAATAAGTTTTGAATCTTTAAAATAAAATATAATTAAAATAACCATGTGTGTGAAATTGCTCAATGGTGCACTACCCTAAATAATTGGAACCAATCAAATGATTGGTCCTTGAATTTGATTGGTGACTAAGTGAACACACACGCACACCTCACGTTCTCTCTCTTCCCGTCACACTCTCTCTCTCTCGAACTCGTTACTCTCTCTCTTTCCTTCACGTACGAACCACACCCAAGGACACCAAATCTTCACGGATCGACGCAGAAAAGGGTTCCATTGTGTTCCTGAGGTCCATACGAACTCGTCGACACCAGTTTCAGGTAAGAACTCGTACGATTTCATGTCGAAAACCCGAGGTCCGTTTTGAGCACTATTCATCAACTTTTTATTGGCTTTGTTTTAGGACAATCCAAGCTCACAGGGAGCTTTGTGACACCCTCACGAACCTCGGAGTGTATCGTTTGCTCGAGTTGGACGTCGGGAAACCCCAGTTCGAAAGTGGCCGATTTTTGAGATTTTGCTCCGTCGTGATTCGAATGTTTTTCAAGGTTTTTGAAGGTATAGCCCTCTTCCTCTCTTAATTTAGAGCACGTCGGAAGAAAAATGAGTTGAAATGGTGAAGAAATGGCCGAGATATGGCAAGTTGTAGGTTTCCGGTGACCGGTGGCCGGCGACCGAAGGTTGAAGACGACACGCGCCAGGCACGTGCCATGCGCGTGAGGGCGCGTTTCACAGTGCCCTGTCAGGCGCGTGGGGGCACGTGAGCTACAGGAAAATTATTTTAAAAATATCACGACGCTCGTGACATCGTGTAGGTCTCGTTGGTATATTCATATGCCAAAATCGAGCTATGTATGAGAAGTTATTAGTAATTGTCGTTTATCTACGTTAATTAACGTTATTTCAGTTACTTCTCATATAGGCGAGACTTATCCAGAGGACGAGCGTAGCCAGGCTAGGCACAGAGGTTACGACCCGTTTACATACCAGTGAGTGAGCAGTTATTTTTCGTATATACCTATATAAATGAGTTTTGCCCAGAAAATCAGTTTAAATGAAAAATGATATGAAATGCGATATGAAATGTCATGCAAAGTATCTATTTGTTTAATTATGCATTATTGATTGTTTATATTAATGTCGGTCCTGATGACGCACAGGTAAGTGGCAGGTAAGCTTATATGCTAGTTATTGTGAACGAATGATGAAATGTGATGTGATGTGATATGATTAGAGCTCATAAACCTGCACACTGATATTAGTGCTCACGCCCAGAGAGGGGCTCAGTCTTTCACGTGTTGTTCACCTCCCGCACCGCAAGCTCGCCTTGGATCCAAGTTAGGTGCTCAGTCCTGTCGAATAGGCCATTATACGTGGGTTCGACTCGTAGGTGACCCTCGATTTATCGTTCAGTCTTCACGTGATTGTAGCACTAGAGCATATTAGTTTATTATCAGTGATATTGTGCAGACCACTAGAGGTGGTATTGATGTGTGTGCAGGGTATATATATGAATTGATTATGATGATTATGAGTTACATGATTTGATGAGTTGATATGAGCTATATACAACCGAGGGCTGAGATGATATTTGAGTATTCAATCACATTCACAGAGTTGCTTTGGCATTCAGTTGATACTTTGGCATGGCATATGCATACTTTCTTACATGCGTATTTTCCAGCGGGTTTTGAGAAATATATATATATATATATATATGAGTATATATTTTATTTCTAGGAAATTATACAGGTTTTACGGCGAGGGGTTATAACTTTTGAAAGGAAAGGTTTTGAAAAGAATTGTTGCTGACCTACTCAGTTTTATGTTTTTCGCCCCTCCAGGTATTAGGTAGCGTTCGTTGGTGGCATACGAGGAGCTCATCGGACGTTCTGACAGAATTCCATTTATGTAGGACCACCTTCGGGTGTTATTCTATTCAGTACCTCTGGTTGACTGCACGTAGACTATTATGCTCTGTATTATTGAAATTCACACTTCTTGTACACTAGTATTGCTAGTGTTTCGGTTTTAATTGGTTCGTATCCTTGAATTGATCCTGCTTCCGCACAGTGCACATGGCTTACGTCACGTTCACGTGACGGCCAGCACGCCCTACCTTCGGGACGGGGTGTGTCACCCAGATCTAAAATCAAGGCATGCTGGCCATCATGTGAACGTGACGTAACCATATGCACAGTGCGGAAGCAAGATTAATAAGGGAAATACGAACAAATTAAAACCAAGCAACTAGCAATTCTAACTAAGATAGCGTGCTAGTACAAGAATAAGTGTAAAATACACAACCAAAGCTTAACTAGCCTAAGATCAGTCAAGCAAAAGTACTAATTAAACAACACCCAAAGGTGGTCCTACATGAATGATGGTTTGTCAGAACCTCCATTGTATCCTCGTAGGCCACCAACCAAACTTTCACCTAATACCTGGAGGGGCGCAAAACAAAAAGTTGAGTGGGTCAGAAACAAGGTTTCTAAAATCATTTCATAGCTCAAAAGCTCTAACCCTTCGCTGGAAAACCTGTATAATTTCCCAGAAAATAGTACATACGTATATATCTCAAAACCATGCTCAATATATATATATATATATATATATATATATATATATATATATATCCAAAACCACATGTGTATGCCATGCATATGCCATGCCCAATATCACAATATAACAAATGTAAGCTAGGTAAAGTAATCTCATAAAATAACATATTAACCGGAGCCCCTGCAATGGCCTGTACCGTTAAATTTATATAGCTCATCGCTCCACCTAGTCGGAGTCACCTAAAGTGAACTGTACGGCAATATATCTACACACGAGTCGGAACCACCTGTAGTGGTCTGTACGACAAGACTGGGTGTAAGTAAATACGCTCTAGTGCTACGATCACGTGAAGACTGTGCGATAAATCGCGGGTCACCTACGAGTCGGAACCACCTATAATGGTCTGTACGATAGGGCTATGCACCTAACTTGGATCCAAGGTGAGCGTGTGGTGCGGGAGGTGAACATCACGTGAAGGACTATGCCCTGGCCCTGAGCGGGAGCACTAACACCGGGGTTCAGGTTGATGAGCTCAATATACATCTCAACATCATCATCTATCTCACAACCATTCACAGCATAATATACTTACCTGGGCTTACCTGGGCCTCTGCAACACCATGCAACAATATACATATCATGATAATGCATATACTAACATATGATGCATGTATGACACGGCATTTAAATCACATTTTCTTTAAAGTACGTTTTCTGGGAAAAAGGTCAAGTATGTATGTATGTGTATATATATATATATATATATATATTTATATATATCGAAAACAAAAGCCCACTCACTGGTATGTAGACGGGTCGTAACCCCCATGCCTAGCCTAGCTACGCTCATCCTTCGGATAGGCCTCGCCTATATGAGAAATAATTGCAATAACGTTAATTAACGCACATCAACAATACAAGCTAGTAACTTCTCATATATTACTCAAATTGGGTACATGAATATACCACTGAGACCTACTCATCCTCAGAAACATCCCCATATTTTTAAAATAATTTTCTGATCACCCACGCGCCGGCAAGTGCACGGCCACACGCGCAGCCACGCGCAGGGAACCCTGACGGAAACAGTAAACGACGTTAGGAATATTCCTCGGAATATTCCGTTAAAACTAACGGTGTTACCTGACGTCGTTAGGAATATTCCATCAACTCTGACGGAATATTCTCCCTTCTTCTTCAATAGGCTTCGTCGGCCGCCGCCGTCTGAACTTTGAATTTCCACCGGATTATGGGAAAATTTTCAAATTTTCATATCTTCTTCATTTCTCATCCAAAATTCATGAAATTTATATCAAAATGAAGCCCACAACAAGGAGAACACATTCATACCTCTTTTAAGCTCCAAAAATCATGGGATCTCGCCTGAAAAATTCCAAGAAAATCGGCCAACTTCGAAACTCACGATCCCGACGTCCAATTCCTTCCAACGAAGCACTCTGAGCTTCCTTAGAACCTCCTTAAGCTCCCTATGAGCTTAGATTTCCCTAAAAATCAACATTTTACGTCCATATGAACAGTGCATGAAAATTGGGGTTTCAGTTTCATGAGATTTCGAAGGTATTCTTACCTGGAAATGGTATCAATCGACTCATCTGAGCTTCACGAACACAATGGTGTCCTCCTTGGCCACGATCTATAAGGTTTCGACAGGCTTTAGTGCTTGTCCGTACAAAAATCGAGAGGGAGAGAGAGAGAGAGTGAAGGTCTGAGAGAGAGAGAATGCACGGGAGTGAGAGAAGAGAGAGAAGGACTGTGAATGTGTGTGTGGCCCAAACACCACCAATCAATCTCCCAAAGTAGATACACACACATACCTTAATTTATGCCTAGGGGCATTTTCGTCATTTCATGTCCGTCGTACGAAAACTCCGGGATGGGTTGTTACACTTAATTGGCTCCAGTAACCCTTTATAAGCTTATCAATCTACTATTGTTTCACTAAATAAATAAATAAATAAATCTTGGCATAAGGAGGTGATGCGAGAGACAAGGAGGTCCTGCCATGTTAGAATGAATTAATTGGATATATATGGTGATTTGCAATCTGTTACTGTAATAAAATCTACCCCGGAAAGTTAAGTTAAAAAGAACAATTAGCAAGAATGAAATTTTTTTGACAATTTGTTAAGATAAAAAAAATTATTGTGTGGTTGTTATGTCATCATTAAGTGATTAATATATAATCAATAAGTCGTCGTTACTAAAATCTTATCATTCTACAAGCAAATCTCAAAAATTAATCATTCCTACTAATTGCCAATTAAAAATTAGGTTTATTAAATACCAAATGTGTCAGTGAGTCATGTAAAAGAAAGAATTTCCTTACAGTTAATCTCCAAATCTTCGACTTTCAGTGAGACCACTGAGATGGCTGCACCCAAAGCGTCGAACATCAAAGAAATGGTGGCGTATGAAATCGTTTAACGGTGTTTCAGTGACATGTTCAAAAGCGTTTGGGGACGCAAGGTAAATTTTCATTTATTTCCCGGCTTTTTAGCTAAAATGTTTTTTTAGATTGACATAACTACTCACTTTGATTTCTGAGATTTGAAATCATTAGAAGTGGTCTATGAGGTTACACACCATCAATCATTTTGATCATTCCGTAAAAAATCTTCATTAAATAAGGATAAAATGATGAAAATACCCTCAAATTTTATCAAATTATTTTGGTCCATTGTTTTTTAAATTGAGGGTAGTTTTGTTATTTTGGTCCTTATTTAACAAAAAATTTCACAGAATGACCACAATAATTGATGGTGGACAAACTCAGGAACCAAGGTAAGGAGTTATATTGATCTCAGAAACTGTTTTAGCTAAAAAGCATTTATTTCACATATATAAAGGATCAAAATTCACTTGCGCGCACAATTAATTTTGGAGTAATTGTATTTTACACCACAAGTTTGGGGATCATTTACAAAATGAGCCACAATGTTTTAATTTTTTTCATTTTACACCACGTGATTTATGAATTGTACGAATTTAACTTTTCTGTCAATTTCATCGTCTAATTAGACATTAGGTGCTAATGTGGCGTATACTAGGCTTACATTTTAAGTACGTGTTGACTGTCAATTTCATATAAGATTAAAAGAGTAAAGTACTAAACATTGAAATTGACGGTCAACCAGTGCTTAAAATGTGGGCCAAGTCTACGCCACATCACCCCTTAACGTCTAATTAGACAATCAAATTGAATGAGTGGTTAAATTATTGCAATTCAGAAATCACATGGTGTAAAATGCAAAAATTAGCTCATTTTGTAAATGACCCCCCAAACTTTTTGTTGTAAAATGCAGTTAAGCCAATAATTTTCTCCATCACTACTTATATATATGGATTCAAGGACACATGCTTTTAGCACACATTTTGATACACATTTTGTAGGGCTACTTCGTAATGTATTTCAATGATCTGAACCATCTATATATTAGTACTCACTCATATATCATCCTTGCAAAAAATTAGACAAATCCAAAACCATTAACACATTCATTTGTAGTGATGAAAATGGATGAATACGGTTCTACAAAGAAACACTAAGTTTAATCAAACAGTCATATGGTTTTGGATTTGGATTTGGGTGATTTTTAGTGGACATGATCTTTTAGGTAGGACATATCATTGATACACACACACACACACACACACGCGCGCGCACACACATACACACGCACGCACCTACGTCCCAAGTAGGTTGGGCATAAAAACCGTGAAACCGAATTGAACCGCGATAAAATAAACCGGAAAAAATCGTGTTGACCAAAAAAAGTCAATATAGGTTCAAGAACTGGACCAAGCCGTTCATACCGGTTCCGACTCCAATTTTCATGTTGGCAGAACTGCTTAGAACCAAACCGAACTCTGAATATAAATAATTATGGGTTTTGGAAATTTTGTGAATTTCAACTATTTGATCATGTTTCTTAATAAGAGTGCCTTAGTCTTTCGTTTCTAGATTGTTAAATTAGTAGCCATAATGGGTTTGGTAAGCTAAATTTGTTAGTTATGTGTTTATGTTTTGTGAATTGTTGATATAAATAATATTCATTAACTTTGTAAAGTTTTGGTGCCATTTAACTTTTAATCTTCTTCTATTGTAGTTCATTATTCTTTATGATTAGTCATGCATGTTCTTTGTTGTGTGATCCAATTACTATCTTTTACTATAAAAATCCTTGGACTTTTTTATGTGTTCTGAATATATGTTTACAAGATTCAAATGATTTAGTATTCGGAACCGTAAACCAGTATGAACCGAACTGGAATCATCGTGAACTGAACTGTACGATTTTATTAATAAATTTAAGTGAAACCGTACCAAACCAAACTATTGATATTTCTCAGTTCTGGTTCCGGTTTGAGGATGAAACCGGACTGAACTGCACTGTGCCCACCCCTAGTCCCAAGATATCAACAATATCATGGTGTCCCCTTATGTTATGTTCCTTATTTTCACTTCAATGCCTTTCACTTAACTATGAGAACATTCTTTAACCTCTCAATATATACTAAAGCACACTATTGTATTGGTGTTTTTTGTAATTTCGTGGACGTAGTAGCCGCTTAAGGGTTTTTTTTAACTCATGTTGTGTATTTGTGCAAATTTACTCAGATCAATTTCTTGGTCATTGGAGCTATTTACTCAATTAAAACCTTGTACTTGTTTGTGATGATCAATAAACCTTATCATGTTTCTTGTTAAAGAAAAAACACTATTGTTAGCTTTCCATCTATACTACTAGCTAGTCACCAACCTCTATATATATACATATATATATATATATATATTGAGCTATCATGGGCGTATAATATTATAGACAGTGGCGTAGTCAGAATTTTTAAATAATGGGGTCATAATATCAACCATAAAAGTTTCATTGGGTCGAGCACCTGGTAGGCACGTGCCAATTCCTATCAACATATGCCGAAAGTTTATGCCACATATGTCGACAACTACTATTATTTGTAGAGGCTAGTCGAGGTAGATGCAGGATAATGTGGAATAATGTTGAAGCCTGCCAAGGCTTTTCAACTAAAGTATTTCATCGAGTACATGATGCGCAAAATAGAGTCGTAAACAAAAAGAGAGAAAAATACGACAAACATGATAGAAGAAAATAGAAGAAGTAGACAAATGAGGTTGTAATTTAGTTTGTCTTAACTGTTTATAGGGGTCAAATATAATATACTAACAAATATACATGAGGTTTTTGAAGTTGTTGGAATCAAGGACAGCCAATGACCCCATGCTGCTTCTGTCACTCATTGTATATGGAGTCTATAGATGATGTCTTGTTCAATTAAATATGAAAAATGATAGAAGACACTATTTTTTTTAACTTCACACATATCTTCGATGACAAAAAATAAGAGAGGTGTGAGAAGTTAAAACTAGAATGTGAAAATAGAGGTACTCTTTTAAGGGAAAGGATCATCTCAGGACCCAATCCCACGGGATCCTCCGGATCCATCTTCTTTAAGGGCCGAATCGGCGTCATGGCTTCCCCGGAGTCGGCGTCATGCTTCCCCTGAGTCAGCGTCGGTCTGGAGTCGGCTTCGTGGCCTCCCCAGAGCTAGTTGTCGACAACGCCGTAATAGTCGTCGACGACTCACCCGTTCTAAAGTTTCCCATAAACAAACAAAAAGAGTGATGAAGAAGACTCAGAATTGAAGAAGAAATGATTATTGAAGAAGAAGAATTGAAGGAGATGAGGAAGAAGAAGAAAAACTGCAGAGAAAAAAGAAGAAGAAGGAAGAACCAGAGGATCCGGTGGGATTGGGTCTGTAGAGGATCCTCTCCCCTCTTTTAACAATATTCTATACATTTGCTGACCTTAATAAAGCTAAAATCATCTCTTTCAACAATATTCTATAATTTTGCGGCCTTTAACAGTGGTACTCTTGCCAAAAGGTACTAAATTAGTTAATTAGTTAAAAACGTCCATTCCTACATAAATGCTCTGAGTTTGATTTGCACCCCATCCGAATCTAAATTATGAGGATCATATAGATTCTCACATCTTAATCACTTATCGTAAATCGTGTGATCAGAAATCATTTAAAATTTATTAGTTAAATTAAACACAAATAGTAACTAACGAAATTAACCGCACAATATACGATGGACGGCTAGGATGTGAGGATCCCTATCAAGGGTGGAGGCACTATAAGGCCACCATAGGCCTAGGCCTACCCTCACTCTTTCACCCTTTGTAAATAATTTAGTATTTTATATATATATATATATATATATTTATTTTTTTTTTTATTTATTATTTTTTTTTTTAATAAACTTAGTATCATACTTCTTTTAATTTACACAAAACTCTTTATTTGTATTCACCAATAGTTAGAATTAGAGGTCTCTTTTTCTTTTCAATCCCAACAATACTCATCCTAAATTTAACATTTTATTTTATAAACAAATCAGTAACTCTTAGAGCATCTCCAAATGAAACGTCAAATTCAAATGACACACCCCATCCCGAAGGTAGGGCGCCAAAGCATCTCTGTGAATGTAATTGAATACTCAAATATCATCTCAGCCCTCGGCTGTATATAGCTCATATCATACTCAACAAATCATACAACTCATAATCATCATAATCAAATCATATATATACCCTGCACACACATCAATACCACCTCTAGTGGTCTGCACAACATCACTGATAATAAACTAATATGCTCTAGTGCTACAATCACGTGAAGACTGAGCGATAAATCGCGGGTTATCTACGAGTCGAACCCACCTATAGTGGCCTATTCGACAGGACTGAGCACCTAACTTGGATCCAAGGCGAGCATGCGGTGCGGGAGGTGAACAACACGTGAAAGACTGAGCCCCTCTCTGGGCGTGAGCACTAATATCACTGTGCAGGTTTATGAGCTCTGATCATATCACATCACATCACATTTCATCATTCGTTCACAATAACTAGCATATAAGCTTACCTGCCACTTATCTGTGCGTCCTCAGCACCGACATTAATATAAACAATCAATAATGCATAATTAAACAAATAGATACTTTGCATGGCATATGCATACTTTCATACATACGCGTTTTCCAGCGGATTTTGAGAAATATATATATATATATATATATGTATATACTTTATTTCTGGGAAATTATACAGGTTTTACGGCGAGGGGTTATAACTTTTGAAAGGAAAGGTTTTGAAAAGAATTGTTTCTGACCCACTCAGTTTTATGTTTTTCGCCCCTCCAGGTATTAGGTAGCGTTCGTTGGTGGCATAAGAGGAGATCATCGGACGTTCTGACAGAATTCCATTTATGTAGGACCACCTTCGGGTGTTATTTCTATTCAGTACTTCTGCTTGACTGCACGTTGACCTTATGCTCTGATACCAAACTGACACACCCCGTCCCGAAGGTAGGGCGTGACGGCCAGCACGCCCTACCTTCGGGATGGGGTGTGTCACAAAACATCAAATTTCAATTTGATGGCTGACTTGGCAATTTGACATATTATCAATATTTTCCTTCCACCCGATATGTCAAAATTTATTGTTTCATTTATATTTTTTTTTCTAAACAAAAATAATAAAAGTTGGGTTGTTGTTGGTTTAAAAATAATAAATTAATACTTAAATGTGCTAGCATTTAAGGTAAGGCAAGTGAAATGCCTTTGGAAATAGCAAAAATCAAATTTGAAGGCAGCTTCAAATTTGACATCTCTTTGTCCATGTCAACGTAGCCTTTTTTTTCATGTCATCTTTGACACTTTGGTTAGAGTAAATGATACGTCATTTGTTACTTTTATATGTATATGTGGCATTTTTGACATCTCCTTTGGAGATAGTCTTAAAATTAAAATCTAAAGTCTAGTTTAGATTTATCAAAAATATTCTTTTACATTGCCAACTGAAGAATAATAAACTTTGAGTTTTTCCACCTCCACTTCTTGAACTTTCATATATTTTGTCCTTCCAATTCCCGGTTCCCAACAATATTAAGGTTTGTAAATTTCTCTATTCTATTTAACATTTTAATAAATTTTTAAAATTTCATATATTCAAATTCCCAATTCATTCATCTCTTTCGCTCAGTTTATTCTATATTGACTTGGGATGATGCTAGAGACACCATCTACTTTAGGTTCTAACCGTATTTTGAGACCACATGATTATATATAGCAGATAATGGTTTGAATACTTCTTCAAATCATTAAAGAAGAAATTTAATCATCAACAGACCCAAAAAATGCTTTTCCGACTTGCAACACATTTTATAATGGATAGCAGTTGGGGAGTAGTAATACCCTTAACACCAGGCCAAATTACATCGGAGGAGAATTATTTATCCTCCTATTTCTCTTCCTTCCACTTTTTTCTTGTTGTGTACCGTATGTGAGAGTAGTTGACGTAATCCAAGAATTTCGTCGAACTTCCTGATAGTTCTTAAGACCTTCGAGATAGCTATCAAGCCCAGCTACGACATTTAAATAGGGCAAATATAAGAATTAATCAATGATGAGCCAATCATATTGACATTTATATAGGGCAAATATAAGAATGAGGATCCTCTTCGGATCCTATTTGTGAGGATTCTAGAGATCTTTAAAAATTGTGTCTGTTCATTGTACATCGTGCGACCAATTTTCGTCAGGTACTATTTATATTTAATTTTAAATAAAAGTATTTAAAATGATTTCTGACCGCACGATGTACAATAAACGGACACAATTTAAGAATACTCGTGATCCTTACAAAAATAATCCGAAGAGGATTCTCATTATTATGGAGAAATTAGGTTCACATCCTTCTTTTTGCTACTCCGTTGATTAAAATCCTATTCATTTTCAATTTTTGATCAAGATCCTTGGGTATTAATAATATCATTAATTATTTGAATAATAAAATATTTTTATTTTTAAATATATTCCCTTAGTGTTAAAAATGTTACAATTAGTATATTTATATTTATGGCTAATTTTTTTATCATATATTTTTATTTTTAGTTTGTACCTATTTTTAATTTGCAAATATTTTTTAATTTGTACCAATTTTCTTTTCATTTTTAATTTGTACCCATATATTAGTTTCTTTTTGTGCCCTTATTTTTTAAAATTTTATTTGTGCTTGTACCCATGTGTATACCGTCACGTGACATTGTATATTTAATCAGTGATAGAAAAATTACATATGGTATATTTATGTTTTATGCCTAAACTTTGTATCGTATATTTATATTTTTAGTTTGTACCCACTTTTAATTTGCAACATTATTTTTAAATTTGTAGTATTTTCTTTTTAGTTTTATTTTGTACTCATGTATTAATTTCTTTTAGCGCCTATATTTTTTAAAAATTCATTTGTACTCATCATTTTTTAATCTTTTATCTGTACCCTAATTTATTTATAATGTACCCATTCTACTTTATTAATGTACCACTTTGTTATTTGTGAAATGTACCAAATTTTTTTGTAAAATGTACCAATTTTTTTAACACTATGGATACATTCTTTTGCCATTTATTATTTATTATTTTTACATAGTTTTTGTCCATTTATTCAATCAAAATGTTTGAATTTTTGTATTGTAACCGTTTGTAATAGTATTATAATCAAGGATTTTAAATTTATAGGATTATAAATCTCATAAAATATCAAACAATTAATGTTAAAACTATAAAAATATAAATATTAATAGTAATATAATGAGGTGTACAAATTCAAAGGACTTTGATCAAACTTTGAATACTATTAAGCTTTTAATCAAAGAATGTTAAGAATTAGAGACCGCATCCAAAATATCCTTATTATATAATACACATACTATGACGGTCTTGAAAATAACAGTTGGTACCCGCAGGTACAGCGACCCGAGGCTGTGTTCAAATTTGTGAAAAGGATAACTATGATTATTGATAAAAATAAAACATTATTTAAATTATTTTTACTATCGCAAGGTTACTTTCATTGAAATTGTGGCAACTTTTTGGATTCAGGTTTGTACTTTATAGTAGACTAAGTAAGGCGCTGAGGGGTGTGATTTTCATATTTTTTTTTTTTTTTTACTTCTCATACATTTTTCTAATTTTCAACCGTTAGATCGAATGAATTGAAGAAGATCAAATGGTAGAAATTAAAAAGAAGTGTGTAAGAAGTACAAAAATAGTGTGTGGATAGCACACCCTATGCGCTAATGGGCATGACACGGTCAGCCGTAGACTTCACTTTATTTTGGATGTCTTGTTAGTTGTTACCACTCATCTTGTTTCCCCCAAGCAAACGTTTTGTAGCTCATAATTTGCTTCAATTTTTTTCAATTCTATTTTTCCAAATTTGGTCATCTACTTACATTTTCTTAGTTGATATCGTGTTTATGATCAAAAGGAGGACGAAGAATGCTTGGGTTAGTCATCTCCATGCAAGTGAGCTGAGTTTTTTTTTTTTTTTTTTTTTTTTTTTTTTGAGTCGAGCAATAGCATTAGTAACTAGTAAGTTAGATGTTAGATTAGCCACTGACGGGGTTTAAACCTGCACCGTCATGCAATGGCACAACACATTTTCGTCACTATGGTAAAGGACCACTTGCAAGCTGAGTTAACATGTATTGAAGCTATGTGAACCCAATGCATTAACAATCAAAAATCATTCACTCATTTGTAGATGATTGTCGTCCCTAACAAATTCCAAATTAACTACACCATTGTAGACTTCGTTGATTATCTCTTATTACTCAAAACCCTAAATTCTAAATCCAATCTGAGCTTGTCTTAACACAGTGAATTGAGCTTTGTAAAAGAAATCTATGGAAACCAGAAAACCTAAAAGGAGGAAGCTTGAAGAGAAAGCTAGAGAGAAGCTTAATTTGTATATTTGACAACTGTTTTGTGTAGTACAACCGACTTAAAAAAATACGAGGGAAAACTACTTTTATACTATATTTCAATTACAATGACTTAGGACTTGAATGAGGATCCTCTCCAGATCCTCTTTGTGAGGATCCTGGGGACTCTCTAATCACATCCGTTTATCGTATATTGTGCGGCCAGTTTTTGTCAGGTACTGTTGATATTCAATTTTAAATAAAAGAAAATTTACAATGATTTCTGATAGCACGACGTACGATGAATGGACGTGATTGGAGGATTCCCAGGATCCTCATGGGATCCTCACAAAAAGGATCCGGAGAGGATCCTCATTCTTAGGACTTAAGCTACTATTGCCTAGGTGGCATTGTGACATGGCATATAACATGCGTATCCAATAGCTAGTTCGTCTGACTAACTGATATAACTTTGAATCTTAAAACATCATTAGTTTGTTGTGGGAAAAAAGACATCCCTAGTTTGCTCATATATAAGCACATTATTAAATAACACAACATGCATGCAGATGTAAGGCATCACGATATATTCCGTAGAGCAGAGGCATCTTATTCTGAATAATGTCTCACTGGAGTAATTCCAACTTAAGAAATAATAGAGACTATATTGCTACACCACTTGCCTATACTATATGTTAAATTCCATCCTGGAATAAACATTATCTAGTCAGCATTCTTTGTCTTTTGATTATCACATGGACATTGATAGGAGCTGAAAATTATTAATATAGACAATATATAACGTACAGTTTTCATCTAGAACTGGCCCCCATTCCCTGTGGATTTTGCAAGCAGATCAAAAGCCACGGTTGTAAACCGGCATATATATAAAGAATTACAAGTTGCATGGTTCTGCAGTTATATTTTAATTAAGGGCTCAACAGAATACGATTATGAAGCATTTATATTCACATGAAGAAGAAAACTTTGTTTGCAACAACAAAGAACCTTAATATAAGGTAATCTAACCTCCCCTTTTTTCCTTTTTAGCTCTTATTTGATCTGATTAGGGGTTATGACCATGTGTTTCGAGACTTTATGACGAATCATGTTTCGAGTGAATAATTTTTTGATGCATTGAGAACGACGCAATATGATGTATTAATTACTTAAATTATAACACGTGTATTTGTCATTTATCAATATAATTTGAAAATAAGACATATTAAACTTGTCGTCCAACAATATTAGAAAATGTGAAAATTACAATACGTTGCAACTTGCTAGTGTTCTCCGTCCACACAAAATTTCTCTACCAGCTACGTTAACAGCCTTATTGTACCTGGTCAAAGAATATCTTCTTGGAGTCAAATACAATATGCTTAGGGATATATCAATATATAAGTGATTGAAACCGATCTCCTTCTCCATCTCCACGACTAAACTCTTCCAAGTTCCAATCCAGGGTCTACTTTTTACAGTACTCTTTGTCCATGTTTGTTAATACACAGTCAAAGTCTATAGTCCTCCACATCTTATATCGCAGCACCCCAGTTGAAGTTTGAAATGCCAAGTCTTCTCCTTTTGGCTCTCTCTTTGAAAATCGTGATGTCTATATAAACTTATCTCTTCGCTTACTACCTAGCTAGCTATCTAAATAAAAGTTCATAAATACCATTGTTAATTTCTTAGTGCAATAGCATTATCTGGTACGTAGTAAGGAAAATTAGGGTTTCAATTAAAGGATGGCAGGAGGAAAAGAAGGAAGATCTTTGGAGCAAACACCAACTTGGGCAGTTGCCGTTGTTTGTTTCGTTTTGGTTTTGATTTCGATCCTCATCGAATATTTCATTCATTTAATTGCAAAGGTTCGTACGTAATTACTTAATTTATGAAGCTACTTTTGGGTTTATTATGAATGTGAAATGAGGTATATTGATTGACACGTTCTCTCTGCAGTGGTTAACAAAGAGAAACAAAAGAGCTCTCTATGAAGCTCTTGAGAAGATCAAAGCGGAGCTTATGCTATTAGGGTTCCTATCTTTGCTTCTAACAGTAGGACAAGGCCCCATTTCAAATATTTGTATATCGAAGGCTGTTGGAGCAACTTGGCATCCATGCAGTAAGAAGCACGAGGTCAAATTAGACAAGGGCGAAGATAAGAGTAGTGATTCAGATAACAACGCCCACAGAAGGCTTCTCTCAGCCTTGGATTCCAATGGGGGTGGACGACGTGTTTTAGCAGCCGGCGGATATGACAAATGTGCAGCCAAGGTACACTAAATTTTCCATGCTTTTAGTTTTCCCTTCTAAACAGAAAATTCTATTCTAATCCTTATCTAAGATTACTTTTTGAATAAAATCTTGTCTAAGATTAAAAACTAATTCTAATCCTTGGTATATAATTGTGAGTTTTGAATATTAAATAGGTTGTAATTATTAAGTTTTTTGTTTGTAGGTTATATATTGATTCCAATAAATAATAAAAATGTTATTTATCATTGATAGTTATTATTAAGTTCTCATAATAAGAAAAGTCATATATTATCATATATTTTTTCTTGTGCGTGAATTTCTCCATATATATGTATATACATATTACATACATATGTATATTTAGATACTATAGTTACGTACCGGTAATTTGTACCGAAAGTTATGTACCGATACATTCGTACCTAAGTTTACGTACCAATACTTCGGTACCTATGAATAAAATAAGGTACCTAAAGTTATGTACCGATACATTCGTACCGAAAACTTATGTATCGATACTTCCATACCTATTAATAACATAAGGTACAAAAACTTATGTACCGATATAAATTGTTTTTATTTTTTTGTTGAATTTTTTTAATAATAAGAATTTGAATTTTGAATAAATTTTTATCTATTAATATGATTGGAGCACAAAAAAAATACATTAATTATAGATGAGTAAAGAATTTTGAATGGTAAGTTTATAAATAATAAATGTGCTACAAATACATAAATATGGTAAGTTTTAAAAATATGGACTTATATTAGATTTTGAAAACCATTCAGATTAAAATCTAAAAACAATCTTATTGAAGTCCTAAAATCTAAAAGCCCATTTTCTAAAATATGACAAAGTTGATATACTTATATATAGAGAATTGACATCAATCTCTTGGCATATTGTGTTGCTAAATAGTTTTTCACGTTTCAAATTAAAATAAAGTTTTTCATGTTATTCTGTCAAACTGTTGATTTGGAACAACATTCCTCATTCGAATGCGTGATTTAGAATATTATGACAAGATGCTCAAGCAAAGATATTAGTTGAACAAATAATTTATTGGGTGTAGAATGAGTAAAACTAGAGTTGGCATGAAGATGTCAATATATGACCAAGTAAGCGTATTTTTTATTTCATGCAAATTAAGCATGAAGTTAGTCTATGGCAATTTTTTGTTTTTCTTTTATCTCAACAAAATATGTTGTAATTTTTCTGCAGAACAAAGTTCCATTTGTGTCTTTTTATGGAGTCCACCAGCTTCACATACTCATCTTCGTGCTAGCCGTCTTTCACGTGCTTTACTGCATAACAACCCTAGTGTTGGGCAGAGCAAAGGTATCAATCTCTCCCTCTCTCTCCTCCTTTATTTTTTTTTAAATTCTCTCTCTCAAAATTAATAATTTCAAATTTTTGGGGATGGGATGCAGATGAGAAGATGGAAAATATGGGAACTGGAAACAAAGACAGCTGACTACCAATTCTCACATGGTATGCTACCTTCAGTTTTCACACGTAATCTGATATTTTGAAGTTTGACCAGACACCAGGAATCCAATTGTTTCTGACCATAATTTTACTACTTGTATTAATTACTAATTTTTGTTTAATATATTACTTTATTTATGCTGTAGACCCGGAAAGATTCAGATTTGCCAGAGACACATCCTTTGGAAGAAGACACTTGAGCTTTTGGAGCCGCTCTCCCATTAGCTTATGGATTGTAAGTGTTTTCCATAGTCTATTTGTAATTTGTACGATAAATAATACGCAAATAAAATTGCTTACAAACTTTTAATCAAAACTGAAATTCGAAGAACACTAGGATGTTAACGTTAATACAAAAGGTCGGTTTAACTTCCTTCAAGTTCTACTTTTTATCCGTTTATATTTGTGCGTATTTTTATATAAAATCTCTTAATTTTATGTCAAGTACTAACTTTAAATTGCAGGTTTGCTTCTTCAGGCAGTTCTTTAGATCTGTGCCCAAAGTTGATTACCTAACTCTGCGCCATGGGTTTATTGCTGTAAGTCTCTTACTACAAAAATTTGGAGCTGAAAAATTGTGATTTATTTCTGCATGAAATTAAACTAAGTTTTCCGCTCATGGTTTGCAGGCACATTTGGCTCCTCAAAGTCAAACTAAGTTTGACTTCCAGAAGTACATTAACAGGTCACTTGAAGAGGATTTCAAGGTTGTCGTAGGGATCAGGTCGGGGTACTTGGCATTTCAATCCAATACATTAGTCACCTGACTATGAGGAATATTTTAGGGCTTGTTTAGCTAGGGTGATTTCGTAGAGAACACTTCTGCTCAACTCATTAAACATTTTGTTGAGAATTACAACAAACTTTATAAAGTAAAATCAAAAGATTCAACGAAAAAACATGCAACGTTTTGTTTTTTGAAGGACCAAAAGGCTTATATATAGTTGTTTAAAAGCACTTTTAACTCTTTTAAAAGCACTACAAAACATGCCCTTTAGAATATTAGGATGCTTTACGTTACCATAATATAATATGCAAGACTAATACTTCAGCTTTCAAAAATATCATCTGAGATTAACAATTTCTTTTCACTCTTGCAGCCCAACTCTTTGGTTATTTTCTGTATTATTCCTCATGTCTAATACCCACGGTAAGTTTCACTTTATTAGTAAACCTTTTTGCTTTTTCAAAATTAAATTGTAGTTATCTGTTGAAAACTCCACATCCAGAAATTAAAAGAAAAGCTACAATACAGAAAAATAGTTTAGGTCCTAACTACACCGAGACTTTTAAAATTATTGATAATGGCCAACATTGTTACATTATGCTTCACAATATATAAAAAAAGGACTCCCCAATGATATTCTTAATAGTGTTTTTTTGTTGTTTGCAGGCTCACGTTCATATCTGTGGCTCCCATTTGTTCCCCTAGTTGTAAGCACCAATCACCACCGTCCGATCCCTTTCCTCAAAGTCCAAGGTCCCACCAACTTGGATATTGTTTATATCTGATCATTGATATGGCTTTGATTGTGCAGATGATCTTAATGGTAGGGACAAAGCTGCAAGTTATAATAACGAAGATGGGACTGAAATTATCAGAAAGAGGTGAAGTGGTTAAGGGGACCCCGCTGGTTGAGCCTGGTGACCATCTCTTCTGGTTCAACAACCCTCGCCTGCTTCTTTACATCATCCACTTTGTTCTCTTCCAGGTAATTCACTTTCTTCCCATTTGAATTTACTAGTGATTTTAACGCTCCGTTTTTAGCCTTTGCACTTCTTCCGTCCTTGACTTAAGAAAAATGCTCAACTTGGCGTGTGGAGCTAAAAGAGTGAAAACCGCTTCTCCAAGCGTATTTGTTGTATTTTTGCTTCTCATCAATTTTGCTAACACTCTTATGTTTTACTCATTCTGTCTTCGTAGAATGCTTTTGCGCTTGCCTTCTTTGCATGGACTTGGGTACGTAAAACTGTAAAACTCATATTTACTTTCACGAGTCGCTTGTCATTTGGGAACATGTTTTACTTTTTACCTCACAAAATCCCACAGTTAAGATTCCATCTTTCTTCTTGTTTGCAGTATGAATTTGGGTTGAAGTCTTGCTTCCATGAGAAGTTAGAAGATGTCGTTTTAAGAATATCAATGGGGTGAGTTTTATTTCTGTATTTATTTTTCACTCAAATCTTGCAGAAAAACTTATTTACCGTGACAATTTAACTTACCAAATCCATTCATTCGGGTTATTTACTGCAGGGTCGTTATACAAATCCTGTGCAGCTATGTAACTCTTCCACTTTATGCGTTGGTAACACAGGTAAATTAAGGGCCCGTGGTGCAAAATTAGATGCTAAACTAAGAATTATGGACTAATTAAGTTTTAACTATAAATTTCTTTGTAAATACAAACAGATGGGTTCAACTATGAAGCCTGTAATCTTCAACGACCGAGTGGCAACCGCCCTAAAAAAATGGCACATTGCAGCGAAGAAGCACACAAAACACAACAAGAATGCAAGTCCAGCCAGTGCACCAGGCACTCCCTCGCATGCCATGTCCCCTGTTCATCTACTACGCAACTATCAATCCGAACAGGACACTGAAAGCATTCGAACGTTACCAAGAATGTCTTATTTTGATAACGAAGGTTCAGACTCACCGTTCCATCACCAAGACGAATTGACTTGGTCTCAGCAAGGTACAAACCTGCAGGGTCAGGAGGAAGGGATTAGTGCTCATGGGTGTAACTCGGAGAGCAATGCTTTAGGCAGTTATGGTTCGATAATTCAACATGAGATTCAAGTTCAATCGGTGAAATTGACATTTGAGAAATCAGATAGGAGTTGAGAAATTAGGAAGTGCACGGTATGGGACTTGGAACATTACAATCAAACCTAACGCCTGATCTCATAAGCTTCCCAATGAATCACTGTACATGAAGACACTCGGTGCTAGACATCATTAGTTGTACAATTGTAACGTAAATTTCGATATTCGTGAAAATAAAACTTCACCTTGACGATGTTGAGGCAGTGTAGATATCTCCATATATGTAATCACTTTCACGTACGGTAAGAAGTTGATATGCCAATATACGTGCACCAGTGAAGAACAATTAGTACGAATTCAATGCCTCCAGAGGGCGAGCATGGAAATCGGAGGCTGCAACCTTGTTAACCTGTGTTTTATTTAAAAAGGAAAAATATTTCATCCACAATGAAACATAATCAACGACAATCAAGGTTGGGACAGAGACACCTGCAATTTCAAAAATAGTGGAAGTGTCGAGTTGGTTGGTTCAATCTAGTCAAAATCATCACCACTTGTGTTCAAGTTATAAAAGTGATGCCGAGTAGAAAATATGTAATACATGGTTAGCTCAACCATACTACTTCATTCTGTAGTGCTGTCATACTGGGGATAAATCGATATGCATTTATAGATGGAATTCAGTAAACCTAATTTGAACATTTCAATTACTATCCACCCTTTCACCAAACTATGAAATCAGCCACACATAAAACTATCTATTACATAGCAAGGCAAAATGTAAGCTTTTTTTATTTTGATAGCTCATTGATCACCAATAACCTCATGCAGGAAATGCAGGAAAGAACAATGTAATTTGATAACGTTCGGGACAATGTAATTTTGTTAATCTATGTTTGGAACAATGTAATGCATTCATTTTAGAACTATGTGAGAAGGGTAATCTGAGGCTTGTTAATCTATGTTTCATTCAACGTCAAGAACAATGTGATTTTGATAACGTTTGGAACAAAACCTCTTCAGATACACAATGCAATATCATGAAAGCGATGAGTTCATAGGTTAAACCCAGTTAAGAGATATTAGTACTGATGCTTGAACTGCTAAAGTAATTACCACCATTACAAATAGAAAAGAAGTTATCTCAACATACCGATGCATTCTACAAGGCTATATTCAGAAAAATTGACATGCATTCATTCACAGGAGCAAAGTGTTGAGAAAATGGAAGAATCGATGGAAATCCAAGTGACAAGCAATTGGGCTTCTTGAGAGGGTAAACCATCATAGAACGATGAAAGTACTAAGCATATATCATTTTTAAAAGAAAACACTAACCTTGTAGGTGAAACCATGGTCCGAAATGCCGATATTATCGGCGATACTTCGCCGATAATATCGGTTTTGTGAGAGAGGGATATTTTAACACTTATCCGTTGAGTTTTCGTCAAAATATCGCGATATTTTGGATCTGTGCGAATCGAAGAAGAACGCCGGAGCTTCTACATCTCCGGCCAACTGTAAAAGAGCACCCTAGACTCCGATCTAAGTATAAAAATGAAATACAAGACGAGAGGAATGTTTTTATAACTTCCGTTTGCTGTGAAACGGTCGGAGGTGTTCGGAAAGTTCCTCGACACTGACGGCCTCGCCGGATCTGGGTGTGTGCCTTCCCCCGGGTCGATCTCCTTCTAAAACCTTGTTAAAAAAACCAGATAAAACTTAGTATATCTTGATTCTCAACCACATCACACAACATCAAAGATGAATTGAGGGCTTACCTAACCGGAGAAGGATCAAGAGAACTCGCCGGAGAGTTTCTGGGTTCCACTGTCCTAGCTGCACCGAGAGAAAGGGATAGAGAGACGAGGTTTAGATGGTGATGATGATGCTGTTGACGGAGTACTACGAAGGGCGTAGAGGGCGCCGATGGGGGTAGAAGTCACGGGAGATTGAGACGGCGCCGACGAGGCGGAAGACGCGGACGAGGAGAAAGGCGAGGGAGGAGCAGAAGGCCATGTGGGAGAAGGATCGAGAGACTGAGGTCTCTGTGCGTGTGTGTGGGAGAAGGGAGAAGGGAGAAGGGAGAAGGGAGAAGAGAGAAGGATCGTGAGATCTGTGTGTGTGTGTGTGGGAGAAGGGAGAGGAAGAAGAGAGAAGGATCCAGAGACCTCAATCTCTATGTGTGTGTGTGATCTGTGTGTGCATGTGTTATGCATGTGTGATCTGTGTGTGTGTGTGTTGTGCGTGTGTGATCTGTGTGTGCATGGGTGGGGGCGTGTGAGAGGCTGTGAGTGTGTGTGGGTGGTGTGTGAGAAAAAAAAAGCATCCAAATAATTCAACTTTTACAGGCTTTACAGCCTTTACATTACAGCTTGTACAATTTTTTACAAGACAAAAATAATGGTCTGTATCTAGCAAGTTTTATAACTTGTACAGTTTTTGACAAGACAAAAATAATGGTGGTTTCATGCATCAAGATTCAAAACCGTGTGCCACGCGTGATATTCTTTCACATTCTCAGGGGTTCAACTTTTACAGCCTTTACATTACAGCTTGTACAATTTTTGACAAGACAAAAATAATGGTCTGTATCTGGCAAGTTTTATAACTTGTACAGTTTTTGACAAGACAAAAATAATGGTGGTTTCATGCATCAAGATTCAAAACCGTGTGCCACGCGTGATATTATTTCACATTCTCAGGGGTGGAGTATCAGATGATCACACATTTTTTGACCCTTCGAAAATTGAAAACCCTCTATTACACCTTTTCGTTTCTTCTTCTTCCCTTAGCCCTTTCAGAGCCATTCCAGATCCATTCCAGAGCCATTTCAGAGCTTCAAACTGAATAAATGGATCTGCAGCTCGCCCCACTCCAAATTAAATGTTAAATACCTTCTTTCTCTCTCATTTATTCACAGACGGCAAGCTGCAAAGGATCGTCGAGGTTTTGCTGCTACGTACGACATCGAAAGTTCCAGATTTGTTACATTTGCATAATTTTTATTTTATTGTTACTCCACGCAGATTCTATTTGGCCTTTACACAAAGAGTTCCATATTTAAGGTAAGTTTACGAACTTATATTTATATTATTGTAATTTATACTTGCATGTTAATTTTTTGAAGTAATTAAGTAATGTTGTATAATTATTCCCTAGAATAATTTTAATATGTTTAATGTTATTTATTATTTTTTTATCAAATTGGATTATTATTCATTAATATTAGGTTTTATTATTCCATATTATTTTTATAATTACTTAAATTCTTACAATCATTTTCTTTACTTCCTATTTAATACTTCTTATTTAATTCTTCTGTAGAATAACTTTACTTCCTATTTTCTTTACTTCCTATTTAATATGTTTCCGTCACTAAACTCACTGTCACTACTATTTTTTTTGGCCAAAAAATAATTGCCTAATTTGCATGAAAAATAAATATAGGTACGTTTAAGATGTTTAGTGGAGCTAAACGTGATCCAGCTTGGGAACATGGAGACCCAATAGACGGAAACAAACATGGCACAATTTGCAAATATTGTGGTCGGGTAATGAAGAGTGGCGGAGTGACACGACTTAAGTACCATCTTAGTGGATTAGATCCAGGAAATAATGTCCAACGATGCGATAATGTCCCCCCATAAGTGAAGGCATTCATCACCACATTATTAAAAAATAAAAAACACCATAACGAAAAGAAAACACATGGAATGGAAAATATTCGAGCTGGGCTACGAGGAGAAGTCATTGGCCAAGCGGTTGACAGTGATGATGATGACGATGAGGACGAATGTGATGATGACATGGGAGCTGAAGAACGACGCAGTTTCAAACAAGCATTACGTGACTCCAAACAGTCAGCATGGGAAAGAGAACACCTTCATAAACTTCCTAATAGAGCACAAGGTTCCGGCACAAGTGGTGGTGCACAAATGAGACGGGGAGCAAGTGTTAGAGAATCACAACCAACACCACCAATAGCCCCAAGTTTATATAAGTCATCCAAAGCACGTCAAAAGAGTGTTTGGAGTTATTTCACTGGAGGTAATGTGAATGAGGGAATGGGGCGTCTAATTAGCAAGTTCTTTATCTATGACAATGTCCTTGCTGAGAAGGCATCATCACATCATTTAAAAAATATGGTATTGGGATGTCAACAGGCCGGTGTTGGAGTACAACCTCCCACTCCCTATGAGGTAAGAAACAAATATTTGGAAATACAGTATAAAGACATTGGCGACTATGTTAACAAGTTGAGGTCAAAGTGGGAAACTAATGGTTGCACAATCATGTGTGACGGATGGACTGGCCCGACCAGATTGTCTATCATAAACTTCATGGTATACTCCAAGGGAAAGACAATTTTTTTGAAGTCTGTTGATGCTTCAGACCATATAAAGAACTACAAGTATATTTACAAATTATTGAGGGATGTAATCATGGAGGTGGGAGAGCATAATGTTGTCCAAGTCGTGACCGACAACGGTTTTGCATTTGTCAAAGCTGGAAAAAAGTTAATGACGCATCATAATGTGTTTTGGACATCATGTGCAGCACATTGTATTGATCTCATGTTTGAGGCAATGGGGAAGAGAGAGAATATTGCTACTGTAGTAAAAAGAGCTAGAACGATCATAAATTATATTTACAATCACAGTTGGTTGTTGGCAAAGATGCGTGAATTTTGCAAATGAGAAACTATTCGCCTAGCTACCACTCGATTGGCCACCAACTATATTGCATTAGACAGCCTACTTAAAAAGAAAGCAGGGTTGAAGCAACTTTTCACCAGTGACGATTGGGCCAACCATAACTTCAGCCGCTCAAATGCAGGTCGTTTGGTGGAAAGTATAGTGCTTGATCATGCTTTTTGGACTCAATCAGAACATGTGTGCCAACTGTTTGAACCTCTTTACAAAGTTTTACGGATCGTTGACACAGAAGTGTATCCTACTATGGGGGCAATATATGAGTTGATGCGTGTAATGAAGGATGACTTGGAAAGAAAACATGGTGCAAGGTGGGTCATAAAGATAATTGATGACCGATGGTATAAAACATTATACCACGATTTGCATGCAGCAAGTATAAATTATGTTATAATTTGCAATTCATTTCTTTAGTTGCATAAGTATTATTTCTCTTATTAGAATATGTGTTTCTTTGAACAGCATATTATTTGAATCCTTAATACCAATACAGACCCGGTGTTGGAGATGATGGTACCCTTATACGTGCTGGACATAATGTATACTCTAAATTAGACCCTGCATCACCATCAGTTGGCCAATTTGGAAATGAGGTACACAATTACTTAAATTATAATAATTACATTGTTGGATTAAACTAACACAATTTATTGAATTCAGCTAACATGGTTTAAAGATGCAAGAAGAACTTTTGGAGAACCAACATCAGTTGCTGCTCGAACAAAAATGTCTCCTAGTGAGTGTAAACATATTTCACTATCGGTTTATAATAGAATTTGTTGGAGTTATTAGGCTTATCAACATTGTTTTTCATTGTAGCTGAATGGTGGATCATGTATGGGACTGATGCACCAACTGTGAGAAAGTTAGCAATCAAAGTATTATCACAAACAGCTTCCTCATCTGCTTGTGAAAGAAATTGGAGTACATTTGCACTCATACACACAAAGCAAATAAATAGGTTGGCTCATAGTAGGTTGGAAAAATTAGTTTATTGCTACTACAACATGAAGCTTCAAATTCGAGATAAGGAAGCAGAAATAGACCATGTCGACCGTGGTGACCCACTAGATGTGTTTGATATTGTTGCTGAAGATGATGATATAGAGGGTAACCAACTTTATCAATGGATTAGACCTCTTCATTTAGATGATGATGAAGGCAACCCAGCTCCCAAAGTTGCTGAAAAAGCACGTAATGAAGGGATAAATGTAGAAAGAGTATTAGAGGAGGAGGTGGGATCTAGCAGCGCTGACTCTTTGGAAGAACTTTTGCGCCCAAGACCAAGAAACACTGGAATTCCACCTTCTTCCAATCCTACACAACCACAAGATCATGCTGATACTAATGATAGCTCTTGTACAAGATCAGGAGACTCACCTACCACCGAAGGTGGGAATGATGAAGGATATAGTGGAGCTGGAGGTAGTGGTGGTGGATATGGAAACTATGTTGGACCACCTCCCGGATTTATGAGCCCCTTCACTGGTGAGGCAAACTTCACGCATGCAACACAGGATGAGGACCATGGCAGTAGGCGGGCAGGACTAAGAATTGGTGCCATAAGGAAGGACTATACTCGTAGAGAAAGAGGCAAGGGGACTTTGTCAAATCAAGAAGATGACTCGTTATCTATAACTTCGGACTCTGTTGGAGTGGGAAGTAGTAGTAACTATGGTTATACTCATAACCAACCATTTCCCTACCCTTCATATCCCATTCCTGTTGGGATGAAATCGAGCGACTCATGGAAACAATCCGAGACTCAATCTTCAAATGATTTTGCTTATGGACAACGTCAACCAATCTCGGATCCATATGGGTGGCATGTTAACAATTACATGCAAAACTATTTTGGGGATTTATCATTTGATGACTACTCTTCACAATACACTTACTCTACACATAGAGATGATGAAGATAGTGAAAAATTTGAACCTCATAAGAACTCTATATGGTACTAAGTCACTCATGTATCTTAACATGCAATATATAAAGTGTAAAATATTGTACTAATTCATTATATATAAATGATTATGGTGTGTTTAAACTTCTTTCATTAATTACTACATATTTTCTACATTCACAATGTTTGCCAGCTCGCTATATAATCAACTTAAATCAGTTAAATCCATCATGCAATGCATTTCCTTCCAATTTTTTGTGATAAACTAATAGATAATTGACTAAATAAACATTCTGCAAAGTTTCAATAAAAATTTCCAAGTTTTTCTTACAATTTCCGTGGTTTTTATTCAATTTTTATCGATATCGATAATATCCCAATATTTCCATCGATATTTCCGTGTTTTTGGACTACCGATATTTCCGATATCATCGATACTTAATACCTTGGGTGAAACCATGTCACAAAATCTCCCTAAACAGCCTGCCATGGCAATAGAAGGACCCCGATTTGCCAGATTTTAGCATGAATGAATTATACCATAAAAGGCGAAGTCAACCGTTCGCTTCAACTGGTTTGCTTCGAGATGAGAAGATCGCCAATGTTCATGAGCACTTCACTCATAAACAATAACCTCATCAGAAGACAAGTTATAGGCATGGTTCACCAGTTCATGGTTCTCCAAGTAGAACACTTCCAGACCACATTGAAAAAAGGTGGAAATCAATGAGATAGACAGTTATATCTAGAACTATAGCACAAGTGAACAGAAACAAGTACGCCTAAGAAAAAGAGAATTCAGACAAGCAACCCTTATGAATGGAGGCCTTGTTTGGTTTCTAGGATTGGATTGGAATGGATAACCCCAAAACTTAAAGGTACATTGAAGGTAGAAGTGAATGATTTTTCATTTGGAGGGGATTAGAAGAGAATTAAACATGAAGGAAACTCATTACTTTAGTCTAAAGAAAGCATGGAAATGACACTGTAGAAATGAATAGTGTCAGTTTAATTACAATAATGCCATTGCTCTAAGGATTTCACCTGGGTATTTTTTTTCAGGTTTAGTTGTATGGGCTTTGCAGGTTTGGGCTGTGACTGGGTTGGTGGGTTTTGTTTGTGGTTGGGTTGTTTGGATGGATGGCCGACACGGGCAGGCCTAGCCTGCAATGAAGCCGGTGAGAAGAGAGGGGAAGTGTGGTGCGATGCGAGATAGAAGACAGAGAGTCGTCGTCCGATGGCAGAGAGACGAGAGGTGGGTCGTGCAATGCCAGAGAGAAGAGAGATGAGGACTTCTAGAAGGAAAAATTGGAGGAGAAAGGGATGGGTAGGATGAGCAAAGCAATAGGTAGAACTGCCCGGAATTTGGGTTTTGTTTTTTCTCGGTGAGCTCTGCTTTAGATAAACGGTGAGGCAGGAAAGGATGCCTAAACCTAGGGTTGGTTTCAGAGATTTGGTTCCAGCTGGAAGCTATCTCTGCAAGCATTGATGAGGATTTCTACCAGCTGGCAGCTTGAATTCCTTTCAAAGCTAAGTGTCCCTTTTGAACCGAATTTTCCCTTATTTCACTGTTTCTGGTTTGAACTTGCTTAGAAACCTGTTGTTTTTTCCTGCTTTCTTTTCTGTTTGATTCTGGTTCGGTTCTTCAACTTTTAGTTGGGAGTGCAAGATTTGATTTTAAATTATTAAATTGGGACAGCAAAACAGATATTTTGTGCTGCTTTCTTCACTGTCTGATAATACCACTTCCTCTTCATTTCTCTTTTTCTTCCTGTTGTGTTGGTCTTTCAGTGTTATAGCTTCTCTGCCGAAATAGGTTTTCCATTTGTATAAACCTAGGGTTTTGGGTGTTTTGTCCTCCGTGGTAAAATTGCTTCGCACAATTTCTGGGGTTGCGATCGACGGTGGTATGTGCTATGTTTGGTTTTTCTTTTGAGTTTTGCTTAATTTGGATGAAATTGTAACCATTTTGTTTTGGGTTGGTTCTGATCCTGTGCTAGGTTTTCCTCGCTGAGAGGATATTTTTCATTTTGGTTCCTTCGTTGATCGGTTGCAAATTTGGCAGTGTCTCTGGCGGTCCTCTTATTTTTTGGGTAAATCTCCTTCCGCCGAAAACAATTTCCTTGCTATTTTTAGTACTTCGTGCTCCTTCTTCTTCTTTGTTATTATATACCTTCTGTTTATTTAACATGTTTGTAAGATTGGTTTATCATTTATGCATGTTTTTATACAATTGTTGCATATTTCATTCATATTTTACATATGTATATGCTTCACTTTTATCAAGTACGTACTTGAGAGATTGGTAGCTTAATTTTTGGGTGAGTTTTTGTCATCATTTTTTTGTACGTCTGGGAACCCGTTGATAAGTGTTAGATTAGAGTGAATTTGTAATTTTTTGGAACAAATCAGAGGAATGATTGGAGTTTGGGTAAATTTGATGTTAGGTTAAAATTTGTTTGTAATTTTAGTCTACTGTGCATTACCCATTCGGAAATCACGCTTGAGCAGTGGTGTTGCACCATTGTGCTATTTTGCAAAGTACCAAACCAGGGGAAGAAGATCATTAACACTTTGTTTAGACAGAACCGTTTGTTTTGGCCAAAATCAAAAGGAAAAAAAATACTTTTAACCAAATGGTGTGTTTTCTTTCTTCTTTGTCCATTTTGCCTAAAACATTTAACCAAAACATGACAATTTCATTGAAAAAATCCCATTTCCCTACTTTTAAATGAATTAAGCATGTCATTTTAACACCTCCTATAACATATTTATGTAAACCAACTAAAAATCCGACTTTTTTCCTACTTTTGAATGAATGAAGCATGCAATTTCAATTTTGTCCATGTGGTCTAAAATATTGAATCAAAACATGACAATTTCATTGCAAAAACCCCATTTTTTCCAACTTTTAACTGAATTGAGCATAACATTTTAAGGCTTTGCATAAAAGATTATATGAGGCAGCTGAAAATCCTATTGTTTTTCTACTTATTCATTGAATCAAACATGTCATTTCAAATTAGTAGCTCAATTTTCTTTCTGCTGTTACAATTAGTGGCTTAAGTGCCCCATTTTTTTCCTACTTTTGAATGAATTGAGCATAGCTGTGAATCGTTTCCTAACAAATCTGTTGAGATATGTTATTTTTGGTAGGAAATTATGGTTGCTGTTGTTAGAAATAGATTGAATTTTTCTGTTTGGTTTTTATTATAGCTTATGTCTTTGAACAAGCATGCTTTTAAAGTTGTTGCAAAGTGTTTCCTCCCTTGCTTGAACAGGTAATACAATGTTTCCTCCCTTTATTTCTCTGTTTCGTCTACTATATCCACCAGCCATAAAGCACGAAAGCAGTTCTACTCAACACGCACACACACACACCCAGACACCTCCACAACTGACCGCCCGACCTCCATTTCAGCTCAGCTCAGCTCAGATTCTGGCCGTCCAAATCAACCACTTTTCCGACCCTTGAATGTCTTAAGGTACTTTTCTGTTTCTTTTGGTTCCTTCTTTTGTTGCTTAAATTCATGTGATTAAAGTCTGAAAAAATACAATGAAAAAAATGCAACTTTTTTATGGCAAATGTGCTTAAAGATTGGATATTTTATTGAATGTTAGCCATGTAGTTTGAATTGGATATGTGATTGAATATTAGGTATTTAGTTTGAATTGATTTGGATGTGTGGTTTATTGAATTGGAATTTGAATATGTGCTAATTGGAATTGGATTCCCAATGAAGAATGGCTGTTTTGTATCAATCATTATTGGAAGGAAAAGAGAGGCGAGAGAAACATTAGCTGTGTAATAGTTTTACTAAACAAACAGAATTATATCTCACATTTTGTATCCTATAGGTCATCACAGTAATCATAGTTGGTCAGTTTAATTATTAGCAGCTGATAAGTGTTTGTAAAGAAGTGTAGCCATGGGAATCTTAACAAATTCAAATTTATAGATTCGAATGGGTCAAGGTTGATGTGGTAAGGAATTTATGGACAGTTGCACAAACACACACACACACATATATGTATTAGTCCACCCTATACGTATTCTTTTGTCAAGCATTTCCAAAGTTCTACTATCTTAGATACTGATTGTTTTTCAGAAATCAAACATGCAAAATTTCTATGCATATTTTAAAATTGGTTGTAGGAAGTAGGCTTCTAAGTGGACATTCTCTGTGAAGGTTGTTTTGGTCAGATATGCAATAGAAATTTGCATCATTGGGGAGTCTGGTGTCTGTCAATGTTTAATGGGCTTCTAGCTTTAAAACCCCACAATTAGCAAGCAAGGCGAGGCTTAAATTGTGGTCATATGGTTGGTTATTGATTTTTTTTCATGACGATTCCAATGTTTCTTTACATAGAGCCCATGATTGTATATCATGAGTTTCCAATAATCAAAAAAACCACACACGATAGGATAGCTTCCACTTTGTTAAGATGTTTTCTTTTCTCAATAGCAATGAACCATTCATTTGAGGGACGAATGCTTCCACTTATTTAGGGTGCTGAATTCACCCTTGGTTTTAGTGTATTGTGGTTTTGAATGTCATTTAGTGTAATGTAATATTATTTTAATTATAGTTTTGTGCATTTTTAGTGATTATTTGGGTTTTGAGAAGTGAGGGAAAGATTTGGCAGGTTTTGTATAGAATAGGAAGAATTTAGGAGGAGTTTCAAAATGGAGGGATTAATAGGGAGGGTCGGAAGTAAATGGGAGGAAAGAAGAAGGATAATGCGTCAATTAAAGAAAGCTTTTATTATTTGTTTGGAATTAGATGTTTCATTAGTGGCTGGTTTGCAAAACCATTTATATTGAAAATTTCCAAAAGCAGTATTTTCTTTGATACACAATGTTGGTGAGTATGGGCTTGCACAGAGGGAAGGATACAAAAAGAGAGAGAGAAGGGAGGGGGAGAGCGCTTGCACAGAGAGAAGGAGAGAAGGGTATCCATCTATTTCTCTTCGATTTTTGCTTCGTTTTTACCCCTTTTCCAATTTTAGGTAGCATTTTGTGCTTCATAATTGGCTTTAAAACGAAATTTTTGAAGCTACTAACCCGCATTTGGTTCTGTTTGATTGATTGTATATCTAGCGTTTTTTCTGTTTTGCTTAATGGGGTTGGATTCATTTGGGTTTATATTTCATTTAGTTGGTTAATTTTTTATTAGTTGCAGGTAATATATTACTGTGGAACTTTGAATCTTTGCAGTTGTTTCAATGGTACTTCTTGGGTACCTTGACATTTATCCATAAATAAGTTAATGACTTTAGTCATGAAACAATTTTTTGTTTTGTTTAGGAGAATGGGGTTGGTTCAATGAGATTTGTATTCATGAGCTATAGACCCAGATTTATGAATCGTATCTGTTGTCTTGATATGTATGAGTGTGCGATGGAGATGTGAACTGCTAGAATGAATGAGAGGGTTGAAATAGAATCAAACCTGTGGTTGGGTATTGAACGGATGTAAAATGTTGGATCTGGTATAAATTGGATAGGTAAGCAGCTCGGTGTGGTTCTCTCTTTGGTTTTTTCGAGAGAGCATATCTGTTGTGAGTGTGCTGTACTGACTGCATTCATTTTTTTATGACCCTTAACGCTGGAGATTGAACTACAGTGCTGTGGGGTGAAAAGTTATCTGAAAATAATGGAAAGAAAATTTTCTGCATCGTGATTCTTTAATTGTATGATAATGTTTCCATGTTTTAGACTACATTGATCTGTATTATTTTAAAGTACATATAAAGATTAGTTTAGGTGTATGCACTTAATATTTGGATATATGGTCTTTTTCAGGTTATTTGACATACAATTGCATATAATCTCAATTTTCTCATGCAATTTTTGTCTGAGCTTCGGAATCATTGAAAAATTTGTCTAAATAATTAATTGATTGAAATGATGAATGAGGTGTTTACTGTGTTTTTTTGGTATGTACAGAGCCAAAGGCATGTTGTTAACAAAGGAAAAAACAAGATGCAGTTTGCTGCATATAGAAAACGGAGGTTAGTTTGATTCCAACTCCTTTTTTTAGTTTATTTGAATAAAAAATTGGTAAGTTCGAGTCCAATTTGATTATTTCTTGCAGATTCTTTAATCAGTGATATTCTTAACCCTCATCACACGTATCCCTTTTTTATATTGAAATAACATAGTTATTTTAGTTATAGTAAGGATTAAAAACTCTCTTTTATCTGCCCAATTTTTCCAAACTTAATAAATTAAGTTAGTTTTTAACACCTTTTTTATACTGATGAATAAAAAATTTGTTATTCATTTTAATACATATAAAATAAAATTTGTTAATCATGTTAATCAGTAATTTATTGTCAGACTCTAAAATCACTAATTTTGGCAATCCTAATGACACAGATGAATCCCAGTAAACAAAGAAATCACATGGTTGTCATACTCATAGTAAAAACTAAGAATTCCTTTTTTATCTCTCCAGTTTTCCAAAGTTAACAAATTAAATACCTTTTTCATTAAAAAAAAATAAGTTTTTTGCTTTTTGCAATCCATTTCTAATCTTTATAAATTACTTGATTTAGTATTGTTATATAGTATATAAATTGGCATGTTAAGTGTCTCACAGTATCAGTCTCTTGTTTTGACAGTTTGATTTTTGAATTACTCACTTTCCTTTATATTATATCTTTGCATTTTAAATTGAAGTTGCTTACTAGAGTAATTATGTTTGTTTGATTGTAGGGATCTTATTGAAAAGCAAGGAAGAAGAATTGAATTATTTTATTGCAGACCTCAGGATAAACTATGCTTCTTTACCAGAAAAATTTACGAAATAAGAGTTGGATAAGATGGTAATTAGGTGGGTTTGATATTCAATGTCGCTGAGTTTAGTTAATTTCTGTGAATTATTAAATGTTTGAATATGTCTATTAGGCTGCAGTAGAATCTCTCATTAGGAAAGAGAGACTAGACTTGAAATTGAGTGATCACGAAATTCCCTCTCGGATGTGCACATGACAATACTAGGTACATTTTTAATTTTCTATGATGAAATTCCTCTATATTCTTATTTTCAGTATTCAAAGATGCAGTCAGCCCTTAAACAATACATTTTTACCCTATTCTTTTTGGGTTTATATGTTCCTCTGGTTTTATTTAGAGTCATGAAACTTGACTGCAGCAAGAAGCATAATAGTAATGGTTGGTTTGTGTTAAGAGTTAGAATACCCTGTGAGATGACTGATTCGATAACCCATTTTAAATAAAACGTATCAAAAGTGTTGAACGGAGAGCGAAAAGATTCTTTGCATGGAAAACAGATTTCACTTTGTTTTCTTTACTCAAAGTGCTCTTATTTAATCTGGTTATGTTTCGGTTGCGTAATCTGTGGTTCGCAGCGACTAAGAATTGTTTCCTAAGAAATCTATTGAGCTAAGTTCTTTTTGGTAGGAAATTAGGGTTGCTGATGTTAGCAATGGATTGAGTCTTTCTGTTTGGTATGATTATATCTCTAAACAAGCATTAATAAATATAACAATTTCAATCAATAATGTTATTTAGTCAAGATTCAAACTCCCATTGTTGACCAAACTATAACTCAAACTTCCATTGCAGAGCAAACTATGAGTCAAACCCTCATTTCAGAACAAACTCGGAACGAGGAGGCGCAATAGGGCATGGCTATTTCCGAGGCATCGGTCAATTTGAGATTCTGGTAACATCTATATAAGCTAGCTTATTTTTAGACCATTGGTTAGGTGTACATAATTGTTTAATGCTTTGTACCTTTCCATTTTGTCAGCTTTAGATGTTCTAAAAGATACACATACCCCTCCACGGAGAATGAAGTTCATTATTTTACATTATATATCATTTTTGTAATGTAAGAAACCACAACCATCTAAAAGTTTTAGTAAAGTTGTATTTTAAAGTCAGGTTGGTAGTAGGACAAGTTGCTATATATATTTTTAAAAAGTTTTCAACTTCGAATTTTGTGATGTGTGATTGCAGAGCAAGGAGAATGTGACCCCGATAAGCTCCAAGCTCGCGGTAAACTTTTCTTTTTGTTCAGGGTTATGAGAATTCTTACAAAAAAAAACTAGAACAACTTAGATTTTAATTTTCTGTTTAAAGCTGTTTTTAATTTGGTCCGCCATGTTATGTTTGTTAATAGGAACCCAGAAGAGTCTTGAATTCAGTTTCCAAACTCTGACTGAAAATGGAACTTGGTGCTATTAAGTTATCGTCCTCAGCCCTCAGAATTCAGGTAGCGACATGACTTTTACATTGCTGCTTTCGTTTTATGTATTAATTATTGTTCTATGAATTGTATTCTTCAGTTAAATAATGATTCATCCTCCTTTTCCCATCTCCTTGGTTTTTTAGATTTTTCTGTTTGCGTATTATAATTTTTTAGGGTTTTGGTTACTGTGCACTTATCGGGTAAGTCAATTCTCATGTGATTTGTACATCCACATTTCTTACAATTTCCATCTCAGTATATGCAATCTTTTGCTGATCAATTCAATTCTCATCTTGAACCTGTTCCTTCCAATTATGCAATCTTTTGCCCTCTTTGCATCTCAGTGTACAATGGAACCATTCTTCACTGCATGTATTAATAATTTATGATACATGAACATATTATAGTAACTAAGTTTAATCCCTGATTTTATTATTTAACTGGGATGTAGATTTCATAATTGAAATTATGTTAAATGTGAAATGTTAGTGATTACACTTCACTCAATTATATCAATCCTCTTCAATATGTAGATGTAAGTCCATTATTAGTGCCATTAAGGGTTGATTAATCCTCATATGCGTAGCAATAATTATTAGTACCATGTAGTGTTAGTACTTACATAAATGCATTTTTAAACGAATGTTAATATATTCTTAGGTATGTTAACAACACTACCCTCCAGTTTAGCCAAGTACCTACTTTGGTTTTTTCGTTCCCTCATCATATGCTTTGCACAATTAGGTATTTAAATTTTCCAGAATATATGTATGTATTCGTAACTATGAGCTAAATAGTAATGGGTGAATAATGAATGTTTTGCTGAGTAGCATGTTTTTACCAATCTTGGTAGATTTACAAAGCATATGAGAGAATTCGTATGAAATTTGCACTGGTGGCTGAAGAAAAATCAACAAGCTAAATTACTCATTTAACCATTTACATGCATTTGATCACAGATATTGAGAGACCTTAGAATTAATCATCTGTAACAATAAATGTTAATTATTCAAGCTTCATTTCTTGGCAATGGCTTCCTTCGTTAACCTCTGCAACTACGTCTCTCTTCACTTTCCCAGTTCCTCCGGTCTCTCTTTCTGTTCCTCCGGTCTCTCTTCACTTCCCATTTGATCACAGATATTTATATAACTCAAACTTCCATTGCAGAGCAAACTATGAGTCAAACCCTCATTTCAGAACAAACTCGGAACGAGGAGGCGCAATAGGGCATGGCTATTTCCGAGGCATCGGTCAATTTGAGATTCTGGTAACATCTATATAAGCTAGCTTATTTTTAGACCATTGGTTAGGTGTACATAATTGTTTAATGCTTTGTACCTTTCCATTTTGTCAGCTTTAGATGTTCTAAAAGATACACATACCCCTCCACGGAGAATGAAGTTCATTATTTTACATTATATATCATTTTTGTAATGTAAGAAACCACAACCATCTAAAAGTTTTAGTAAAGTTGTATTTTAAAGTCAGGTTGGTAGTAGGACAAGTTGCTATATATATTTTTAAAAAGTTTTCAACTTCGAATTTTGTGATGTGTGATTGCAGAGCAAGGAGAATGTGACCCCGATAAGCTCCAAGCTCGCGGTAAACTTTTCTTTTTGTTCAGGGTTATGAGAATTCTTACAAAAAAAAACTAGAACAACTTAGATTTTAATTTTCTGTTTAAAGCTGTTTTTAATTTGGTCCGCCATGTTATGTTTGTTAATAGGAACCCAGAAGAGTCTTGAATTCAGTTTCCAAACTCTGACTGAAAATGGAACTTGGTGCTATTAAGTTATCGTCCTCAGCCCTCAGAATTCAGGTAGCGACATGACTTTTACATTGCTGCTTTCGTTTTATGTATTAATTATTGTTCTATGAATTGTATTCTTCAGTTAAATAATGATTCATCCTCCTTTTCCCATCTCCTTGGTTTTTTAGATTTTTCTGTTTGCGTATTATAATTTTTTAGGGTTTTGGTTACTGTGCACTTATCGGGTAAGTCAATTCTCATGTGATTTGTACATCCACATTTCTTACAATTTCCATCTCAGTATATGCAATCTTTTGCTGATCAATTCAATTCTCATCTTGAACCTGTTCCTTCCAATTATGCAATCTTTTGCCCTCTTTGCATCTCAGTGTACAATGGAACCATTCTTCACTGCATGTATTAATAATTTATGATACATGAACATATTATAGTAACTAAGTTTAATCCCTGATTTTATTATTTAACTGGGATGTAGATTTCATAATTGAAATTATGTTAAATGTGAAATGTTAGTGATTACACTTCACTCAATTATATCAATCCTCTTCAATATGTAGATGTAAGTCCATTATTAGTGCCATTAAGGGTTGATTAATCCTCATATGCGTAGCAATAATTATTAGTACCATGTAGTGTTAGTACTTACATAAATGCATTTTTAAACGAATGTTAATATATTCTTAGGTATGTTAACAACACTACCCTCCAGTTTAGCCAAGTACCTACTTTGGTTTTTTCGTTCCCTCATCATATGCTTTGCACAATTAGGTATTTAAATTTTCCAGAATATATGTATGTATTCGTAACTATGAGCTAAATAGTAATGGGTGAATAATGAATGTTTTGCTGAGTAGCATGTTTTTACCAATCTTGGTAGATTTACAAAGCATATGAGAGAATTCGTATGAAATTTGCACTGGTGGCTGAAGAAAAATCAACAAGCTAAATTACTCATTTAACCATTTACATGCATTTGATCACAGATATTGAGAGACCTTAGAATTAATCATCTGTAACAATAAATGTTAATTATTCAAGCTTCATTTCTTGGCAATGGCTTCCTTCGTTAACCTCTGCAACTACGTCTCTCTTCACTTTCCCAGTTCCTCCGGTCTCTCTTTCTGTTTCTAATCTCTACTGAGTTTCCTTTAATCTGTCAATTTATATAATTTATTCTTTGATGTGATATTTGGTGCGTTTGATTTGATTTTGTGAATGTCTTCTTTGACTTTTCTGCTTTGGTTTCAAATAATAAGTTAAATGGTTATGTGCATAACAGAATACTGATTTGCGAACAAGGCAATTCAAAGCTTGAAAATTTGTATATTATGCTAAAGTTGACTACCTTTTTTCCCCTCTTTTTCGACTTTGAGCAATTGCAATATTTTAGCCCAACTTGCTAAAATTTTTGTTTATTTTTAAACGAATTCTGTATGAATTTACTTGGAAATGTTATATGAATTTGGTATAAACTTGAATAGAACTTTTATCTGCAGGTTGAATGTGTCATTTGCCAACTATTTTTTGGAATAAGAAAAAGATTACATTATGTACACACAATGCAATATGTTACCTCATGGTTTATATACATGTTATATTAATACATATAATGTTTCATGTTAAACAGAGCAATAGATGTCGAGCCAAAAGTGAGAATGGGAATGAAGAATCCATGCCAAAATCTCGCATTTGTTTAGAGTGGTCTTGATGGAACATGGAATCCATATGAGAAAGTGTACTAATTCAAGGTTCATTGTTCAAATTCTTAAATTAAAATTAATTTTGTCTTGACTCCAGTTTCTTCATGCCTTTTGTAACTTCACATGCATAGATATTGATAAAGAGCTTCACGAGGGTCATTACTAAACATCTACAAATTTGTTAAACCTTAGGCTTCCAGTTATTAAACTACAGGTAACTACGGATTAGTAGATGTTTAGTAATGACCCTTCTGAAATGATGGATATATTGTCGATATTATTGATCAATTGAGTATGCATGAGAACTTGAAGTAATCATTGCCATAAAAAGTAGAAGTGATGACTCACACCAAGAATCAGTTATCTCATCAGCAGCTTTATTTTTATCTAAGATCGAATTTGATACCTGTAGGTGTATATAGGTTAAATTGATTGTTAAGATGGCAATTTAATCACTTTTCAATGTCCGATATCTCCATCTCCCTGTTCTGGATTTTTACTTACTTAAAATGAATAGATTCTAGGCGTTTCATTTAGCAAAATGAGCAGTGGATAGGGCTAACTCATTTTTCTTACATTCACAACAATATGGGCACTTTTCTTGGCAATATAGTGCTTGGCTTAAAATTAGAATTTGATTAAGTTGTATTGAATTTGTTCAATTAACCACTCATCCATTTATAGTTCGTTTAATCTTTTGAATTAGTAAGCTACTGTGTTGTCTCCTTTACATTTCTTGGTATGCTATTGATATGGAAAACATCATCTATCTGTTCTATTTATCGCATGTCATAGGAATCAAAGTAGACTTGGCATCCTTTTCGTGGCCTTTTTTGTGTTGGCAGATGCCATCAGATAGGCAAAATCATATTGGCTACAAAGTGCAGTGAATGCTACACGTTACTAAGTTTCGCCATATGCCTTCATTGTGGCATTGCCCTCTCTACGACAAGTAAGCATTCTAATTTCACTTTGTGGAATGATATTAAGTTGACTTATGGAATAATATAGAGTTGTGTTATGCATTAAAACTATGAATCCATTTCATCATGCATTTTTTAGTTAAACTACTATATTTTTGTTCAATTGACTGCAACTCATGGCGTAGTTTGCTTCACAAACCTCTACGGTTAGCTTCCATACAATATGTTGCAAGTTTGAGGATATCTCTACATCTTAATTTCTTCTCTCTGGTTGCTTCAAGTTTGTAATTTTACGTGCTACACTGCCGTTTGATTTGATTATAAAAATGTAAAACAAAATATGTCCATGATTTACAAATTTGTATTCAATTTTTGATGTTTTTCCAGTGTAAGGCATATGTTGCACAAGTGAGGTACGTAGACTGCAGGGCATATATTTTGCCGTCTTAACTGCAGGGGCAAAATATTTGTAAACTGCAACTTGCTTCTGTTTCTTCAGTTTTGTATGGAAACAAACCTTCTGCTTATTTTTGCCTTTGAACAATTGTGGTTACAAAATTAGCTACTTGAACAAGTCCTCAACACTTTCTATTTTTAATTACCTGTTGAAATGGCTGTCTACACTGCATGACACATATTATATGTGTGAACTAAATGTTTCTTCTGTTTCTTAAGGAAACAGAACTTTTTTGGAAACCATCTCTGTCTAATCAAAGACGTTCAGTTTCTTCCCACTCATTGTACAATGTGTTTATATGCAAACTCACTTGAATGTATATAAAAGCAAAACTGCTTATTTTATCGACCTCATTCACTTATGTATCCCTTCCTTTGTTTATAATTGTGTTGAATTTCATCAATTTAAATGTGTTTTATTTATCTGATTACGCATGAAACAGCTGGTTCCCGTGGCAACGCACGGGCCTAATTTCTAGTTTATTCTAATCCTACCATTTTGGATGGGATTGGAATGAATAATTTTCTTCATGTCTTCTACCTGTTGGACATAATTATTTCATTTCTCGCTTCAACATGCCTTAACTTAGTGTTCTATCCATTCCGATCCAGATTCCAAACGAGGCCAAAATTCACTATTGCCCATTTATTTAGTGTTCTATCCATTCCAATCCAGATTCCAAACGAGGCCAAAATTCACTACTGCCCATTTAAAGCTGCTTTAAATTCCTCTCCATCGTTTAGCAGAACTAGTGTACCTGCTGTACATATCCTACCCCCTAAACTCAGACTAAATGGGAGTGAAAACCACAACCACAACTAGCCAACAATAACACCTACAACTTGAACAGAATAAACATTGATTCGCAAAACTTCCGCACCATGTCAACACCACGACAGGGAAAACCACTGTTTCCTAATTACTTGTTCTCCCGAAGATAAGAGAAAATCGGCAAAGTACATGATCAATTCACACACAACCAAAGCTTATGATCAGAACATGATAGGCTCGATTATCTAAAGAACAAAACTATATTGCCTCTTGGCTCCTTCCCAGTTCAAGGTTCCTAAAGTGAGAACACATCCAGTAAATAATTAAAGAAGAAAAGGTCGCGGAGGCATTGAATTGGCCGGTTTAACCCAGTCAAAGATATCACCACTTATGTTTAAGCTAGAGATACGATGCTGAGTAGAAAACATGTATGGGTAGAGAAAAGGCTAATGTAGCTCAAACCATATGCTGTCAAATTCCTGATAAATTGATATGCATTTAGGCCTCCAACTGGAACGGTATCTAAAGGAATCGAATTTCTACAGAAGCCTCAAACTAGCAATTTAGCTTCTTGATGACTCCATAATAAAATTATAGCACACGACACTTGGAATCGAAAACCAAAACCGAAACATGAACCAAGTCGAACCGCACCGAATGGTTTGATTTTGCAGGTTTAGAAGGGTTCCAGTTTGAAACCGCACCGCAGTGTACGAAAATAGTTTGGTTTCGGCTTTGGTTTTTGAAAATCGCACCGAAACCAAATAGCACAACAAATATTAAAAGAACCTTTAATTAAATATCCATATTAGATGTTATGTTTTAATTAGTTGTTTGTTACTCCATACATTTAATTAGTTGTTTCATGCGCAGTGCTGCTCACGGTCTCATTTGGCATTGGGGACAAAATATTTTCATAATATTGGTTCCTGTGTATGTATGCACGTAAATCAGATTCAGATATTCAGATACGTATGTTTTTTGTCCTCAAATCTCAATTGCTCTGTTTGGGCAATTATTACTTTTCTTAGGCGCCGATGGCAGGTTCTGAGCAAGGTACTGAAGGCTTCAATATTGGTTTTTTTTGGGGGTGATGAATGTGAAATGGTAATAGATATTGACTAGGGTACCTTAATTTGTAAAAATTAGTTTATTCTGGTTGATAATATTTTGGTACAAAATGACAAGTGTATCAATTTGTTTTATGGTTATTTGTTGAATCACTGTATCTGATTTGGTTAGGCCTTTTCTAATACTTGCGGACTTTGCCTATTTGATTTGGATAGGTGCGTGATCAAGGTGCAGAGGAATCCTTATGACCCTTCGTTGGGGGCAGAGTGACGAGAGTCTAATTAGTATTTAGCAGTAACACCTCTCTCGTAGCGTGTGTATGCTTTGTTTAATATTGTGTGTGTCTCTAATATAGAGTTATAACTTATGTTTCAGTTAAGAATGAAGAATCTAACAAGTATAGTGGGATTGCTCGCTCTTCTACAGGTGACTCCTCTGAGAGGCCAGAGGATGAGGCAAATAGAAATCGACTTGGGAAATGAAAAAGGTGTTTAGAGAGAGGGGAGAAAGAGAAGAAGACAGAGAATTTTTTTTCATTTTGTATGTAAATAGTTTGAAACCGAACCGAAACCGTTTGAAACCGAACCGAAACCGTTTGAAACCGCACCAAACCGAACCAAACGATTTGGTTTCATTTCAGTTTTGGCTTCAAAACCGTACCGAACTGAACCGCAAAAAAACCTAGCACACAACTGGGGGTGTTTCAATCTATACATTGGAAAGCTTAGAAAACTTGTTTTCTTTAAGAATGAAGATCAACAATGCTCAATTACGAAACCAGTAATCTCACGAGCAGAACAGGAATAGGCTATATTGCCTCATAAAAGACAAATGTGGTGCATAATTGAGCAGTTCAAGATTCACCAAGTAGAACATACTAACGAAAAAAGAAGCAAATTTGCATCCACAAAAACAATTGCAAAGAAAGGGAAGTTCACAGATTTGAAAACTTGAGACATACCAATCTGAGGCTTGATAATTAGAAGCTATAAGAACCCAACCACAACCAGTAATGTTGATGAGCAATTGAACGGAACCAACTAGAAGTGGTTCAACATTCACCTGGTCAACCAAAACCTTTGAAATAAGGCAACTACAAACAGTAAATAAGAAAGTTTGCTCACCATACTCCGTTATCTAATGTTTTTGCTTTGACCATAAAACGAATGCATTTCATAGGCTTCTCATTGGAACACAGTTTTAATAATCTAAGGAATCGATAGAAATCAAAGTGCAACGGGCTTGATGAAATGAATTAAATTACCAATCAGAAATCATCACAAAAAATAAAAACATTGACCTACCATGTCACAACTGCTCCCTAACACCCGCCACGCCAACAGACGGACCTGTGTATCTCTCCAATCTCCGTCTAGCGAAACCAGTAGATACCTATTGCACATATCCGAACTCCTAAATACCAGGGTTATTGATCCATCCGATAACAGTATAACCAATGGGAGTGCAAACCACCACCAAACTCGCCAACAATAACCCAGCACACCATACATAGATCACAGATTCATATAACTTAGACTGACTCTCTACACCATGAAATGCAACCTCTACTGTTACCTAAGATAAGAATATCAACAATGTTGACAAGCAACTCACGCAACCAAACTTCTTCGGTCTAAGGTTTCCCCAATTAAAATCTCACGCACAATAATTGAAGAGGAAGACGTTTTCATCTGCAACCACAACAGAATCGCAAATGACCAAGGTTGGGAGCACTAAGTATACATAACACACTATGTCCCAACATTTAATAACTCGAAATAAAACTATACCACACGTTCAATCCATGAGCACAAGCATCATAGCAAGACAAGAAAGAGTGTTGCAGATCTAAAGCATTAATAAACTCTCACTATACTGTCAATGCTGGTGTGCATGCTGCATAATGAAAAGCGGCCAGCACAGAATGGCCTATAGTCCAATATATCCTGTCAACAACAGACATGGCAGAAGAAAACACAACCAGGCATTGATATGCAATGAGAATTTACTGACAATATACGATCAAAACATCCCATATTGAAGGAATTTACTCACACTATACAATCAAAACAACCCATATTGAAGGAACTTACTAACCATGATTTGAACATTTGAATTACTAATTCACAGAACTCTCAACATAATATACATATATAGCTTGAAGGGCAATGTCAGCTGCTTCTATTCTTTAAGATGACAAAAAATATTCTTGAGAAATGCACACAACCAATGATCACATGCATAATAGACTAATCGACTTTCAGAAGAAAAATTTGTTCCATGTTTCACCAGTTCAAAGGATCACAAAGCAGAACACGTCCAAAAACATTGAAAGGAAATTATTAAAGAAAACTAAGCAACTTTGCATCCACAACACAAATGGAAAGAAAGGGAAGCACATGAAGTTAACAGAACCAAAAATTACTGATTCACTGTCGAACTGAGATGTATAGAAGATAAAAGAAACCAGCCACAAACCCACAAATGGAACATATTAAATTGGTTTATTGACAAATCAACACTATCACGACACCATCATCACCACAATTACAAAACGAGAGAAACAAAAACAAAGACGGGGGTAGACTCTTGAGAGAGGGACAGAAACTGCATAGATTACATTATTATGACTCCAAAATAAAATTATAGCACACAAGGGATGTTTCAATCTGTATACTGCAAAGCTACACATTTAGAAACAGCAAGTAAAATGTTAGCTGTTATCCAATAACTCCTCTTTGAAATAAGAATGATCAATTCACAATTCACGCTGTCACAGCTGCCTTTGAAGAAAAGTTTGGTTCAAAGTTCACCAAGAAGAACCAAGATACAGTTATATACCTCATAATAGTTGGAAAGAAAGGGAACTCCCATGTGAGTTTACAGAACTAAGATTATTATTCATTCATTCCAAACTGAGTTTTGACAAATTAGAAAAATATAACACCACCACCCACAAACCCCAAAAACAGAACACGGCAGACTTGCCAATCAACAAAAAAACACCACCATCATTCAACACCTTAACAAAAAAAGAAACAACTAAAACATAGCAAAGTTCTCCATCAGAAATCCATCAGAAATCACCACCACGAAGACGAAGGACAAGGTGGAGGGTAGACTCTTTCTGTATATTATAATCAGCAAGGGTACGACCATCCTCCAGCTGTTTCCCTGCGAAGATCAATCTCTGCTGGTCCGGCGGGATACCCTCCTTGTCCTGAATCTTAGCTTTGACATTGTCAATAGTGTCAGAGCTCTCAACCTCCAGAGTGATCGTCTTTCCTGTCAGTGTCTTCACAAATATCTGCATACCACCACGAAGCCTGAGCACAAGATGAAGAGTCGACTCCTTCTGGATGTTGTAATCCGCCAACGTCCTGCCGTCCTCCAATTGTTTCCCAGCAAAGATAAGCCTTTGCTGATCAGGAGGAATACCCTCCTTGTCTTGAATCTTCGCCTTCACGTTGTCAATCGTATCCGAGCTTTCAACCTCCAGAGTGATAGTCTTCCCGGTAAGAGTCTTCACAAAAATCTGCATACCACCCCTCAATCGAAGGACCAAATGCAAAGTTGACTCCTTTTGGATGTTGTAATCCGCCAGAGTCCTGCCATCTTCCAATTGCTTACCGGCAAAGATCAATCTCTGCTGATCTGGAGGAATGCCCTCCTTGTCCTGAATTTTTGCCTTCACGTTATCGATCGTATCAGAACTCTCGACCTCCAGGGTAATTGTCTTCCCGGTTAGGGTCTTAACGAAAATTTGCATGCCACCCCTCAATCGCAGCACCAAGTGGAGAGTCGACTCCTTCTGGATATTGTAATCGGCCAGAGTCCTGCCGTCTTCCAATTGCTTGCCAGCGAAGATCAACCGCTGCTGATCCGGGGGAATGCCCTCCTTATCCTGGATCTTGGCCTTCACGTTATCGATGGTATCAGAGCTCTCGACCTCCAGAGTAATTGTCTTCCCCGTTAGGGTTTTGACAAAAATCTGCATACCTCCTCGCAATCGGAGGACCAAGTGGAGAGTCGACTCCTTCTGGATGTTATAGTCGGCTAGGGTTCGGCCGTCCTCCAATTGCTTGCCGGCGAAGATAAGCCTCTGCTGGTCAGGGGGAATTCCCTCCTTATCCTGGATCTTGGCCTTAACATTATCGATCGTGTCGGAACTCTCGACTTCGAGGGTGATTGTCTTCCCGGTTAGGGTTTTGACGAAGATCTGCATACCTCCCCTGAGACGAAGCACCAGATGGAGGGTCGATTCCTTCTGGATGTTATAATCCGCGAGGGTCCGGCCGTCCTCGAGCTGCTTTCCGGCGAAGATGAGACGCTGCTGATCAGGAGGGATGCCCTCCTTATCTTGGATCTTAGCCTTGACGTTGTCGATGGTATCGGAGCTCTCGACTTCCAGGGTGATGGTCTTCCCGGTTAGGGTTTTCACAAAGATCTGCATGAATTCAGAAAAGAGGAACTGAAATTCCAGCGGGGTTTCGAAAGAGGAATTTGAGAGAGATTTGGGAACGATTTAGAAATTGTTGAGAGAATTGCGAGGAGGAGAAGAGGGCGAGAGGAGTTTATATAGGGAAGATAAACCGACTCTAAATCCTATTTCTTAGTGGGATTCCGGAGAGGACGAGGAATGTGTGGACGAGAAAAGCAGGTGAAGCGAACGGCCCAGATATTTCTAGGTACCCAAGTGCCAACAATTCTTGACCTCTAATTTTTACTTTTCTTTATTGGATTGGAGAGGGTGACGGGTTACCTACTCTTTTCCTTACTTCCTTAGTCGCTAAGGTTAGACCTGACATTCGTGTTTTTCGCGTTCGCGTTATTTTCGTATCATATCTGATATCTTAACGGATCGTATTGTGTAACATCCGTTAAAATAAACAGATAAAATGACCAGACCCAAAATCGATCCAATAATATTAATAGGTAATATGACCTGATCCGTTGCCGTTAAGGAAAATATATTTTAAACCAATAAATAATCAAATAAAAAATACAATACTAAATAAGTATATACATACCATATTATCACATTCAAAACATAAAAACGTATTTGTCTTTAAAGTATTACATATTTACATACCCAAATCAAGATCATAATAATAAAAAAACATTAAAACATTACAAAATATCAAATGTTCAAAAGATTTGCAAAATTAAGAGAGTTATGTTTCAAGATTTGGAACCTTGCACATTTTCTTACAATCAAACTCTTCAATTTTTATCAATCACCATGGGAAACGGTATTGGAACTTTGACTTGATATATTGTCTTCAAGAGTTATATTGATAATATTTTCAGTGAGGCTTTCTACATTAGCACTCTCTTCTCATTTATCATATAGCTATTGTTTAAGTAAAGTTTTTAATAGTTTTTTAATTAATGTAGAAGTGTGAAAAATATAAAAAAATATATATAAACGCTTGTAATGACAAGCTTTATAACTTTCGTGAAAGGCTTAACTTTGAAATGTGCCACTATAATCATATAAAGCATAGATCAAAATTTAACCATCGATTGTTGTTTACATTTATACTTCATTTTTCTCATCAAATTTTGTTTTTTCAGATTTTCTTTTTTGAAAACATGATCTTTTAGAGGATACATGAAGATGAACGGTTCGGATCGTTGATATTATGTTCAGAGTTTTACCGTTAGTGAAAATATTGCTTGGTGTTTATAAAGTCTCTACAAACTATATAACATCGACTCATATTTCAATTAACCGTAAATATCGGGACGTGATATCAAAGATCCAAATTGTTCATCTTCCTACATCCCCCGGAAGATCATGTTTTCAAAAAAGAAAATTTTAAAAATGAAATTCAATATAAGGAATAAAGCCTAAACGACGGTCGACGGTTAAATACAAATTTAAGGTTTATGGATTATAGTGTCAGATTTTGAAGTTGACCCCTTCACGAAAGTTGTAAAGCTTGTCACTATGAGTGATTGTATATATTTATTTTTTTTTACATTTCTTACACTTCTACAATAATTATTATTAATTTTATTACTTTTACACTCAAATAAAAAACACTATTTATGATGGTTTGGAAGGTTTTAAAAATCTAAACGATAATGTAAGTGTAACCATTATCTACTCGTGGAGAAATAATGAATCACGAGTGTTTATATATTCTTTCACATTTTTCATACTTGTAGGGATGTCTTATTGCCTATACTAATACTATACTAGTTTATTTTAATTTTGGACAACAACATGTTAAGTAAAATTTATCCTACTAATGATAATAAGAAACTGACACACCCGAACCCGTAGGTAGGGCGTGCTGGCCGTCACGTGAGCGTGACGTAAGCCATGTGCACTGTGCGGAAGCAGGATCAATTCAAAATACGAACCAATTAAAACCGAAACACTAGCCAAACTAGTGTACAAGGAGTGTGAGATTCAATATTACAGAGCATAAGGTCTACGTGCAGTCAAGCAAAGAACTGAATAGAAATAACACCCGAAGGTGGTCCTACATATATGGGATTCTGTCAGAACGTCCGTTAAGCTCCTCGTATGCCACCAACGAACGCTACCTAATACCTGGAGGGGCGAAAAACATAAAACTGGGTGGGTCAGTAAAACAATTCTTTTCAAAACCTTTCCTTTCAAAAGTACTAGCCCCTCACCGTAAAACCTGTATAATTTCCCAGAAATAAAGTATATACTCATATATATCTTTCTCAAAATCCGCTGCAAAACAAGTATGTATGAAAGTATGCATATGTCATGCCAAAGTATCAAATGAATGCCAAAGCATCTATGTGAATGTGATTGAATATTCGTATCTCATCTCAGCCCTCGGCTGTACATAGCTCATATCGTACTCAACAACTCATATATCTCATAATCATCATATCAAATCATATATATATATATATATATATATATATATATATATATCCTGCACACATATCAATACCACCTTTAGTGGTCTGCACAACATCACTGATAATAAACTAATATGCTCTAGTGCTACAATCACGTGAAGACTGAGCGATAAATCGCGGGTCACCTACGAGTCGAACCCACCTATAGTGGCCTATTCGACAGGACTGAGCACCTAACTTGGATCCAAGGCGAGCATGCGGTGCGGGAGGTGAACAACACGTGAAAGACTGAGCCCCTCTCTGGGCGTGAGCACTAATATCAGTGTGCAGGTCTATGAGCTCTAATCATATCACATCACATCACATTACATTTCAACATTCGTTCACAACAACTAGCATATAAACTTACCTGCCACTTACCTGTGCGTCCTCAGCACCGACAGTAATATAAACAATCAATAATGCATAATTAAACATATAGATACCTTGCATGGCATTTCATATCACATTCATAACACATTTCATTTAAACTTATTTTTCTGGGCAAAATTCATTTATATAGGTATATACGGAAAACAAAACTGCCCACTCACTGGTATGTAGACGGGTCGTAACCTCCGTGCCTAGCCTGGCTACGCTCGTCCTCAGGATAGGTCTCGCCTATATGAGAAGTAACTGAATTAACGTTAATTTACGCACATAAACGAAACCTTTGGAATAACTTCTCATACATTGCTCAAATTGGGTATATGAATATACCACCGTGACCTACACAATCTCAGGAACATCCCCATATTTTTAGAAAAATTTTCCGACCACCCACGCGCCGCCACGCGCCGGCGACGGCACGGCCAGACGCGCCCCCACGCGCCGCCACGTGCACTGCACACTGACGGCGTCAGTTAACGCCGTCAGGAATATTCTGGGAATATTCCGTCAACTTCCAACGGTTACCGTTAAAACTAACTGACGACGTTGGAATATTCCGTCAGACTTGACGGAATATTCCGTCGTTTTCAACCTCGCGACTCCGGCGACCGTCGCCGGTGCCGGAAAACCGGGAAATTTTCAAACTTCGATTTCTCAATCGTTTCTACACCATTTTTCATGCAATTTACACCAAAATGAAGATCTCAACTTATAGAACACGATCATACCAATTTAAAGCTCTAAAAGTCACGAAATCTCACAGGCAAAATCCAAGAAAATCCGGCCAAACTCTGTTCTCACGATCCCGACGTCCAAATCCTTCAAACGAAACACTCCGAGCCTCCTTAGGACCTCACTAAGCTTCCTAGAAGCTTCATATCTCCTAAAAATCACGTATCAAAAATTGCATGAACAGTAGCTCATTCGGGATTCAATGGTTTCACGTGAAAATGGAAGAGTTCTTACCTGTAATGGGTATGGTTGTGATCGTGGAGTCCTTACGAACACAGTGGACTCATTTGTAGCTTCGATCCGTGGGGTTTAGAGTGTTCTTGGGTGCGTCCGTACAGTATGAGGGAGAGAGAGAGTGAAACCGAGAGTAAGAGAAAGAGAGAGTGTCGGTGGAGTGAGAGAGAGTGAGGGTGAGGTGTACTTGGGTCACCAATCACCTACAAGGACCCATTTTGTGATTGGTTCCAATTAATTAGGGTGTGTGAATAATTGGACCACTTCACACACACATACAAATCAATAATCCCGCAAGGGTATTTCTTAAATTCACGTCCCTAGTGACGTAGCATCGGAACGGGCTGTTACAGAAACTCTCATAATAAAAATAAATAAATAAATAAAACTTAATTTTTTTAACTTATATAGAATAATAATACAAAAAAATATATTTAATATAGAATATACCAATATATACAATATGGCTATTGTATTTTATAATAAAGTTTTTAGTAATTAAACTTTAAAATTATAATTTATTTTTCTTAACGGGTCAAAACGGGGTACCCACTTGTTACTCGCGTGTATACCCGTTAAGAACCCGTTATTAACGAGTTCTTAACGGGTCACCTGATAATGACCCGATTAGTTATCGTATTGACCCGAAACCCGTTATTTTTCGGGTCCTTTTCGTGTCATGTCACCGTGTCGTGTAAGAAACTGCCGAGTCTAAGGTAATTGAATTTCTAATTTGTTTGTCTATTAATTTTCTTAATTCGATTCGATAGTAAAAAATTTGTCAGTTTATTGATCTTCTTCGTTTATTCGACTTTCGAAAATTGAGAAAGGTGCGGCCATGCTACGTTAACATGTGAGTTATACATGTCAATATCATACAATTAACCGTTAAGAATGTTACTAGAAGACCATCCGACAATTTGCATCATTGACTTTTGAATCTCAAAAAGATGAATAATTTTGTATAGTGCGTGATTAGTGTTAAATAGGCAAAAGTGACAGAGAGAATCTTTGCTAGAGAAGAGATCGAAGTGAAACGAGAGCAATATATCACACTGTTTGTTTTAGTAACTATATGAGACAATGAATGCAGATAAAGAATGCGGAGATTGGTATTATCCCTGATTTATCCAGCATGTCTACTTTAGTGATATTCTTCCCCACAAAGTTTTATGTTCGAGTTGATTATAAACATTGCAGAATTATACTAGCGACCGACTTAAAATCTTGGATTTGCATATGTGTCCAACCATAACCATTTCTTGGGAAAATCATTGTTTGCTAGTGGTTATACTTATCTCTCAATGCATTTCAAAGAGCCAATGGGTCTTCAACTGTCATGTATTCACTCTTCAATCCTTCATGGATGTGGCGGTGAATAAAGATCATGACTTTTGCCCGATCTTGGGAGGATGTAAGGTTTCCTTTTTTTCATGCCTCAAGATGAACCTTGGCATCTACAACCCAGGTAAGGTAGTTCTTTCTAGTGTTGTCAAGGGTGACAAAATCAAGTTTTGCCAAATTCGCCATTTTCTTTCTCTAAAAGAAAAATAAGATGTGTAAGAACTTGCAATAATATGGATTCTTGAGAAATGTAGTGTTAGAACTTATAGTTCTTACAAATTTTTTATTTTTGAACTTCAGGCTAAAATGATAAGCACTTAAAACTTCAGACTTGAGAACATAATTTATACATTTATTAAAAATTGTTAGGCAATTAGTAATACTCACTACAAAGATACTACCATCTGGGTCGAGTATTACTACCAGAAAGAAAGAAAATTAACGAGGAGAGCGACTGTACAACACCACTCTCATTAGAATAATGTAGTGTAGAATAAGCGATTATACCACACCATTCAAGTAGCAGGAAAATTAATATGTAGTGCAAGATGGACGATTATACTGACACACCCCATCCCAAGGAGGGCGTGCTAGCCGTCACGTGAAAGTGACGTAACCATGTGCACAGTGCGGAAGCTAAGAAGATAAATGAAAATACGAAGAACTAAAAACCGAAACATTAGCAAAACTAGCTAAGAAAGGATGCTAGTACGAGTCTAAGTGTATAAATACACATTCAGAGCAATAAGAACTTCTAGTTGCAGTCAAGGACAACTACTAAATTATAACACCCGAAGGTGATTCCTACTTTTGTGAATTCTATCAGAACACCGTTGTATCCCTCGTGGCCACCAAAACTGCTAGCTAGAACCTGGAGGGGCGAAAAATAAAACGAGTGAGTGGGCAAAAACAAATATTTTCAAAACCTTTTCTCTTTCAAAGGTTTTAACCTCTCGCCGTAAAACCTGTATAATTTCCCAGAAAAATAGCATATATACATATATACTCATTTCAACTCATAAACTCAAAATCATGCCAAAAGTAGTGATATGCAAGGTATATGCCATGCCAAATATATCTCATCAAATTACATAACTATATCAGGTGACATCAACTCATCATAGAAAACATGTCCACCGAGTGATCAGCTCGGCTGGACTATAGCTCATAATCAATCTCATCATCTCTCATCATCACATATAATATATATATATATATATATATATATATATATCCTGCACACGAGTCGGCACCATCTCACGTGGTCTCACCAACAAGACTGGGTGTAAATAATTACGCTCTAGTGCTACGATCACATGAAGACTGAGCGCTAATCGCAGGTCACCTACGAGTCGAACCCACCTATGGTGGTCTATTCGACAGGACTGAGCACCTAACTTGGATCCAAGGTGAGCGTATGGTGCGAGAGGTAAACATCACGTGAACGACTGAGCCCTGGCCCTGGGCGGGAGCACTAACACCGGGGTGCAGGTTTATGAGCTTTCAATACATCTCACATAATCACATCGTATCATTTCATATTAATCATTCACTGTCAACGATACATACTCACCTGATACTTACCTGTGCGTCCACAGCACCAATTACCATTATATGCAACTACTAATATATGAATAACATAGACATATACTTTGCATGGCATATCATATCACATTTCATATCACATTTCACTTAAATTGATTTTCTGGGAAAAATCTCATTTATATAGGTATATACGGAAAACAAAAGCCCACTCACAGATATATCGAAGGGTCACAACCCCCGAGCCTTGATTGATGGCACTCGTCCTCAGGATAGGCCTCACCTATATGCGTAATAACCGAATAAACGTTATTTAACGCACATAACCAACAATGGGTAATAATTCTCATACATTAGTCAATTCCCACGAGCGGCCACGTGACAGTCACACTGACGGCGTCAGTTAACGCCGTCAGGAATATTCTGTCCAAAAATAGAATATTTCGTTAAGTCTAACCTAACTATGTTAGAATATTCCGTCAAACTTGACGGAATATTCCGTCATCTTCTTCCTTCGAACTCCGGCGACCGTCGCCGTCGTCGGAAACTGGGAAATCTTTAAAACTTCATATCTTTTTCATTTCTTATCCAAATTGCATGAAACTTGTCTCAAATTGAAGCTTATGAAGAATAGAACAAGTCCTTACCTTCCAAAAGTCCTAAAATCCACGGGATTTCGCCGGGAAAATTCCACCAAATCCGGCCAACGTCGTAACTCACGATCCTGACGTCCAATTTCTTCAAACGAAGCACTCCGAGCTTCCTTGGGACCTCACTAAGCTTCCTATGAGTTTGAAATTCCCAAAAGCAAATGATTTTACGATTGCATGAACAGTACTCAAAATCGGAGTTATGGTTTCGACGTGAAAACGATGGAGTTCTTACCTGAAAATGGTATAGATGTGTTCCTGGGTTTGCAAGGAACATGATGGTACCTTCTTTGACCTCGATCTGTGAAGTTTGAAAGGGTTTTAGTGCTTGTCCGTACAAGGGAGAATGAGAGAGAGAGAGAGCACGGGAGAGAAGAGAGAGAGAGTGTTTGGTGTGTGTGGTCCAAATGCATCCAACCAATCCCAAACACTAAAAATCTCACATCCTATTGGGTCCAAAAAAATAGGAAATTAAGAATTTGGACTACCAAAATTTGAAGTCACACAACACACAAAACGTCCAAGGGTACTTTCGACATTTCACACCATCGAGAAACATTTTCCGGGACGGGCTGTGACAATCTACCCAATCTACCCACCTTATAGAATTTCGTCCTCGAAATTCAAACAACCAAACAATCCATGAATAATCATAAGACAACCTTGGGTACATCCCTCTCATCCAATCTTCTGTCTCCTAAGTAGCTTCTTCCGTTGAATGATTCTTCCATAAAACTTTTACCAAACTGTATTGTCTTATTTCTTAGAACCTTCTCTTTCCAATCCAATATCATCACTGGTTCCTCATCATAAGTCAAATATGGGTTAATCTCCAATGGTTGAGGAGGTATCACATGTTGAAAAGTTATGCCTTGCAACAATAATAAAATTTGACAATACATCTATACTACTGTTTTTGGTCTTTATTACATTTATTTTCAGTCAAATTATGTGGGCATTCCCACAACTTTTACAACATTAGAATATTTTAGCCATTTTCGGTTTTATAGATTGGTGTTAGTATTGTCCCTTTGAAATGAAGTTTTATGGTCCATTTGTTAAAGAAAAAGTTCTTAGTGGACTAACAAGATATGATCTAGGGGTGTGTGGATAGCACACTCCTATTTACTTCTCACACATTTTTTATTAATTTATGTCATTTGATCGTCATTAATTCATTTGATCCAACGGATGTGTGAGAAGTAAAAAGAGATGTGTGGATGTCATACCTTTATGACCTATTATGGGGATTCTCTCCCCTCTCTTTTTCCCTCCCCTCCTTCCCCTTCTCTCACAGTTTTTTTTTCTTCTCTCTCTCTACTTTTTTCTTGTCTCTCTACAAAAATGAAATCTCAAGCGTTCAAACAAGAGAAAAGGAAAAGAGAAGGAAAAAAAGAGGAGAAAAAATCCTTGTCCATTAAAGAAACATGTTAACATCAAGACGACATATACCACATGTTTGCCAGGTTTAATGTGAATGTCATATAAAATTATTTGGTATCAAGCAATGTTGTAACAAATTAGTTTGAACATTAGCAATCCAAATTGAACACCGCCTAATACTGGTAAAACTGAAGCGAGAGTGACATTTTCTGTAGCTTTTTTTTTTTTCTTTTTATTTTTTACCAGAAACGATAGCGGTATTAATGTACCATTTCACAACCATACAAAGTGTCAAATAAATAGCTAATTAATCATAAAATCTTAATTGTTGAAAGCCTTGTTTTGCCATGTTCATTAGAAAGATAAAATAAAATAAAAAAATGTCTTCTTGTACTCATAATAAAAATTTCACTAAAAAGTTTAATTATCTGATTATCAACCATGTAAGATTTAAAAACTGAAAAGTCACTTGTATTTGAGTAATCCAGTAAAATTCATCACCGTTTGTATCTTAAATTCGACTTTCATGACTGCCAAGTTGTTTACAAATTATTGTTCTCTCATTACATGACTGGCCAGTTGTTTACAAATTATTGTTCTCTCATTGTGTAATTTAGCTCAAGGAAAACCAAATATCGCCGAATAAATTGTCACTCTGATTCTCCCCTTGCACACATCTATCAATTTCTAGTCGTCCCCTTACATGCATCTATCAATTTTTAGACGTCCGATTGAATAGTTCAATGTTAGTTAGATTAGTCAACATTTATATGTTTCGATGCAAGAAGACATTATTTGTAACAAGTAATTTTGTTGGTTGGTTAATTGGTCACATTTTATTCATGAAATGGGTTGGGTTGGTATTAGGCTGGATACTGAATAAAATCAAAGGAAAAAAAAGTTAGAAAACCAAAACCACCAAACCAGAGTTCGTCTTTCCCTTCTTTTTTCGTAAGGTTTATCCCTCTTCATCATAAACTAGCTAGCTTCTCAGTTTTAAAAGGACAGATTCAGAAGAATGGACTCATAAAACAAAAAATAAAAAATACATCTATCCACTAAAGCCCCATACAAAACAAGAGTTGCAAAAAGGCTTCACAACATTTAAATTGAAGCCTGAAACAAATAAATTTAAATTGGCTAACATTCTTTTTAAATTATACGCAACAAGTTTGCTTCCCCCGTTTTCGGGATTATCTCTAAATATACATACAAGAATGGAAATATAATGACGCCGCTAGCAATGCGATTAAATTATTTCTCCTTCATATTATCAGGAAGAACACAACCTTTGCAGATTGGACAAGAGTTTTTCATTGACAACCACTTCTTGATGCAGCTCACATGGTAATCGTGACCGCAACTTTTCAGTGCACCAACATCATCCCTGTCATTGTACTCTTCCTGTCAATTAGGGAAAAATGCTAATCAGTTTTTCAGCAGTAAAGCAATTTATAGTCCAATTGGTCTAAAAAGCTTAAGATAAAACCGTACGAACTGAAAGTGCAATCTCATAATTTTCGGTTTCAAGTGTTACTCTTACCAGGCAAATTGCACATGAGACTTCCTCCTGGATTTGATCTGATGAACAATATATTGTTTCTGTCAAACACTTCGGTATCAGATCTTCAGACAAGCCTGTGCTCACATTCCCAATTGTTTCGCCAAGTGCGAGGAGTTCCTGTTTGTTCGGACATTTCAAGAAATTCAGAATACACGAAAGTCCGTAGGAAGAGCAAAATAATAAAGGCAGGAATATCAATGTTACCTCGTAACTCATGTTGTCTATGTCCAGCCTCATATCTCTATGATGATCAAGCATATTTCTGGACCCATAAAAGGCTGGGCGATCCACAGTCATAAAACCCTGCAGTGGTAAATGAACAATTGGCTCATCTGTATTCAGTGCTAAACAAGATTTACGCTATACAAAAGAATTTTATTAGCTTTATCAAATTTCAAAAGCTTTAATTAACAATAAAATAAGTTTCATAAGAGCATATTGTCCAGTCACATGGATCACTTGCGAACATGTTAGTAACACCAGTCCATACAGATGTATGAACCTGATTAAACAAGAGCTTGAGTCTCATGTTTAGGTTATAGGTTCTCAAAAGTCAAAACAGAATGCACAATAGCCATCAGCTATGCATTTTCAGATTTTGAAGTGCTCAGAACTAGCTTGAATAGTTACAGTGGAAAGTACACAACAATACATATGCACTGATTGGGAAAACGGCGAAGTGTTTTCTGACTATCACAAACAAGCTACAACCTTCTTGAAAATAACAAGACAAGCTAACATGCAGCAATTGAACTACATACCTCAGAAGTAAACCGCTCCTGGAGAGCAGACACTTCAGGGACTCGGGACATCCTCAATCTACCACTCCTGTCATTATGACGCCACCCAACAGAGGCCACTGGCCTAGGATGTCTTGGGTAATTTTCTGGCATCAGCTGCAATCCTTCATCTGAATGTGCTACATGTCCCAATTGCAAGTTGCTTGAAGAAGCCCTGAAGGCTGGGGTAGATCTTTGAGAGTAGGTACTGCGAACACCACTTACAGTTGGGGCTAAGGCACCAGGATAACTTTGAGGAACCGCATTACTTCTGCTCGACATGAAATCATGATGGTATAATCCAGTATCCGCAGAAGCATTACCACTACTTCCCACAAGGAAGTGGTTCGGATCATGACCGAAACCACTTGAATCTGCAATTTAAAAGAAATCAATCAGTAAAAAGTAGCGTGACCCTGGATACAAGACACAAATGAACCAAAAACTAACCTGGAGTTATAATCCTTCCATGAGGAGCCACACTAATATGGTTCCACTCATTGGTCAAACCAGTGGAACCCTGACCAGAGAGATCCATTGTACTAGAATGGTCAATAGGGAGATTTGTAGAATAAGAAGTGTGCAAAGGATTGGTCGATAAATGTGTCCTCGCTAGGTTGGACTCCAAATCATGTTCAGACCGGCTTCTCACATTTCTCATGGATCCTTCACCCCTAATCGAGAGTCCATTCCCTCTATAGCTGGGGCCCATAGAAATGTGATCCCAAGGCACGTGTGAGGTATCCATGTTTACTTTCTCCTGCTGCAACTCTGAAGATCTAGGGAGCTCAGAGGAACTACTTCCAGCGCTATAGTATCTGCTGGTGCTGCCTCTCTCAGATACTGAAGGGATCCCTGGGCTTTTTCTCTTGTGAGGACCTCTTCCGTTGCTCACTGTAAGATCAACAAAACTACCCTCAACACCATGGAATGTACGCCGATCATAACTAGAAGGTGCATGGTGAGCATAATTCCCACTGGACATGCCAAAGGTACCAGCACTTATTGGATGCTGAAAAGGGTCATGAGATGGACCAGAAGCATCAGGTTGATAATGTGGTACATCAATATTGTGGTTCATGGAAGAGTACCCATATGACCTTGGAGCCGGGTTCCAATTTGAAGCAAAAGGCGCTCCATCTATAAACATATTTTCTACAGGATAAGAGAAAGAACCGTTCTCCCCAGAGCCAGCCTGGCCTGCAGTATTTGGTCCAAAATCAGATACAGTTAATCATGAATACAAAAGATATTCCACAGATCAGATATTCAAGGTTAATACACTCAAAACTCATAAATGACCAAAAAAATTTTGCAATTATAGACCAGAAAAAAGGAAAAGAAGAAAATACTCAAGGAAAATAAAGACAGTACCTAAATGCCCAAAAGGTTGTTCCGTATTCATATGATTCCAATTCTGCTCATTTTCACTTTCAAAAACATGAGATGTGCTGAACTGATGTCTATGCCCCATAACTTTCGTCAGCTTACAGCCACGAACAAGTTATGAGCTGGAAATAGAATCTACCAAATAAAACCACAACCTGCACAAAGAAGGGAAAGGCACCTCAAAACATAGAAAAGTAACTTCATTACTTTTCAGACTGCGAGAGTCACGATACGCATCCAGGAATCATAAAATATTGGACAAATAACAAAGGAATGAGAGCGGTGCTGCAGGTTCCCCTACATACTTTAATTCCAAAACAAGGGCAACATCTTTTAACTTTCTTTGTTATTCTCAAATCTCAACACAACTTCAACCAAACTTATAATTACTTGTGTGATAAATAATAAAATAAAACATATTTTTGTACAAATACAGTGCAAGTAGTAAGTACCCAGAATGTTTAAAGTTAGAAGATAGCAGAAACAGATAAATACTAAAAGATCAAAATTATTGACCAAAGAGGACATATCTGTATAATTAAAGAAAATCACAAAATACCAACAAAGGCCGACTAAACAGATTTAAAGTCTAATGAGCATTGAGCAAGTAAAAAGGGCAACTATATAACAGCATCCTCAACAGTTTAAGGATTTTGAAAAGATCCAAGATTTTCCAACATCAACCTAAGAGTGTCACATCAAAACTTTAGTTTCAGAAGATACATCTAAATAAATGTCACTTATAAAAATTTATTTATTTAAAAATGAAAAATATATTAGTATTAATTTATGCGCGCCTTTACCCCAAATCAGCACTGTATCCAACAAAGATTTTCTTGAAACGTCACCATTATTACATATCTCTAAGGTTAATCATGCATGCAAATCTCTTCTTTCAACATTTTGCATTTATAACACATGGAGGCCCACTTCTAGGCCACTACGGTAAGAAGTTAGAACCATTAACCATAAACTCTTGATAGTAGCCCATTACAAAAATATTGCTTGTAATAAGTATTTTACTTTTCTAAACAAGCAAACGAGAATTCTTGTGTAACTCAGAGTGTGGATGGGAGAAAGGAATCAGCATCCTCGTACAAATTACATTAAAGAAATTGCCTTCAGCTCTTTTCACAAGACAAGAAAAGAACCATCGAACCAAAGCCAGATAAGAAAAGAACCCTCAAACCAAAGCCAGACAGGTTTCAAAGAAATTAAAACTGGTCATCAAGTTCCAACAACCGAAGAGGGCAACCAACACAGATGTAGATAAATTTAACTTCTAGAGATGGGCAAAGCAAAATGCAGTTTATTTAAACAAATTATTCCAGCAAGTTCCGGCTTCACATACCAATCGAAAAATTTCAAAATAGTTTGACTAAGTACGAAAAATATGCCACAGCATCACCAAATAGTTACTCGACCAGGAGTCCTGCCTATAAATATGGTTTCACACTTCGACCCACCGATCTCTGTTCTATTCAAGGCCAATACTGAAGTAAAAGTCATGATTTGTTCTGCTTAAAACAATTGTGCTGCAGAGGATCTGTCAAGCCTAATTACACAAAGGCTAGCACCCTATATCACTGTCAACCAACTCCCTTGATACTCGCATTCCTCTCCAATAAGATGGCTTTTCCAATGATAATAGGGAGAGCCATTTTTTTCTGAGGGGTAAAAAATAATGGAAAGTGTAAAGAAATAATTAGCTGAAAGTGAGATGTGAAAGATGGAATCAGGACCTTCCTTGAAGATATTACCTGCGTTTGGACTTTGAATCACAGGATTAGAGATCACCTAGCAGGTGTAAAGATGTAACAATCTCAATAACACACTATATTGATTTTAAACTATTTCTTGATATCCAATTATCAACAGGAGAATTTTAAAATATATAAACTAAGACCAGAAAACCCACTACCAGATGGCCCCTTGCCTCCAAATTCTGAAAAAAAGGCACAGTTCTTAATACTTTCAGTCCTAAAGACATTTAAAAAGATGCTCTCATCAAGGTTAAAGGTTGGAACTGTTCCAGATGAAAGCTGAAAATATTATGAATGAAAAGTACAATTAGTATATTATAAAATAAGTTGAGATGAAAAAAGTAAAATAAATGGAAGAGAGCCTTTGTAGACTGATTGTAAAAAATACATACTATACCATTGCTGTTTTAAACAATTTTTAAAACTAGGTAATCAAGTAATTAAACATAAATCAATAATACAAAATTTGTCAAAGTTATATTCCCGCCTACAATACCTTTCTATCATGTAAAATACCAAGATGAGGTTAAGTCACTGAACAGAAAGTAACACTAGATATAAACTCTGAAAACTGTCAATCCACAAGATCAAGTTAGTATAACCATCAAATATATGTATTGCTTAAACCTGGAGCCTTCTCTGTCTACAAAAAGTTTCTACACTTACAAAATCCCACAGCCCAATATGAAGAGAATCTTCATCCGAAGACTTAAAGGGTGTTGTCTTCACATCATACGCATCTTGAGAAATTTGGCGCTTGAAGCTATAGAGTACACATAGTCGGTATACTTGCACTCTAAAAGATAGGCTTGGAGATCTCCGAAGAAAGGATATTAGTATTTGCAAAACTCTCTCTCCACAGAGGCTCCTCAGCAAGATGATGTCCTAAGAAGTAACCAGGATATTCTCATAATCTCAAATCTGGAAAATTTTATTTGTGTGGAATACAGAAAAGAAACTGTACACGAGTCAAGGGTGCCATCCACCCGATAACCTATGCCAATCTGAAGAAACCCAAACCACCAATTATGAGTTAGCAGCCCCCTACCTCCCATCCAGGTATGACATGTACAAGACCCCAACTACTCACTCCACCCTGTTAGCCTACACAAATCTTAGGGCACCAAGCTCTGTGTATCAGTGCTACAAACATCAGCTCCTCAGAGTTCTTAGTGATGGTTTTTCCTTACTCACGGGCAAATCATCCACCACAAGGGTAATGATAAGTGGCACTAGAAAACTCCACATTCAAACCAAACTACATGGTTCCGTCCCATCACCTGAGCACAAGATTCTCCAGAGATGGTATGTATCAATGTATCAAAAGCTGGTCCGTATGTTCGCCATCCATTGACAACTCCTAAGCACACAATCATCAGTATATCCATCAGCTCACTGCTCTATTTGACACCAACGTACCGAAACATCATAGAGGTAACTCCAAATCCTAGCAAAATGAGAAGAATGAATTGACCACAGAAACTTTAAGTAGTCAATTGAATTTTCCCATGGCATTATATTATAGCCAACCTCTCCGTCACCTTAGTATGCATAATGTAAACACAAGTAAGATCCTGTGTGCTTAGTTTAGATCAAAGACCTCCCTAAACAGCATTGAACTCTGACTTTTTCCATCAGTAAACAGAGGGCCAGGCATTACCGATCTAAAAACCATGACACTATCACCATCAAGGCTACATTTTTTCTATCTCAAATATGGCCTCCACTAGGTCAGGTGGATAGACCCAGTTAAAGTGAAATCCAGTTCATTACTAGTTGAGCAAGTAAAAACGGAGTCTTTAGTAGTTAGTACCATATACTGTGCTCTCACAAAACTACAGCTGGCAGCAGATCGTACCAATAAATCCTGAAGAAAAGACAAGGCTTGAATTGAGATCCTTTTTATAGAAGACGAATTGATCAAAAAGTCCCTGCAACACTATTCATAATTCAGAGAATGAAAGGAACTAAACCACCCCCCCCCCCCCAACCCACACACACACACACCACAAAAACACACATTGCCAACACCAAAAAACAGTAACGTAAAACATCATGTACAAATATTGACCACCATACTGAACTGCAAACCTTAGAAAGATATGGCACTAAGAAACTCTCACCTGCAGATGCAGTTGTATCACCTCTCAGAACTTGGGTACTAATGTTCCTCTCCAGTCGAACTCAACACAAGCATGCAATAGCGATACACGACCAGCACAACCAAAACCTGCATAATAAGAACAGTCTAAACCTAGTCGATGCAAGGTAATCCAGAATGAACAATTTATTATCTAAAAACCCTCAAATCCACCAAGCAAACCTCGGTCTAAACTAAACCGCAGGGGAGGTATAACCATTTTCTTCGAAACAGTATTTGAGACCCTGATATTAGTTACAAAGCAAAATCATTCTCCCTGAATAACTACTAACCGAGACCGAGGAGCGTGACTTTACGATTGCAACAACCATCACTATCATAATGGTCATCATATTATCTGCCCGCCCGGGTTCATTACATACATGTTGGAACAATTATACAACAGAATAAAACCAAACAACCACAATTAACAGCTCCATTTTACACAATACAGCATCCACATTAACACAAAATAAAAATTACCCAAAAATCACAAATTCCTAAACAGAGGGTAGACAGATATATATATATATATATATAGATGTGTATGTATGTGTGTGTGTGTGTGTATATATATATATATAACAATTTTATATAGCAGCACCACCAAACAAGCAAACCTCAACGATCAGAGGCCGGAAACGGCACCACAACAACAACAATCAGAAGCGCAGAACAAGAATCGATCGAGAAAACGACGATCGGACCTCAAAATTAAACTTTAAAAAAACTAAGAAAAATGTGAAGAATTTATAAAATCGTGCAGAAACAATAAAACGACGATCAAGCTCGGGAAACTGAAATAGTTAAGAAAATGAAGGAAAAGTCGTACCTTTGAAGTCGATGAAGGGCTGGTTCTTTCTCAAACGAACAAACTTAGAGAGAGAGAGAGAGAGAGAGGAGAGAAAGATGAATAAAGCGGTAGGGTGCGTTGTACTGTATGCAGAAAATAAGAGGACGAAAATTTGTCTGGACCGCCGAACAATTTACCGGATACCGGCATAAGCCGTATTTAAATTTTAATATTACTCTAGACCCGAAACGCTGTCGTAGTGTACAAGTCAATGTGAAAATTCGCCTGGGGATAAGAATCATTCGTGATTGCTCAGAGGCATTACGAATTATTTTAATTATTTATTATTAGAAAATGGTAGGATGCTTTTATCCCAACTAGTTCCAAGCTTCCTCCCTGCTTCCAAACAAGTGCGAGTCGTGGATGCCGTGTTTGAGGTCTCCAAACGCGTAGCGCGTGGTCTTTCTTTGTGTATTTACGTTTTTTTTACCTCAAAATACTTGGATGTTTTGAGAATCCGATACTATGAATGTTTTAACCGTCAAATTTTAATTTTATATTTATAACCAAACATTTTAACTAGAGTATCGGTTACTCCAAAGCAAACTTTTTTCTTTTTCTGAGAAAATTGTAGTAATGGTCCCTTAACCTTAATCCAATTGGAGTAATGGTCATTCAATTAAAAATTCATAACCATTGGTCTCTTAACTCCTCAAAATGTGCTGTTATAGTCTTTTTCGACAACTCTGTCAGAACTTCCGTTAAAACGAGTCATGTTGGAAAAATCATTGCTACAATTGGGTTAAAAATTGAGAGACCATTTCTCCAATTGGTTTAAAGTTGAGGAATTATTTCTCCAATTTTCTCATTTAGTTTCCCACATTTGCCCCTTGATTCGGTCCCACATGGGTGGCACGTGACTCATTTTAATAAAAGTTTTAACGAAGTTGACAAAAATGACCGTAGTTGCATGTTTTGATGAGTTAAGATAGCAATGGTCATGAATTTTTAGTTAAGATATCATTGCTCCAATTGAGGTTAAGAGACCACTGCTACAATTTTCTCTATTTTTATCGTATTAGTGTTTACTAGCAAAGAAACCCGCGCTCTGCTGCCGGTTTGAAACCGTAACCACAATTTAGCACACCCATTTTAAGTAATGGGACTAATTAACATTTCCAACAATGATTAGCAACTAAAATTGATCCACAAATTAATAAAAAGAAAAGACCAAGTAAAAAACTGAACACTATTAGCAGATTCATATGTATACATAATGGCAAGTCCATAAATTTCATCATGAGTTCAGGTGTAAACAACTTGATTGTGCTCATGTAAAAAAATTTAACTTGTTATAATTATTCATTCATGTAATAAATGAGTCGATAGATCCATAAACAATATGGAAACCAAATACACATTGTACCCTCTATACCTCCCATGTACAAACAAATTAAAGGGGTCATATTGCAGAACAAAAGTAGACCTCCTACAGCAAGCTTAAGCTTCGCCTCCAATGCAGCAACGATGGATTCAATGGGTGGCAAGGGTCATATTGCAGAACAAAAGTAGACCTCCCCTGCAGCAAGCTTAAGCTTCGCCTCCAGTGGAGCAACGATGGATTCAATGGGTGGCATTTCATCATCTTTCTGTGTAGCGTGAACTCTTCAAAGTCTGCCTTCTACTGCAATATCTTGATATAAACCAAAACCCCCATAATCAGATTAATTAGGGTTTTTTCTTCATAGTTTCATGTACTTCAAAAGATATATGATTTAAATTATACTTGAGTATTATCATTGTGTATAAAAAACTAAACGGATATATCACATTCAAATTTAAGTATGCTGATTACCAAAATACTTTAAATGGTTCTTCAAATTATCATTGTCATATACCATGACTATGCTGACATATCACTTTTTTTCCAAAAATACCTACATAAATTTCAAAGAACCTTCAAAAGAAGTTGTTGCAGAACAGGTTTCATCTCAACCGACTCTATAAAAATCAATGATTTATAAAGACTGTTAAGTGTATCTATAAAGTAAAATAGGTGGAAACCTTTACTGGATAAACTATCTGCTCAAATATGCTCAAATATTTTGTACGTTTGATCAAGGTTCACATTCATGAGAGTCATTTGGAGAGCAAGACTAATAGCACCTTAGATGACCATCCGACCTCTAGACTTGGTAGTCCCATCTCGTCGTTCCAAAAGTTGTGAAAAAAAATCAAAACCGATTCAAATTCATATGCCAAAATTATCAAATAATGTTTCAATTAGTTTAATTTCAATGACCTCCTCAACATTTTGGAAAGGCAATCCAAAGCTGCCCCCTTGAGAGACTGAGTGACCATTTTCTGGCAGCTCAACAATCAATACTTCTCCAAGATGGTCCTAAAACAAAGCTTCACCCGCATCACTCAACCCATGATCTATACACCCAAAATCAAACAATCAGATTGAGATACAAAAACTTAATATGTGCTTACGCCCCTCCTCTTGACTTTGAACTCCCCCTGAATATTTTTAAAAAATTACAGATTAAATAAAATAAAAACAATTCAATAAAATTAATCACAAAATTCATTTGAGTAATCATCAAAATCGAGAGTGTATATAGGTGAGTTATGGACAATTTACCATGGCTTAGCCAAGTAAGGACCAATTGTAAAAAGTAACATGAAGTCAATGTGTAATGAAAAGAAGAAAATGAAATAAAGATAGTAATATTATCACAAAAACAGCAGCAAGAGACCTTAATTAATTAAGATGGCTTATTTTAGTGAGCAAAGAATAACAATTAACAAAACATGGATTTATTTGAGAAAAAAACACAGGATGAAATAAATTATTTATTTCCAAAAGAGTATAAAAATACTACCAGAGATTCAAAAATATCAGTTAACACAAACAAACAACAACAAAAGCCATTAGACATAAGGTAAAGTACCAAATACTTGATCAAAGAAAAAAGAATCATTTACCTATACGGCTCTAACCATGTGAGAGGGGAACTTCCTCTTTCACATTTAAATGGTGGATTGAAGACCAAACATGTTTCTTTCCAAAGAGAAGTGCCTGATGAAGATTAAAAATATATATATAATTCAGGTTGCATCAAAAGAAGTAATAAAGTGGATAAGAATGGCAAAGCACGAAAATTGAACACGATGAATTACTGACATGATTAAATTTTCTATCTTCAACTCTCCAACTAATTTGACATAGCACAACAATTAACCATTTAAAAGAGTTGTGTAAAACATTATTGATTTTCTGAATTTGGTAGACATACACTATCTCTTTGCTTCAATAGTTGAAAAGAGAATGGAGAAATCATGAATGTGTACATAAAAAGTTGAACCTTATGGGAGACGAAGAAATAACTCTACAGTTAGCAAACTATTAGAAATCTTGTTTACAAATTTACTCACGTTATCAACAATGCCAGCCATTGCCTCCTCTCTCTTTTTGCGTTGGGATGTATAAGTTTGTTTTCAATAAAACCCTGTAAGAAAGGGAAAGTAGAGGAAAGTTTGATATAAACAATAGAACAGATCGCATAAGTTCCCTAAAATGAAAGTTACAATATGCACAAAATGTAACTATTAGTAATAATAACCAATGTAATCAAACATAAATAAAATGGTATGGTACAGTTTTATTTTTTTTCATAGAGCTCTAAGGTTCGAGTCTTATGAAATAGCGAGTTTGATACAAATTATTATTGATGGAATTGCTAGTTTTATTCTCTTTCATGAAAGTCACATTCAAAACTAAAATCGAATGCCAAAAACCAATACCAACATGATTCAAAGAACCTCAATCTACTATCTTTAACAATTGAAACTATATTGTAGGGTGTTAAATCTTTAGTCTTAATTTGAAGACTGAAAATAAAATAATTTGAAGCTAAATTGATTAGTATTAAGCTTAGCCTCAAATATTCTTCAGCAGATGCAATCCAAAATTAAGACAAATTTGAAAGAATTGAGCCTTACGTGGTCTTACTCATCACATGCTGCTTCCCCATTCAATACAAAAGTAAAATAAGTGAGAGGTTAGTTGGAAGATTAGTTGGATGAAAATAATAATTAAAATCTTGTTCACGGGCTCTCCTCAATATGTCTTATCCATCTAATGTTTCAGTAACACTCTTTTAGTACTTAATTACTGAATTTGCTTTCATTAATCTAGCCTATTACGTAGTCCGAATTTTAATCAATCTTTACCATCTCCTTGATTAGAGTTCGTCTTAAAGTCAATTTACACGGTTCACCTCTCAGATAACACGATAATCGATTATTAAAGAAAATTTGCTAAATGACTGAAAAAAATATCCGTCATTAGATTTGATATCAAATTTATAATCAGTTATCAGGACATTATTATTTACCCTCTATCTATTAGTAGCTAAATATTCTCACAGGAGTGTTATGGTGTTATACAAATACAAATTACAATACATCTCAAGAAACACAATAGAAAGTTACTCTGCAACCAATAATGTCTTCGCCGCCAAGGTCACTGCCTCCTGCCTCTCCTATTACCACTGCACCTCAATTACCACCGTCATTTCCTCCACTTATGCCGCCACTGTTGCCGTCAGCAGGCTGTTCAGCATATCAATATTTGCATAAGATGAACCAACATTTGAAAAGTATAAGCAGATGGACCAACACAGAGAGAAAACTCCTAAATTTACAGCAAGATGAAAGCTTAACGAAAAAAAATTTGTGTAAAAAAATACCTAAATTTATAGAGGAAGTGAAAATAGGGTGCAAACATAATGTGCCTCTTTTTTAATGTGGGTCAGTGAGGGTAAGAGAGAGTACCCTTGGTGTTCTTACTCTCAGTATGACCATGCTTGACAGAGATATGACCTTACTACCAGAATGGAAATAAGCCGGTAAAACAGCATTGGTACTTACATTGGATATATGCAACCTGCTATGGAAGCCATGTATCCAAAGTGGCAGATCTCACCTACGAAAGCATCCAAATCATCAGAATAATGCAGGAAAAAATAGAACCGAAACTCATTAGCATAACGCATAAAATATGGAATTGAGTACCATACAAATAATAAAACGAATTTGAAGTTATTGCATAACCGAAAATTATACCTTTGATATATGTACCCCAAGACTCATGTGGATCCCTGAACATTGCATGCATATGAAGATACCAAGATTCACGCTAGCCAATTGTGGAGTTCTACACCAAAAAATGGAAACACTACAACAATTTAGAAAAAAAATGTTTGACATATCTGTTTGAGGTTACCTACACAACATGCAGTATGAAAATATATAGGATGTTGTTTAAATTGAAAATAAGTTTATATATAACCTTTTAATTTACCTTTTTCTCCAATAAAGCCCTGATGTCTCTTCCCCTTCTTTGTAGAAGGTCCTACACTGCAGATGGAGTCCATATTCTTCCTGGAAAATCCAACCTCATTATTAAAAACCAGCAGAGTAGCCGGAGCTCCACTCCCAGTTATGTCCTTCTTTGTCATCACAAATTCCAGTGTTGGTTCAACACTTTCTTTGTATTCATTGTCTTCGCATTCTGAAAATAAAAAACCCACAATTAAAATCCACCAAAAGAACAAAACCACCATTTGTTTTCAAGTTCCATTGATGCTAATATCGAAAAATTGAAACTTTTTCACCTTTTTTTAGAGACAACAAAAGACCCAGAAATTGTTTTGATTTTCGAATAAAAATCAACGACGAAACAAACCCAGCAAATAAAATTACACAAAAAAAGAAACCCACAAATTATTTCGAGTTTCATTAACGTGGGTAAGGAAAAGATTGAAACTTTTTCACTAATTTTTGGAAAAACACAGCAAAAGTTTAAATTCATGTATGAGCTTCATGATAAAATGGTATGTATTTCTGGTATAGCTCGGCAGATAGGTTGGTGATTGCATGGTGAAGGTCAAGAGTTAAAGAGAAGTTGAAATCAGGGAAGAAGATGAGTTTTACCCAATGACTCGAGTCGAGAAGAAAGGCAGTGGGAGTTGGCAACTCAGAATTTCAGCCAAACATAAAGAGAATACGAAGAAAGAATTAGTTTTGTAAGATACTGAGAAGAAAACCAGGGAAGAATAGGGTTTTACCTGAGGACTCGAGCAGGGCTCTGTGAGAGAAGTGGAGACGGATTCGTAGTTCCTCCAAATAGAGCTTGTGGTTTCTGCAAGAGAGAGCTCGTTGTTTCTGGAAGTAAAAGCAAAAAAGGTCGGCTTTCCTGTCCTTCTTCTTCTTTCAAGATTACGAACACGTGTAAATCAGGAGTAGCGTCAGAGAGAGGCACCAACTGAGATTTTGGCAGAAATGAAATAAAACAAATTCAGTAAGAGCAAAAACGGAATGACACTGTGCTTATGAACAATGTTTCAGTTCATTTTGAGTTTTAGTATAGATTGAATTTACATAATGAGTATTTAAATTATTTTAATTCTTGTGAGTCGGTAATCTAATGCTTTAAAGTCAGAAATTAACTTTGATTACAAAGTTCTTATTTTACATGGCTATTCCTTTATTTCTATACTATATTCAATTATTCATGACATTCCTCCCCTTCGAGTTGAGTAATTCCTCTCATTCGAGTTGAAAATTTTTATTATTGATGAACTATCTAAAATAAGTCTAGATACAAGTATGACAAATGGATTGAATTTTAACATATTTATAAGCTAAAAATAAATATTTATAACTAACTAGCTAAACAATTTAACTGTCAATTCAAGAATATATCCACATTCACCCTTGAAAATTACCAGGTATAGAGTGGAAGAACTTGACGTGTCATGTTTTATACCTCTATCATTCTCTGTAACTCTCATTGTGCAACATCGTATGTATCACATTTTACACCTCTAGGGCTTTAACTTGAACGCCTACTTTTTCCTTATTGCACTCTAAATATCTAATTTGGTTCATGGCGTTGAATGTATGTTAAAAAAATCATAGAGGGGTTGGAGACAAACATTACTTTAGTCTAAAGTAGAGCTTGAATTGACACTACTCATGTTGCCTATGGAATGGGGCCTCAATTTTGATTTAATTGCAAAGCTATCATTGGTCTCTTTGTGTTGGCCGTTTGTCACAAAAAAAAACATGGATTCGGCCAAAATGAGCTGCAAGTTAGGCTAGGTTGGACGGACAGAGTCAAAACGACTCTTTCGCCCCCTTCAATCCATATCCAACGGACATATTAGGGCCATTTTCGTCTTTGTGAATTCAATTTGAAAGGGGGTTGTAGCCGATTTGATGCTTACAAGAAATTTCGTTTAGAGTTAGCTGAGAGAGAAGGGTGTGGGGTGTCCAAGAGAGATGGTTGACATATTAGGTTTGGGTGGGATTCAAGGATTAAATTTGGATGGGACTTCAAGGATTAGGTTTGGGGTTTTGTTTGTACAATTTACATAGAGATTGGGGTGTTCGAGAGAGGATTTAGGAGATTTGGTTTAGGGTTTGCACAGTAAGAGAGATAGGGGGTGTCCAAGAGAGATGTAGGGAGATTTAGGCGAGGGATTTGAGGGATTTGGTTTAGGGTTGGGTTTCTGCCATTTGTAGAGACCGAGAGATAAGACAAGGGTAAGAGAGAGAGAGAGAGAGAGAGATATATATATATATATATATATATATGAGATGCTATGTACTTAGCTACCAGGAGATGCACTTCCAAAAAATGGGATTTATGTGGAATCCCATGTGCACATGCAATGGCTTGTATTCCTAGAAAACACCAAGACCCACATATGTATGTGGATGATTGCTACAAGCAAGCAACATATCTAAGGGCTTACTTCCTTGTCATAACCCCAATGCCTACCCCAGATCAATGGCCCAATCATGTAATCCAACTCATTCCAATTAATCCTCCAGTGTACAAGAAGCAAACTAGAAGGCCCAAGAAAAAAAGGGTCAAGGAGCTTGGTGAAGTCCCTCCCCTAGTGGCAAGTAATGAAGGGACAAAGCGTAGTAGATGGGTCTACACCAAACCATTTACTTGTACCAAATGTGGAAAAGAGGGCCATACTAAGAGGATTTGTGGAAGGGAGCCAAAAGAAGGATCAACTAGTCAACCAAAAACGAAGAAGGTATGCTCGCATTGTCCTTTGTTTTATGTGAGATCCCACATCGTTCAGGGGAGTGGATCATGTAAGCCTTATATGTATATTCCCATCTCTACCTAGCGCGAGGCCTTTTGGGAGCTCATTGGCTTCGGGTTCCATCGGAACTCCGAAGTTAAGTGAGTAGTGCATGAGAACATTCACATGATGGGTGACTCACAGGGAAGTTCTCGTGTGAGCTCCTAGAAACAAAACTGTGAGGGTGTGGTCGGTGCCCAAAGCGAACAATATCGTGTTAAGGCGGAGACGTGCCCGGGAAGTGGTGGGGGCCCGGGTTGGGATGTGACAATTTGGTATCAGAGCCTAACTCTGGCCGCGTGTGTGCCGACGAGGACGTCGGGGCCTTAAGGGGGGTGGATTGTGAGATCCCACATCGCCCAGGGGAGTGGATCCTATGAGCCTTATATGTATATTCTCATCTCTACCTAGCGCGAGGCCTTTTGGGAGCTCACTGGCTTTGGGTTCCATCGGAACTCCGAAGTTAAGCGAGCAGCGCACAAGAGCATTCCCATGATGGGTGACCCACTGGGAAGTTCTCGTGTGAGTTCCCATAAACAAAACCGTGAGAGCGTGGTCGGGCCCAAAGCGAACAATATCGTGCTACGGTGGAGGTGTGCCTGGGAAGTGGTCAAGCCCTGGTCAGGATTTGACATTTTATATCCTTAACAATTTGTTCACATGTGAAAGTTTTTGTAAGCAATCAGGTTATATCAAGTTTTTGATATGTTGTTTAATGTGTAGCCCAAAAGGAAAGAGCAAGCAACAAGTACTTCACAAGTCCGAGTTTAATCAATCACTACTTGTCCGGATAACTCACAATGGAAAAGCTTTGTAAATATCCTTGCTTATAATTTCTCTAAGGGTAAAATAATTGTACTATTTGAATTTAAGATGGAGTGGTTGACTTAAAATAGGTAGCTATATCAACAAGCAATTCACCAGGAGGCAAGAAGAGGTTTAATTCACCTCCCAATTGAGGAAGGCCATGGAGGTTTTGAGAGTCTACAAATATGTGAGGAGCACAATGGGAAACTTTGTTGTCATATGGTTTAATTTTGAATTTCAGATGGATGTTTTGCAAATTTGAGTTATGTTTAACATGTGTACTTTGTACTGGTGGATTTGATGTATTTTGAAAGTGCCCAATATGTATCTTGGATTGGTATTTTGTTGTTGATATAAACTTGAAGATATTTGGCAATTATGTAACTAAGATTAATTTGGAAATGTTAAATTGATTTTGTTTCACTAGTAATTTTTTAGCTCAAGTGTGTTGGTTTTTTGCATAGCTTTACATTGTTACAGGTTCATTGTATCTAATAGTTTTGCTCAAAACGAAAGCATCGCTCCCACGTTCTCAATTGTATTTGATAGCTCTATGGAGAGAACAATTGTGACACTATCATTTATTACTTTCAATTTTTCACACACAGAGAAAACAAGAAAATGAATAATTTGGCAGGTGATGGTACCCAATTTCTTTGACAAGAGAAATGATCAAAGGTGGACTTTGGAAGTAGCTTTTGGAGCTAACCCAATTTCTTTGAAAAAAAAAAAAAGGAATGGATAAGATTGTAAATGAATTGGTCAAGATCTTAAAAGAGAAAAGTCTTACAGTATAATGAAAGAATGACATTAAAGCTGTAGCTTCAATTTCTGCTGGAAATGACGAGTTCATCTGTTGATTATTTTATTCTTTGAGTTTTAGTTAGAATTCATTTTACTTGATATTAAAAAAAATTGAAATTTCCCACTTTTTTGTTTTTATTTTAGGTTTAGCGCCAAATCCATGAAAAAATAGAGAGAAAAGTGAAGATGGAGAAAGGAAAAGAGAGGTCATAAGTCATATTATAAGTAACAGGGTTATTTTGATCATTTTACCATGAAAAATTGGTTGTCTGACCCTTTTTAAAGTTAATTTGGATGGAACACTAATGGAATGACGACATTGATTCGCAGGGTTAAAATTCAAGGACTACATTGATCGATTTTCAATTTTAGGGACTATCATGATTGATGGGGTCAATTTCATGGACCATTTGTGATAAAAGCCCATTGATTTATATTTTCATTTTGGTTTTGATTTTGTTTTTCATTTTGATTTTGATCTTCATTTAGGTTTAATTCTCTATAATCGTAGCTGCTGTGATTTAGATTTTGATTTGGGTTTTGATTTTCATTTTGGTTTATCTTTCTGTGATAGTAATAAAAAACTTAACGCTACTTTCATTTAGTTTAATTCTCTGTCTTTGGAGTCCTTGAACAAATAGCCTTCATGGTTCATTTTTATTTTGTTTTTCAGTTGTGGTTATAGGATTTTTGCTAGTCTTTATCCTCTACTGCATATTTAAAAATGGAACTTTACAAAATTGAAATATGTTGGATTGTTGCTGATTTTTTTTTACGTAGAATGGGTATTAATTTGGTTTTTTTTTTTGTAACAAATTTGGAACAGAGAAGATGACAGAGATTTTGCAAATCTATGTTTGGGTTTAGGGTTTATTAAATAGTTCACCAATTAGGGAAATGCTTGAACTTTTTTTGCTATTTAGTGTGAAAGAATGGCTCAAAGTGGGAAGTTGTATTCTTCTAGCCCTAAAGCTTAAAGTATTGGCGATGTTTTCTTTCCTTAAGTGGGCGCTAAAATTTCGACGACAAAGCGTTGGTGGATTAGCTAAGACAAAAAGGTGAGTTATTAATTTCTCTCACCTTGTGATATAAAAGTCTGTATTCATGATCCAATCAAGTGTGGAGATATGAAAGGAATTAAAGTCGAGGCTCCACTTGATATGATTGAAGGAAATTCTCAGTTTAGGTGAGCCTGCCTTTGGTTAGAGCAGAAGAATGTTTGAGGATATACAGTTTAACTTCTTGGGCAACCACAGTTTCTTATTGGTTGTTCCAGAGGATGATGGCACTATGAGAGAGCTATTTTTGGACTCTTATACTAGTTCAAGTAAGCAGAAATCAGAACAGATTACTAACTGGATATAATTATATTTCACCGTGTTACACGTTTCATTTCCAAGCTTTGGGAAGTCTCTCCAAAAGATTATGAATGCTAGATGGTATGTGATTTACAGAAGGGCATTATAATCAGGTATTTGGATGATTGAGATTGTGGAGTAGGAATCTTATGATATTGACTGATAGCGATTTTACCGTCTACAAAAGTAGGGATAAAAACACATGAAATACTTGCAAGAGAACAAGGTAGTTGTAGTATAAACGGCTCAAGCAAGATCGTTTTCCACAGGGATTGAATGAATAATTTGTATTTAAACCAATTCTTAATTAACTATTTTAAACAAGGTTTTGAAAAATGTTGATTTTGGAATTTTAAATAATAAAAACGAATTTAATAAAAACAACTAAATAAATTGACTAAAGAAAATAGTTTTGAAAATAAAGTTAAAAGCCTAGGGTTCCGCCGTCCCCCTAACAATCCTATGTAGTTTTACCAATTACATATGAATTACACATGAAACTTTGAAGGTTAGGTTTTCCTTATGCATATTCTCCTCGTGATATTCAAGCAAGAACGTATATCTAACATGCAATCCGTCTATGATATTCAGATCAAATATGAACATGCAAGACTCATTAAGTTTTGTGAAAACCTTTTGAAAAACCATGCAACCCCTAAGAGCGTGATATTCGCCTTAGGTGAAATTACAATTATCAATCACAAGAAGCAATACTCAATCCTCCGGTGATATTCCGACCGAATTGCATCCAATTACTTATCTAAACATCCTAATGGTAGCTAAGCATTAAGACATAGAGACAGTTTAAGCACAGTGACTAATAATTCAAAGTAAACATGCATAATATCATAAGCAATTGTATAAAGACTACATATTCATGCTAAGACTCAAGGCTTCGCCCTAGCAAATGGAAATTAGTTACTAGCAATCATACAACGAAATATTATTAAAAACAAGGATAGAAAATACCTTGAAAATAAACTTCAAAAATCCTCTAAAGTAGTTAGTGCATTTCTCTGCCTCCCTTCTCCCCAAAAACCCTAATGGCTAAAAGCCTTATTTATACTAATACAAAATAAAATCCTAAAAAGTTTTAGAGTAAAACTAGGAAACATAATTAAATAAGAAAACAGAAAATAAAAGGTTTCCTATTTGAACTAAAATTCGGAGTTCTCAGAAAATTAGTCTTTTGACGGACCAAATCAACTCCGATTTGGTCCCAAAAGGTCTCTTTTGAAAGCTGAAGTCGTCCCCTACAAATCCTCAGAAGGAATCTTCCTCAAAATATTCTCTCTTGACCTCCAAAATACCCAAAACGTCCCGAAACGTCAATCTGGGAAAGCTGCGCGCTGGGCCTTAATTTCATCGCCACGGTCAAACGGCTTGGTAGAAAAATCTGGAATTTTAATACAATCATCTTGAAAGGAACACGAACATCCTCCAATTGGAATCACTCCAAAATTCATCCGTTTGAATAATTTATGCTCAAGAGGAAGTCGAATATCCTACATTGAAAATACATACCAAAGTATCAAAATTCTACCAAAATAATAACCAAAATATACCAAGAATAGGGAATAATATATAGTATAAAATCGACTCATCATTGACGATGTTGCTTGAGAAGGTAGTGCGTGAGCACGAACGAGGCTTTGTTCAGACGTTACGTTCTAAAGTTTATCGATTAAGGAATTTATTCAACCAAGTCTCCTATTTAGAGAATTTCGAACTTTGGGATTTTACCTAGAATTTAGTCACTTCTTTAAGTGATGGTTGGAGCTGTCTTCCTCAGACACCAGTTTTATTTAGATTGGTACTTATCTTGGAAGGTGTGATCTCCACAGACGGTATTCTTTTCTCAGTCCAATAAGAGTTTGAGGATGAAGGTCGAAATCCTCACAAAGGGTTGTGAGATTTAAGATATTCTTGGTCTTATTGAGGTTATTGACTATTGATGGGCGATCTTTCGACTATAGTGTTATTCATCATTGTTGACCGAAGAAGTTGGTTTAGTGTGGGAAGTGAGTGGTGAATAAAGATTTCTGACAGGTAAGTGTTGCCCTTTCCTTCAAATATGATTTTACATTCTTAGATAGCATCGAGAATTTCGGAATCTATGGTGATGTTTTCCTCAGAGGTTGGTTGTGTGGATGCATCGTGATGGGGTAATACTTATGGTCCCTAGTAGTGGAACCATTAAAAATGAACCATCTTATATGTGATCAAATTTTGGATAGAGTAAGTTTCTGGCAGCATCATTGGAATGATTAAATCGACGCCTATGATTGCACTATCGAGTATTATCCCAGTTGTGCAAACGTAACTACTGAGTATCGTAGTACAGATGGTTTCTACCCTAAATATTTTTGGTTTTCCTTATTCCATTATAGTTGACTTCTTTGAGTATCATTGTGACATTACTTTGAATCATTAAGGAATAGTTGAATGGTTATAATTGCTTACCATGTCCAGATGCAAACGGGATAATTACTATAAGCTTATGGTGAAAGGTATTTTGGTATATGTGGAGTTGTGATGATGTTTTGATGTTTATGGATCGATTTGGCAATCAACTCATTCTTCCATTGATCCTGAGGGAGATTCAGTTAGACCATTGGTTAAATTTACCTATTCTTGAATTTATCGATTATCTGGCATTTTGGTCTGCATCATTTCTGATCGTGATCTTATATTCATTCCTTATGCTGAGCATATATTTTGGTCAACTTTGGTACATGTCTACCCTATTACAGCTCGCGTTATTTCCAAAGACAGATAGCTATTTGGGAAGAATTGCTTGGATATTGAAACCTAGTTGCGATCGTTAATTCCTCAATCAGCTGTCAATCACTCTGTGGAATAGATCATTATCGTTGGTGATTGAGCATTCTGGAAGTTGTTTTTGGTAGGGTAATGACCACCAATCAGTTTGGATATCTTGAACTTTGAAGTTGATGACCTTGTTTTGGTTCTCGGATTCTCGAGTGTGCTTTACTCTTCTCGGCATGGTTTCTCGGTCAATCAATGAGTAATTCATGATACATTGACTTGGCGGAGGTGTGCGCCAGTTTTATATCGATGCTTACAAGAAATATTGGAGTACAGTCTCCTCGTGAGTTTATTGGACTTACCAAAAATGAATTTCATGTGGTATTGAGAATTGCATGGATTACAGCATAGTATTGGTGAAGGTATAAAGCTTGGTAATTTTGGGTGTCATCTTCCAGATAAGACTGAGATTATAATTGTCGTTCGAATGTTGTTGATAAAGATTTGGATTCTCAAATTTTGGATTTTAGAGGTTATATTCTTGATTTGGTGAGCAATGCTAGTGAATAGTTGCGAAGGAAATATTTGATGATATATATTCTTCTGCACACATCTTTTCAGGACGTTATTCTAGGACTTGATGATTTGGGGAGTACATGGATATCAAAGCACTCCTAACAGCTAGATTGATGCGCTTGAAGATTTTATGGCGTTGTGATCGAGGCACGAATCAGATGATCTGGACATATTTGTATTCGAGGAGCAAGATGATTCTTACTAACTTATTGAGACAACGACGAACTATCGACATTACAGGCCGCAAACAGTAATATCGATAGCTTAATTGTGGGGTTCTCTAAGCTAGTAGGCAAGACGACTCATCTTTAGTAGTAGTTACTAATTAGAGATAATTCAAACTTATCCTCGAAGTTCGTGTCACGACAAATGTTTGGCAAGGACCATTTTCATTTTGATTTTGATTTTTCGTGCAAGCATTTTCTATGAGACTATTCTATTTATTGGAGTTATTTCCATTCTTGGTTTTAAACTTTGACGCAAGTATTTGAACTGAAGGTTTTTGTATTGATAGCTGTTTTCGATATCCGTAAACTTTTCTTATGCCATTTCGTAGTAATTGGTATTCTTGCTTGCGGATTGGGCGGATATTATATCACTATATTGCCGAGGAAGGAAGAAGGTATGAGCTTGGAGGCATGAAAGAGGAATAATTGCAATCCGATCGCGACAGAATGGCACACTCTTTTATGCAACCGCTCTAACTTAATTTCTTCCTTGTGTAAGTATTTATATAGAGGTACTCTTCTTATTTTTGAGTATTTTACTTTTAGCAAATTATTTTAAATTTCGGGGACGAAATTTTTTTAGGGGGGAAGATTGTGACAGCCCGTCCCTGATTTTACAATTGTATAAAATTTTTAATAAGTGATTTCACGAAATTGCCCTTTCGAGGCACGTGTGTTGACTAAGGTTTATTACGGTGTCGTGTCACCTAAGTTTTGTTTTCTTGGCATTTTCTCGTAGTACGCATCGCTACGGACGCGTGGGCGCAAGCGGTTCGTGATTTGGAGCTATATTGAAGAAGATATTAACGTTTAAAATTTGGGACATTTTAGTAATTTAATTATTTTTAGAGAGTTTCAGATTTTTTTGGAGAAATCTGGGGTGCCACATGTGTGGCCCAGATTTAAAGATAAAATGGGATGGATGGTGGAGATGAAAGGAAAGGAAAAGAAAATAAGAAGAAGAAGAGAAGGGAAGCTGCTTGATGGCAGCGAAGGAAAGGGGAGGAAGAGAGCACATGAGGGAGATGGACGAATTAGGAGAGGGGAGAGGAAGAAACTGCCGAATCATAAAGAAGAAAGGAGGGAAATGAGGAAATAAGGGGGAAATCGGGTCTTCTCCTTGACCCGCACGACCCGGCCAAGCATCAAGGCCAAATTCGTTCATTTTACGGCCAATTTTCGGTGAATTGCGTTGAACCACTACCTGGAAACACCACCCTAGCCCTCCTTCTTCCATTTCCACCCAAAATTAGAAAGAATTTGGTGGTATTTTGGAGGAAAAACGGACGGTGGTCCGTGTGGGTGTACGGCGACAATTCGCAAACCTTGAAGCTAACTCAACCAATTACCACCACCTTTAGGCTCCCCTCAACCCCAGGAGCAAAGCCCAAGCAATGGTTGAGGCGTCGGAGTTGCTTTGGAGGTCGAATTGGAGCACACCCAATTCTAGGGTTCTTATGGTTTTTGATGAAATTGGAGCTCTTATTGACTGAATTGGCCTTAGTCACAGGTATGAAAGTTGTTCTACTCTTTGAGATCTTTAATTTTGCAAATTTTGAGAATTTTTGGAGAAAGTTGAATTTTCCGACGAGTCGGAGCGGCCGACCGCCACCCACGGCGGCGCGTGGCCAGTGTGCCGTCAATGTTATTTTTAGGCTATGTTTAATATCCTGAATTCAGTTTTGATAGTGGTTTGACGTAAGTGGATCTTTGAGCCAGATTCTTTACGATCCGTGGTTAGGTAAAAATGTGAATCAGCGATCCAACCGTCAGATCATCTTTGATACATTGTAGTACTTAATATTTGAAGAATGTGGAAACTTACGGATCGGGAATCCGACGTATGGATCTTCCCGAATTGGATTTGTAAGTAAAATAAAATAAAAGGTTAATCGCCACTCGGTTATGGAAATTGGCGGAGATCCAACCATTGGATCATAACGAAACTTTAGTATGTTGTTCTATAAGCACAATTTGAATCATGAGAAGTTACGGATGGGAAATCTAATATGCGGATCTTCCGGATTGGGTTATGTAGGGTTGTGGACCCTACCGTCGATCTTTGATCGACGGTTGACTTATGGTCAATGAGTTTTGAATCACTCTTGAATGCCCTTGAGGATGTGTTTTATGTGAGTTATGTGTTCTATCGACAAGTATTCTAAGATGTGATTTAATAATTGTTCTAGGCGCCGATCGTTCGGGACGCTTCGATACTCGTTCTAGGGAGTTGTAGCGCGGACTTCAGGTGAATGGGCTTTTGTTTTCAATGTATATATATACTTGGTTGATTCCCAGAAATATGTTTTAAAATGATTTTGTGAAATTGAATGCCATGTTGAATGCCATATATATATATATATATATATATGTGTGTGTGTATATATATATATATATATTCATTGCTATGTTATGTGATTATATGTTGAGGCACTGCGGGCGCCAGGTAAGTCAGGTAAGTATGTACCTTCGATATGATGATTGTGGTGATATCGATGAGATTAGATTATGGCTTATTTACCTGCACATCGGGGTTTGTGCTCCGCCAGAGTAGGGCTTAGCTTTCACGTGATCGTTCACCTCCCGCACCGTACGCTCACCTTGGATCCAAGGCTGGTGCCAGCCTGTCGTACAGACCACTATAGGTGGTTTCGACTTGTAGATGACCCGTGATTCGTCGCCAGCCTTCACGTGGCCGTAGCACAGAGCGTTTTTATATACCCAGCTTGTCGTACAGACCACTACAAGTGGTTCCGACATGGGTGCAGGTTATTGATTGAGAGTTGAATTGAGGATTTGGTTGAGGAGCCATAGATTCAGCCGTACAGGTTACTATAGGTAACTCCGGCTGATTCATATACATTGCCGGCATGTTATGCATTGAGATATCACCTGATTGACTTTGATGATATTTGTTGCATACTTTGATATTGGATATGGTTTATTCGGACATGGCAATATTTGAATGTTGGTTTTCAGTATGAGTATGTATATATTTTTTTGGGAAGTATATATGTTTTTACAGAGATGGGTTATAACTTTTATATCGAAGTGATTTTGATTTTGTAAAACTTTGTTTTTGCCTACTCACGCTTTTTGTTTTGCGCCCCTCCAGGTTCTAGTAGCATAGTTTCTTTATCGACAATGACTCGTGGCATATCTCAGTTCAGGTGGCTACTTCTGAGGGTATGATCTTTACCCACACTACTGTACTTTACTTATGCTCTGACAACGCGCGTGAAATGGGTCCATACCCACTGTCAGCGCACTCTGATAGTTAGGCATCTTTAGGTTTAAATTTATTTGCATTCTTCCATATCATCACTTTTTGGCTTCGTCACCTTCCAGGTGTCGGCCAGCACAGCTCGATTCAGAGTCTTAGTAGACATTCCGGGTCGGGGTATGTCAGTTTTCGTGCTCTGTTTGGTTGGTTTTCATGCTCTAGCCCCTACTTTTGTAAACTAGCTTGTGAATATCTAGTGCTTAAGCATGATAAATGGTTGCTTTTGGTGTATGCGGTCTGTGTAAATAGTTGATTTTGGTTTTGCTTCTCTATCTTCTGAGTCCTACGATGGTTTACCTGTGCTTTACACTGGTAGGAGCAAAGTTAAATTAGTGTACTCACTCATTCAATATGTTTGGTTGATACTGGTATAAGATATATCCTAATTATGTTTGTGAAGTCTAGAAATTTGAATTGTTGGAGGGAGCACTAGGCTTTGGCTTTTTGAGGTACATTGATTTTGCGAATTTTAGACAATTGGGCCTTAAATTTTGTTACATTCTTTGATTTTTATGGTGTTTGTTGTGTATTTTGGTACATTTTTAAATTTTTACGATGTTAAACAAAAAACCAAGCCGACGAAATGATAGAAGCTTTTATAAGGCTATACGAATTGAGATTGCATGATGCTTCAATTCCTTATGTTAAAACAATATTTTTTTGTGGTTACATTTTTTGTTACGCCAAACTTCTAAATTAGCCCATTTGATTGTGGATGGGATGTTGATGTAAAGTAAATTCAATCTAAATGCAAGCTAAAATATATTCTACCATAGTGGTTAACTTTTGTATTTGGTTTTCATATAGTGTTTGTAATGACCCGTCAAAAAAAATTACGATTTTTATAATTTTAAAATGTGAAATTACGAAATGCCTTTCGAGGCAAATGCGCTGACTTTGTTTGACCACCTTGTCGTGTCACGTAAGATTTGTTTTAGCATATCCTCGTATAGTACTCATCGCGATGAACGTGAGGGTGCAAGCGGAATCAAATTTGGAGTTATAACGAAGAAGTTATATACGAGTAAAGATAAATGTAAAATGGTCATTTGACCATCATTTAGAAGGCTCCAGTTTTGTTGGAGCAGTCAGATGATGTCATGTGTGTGGCTGTGATGGAAAGAAGAGGAAAGAAATTAGGGGGTGCTGCCTAATTGGGAAGGAGGAGAGGAGAGAGTGACCAATCAGAAGAGAGAGCAATGAGAGACCCAGTAAACCCAGACCCTCCCTTCGACCGCAACCCGACCCGATTCCTACAAACACCCCGATGCCAATTCTGACGTTTTCTCGACGAAGTAACCGTCGTCACCACGTACACTCGACTCCACGACCCTCCCTCTACCAATTCCACCCCAAAATCGAAAACATTTGGCCCTAATTCATGAAGATCGAAGCCGATGACTTCGAGGACACCACGGCAGTGATTTACTGTTTCTGCAACCATCGTTGTTGACCACCACATGGTTCGACTCCCCTTGAGGCCAGGATCAAACCCCAAACAAGTTCGGGGGCGGCGGAGCATCGGAGAGGATGAATTGACAACCACCGAATCTAGGGTTCCCGACGATTCATGGTGGTTTTCAGGCCATTTCCCGGCTGAATTGGACTTCGGCCTAGGTATGAAAGTTGTTCCTCTCATTGTGATCTTGATTCTTATAAAGTTTGGGAATTTTTGGAGTTGTTGAATTTTTCGGCGAGTCGGGGTTGCTGACCGCCTCATGCAGCGGCGTGTGGCCTTCCAGGCCCATCCTCATGGTGGCTCGTGTTGCAGCGCGTTGGGGGGAACCCGAGGTCCCTCGTGGAGGCTCGTGCTGCAGCGCGTTGAGGGGAATTCGCCGTCCGTTTTCCCAAATTCTGTCGTTTAGGTATAGTTTTATTAAATGACCTCTATTTGTGTTTAGGTGCGTCAGTGGGAAGTGACACCGTCATTTCTAGTTCGAGCGGCTCCTCGACAATGGAATATTGTGAGTGGACCTCTTCTAAACTTACACATTTTTATAAAATATTAGCCTAGCATGCATTTCACACTTCATGATTTGAATATGTTTTATATATTGTTTTTCATATTTCTATATTTACGGTTTACGAGATAGTTATGACTTATCGCACGTACGTTTTACGAAAGGTTATGAATTATTGGATTTTTGTATATGAAATTCTATGGATTATGAATACGATTTATTTTACGGATTTATGAATATGTGCTATCATGGATTTATGAAATGAGGCTTTGAGCTTGTGAGCTCTGGATTTGATATGAGTTTTTGAGATATGTTTTCGGTGCTTATCTAGCGGGTTATCATACAACACATCCACACAACACAGGTATGTAGATGTCTATGGCTATAGGACACAGTTGAGGATATGTGATGTATATATTTCTTCTCCAGCGTAACCCGAAGCCGTACAGTTTCACCTTTGGGTGATGGGGCCTACCATGTTTCTTCATTAGCGTAATCCAGTGTCGTACAGCTTCACCTTCGAGTGATGGACATGTACTGCCTTCAGGCGAATGAGGAGTTGATGATATTGATGATATACCCCCGCTTCACTAGCCCGGGGTTAGTGTCGGTGTGTGATGTTTATGTTTATTCTCTGGTGTAACCCAGAGTCGTACAGCTTCACCTTCGGGTGATGGGGCCTACCATGTTTCTTCACTGGCGTAACCTAGTGTCGTACAACTTCACCTTTGGTGATGGTTATGCCTTCGGGCCACTATGATACCCCTACTGAGTACAGTGTTGATGAGATTTACGAAATTGCCTTCGGGCGGAGATAGCCTCGTCATTGAGCATGGTTTTACACATACATGTTTTGCAAAGGTTTCCATGGCATGCTAGAGTTTTTAGAAAAACCTATTATGTAGTATTATATATGTTTTCAAAACAGGGGGTTACTATGTTCAGAAAGAAAATGGTTTTCCTATTATTAGTAATATTATTATAAACTTTGGTCCACTCACCTTTTCTGTTTTTGCGCCCCTTCAGGATTTAGATTCGAGGCACACGATCCCGGCGCCAGGGCACTTCCGCTTAGGCATATTCGAGCCTCCTCTGTGTAGGACCTATTCCTCGGTTCGTATCTTTCTATAATAATTCTTTCACACTATTCTTAATTAGTTGTATGCTCTGAACACGTTCTTGTATTAGTATATTTCTTTCTAACCACATATTTTAATTTGCATCCATGTTTAAAATGGCTTTGTCACCCTCAGGTGTCAGCCAGTACGTGTCTACCCTGATATTTGGGAATATCGGGGTTGGGGCGTGTCAGTGTTGAATCATTTGTGTTAGTTTATGCTTTTTTGGGAGTGGCTAAGCTGGGATGTGCATTTTGTAGATTAATGTAATTGAAAATGCAATTATGTTGCTTCTGCCTTTAGGTGGTTTGATGTAAGTTTTGTGGGTCCTTCGATCGTGATAATTCATAATTACACGTATTTGTTGGAATTAAACTTTCAGTCCGTACTTTATGCAACATTAAATCTTATTCTAAGGTTGCTGCCGTTTCAATATTATTCGTTAAGACGTGATATCATCAACAATTTGTGTCTCTTTCTGTCAAAATGATTCATGTTTGTCCTGCATTACGATTTCAAAACTTGTAGCAGCGCGCGGACAATTTTCTAGTATGATCCAAAATGTGGCCCCAAGCCTTAAAAAGAGAGAAAAGTAGAGAACAAAATCTCATTTAAAAAGAACAAAAAGAAATTAAGATACAAGTCAAGATGATGAAGATGTTATTATAATGTCAAATGCGTTCAAGTAGGTTTGGTTTTATGAATGACAACATTGTGAACCATTTCAAGTTCATATTTTAGAATATTTAGGTTTCATTTAAGAAGAGTAATTTCAATTACAATAAACTAAAAGTTAGAAACTTAGTCTTACTATGATTTTCATATCACATTTGTACCAACTGTTTAGGTTCATCTCTGGTAACAGAATCTAAATACTTGAATTCTCTTGCCCACTGCTTGAGTCTAAAATCATTCATTAAACTGACTGTCGGAGAGTATTTGGCTAACACATCCCTCCCTGGTCTTAGGCTTGCTCACAGTTGGTTAGTGTTTTACAACTTGCTCGAATTTGTGCACAACCACCATTCACAACGATGCGCGAATTTGGTTCCAACATGATGTAAAAGTAGTCAAATGTAATCTAAAATTTTGATACAATGGTACTGGGCTATGTGTGTGTATATGTATAATTATATGTATATACATGTACAATAGGAGCTGAGAAACCACAACCAAAACAAATCAGAACTTGTTGCTCATCTTCTGGTTAAAAAAAAATATTTAAATATAAATAAAGAACAAAATAGAAGCCCTAGGTTTAACAATGATGTGATTATAAATCTTCATTGGGCATCTCCGTGAGTGGTGCAATTGTAGCAGACATCGAGTGCGCGTGTACAAAGCCGGGTCGGCTTGGCCCACATGGCCGTAGGCTGAAGTGCCTTGGGTTTGCGCGTGGATTGCATGTTGCGCTGTTTGGGCCTTGACCTTCTGGACTGCTTGGCTGGCAGTTGTGTAAGAATGTGAACATGAGATAAGATGATCGGGCATTAGTTGTTTGAGTCCAATAAGAATAAGAAAGCCTTATAAGAAGATGAATATCAGTTCTTGTCCGTAGAGAATTCTATTGCAGTGATAAACTGATTTGAATTAGGAAAACTTCAGTAGTTTTCCATAAGGATTTTAATAGGGAATCCATATTCTAATATGAGAAGGATATGTGTGTATATATATGGCAATCTTTTCTCTCACAGGAATACACTGTTTTAGAACTAAGTCCTATTCTTGGTTTGAGCAATAAGCATCCTGACAGAGACAAGGTTTGCTGTGGTTTTCAGGTTGAACGTGAATCATCATGGCAGCATCCAATGGGAGTTCTTCAGGTAAGTATGCTTAAGTCTTACATGGATTAATGTTTTCGTGTATTGTTTGATTGTGATTGAAGTAACTGAATCTTGATTGGGATTTATGGTTAACATGTGGTATTAGAGCCTTAAGGTTCATGTTCTTAAATTCAATCAACTAAATCGATAGAAAACAAATATAAAAAAAAAAGGAAAAAGGGTGGTTTTCCTACTTCAGGTTTTGAAACTGGTTCTGGACTTAAAGTTAAGTATCGTAAAAAACGGTGCGTTTTAATTATATATAATTGTTTGATTTCATGACCGCTAGACTTAGAGCAAGTCCACCCATGGACATTGCTCGGGGGACAGGGGAGAGGAAAGGGTCAGAGGCCCGGTGGACAGTGCTCCAACCTTGGAGAGCCCGAGTGAGGGTGGGAGCCCGAGGGCTGGGGGGGGGGGGTGGGGAATCGACGGGCCTGGAGCCTGAGGCCCAAGCCTTATTTAATTTTTTTTGTGTCAGGCGCGTGCCCCTCACGCGCGCGTGGGGGCGCGTCAGCCGACACGTTTCAGAACGGATGGACCCGCGCGCAGTGACCGTTGGGAAGCCAAGTGGCTTCCCACGGTCCGTTCGATCCCAACGGCTCTTTAATATGAGCCGTCCGATTTAAAACGGTAATAAATAAAAAAAAGCTGATTTAATGTCAACCGTTTGATCTGAGATCAACGGTTGATATTAATCTTCTTTATAAATTAAAAAGAAAAAGAAAAAATAGTTTTAAAATTAAGAAAAGTTACCGTTGTGACACGTGGCACAATCTGGAGTGTTGGAATTCAAATTTTTTTAAATCCAACAGCAGAGATTAATTAGTTGAATAAAAATTTAAAAAAAATTGTAAAAAATCCGAAAAAAAATCTGAAATTTTTTGTCAAAAATTGATTTTACTTTTCTATAAATACCACTTCTTCTCCATCTACCTTACACCATAATTTCATATTTTCTCAACTACTTTCAATAAAATTCCTATCTTTCTCCCAAAGTTTCAATCCAATTTTTTTTCCACAAAATGACTACTGATGCAAATACGAATTGGTCGCTTCTTGAAGATGTTGCGTTGTGCACTAGCTGGGTTGAAGTTACTCATAGTTCGCTTACGGGTAATGAGATGCAGTTGCGAGAAATGTGGAGTTTAATTCATACCAAATTTCTTGAGAAAATGGGTGGGAAAAGAACCAAAGAATCGATGTCCAGTCATTAGAAATTACTTACCAATTCCTTTAGTACATGGAGAGACGCCTTGACACAAGCTAGTAGTAATCTTCGAAGTGGGGAAAATTACTCGGATGAGGTAAGAATATATAATTATCTGTTTGTATTATTTATTTGTTACCTAATTTGATTATAATTATTTGTTTGTATTATTTATTTGTTACCTAATTTCATTATTATTCATTTGTTTGTATTATTTATTTCTTACCTAATTTCATTATTATTCATTTTTTTGTATTATTTATTTGTTAGCTAATTTGATTATAATTATTTGTTTGTATTATTTATTTGTTACCTAATTCATTATTATTATTTGTTTGTATTATTTATTTGTTACCTAATTTCATTATTATTCATTTGTTTGTATTATTTATTTGTTACCTAATTTCATTATTATTCATTTGTTTGTATTATTTATTTGTTACCTAATTTCATTATTATTATTTGTTTGTATTATTTATTTGTTACCTAATTTGATTATAATTATTTGTTTGTATTATTTATTTGTTATCTAATTTCATTATTATTCATTTGTTTGTATTATTTATTTGTTACCTAATTTCATTATTATTCATTTTTTTGTATTATTTATTTGTTACCTAATTTCATTATTATTATTTGTTTGTATTATTTATTTGTTACCTAATTTCATTATTATTCATTTGTAGCAACTTCAAGCACAAGCATGGTATGGTATGGAGAAAGGCAATCCCATTACAATTTTGTAAGAACGTGGAAAAATGGACCTATATATATGTATTTAATACAAATAGCCAAATGATGTTGAACCAAGGAGGTTCCATATGGGCATTTGTAATACAGTGAAATACACTCACATGATATAACACAAGGTTACTAATTGAAACCTGAAATTATACTCTTGTAAACGAGTTCATATGAATGGAGAATTATATACGAAGGGTTATGAGTCACCCACATCATATCTCAACAAGTAAATCCCTCAAGTATACATGGAAGCAAGTTGCTATGTATAAATTTCAAAGGAGAATGTGTCATGAAGTGTAGAAAACCCTGAAGGATTCAGATTGCTTGAAGAAAGCCCTGAAAGAGTAAAGCATAAATCATGTACTCAAGGCCAATGAATGACATAAATTGCCTTAATGAGTACTATCATTATGATATTGTTGAAACATACTAAAATCTCTTGCAAGAATTGATGATATTAAATTGGGACTCCTGAAGAGTCAAGAAAGATTATAAAGCGTTGAGAGAAATATTGTCTCGAGCAAAAAATCGAACAATATACCAACACGAATCTTATCCATAATGTTTATGATATTAAAGAACCATATGGGTTGAAGGTCATGAGTTGAACACTCAAGAGGTTAATTAATATTTAGAATCTAAGAAAAATCATTCATCCTTGTGAGGGAAAAGATGAATTGATATTTGGTCCAGAAGTACCACATCTTAGTGAAGTGTATGCTTTATTGTATTTAGCACAATACATTGAATAAAATAAAGCTTATTTATTGATATCTCCGAGAAATTACAGATATGAGCATACACATGAGTTAAAACAAACAAACAGGATGAAACTTTCATAAAGGTTGCTCATGTGAAGCCTTAGTACTCAGCAGTACCCTAGAAGGAGAAGGCACTGGAGATTGATCATGTGATGCCCCAGTACTTGGCAAAACACCAGAAGGGGAATGCATCAGTTGCCTTCGGAATCTAGCAACAAACCTCTGATGATCACTTTGAATCCGACTTTCGAATTCCAGTAGCTGGTCAAGCTTTCTTTTCATGTTTGTTGAGTAATTATTTGCAAGCAAGTGTAACTCTCTATTCTTGTGCTTAAGCCATCTGATATCTTATTTAAGACTTGCCACCTTAGCCATCAATGATTCAACTTGGCGAGTTCGAGCAACTAGGCGTTGGCTCATATTGGAAATAGAGCCCGCACACTGAACACTTAAAGCCAAAAAGTCTTGAACAACCAATTCATCAGTCCTCTTTGCAAGTATTCTTTTATCTCTGGGAGTGAGAATGTTCCTAGCTACTACTGTAGCTGTTATTTCATCCCTCATCACAGAGTCTCCAACTGTAATAGGGTCATTAGAAGATAAGAATGACGTGTGCCATATATTATCCTGACGTGGCTCGTCTATGTCACTCATAAGACTCAAATCTAAGTAAACGTTAGATGGGCAAGCCATTTTCAGAAATTGATGAAAGAAAAGGGTTGGATATAGTGAAATCTCAGAAATACAACAGAGACAATTTTCACAGGCAGGCGATCTTCAAAACGTGCATTTTGAATACAATTGATGCCTCTATAAAAGGAGAGCCAACACAGCCACATGTTCAAAAATCGAAGAGACACCACTCTCCGAATTTCAAAAGCCGGATTTTCCTGCACAAATTTTGTCAACATTTCTCAGACACACTCTCAGCTTTTCGGATATCACGTGCAACTTTGTAAAAAATCTCTGACAAAATTGAAAACGCGTGAATTTCACTATTCCAACTACACTACTGTTATCGACAATTGTAGGTAATAAGGCCACATCCGTACCACTACCTGCTATTGGGAAAATCCCTATATATGTCAACCTTCATCCTCCATGGCAAGGCACACATCCAAAACGCCTAACTCTCATTCCTTGCTAAGAATGCATCTGCAACCAAACCTTTCAACATATTCAGTTTTCTTCCTCTCCGAGAATACCTCTTCAACCAAGTCCCTAAAAATGCCAAACTCATTTCCTCAACAAGAAACCCATTTCGATAAAAAAGGTTTACACCAACATCAAAATCTTATGCTTCTTCCTTCAAGAGCAAAAATATCTTATATTATCAAGGACGAGAGCAAGAGTATCTCATATCATGCAATTTCCTTGTCCTTTCTTTTGCCCTTGCTCTTACCTGGAAGACAAGGAGAAAGAAAGCAATCAGTCGGAACCTAAAATCAAACTTCCAGTCAAGAACTGACTGCCTGGAACCTTTCCTGATTGCTTACCTAGCATTGCTCTTAAGTAGCCATCTTCAACTATTGTTGGAGCTAGGCCTCAAGTCACCAACACTGCAGAATAATTGGTCTACTGTTGGCTCTTTACATTGAAGCTGCCAAGCATGGATGAGTCACCAAGAAGTGATGAACCATCCAAATGTAAAGGTTGCGCACCATTTCTACTATGTAAGAAACTGTAGCAGAAGGATCAATGATGAGCCCATAGAATCCAAAGGGAGAAAATTGGTGGTTGATTGAACGAATGGAAGACCAAGCCTTGCCGACCCTTCAAGAAACCTTCCAACCCAGTTCAAGATCAAGCTATGGAAAGTCAACAACAAGTAAAGTAAGTGAAAAAGGTATATCATATTTGGGGGAAACATCAGCCTAAAGAATTTGAAATCAGGGGGAAAAACTCATCAAGGGGAGCACCGGAAAAAAAGATTAAGATTTTAAGGTTTTCCAGAGAAGATGCCATATTTGCCTAGGGAAAACTAGAGAACATACCACTTCTACTTGTGGACAGATAAGGCAAGTGAAAATGATTGGAGTGGTAGCCAGCAGCGGTGTCACAACTTATGGCTATCCAAGGGGGAGTGTTGTAAATATGGTAGATGTCCATGTTGGCCACTAATCCATTAAGCTACAAGTGGGAATAAGGGCTGTCTTCCACTGTCTGCCGAAGCTTACTTCCTACGACTCATGTTTTCTATATAAATGCAACACACACCAAACATAGTAGTGATACGAAAAAAGATAAACATAAGGAAAAGAGGAAAGAGAGGAATACGAGAGGAGAGAATAAAGAGAGTTATCTTTGTAATCTTATTACTTCAGATTATAAATGAAAGCATAACTGCTGCTCCGAGGATGTACTCCAGTCACACTGACTGTAGAGGAACCTTGTAAATTTTGTGTCTTGTTTCATTCATTCCATTGCACACACCATCGATTTTACAACAATAACGTCAAAAATAGAGAGAGAAAGAGAGAGAGAGAGAGAGAGAGAGAGAGAGAGAGAGAGAGAGGGAGATATATATATATATATATATATATATATATATATATAAACGTACGATTCAAATACTTGTACTGAGTTTAAAATCGAAATTAGAAATAACTCACCCACGATTTGAAATAGCAAAAATACATATATAAGTAAAATAATGTAGTTCAAAATATTTGCACTGAAAATTAAAACCAAAAATGAAAATGGGCATTGCCCAAGCATTGTGCCACAATTACCATTTTGTTCCTCAATGTGAGAATGTGCCTAGATCGTTCGATTCATGCCTCGATCGTGCTATAGCACTGCCCCAAAGCGCACTAATCAAAGTTGCCCAAAGTACTTTGACGTCCACATACATCTGAACAATAAGGCTTTGGAATGGAGTAGTTGAAAGATGCATAGAGACGAACACATGTCATAAAGCATTTCTTTCGAGACTCACCACTACAGTCGCCATCTAGATCGAGGGTATAAGATTCGAAACCTATGTTGGAAGAACCATAAATCTAACCACTTCATTCGAATAACGGTTGCTGTTTCAAGCCATTCACCGAAACTAGCCTCACATATAAATTTACGCCACAATCGCCAAGCTCATAACCTACATTTCTACATTCACCAAAACCATACCGAACGACTGTTCAATCCTCAAGACCACTTGAAACCCTTCTTGGTAAGTCTGGTAAGCTCATGAGAACATTACGCTTTAATTGTTCCTGCTAGCATCAATATGAAACTGGGCGCACGGATCTACCGAATCGATCCATCGTGAATTCTTCACGGATTTAGCAAGAAACTATGTCAAGAAGGCTAAGAGAACACTAAAAAAATTTGAGGGTCAAAACAAGTTTATTAAATCTAAAGTACAAGATATCTGGATATGATTACACAACTCTAATGCTTGAGTACATATAAGTACCTAACATGATTAGGTAATAACAAATTGGGAAATAGTTGAACTTGGGAATTGGCTAACTCGGTTTCTTAATGATCAAGAAACACGGGAATGTCGCTTAAGGTGGAAATAGGACTGATGGAAGAATATTCAGGTATTGATGTGTCTTTCTACTATGGTGCTTAGCAACTACACTTGCATAATCAGTGTGGTACACGATGGTGCAATCATAGGCATTGATATACTCTATCAATCACCGTCATCAGAGACTTAGCTCGTTTCGAGTGGAAATATGTCTAAGAAGTTTGAGAGGTTGAACAATAGTTTAATGAAAACTAACGAACGAAAATTTAGATATTCCCTCGAATTAAGATTCACAAAAATTTGTTACAACGGTGACCCTAGAAACATTAAATCACCAATGGTGGAGATTCGCTCAATAGGATGCTGACTGGGTGACTCAAGGACTGACGATCTCAACTAAAAATCTCAACGTTTGAGTGATCCTTCTGGACAGTCTATCTACTTCAGAGGTGATGTGAAAAACAGTAGGATAATCCAAGATTGACTAAGAATTCTCTTAATACCAGGAGGTGAAACTGAGATTACGAATAGAGCCGATGCAGAACAAAAGTCAGAGAGTCTGGAAAATTCGAGAATGAGGAATTCGACCAAATGGTTCAAGGTATAGTCTTCACAGACTAATGGATAATATACTGAGTGAGATGGTCGACAAACATCGAATCATTACTAAGGTCTCCACGGAGGGGTGTCATTAGGTTTTCAAGCCATGATGGTAGCCGTTGACCCTAGGTAGTGGATTGATGCGATGTAAAACAGCACACAAATTAAACCCTCTTTTGACAATTGTAGTAAAGATGCAAGTAAGGATCGTTCTGGACCGGGGATTAGGAGGGATTGCTAATCTACGCTAAACTGACTTAAAAACACAAAAGCAAACTTAAAAACACTTAACAAGACTCAAAACAAACTTAAAAGACTCAAAACAGCTTAAAACAACCAAACAGACTCAAAACAGACTCTAGGGAGAAATTGGACGAATTCCTAACTTTGCTTGACTCAAAACACTAAAAGACACAAGTTTAGACAGATTCTAACTAATCTAACACACTTAATTAAAGGGGGATTGGGTTTTGACGAATTTAAAGTAAAACAAGTAAACTAAAGACTTAGACAGATTTGGACGAATTTGGTGAATTGGATGGATGATGGACTAGCTAGAAGGTTTTTCTCCACACATGACACACTTGCATACAAATCAATTTTTAGTTGTTCATTTGATAAACCATGAAACTCAACACCCCAGATTAATTAGGTACGCTTAAATTAACCCTCAGATTTTCCTTATATCATTGAATTGGACGGAAATAGCGCATCGCAATCAAATTATTCTTCAAAAGTTCCCTACATGAAATCGCATAATAGAGATACAATCAAAGATCCTTAAGCTCTATGAAAATCATAAGCATTGACAAGGCATTCGTATCTATGAAAGTGCATGATACTCCTGCCAGGAATTTACGTAACATGATCGTGACCAGTGACCTTCACTACTTGTGAATATAAGTTCATAACGATTAGGTGAAACTCCCTTATATTCTAGCATCAAATTCATGCATGCAAACTAAGTATGCATCCTTAATCAACATACAAGAATAAGTTTTGAATCAAACAGTTAAGCAAATTGCATTCATAATTTATGAAATCACAACTGAAGGTAATCAATTCATATTGCAAATATATTCATGGCTTTGAAATTCCCCCTAGCCAAAGCGATTTAGGTCCTCATAATCGCAAAACAAAGATACATAAACTTAGACATTGAAAACAAAATAATGAAAACACCTAAGAATGTTCCAGCAATCCAATATTGAATGGCAAGCACTCCAAGGGTCTTCCTTCTTCTCTTTGCTGCGGCACAAGGTGTTGGAGATGGTTTGAAGGGTTGTTTATGGTGGTGAATGGATATAGGTGAGTTATGATGAAGGGTGGATGGTGGATTTTCGGCAGAAATTGTGTAGAGAGATTTAAATGGTGCAACAAGCTTTATTTAAAGGGCTAGGGTACTCAGAAAATAATAGGAAAGGTTCAATACTTAGCTATTTTGGTTTCACAATTTAATAGGTAAGAAAGAATCAGAAAATCAAAGAGAAATAGGAATGTGAAATTCGGCAGAATTGTATAGGAGAAAAAAGGAATGTGTTTAAAGGTCAAAAAATAGGAAAGAGAGGCATCCCCTTGTGCAACAAGGCTAGGTACTAAAGGGGAAGGTGTTTTCATGACAGAAAATAGGAAATGCACTCTTCCTTGCACGGCAAGCAAGAGGAAAAGTCAAGGGAGGTGTGGCAAAGGGTAGGAAGGTGCAAGGAAGGTTCAATATGTAACCTAAAATGCATATGAGGTCTTCATTGTTGCTGGAACTTAGGGACATTTAGGATTAGGAAAGGTCAAACCAAAATAGGAAACCTTGGCTTAACTTTCCTACTTCAAGTAGGAATCCTTGTTTGAGTAGGAATCCTTGTTCAACTAGGAATCCTCCTTTGATTAGGAATCCTTCGTTGATTAGGAATCCTAACATCTTCAATTCTTCAATTTCGTCCATTCCTTTAGCTCAAAGCATGTGCTAACCATCCAATGCCCAAAACTGCTCCAAAAAGCTCCAAAATGCACTTTCTTGCATACTTTGCACATTAGACCTACAAACACACGAAAATAGCTTAAAATACTAAAATAACTAGGAACTAACAACGTAAATGGAAGGAAACAAGCAAACTAAGTGATGCAAATATGCTTCTATCATGGATAAGACCGTTCACTTCATGCTGTTCCAACATTGAAATGCCTAAGCGTTACTCGATCATACGTCATCTACGCACATCTACACGTTCGATAGAACATCACCGTAGGAATCAAAATTGATTGACGTCATCAAATGGTGTAAGAAGGATGATAGGATAAGACAACACCTCGAACAAAATTGACTTTTTCCTAGCCAAAAGAAATGGAAGTAGAGGTATGGTCAAGGAATCATTGACAACTGTCAATAAAATCGACAAGACCAATGATATTTCGCAATTCACGACACTCGTGATGATTTTCGATTTCCTACCGTTGCAAACTTGGATTTGGTAAGAATTTTTTTTTTACTGTGCCCACGTCTCCCAAATAAGGTACAAAGTCTAAGCAAGGTTGACATTTGAGGAATTTGGTAATAAGGTAGCTGTGGATGTTTACTAAACTGACCTTGTGGTTGAAGTAGACAATGATATGGTCGGTGAAACAATCACTGAGAAATTTCCTAAGGGTCCACACGAATTCCCTAAAGGAACAGTAATCCCGAGGAAACTGATTCAATCTATCCTAATAAATACCTGCTAACTTCGCCTATAACTGGTGTTTCCCTAACTTTCTGCAACACAAACTTTAGATGTCTTAAATGGTCTCCCAACAGGTATGCCTCTGCCCGTCATTCCAAAGGAACGTATGTCGCAAAGTATCGGTCTGATGTCAAATGTCATCCAACAATCAATTACTTCTAATTTGAGGCACAATCCCGACATGAATTTCTTATGCTTCAAATAAGATATGACTATTCAAGCAAAATGAGGATTGCACAACCATGCCTAAAGACGTTAATAAATGGAAGCCATGACATCCAAATGATATCAAGGCCGACACACAACTAGAGTAAGAGAAGATCCTAAATATGCTCTGAACAAACCATGCTCTGATACAAACTCACACGCCCCAACCCCGATAACCCCAAATATCAGAGTAGGCACGTGCTGACCGACACCCGAGGGTGACGAAGCCATTTTAAACATGCATGCAAATTAAAATATGTGATCAGAAAGAAATATACTAATGCAGAACCGTGTTCAGAGCATATAACTAACCAAGAATAATGTGAAAGTTTTATATAGAAAAATACGAACCGAGGAATGGGTTCTACATAGAAGAGACTCCAAGATGCTTGAGTGGAAGTGTCCTGACGCCGGGATTGTGTGCCTTGACTCTAACTCCTGAGGGGGCGCAAAACACAAAAGGTGAGTGAAGCATAATTTATAATAATACTAATAATACAAAAAATCAATATTTTTTTATGAACATACTAACCCCCTGTTTTGAAAACGTATATAGTACTACACATATAGTAAGTTTTCTGAAAACTCTACATGCCATGAAAATGTTCATAAAATCAATACGTATAAAGCTGTGCTCATAAATGAATACAGCCGCCCAAAGGCAAATTCGTAAAACCTTCGTAAATATCCTCAGTGAGGTACTTAACTAAGGGTATCATAGTCGCCCAAAGGCAGCACCTATCCATCACCCGTATAACCTGTCCATCACCCGAAAGTGAAGCTAAATAAGATGTCCATCACTCGAAGGTGAAGCTGAATAACATAGCATGCATAAAACGTAAAATCATGAAATCATGCTTTTCATGAATGCAATCCTAATATTTTATAAAACATGCAAGTTAAGAAGGGGTCCACTCACAGATATTTTGTTGTCCGGGAACCGCTCAAGCTAGCGAGGATGAAGTCACTTTCCACCGATGCACCTAACCACAATTAGGGACCATTTAGTATAACTCTACTAAAACATTAGAATTTGGGAAAACGGACAGTGGATTCGGATTCAGCAGGTCGAAAAAACTAAGGAAGGACCTCGGGTTTCCCCACGCGCCGCTGTACGAGCCGCCACGAGGTGGAGGCTCGAAAAATTCAACAACTCCAAAAATTCCCAAAATATACAGGAATGTATATGTCAATCAGAGGAATAACTTTCATACTTGGGTTGAAGTACAATTCGGTCGGGAAGTGGCCTGAAAACCACCACGAATTGTCGGAACCCTAGAAATGGGTGGTTCTCGATTTGCTGTCCAAACGAATTCTGACGCCCTAACCAATGCATGGGCTTTGTTCCTGACCTTAAGGGAAGTCGATTGATGGTGGTGGTCGATTGTACTAGCTTCAGAAATGGCAGATCTCTGCCGTGTAGCCCATGAACTCGCCGGAGAAGATGACATTCGTTCATCGTGAAATCGTGACCCACAACCATGAAGTATGGGTGGGAATGGAAGCTGGGAGAACGCTGAGTTGATTAGTGGTGGTGATTCCCCGTGACTCGCTAGAGAAACGCCGTGAAAGGCGTCGGGTGTTCGTAGCAAACAGGTCGGGTTGCGGGTGGATTGGGTGGTTTTTCTCTCCCTCATTTCCACTCCTTGTTTCTTTTCTAATTGGGCAATCTTTATCCTCCATCCATCTCTCTCCTTTCCCTCATTTGTTCTTTCTCTCCTCCGTCCATCTCTCTCATTTCCCTGATTTATCCTTTTTCTCCTTCGTCCATTTCTCATTTCCTTCCATCATAGCCACACATGTGGCGTCATCTGACTACTCCAACAAAATCTGGAGCCTTCTAGATGATGGTCAAATAACCATTTCACCTCTATCTTTGCTCGCCGATAACTTCTTTGTTATAACTCCAAATTACATTACGTTTGCGCCTACGTGTCCGTAGCGACAAGTACTATAAGGATATGCTAAGAAAACGGATCTTACGTGACATAACAAGGCTGTCAATAAAAGTCAACATTTTTTTGCCTAAAAGGGTATTTTCGTAAATTTACACTTTAAAAATTATAAAACCGTAAAATTATGGTACGGGTTGTTACACCTGCCGCCATCGCGTTGACCTTAGATCGTCAGTGTTGGGCCACGTCTTGGTTTCCAACCTTTGGTTTGTATCTTTAGACGTATGGCGTTCTGTTCGTCATGATTTCGAAATTTTCTACCACTGTATCCTTTCTCCAGGGACTAATAAAAAAAAATTTCTAGGAAAAATTCAAATGACTAGGAGCTTACGAGAAATTCAACGTAACAGAAAATTCCAAAATAAGCGAGAGCCTTCTTTGATTATTTGAATCAAGCTTTTAATGAAAGCATCAATTTGTGGTAACAAAAATTCATCGTCTTCAGCTTTGACAATTTTGTACCCACAAAACAATTAACAACTTTGATCAAAGACCAAAGCCTCACGTGCCCATGGAGATGTGGGGTTTATCTAATGGATCTTTGATGCCTATGGTAGTGCCTCTAAAAAAAGTGAGTGTTTAGGGCTTGTATGCGTAGCTAAAAGCTTACCAAAATTTGGTGGAGATGGAGATATTTACAAGAGAAGGTGGCCGGCCATGGGGTTAGGGTTTTGCCCTACACATGGCGGAATCCTATTGGCCAAGGTGTGTCATCTGTTGGATGAATAAAGAAAGAATATTCCCAAGATATTAATTAGGAGAAAATATCTTGGGATAATGGTGGAAGTATCCCTAATTGATTGTGTAAGAATTACTTTCTTGATGAAGTTGAAATTGGAATGTGTTAAAGATATGATTTAGTAATTAATCCTTATCTTTAATGCCTTTTGACTTTTCCATGCCACGAGTAGGGGAGCCTTGAGCAAGCGTCATTAGCTGTTTGGATCGGGATGCTGAGCTGCACGTGAGAGTATTTGAGGAAAATCCATTTGTCATCTTCTAGATTTTTGGGATTATTTCTAGCTCCACAGCCATGGTCGGTCATCACTGAAGAGCAGTGAAGATCTAAGGCTACTGGCATGGTGGTCTTCGATACGATTGAGGAACAATGAGCAAATGGAGGAAGACGACGTGAACAATGTTGTTACCTTCTGTGGTGACAAAAAAAAATAGACCTATGGACCCGTAGGAATTGACCTGTTTCAAACAGGTTAGGTCTGGTTCCAATTTTAATTTTCTATTACCCTAGCCTCGCTCGCCCTGTTTTTTTTTTTTTTTTTTTTTCAAACAGGGTTAGTCCGGTCCTTTCAATTTTGGGTCAGCCCGGTCCGAGCCAACCCTTACGCCAAACACTTGACAAAAGTCACATCCTAACCACTCCAATCCAATCCGATCTTAACCTATCCTACCTAACAAATCCAATCTCATCCGGCTTACCAAATGAACTCTAAAATGTCTCTTTTATTAAGCGAGATTATCGAGGTCACCTCTCTACCATTTAATGTGAATCCAAGCGTTGACTTGAGGACATTTTTTTCAACTCAAGCACCTTGTTTATATGTTGAATTCTCAATGAACAGTAATTTTTATTATCACAATTACATTTGAGGTTCTACGTTTGAATTCTCCTCTTGAAGTATCACCTTGTCTTAGAAAAAAAAAAACAATTCACTTCTTAAAAAGAAAAAGTTGTAATTCAAAAAAAATTTAATGGAGACCAGTAAATTGGGTTAAACTAGTGCTTTTTTCAGAGGTAAATATAATTTCGTGAAAATAAATAATTATATTTTATTGGAAAAATATTTTTCTGAGATTTTTGAAGTTAGTACGGGCTGTAGCCTGCTGCTCTGTTGCTTCTTCTTTGAAACCGCTTTCCTCTTCCGGTTCTCCACCCACAAACTCAAGCTTTGAAACTCTGCAATCCAAACTTTCAACTCTGTAATCGAGAAGAAGAAAGGTACCAGAAGAGATGAGTGTCATCGAAATCTTGACGAGAGTAGAGGCGATCTGCCAGAAGTACGACCGTTACGACGTCGAAAAGCAGAAGGGTCTCAATGTCTCCGGCGACGACGCCTTTGCTCGCCTCTACGCCTCCGTCGAATCCGACATTGAAGCCCTCCTCCAGGTCCCTTCCCCCCCCCTCTCTCTCTCTCAGAAACGCACATACACCGATTTTCACTCAATGCGATCTCTGTTTGGTTTCCGAGAAACCTTGGGCAAATTGGAGAAGCTAGTAGCTGATCCGGTCGAAATTCCCGAGAATTTTAGGGTGAAGTTAGGGTATTTTTTTCCTTTGGTGTGTTGAACTGAATTTGAGTATTGTCTGATCTGCAGAAAGCGGAAATTGCTTCGAAAGAGAAAAATAGGGCATCGGCTGTTGCGCTGAATGCCGAGATTCGTAGGACCAAGGCTAGATTGCTCGAGGAGGTTTCCAAGTTGCAGAGATTGGCTGTAAAGAAGGTCAGCATTTCACTGTTTTAATGAAATTCGTTAGTTTTCGTATTTCAGAATTGTGCTTTTCATAATTTTTGTATTTAGAGGGGCACATTCTATTCAAAGTTGAAAATCGGAAGACGATTGTGCGTATATGTGGATTTTAGTACTTGTTTAGTGAGAGTATGTCGAAGGGTTTGTGTGTGGGATGCCTCTGTGTTTGTGTGTAGTTGAATTGCCAATGTTGACCGTATAGTATACAAAGAATGCTTACTTTGCGCCTTTGGTTATTGTGTTTCATAATTGATGCTATTTTTTGGCAGGTTAAAGGGCTTTCATCCCAAGATTTTGCTGCACGTAATGATTTGGTCCTTGCGTTGCCTGATAGGATCCAGGATATTCCAGATGGGACTCCAGCTGCACCCAAACAAACTGGAGGAAGTTGGGCAGCTTCAGCTTCTCGTACGGAAATCAAATTTGATTCTGGTAATTTCTTACATTTTATTAAGATTTTGTGGTGCCTTTTTAATGAATATAATATATGGGCAGCTGAATTCTATTTGATTAATTTTGGTTAAATTTACTTATATATTTCATGTAAACCGGTAGAGGGACGGTTTGATAATGAATTCTTCCAACAGTCTGAGGAGTCGAGTAATTTCAGGCAAGAGTATGAAATGCGGAAAATGAAACAGGCAAGTCATATATATAGAGTTGTTTTTTGTTTACACTGGAGATTTCTTTTTGAAAAATGGAAATTGCATGCTTGCTAGTTAGATACTGCAAGTCTTATGGATGTGGGTTTGTATTTATGTATTTTGACATGCTCACAGGATCAAGGTTTGGATATGATATCAGATGGTTTGGATACGTTGAAAAATATGGCTCACGATATGAACGAGGTTAGTAGTTTTTTGCGTGGTTCTACTTGCTCATTTGCAATATACATGCATATGTCAGCTGACTTTATCATGTGCTATGCATAGGAATTCGATAGGCAAGTTCCTTTGATGGATGAGATTGACTCCAAGGTGAAAAACATTGCCATCTCCTAGTACTTCTCTCAAGATGTTAAGTTGAATTCTCAAATTTAATTACTAAATGTTCCTTCCCTTTTTAACAGGTGGACAAGGCATCTGCGGACCTTAAGAATACCAATGTTAGACTGAAGGACACAGTCAACCAGGTGAGTGTAATTGCAGCTTTTTTGAGTTTATGAGTGCACATTAGAGATTTTTCTTTTGTTTTTGTTTTTAGATCTAATGCAAGTTTTGTTTTGGTTACAGCTGAGGTCCAGCCGAAATTTCTGTATTGATATTGTATTGCTGTGTATAATTTTGGGCATTGCTGCATATTTGTACAAGTAAGCTCATATCCATTTAAATGAACCTACATGTTGAGATAGATAAACGTCTAGATATGTTTCCTTGTAATTTGGTTGCACACGTGTGAAAAATATTGAGAAGTTTGGGTTAGTACTATTAGAGGGCCAAAGAGATGACTTGATGTCATTGCACTCTTTAGCGGACCCAGGATTGACATGTGGGGGCATTAAAAAAACTAGCCAATACGTAGTCAAGTAAAAAACTTGAATTGAATATTTGATGACATTTCCAATGAGTATATTTTATGCTTGTCCTCAATAACATTTCTTGTTTGAACATTGAATAAAAAACTTTTTTGTTTATTGAATATGTCATCCTCAGAATATGCAACCAAGTAATCGCAGAAAATACATAAATGAAAAACAAAGGTTGCAAGATCATTTTTTTGTCTTTCAGCTTGCAAAACCAGTTGAAATTTGAAACTTGAAGATTGCGAGCTCACAAATTATTCTGTGTAAGTTCTCCCATTTTTGGGTGCACTAGGGTCTAGATATTTGGGAAAATAAGCAAACACGTTTAAAATAACTTTTTGTTTCTTTTTGCCTTAGAGTACGTAGTTGCTTTTTGCCATTTTCTGTTATCGTAATAGTAGTGGGATTTGGGGTTTCAGCTGAAGTGGAGAGTGGTCTTTAATTGAGTTCAGTGGGGGCTTAGGTTCATCAAAAATAAAAAGGAATATTGCTTGAATAATTAGTTGTATCATTTAGATCAATTTAAACTATAAAAGAATTGAAGTGGGTGCAGATTAATACACTAGTTCGGTAGTCCCTCTATACTTCTGCCCCTCTGCACTGTTCAGACTATGATTATACATGAGAATACTTTACTGCTACTTGAACAATTAGATATAGGACCTTACGTTCTCTGAATTATTGGTTTAATGGAGTAGAGTTGAACTTGATCATTTGAACATCTGCATTCCTGTGAAGATGTGTCATTTTTCGTATTCTGATGTGGTACTTTCATTTGCAGTGTACTGAAGAAGTGAGGTATGATATAGAGGGTGGTTTTGCCAGATTCCAAGTGTTGGCTTGTCGGGTGTTGTTTTGCAATTTAAGGACTCACTTTGGTGCTTGATACATATTATTTGATCGTTTGTCTCGTGTTTAAAAGTGTCTATTCACACTTCCATGAATGTATTTTTTGTATACATCAGTCATGCTGTATTATCATACTTTTATGTGGAAGTTGATCGAGTCCCCTAATGTGTGTCCGTTGCTAGTCTGTGAGGCGAGTTTGAATACTTCAAATTGTTAAAAAACTATTGTTGGCCATTGTAGTTAGTAGACAGGATTGACAGCTTCATTTCGATCTTATATGAATCTCCTCATGGAATTGGTGTGTTATATCCGGGCCTGCTCGAGTTTTTCTGTCGCCTAGGCATCGATTGAGCTAAAGATAGTTGATGATTAGTGGTAATCTTAAAGTTTGTAATTTGTTATAAGCTATATGTGTATCCAGTGTTCTGGAGAGTCAATGGTTGAATCTCTCTAACCTCAGCATCTGGTACTTGACAAACGATATGACCTTGTGAAACCAATACTACGATACCATGTATAATATTCACACTTACCAATACTACGATACCACGTATTTAGAATATATACGTACAAATTCATTTACATGCTTTGATTGTAAATGAGTGTGGTGGTACAATGATTACGCTCTTTAAATGATGTAGCTAATTACAACCAGCAACACCAAACTCATTTACTTGCTTTATTCGCCCCTATGCATAACAAATTCAACAATACATGCTATTTTACATAAAAATCACCATCGCAGAGTCCCGTTTGCACGGAAGTTTCTGTCTCTATTTGGGATCTTAAAATGATGTAGCTAATTACAACTCGCAACACCAAACTCATTTACATGCTTTGTTCATCCCTATGTATAACAAATTTAACCATACACACTAATTTACATAAAAATCACTGTCGCAGAGAGCCTTGCTTGCACGTAAGTTTCTCTTTCTCACAGACACCTCTGTTTGGGATCTCGAATACGTACCTTTATCACCAGAATAATAGATATATACATCCACATACGCACTTCTCATCACTGCTTGTAGCTAGCCACTCATTTACACCTGAAAGCCAATTAATTGGCTAAGTTCTTGATACTGGATCATGGAACTCCATTGATCTGCATTCAAATTATTATCAGCTGAGCCAGACTGCTCTACACCCCACAAGTTCATCGCTCGACAGTCCCGGCTGGTCGAGGAATTAACTTCCTCCTCCTTGTAATCTCTGCTACATATCCTCTTGCTTGGTGTGACAAAACTCTTGTACCCATTTCCTTCTGTAGGTTTTCTCTTCAAAGGGTTAATCAAATCATCAAGGGAAGAAACTAAAAGCAGCTCATTGGTTTCGTTTGAATTGTTCTCGTGAATGGAAGTACTGCAAGATTTCGTGTTTCCAGTTCCCTGAAAGCTTATGCTTGAAGCGGTTTTAGCGTAAGGAAGTTCGGGAGAGGCAAAAATGTAGGGTAGCATTGGACAATCTTTGTACAGATAGTTCCGGACCATTTCGATGCTAGGGTTTGTATCATTCAAGCAGGGCCCATCCACTCGCTTAGTGTAGGCACCTAGTTTATAGCTAGGAGGGCTGTTTTGATCTTCCCAAATGCTCCTGGTGTTGTTGCACTTTTGTCGAACCCGACATAACACCCAATCATCCAACTGTTGTAAAAAGAAGAAGAAGAGATTAGGTTTTAACAATGTTGAAACATAGTAGGATTCTCCTCTTATCTTTTCCGTGCTTGTCTAAGTTATGTCCAAAACATCGCCTAAGATTAATTAAGCTTGATTAAATGAAATCTATACGACAGTTTTGAACATAAACAACAATATCAACATAGCAAACAACTTTTTAATTACAAAGGTGGAAGAGAAATGACGAAGTCTAGTTAGCTAGTCACTAGCTTGTTGTGTTGTTTGAGTGAATTATGAACAACGCGCATATCCAATCACGAGTCATAACTAACAATATTTTGGTAATAATTTCACGTAATCAATGGTCCGGATCCATACCATCACCTGTCGAAACCGGCAAAAGAAACTTACTCGTACCTACCTGCATATTCGTCAGGATATGAAGTGATGAAACAACTTACCCTCATCGACCCTTTTTGCTTTGAAGTCCACATGGTTGTGTCAAGCAATCTGTACTCGTTCATGATCCACTCCGTCTTAACACCTTTCGGAGGGTGTCCTGTGTAGAACACAAGTGCTTTTTTAACCCCAATGCTTTTTGTTCCACAAGAACTAAAAATATGCTTATCAGTTCCCGTGGCCTTCCAGTAACCCAAACCAGCTGCTCTATTAGGCCTGCTTCCATTCGGGTACTTCCGATCCCTTGGGGTGAAAAAATACCACTCTTCTTCCCCGAAGGAGGCTTTTGGTGGTAGTTCCCACGGGTTGTACTTATACAGATCCAGTTCAGTGATGATGGTTGCCGGTAGAGGACTTGAAGTGACTTTGTTTTTCAGATAATGAACGATGAGTTCTTCGTCGGATGGGTGAAAACGGAATCCAGCAGGAAGCTGGATGTTTTCGGTGGCTTGGTTTTCCCTCTCCATTGTTGGATGGAGGAGGGATTGTTCCTTGGTGGTGGAGGAAACTTAGGAATCGAATGAGCCACTGAAATTATCGACCAAATGGTTTGTAAGTTTGGTTGTACTGTGCACTAGTTTTATAGGGAGATTACTCTCTCATGCAGAAAAGGACATATTGTCAACATATAATTCATCTATCAATATAAAATTTATTAATTTCAAGTTGTAGGTTCAAAGCAAGAGATTGGAAAAAGGAAAACTGATTGTTTTGTTTTATCACAACCGTTGGATATCACATCCTTTATCTGATCAATGATGTAATGTTTTTATCATTTCAAAAAATAGGCACGTAATTAAAGAGAGATGAGATATACTCCATTTACGTCCAAATATTTGGCCATTTGAGGGTATTGAATTTGATGAAACCAGAGACTCTAAATTAAATTCAGCTCCTATATTTGATCTTATAAACAATTAATACATATCATACAAGGCTATCATTGAGATAAGATCTTCACTTTGGATACCTTTCATAGTAAAAACCCTAGTGGACTTCATTTAAGAGTTTAATTAAAATTTACAATGGAGATGCGTTAAGAGTACAATAATAGTTGATGGTTAAATAGTTAGTTGCTAAGGAAATGAGTCGGTGAGGATCGAACCGCACCAAGATTTATAGGCTTGCTTGATTTTCGCCATTAAAATAAAGCATAATCTACAATACGATAAAATTTTAATAACTGAATTAACAACAAAAAATTCATGGTATCAAAGTATGAAATTTTTTCAAAATTCTTGCAACTAAATCAACCAATTTCTTACTTCTGATTTCTTCTATTGCTAGCAAATATGTTTCTTATTGTGTTTTAATTTGTTTAACTATTTTGGGCATCACTAAGCATATCATGTGGTGATATTGTTGGCAATGTGGAACACCAATGGCATATATAGTTCAATCAATGCAGAAACCATTATTAGCAACATTTCTTCTTTTGGGAGGGAGCATGGCCCGTAGCTGAGTGATTGTTGTCTTGTCCCCCAAATCATTAAGCACTTTATTTTGTGCCACACTGCACTGCATGCTTGCACTCTACTGCATTACAGGTGTCCTTTAATTTCCCTCTTGACATGCAATGCCTAGCAATGACAGCAATCCTCATGCTAGCCTCTTCTCTCCATAGCTAGCAGTGACTAGTCTTGTTAGACACACGTTTACGGTCGTTTAATAAGCATTTTGTTTTTAGAGTTTAGTTTTAATTTTTATGTTAGAGATAGAGGAAGAATATATGGGATAAATAAGAGATGTATAAGAGTAGAGGACGAACGGTGTGAAAAATGTAGAAGAAATGCGTAATAAAAAGAACACAAAATGTAAACTGAACACAAAATAAAAAAAACTATTTTGAATTGTTTTATTTTTCAAGATTTTTTTTCATTCATTATTCTTTACCTCTCCATTTTCTTCCATCAACCTTCTTCATCCCTCATTTCTCCATATGTTTTCCTCATATTTCAAGTACAAAAAGTAAAAAGTAAAATTAAAAATAAAATAGTTATCAAACGGACCTTTATATTGTTAGATTGTCAATATGAATTTTACTCTTGGTTTTACTCTTGGACAATAACTAATTACAGATTAAATAATGGTTCAAAGTCATAGTCTGAAAACATAAGAATTTTATATTGCACTCGCGACTGACCATTTTCCATTCTTTTATCCAACTATATATATCATATATTTTGTAATTGAGAATGAGAAATGTAACAAGGGGCATTCAATTAAGAAAAATATATAAGTCGGCCATATATTCTCAACTCTGCAGTATATATCTTCTGCTTTAAGTCTTGTTTAGACTTCTTTCATGTGTACAAAGCATGTCTAGTATAATAAAGTCGTCACTGGTGAATTTTGTTTCACACTGATGCATAAATCGCCAAAGAATACTCTCAATAGAGGTGACTTATTTGTACATATAGTCAAGGTACGTATACAATCAAAGTTTGATGGCAAAATTTGTCAGGGGATGGTGCCTTTGGATTCAGTCCTTCCATCCCATATACCACAGATCTCCATCTTAACAAAACTCCAAGAAATAGAACAATAATATAGAAAAAAAGGAGAAGACAGAATAAGGCCAACTTGATCCCCAAGATTCGATTGCATGTCCTTTCCTCCATGGAATCACTTTGTCACCATGCATTTTTCTCTGTCCACATTTTGGAGTCTCTTTCAACACTTCTCCTCCTGTCTTTTATTTTTCTTTGAAATTTCAGAAATTGCATGCGCAATTATTTCTCCATTGAATTTTCATGCAATTGAATAATGAATGTATGTATGTCTGTATATATATATATATATATATATATATATATATATATATATATGTATATGTAAATATTCATACTACCTTCTGATTAAATTAACACACATATAGCCGTACCTGTACTATATACAAACACAAACCCTAAATTTAAAACTATTCATATGTTAAGTACATACATAACAATTTAAAGTACTTCCATTGAAAAGACAAGAAATTAACATTCTTTTTACACGATCAGTCTGATGAGCCGAGGTTTCTCGTTCGTCGTTTATGTTGATCAGATTTCAGAACGTTAATTTTGAGGAGCTTATTTGTTTTCAAGCTTCAAACCTTTCCTACTGGCCTGATATTTCCAAAAATAAATGGAGAAAAACATGGCCAACATCACTCTTGGAGGACAAAGATCCCAATTAAATGTGACATACTTTGACCCTCTTCCTCTTCCTCTCAATTGTCAGTCCATTCAATCCGTGTGCTATAAATATATATTAAGTTAATTAAATTTTCTATTAATTTATTTGTCACTATGCATATTAGAGTCACATCTAGAAAGCATAAGGTCATTTTAATTGAGAAGGTAACGAAGTGACCAAGAGATTGAAAGAGATTGAGAAGGGATATACATCTTAAACTAAGCTTTGTTCTCTTGTTAAGAGGTTCAGATAACTACCGGCCGGAATCATCAGCAATTCCTTCCTCAAAGAATGACGAAGGTTCAGAAGGAGAGGCTATAAGTTAAATGATCAACGTGTGAACATAACTTACTAGAATCGTTTTCACTGGTTTGGATGATGGATCCCGCACACAGACTTACTCAATTCGGTGAATGGAGATTGATATGAAATTGTAAGCCATATATAAAATAGAAATAACGGTAACTGTTAAGAATATGATTAACCACTGGAAACATATATGGAAATAACCCATTATTGGAAGTGAAAAAAAGAGGGTATGTATAACAAGTTAGCAATTTGTTTTATTTTTTATGTTAGGTTATCTTTGGTATTTTATGTACTAGGGTTTTTCAGTAGAGTAAAGATTAGCCACTTAGTACGGTCTAGTGGTATTCGTCTTCACTTGTAAATGAGAGGTCTTAGGTTCGATTTTCGCCAAAGCCAAATTTGAACCCTATTATTGCTAGCCCACCCCCTCCCCCTTATTATAGCTAATATCTTTTGTTAAAAACAAAAAAGCTTTGACAAAAAAAAAAAAAAAAAAGATTAGAATTGCCGTAGCCTCTTCAGGCATTCGGGGGCCATCTGATAAAATTGAAGGATTAGGATAATTACTTTCCTATTTTTATCTAGGGTAACGACAGTGTTCTTGTTAGTTAAGAATTACGAATTAAGTTTTAGCAAGAGGTCTTGACAAATTGTAGTCTCTTTGTTTGAGTCATTCCAATAAGAATCAGAGTTTGCAATCAACTTTTCTTTCCTCGTCACTTGATTTGTTAACGTGGTAGCGAGTTCGATCCCTCTGTAAAGGGTTTGATATGCCCCTTGTGGATACAAATTTCAGCCGTCTTCTCTTTTGACGAAAATGCACCTGTAAAATAATAACACCTAAGATTAAGGCCAAAAACCTTACACGCCCATGATGAATGGGGGGACTTTGGCCGAAGAATCTCCGATGCCAAAGTTAGAATTATGAAAAGAATGTGTTTAGGAGTTTGTGAGTAGCAAATGACTTAGCTTTTTAGTGAGAGAATATGGCTATTTATAAGGGAGTGACTTGCCCTATTTGGAGAATAGTGGCCGGCCATATATGGTGGAATTGTGTGAATAATTGCAAGATATCATATGTGAAATAACATCTTGCAATTAACATGGAAGTAATCCTAAATTAAATAGAAAAATTGGGAGTTACCTTTTGAATAAGGATTTGATGAGGAGTGATGAGAGAAATTTGAATAAATACCATTTTGATCACCTTTGACTCTTTCTTGATTGAGCAGTTATTGTCCGTTGCATGTGCGTGAGAATCCTGGTGTGACTCGAGGGTAATTTTGTCATTTTCATCCAAAAATCCACATGTCACCTTCATAATTTTCTTGATTATTTTTTGCTCCACACCCCTAATGAATACTTTGTTCTCTCTATCAAATTTGATTCCTTTTTGAAATTTTACCAGTTATCGTTTTACATATATCATAGTTTTTTTGTTTTTTTTGGGCTTCCACTTTCGTTCATTATTCTTGTTTTGCATGTCGACCTTACTCTCCTATTTTCTTTTCTTGTTGTCTTATATATATGCTGCTTCTTTTTTTGGTGATTTGGAGTTCTCATCGGTAGTTTTTGCTTAGGCTGAAGTTATGCATTCTTCTTTTCTCGATTGTCTTCATAGTTGCATGTTTTGATGAAGTTCTTAATTAGCCCTTGTTTGTAAAAGAAGAAAAACAAAATAATATGGGTGGTGTCATGAAATAGCGGTTGATGATTGGATTATTTCTTTAAATCATTAAAAATGGAATTTAATCATCAACCACCACATCATGTAGTTATAAAATATGGTATAATAAAGGTTTACCTACCATTTTCCAAATAATGTTGGTCTAGACAAACATTGGTTGCGAATGCTTGGTCTATGATGGTTGTTGTTGGTGTAACTGAAGGCGATGCTTATTTTTTAACAAACATTGACGACTCATGCTTGGTCTAGGATGGATTTCGACGTTGGTATTGACATTGGTGTGGATGCAAATTTCCACCGCTTTCTTCTTGGAAAAAATTGCACCTACAAAACAATTAACACCTTTGGTCAAGGCCAAGAGCCTCACGCGCCCACGATGAATTTGGGTGGGGGGGGGGGGGGGCTTTGGCCGAAGAACCTCCGACGCCAAAGTTAGAATTTAGAGAGAAAAAGTGTTTATAGAGTTTTTGGGAGTTTTGCAAGAGTGTGGACCTGAGTGTTTGGTGAAAATGGGAGCCTATTTATAGGGCTAGGCCGGTCCACTTTGGAGAGAAAGTGGCCGGCCAATAAATGGGTTTTTGGTTGAATTTTTGGTTTAATTAGCCAATTTATTGGCTAATTAAACATGAAGGAAATAAATGGGGGGTTATAGAATTGATTTGCTAGCTTAATTGGGGTAATAAAGAGGGAAAAGATAGAAAAGGTAAAGAGCAATGGGGATGGCCGGCCTTTGACTAGTGTTGGGGTTAAATTGGATATATTTTGTGGTTAATTGGATGATTTAATTGGTATTTAATGGATTAATTGGGTAATTAATCCATTAATTAACCAATTAACATAATTTTGGAATGAATATTTTGGAGGTTACCTTGTAAAGGGGGTTTGATGAGATGAATCTTGAATTGTTACCTTTTTTGGAGCATTTTTGACTTGGTTGAGGGATAATTGTCTACTGCTCGCGCGTAGGAATCCCGGTATGCCCCAACGGTAGTTTTGTCCTCTTTTATCAAAGATCCACGTGTCGCCTTGTGATTATTTTTGGCTCCACAAATGCCCCCACACCTGCTAGGCTGCTCGTAGGAAAGGGCAGTGGGTGTAGAGATCTTCTTGCTCTAGGAAACTTTGGATTGCTTCCTATTTTGATGTAGATTCCCTCTTTAATATGAAATTATATCCTTCTAGGAAAGGGAAATAAATTTCTCTCAAAGCCTATTTAAGTCCACCTTCAGTGGGTTGTTAAATCAACTTTGGAGGGCGACTTATTCTACCCTACAAGAGAGAGAAAGCTTAGAGGATATTTGTTCCCCATCCTCTAGCAATCTTCTACATCTTGCCCTTGCAAAGGATCGTCTTTCATTGTTTGCTCGTCTTCTCCGCACCGCACCGATGTAAGAAAAACTTAATTTTCCTTGTCTTCTTCTTAGGAGATACTGCCACGGGGCAACCGTCAGGATGGTGCGGCATGTTGGTTGGCAGGGGCCAGGAGTCGGCTTAGCATGGGCCAATGAGGTGGCGTGGCAAGGGCTATTACTTGTGTTGCTCGGCTTGATTGAAGCCAATGATTGGTTCGGCATGGGCCGAGGAAGTGACGTGGCATGGACAATGGTTTAGCTGCCACGTCTAGGCTGCTTGCCAAAAATGAGGAAACTTCTTGAGTTTGGTTTCTCAGCTGCCATAGATGGAGCAGTCAAGGATAGAGCTGCTAAGATCGGAGCTGCTGAAGATGAAGTATCAGATGAGCGAACTGTTAAATGCAAAAGTAGATGTTGCCCCCTGACCATTTGCTGCCTAGTTGATCTTCAAGCATTCGATCTTTTAAGCTATGTGGCTTTCTCGCACTGGAGAGCTTACCCAGATGGGTGTCGGGAAATTAGTTTACCCTCTCGCACTAGAGAGCTTACCCATATGGGTGTCGAGGAATTGGTTTACCCTCTCGTACTGGAGAGCAATTAGTTTAACCTCTCGCACTGGAGAGAAGACCCTTTTGGGTGTCGGTGAATTGGTTTACCCTATCGCACTGGAGAGCAATTAGTTTACCATTTCGCACTGGAGAGCTAACCCATATAGGTGTCGGGGAATTGGTTTACCCTCTCGCACTGGAAAGCAATTAGTTTAACCTCTCGCACTGGAGAGCAGACCCTTTTGGGTGTCGGGAAATTGGTTTACCCTCTTGCACTGGAGAGCTTACCCATATGGGTGTCGGGGAATTGGTTTACCCTCTCGCACTGAAGAGCAATTAGTTTATCCTCTCGCACTGGAGAGCTTACCCATAAAGGGTTTTTAGCAGTTGTTGTGGACAGCAGTTGAGCCAAGCTTATGAATAACTTCTTGAATCTTCATTGAGAATAAAGAAAATAAATCAACTGTGCTGGAAGGTAGAAACTGTATAACAAACTGGATAATCTTTAGCTTGCGAAGCCTTGTTCGTCGAACTGTTTGAGACTTTGAACTTATTTGGACAAACCTAAACGAGGTTCAGGGGGTGATAGAGGTTTCCCCTGCTTGTGTAAGCCGTTTCGTTGACCTGTCAAGATACTCGTCGCATCGGCCTTCATGTGTCAGCTTCTCAAGGTACTGTTTCCACTTCAGGCAGCCGTTGGTGGTGTAGCCTGGTCCTTGATGGAATGCACAATACTTTGTATGATCCAGCCTGGTAAGGTCACCTTTCATAGGTGGCGGCAGTTCGAAACAAGGTTCGTTCTTGAGCTTGCGAAGGATTTTGCCTATTAGAACAGTGAACTTGGTGAATGTTTCAGGCGCTGAGTCTTCTATGGTCGGGGAACATTCCATGTGCTTCTTTTCCGACTCGTTTTTGTTAGACTGCTTGGCCTCGTCCCATAGTGCGTATTTTTCCGCCAAAGCATATGAAGCTGCTAGGATCAGTTCTTCTCCCATGATCAGTTTTCCGAATAAAGGATGTTCAGTGGGAAGCCCATTTCTGAATGCTGCCGTTGCTATGTCTTCGTTGCAGCCAACAATCTTGGCCTTCTCCGCTTTGAACTTATTGACATAGTCGCGAATCGTCTCCCAAGGATCTTTTATGACGCTGAAGAGATGGTCTGATGTCCTTTTGATTGAGCGGTTAGACGAATACTCCTTAGTAAAAACAAAGGAAAGTTCGTTGAAACTCCGGACCGACTGCAGCAGTAAAGTGTGAAACCAGTCTTGCGCCTCGCCCTGTAGAGTTGTGGCAAAAATGTTGCACATAAACGCATCATTGTTCCTGTAGAGGATCATGGTATTGCGGTAATGCTTGAGATGTCGATCCGGGTCTTCGTCTCCCTTGTACATAGCGAAGTGAGGCATAGTGAACCCGCGAGGTGGATCTGTCTGCTCGATCTCATTTGTGAATGGTGACATGCTTATGTTGGTCATGTCTCGTCGAAGTGCATCGTCAGTAGCCTCATTACGTTGGAAATTACGCAATCGTTCAGTTATGAGCCTATCGACTTCTTCTTGAATTTGCCTCTACTGGGGCAGTGGAACTTTCGGCTGACCCCGGTCATGACCTATGGGTTTGGGCCGTTCTTCCCTATGCTCGACTTGTCTATGTCTCGGCTGCGGTGCATGTGGCATGTTCCTGGCAGGCGAACAGGCTGCTCGCAGGCTGCCGGTTGAACTTGAGTTAGATTGAGTGACTACTTCTCTCCGTCTGTCGTGCTGCCTACTCCAATGTGAGGTGGAGAATACTCCTTGCGAGCCTAGTTGTGAATGAACACTTCGCCTGGAAGGTTGTCCATGTTGATAATCGAAGTGTGACCTTAACCGTGAACGTATGCTCGTCCATGGGCTTGATCGGGAATGTACGCTTCTCCGCGCGCTAAGACGAGAGTATACGCTATCCCAAGGACCCAGGCGGGAGCGTAAACTGCCAGAACGCTTGGATTGTGGCTGGTTGATAGGCTGCTTGCCGGGACGCTGGTGGAGAGGTTCATTTACCCTTGTCCTACTTTGGGACACCTCGTCCGGGGCACGTTGGATCTCGGTGCGTTGCAAAAGTTGATTCACCTAGGTCGTCTATTGTGCAAGGGCGCTCGTCAACTCTATGACTTGTCCAGACTAATGTTGTTCGCCACTTGGATTGGAAGAGCTTGGAAGGAATGTGCTTCTTTGAGCAATGGAAGTGCGGTAGGCTCCGGGTGCGAGATTTGAATTGGGAAATGTCAAATCCGTGGTAAAGCGTGGTGAAAATGCCCCAGGCACAATGGTTGGTCTGAATAGTCTTGGGCTGATTTAGGTTGATTGGAATGCTACGGAAGCAGGCTGAGCTAGGGGAGCAGGCTAGGCTGTGGGAGTAGGCTGGGATGCGGGAGTAGGCTGGGTCGCGGGAGCAGACTGGGCCACAAAAGTGGGCTGCTCGGCAAGAGCAGGCTGGGCCGCGAGAGTGGGCTGCTCGGCAAGAGCAGGCTGGGCCGCGAGAGTGGGCTGCTTGGCGGGAGCAGGCTGGGCTGTAGGAGCAGGCTAAACCGCCAGAGTGGGCTGCTCGGCGGGAGCAGGTTAGGCCGCGAGAGTGGGCTGCTTAGCTGGAGCAGGCTGGGCTGCAAAAGCAGGCTAGGCCGCGAGAGTGGGCTGCTTGGCAGGAACAGGCTGGGCCACGAGAGTGGGTTACTTGGAAAGAACAGGTTGGGCCGCGAGAGTGGGCTGCTCGGCGGGAGCAGGCTGGGCCACGAGAGTGGGTTGCTCGGCGGGTGATGTTCCCGAATACGAGGCTTGGGCTCGGTTTGGCAACGCATTGGGCTCGCGTTGGGCATGGAGTGACATGGCTCGGGCCGTGGCTTTGGTGGCATGGGCCTTGGATAACACGGCTTGGACCGTGGTGGTGGAGCCATGGACCTCACCGTGGGTGATTGCCGTGGTGGCCACCGCGGTGGTTGCCATGGTGGAGCCTTGTGGTGGTGGTGCCGCTCCCCCTAAGATCACATTTAGTCTCGTGGATCGCCGTGGTCCCATTTCTTGAATATTGGAATTTTCATTTGTGGAATTTTCTAAATTTCTAGCCATTTTATTTCTCTTTTACATTTTATCAAAGAATCTTGGCAAATAAAAAATTCTAATAATAAGAACGTACGAAAAATACAAGTGGACTAGAAAATAGAGAAAATAGAGAAAAAACCTTTTTGCGCGAGAGTCTTCTACGAGTGTGAATCCCAACTCTCAATGAAAGCACCGATTTGTGGATGCAAATTTCCACCGCTTTCTTCTTGGACAAAATTGCACCTACAAAACAATTAACACCTTTGGTCAAGGCCATGAGCCTCACGAGCCCACGATGAATTGGGGGGGGGGGGCTTTGGCCGAAGAACCTTCGACGCCAAAGTTAGAATTTAGAGAGAAAAAATGTTTAGAGAGTTTTTGGGAGTTTTGCAAGAGTGTGGACCTGAGTGTTTGGTGAAAATGGGAGCCTATTTATAGGGCTAGGCCGGTCCACTTTGGAGACATATACATACATACATACATATATATATATATATATATGTATATGTATGTGATAACCTCGTCCTCTTCGTCATCTACCTCAGTTCCATCCTCCCCTTAAAATAATTCCTGTTTCTCCCTCCAGAAATTTAGGGTTTTGATTGGTAGAACTAACACATTGATTTTTGCGTATTTGTTTATCTATATACGTGTGCATTCAGTATTTGAAAGAGAGCGAGAAAATTAAACATTGGATACCGAATGGGGATGAGATAGCATCAAATGTCTGGAAGGAAGCTCCGAATGCATGGAGCCAAAAGCAGTTGTGTATTTTATTTATTTCTTATTTTTATGTTTTCCTATAACTATATTCTCCTTTAGTTTCTTGTGCATATTAGTTAATTAATCAAGACGAAACCGTGGGTCTGCTCAAAGTCAGCTCAGATAAGGACGTCAACATAAACAAGTTCAAGAAATTCTAGCTCCTCTGACACAGTCAGGATGTAAATACATGTTTTGTGATGTTCCAAACTACTATTTAGGTTATGCAGAAATTTTCTCAAGATCCAGATCGGTTTATGAACTATAAAGCAAGAAACTTTTGGTTCTCAAAAACTATATTTAACTAAACTACTGCATATATATATATATATATATATATATATATATATATATATATATATATATATATCACAAGTGACAATTGAAAATGGCATACCACAAAGCATTGATCTAGAGTAGTATATCCAAAGCTTTGTAGCGGCTGGAATGTATGTATAGGGTGGCATGGTCACCAAGTCTATAAGCTCACTTCAAGCAGAAGTCAACTTTGCCAACTAATTGGGCGGCTTAATGGAAACTTGATCGTCTAAGAGTAGGCCTAGCTATCTCAAAACTCGAGTGATATTACTAATATGGTCTTAGAGGGTTGCATGCAATCTAAGTCACTCCTTAATTATACAGAATAAAGATCTGATTGGGAAGTCAATATATACTCATGACAACTCAAGTGTTTACCAGTTAGTAACGTTAATTATTTATCTAGACATACTCTACCAAGTAATTTCATGACCCGAACTGTTCAGTTTTTAGGTCATCACTCATGGATTATCTTGCAAAATTCTGTCAATTAGAAATCATTTAATCCTTTTTATTTGTTATGGTGAGCATATTGACAACACTGTTTGTCTATTTATCATACCATAGTTAATTAGAAAACTAAACAACTTTCGATTTCAATGAATTTTATAAAGATGATCTTTTAGAGATAACCTAAAAAATGATCCGTTCAAATTATGAGAAATTTAATGAAAGTCGACTCAGACGAGTGGTTAACATCATTTTAGGCTAATAACTAGTTAGCCTTTGAGTGCTCTAAATATAAACATGAAACGATCGGATAATTAAAAAGGTATATAATATTGGATTAAAGTTGGCTATACTTCGTACAAACACTAAGATTCAATTGCGTTAATCAAAACCTCAAGGACTTAATCAAATTGACCATGACTACATTGTCATATGTCTCACCCACTATGCGGTTCCGATCCGATCATGTGTTCGAACTTTTTATTTTTTCAGTCATGCATCTTTAAAGATTATTATTTATTTAACATTTTGAAACTGCATTAATGCAGAAGTAGACCGTAACTCGCGCGTCTGGTGTGTTCAAGTCAAAACCAATTGTAATTCATCATTGATCCTCTTCCCGATCTCTATACATAATAGCTTCAGGATTAGATTATATACCAAGCATGTGAGGAAACTAATTTATGTAAGGAAAGTAATTTAGTGAGTTCATTACTGATGTGTCCATAATCAGTTAAATATTAATAAAAGATTTTAACTCTAAAAATAGACAAATATTTCATTCAGTTAATCGCGGCCAAAATAGATTATAGTGAGTTATAACTTATAATCATAATATATTAAGAGAAGGTTTTAGAGAAGTACTATTAATCTAGACGCCTGCGCGTGGGATGATCCCAACAGTTTCCAAGATTTTAATTCATCTAATTATATGGCCTGCACTCTCCAGTAGTGACCTGGTACTATACCTAAAAATACAGTAAGTCTGGAAGATGATCAGTAATATCAGCATGACAGCTTATACGATCGTATATCTGTAAGAAATATCACGATCACGATCACGATCATTATCATGATGATGATGGATGGTGCAGCATGCATGCATCGATCATGCATCACAATCCCAGCATTCTGGGTCCCCTCTTTTTCCCACTGAGAAAACTCATCGAGAGAGACACAGAGGTATCACGGACGGTCCTTTCAAATGCCTCGGGAACCCCAAATTATTCACGCACACATTTTCATACTCACGTCTGATATATATCAGCTTAATTATTAATTTATTTGAGTCCAACTTTAATTATGGCAATAATCATTTTAAAGCTGATCAAATTCGAAAGTCTGGTAAAAGGCAAGTAACTTTCTGAGAATTACCTTATTTATTCTTTTTTTTGGTCAATAAATTACCTGTTTCTATTCGATCTCTAGCTTCAAAAACATTTTCAATTAGAGGAACCCTTTAACTAATTATGTATTTGTAAACATAATTGGGGTTTGAGCTCAGAAAAGGAGAAAACAACAAAATGCACACTACCCTACACATTCTGCTTTCACTTGCACCCCCTAGCTAAAGCTAGCTCATGACTCTGCCTCTCACACACTTCCACTTTTGTGTACGTGTGTGTAAAGAAAACTTAGGTGAAGCGAGTCTACTATTACATCGCTTTTTAGTACAATAAAGTTTTTTTTATTTATTATAATGTATTATTTAAATATTGATTAACGTATTTATTTTTATTAATAATATATTATTTAGTTTAAAATTTTAATTTATCTAATATTAACGCTAAAATTATTTTATATAAGTTGCTCAAGTATGACTTTACTGTCTGAGAGAGAGAGAGGGTGGTGGCCCATCAAAATATATGGCTGACGGACTTTGAGGATAAAGGAGACTCATACGCGTAAGACTATGACTGCATAGAAGAAAAATAGAGAAGGAGAGACAGAGCTTCGCCAGGAAAATATAAAAGATGATATATTCTCTTTTAGGCATCATGGTTTTTGGTTTTTTCTCTTAGAAAATCAAACAGACAGGGCAAAAACCAGATCATCATCAACCTCTAGCGTCCTATATTTTTGTGAGAGGGTTTTTGTAATTTACAGTGCTACTCAAAAAAACAACTTGACTTGGGTTTTGGCAGAATCGATTGGAGTGTGTGTCTAAACACAAAACACTTGTTTTTTTTTGTTCTTCTTTTAGCCTCCTTAATTAGAGCCTTTCCAAAACTAGTCTATTTTTGATCTTTTGTGAACGACTAAACTACAAAAAGAGATATGCAAATGATGTCCGGTGATGGGTTTTCGATTAATATGTCATCCGCCATTGACGGGTTTGCTCAAGATCATCAACTAAATGATAACCCTAGCGGCGGCCTAAAACCCAATCCTCCCAACGCCGTCGCCAAAAAGAAGAGAAATCTCCCGGGAACACCAGGCAAGCAAGTTACCTCTATTTCATTTTTCCGAACTTATCCTTTTCATTCTCCGGGCGGCCGCAGAAGCCATACAATCATATATTCAATTTACTAGTACTAATCTTGGTGGGTTTGTTCTCAATTTATTGTTTCATACTTTGTCTCAACAGATCCAGATGCTGAGGTTATTGCCCTATCTCCGACAACCCTAATGGCAACAAACCGGTTCGTCTGCGAAATATGCAACAAGGGTTTCCAGAGAGACCAGAATTTGCAGCTTCACCGAAGGGGTCACAACCTTCCCTGGAAGCTCAAGCAGCGACTGAACAAGGAGGTGAAGAAGAAGGTTTATATTTGCCCCGAGAAGACCTGCGTCCACCATGACCCGGCGAGAGCTCTTGGAGACCTCACCGGAATAAAGAAGCATTTCAGCAGAAAACATGGAGAGAAAAAGTGGAAGTGTGAGAAGTGTTCGAAGAAATATGCTGTCCAATCGGATTGGAAAGCTCACTCCAAGACCTGTGGGACTAGAGAGTATAAGTGTGACTGTGGAACCCTCTTTTCCAGGTAACATTTCTTCATAATACCCAAGTTTTTTCTTTTTTTGAGTAATTTAAATGTTTGCTTATGTTGTAGATGAATTGAATGCTCATCAATGTGTACAGGGTTTAATGAGTTATAGGGTTTGAAGTTAATGCAACAATATTATATGATTGGGTAATAAATGGGGTTTCATTTTATTTTTATTTATTTTTGTTTGTTTACTTGAAATTTCCCTTAATTTAAACAGGAAAGATAGCTTCATCACACACAGAGCATTTTGTGATGCCCTAACTGAAGAGAGTGCTAGGCTCACTACTTCATCAGTTACCGGAGTTCATACAAATCTCAACTTTGGAAATGATGCAATGTTAAACAATCCAATGACGAACAATAGTCAAGCAGTAGTTCAAGATGTGTCTCAAATTTCCATGCAGTATGGGCAAGGTTTGATGAGGCAAGATTTCAACGGCTTAGATCAGCTTCATCAACATGAGAAGCCAAGATTGTCACTTTGGTTGAATCAGCAGGCAACCAGTAATTCTAATCAGGTTAATCTGATGGATGATATGCAAGCAAATCCTAATCATCCGCTTTATGTAACATCATCAAGCTCTAATGCTTTTCCTGAAATGGTGCAAATACCATCGTCTTCCAACAATGTCAATCTTTTTGGCTCATCTACTTCCATGCCAACTTTTGGAGCTTCAACAAGTGGTGCAAATCTCTCTTTGTCACCAGGTCAAGAAAGCGGGACTAGTAAGCTCTTTGGGAAAAATAGTAATTTGGTGGGCAGCGGCGTGTCCAAGCCACCGGCTGCCCCAATGTCAGCTACAGCACTTTTACAAAAAGCAGCTCAATTGGGTTCGACTAGAAGCAGCAACAACCAAGGCAGCAGCTTGGGTGTAAATGTAATGTCCTCATCATCTTCTTCCAACACTTTGAGGGGCTTCTCGAATTTGAACCAAAATCGATCGAACGAGCTTCATCAAGTTGTTCAAAATGCACATCAATCAGGTGTTGGTAGTGCAAATTTGAGTTCATTAACAAGTTCATCATCAAATACTAGTGCTACTACACTTGAGCAGCTGATGAATACTATTCAACGGGGTCCGAGCAATATCGGAAGTATTGATCATCAAAACAGTCTAACTAGGGACTTTTTGGGCATGGGAGGAGCAGGAGGAGGAGAACATATTGATCAGTTATCCCATACCAATAGGCAAATATTTTTTCCACAAGGTCTAGCCAAGTTTGCATCTTCAATGAGCCAATTCACTCGCAACCACTAGAGTCCTAATCAGAAAACTCAGGGAAGGACTAACATATGCACCATTACGGACACCACTATAGTTCCCTTGACGAATAATATAATGTTGTATGTAAGTCTTCATGCATATTTCATTGCAGTATTAGTTCCGAATACTGGCTAACGCCGTGTAGTAAGTCATTCTCGAAAACTCAATGTTCATGTTGACATATTCAAACTCAGTCTGAATCAGGACATCGAGTTGATGAATTCAAACTCAGCTGGGGACCGCATGCTTCCTGAAGGATCAATAAGGAAGATGGGGGAGCTTGCTCTCTGTGGCTCTGCCTCTGGATGCAGCAGGCAAATGTGGTCTCAACTAGCTTTAGCTAGAGAGAGATCATATTTAGTTTTTTACGGATGGGGCCCAGCATTGTATTTGCATGTCTGAAAGCGACAGAACGAAGAGCAAACTACGAATTATTTATATATTTGCATGTTTTCGTTGTTTCTGTTGTTTTATCCTGTTTGCGTTATTTTAACCTTTTTGAGGATAATTTCCTTTGCTTTTGATATTTTCTGTTTTGTTATTTTTTAACTCGAATTTATGCTGCTGGATCAGATGAATAGTAGCTTTGAACTCCTTCTGAAATCGAACAGAGTGCACAGAAAACTACGTAATCGTATGGTTTGACCGTTCGTCAAAGTTATCCGGCTGCCCGTCAACGTTGGTGGGTTTACTTAAAAGTAAGAAGACTAATAATTATTGAAGATGATGCCTTTGCAGTTTATAGCAATTTGTTTAAGACAACGTGTGCATGCAGCAGTGGTTTAGGGTTTGGTTATCATCTAGGGCACACGTAACAAGTGAAACATATAGCTATAGGAGTAGTTTAGAAAAAAACCTTACAGTTAATAATATAAGTACATGGCGAATTTATACTTTATGGTAGAGTGTTACTAAAAAGAACTTGTGTGTAATACGAAGTATGTGGTACTAGTATATATTGACACAAAAACTTATCTAATATGGACTTTACGCGTCTATTGGTATTTTGTGTTTTATGATCATGCTGATTACTGAATATAATATATATATACACACACACACATATATTACACAAGATTTGACACAAACTTTAGACCATTAGATAGCTCACTTTTAATGGTTGAGATGTAAAGTGCCATGTCAATTAATTTGATTATTAATTTTATCAAACAAATACATATTGGAAATAAAAATTTGAACTTTCCAATAATAATTTCTCTCTGCCCTGTATCATGAATTATACCTTAATTATGTTTCACTCTCTTTTTTTTTTCCTTTTAATATGATCTGCTTGATCTCTTTCTTGTTTGTTTGCAATTTTCTCTTTGTTTTTTGTCTCACTGCAACAAAAATGGGCACTGCACACAATAAATTATTTGTGCCCTTTGAGGCCAAAGGGCACCAACATATGTGCATATAGACCAATGGCAACAGTGCAACAACTATTATATTGTCTGTGCCCTCTATGGGCGTCACCTTTGATGAAAGGGCACGATATGACTTTTTGTGCTCAAACAGTTCAACATAAATACATGTCTTTTTGTGCCTACATTCTGACAGTCTGTCAGACAATCTAACAACCACTTGACGGGCACTTTTTTTTGAAATTGTGCCTAATAAGTTGTATTTAAAAAAAAAAAATTTGAAAAATCAAAACATGCTACAAACTGAAATTTAAGCAAAACAAAAGATTAAAAATTTCATAAAATGAAAACCAACGGCTTCAGCTATTTAGAATGAACCAAACAATAAAAGTGGAATATCATTAATGAAAGTATACAAGTATTCCTCATAAAAAAAAAACATGTGTACTTATATATCCAATAAAACTTAAGCAATCCATGCATCTCTACTTATAGCCAGGCAAAACTGATATATCCAACAAAACTTAAGCAATCCATGCATCTCTACATATAGCCAGGCAAAACTGATTTCACCTCTTTTTTCCAACTTGGTGGATAATGCAATCATCTTCCTGAAATCCAAACCAAAGGGAAAATGAAAATAAATTGTTAAGGACCTATTTCCAGTGATGTTCAAGGACCAAAACTTTCAATCGGCATTGAGAACTCACAAGCACTAACGCATTGCTACTTTTTTTATACTAAATAACAATGAACAAAACATGCAACTTAAATGAGCAGCTAAACCATCATTACTAGCAAACAAAATGTACAAAACAATACAAGTTTGGACAATCATTTAGCATAGGTCAAATGCAGTGAGATAAATCTCAATGTTATGACATTAATTTCTAAGAAAGATAGCAAATGCTAAAAACCTTATAGGATCTGCAAAGCAGAGTCTAATAAATAAGTATTTTGAAATCTAACTTTGCTTACATTCCCCAGTTTTGCATCTCATCCAATCTTTGCTCCACAAACGAAATAATCCGGATGATATGTGTGGTATTTGGACCTCTCACTACCAAAGTCATGAATAGTACCAAAAATGAAAACGATCGATCTAATTCATCAACTTTAATCAACAAACACTACACGTAAATGTAGAACTACAAATATTTTAAACATGTAAAAGTAACTCATGGATAACAAAAATACAAAATTAATCTACAAAAGCAGAAAGTGGTGAAACGGTTCTATCAATTTCAAATCGAGATCAATCCCGACAAGAACCAACGTAATCAGCCAATAATGCATATGAACATTTGCCTCCTTGAATCCATGGGACCTTACAATGTGGGAACCCAACTGATTTTTTAGCAAAAGAAGTGTCATTTCTTTGATTTTGGAGTAATAGTTGTTTTTTCCTGTCAATTAGTTGTCTGTTTTTTTTTTAATTAGCTTATGAAAAAATGGCTTTAAGGATAATGCAAATGAGGCATCTTTCAAGGGGCATATGGAATGTGCCTCCCACCATTTCAATGACTTTTTTTAATTACTATGATCTTCTACATCTCTCCTCTCGCTTCATGAATTTCATTTACAAGTTTAACATTAACTAAGGCCTTTAGCATCATGCCCTTTTTTTAGTAGTCAGATATTACAATTTTACACTTGCTTAAATGATGAGTTTTATTATATAGTACTAATAGTTATCTAAACCTACCACATGATGACTCGCACTTTTGCCTAAAATCTAATAAGACAGCCTTAATATGTAAACCTGAGTGGAAGATTTCTGTAAAGTGAACTCACACATTTATCTTTTGTAGATGAAGGAATGAATGGAAGAAGATAACCAACTTATGCACTACCTGTATGATTTGTTCAGGTGATTGATCATGGGTAGTTTAGCTAGATCACAAAACTCAATCCATCGGAGTGACACCAGATTACAGTTTAGGCCTCCTCTTACACCGTCTGTCACAAGCCGGATGCTTGCATATGAACCTTTGCCTCATTGACTCCATGGGACCTTACATTGTGGGAACCCAACTGAGTTTTTGGCATCTTTCATTAACGGGAAAATAAAAAATAAAAATAAAACAAAAAGAAAAACACTGTAATTATCCTATAATATCATAATCTCACTGCCATTTCAAATTAAGGGAAAGAAAAAGTTGAAAACCACCTGAGTCAACGAAATATCTTGTAATCATACAACATGGAAATGAATTTAAATAATTAAATTAAATTCAACATTTTGGCTTGATTGATATTGGTCAAATATTTCCAATCTTTCTTTCCTCGGGGAAACAAAAGCGACTACATGGAATTCTATTTTATTTATTTTCCTTCATCTTCTAGGCAACCAAAACAGAAAACTTAAACAAAAAAAGCCAGAAAAGTTGATGAAACAAACTACAATAAGCTATAAACATTAAAAATTAAATGACCAATTTAAAACAAGAATATTACATGCGACTAAACTTTGAAATTCCGAGCAGTCTCCAAGCGAGTAAACTTTGACATGCATACAGAAAAGGGAATTAAAACTCAAAATCTAAAATCGATCCCAAAACTAAAAGTTTTTATTTTAGAAAAAGAACTTACAATGGAGGACGGCTCACTAAGAAATGACCATCTTTACCTCTAGGGTCGAGGTCCAATTCTGCCAGGCTTGGCCGAAAACTGGCCAAAAAATTTGCGGTCACGTTTGACACACCCCGTCCCAAGGAGGACGTGTTGGCCGTCACGTGAGAGTGACGTAACCATGTGCACAATGCGGAAGCTAAGAAGATAAATATAAATACACTTTCAGAGCAATAAGAACGTCTAGTTGCAGTCAAGGACAATTACTAAGATATAACACCTGAAGGTGAATCCTACTTTTGTGAATTCTATCAGAACACCGTTGGATCCCACGTGGCCACCAAAGCACTGCTACCTAGAACCTGGAGGGGCAAAAACCAAAACGCGTGAGTGAGCAAAAACAAATCTTTTCAAAACCTTTTCTTTTTCAAAGGTTCTAACCCCTCGCCGTAAAACCTGTATAATTTCCCAGAAAAAATAGCATATATACATATATACTCATCTCAACTCATAACTCAAAATCATGCCAAAAGTAGTGATATGCGAGGTATATGCCATGCCAAATATATCTCATCAAATCACATAACTGTATCAGGTGAAAACTCATCATAGATAATAACATGTTCACCGAGTGATCAGCTCGGCTGAACTATAGCTCAGAATCAATCTCATTATATCTCATCATCACATAACTATATATATCCTGCACACAAGTTGGAACTACCTCACGTGGTCTCACCGACAAGACTGGGTGTAAATAATTACGCTATACTGTTACGATCACGTGAAGACTGAGCGCTAATCGCGGGTCACCTACAAGTCGAACCCACCTATAGTGGTCTATTCGACAGGACTGAGCACCTAACTTGGATCCAAGGTGAGCGTGTGGTGTGAAAGGTGAACATCACGTGAAGGACTGAGCCCTGGCCCTGGGCGGGAGGACTAACACCAGGGTGCAGGTTTATGAGCTTTCAACACATCTCAACATAAACATCATTTCATATTAATCATTCTCTATCATCGATATATATACTCACCTGATACTTACCTGTGCGTCCACAGCAACAATTACCATTATATACAGCTACTAATGCATGAATAAAATAGATATATACTTTGCATGGCATATCATATCACATTTCACTTAAATTGATTTTCTGGGAAAAAATCTCATTTATATAGGTATATAAGGAAAACAAAAGCCCACTCACTGATATATCGAAGGGTCACAACACCCGAGCCTCGATTGATGGCGCTCGTCCTCTGGATAGGCCTCACCTATAAGCGTAATAACCGAATAAACGTTATTTAACGCACATAACCAACAATAGGTAATAACTTCTCATACATTGCTCAATTTGGGTATATAAATATACCACAGTGACCTACTCATCCTCAGAAACATCCCCATATTTTTAAAATGATTTTCTAACCACCCACGCGCCGGCCAAGGCATGGCCAAACGTGCCGGCTACGCACGGGGAACCCTGACGGAAACAGTAACGGCAGTTAGGAATATTCCGTCCAAAAGCAAGTATATTCCGTTAACACTAACTTGATGGCGTTAGGTTCCGTTAAGAATATTTCGTCAACTTGACGGAATATTCCCCTTTCCTCTTCGGCGCTTCTCCGGTGCCGGTGCCGTCGCCGTCGTCGGAAACTGGAAAAACTACAAACCTTAATATCTCAGTCCATACTCAACCAAATTCTGTGAAATTTGTATCAAATTGAAGCTCTCGACTAGTAGAACAAGATCTTACCTTTCAAAAGTCCTAAAACCAACGGGAACTTGCCAGAAAATCCCTCAATAATCGGGCTAAACTTGCAACTCATCGAACATGGACTTCCCGATGTCCAAATCGCCTCAACTTTCTTCTCCGAGCTTCGTGAGAGTGTTCTAAAGCTTCCTATAACGTTAGAATCTTCAAAAAACTCCACATTCACGAGTGCATGAACAGTACCTCAAATCTGGGGTTACGGGTTTCCGAAGGTTTCCGAAGGTTTCAAGTCCTAAAAATGGTATAGATGTACTTAAGAGCTTGCAAGGAGTACAAACACGGCTTCCGAAACCTCGATCTGTGACTAGGAGTGTGGGTTCGAACATTGTCTGTGCGACTTGTACGGACAACAGCAGAAAATCGAGAGGGATGAGAGAGAGAGAGTTAACGGGAAGGGATGTGTGGATGTGTGTGGTCCTAGTTAGGTCACCAATAAAAAACCAACAAAATATTTAAGTCATTTAGTTCCAATTGGGTCCAATCATTAAGGAAATGAAATAATTGGCCCAATTTCTTAACCCAAAACACAAACACACAACCAACGCTTAAGGGTAAAATCATCTTTTCACATCAACAATAATAATTTCTCGGGACGGGCTGTTACAATCTACCCACCTTATACAAATTTCGTCCTCGAAATTTACATAACCAAAAACACTAGTACTCATAAAAAAACCTTGGATATATCTTTCTCATCCATTTCTTTGATTCTCAAGTAGCCTCTTCCACTGAGTGATTCTCCACAACACTTTGACAAATGCACTGTCTTATTCCTGAGTACCTTATCTTTTCAATCAAGAATAGTCACTGGTTCCTCATCATACTTCAAATCCGGATAAATTCCAATGGTTGATGAGGTATCACATGTGAAGGATCTGAGACATCATGTCGAAGTATCGAAATATGGAAAACATCATGTACCTTAGACAACTCTGAAGGCAACTCAAGCCTGTAAGCAACTTCACCGACTCTTTCGGTGATCACATAATGTCCGATGTATCTAAGGCTTATCTTGTCTTTCTTCCTGAACTTTACTACTCATTTCCCTAGCGATAGCTTCAGAAATACCCAATCATCAACTTGATACACTCTGTCAGTGGCATGACTGTCTGCTAAACTCTTCTGGCGATCCTGGGCCGCTTTCATATTAGACTTAATAACCTGAATGTTCTGAGTAGTCTCCTCCACTAACTCAGGGCCCACTAAAACTCGTTCGCCAACCTCTGACCAAAATAAATGTGTATGACAAGCATTGCCATAAAGCGCCTCAAATGGTGCCGTACCAATACTTGAATGAAAACTGCTGTTGTAGGCACATACTATCAAATCCAACCGCTTATGCCAAGCGTCATCAAACTGTAATACTGAAGATCTCAGCATATCCTCCAAAGTCTCCTGAAACGCTATCCAAGCTTAGGAGTAAACCTGGGATCACGACCCGATACAATACCCACTGGAACTTCATGGTACTTAACAATCTTTGCTATAAATAATTTCCAGTTAATCGACTTAAAGAATAGTTATCCCTCATCGGAACCAAATGAGCTGATTTAGTAAGCCGATCAATTATCATCCAACTACCATCATAACCATTCAGTGCACGAAGAAGCTTGTATACAAAATCCATAATAATAATTTCTCATTTCCACAGCGGAACGAGAAGTGACTGCGTCAATCCAAAAGGTTTATTTCTTTCCTCTTTAACCCGCTGACAAATGACACACTTGCTTACATACTCGGCAATTCCTCTTTTCATACCCGGCCAATAATAAAATGGTCGAATGGTATGTTACATCTTAGTTCCTCCTAGATGCATTGCATAAGCCGAACAATGTGCTTCATCCAAAATTTCTTTCTTTAATTCCAAAATTATTTGGCACATACACTCTATTATCTTGTATAAGCATGCCATATGATTCTCTAACTCTGAAGTCTTTCCTTTTCCCTTGATTACTTAACTGAAATAATTCCTAAATTTCTTCATCATTAATCTGTGCCTCGAGCACTCGATCAATTAATACTGGCCTGACTTGAAAACTAGCAAGCAAGGCTACTTCTCGTTCTTCTATTTCCAATTCCACTCCAGTATACCTCAAATCCGCAAGAAGAGGAACATGGCAAGCACATAAAGCATTAATCCGACCTTGGGATTTCCTACTCAAGCATCAGCCACTACGTTTGCACGGTCACCCTGGTCGTGCGATCATAATCAATAAGCAACTCAATCCACCTTCGTTGCCTAAGATTAAAATCCCTCTGAATAAACAGATATTGGAGACTCTTATAATCCGTAAAAATCTTGCATTTCTCACCATAAATATAATGTCTCAAAATCTTCAAAGCAAAGATGATAGTCGTTAATTCCAAATCATGAGTAGAATCATTCATCTCATGAGGCTTCAATTGTCGTGAAGCATAGGCAATCACCCTACCATGTTGCATCAACACACATCCAAGACCATTCAAAGAAGTCTCACTAAGACCTTATAACTTTCGCTATCATTTAAGAGTGCTAAAACAGGTGTATGAATGGGATAATACTTCAGCCGCTGAAAACTTTGCTCACAATTTTCATCCCACTCAAACTTAACCTCTTTTCTCGTCAATCTCGTCAATGGCAAAGCAATGATTGAAAAAAATCCTTAACAACCGTCTATAATAGCTTGTTAAGCCAAGAAAACTCCGAACATCAGTCACGGTTCGTGGTTGTTCCAAATTCTCCACCGCTGCTATCTTTTAAGGATCCACTTGAATACCTTATGCAGATATAACATATCCTAGAATTACCACTTGATTCATCCAACATTGGTATTTACTGAACTTGGCATACAACCGATGTTCCCTCAATCTTTGCAACACCAATTTAAGATGTCTAACATGCTCTGCTCTAAACTTAGAGTACACTAGAACATCATCAATGAAAACAATAACAAACCTGTCGAGATATTCCTGGAATACTTCATTCATCAAACCCATGAAAGCAGCATACGCATTCGTAAATCCAAATGGCATCACCAACAACTCATAAAGACCATAACGAGTCCTAAAATCAGTCTTAGGAACATCCTCACTACTAATCTTCAACTGATAATAACCAGACCTCAAATCCATCTTTAAAAACACACAGGCACCTCTAAGCTGATCAAACAATCATTAATACACAGCAATGGATAACGGTTCTTAATCGTTACCCAATTCAATTGTCTATAATCAATGCATAGACTTAATGTCCCGCCTTTCTTCCTTACAAACAAAACTGGGCTCCACAAGGTAACGTACTAGGTTGAATGAAACCTTTATCAACCAATTCATGCAACTGAACCTTCAATTCCCTCAATTCTGCATGAGCCATTCTATAATATAAGATCTGTACCTGGAGACAAATCAATAGTGAACTCCACATCTTTGTCTAGCGGCAAACCAGGTAACTTATCTGAAAATACAACAGGAACATGTCTAACCACCTTTACATCTTCCACACTACTCAGCACCACATAAGCTAAGTATTCTTGGTAGCCTTTTGATAGCCATTTCTTTGCTCTCATAGCAGAAATAACGGCATGCCTCACTCCACTTTGCTCAACCACAAAAGTAACCTCTGGTAATCCAGGACGATGGAAAGTAACTGATTTCCTGTAGCAATCTATCTTGGCACGATCATAATACAACCAATCTGTGCCTAGCATAACATTGAAATCCACTATATCTAACGGAAAAAAATTCGCTGCCATAACTACATCTTCTACCATCACTGAACACTCTGAATAAACACGATACTAACATATAATGATCTCCCTGATTACTTGCTTAACGAATCCCAACAGATAAGTTATTAATATTACGGTCTGCAGCTCGCGATACCGATAACTCACTGTTGTCTCGATAAGTAAGTAACAATTCCCGAGGGTGCAATATTACCATTTTGCCCCGCATTGGGAAATACACATATATGCCTCGATCAAACTCATTCAATACTTTCTTTGCAACATCGTCAAGAACATAAAATTTCTGCAACATAATCAATAAACTCTATCAAGGTAACCAAAAAAAAAAATGTTCAACGTACCCATAATCAAGTCCGAAAGATTCTGAGAATCTTGCAGTGATATGTTAACATGTCTCTGGCTTGTTGTCGTCCCCCACGGCCTCTATTAGTTTAAATATCTCGCCCTTGCTCACCACGGCCTATCGGACCAACTATTAGATCCAAGAACCTGCTGAATCGGCGCTAGTGGTGGCAAGAAGACTGCTGGGCATCTACTGATTCTAGGGACAATTTGCAGCTCTATGTCCCATTTATCCACATGTAAAGCATCCACTGTTTCCCATCTACACTCTCCAAAGTGTTTGGTATTGCACCTACAGCACAAAGGTACATTTCTTCTACCAGAGTCACCCTGCCTCTGAAATCTAGGACCTCCAGTAAATCTACTACCTCGCCTCTGACCAATGGCACTAAAACCTTCGCTAGAAAGACTAGAACTAGCTTCACTTCTTTTGAAGCTCTGAGTTTTGCGAGGTCCTTGAGATGATTGACCTTTACCTTGGTCATCTTTCCTTTGATTCACATTCTTTTCTTTCTTCTTCTTTACTCTCGCTGGGCATATTCTCTTCAATACTCAACAAAATCTCGTAAAACTTCTGGTAAGAAGTACTATGAATAGTGATCGCCACAAAACGCCACTTCTTTTTAGTACCCAGCTTAAAACGACATAATCTTTCCACCGGATTAGCAGCAACATCCGGATGATAACGAGACAAGTCCGTAAACTTTCTGTAATACTCAATCGCTGTCCTCTTTGCTTGTCTCAAATTTATAAACTCTTGTTTCTTACCATCAATATATGCCGGAGGATTAAACCTTTTCTTAAACAATTCTTTAAACAACTCTCAATCAACTATTTCCTCCGGTGACATCGTATAAGACTACTGTCTCCACCAGGATGTAGATTCAATACTCAGAAACCAGGTAGTCGTCTCGACCCACTTTTCAAAAAGAAGATTTCCTTAATTTGCCTCACATGAAAGGTCTTTTCAACATGATTGAGCCATCGCTCTGCTCCCTCAGGTTCTTCATTTCCCATAAAATGATTCAGCTTCAACTTATAAACAGTCTCAAGAAAAGTCCTTTGGATAATAGACTGAATCAAAATAGCAATAGCTTTCCTTAACTATGCTATATCGGAAAACTATGCTCATCTAAACGACGTGGCTCTCTACGAGGCGGTATAGTTCTGACAGAAGACACTTAGAAAATTCTCAAGAAATACAGGACTGCAACCTAGGCTCTGATACCAATTGACACACCCCGTCCCAAAGAGGGCCTGATGGCCGTCACGTGAGAATGACGTAACCATGTGCACAATGCGGAAGCTAAGAACATAAATATAAATACATTTTCAGAGCAATAAGAACGTCTAGTTGCAGTCAAGGACAATTACTAAGATATAACACCCGAAGGTGAATCCTACTTTTGTGAATTCTGTCAGAACACCGTTAGATCCCTTGTGGCCACCAAAACACTGCTACCTAGAACCTGGAGGCGCGAAAAACAAAACGCGTGAGTGGGCAAAAACAAATCTTTTCAAAACCTTTTCTTTTTTCAAAGGTTCTAACCCCTCGCCGTAAAACCTGTATAATTTCCCAGAAAAATAGCATATATATATATATACTCATCTCAACTCATAACTCAAAATCATGCCAAAAGTAGTGATATGCGAGGTATATGCCATGCCAAATATATCTCATCAAATCACATAACTGTATCAGGTGAAAACTCATCATAGATAATAACATGTTCACCGAGTGATTAGCTTGGCTGAACTATAGCTCATAATCAATCTCATCATATCTCATCATCACATAACTATATATATCCTGCACACGAGTCGGAACCACCTCACGTGGTCTCACCGACAAGACTAGGTGTAAATAATTACGCTCTAGTGCTACGATCACGTGAAGACTGAGCGCTAATCGCGGGTCACCTACGAGTCGAACCCACCTATAGTGGTCTATTCGACAGGACTGAGCACCTAACTTGGATCCAAGGTGAACGTGTGGTGAGAGAGGTGAACATCACGTGAAGGACTGAGCCCTGGCACTGGCTGGGAGCACTAACACCAGGGTGCAGGTTTATGAGCTTTCAACACATCTCAACATAAACATCATTTCACATTAATCATTCTTTATCATCGATATATATACTCACCTAATACTTACTTGTGCATCCACAGCAACAATTACCATTATATACAACTACTAATGCATGAATAAAATAGATATATACTTTGCATGGCATATCATATCACATTTCACTTAAATTGATTTTCTGGGAAAAAATCTCATTTTTATAGGTATATAAGGAAAACAAAAGCCCACTCACTGATATATCGAAGGGTCACAACACCCGAGCCTCGATTGATGGCGCTCATCCTCTGGATAGGCCTCACCTATAAGCGTAATAACCGAATAAACGTTATTTAACGCACATAACTAACAATAAGTAATAACTTCTCATACATTGCTCAATTTGGGTATATGAATATACCGCAGTGATCTACTCATCCTCATAAACATCCCCATATTTTTAAAATAATTTTATGACCACCCACGTGCCGCCACGTGCCGGCCAAGGCACGGCCAGACTTGCCGGCTACGCGCGGGGAACTTTGACGGAAACAGTAACGGCAGTTAGGAATATTCCGTCCAAAAGCAAGTATATTCCGTTAACACTAACTTGGCGCCGTTAGGTTCCGTTAAGAATATTCCGTCAACTTGACGGAATATTCCCCTTTCTTCTCCGGCGCTCCTCCAGTGTCGTCGCCATCATCGGAAACTGGAAAAACTACAAACCTTAATATCTCAGTCCATACTCAACCAAATTCCGTGAAATTTGTATCAAATTGAAGCTCTCGATAATCCATACTAAAACCGACGGGAACTTGCCAGAAAATCCCTCAATAATCCGGCTAAACCTGTAACTCATCGAACCTGGGCTTCCCAACGTCCAAATCGCCTCAACTTTCTTCTCCGAGCTTCGTGAGAGTGTTCTAAAGCTTCTTATAACTTTAGAATCTTCCAAAAACTCCACATTCACGAGTGCATGAACAGTACCTCAAATCTGGGGTTATGATTTTATGGGTTTCCGAAGGTTTCAAGTCCTAAAAATGGTATAGATGTACTCAAGAGCTTGCAAGGAGTACAAATACGGCTTCCAAAACCTCGATCCGTGACTAGGAGTGTGGGTTCGAACATTGTCCGTACGACTTGTACGGACAACAGCAGAAAATCGAGAGGGAGGAGAGAGAAAGTCAACAGGAAGGGATGTGTGGATGTGTGTGGTCCTAGTTAGGTCACCAATAAAAAAACCAACAAAATATTTAAGTCCTTTAGTTCCAATTGGGTCCAATCATTAAGGAAATGAAATAATTGGCCCAATTTCTTAACCCAAAACACAAACAGACAACCAACGCTCAAGGGTAAAATCATCTTTTCACATCAACGATGATAATTTCTCAGGACGAGCTGTTACACGTTTCTTAAATATGAAATTGAGGAAATTCGGCTATGAATTTGTAGAAACTAACTTGGGGGTTGGAAAGAGGATAGAAAAAGGATTCTGGAGGTATAATTTGACTGTCGTTGGTGATCGGGGGACGGCGGTGCTGTTGCGTGTAGAAGAAAGGGGAGAAAGAGGGTACAGGCGGGGGAAAGGAATGTGGCTGAGGACAAGGAGAGTTTGAGAGAGAGTGGAAAGAGAGAGAGGCGTTAAGTAGAGTAAAAGTAAATATAAAGGATAAAAAAATAATATTTATTTAAATATATTAAATTAGAGGGCACAAAACCCTTTTATTGTGTGTTTGTAAATTAATAAAATAATATCTATCTCTGACATTAAAAGGATACATGCAAGCTGGACACAAAATTTTGTGTTCAAACTTTAGTAGGCACAAATACACGACACAAGCTAATGTGCTTTTTTGTTAAAGGGCACAATTGAGATATTTGGGTGTTCAATTGACCTTATAAAGCACAATTATGTATTTGTGCTCAATGAAAATGAGAAGGGCACAATTCAATTGTGTTCTTAGCCCATTTTTCTTGTAGTGTCTCTTCGAATTTCTTGCAGTCTCGTGTCTTTTGTTGAAGTTCTTCAAGAACTAGTTCCTATTGGATTGTACTAGTCCACCTATTTTGTTGTCCTTAATCACCATCTGTGGTTGTTTTAGAGTTGCAACCTAGTAATCATTTTCAATTTTTAGAAACAAACCCACCACTTTACATGGTGGCAGCGGTGGTAAGAATTGTTCTTCTTTTCTCATATACATGATATCCATTTTTTTTTGCCAAAATGATAGATTTTCATTTTTTTTGTCAAAATGATAGATTTTCATTTCATTAAGTCAAATAGAGAGATTTACATCTTCCACAAGAATATTGAGTGAAAAAAAATAAGTGAAAAACCCCATCGCAATTCTCCCCCTACCCCTCCACACGCCCAGCTGCCACACACGCGAAGGAAATTGACTCAAACTGCATAACCATCTTCCTAATATAAAAAAGGATACTCTCAATCTCTCTGTCAGGTTCCCTGCCATGTTTGAGGGTTTGTATAAGAATAGACGAGTCCGACTCGATGATTAAGTGTAGAAGAGCATAAAAGGATTGACAGAGAAAGGGAAAAAGAGGAAGGTAACACTATGTTTGGATGAGGGAAATAAACTTAGAATTTGGATAAAAATCAGAATTTACAAATTGACATGTACCAATTCCCTTGTTTGGATTCATAAACATAGTAATTTAGAATTCCCGCGTGGAAAAAAACTTGGAATTTGGGACCTCCAATTCCCAAGTTTAAATTCCATGTAAATAGGTGTCATTTCCCAATTTCTATGAATGAGAGTTTAAAAATAACAAATTCTGTATTCAATTCCATTGTTCTTTTAGATTTACCAAACAAGAAAATTTACAAATTCTAGAAAATAAAATCTCGTCATTTCAATTTCCGTCATTTAAAATTCTTTAGTAATCATAAATTTCTTCATCCAAAGTATGACAGAGTCAAAACACAATTAACTATTGAAGAGAGAGAATTAAAGTCATAATTAAAAAATTTCAAATTTTAATTTCTAATGTATCTTTGTTTAAACACTTAAAGAAAATTAATTACCATGACATCTCAACCATTCAAAGTGGGTTAATCTAATGATCTAAAATTTGTGTCAAATCTTGTATAAAAAATATGGTGCCACATATATATATTTCTGTTCTTGAGCCAAAAGCAGAAGAAAAGAAGTCGTCTGGGTTGATCTAGGCAGAATCTAGATAGCAGTATGCTGCCGGATTGATCATCATGCCAAACTAAACAAACAAAAAGAAAAGGAAAAAATGGGGGCCAGGACAGCTGTGTGATTACATTGTCAACTGCCACTTGATGACTGGGTAGAATCACGGAATGAATGTAAATAGATTAACTCATATAAAATTTGCTATTCTCCTTCTCTCACGGGGAGAGTTCGAATCATTCGCACAATGACTGATCTTTTGAAGAAAATAAAAATTATAGGCAATGTAGTTCTCAAAGTTTCTTGGTTTGGTATTTTCTTCTACTTCATTATTAATTTATGGAATTCAAGTGTTTATCTTAAAATATCTAGTCACTACAACACAAATTGGCATTTGTAGCATGCCAGAAACGCTATAATATATAGGATATGCTAGCGCTATGTCAGTCCACACTATAATAGCCTTAAGCATTTTCGTAGCATTTTTTAAAAGCTATAAAAACTACTATACCATATATAGCATTTTAAAACGCTATTATAGGTATAATAGATAGCGTTTATAAAGTGCTATTGTATGGTTTGATAGCATTTATAAATTGCTACCATCTCTTTTTGGTAGAGCTATTGCAATGGTCTAAATGTTGCTAAAATAGTTTACATTTTTCTTATGGTTTTAAGAGTAACTAGTATATTAAACGAAGAGAACATTAAGAAGTAAACTTTTTATTGAATGGTCAAAACAAGGTATCAGTTGTATTACACAAATGTGACAAACATCCAATGATACTGAAAAGGAGAAGCGTTTTGGCATCTTCAAGAAAAAATATGAGGCCGTCGAAATTTTCAACCGTCAAGAAGAAGGGAAAAGCTCGTAGAGAATAGCATAAGCAAGTTTTCTGATATGACAGATGTAGAATTCCTGGCAATCTACCCGAACCCTCAGTCTCTACCTCGTCATCACTAGGAAATTCTACGTCTTGCGGGTATCTTGATGTGCACGTTCCTGACAACTTTAACTGGAGGCTTGATATATCTATCACTCCGGTGAGATATCAAGGTCTTTGTGGTAAGATTTATTTGCTTTTAGTTAGTTAAAATCTATTCTTTATTTTGTACTTGTATTTTTTTTTTTTTTGACATGGTTGGTCCTTGCATTTACAACCAAGGTTCTAAAAAACGCTAAGCGCTAGTCAGACGGCTAGGTAGGGTCTAGGCGGATTTAAGTAAATTTCTTGTATATCTTGTAAATAAGTGCATATTGACACTTACAAAAAATTATACTTGTATGAAATCTATGGATAAGATAATAAAAGAACGGTAAAATGCAAAAAAAGTATCCAACAAGTCCAAAATTTAAACACACATTAAGCATATATGTCATATAACCATGGTAAGGAGTATTGTAGGATGACACATGTACAACAGGTTCACAATTTAAAATCACATAAAATGCAAATTAGGAGGAAAATAAGGAAATATAGTTATGTAAGATACTTGCAAAGTTACAAAACTAGGCATCAAACTCCTCTTCACCATATCCCTCCAAGACTCTCTCCGTGTCGGACTCAAACTCAACTAAAACTCCTCTTCACCATATCCTTCCAAGACTCTCTCCATGTCGGACTCAAACTCAACTTCTTCATCATCTCCTTGTTCTTCTTCCGTGTCCTCATCCGATATAAAATCATCTTCATGAAGTTCTCTTACTTCAACATTTTTAGAACTCCCCCTAGGCTCTAGGAAACTACTGATAGGGATTTTACCACACACTAACACACCCCGACCTGAGATTCAGGGCGTGATGGCCAGCACGCCCTGAATCTCGGGTCGGGGTGTGTCACACACAAAAGTGTTAAAAACTCCTATAATACTTGCAAGAATGACAAGGTTATTGTAATAGAAATGTGATCTCGCAAAGTCGTTCTCCACATGGATTATTAAATAATGCGAAGCAAACCAAATTCCAATTAATTATTGTAAAACAAAAATTTGAGATAATTGATTTTACGTCCTACTTTAATAAAAACGAACGCCTATGACAAAGAAACTAAAAGAAAGGAAAAACATAAAAGATTATAAAACAAAAAAAAGAAGGAAAAGGCTCACCTGGATTCAAAATCAAGACCTAGAGCCATGGGAAAGGTGCATCAAAAAGAAAGAAAAATTTGATGGGCGCAAGGGTTTGAACTAGAGACCTAGGAAATTGTGAGAATATGTTGACCAACACGTCCAAGTCCACACTGGTGTCAATCTTTCGCAACAACTATGATATATGCTAATTTAGCAGCTTCATTTTCATTTCAAAAAAAACCTAGCACTCTCTGTCTTGCCTCGAGCCCAGAGCCCCAAACGGCTCTCTATCTCTTCGTGTCAGAATGTCTCTTTCAACAAACCATGGCCTGCATAAATGTCATGCATCCATGTGGTGAACCTCTTAGGATTTCAAAATAAAGGCTAAGATGTGCTCCCATTTATCTGATTTCTGACTATTTTTTAGAAACCAATGCCTCTCTCTTTAGAATATGAAAGATATCTCTCAATAATATAAAGACCTTTATGTATTTCATTCGGCCATCTCTCCCATTTCTCTCAGACCTCTCTCTTTAAGATGAAAAAAAAACAAATAGCTCTCATTTCCCTATAATGACGAACCCTAGCTCCTCCTCATCTACCATTTTAGCTCAAATGCTTAACCATCCTCTCTCATTTCAACACACCCACTCACCTTTAGCCGCTCACAATAGGCAATCTTCTCTGCAAAAACAAAAACCAACGAGTCCTACCATGGAAATGGTGGCACATTGAAGCTTCAATCTTCCCACAGAGGTAAGCATCGCCCCTGCCATTATTGAATATGTGTCCATTTGATGGTTTGAGATAGCAAAAAAAAAAAAGACTAACACATGCTTTTTTTTTATATGTATGAGGGTGAGGATCCGCCTAGCCGCCTAGCACCGTCTAGGCGCCCGCCTAGAGCCCAGCCGATTTGCAAGAAAACGCCTCGGGTCACCACCGCCCAGCGACTAGGCGGCCGCCTAGGCCGTTTTTTAGAACACTGTTTACAAAACTGGGTGTTGAGTTTTTCCAAGCCCATAATGAATTATCTTAAGTTTATTAGGAATTATAGTCTTAGAGGATTAAGTGGTTTTCCTTGTTTGAGGGGTTTTTCAATTGGAGTGGTTTTCCCAATTTGAGTTATTTTTCCATTTGAAGTGGTTTTCCCAATTGTAGTTGTTTTTCCAATTGAAGTTGTTTTTCCAATTGGAGTTGTTTACCCAGTTTAAGTTGCTTTCCCAATTGGAGAATGATTCATAACTATATTGCCTTGCCTATGAAGATGAATAGTTCTAATCAAGGGGAGCCTGATCAAGAAAAGTCTGATCAAGAGGAGCTTGGTCAAGAGATGTTCGACCATGGGAGTCTGGTTATGAGTACTTCGATCAGGAAGAGCCTGGTTAAGAGAAGTCTGATAAAAAGAAGCTTGGTCAAGAAATTTTCGATCAAGGGAAGTCCGGTCATGGGTACTTTGATCAGGGAGAGCTTGGTCAAGAGAATTTTAATCAAGGGAGTCTGTCATGAGAAGCCTGGTTATGAGTAATTCGATCAGGGGGAGTTTGGTCATGGGAAAAGCCTGATTATGAGAAGTTCGATCAATGAGAGTTTGATCAAGATGAGCAATCCTATTTTGGTATACTTTCCTCATGGTCTGTAGGGGAAGTTTGTTGGATTTTTATAGCTCATGATGAGTTGTCCTAAGTCTATTAAGAATTATAGTCTTAGAAGATTAAGTGGTTTTCCCAATTGAAGTGATTTTCCCTATTCGAATTGTTTTCTCAATTGGAGTGGTTTTCCCAATTGGAGTAGTTATTCCTATTGAAATTGTTTTTCCAAATGAAGTTGTTTTCCTAATTGGAGTTATTTTCCTATCAAAGTTGTTTACCCAATTGGAGTTATTTTCTCAATCGGAGAAGGATTCACAACTAGATTCTAATTAGGATTAATAATCCTTATTAGAGAAGACCTTTTTTGTGTCTCTATAAAGGGGCTATTACACTAGTTTTGAATTGGAGCAAAATAATAATTTGTATACCACTCTAGGAGTTAGAGTGCACTAGTACAAAAACACACTTGCGCAAAGGAAAATTGCGCGACAAAGTGTATTACGTAGCGCAAAAACGTTTTGCGTGATGTTGACAAAGAAGCGTCACGCAATGATGTTTTGCACAACGGGCCATTAGGGGACAAAGCTTTTTGTTGCGCAAAATGTTTTAGCGTGACAAAGGTACACATTCATCGCGCAATGTTTGGAAAAAAGGCAGTAAAATCCTAGTTTGGCACTAGAAAATTGCACAACGGACCAAATGTGTCGCACAAAGTTTTGCGCAATGTTATAGTTCTTTGTTGCGCAAAGGGTCTTTGTGCAACACGGTTAATTCGTTGCGCAATTTTCTACAAGAAAAGGCGGTAAAATCCTGGTTTGGCGCCAGAAAATTGTGCGACAGACTAAATGAGTCGCCAAAGGATTTTTGTGCGACGTTATAGTTCTTCATTGTGCAAAGACCCTTTGTGCGACACGGCTGATCTGTCGCGCAATATTCTGGAAAAAAAAACGATAATGTTTCGCGCCAAACAGTATACACGACACTGTTTGATACTTTGCGCGACATGACCTTTGTCGCACAAAGTCGATGAGTATTTCCAGATAACAAAAGCATTTGGGAGGTAGAAACTGCAAACCAAATTGCAGCAGCTGTCTTTTGAAAACCTTCTCTAATCCTTCCCTTGCTCTTAAATCAATCTATCCCTATCCTGTAAGCGATTTGATTTTGTATATATAACTTTGAATTGAGAATTCAAACTAAAACAATTAAATTTGTTTTGTACAGAATTTTTGTATACGAATATCATTGAAGAACAAATTTGAAGGTATTTTTTTTCCCTAAATCAATCTTTATTAATTTTATCTATTTTATTTGTATGCAAATATTTTTGTACATCGCATACAAAATTGTTTTATGTTGTACGGAGTTAATACTACTTAACTTCATACACTTTTTTTTCAAGAAAAGCTTAGTTTCCCGTTAGAGAATTAGTTGGATTTCGTGCATGGATGCGAAAGCATGACTGTGATCCAATTAATTCTTGAATTGTCCCATTTTTGGGACAATTTGGAAATGCCTAGTTATGTATCATAGTTTCCGGTTTAGGGATTAGGTTTCGATAGTGGTAACATTCCATGACGTTCTTCGAGTGCACGGATATTATATATCTACGACGTGCACTTGAAGAATTGTAAGGAGATGCTGCCGAAATTTGCCCACGTCGAAATTTATTCCAATGGAACCGTAAATTACGGTATATAATTGTGCATTCCTAAATGGGATAGGGCCTTTATCGGAGGCATAAGGTGATAAAACCCTTTATCGGAGGCATAAGGTGATAAAACAATAGTTGAAGTTGTAATTGATGAGTCAATTTGATATTATATATTTTACCCTATTCTTAGTATGTTTTGGTAATTATTTTGGTAGAATTTTGATACTTTGCTTTATATTTTCAATATAGGACATTTGACTTTCTCTATAGCAAAAAGTGATCAAACGGATGAATTTTGAAGTGATTCAAATTGGAGGACGTTTGCGTGTCCAATTGTTCATGTTAAAATTTTGGCTTTTTCTACCAAACGGTTATTTTCTGGCGATGAAATAAAGAAGTAGTGCGCAGTGCTGTCAAAGTAACGTTTTGGGCTTATTTGGGCTTTTCGGTATCCAAGATGTTGTCTTTTGGGTTCGAGGCCTTCTGCAATTATGTTCGGAACATCTCAAGATTTAGTTCTAGTTATTTTGGGCCTATTTTGGAGTCATGAAATATCCAGAAACGTGGGATTCTTTGTGGCTGGACAGATTTCCCAAAGTTAGAATATGAATCATTTTCTAGTTATCTTATTTTATTATGTTTCCTAGTTTTTAGAAGACCTTCTCTAGTAAGGATTTTAATTGTTTAGTAGTATAAATAAGGCTTTTTAGTTCGGAAAATGATAGTAGTGAGGATATCAATAGTTATTATTGTAGTTCGGATGAGGATTAATGTAAATTTTTTTTTTTTTGAAACAATAAAAATATATTAAAGGGAAAACCCACGGGTACAACTGTTCCCTACAAAATCACACTGAAGAGCATGAAGAGCAAATGAAGGAATACAATGATCCCAAATATGACAATCAGTAATAAGAAGGCCATGGCGAGTGAAGGCATCGGCCACAAAGTTAGCCTCCCTATAAATATGCTTCCAGTCAATGCAATCAAAATTGGTCACCATCCACTTGATATCTTCAATAATATGAACCAGATTCCATGGCATCGCACCCCGGTCTAACACTGACTGAATGACCAACTTAGAGTCACCTTCAACCATAATCTTTTTATAGCCCTTCCTCTGAGCAAAAAGAAGGCCCTCTCTGAGAGCCCTAGCCTCCACTTCAGAAATAGTGGCACCATCCAGATTTAAAGCTCCACCTCCAATAATCTGCCCATTATGATTCCTTAAGACAAATCCCGCCGCCGCCTTGTCCCCAGCCACAGAACCATCAAAATTTAACTTAACAAAACTCTTATCCGACGGATGCCATTTAACAATTGTGGAAGTATCATCAATATTTCTTCTCAAACCTTTACCATTAGCTTTAAGATATCGTTCACCCATAGATATAGCAAATAACTTAGATCTTGCCAGGATGGGCAAAACATTTCTGAACACCATATTATTACGGTCATTCCAAATTTGCCAACAAATGAGCAAACACAAGCTCAAATCACTAGGAACTTCCTTATCAACATGCTTTAAAGAATTTAGCCAGTCTACTGCTGAGTCGAAGTTAACATTAGTGAAATTGCTTGGCTTAATTGAACAAAGGTCCCAAATCAATTTAGTGACACCACAATTAAAAAATAAATGTATTTGGTCCTCGTCTACGGAATTACAAAAATGACACATCTTATCACTATTAATTACAATATGACTTAATCTTTTTCTAGTTGGAAGTCTATCACGAATGAACAACCATGCAAACATCTTAACTTTAGGAGGAATATTAAGTTTCCACTTCTTATTAATTAACTTAGGCTTTATAGATTGAGTCAACGTCCCTTTCTGGATCCAAGTAGCTGATTTAACAGAGAACTTACCATTTGTATTTGGACCCCAGACTAGCACATCTTTGGAATCCTGCAAGGGAATTGTAATATTGCAAATTTTCCTCACAATTTCATTACTAATCACTTGCGAAAGCTTTCTCCTATCCCAACAATAATTATCAATAAATTCATTAACTTTCAAGTCCTAATTAATGTTTTGGTTGTCAATATTGGGTAAGAGATGGAACAACGAGTAAGGAAAAACCCCATTGTGGGTCCAAAACGAAATGTCCTTACCATTACCCACTCTCCATCTCATACCTTTAAGAATAACATCCATACTTTTCAAGATACCTTTCCAAGCAAAAGATTGATTTTGTCTAATTTTATTATCTAGAAAATTTTCCTTTCTAAGGTACTTACTTTTTACTAACTTCACCCACCAGTTATCCTCCTCAGTCATAATCTTCTAACCCAACTTAGCAAGACAAGCATCATTAAAATGATCAAGTCTTCTAACTCCCAAACCTCCCATTTTCTTAGGAGCACAGACCGAATCCCAAGCCACTGGAAAGATTTTCTTGTCCCTACCCCAAAAAAAATCCCTACACTCTTTATAAATTGAATGGTATATATATATATATATACATATTCATTAAGAAGCTTTATATTTTATTTATTTTGTATGCATAATAAATTTTATAATAAATTTTTTTTAATATAACTTGCGCGATGCCACAATGGGGTCATTGCGTAAAAACCAATCACGCGACGCCATGAAGGGATCATTACGCAAAAACCAATAGAGCAACACATAATGGCTTGTTGCGCAAAAGTCCATTGCCTAACTCCGTATAAGGCTCATCGCGCAAACACCCATAGCGCGATGTTGTATACATATGCGTCGTGCAATTTGTTAAAATTTTGGCGGTCCAATTGGAAGAAATGGGCCCTTTTTTTTTCTTTCAATTTTTCCACATTTCAAGGTCTTTTTAATAGTAGAGTCCCCTTCCTTTCTCACCATCTCCCTCACTCCATCTCTCCTTCCTCCACCATTTCATTCTTGCTCCACTGCAAATCAAAACGAAAAATTGCTCACTCAAACCAATTTTAGTTCACTTGCGCCTCAACACTCCGTTAATATCCCCCTACCAGCGAACTCGGCGACGTTTACCAAATTCCTCTTCACTAAAGTTAATCGAAAGTAGGTTACCCTCTTCACATCCTCAAGTAAATTTGATTATCTATTAATTCATCAACTTGTTTATAAATGTTTGTTTATTTTGTACTAGTAACTAAAGTACCTAAACTGTATTGTTCTCTACTAGGGTCTTATTCATCCTTCGCGATGATATATATGGGTCTCTAGGATTATTTATAAATGTTTGTTTATGGTTCAAAAATGTATTGATGTCGCAGTTAATCACTCCTCGTTAGGGTGTGACTGATGCGTCTCCCGCATCCTCAACATCTACCGATGCGGCCATGAGTGCTTCATAGATTGAGAAGCCTACGTCGATTACTCAAGATACTCCTGGGGTGTCGGTTCAGCAGCTCAGTGCACGGCGGCCTCACCGACGCTGCTGCTATCTGGAGCCTTTTGATCACACTTCCTCGGCATCCACATACGAGGGTGGGGGCTTCCAGCCAGGTAGTTTTTTTTCTAATTCGCAGTGACCCGTATTTTCCAATTTCTGTAGTCACTGACTAAAATAAATTTGCTTTACGACATCCATTTTATTAATAATGGCTTCCTACTAGAAGAGAATAACCTCCACATATGCTAAGAACCGTCCAGTTCACAACAAAAAAAGGTAAGGAAGAATGGACTCATTCACTCAATCCTTGAACTGGTCAGACATGCAATAATTGCATTTAGTGAGATATAATAATAAACTTCACTTAAGAAAGCAATTCAACTAAATAAGTTGAAGAGCGAAGGCTTCAAAAGAAAGAAACAGTTTGCATCGAGAGCGCATTAAATCAGAATCTGAGAAAGTATTAAACCATAGCCTATTAAATCAGAATCGCGAGAGTATTAAATAGTTTGCATCGAGAGAGTATTAAACCGCAACCTATTACAAAGGTCAACCAATGACTAATGTAAATATACCAAAGCTCCAAAAGATTAGATTCCTTAAAGACTAAATACTTCCAAGACTTGAATACAAATATGTCCCACATTACACTGTTAAAAGCAACAACAATTAAATCAAAGGAGCATACAATTCAAGAGAGCATACAATTAAATAAAACTCATATGAGAAATTTACCTGTTGGTAAATAAAACTCCAGCACAGTAGCATAGCAAAGCAAAAGAGCCCAATTGTGAGATCCCACATCGCCCAGGGGAGTGGATCCTGTGAGCCTTATATGTAAAAGGCATTGCGCTAGGTAGAGATGAGAATATAATATAAGGCTCACAGGATCCACTCCCCTGGGCGATGTGGGATCTCACAATATGTAATTGTTATTATTCTTATATTTATGAATTGCTTAAATATTAATTACATTTTTTATTAAATATAATTTTTTATTCTTATTATTACAGATTGCTAAGCGGCATCGCAGCTTCCCCCGAAGACCCCAATCAAGGACATCACTGTACTCGAGGACGCAAGTCTTCAGATCCTGACTAAGACACTGGATCAGAAGCTCGGTCGTCGTCATGGCAAGGCTATTCAGGGGATGGGCAAGGTGCGGGTTTGTGAGACAAGTGCTTCATTTTCCAGACTGACCATGGGACATGTCGACACCCTGACGGAGGAAGTGGCAACCTTGAAAGGAAAGATTGCAGCCTAGGAAGCCCAGACTACGGCCCAGGATGCCCAGATTGCGCCCAGGATGAGAAGATGACCATGATATTACGAGCCTTCGAGTTGTCCGGCCTCCAAATCCCGATGCCAGCACCTGATCCTGCTCCACATTCGACCTCCCAGCCACTTCGCCCAGCCGATACCCAATAGCTTGATGCATCAAACTTGGATGACTATTTGTAATATATTTTTTTTCTATTTGGATAGCTCATACGTACATTTTCATATATTTATAATTAAATATTTTTTCTTGGTTTATTAATTATTGTTTATAATTTAATTAAAATATTTAAAAAAATTAAATAAAAAATATATTGTAAAATAAAATAAAATAATAATAATAATAATAATAACTTTGTGCGACGACGGTGTAAGCTACGTCGTGCAAAAGGGCTTTGCGCGATGACAATAACCTACGTCGTGCACCTATCTTTGCGCAACAATGAAAGAAAGCTACATCCCGCAAAAGATTTCGTGCGACACGGGTTATTGTCGTCGCACAAAGACCTTTTGCGCAACGTAGCTTATGTCGTTGTCGCGCAAACCCTTCTTTCACGAATTTTGCGTGACGGGCTCCGCGAGACAAAGGTTTCGTCATGCAAATTCTCATGCGACATTTTTTGTCTTTGCGCGACGAACTATGCTTCTTCGTGCAAACTGTTAATTATAGTAGTGGTGAGAGAAGGGCAAAGTGTGTGCGAGAGAAAAGAAAAGAGATAAGAGTATATTTCTTGTTCTTGTTCTTTCAAGTTTTTCGTCAACTCTTAATCCTCGAGGCTTGGCAAGGTTATCTTGTGTAATCATTCTTGGTGTTGATTTATCTTGGTTATTTTGTTTTTTTGATTTCCCGAATTTGTTTTTTTTTCTTCTTATTCTTAAACGTGATATTCACAACAACGCACACATATATATAGGTTCTTCTTGGGCATTTACTGTTGTGGTTGTAGTAGAAAAGCTTCACAGTAGTTGTACTGACTTCCATTACGACATGTCCAAGCAACAGGTTTTGGACTGCATCAAAAATCCTAATGGGTGCAAGAGTGGTTCAATAGACAATGCATTTGACTACGTGATACGAAATAAAGGGCTCACCCTCGAAATAAATCTTGTTTGGTGAGTACTTTTATTTCGAAAAAAAAAAAACTAAAAACCAAAAATAAAAATCTGAAGGCCAAATTTCAAAAACCCGTAAGTAGTTTTCGGTTTTTGATTTTCAGTTGTCAAAGTGAAAATGGAAATCAAAATAGATATCAAACCGCCCTTTTACCAAATGAGAAAATTAAAGAGGCTTGATTAAGGCCCAATAGGTTTCGACGTGGAATGCTTCGCGAGGATTTAAGTTCAAATTCAAAGTTTCTCCAGCGGAGGAAGGATGGCTTGCAATTTTTTATGACTTGCAACCACAGTCTAAAATATCAAAATTATCGGCGAAATATCGCTGATAATTTCGTTTTTTTTCACATGGCGATATTTTCACACATATACAAATAAATATCGTCATAATATCGCGATATTATCGATAATATCGATAATGTCGCGATATTGTCGATATTATCGACAAAATCGCTGAAGCTCCGTCGTCGAAAAACTGCAGCCGAGGCTTCGTCGTCACAGCTGCCAAAATTTGCGCCTCTCTCTGCAATCCACGCTCAGACCCATCCAAATCCGCCTCGTACGGCCTAAACAAGGCCTCCCCTTGCCTGATGCTGCTCGCCGGGAGGTGAGAAATGGAGGATGAACGATCCACAGGTAGTGATGGTGCTCGCGAGAGTGTGCGCCACTGTGGTGGAGGTCACGGTGGGGTGTGGGTGTGGGTGTGGGTGTGGTGTGTCTGTGCTCCGGGAATGAGAGTTGCAGAGATGGGGGGAGAAGAAACAAGGAGAGGAATGAGGGAGAAGGTTCGAGGGATTGGGGAAGGGGGAAACACGGGGAAGTGGGGTGTGTGTGTGTCTGTCTGCTCTGGGAATGAGAGATGCAGAGAAGAGATGAGGGGAGAACCGGAGAAGAAGAAAGAAGGAGAGGGAAGGTGTATGTGTGTGTGGAATGAGGGAGAAGGATCGAGACGAGAGATTGTGTCTACGTGTGCGTGTGTGCGTGTGCTCGTGAGCGTGTGTGGCACACGGTTTTGGCACATGGTTTTGTATGAAACCACGGTTTTGGCACATGGTTTTGTAAGAAACCACAGTTTTGTGTACAGTTTTTTGTGTGTGTGCTCGTGTACGGTTTTGTGTGTGTGTGTGTGTGTGTGTGGCACACGGTTTTGTATGAAAGAATTGGAAGCAAGTAACTTTGCTCAGAAGAACAAAAAATTCTGTCAGAGAAGAACCAAAACACGTGAAGACCAAAATTTCTGTCAGAGAAGAACCAAAAAATCTGCTTACTTCCAATTCTTTCACATTCCCAGAGGTCATCACACCTTTTTTAACCCTTCGAAAATTGAAAAACCTCTATTACACTTTTTCGTTTCTTCTTTCTCCCTTAACCCTTTCAGAGCATTTCCAGAGCCTTTTCAAAGTTTCAACTGAATAAATGGATCTGCAACTCACGCCACTTCAAATTAAATGTTAAATACCTTCTTTGTCTCTCATTTATTCATAGACGGCAAGCTGCAGAGGATCGTCGAGGTTTTGCTGCTACGTACAACATCGAAAGTTCCAAATTTGTTACATTTATGTAATTATTATTTTATTGTTGGTCCACGCAGATTCTATTTGGCCTTTACACAAAGGGTTCCATATTTAAGGTAAGTTTACAAACTTACATGTTAATTTTTTGAAGTAATTAAGTAATGTTGTATAATTATTCCCTAGGATAATTTTAATATGTTTAATGTTATTTATTATTTTATTATCAAATTGGATTATTATTCATTAATATTAGGTTTTATTATTCCATATTATTTTTATAATTACTTAAATTCTTATAATCATTTTCTTTACTTCCTATTTAATTATTCTGTAGAATAACTTTATTATTTAGGTTCTCTTATATAACCGTCACTACTATATATTTTTTGGCCAAAAAATAATTGCCTAATTTCCATGAAAATTAAATATAGGTACGTTTAAAATGTCTAGTGGAGTTACTAAACGTGATCCAGCTTGGGAACATGGAGACCCAATAGACAGAAACAAAAATGGCACAATTTGCAAATATTGTGGTCAGGTAATGAAGAGTGGCGGAGTGACACGACTTAAGTACCATCTTAGTGGATTAGATCCGGGAAATAATGTCCAACGATGCAATAATGTCCCCCCAGAAGTGAAGGCATTCATCACCACATTATTAAAAAATAAAAAAACACTAGAAGGAAAAGAAAACACATGGAATGGAAAATATTCAAGCTGGGCTACGAGGAGAAGTCATTGGCCAAGCGGTTGACAGTGATGATGATGACGATGAGGACGAATGTGATGATGACATGAGACCTGAAGAACAACGCAATTTGAAACAAGCATTACGTGCCTCCAAACAGTCAGCATGGGAAAGAAAACACCTTCATAAAATTCCTAATAGAGCACAAGGTTCCGGGACAAGTGGTGGTGCACAAATGAGACGGGGAGCAAGTGTTAGAGAATCACAACCAACACCACCAATAGCCCCAAGTTTATATAAGTCATCCAAAGCACGTCAAAAGAGTGTTTGGAGTTATTTCACTGGAGGTAATGTGAAGGAGGGAATGGGGCGTCTAATTAGCAAGTTCTTTATCTATGAAAATGTCCCTGCAGAGAAGGCATCATCACATCATTTCAAAAATATGGTATTGGGATGTCAACAGGCCGGTGTTGGAGTATAACCTCCCACTCCCTATGAGGTAAGAAACAAATATTTGGAAATGGAGTATAAAGACATTGGCGAGTATGTTAACAAGTTGAGGTCAAAGTGGGAAACTAATGGTTGCATAATCATGTGTGACGGATGGACTGACCCGACCAGATTGTCTATCATAAACTTCATGGTATACTCCAAGGGAAAGACAATTTTTTTGAAGTCCGTTGATGCTTCAGACCATATAAAGAACTACAAGTATATTTACAAATTATTGAGGGATGTAATCATGGAGGTGGGAGAGCATAATGTTGTCCAAGTCGTGACCGACAACGGTTCTGCATTTGTCAAAGCTGGAAAAAAGTTAATGAAGCATCATAATGTGTTTTGGACATCATGTGCAGCACATTGTATTGATCTCATGTTTGAGGCAATGGGGAAGAGAGAGAATATTGCTAATGTCATAAAAAGAGCTAGAACGATCACAAATTATATTTACAATCACGGTTGGTTGTTGGCAAAGATGCGTGGATTTTGCAAAGGAGAAATTATTCGTCCAGCTACCACTCGATTCGCCACCAACTATATTGCATTAGATAGCCTACTTAAGAAGAAAGTAGGTTTAAAGCAACTATTCACTAGTGACGATTGGGCCAACCACAATTTCAGCTGCTCAAATGCAGGTCGTATGGTGGAAAGTATAGTGCTTGATCATGCTTTTTAGACTCAATCAGAACATGTGTGCCAAGTGTTTGAACCTCTTTACAAAGTTTTACGAATCGTTGACACAGAAGTGTATCCTACTATGGGGGCAATATATGAGTTGATGCGTGTAGTGAATGAGGACTTGGAAAGAAAACATAATGCAAGGTGGGTCATAAAGATAATTGATGACCGATGGTATAAAACATTATACCACGATTTGTATGCAGCAGGTATAAATTATGTCATAATTTGCAATTCATTTCTTTAGTTGCATAAGTATTATTTCTCTTATTAGAGTATGTGTTTCTTTGAACAGCATATTATTTGAATCCTCGATACCAATACAGACCCGATGTTGGATATGATGGTACCCTTATACGTGCTGTACATAATGTATACTCTAAATTAGACTCTGCATCACCAGCAGTTGGCCAATTTGGAAATGAGGTACACAATTACTTAAATTATAATAATTACATTGTTGGATTAAACTAACACGATTTATTGTATTCAGCTAACATGGTTTAAAGATGCAAGAAGAACTTTTGGAGAACCAACATCAGTTGCTGCTCGAACAAAAATGTCTCCTAGTGAGTGTAAACATATTTCACTATCAGTTTATAATAGAATTTGTTGGAGTTATTAGGCTTATCAACATTGTTTTTCATTGGAGCTGAATGGTGGATCATGTATGGGACTGATGCACCAACTGTGAGAAAGTTAGCAATCAAAGTATTATCACAAACAGCTTCCTCATCTGCTTGTGAAAGAAATTGGAGTACATTTGCATTCATACACACAAAGCAAAGAAATAGGTTGGCTCATAGTAGGTTGGAAAAATTAGTTTATTGCTACTACAACATGAAGCTTCAAATTCGAGATAAGGAAGCAGAAATAGATTATGTCGACCGTGGTGACCCACTAGATGTGTTTGATATTGTTGTTGAAGATGATGATATAGAGGGTAACCAACTTTATCAATGGATTAGACCCCTTCATTTAGATGATGATGAAGGCAACCCAGCTCCCAGAGTTGCTGAAGAAGCACGTAATGAAGGGATAAATGTAGAAAGAGTATTAGAGGAGGAGGTGGGATCTAGCAGCGCTGACTCTTTGGAAGAACTTTTGCGCCCAACACCAAGAAACACTAGAATTCCACCTTCTTCCAATCTTACACAACCACAAGATCATGCTGATACTAATGATAGCTCCAGTACAAGATCAGGAGACTCACCTACCACCGGAGGTGGGAATGATGAAGGATATAGTGAAGCTGGAGGTAGTGGTGGTGGATATGGAAACTATGTTGGACCACCTCCCGGATTTATGAGCCCCTTCACTGGTGAGGCAAACTTCACGCATGCAACACAGGATGAGGACCATGGCAGTAGGCGGGCAGGACCAGGAATTGGTGCCATAGGGAAAGACTATACTCGTAGAGAAAGAGGCAATGGGACTTTGTCAAGTAAAGAAGATGACTCGTTATCTATAACTTCGGACTCTGTTGGAGTGGGAAGTAGTAACTATGGTTATACTGATAACCAACCATTTCCCTACCCTTCATATCCCATTCCTGTTGGGATGGAATCGAGCGACTCATGGAAAGAATCCGAGACTCAATCTTCAAATGATTTTGCTTATGGACAACGTCAACCAATCTCAGATCCATATGGGTGGCATGTTAACAATTACATGCAAAACTATTTTGGGGATTTATCATTTGATGACTACTCTTCACAATACACTTACTCTACACATAGAGATGATGAAGATAGTGAAAAATTTGAACCTCATAGGAACTTTATGTGGTACTAAGTCACTCATGTATCTTATCATGCAATGTATAAAGTGTAAAATATTGTACTAATTCATTATATATAAATGATTATGGTGTGTTTAAACTTATTTCATTAATTACTACATATTTTCTACACTCACAATGTTTGCCAGCTCGCTATATAATCAACTTAAATCAGTTAAATCCATCATGCAACGCATTTCCTTCCAATTTTTTGTGATAAACTAATACATAATTGACTAAATAAATATCCTGCAAAGTTTCAATAAAAATTTCCAAGTTTTTCTTACAATTTCCGTGGTTTTTATTCAATTTTTATCGATATCGATAATATCCTGATATTTCCATCGATATTTCCGTGTTTTTGGACTACCGATATTTCCGATATCATTGATATTTAATTTCTTGCTTGCAACAAAACTCTCGGTTATTCGAAGGTCAAAATCCACGTGTAGCTATCTGATACGTCCTAGTGACGTGGGACGAAAGCACCCCGTCGTCCTCCACCTTACAATAAAACGCAAAGTACTGCAATTTATATGTTTTTGTATTAACATTTTTTCACAAAAATACGTTTAGCAAACATTTACGCTCAAAAACTCTGTTCGAGAATTGAGGGGGGAGAGAGGGAGAGGGTGATGGTTTGGAGTTGCTCATCCGCCATGGATATGGTAGCTTGGAGAGGGGTGATATATACTGGGTTCTTACTGCATTTCGTGTTCGTCTGCCAGCTCCTCCTTCTGCAACCTCTGGTTTCAGCTCTGGGTATGTTGGTTCTCTCACTCTTTGATCTATTTCTTCTTGCTTTGATCTATTGATTTTTGTTAAATTTCATGTTTTTTGTCAGTTGGGTTGTCTTAATTTTTGCGCCAAATTTGAAAGATTCTTGCTTTATGGCTGTTTTTAAGGTTATTGGTGTTCTGGGCTTCAGGGGAAATCAAACTATTTGTTGTATTGTTGTGTTTGGATTCTTCAAACGGCTCTGTAGGTTCTCACTTTCCATTGTACTAGGAAAAGTACAAGGTGGTTTTGTGTTTGACAATGTTGTATTCTGGGCTTTATTAGATTGCAGTATTCCTAGGACTGTGTTAATCAAAGAATCATCTTAATACGTGGGACGGGACCGAACCGTGTACTATTTGCATTAATTAAGTATGCAAAGTTTGAAACTTGAACGAGCGTTACAGCTCAATGTTTAACATTTGGAATGTTTAGGTTTGAGATGAATTCTTTTTGGCATTTTGAAGATTGTAATCATATTGGGGCAGAAAAAGGCAATAGCGTTACGATTCTAATCATGAATTTTGCACGCATCCGGGTCTTGTATAACAGGAAAATTGACGAATCTTGATTATCTATATGGTCTATATTTTTAGTATAAAACTGGGTGATTGCGTGTCTAGAATCAAAATTGTTCTTCATATGTATACATTGTCGAATTGTATGGTGTTGGCATGGTATCGAATATGCTGTAACCACAAAGATACAAAGCCTGCTTTGTTTTGAGTTATTGAGTTCTACCTCTAGCTTGGCGAGGTGTGTTGGTAATGGCTTACACAACGTGAACCTTGCATGTGCAGATGGAAAACCTGGTAATACGGCTGAGTTGTTTGAGAGGGTTTCACAGAGTATAAAGGTGAAGCGTTATAGCGAGGCACTTAATGATCTTAATGCTGCTATAGAGGCAGACCCAGCACTTTCAGAAGCATATTATCATCGGGCATCCGTTCTTCGTCAGATATGCAGGTACTTTTTAAATAATTACCATTCTGGCAGAATAATTTTGGTTTCGTTGAAGGCCTGTTTCAGCATATGCCATTTTCTATTTAAAGTTTTGGAGAAAATTAGAATGTTACTGAGCAATTATTGACTGTATTAAATTTAGGAATGTTGAATACATTGACGGGTGAAGATTTTTGGTTCCCCTATGTTTTCCTTTTGGACCTCCCTTCTTAGCATTGTCAATTACTATCTGTGGTATTAGTTTATTCACAACAAATCCACCTTTTCCTTAAACTGATATTATCCTTCTTATTATGGAAACTGCTTTTATTTACGTGTTGCTGTGATCATACTCTCTAGCAGCTGTCATTGTGATCTTCTTTGCATAATTAGTGGTCCCAAAAGTCCATTGTCTCAAACCTTCTAGAGTGCAGCACATAAGCTATGTCTGTGTGTGTTCAAAAGCCAAAAGCAACTGAACCATGGGCTAATGTCCATAGTCATTCATGCACTATCTAATTGGGCTACCAGCGTACCACTAGTCAGCCGCTATGATACTGCTGATTAGGCCAAAACTGTTGTTCTTGGCTTTTACTCAGTGGTCAATTCAATTATTACCCCTTATCTTTTCAATAGGTGTATGTTGAGACAGACATTGTGAGAGAAGAGAACATATCATAACTTATATAGCTTGTATTAATTTCATAAGTTTTCCAAAGGTCTCTAGAAACCCCCATCTCCCTTGTCTTTCCAGTTAATGATTGGAAACTTATATGATTCAGGCGCTTTTTGGCTGATGTAGATATGAGGAATCAGAGAAGAGCTACAAAAAGTTTTTGGAGCTAAAACCACGAGAGTCAGTTGCAGAAAAGGAGCTTTCTCAATTGATTCGGGCTCAGAACGCTCTAGATACGGCTATGACTCTCTTTGAATCAGGTGACTATGCAAAATCTTTGGAATATGTTGAAAAAGTTGTACTGGTTTTCTCTCCAGCATGCTCAAAGGTAATCACATCTATTTCATTTCTTATTGGTTGTCGTTATTTGTTTAATTTCTGTTCCGTGTATTTATTATCTTATACCCAAACAACATGTTGCTGATCCAAGAGAGTTGGGATTGAGAATCTTATAAATTCAGTATTCTGAGACCTCATAATTCTGATCTTGTTGTTTGTTGCAGGCCAAATCGCTGAAGGTGAGATTGTTGTTAGCAACTAAAGACCATTCTAGTGTCATTTCTGAGGCTGGTTACATTCTCAAAGAAGATGAGGATAATCTGGAGGCATTATTACTCCGGGGCCGTGCCTACTACTATTTAACTGATCATGATGTTGCTCAAAGGTTTGATCGGCACCTTTTTATATTTTGAGTATTGTTTTTATAATTTGGTTACAGTTGTTTAAACAAATATATATAATTTCTTTAGGCATTACCAAAAGGGTCTCCGCCTAGATCCAGAGCATAGTGAACTGAAGAAAGCGTATTTTGGACTGAAGAACTTACTCAAGAAGACTAAAAGTGTAAGTCTTAACAAATTCTGTCTGAACTTTTGTTACTTTTTTCTTCTACCCTGAGGGGCGGGGGATGGTGAGAAGTTTGGCAATGATAGCGAATCTATTTTCTTCCTTGACCTTTTTTAGAGCTTATGCGAACCATTACCGATTCTCCATGTGGTGCATCATGTTATATTCTTTCTCAGACAATTTTTCTGTACGCCAGGCCGAAGATAATGTAAGTAAGGGCAAGCTGCGTGTTGCAGTAGAGGACTTTAAGGCAGCCCTAGTGTTGGACCCTAATCATCTTGCACATAATGTACATCTTCATCTTGGCTTGTGTAAAGTTTTGGTCAAGCTTGGGAGGGGAAAGGATGCTTTAAGCAGTTGCAATGAAGCACTTACAATTGATGAGGAGCTTCTAGAAGCTTTAGTTCAGGTTAGCTAGTGCTTCAATTATCCCTTGTTTTCCTTGGTATTTGTAGAATTTTGTATTACGGTAGTGTTTAAAATTTACCAGTTTGTGTACTCTTTTGTGATATAGAATATGGCCGTCCTCAAGTTTGTTTACTATTTTGTGTTTATAGAGGGGTGAAGCTAAACTTCTGACAGAGGATTGGGATGGAGCTGTGGAAGATCTCAAATCAGCAGCTCAACAATCGCCTCAGGTTAGCGATTATATTTTATGCCTATAATATGCGATCTATGTAATATACCCTTCTCACACTTGCAGCTACCGTTTTAGTACTTTAATAAGTAATTTCTTGGATTAATGCTTGCTGATTATGCAGGATATGAATATTCGAGAAGCATTGATGAGAGCCGAGAAAGCCTTAAAGATGAGCAAGCGCAAAGACTGGTACAAGATTTTGGGAGTTTCAAAAACTGCATCCATATCTGAGATTAAACGTGCCTACAAGAAGCTTGCTTTACAGTGGCATCCGGATAAAAATGTTGAGAACAGACAAGAAGCAGAGGACAAGTTCAGAGAAATTGCTGCTGCATACGAGGTCTGTATATCCCACTGAAGTTCCTTTTAATCTTCCCCTTCTGTTGACTGTGCTCCAGAAAACATCAAAATGTTGGACTACTTGTATCCATCTGACTCTAGTATAAATCCTTTTCCAGGTTCTCGGTGACGAAGACAAACGTACGAGGTATGATAGAGGTGAAGATATTGAAGAAATGGGAATGGGTGGTGGCGGCGGCGGTTTCAACCCTTTTGGTGGTGGTGGTGGTGGTGGTGGACAGCAATTTACATTCACTTTCGAAGGGGGCTTTCCTGGCGGTGGCGGCGGTGGATTTGGAGGAGGCTTTCCTGGTGGATTTGACTTCCAGTTTTGATTATCCCTAAACGACTGTGCCATTCTACAGGAGCCCCCAGAGCAGTTTTACTAATTGCTGACAGCCTCTCGGTGAGATATACTTCGGCCACCCCAAAAAAGTTTGACAGGTTTTACATGGATTTTTCGCCCATTGAGAGTTGCTACGCGGAAATGTCAGGAGTTTAGAACTTGTATTAACGAAATTTGATGAGACCATTTCTGTATATGTTGCCACATGTACGCTTTCGATAATGGTTTCTCATCAGACTTTGCATGGTTCTTGTTAGAAGGTGAGGGTGAATCTTTTTAGTGAAATTTTTTAATCACAAGAAATATGTTCGTTGATTAAACTGTATTATCAGGTATATTTAGTTCAAACTACAACAATTCGTCTTATTTTATTTTTAATTTTGGTTTATTGCAAATCATTTTACTTTATCATTCCTTTACGTAGATTGATGTAATGGCAGAGAGATATGCAAAAGGATTTGCACATGATTTGCATGGATTTGGAAGAATTCTTTGGACGATTCTAGAGAAGAAATGAGTATGAGTAGCGTATATCGAGCAATAAAGTATATGTATGATGGAGCAAAGATTGTAGTAAGAACAAGGACAAACGGAAAGCTTTCTCATATTCAAGATGATATCTCTTGGTGTATGTTTTTCACAAATGATATAGTGTTGATAGATGAAACGTAGGAGGGAGTAAATGCGAAAGTGTTGGAATCTAAAGGTTTTCCCCTAAGTAGGTCAAAGACAGTAATTGAGTGCAAGTTCTTTGAGAATGGTGATCCAAATGAGATAGGGGTGAGGATTGGAGATCAAGAAGTACCAAAGAGTGAGCGCTTTCCTTATCTTGAATCTATCTTGCAAATGAATGAAGAATTTGATGGAGATTTTAACCATAGAATACAAGTTGGATTGATGAAATAGAAGAGGGCATTGGGTGTGATGTGCGACCGATGTGTATGCCAATGAAGCTCTTTATGGCAAGAGTGTTAGGCGGTCAAGCATCAACACCCACAAAAAATGAGTATAATGGAGATGAGAATGCTTCGTTGGATGTGTGATCACACGAGAAAGGACTAGATTAAGAAAAAGGTATCTAAGGTAAAGTAGGAGTGGTCGCAATTGAAGATGGATGGGAGAAAATCAATTAAGGTGGTTTGGACACGCGAACCGAAGACCTATAGGTATTCCGGTTAAAATATACGATTATGAAACACTGGCCCAACGCAAAAGGGGTAGAGGAAGACCTAGGAAGATTTGGAAAGATACTCTAAGAAAAGACATAGAGTACTTGGAGCTAACGAAAAACTTGGTGCAAAACCGAGTACAGTAATGTTCTAGGATTCATATAACCAACCAAATTTAAAGCTCAAATACAAATTACATTAGCTATTGTATTGTGTGTGCGATAGAAATTGTATTTGCTTGTGTGCAACCAATATGAAGTTGTGTATTCTCTGTTTGCTCTGACCACCGTGTCTCCTTGGCTGGAGACCGCAAATGATCGAAATCTTATCGATAAAACAGAGGCATAGGCATTGGTTTGCTCTCGATCCAATCCTTTTCCTCGGCCTCTCCAACATGATTGTCTGATGGTCAACAACAACAACAATAATAACAAAGCCATATTCTACTAAGTGAGATCGGCAATATGAATCCTAGAATGTCATTGCGCTCAGCTTTGTGCCATGTCTTCCATTAGATCCAAGTAGTCTAGGTCTTTTCTTAGTCTCTTTTCAAGTCTTCCTCGATCTTCCTCTACCCCTTTAGTCCTGAGCCTCTGTCTCGTAATCGCATATTTTAACCGGAGCGTCTGTAGGTCTTCGTTTCACATGTCCAAACCACCTTAACCGATTTTCTCTCACTTTATCTTCAATTTCGGCTAATCCTAATTGACCTTGGATATCCTCATTCCTAATCTTGTTCTTTCTCGTGTGCCCACACATCTAATTCGATTGTCAGATGGTCACACCGAAAAATTGATCCCTATGTTTTTTTTATTTCACTACGTTACTTGGGAATTAATGTATTGAAATCTGCTTAAAGGTTTTAAGTATGAGCTTGAAAACAAAGTGGTTTTGAAGTTTCATATTGCACAAAAATCCAATGATATTTGACTCTTAAGTTATGCTTATGCATCAAATTCACCAGCTTGGATTTTTCTTGTGGTGAAGCTGGGAATGCACTTTCTAGTTATAACAGTTTTACTGCATAAGTTGTATCAGTGTTGAAAGGAAGGGGTTATTCCAAAGAACAATGTCTAATTAATTTCAAACCATAACAAGGTTACAAAATTCTTAGCATCAAAGGCAGAAAACAAAACAAAACAAAAAGTTGAGACGATCACAGCAATTCAACTCGAAAATCACAACAAAAGTGCTGCAAGAATTGCTATCATCCCCACCGATGCTGCTTCTGCAACCCCATGCTGTTCCAGCCCCATTGCAGCTGAAGAATCAGCAGTGCTGCCGCTATCCGAGGACCCTGAAGGTGAATCAGCACCTTTAACTTTTGTTTCGGGCTTAGATGGCGCTGGAGCGGGTGCTGCAGGGCCAAAAATGCTCAAAGGAAGGAGCACCTGGTCGACCTCATACACAGCCAGCTGACTGTCAGTGAAAATGGTATTAGCCACGGTTGCATTCACCACCCCCGTTGTTATGTTCACTAGGTTCCCTGACGTTGTCACATTCAACGGGAACTGCCCGTCATTGCCGTTCCCAGCCTGCGTGTGCAGAGGGTTGGACACGGTTTGGAATTGTGCAGCAGAGTAGAAAGATGGCAGGATATGGAACTGCACCAGCTGCAGCTTCTGCTGCTCGGAAATCGAGTTTAGCGTGCCGGCTTTGAGGCTGGAGAAGGCGTTGTCAGTTGGTGCAAAGATGGTGATCCCTTGGTTTGAGGTGCTGAGTTGGGTGTTGATTTGGTCGTCCATTTTGGTGGACTTGAGGAGCTTGATCAAAGTGGTGAATTGGCCGGCCTTCTCAAGGACAGCAGTCACGTTGGTGGCGGATGGGGCGGGGGCTGCCGCCGGAGACTGAGCTGAAATATTGGATGAAAATGAATAGAGGAAGAAGACTAGCAAAACGAAGAAAGAGCGGGGTGCCATCTTTTTCCTTCTTCCTCTTTTTTTGGTGAATTTTTTTTATTTTTTAATTGTTTGTGACTTGGTTTTGGTGTATAAGCTGGGGAGGGGAGAGGGTATATATTTTGAAAGTGTGAGTAAACGAGAGTGGAGAATTAGGTGAAAGGGAGTGGTTTTAAGGTGGCTAGACAATGCCATCTTAACAAAATGTGCATCTTTTACTTGGCAAATAAGAGGAATAGTGAAATATGGGGGGAGAGAGAGAGAGAGAGAGAGAGAGATTTTGCTTGGTAGGGGAGGAAAAATAGCTGGATATGTGATTGAAGGGAGTGGGGATATAAGTGAGTGAGAATGATGGAGTTCTTTTGCTTCTGTTTGGTGCAACTTTAAAGAAGAAAGCTTGCAGTTCAAGTATTTTTATTATAAGCAGTTAGGATGGGACCAATTTCTGCCATTCTTTGATTCTTGGTGACCCTTGAAATTGATATGGCATTCAAAAAAGGAAGGGGAACTGTCACTACCACAAACAAATCAATGTTGACAATAATAGTAAATCTCGGAAGCTATTATTACACTCTAAAAAATAGTTAATGGTTATTTTCTATTTTCTTTTTTTTAGGAAAAGTGTATGATCACTATTTTAAAATATCAATAACAGCTCTTGAAATCTAGAATTTGATTATGAATTATTATGAGCGCATTAATCTTGGGTCAAATAACATATGAAGTTTTAATTAACAATCTAAAAAGGTGAAAATCTATAATTTCGAACTCCAACTACTAACTATTTTTCATGTTTAGCATTTGTAAAATTTTTAAGCAAACAAATGAAAAACGGTTGAGCAGGCAATTTCAACCTTTTGTTCTGATTTTACACCTTTCTAATTTCAAAAGAATAGATCCAATAACCACCAATGGGTCCGTTAATTCCAAATGTGATGTTAATGTATTATTTGTGTCAACTAGTGGGCTAGAAATCCAACTTTCTTCAAGTTTTAGAAGAAATTGGGCCAACCCTATCTAGGCAATGCCCAAAAGTCATAATCCAAAAAGCCTATCAATCCTTGTTCCATCATGTTTTTTGGGTAATGAAAATTTTCTCTCTCTCTCTCTTGTTACTTGTTTTCTTTTCGAAATTGGCCCAAATAGATCGCAAGATCCATGTGAAGTACATTGTTAAACGACTAATTCTAAGAGAAATTCTTGTGTTTGACATCCAAATTAAATGGCTGAGTTTTGTACACTCATTTATTTTTGGAAAATTCTCGGTTGAAATACCCAAAATCCAGGAACACAGACGACGACGACGGCACCGCGACCAGCTCGCAGGAGAAGAAGACAAAATATTTTGCTAAGTTTGATGGAATATTCGTAACGGGTATCAAGTAACACCGCTAAATTTGACAAAATATTCCTAACAAGCGCATGATAATGTGTGGTGGCTCCGGTCGGCATGTGGCGGCACGTGCGCCATGTTTTTAACACTTTCGACCGTTGTTTTGAGCAAACAAAGAGATTTTCGAGTCTTTTCCTTAGTTTTTATGGATTTTGGGTAGTTTCATGATTAGTATAGTGATTAAATGGGCTACAACCCGACTACATATCAATGAGTGGATGAGCTTTGTTTTTGAACTTATATTACATATATAGTTTCCATTGATTCACTTTGACGAATGCTTTTACATCATGCCATGCCATGTTTTTCTTATGATTATAAGTAGGGTTTTTATCATAAATGGTCCCTGAAATTGACCCTCATCATCAAGATGGTCCTTGAAATTGAAAATCAATCAATGTAGTCCATAAAAATAGGTGTTGCAAATCAATATGGTCATTTCGTCACAATTCCATTAAAAATTTCGTTAAGTGCTGATGTGGCACATAAATGGGTCCCATAAGTTCTTTTTTCCCACAAATGGTCCTTGAAATTGACCCGCGATATCAAAATGGTCCTTGAAATTGACCTACGACATCAAAATGGTCCCTGAAAATTGAAAATCGATCAATTTAGTCCCGCAAGTAAGTGTCCCAAATCAACGTAGTCATTTTGCCACAATTCTATCAAAAATTCTGTTATGTGCTGATATGACAAATAAATGGATTGCACAAGTCTAATTACATTTAAAAATTACAAATATGTTTATAATTTAATAGTTAATAAAAAGTTGTGAACCCATAATAGTTAATAAAAAGTTGTGAACCCAAAAACCAAGTTCTGCAATCACCTCCAATCCCAGTCTATATTCCTTGACCTCATTAGCTGTCTATTCTCTAAAAAAATAAACTCATCTTTACACACTTCGACACCCTTCACCGAATTGAACCTGGATCGAGATCACCTTTGGTGACGGCTTGGCTGATTTGCAACGACTTCTGGGACATCAATGTTAACATTTAGGCAATCAACCTCCTCACAACCTTAATCTTGGAGAGCTTGTTCGGCGCTTCCCTAGTGGTCTGGTGACTCAAAGAACGACGAGGTCTGCCTTGAGATAATGAGGTTATAATCGAGGTGCGTCTATTGTTGGTTGAAAACTATTTCCATACCCCTTTTAGGCCTTGGTTAAGCCTTGTGCCTTTGAGAATTTATGGGATGGATCTCTCTTCGAAGTATGTCCTACTATAAGAAAAAAAAAAATTCATTGTGCAAAAAGGTTTTTAGACAACTTTTTTTAATTAATTATTAAACCTATATCCGCACATAACGAATTTTTTTACAGAATTGTGGCAGCACCTATTTTCAAGGATTACATACATCAATTTTCAATTTTAGGGACCATCTTGATGGTGTGGGTCAATTTCAGGGGCTATCTTGATGGTGTGAGTCAATTTCAAGGACCATTTGTGATAAAAACCCTAAATCTTGTAGGGCCCATTTATGTGCCACATCAGCATTTAACAGAATTTTTAACATAGTTGTGACGGAAGGACCACATTGATTTAAGACACCTATTTACAGGGACTACATTGATTGATTTTCAATTTCAGGGACCATCTTGATGGTGAGGGTCAATTTCAGGGACCATTTGTGGTAAAAACCCTTATAAGTATTATTTGAAGATGTTGAGATTTATGAAATTATGATGGCATGATCATACATATTTTTATCTACTCATCATTTACATTGGTTTCTATAATACTTGTCTGGGCCGACTAGTTTCACGTATATGTTCACATTGCACCGTTACACTTACAATGGGTCCATTGTAGGTGTCAACTTGTACTAATTTCCAGTAGGCAACTAGAACTTGTATGTGACGCACTTAACGGTAACTTCACGTGCATGTAGTACTTGAGCGCAGATTATTACACCCAGCTTGTTCCATGTAACTACTTTTTACGTGGACTTGTGTGTCTGCATAATTGTGATGAGCATATTATTTTATATAGTTGAGATGTTGTGGTTTACCGTACATTTGAATATTTGGATTTTCATACTATTGTGCAGCAAAAAATAATCAAGAAAAATATGGAGGCGACACATGGAATCTAGGGGTTAAAAGGACAAAATTACCCTCGAGGAACACCAGAACTCCTACATGGGAGCAGTGGACAATCATCCCTCAATCAAGTCAAAAGTGCCCAAAATAGGTATTTATTTAAAACCTATTTCATCCATCATCATCAAATATTCTCCACAAGGTAACCCCCAAATCTTTCCTTTCAAATTATGTTAATTAGCTAATTAATTGATTTATTATTCAATTAATTTATTTATTAGCTACAAATCATGAATCTCACACAAAAAACCATCTAAGTGGTCGGTCCACCTCCTCCCAAGGGAGCCGGCCACACCCCTATAAATACCATCTCATTTTCTCCAAAACTCAGATCCAATTCTCTTGCTAAATTCTCTAAATTCTCCAAACACTTTTTCCTCAAAATTCTAACTTTGGCATCAGAGGTTTTTTGGCCAAAGCCCACCCCCCCCCCCCCCCCCCCCCCCAAAATCATCGTGGGCGCGTAAGGCTCTTTGCCTTAACCTAAGGTGTTATTTGTTTTGTATGTGCAATTTTGTCCAAGAGCAAGGAGGAAGAAATTTGCATCCAAAAATTGGTGCTTTCATTGAGAGTTGAGTCACACACTCGTAGAAGACTCTCGCATCTAAGTTTTTTCGTTTTCTTGTTCATTTGTAGATTTTTCGTATGTTCTTATTCTTGAGATTTTTATTTCTAAAAATTCTTTGATAAAACGTAAAAGAAAAGTACAATGGCAAGAGATTCGAAAACCTCAACGAACAGAAATTCCAACGTACAATCTACAAGGCTCAACACAACAATGAATGGAGTGGCAACACCCCCACTGGGCACCACCGTGGCAACCACCACGACAGCCACCCTCGGCAAGGCCTACGACGCCACAACCACGGCCTAAGCCATGCCATTCAAGCCCACACGGGCCTAAGTCCAAAGAGAGACGACCCGAGCCACTCAAGCCCGACGCGAACCCAACGCGTTGCCAAGCCGAGCCCTAGCCTCGCACTCACGTGCGCCACACACCGAGCAGCTCACTCCAGTGGCCCAGCCTGCTCCCGTGGCCTTCCAAGCAGCCCAAATATGTGTAAGATTAATTCAACTGTCTTGGCTTCAAATTTTTGGGCCTATGATTGAGCCGGGGGCAGGTTCACCACATTTCCCCTCAAATTTGACATTTTCCAACTCAAATCTCGCACCCGAAGTCTACCACACTTCCACTGCTCAAGGAGACGCATTTCTTCCAAGCTATTCCAACTCAAATAGAGAACAACACTTGTCTCGACAAGTCATAGAATTGACGAGCGCCCTCGCACAGCAGACGACCTTGGTGAATTAGCTCTTGCACTGCACCGAGATGAAACGTGCCCCAGACGAGGTGTCCTAAAGTAGAACAAGGGCAGACGAAGAACCTCTCCAGCAGTGTCTCAGCAAGTAGCTACTCGATGAGCGTTCGGGTAGTGTACACTCCTGATTAGGCCCCCGAGATAGCGTATACTCCCTTCTTAGCTCGCGGAGGAGCGTGCACACTCGACTAGGCCCACGGACGAGCATACATTCACGGTTGAGGCCACACTCTGATAGTCAACATGAGCAACCTTCCAGGCGAAGTGTTCATTCGTGGCTAGGCCCGCAATGAGCATCATCTACCTCACATCGGAGTAGGCACACAAATGACAGAGAAAAGCAGTCACTCAGTCCGACTCAAGCTCAACCAGCAGCCTGTGAATAATTTCCTCGCCTACTAGAAACAAACCACATGTACCGCAGCCACAGCATAGACGAGTCGAGCACATAGAAGAACAGCCTAGACCAGTAGGTCACGACCGGGGGCAGCCTAGAGCTCCGTTACCTCCAACAAAGGTAAATTTAGGAAGAAGTAGAAATACTCATGACCGAGCAATTGCGCAATTTCCAATGCAACAAGGTCACTAACGAGGCACTACGATGGGACATGACCAGCATAAGCAGGTCACTCTTCACGAACGAGATCGAGCAGATAGAGCCTTCATGCAAGTTCAGCATGCCACATTTCACATCATTCAAAGGGGATGAAGACCCGGAGAGACGCCTAAAGCACTACTGAAGTGCAACGATCCTTTATCGAAACAACGACGATCTCATGTGCAAATATATTCACCACCACTCTACAAGGCGAGGCACAATATTGGTTCTACAATCTACCGCCACAATCCATCTGGAGTTTCGACGAATTTTCTTTGGTTTTTACCAAAGAATATTCATCATATCGCTTGATCAAGAAAAAGTCCTACCACTTGTTCAACGTCAAGAAGAACCCAAAGGAGTCGCTTCGCGACTATGTGAAGAGGTTTAAAGCAGAGAAGGCAAAGATAGTCAGATGGGATCACTCGATAGCAAGTGCAACATTCTAAAATGAACTCTCAGCAGACCACTCGCTGTTTGGGGAGTTAATTATGAAAGAAGACTTGACTCTGGCAGACTCTTTTGCTTTGGCAGAGAATCATGCACTTTGGGATGAAACTCGCCAATCCATATTCAAGGACTTAAAGGAGTACCTGACATCACCTCCCTATTATCCAAACCGGAAGCAGTGGATGACCTATTCATATGTTTGACAATATCTGAAGCAGCAATAAGCTCTACCATCATACTAGAAGAGTTGGGGGCCCGACTACCTGTATTCCACAATTCAAAAGTTCTCCTTGATGCGGAAACCAGCTACCAGAAATTCAAAAGCTAACTTTGGCGACAGTTGTTGCAACCCAGTAGCTCAAGTTATACCTTCAGACGCACGCAGTCATTCTTATGACGCACTATTCCGCCCAATCCAGACGCGCGACGATAAAGGCGCAGACACTAGCGATGCAAAGTTTTTTGATGAACACAACAACTCAACCTAAAAGGCACGCCAAGGGCAGACGAACACTAGAATGACACTCGGAAGAAAGTTTTGTCCTTGCCGCCCCAAAAGATTCTACATAGGAGCAACATGTACCGGTAGTTGAGCACCACATCCTGCTGCGCGTCACACGGCCCCAGCCAACCCTTGCTCCATAATTCAACTCTAGAATGGCTCGATACCGGTAGTTGAGCATCTTCTGCTATGTATAACATGGCCCCAGATCCATGGTTCCCTATCGCTCTTTCACGCATATCCTAGGTGACGCAACAGAGCGAGCACGCTCTAGCCACGCATGCTTCACCTGATGGAGACTTCTGACATTTGCACATCGACGATGCATCCAACTACAAAGGCTCGGAAGCAGGCATGATCCTTGTCACCTTAGACAGTTCGATGTTCGAGCAGGCAGTTACCCTAGGCTTCAAAGCATCCAACAACAAAGCAGAGTACGAGGCCCTACTAGCAGGCCTCCGAATGGCAAAAGACTTGGCTGTGAAAAAGCTCGCAATTCATTTTGATTCCCAGCTAATCACTAGCCAGACTACTTCAGACGTTTCAGACTTATACCATCACTCAAGTTCCGCTGGTAGACAATGCTCATGTGGACGCACTAGCAGGCTTAGGCTACGCCCTCGACCACCAACTCAAACGCTCTATTCCGGTAGAGTATCTAGACAAGCCAAACATAGAGGCGGAGCCAGCAACCGAGGTGTCACAGGTTAGTACAACTCCAAATTGGCAAGATTCCATTATAGACTGCCTGGTCAATGACACACTCCCCATGGAAAAATTAGAACCTAGAAACTCCAAAGAAAGGCAGCACGTAATTACATGTGGAATGACATTCTAATCCGAAGATCATACACTAGACCACATCTCCGCTGCCTAGCGCATCCCGATGACCTAAAGGTTCTAAGCTTAATCCGCAAAGGAGTTTATGGAAATCACTCAGGAGGCCAATCCATAGAAGGCTTTTAACGCAGGCTACTACTGGCCTACCATACATCAAGACGCTAAGGAGTTAGTGCAAAAGTGCGACCGTTGCCAACGCTACAAGCCGGTACGAGCATTGTCTGCTAGCAAGCTACACCCACAGACGAGTCCTTGGTCGTTCATGTAGTGGGCAATTGACTTGGTAGAGCCAATAGGGGCAGAGTTAAAATGATCGAGGAAACCGATTACTTCACCAAATAGGTAGAAGCATAACCCATGACAACCACGACTCAGACGGACATAGAGCGCTTTATATGGAGGAACATCATTTGTTGACTTGGCATCCCTCAGTTCATCGTCACCAACAACGGCCCGCAATTCATGGGAAAAAATTTGGTGAAGTTCTTCCAAAAGTATGGCACCAAGCAGCACATGTCCACGCCAAGATATCCTTAAGGCAATGGGCAGGTGAAGCATCCAACAAAACGATCATCGACTACCTCAAGAAATCCCTCTTCGACAAGAACGGAAAATGGCCAAACAAACTCCCCGGATGTCAATGGGCATATTGCACCACTAAAAGACGAGTAACCGGTGAGACTCTTTTTTCTTTGGCATTTGGTTTAGAAGCAATCATTCCTCCCAATGTCATCGTGCCAAGTATCAACACTCTACTGCCAAGCATTGAGTAGAACAGCAAGGAGATGGCCACAAGCTTAGATCTGGCAAAGGAGAAACGCGAGCAGACCATCACCCGCATTGCAACCTACCAGCAGTAGCTCCTCTCTAGCTACAATAAAAAGGCCAAGATTCGGCAGTTCCAACCCGGAGATCTAGCCCTAAGAAAAGCTTTCATCACTACCCGCAGAGAAGGCTCCAAAAAGATGGATCCTATCTGGGAAGGTCTGTACAAGATCAGCAGAGTAGGCGACAAAGGTAATTACACCCTTGTCAGCATAAACGACAAAGAGATCAAAAAGCAGTGAAACACCTACAATATGAGAAAGTACCATATGTGACCTTCCGCTACATCAAAGCCCGAAGACTCAAGCAGCTCGACGGGCACCAGCTCACAAACTGAGGATTATCCAGTTATTATACAGTTCCTACCTTATAACTAAGTTCTTGTTTGTTTCACTCGTTTTTCAATGAGGAATTTAGAAGTAATCTACAACTTGGCTCGGCTGCATGCTTACAACAACTAATCTTTCTTGCACTTCAAAAGAAGACTACGCCCTTCTGAGGGACTTATTACAGGAATTGTGCCCCCCGAGGGACCAACCATGCTCTCCAATGCGAGAGGGTAAACCAATTCCCCGACACCTATCTAGGTCTGCTCTCCAGTGCGAGAGGATAAACTAATTGCTCTCCAGTGCGAGAGGGTAAACCAATTCCCCGACACTCACATAGGTCTGCTCTCCAAGGCGGGAGGATAAGCTTACACTCCGAATATCCAGACGTGGATGAGCCGGGCTACCCTGGTATAACTAGGTCCACGATGGCTTGCGACGGGATTCCTAGAAGTAGCCATAATGGTCTTTTTCAAGGCTTAGCTAACTGAAGGATTTTGGGTCTCTTGGCCAACCGGGCCTTAAAGACGGATGAGGCACATTACGCAGTACGCCTCATGGACGGTTACCCTGGAACCCTAAAGCTGCTACCGAGTGCATTAAGGTAGCCTACGGTTTCTAGAAGACTGCCTAGAGCTTGCCCTGCGAGCAGTAAAACCACGCTAGACTTATACAACCGCACATTCTTGTGAAAGGTTAAATAAGCTAGCGTTTATATACGAAGCTTTATCCACTGCCGACATGCTACGTAGTCGATAAGCTTCACCTCTGCCAAGCGCAGAACAACCTACACCAAGTGTTGTGATACTTGCTATGCAACTTACGGAAATGGAGAAAGACAAGGTTAACAGCCTAGTGGTTACACGAACTTGTCTACTTCTATAAGTAAGGCATTTGGCTGCGAACCCTATGGCTAACAACTTTGCAAAGTTCTACACCAACACCTATGGTTACATAGGCTACGCGGGCATGTCTGCTTATAAAAAAGTAGCACGTCTGCCACTAGTCTATAAAGTCTAAAGGTTAGGGCACGAACAAAAGAAGCGAAGATGAAGAGAAACGAATGAAGCATGTTTATAAACGACTAGCAAAGGTCGAAAGAGTTCAAGCAAAACAAGGGCTACAAGGAAAACAAAGAAAATCCTAAAAGCCTACCTATAAAACTACACTTCAGCAGCTTGGACATCCAATGACTACTCAGTCGCTACACCTTCAGCAGCCGCAATGCTCTTAGCAACGACATCATCCAGCACTTCACCCCCGATTGCCCCAACTTGGGCACCAACTTCTCCAACTACTTCACCAGTGGAAGCCTCAAAAGTAAAAGCAAGCAAGTCTTCCCGAGAAATAGAGAAGGTCTCGAAACCTCGAGCCCAGTCTTCTCACCCTTCAGCTGCTCATTCTCCTAGAGCAGACCAACACGGACGTGTTGCAGCTCATCCATTTCCTTCTTCAGACTTTCGTTGATCTTTAGTACATCTTGAAGTTCCAACACTTAGGGTTCAAGCCTATCGACGATTCTCCTGAAATGGATCACTTAATTATAAGCAACAATTAACTCTTCATCCTTTGCATAAGCAGCAAAACGAAGCTCAGAAATTGCAAACTCAAGATCTTGAATCCGAAGTATGTAACATCCAATCTTCTTCTCTGCACTTTCATATTTAACTTTGATCGCGTCAAGCCTAGCCTTCAAGTTAACGATCTCTTGGCGAGCAGTCTCAAGCTGCAGAGAAGTGGGGGCAGAAATTTTAGACCCCTTTAAAGCAACGAGCTCAGAATCCAACCTCTTGATCTTCTCGGTCGAGGAATAAGCTTCAGCTGCCATAGTCTTCGCCACCTCATTGGCAGCCTTGCTATATCTGCATCATAGCAAGCAGAGTAGTCATTCTATATTGGGTCGTATGCTTCGCAAAGGAACTTGGGCAAACAACATTTCTAACGCCATCGACAAACTTGGCACAAACGTCCATGTCTTCTAGCAGATCTGGTTTCAAAAGCACACAGATTGCAGCAACCTCCCCAGAAGTAGGCTTAGTGGATTTCTCACAGCTACCCACGTGAGCAGTCTCCTCCTTCCCAGCAGGCGAATCAGTCTCAGCAGCAGAGGGAGTAGGCCTTGGCGCCACTTTAGCAGTAGAGTCCACCTTATCACTCTTCATAATAGCAAGCCTCTCCAAAGGTGAACCAGACTTAGCTCCCAACGGACGTTTTGGTACAGACTTCGGTACTAAGGGCATGACAGGACTTTTACGCTGAACAATACTATCAGTAATCATACTAGCCATTCTCGACATGGTAGGCGCCAGATCTAGCAGCCTTATTTTTCTTCCCATTGGAAGAAGTCATGTCAATCACAAGCATCTCGGCAACATGCGGACCCTCACGAGTAGCGGGTAAAGTCTTCAATTTTTTCTCAATCGGCATTTCTTGAGCAGGCGGGGAAGATCTCTTCTTTCCACCTTCATTCATAGTAGGCTCCACGACAGTGATCAGACGAGCCAATGCATCCGCCTTGATCCTCTTTACCTTATCTGTCGGGAGCAGCCCATCTTTCTCTTGGCAAAGAGAACTAAGCAGCCAACGTCATTCACGATACTCAGCAGGGGAGCTCAACCCATACTGGTTTTTCCCTCATTTTTTTTTCTCTCAAACTAACAGGCAGAAGACCTGTATACCCAGCATTTCAGCAGCCCATGAGGCCCGCGACCTCATCATTTCTCTTAATCACCGGCCTGGCCCGCGTCAGGTCCAAAAGCCTAAAGGACATGAGTCATGTGGCTTGCCTAGCACTGCGCTCTAGCGCCTTAATCCACGGCCCCAACCGCACAAGTTGCCCTTGGCTTTAGCCAAGCCAAGCAGCCCAAGTAGTGGTCCCTGCCACAACACATCCTCAGCCCATACCAAGCCAACTTCTGGCCTCTGCTAGCCGATGTGCCACACCACCCTGACGGCTGCCCCGCGACAGCACTATCCAAGAAGAAGACAAGGAAAATTAAAATTTTCTTACCTCGGTGCGGCGCGGAGAAGACGAAGAAAGCAGCGAAAGACGGTCATTTGCACGGGCAAGTGTAGAAGATTGCTAGGGGAGGGGGAACAAATATCCTCTAGTGCTCTCTCTCTTGTAGGGTAGAATAAATTGCTCTCTAAAGTTGATTTAATCATCTACTTAAGGTAGACTTAATAGACTTTAGAAGTGATTTATTTCCCTTTCCTAGAATGATCTAATTTCCAGTTAAAGAGGGAATCTACATCAAAATAGGAAATAATCCTACGTTTCCTAAAGCAAGAAGATCTCTACACCTGCTGCCCTTTTCTACGAGTAGCCTAATAGGTGTGGGGGCATTTGTGGAGCCAAAAATAATCGAGAAAAATATGAAGGCAACACGTGTATTCTAGGGTAAAAAAGACCAAAATACCCCTCGAGGAACACCGGAACTCCTACGCGTGAGCAGTGGACAATCATCCCTCAATCAAGTCAAAAGTGCCCAAAATAGGTATTTATTTAAAACCTATTTCATCCATCCTCATCAAATATTCTCCACAAGGTAACCCCCAATTCTTTCCTTTCAAATTATGTTAATTAGCTAATTAATTGATTTATTATTCAATTAATTTATTAATTAGCTACAAATCATGAATCTCACCCAAAAAACCATCCAAGTGGCCGGTCCATCTCCTCCCAAAGGGGCTGGCCACACCCCTATAAATGTCATCTCATTTTCTCCAAAACTCAATTCCAATTCTCTTGCTAAAATCTCTAAATTCTCCAAACATTTCTCCCTCAAAATTCTAACTTTGGCATCGGAGGTTCTTCGGCCAAAGCCCCCCCCCTTTCATCGTGGGCGTGTGAGGCTCTTGGCCTTGACCTAAGGTGTTATTTGTTTTGTAGGTGCAATTTTGTCCAAGGGCAAGAAGGAAGAAATTTGCATCCACAACTATTACATAGTATGATATGATCAAAGCATATTTTATATTGCTGAGCTATTGGGGTATACCATATACTAGGAAATAATTGTTTTATATGGTACTGGGATTTTCATACTTATAAGGAGTATATTTTTGAAAACTTTATGGGTTTTTACAGCAAGGATTTTTGGAAACTATATGGTTTTTACAACGAGGGTTTATTATGTTGAGAAAAAACAAGGGTTTTATTATACCCTTATTTTTGCCCACTCACACTTTCTGTTTTGCACCCTCGAGGATTTAGTAGCTAGATTTCTGTGGCAAGCGAGGAATCTTGGGCAATTCTGACATACACTCCAATAATGTAGGAATTTTTAATTTTTAATTCACATACATTGTAATAAGGGTACATCCTGCTTTTCGCACACTCACCCTAGTTTAAATTAGTTCTAGGCTCCGGTTTTAATTTACTCACAATTTTGCCCATCATTTTTATAATATGACTTCGTTACCTGCTAGATGTCCGTCATACGTCTTAATTTCGATGTCCACTTAGATATCCGAATTGGGGTGTGTCAATTGTTCACCAAAATCTCTCCATTTGGTGACTTGTGAACCTCAACTTTGATCTTTATTTACTTCCAAGACCCAAGAGGGCCATGGCATCTATGCATTATGCAGCTGCACCTGCATCCGCTTCTGCAGTGGTCCTAATATTCCCTTTGTTCTAACAATAATTTTGGGGGTGTGATATCCACACACCATTTTTTACTTCTCACACTCTTTTAATTTTTGATCGTCGGATCAGATGAATTGAAGACGATCAAATGACAGAAATTAACGAAAGGTGTGTGAGAAGTAAAAAGGAATGTGTGGATAGCACACCTGTAATTCTAAGGCTCATTCTTTTCCAAAAATTTAATCATTAAATATAAAATAATACTGGAATCATCGGAAAAATTCATTCGTAGTTTTGGAAAAATTGTGACAAGTGACGTAAACTTAAAGTAAATTTCAAAATAGAGTGACAATATTAAACTCTCTTAAGAAACCATCACACTTGCATTTCTTGGCTAAGCCTCACAATGAGTTAGAAATAATGTGGTTCGAATTCGCTACCTAAGACCTTACACTTATATGTGAAGAGAAATACCACTAAACTAAGTAACAAAAGAAATTGTTTTTTACGTCGTTGTATTTTTTGTCAATAATCCCCTTTACTCATCGAATTCTTTATTAAGAAGTCGTCAATTTGAAGTTGTGATTTCTTTCAAGATTAAGAAGCGAACAAGTTGGTTTTTTCTAGGGGTGGTTCGGTATGGGATCCCATACCGAAACCCTTGTCCCGATTTCCAAATCGAAATTTTCGGGAATCCCAATTTCAATACCGATCCTAAACCAAATTTCCGGGAATCCCGATTTTTTGGAATCTCGAAACTCCCATACCGAAACCCTTGTCCCGATTCCCAAACCGAAATTTTTCGGGAATCCCAATTTCAATACCGATCCCAAACCAAAATTTCGGGAATCCCGAAATAGTTTCGGGATTTCTGGACAAATCGGGAATCCCGAAATGGTTTTGGGCTTTTGGACTAAAATTTGACATATTATGCTTTTGGGCTAAAATTCAACCTTTTATATTGAAAAATTGACATATAGGCATGCCCAATCTGCCAATTTGTTTCTACTAATCTGTGCACACAAATCTGCCAATCAAATGGCAAGGCCCAGTTAGTATCTGCCTATTCAAAAACAATCTGCCAATATGAAACGTTAATATATGCTTGAGTAAACTAGTAAATCTATCTATAATCATGCTAGTCCCCAAAATTACGTCTAAAACGTTAATATATACTTGAGTAAACTTCTGTACATATATAATATAAATATTATAGATAGATGTAATGTTTTCTCAAGTAAATTGTAACTTATAATCTATCCATGTATCATTCTATCAATCTCCCATGTTTATTCTGCATCATGTATCCATCTATCAATCTTCTGTGATTTAAAAATTATGCATATGTTCCACTATCTATCTTAGGGCTCCTTCCTGTATATGTTCCATCACCGATTTCCAGTGCTCCTTCAGTATTTCAATTTTCACTATTGTAGGTAGATGATGTTCCCCTTAAAGATGTGATCCTATATATTTAAAAATTAAATAATATATATTTTTTTCGGTTTGGTTTGGGAATACCGAAATCCCAAAAACTTGAGACCAATTCCCGTACCAAAATTTGGGGATCGGTTCGGTATTGGGTACCAAAATTTTCGGGAATTTCGGTTTGGGATTTTTTCGGTTTGGTTTCGGGAATTTTTCGGTTCGGTTTGGGATTTTTGGGATTTTTTTCCAGCCCTGGTTTTTTCATTGTATTGATTAAATTAAAGATAAAACTAGAACTGATTACAGACTTTTTTTTTTAATAAAATAAAAAACTCAAATACTAAGACGCTCAGAACTATAATTTTAGTATTATGATACGACGATAAGTTGAATTGATTGTTTTTCTACAAGGAGTAGACCAAATTTGCAAACTAAATGATGTGGTTGTAGATGATTTGATTATTAATTAAGTGTCTATTAACATGCTTGTTTTTTATTGGTGGCACATCATTTGGTTTAAAAAATTTGATTTCCCTAGCATTACTCTTCTACAAGATATATCAAAGAAATGTGATTTGAAATTGGAATCTCAAGTGCAAATGAAAATTGTGTAAGTCTCTTTCAAATTTAATACATTGTTTGAAGTCCCAATTTTGTTTTTTCAACAAGGAAAGCCCCCAAAAGTGAACAAAACCAACCTCTTTCCCCAGTCTGTATCATCAAATCCAATCTCCTCCCTTTATTTGCTGCTTCATCAAACTCTCACTATCCAAAGTTACATTACCCTCCGAAAAAAAGAACTCGGATCCTCCAGTTTCCAAAAAAAAAACTCGGATCCTAGCCGTTCACTCCATTGACTGGTATAGCACAACGTTAAATCTCCATCCTTGAAAACTTACTAACAAACACTTTTCACATAAGCCGCAAAGAGAGAGAAAAAAAAAAGCCGCAAACCAGACGGTCCAAGCCATTTGATCCGGAAGCCATTGAAGCCCCCGCGAGAGCACGATAACGCAAAAACAGAGCAAAACCCACGTCTCTCCTTTCGACTTCGAACCCAGAAGAACCAAAAAGTTGAAGCATTTCAATCCCTAGGAGGGGTCATGATCGTATGCTCCCAGGCATATTCTAATCGACGACGACGACGACGACAGCATGATCAGTACGGCCAACGGTATGATGCAAACGGCGTCGTCTAGCAACGCTCAGTCGCCGGGTCTCAAGACCTATTTCAAAACCCCTGAGGGAAAGTACAAGCTTCAGTACGAGAAGACGCATCCTTCGGGGCTCCTTCACTACGCCCATGGCAAAACCGGCACTCAGGTGCACTGAATTTTCCGCCATTAATTTCTTTCGTTGCCCTTATTGGGAATTTTTCTTTTTCGAGTAGCAATTTTTGGGGTATTTTTTTCTAAAGCTGTGGCCTTTTCTGTTTTTGGTAATGGCGATTGTTTAGGGGGTTTATCAATATTTATGACCCATGTGCTAGAAAATTGAAGATTGGAATTTAATTTTCTGGGATTTGTTTGGAGTGTGTAATTTTTGAGGTTAATTGTTGAAAGAAATGTTAATGCTGGAAATATGAGGTGCTTCAAGACCCAGTATTCGAAATAATTAATCCTACTTTGACATTTTCGTAAAGTTTAATTATTTTAGTGCAGTTTTGGATGAATTCAACTAACTTATACCTGTAAATAGTTTATAGTTCAGTTACTCTGCAAGTATTTTCTTCATTTCCGATTCGTGATGTGTAAGTTAAAAGCCTTCTGGGTTGTTGATTATCAGGCAACATTAGCAAATCTTAAGGATAGACCTGCTCCATCAACCCCGACTGCGCCATCTTCAAGCTTCAGCACTGGAACTGGCGTACGTTCGGCTGCAGCAAGGTTGTTGGGTGGTGGTAATGGGACCCGGGCACTTGGCTTTGTTGCAGGGAATGGAGGGGGTAAGAGTGTCAATGCGAGTAGTAGAGTTGGGTCTTTGGTGGCTTCCAGTTCGAGTACTTCGACGTCTACTTCGAATTTTGATGGGAAAGGGACTTATTTGATCTTCAATGTGGGGGATGCGATCTTCATCAGTGATTTGAATTCTCAAGACAAGGTATTTTAGGATTTTCTTTTGTAGGTTTAGGAGTTGCTTTTGTAGATTAGGAGCTGGGATTGGTTTATGATTGGTTTCTTGTGCATGTAGGATCCAATAAAGTCTATACATTTCAGTAATTCAAACCCTGTCTGCCACGCATTTGATCAAGACGCAAAGGATGGTCATGATTTGATTATTGGGTTGAGTTGCGGTGATGGTACAAATGTTTGCTTTCATTTGAAATCACAATCTTTTAATTTTATTTTGTATGAAGTTCAAATATTTTGAATGGTTGTATGTTTATTTTTGTAGTTTACTCAGTGTCACTGAGACAGCAATTGCAGGATATTGGAAAGAAGCTTGTAGGTGCTCAGCATTATAACAAAGATGGCTCTGTTAGTAACAGGTAAGAATAAGATTCTCTCATATTTTTAATAATTTGGATGAATATAGTACAACTGTAAAATTTTTACTCATTTTTAGCTTATCTACTATAAAAGGATTATATATTTCAAAGATAGCGTGAAACTAGAAGTAGATTAAATCATTAAATACATTCTTTATAGGAGGTTCGAAAGTAATGGTTGTTTCTGTAATATTGAATGGCTTAGAATAAGCTGAAGAACTACTCTACAATTTGTTCATTGATGCAGTACGGGTTGGTGGTATATTTGAATTTTTAAGTTGGCTTCTGTAGAGTTTAGAAGGTAGCTTAACGATTGAAAAGGGAAAATAGAACACTCTAAGTGGCTGTGGATCTATTTCTGGTTTTTGCTTCACATTGACCAGTATAATTTTCTCTCTACATATGGCTGCAAGTTGGTGCGTACTGTCTTGTTTCATCACTCTTGCGAGGACTGATTCTTGTTCTCTCACTCCGGCCATTTTCTGTAGTCCAATGTGGAGTCTGGATCTTTTGTTTTCAAGAATGTTTTAGTAGATGCTTGGCTGAGGCTGTTTTGATGTCTTATTGTACATTTTGGATCTTTCGTTTATAAAATATTAGCTAACATCCCTGTATTGTATGATTTGGGTCTAACTGAACTGATGAATTTAGTCCCTGTAACTTGGACTATTCTGCATTTGTACTGATTTTTTGCTCGTGTGTCATTTCCTCAATGGGTATCATTTGAGAGCATTGTGACTCCTTGACTTTTTTGGACGATTTTGTGGAGTAGCTTGATTAATACCTGTTTTCAACAGCCGTTGTACAAGTATTGCATGGGTTCCTGGTGGTGACGGTGCTTTTGTTGTCGCTCATGCCGATGGGAATCTGTATGTATATGAAAAGGCAAGCCTCTACTATCAGAAAAATACTTTTCGATAACTTTACTTTTTTGTTCCATGTATATTAGGTAATTTGATTTGATTTTTATTTATCTTTATTTCTTTCTAGAGCAAAGATGGGGCAGGCGATTCCTCATTCCCTGTTATCAAAGATCCAGCTCAATTTTCAGTTTCGCATGCACGTTACAATAAGGTATTGAGTTATGTTCCCCATGTTCCTATTTCTTCTAAAAGTGGCTGTGCAAGTTATTCTATAATTTAGATAAGGCATAACATGCAGCTGCTACGTCAACATGGTGAATTTAAGACTTCTGACAGTTAATAGACACTATGTTGACCTTTTGATAACAAAGTTTTTTTCATATTCTTAGATATAAATTTTTTTGGGTGCTGGATTTTGGTTATTAATCGACAGTGTAGATTCCTAGTCTACTACAGGCACTGTTTGAGACTTGTGAAACTCGGTCTTCATTTGCTAGGCTATTTTAACCTACAATGTTCTCAAATGTTAAGTGTTCCAAACAAAATCTATCAGTTAATTAAGTTCTGTGTGAGATCTTACAGGTTGATGTCCATTATTTTGGAATATCATTGTAGTTAATTACCGAAGGCTGCATTGCATCAACATATGACTGATAAATGTCAGATAGTTATAAGGGGGAGATGTTTATCTGAAAAGCAGAATTTCTATTTCCTTCTCCAACTACCATTTTGTTGTTGACTTCCTGTTATGTGTGTGCAGAGTAACCCAATTGCCAGATGGCATATCTGCCAAGGTTCAGTAAATAGTATTGCTTTCTCGACTGATGGGTCCTATTTAGCGACTGTTGGAAGAGATGGTATAATGTCATTGTTTGCACTGTGCAATTGCTCTTTTTTTTCCCTGGTTCAAGGATCCTTTTATGCATTAGGTTAGATATGAGCTAAATTTAATTACTGAATGCAGGTTATCTACGTGTTTTTGACTACTCAAAAGAGCAACTTATATGTGGTGGCAAAAGTTACTATGGGGCCCTTTTATGTTGCGCTTGGAGGTGTGCATCTTTATTGGTTTTCTATTGAAGCTTGCTGCTGGTTTTTGTAACATTGTTCCGATCTTGTAAATGACCAGTGAATTTTGAACTTCTTTTTTATTTGGCCTTTTTTGCATCAAGATATTATTATACTTTTGAGAGGATAGTATGATTGATTGAAATTGGAACAGCATGGATGGAAAATACATACTGACAGGAGGTGAAGATGATCTAGTTCAAGTTTGGAGCATGGAAGATCGGAAAGTTGTAGCATGGGGAGAGGGGCACAACTCTTGGGTTAGTTTTTTTTTTTAAATAGCATTGCGCTTGTTATAATTACCCGATTGTGACTTGTTTACTAAGTTCTTACTGGATGATGTTGGCAGGTTAGTGGAGTGGCGTTTGATTCGTATTGGTCGTCACCAAATTCAGATGGTATGGGGGAGACTGTCATGTACCGGTTTGGCTCCGTTGGCCAGGTATCAGAAAAATAATTGTTGGATGTGTCAAAATTTGTATATTTACATAATCAAATATCTCATGTAAAAAAAAATGCCATAGTTTGATTAGTTGTAATCCTTTTCTGTAAACTTTTATTGGTCACTGCCTTTTTCATCGTCCTAAAACTCAAGATACAAGGCTTAAGTTTATTTGAAAAGAAAGATAGTCTGAGTTGAAAACAAATTTGCAAGAATTGATGATCTTTGATTAATCTTGTTAGTTTTTCAGCTTACACTTTCCGTTTGAGCACAGGACACACAGTTGCTTCTGTGGGACCTGGAAATGGATGAGATTGTGGTGCCATTGCGGCGATGTCCTCCTGGCGGCTCCCCCACATATAGTGCTGGAAGCCAGTCATCTCATTGGGATAACGCACTTCCAGTAGGTACTCTGCAGCCTGCCCCAAGCTTGCGAGATGTTCCCAAAATCTCACCGCTGGTTGCTCACCGGGTACACACTGAACCTCTCTCTGGCGTGATGTTTACCCAAGAATCTGTTCTTACTGTATGCCGAGAGGGGCATATAAAAGTTTGGGTGGGACCTGGGGTTTCAGAAACCCAATCAAACAACTCGTCCGAATTAAGTACCAGCTCGAAGGAAAAGCCTTTGTCCTCAGTCAAGGTTGGCAGTTCGAGTTACAAGCAATGACCAGACTGTCGTCAGACAAAGCAACACAAGTTTCTCCTTTTTTTCTTTTTTCGATAATTTTTGCCATCGAGTTACAGTTTCTACCTATTTGCCTGTGTAGCAATTTTTCTCTTGTTGTGCAGTTGGTTTTGCAGGCAAAAAAAGCACTTACGTGAGCATAATCTGATTGGCATTGCGATGCAACCAACTGTTTCTATTGTATAGACAAAAATGTCATTGAAGGCAGTAAGAGGTTGGGAGGGAGAAAACCCCCATTTGTAATTATGAAACGGCTTTTTGCTAGATTATATTTGCTGACCTACACGAATAATACGATGTTTGCTCCCTTGAAATATGGTTCATCTCATCAGTGCAACGGCACTGAGCGATGATTTACTCTTCAGCACGTAATGCATTCTTAATGTCTACGAAGAACAGAGGAAGACTGACAATTTTTTCGCGAAATCATAACGAAGGATGAGCCGAACAATGTGGCTCTCAAGGCCAAACTATATGTACAAATAGTTTATGCACAACGCTTAACATGTGCTATATTTCGTAGCAGTTTACAGCCAGACTTTCCTTTAGTACGCCGCGGTGGCATTCGTGCATGCTAAGGTAGAGAAGTCAGCTGCCATGAGTAACTTCTGCTCCTTCGAGTTCATTTTCCCGCTGTTGGGGATTCGTTTGTGTATGTTGTGTATTCTGGGGTGATTGATTCGGCTGCGCCACCTCCTGAGAACCACGCTGTTGATTTGACCGCTGAGAACGCCATCTTTCCCTCCATCCCAAAGCCTCGACAATAATAGAATTTCCACACATTGTAACTCCAAATCCTGTAAAGGTGGCGAGGAGAAGAGCCAGAACTGCCTGCATGTGAATCTGCGGACCGAACAAGAAAATTGAAGACATTGTTACCAATAAGGTGAACACGCATATTCAAGAAGTGCATTCGCACGTCCCTCGCTATTTTGATCAGCGTTTTTTTGTTCTACGCATTTGTAGCCAAAACTTTGAAAAATCCTACCCGCTACTTGATTACAGGAGTAACTCTTACCAATGAATAAAGTAGATGTGCCGCGAGAACCACCAGTACAAACTGAATAGTTGCATAAATCCAGACATATCTTCTCCTCACTGAGCACAAATTTCTCAGTCAGAAAAACAGAACGATCATTGAATTCTATTTTTTATACTGGAAGGAAAATCACTGGATCCATGCAACGCAAACTATTGCATGACAAAGTATTTCAAAGTTAGCTTACCCATCGTGGTCGATGTCATGGATGCCAGAAGACCCAAAATGCAGGAAAAAGGAAGAGAAAGAGCAATTGCACCCGATCCCATTTTCCCCACCTGTCCATGTGATTTAATTAGAATTTGAAAGGCTAAGAAAGAAAAGCATAACGAAGTTGAATGACGTACCAGAAGCTGCTCAAGAAAACAGAAGTAAGCAAGCATGCTAACTATGACAAGGATAGGAACATCCTGCCAAACCCTGACAAAATTTGCATGCATTATTAGTTATACCATCCTAGGAGGTGGTATCGAACACAATAAAGACACAGCAAGTGCAGAAATTTCCGCTTCCCAACCATTACCACAGTTGAAAATTTTCACTTGCCTACATTGAGTAGCCTCAGCCTGCTGTGCTCTACTAGCTCGAAAATTAACGGCCTGAGAATTTTGAATTCGTAGAAGGGTGACCGATAGGTTCTGAACCTCTTCTCTGCACACATCGCATTTTTTATTACCCTTAATGCTGAACCATTTTACAGCACATTCTTGGTGGGCAAGAGCAAGGTCGCCTTTACAGCTGCATTCCATCTTGAGGGTGTCAGCGTCTTCACCCAGCTCAACTAAGCAAATTCGACAAACAGCTTCTTCTTCAGCAATATCTTCACCACCATCATCACTTCCACCTGAACCGCAAGACTAAGATAAGGCATAGGTTGGTTATCACAAGTTACCAAAGCAGGATCAAAGGTAGCTACAATCTGAAAACACGGACAATTGGTATATCATGGCACTCAGGTGCATTTGTAAAGGAATAGGAATGGTTTTTGTCGTATGGACAGAGACAATTAGAAGCAGAACGTACCAGTGTCATTTACAGGGGATGTGCTTGATGTTGTCGTGACAGTCCTTTCAGCCACACGTGGCGTGGTTGGAATTACACGAATGCCACTGCTTACATATATACTTCCATCTTTATTAATCGCAGGGACTGAACGTGAACGGTGAATAGGTCGTTGGGCCTCTGCTTTCTGCAAAGTAGAGAATCATGTAAACATATCTATGAGGGTTAATTGAGACAAAATAACTATGCTAGAAATACTTGTTCCTTATAAAATGCGTGCAACAAGTAGACGCACTCAGATGCCATCTCCGGATGCAGAGCTCAAGACTTAAAGTGGTGATCTGATGAAAGTTATAAGAAAAGCACCTTATGGAAGTAATTTTAAAAGAAACAAACTTTTGGAACATCATAAAATGAAGGGGCATTGCAACCCACTGTATGAACTCAACTTGATAGAGGAAAGAATAGGAACCAATGTTTAGCCTCCACTTAAAAAAATTCTGTGTGGTGCACCGATGGACAACTTAAGCTGCTAATCGATTGTGATTAACACCCGCTACATTTATTCTCTAAGTCATCAAGAGAAGGCGAAAAGGTTGTCTTTTGGTCCCATTGATATATTCAGTGGAAGCAGTACAAGAAATTAAGGGGGAGAGTCAGGGAACCCAACACAAGGGCGGTGCACAGCCACTAGAACATAGGATGTTGAGGAAACCGACTATAAACATACCTTAGTTTTCTTGTAACAGAAAACTGTTGAAGATTAGCAAGCAAGCAGAATTGCCAAAATATAGGAAAACTTACACAGATTCAATAAATTTATACATGTGAAAAGCATGAGACTTCAACTTCTATTTGAGATTTTTTGTCATTATAAAATTTCTGTAAATTATGGTCAACTTGAATTCTTCTCAACAAAACAGTACTCACCAGATCAGTTGTGTTCCTGCCATGCATAGACTCTGGATTTGAGTGAGCAATTGGAGTTACAGGCAAGGATGATGAATTTTTCGTCCTAGGAGTTAAAAGCTTTGTAAAGCACCAGGCCCTTGGAATTGAAGGCTTCTCACGTGTCCCTGCAGGTAAGCCTCCTAGTGCTAGAGCGGCGGCCTTCTGAATCTCTGAAGTAGTGTTCCGATTTTTGAAACTTAGTTTTGGAAGGAGGCTTCTTTTTGTGGTTGATTTAGTTTTTGATGATGAGGGACCTGGGGAACCACTGCTTTTGGCTACACTAGGGCTGGGTAATGGGGAGAAGTTTACTCTTTTGGGAGTGGGACTCGGCGTTGGGGGCATGTTTATGCTCACAAAATCATCTTTGGCATCCTCAAGAGTTCTTGGAGGTATCTGTAACATGAGGTTCTGTCGTCTCCATGGATGGTCAGGAGGAGCTTCTTCAATTATCTCAGTGGAATCTCCACCCTGTGATAGAAGAACAAAAGAAAGATCATTCAGGATCAGAAAAATATGCATTCTACAAACAGTCTTTACCTGATCAACTACTAGTTATACAACAATCTCAGACAATCACGTCTATGATGCACAACAAGATGAGAAATCAAAAGCGAAGAACTCGCACGGGTCAATTTATTTTCTCTGGCATAGATGTCAGATTGAGGAAAGAACTGGCATAAGGAAAGGATCAAACCGGAATACACACACACCCACCTGTACACACACATACATACATACACACATACATACATACATACATACATACATACATATATATATATATATATATATATATATATATCAGACCAAATTTACAATAGAGCAAAATCATATGAATCGTTCTTCGTTTAGAACATCATGAAAACACAGAATTTTGAAAACAAACAGAAAGGCAAGTTCTTTTTTCCCAAAAAATTAAGAAAAACACACAGAAATATAACACGAAAACAATAACAGTGGAAACCCTGACTAGTTCTAAAAGGAATTGGATGCTTACAACTTGAATTTCATAGTTATACAGATACCAACTTAAGATTGAAAGTATAATAATCGGCAGTTTAATCATGCATTAACCCAGTTTAAGTAAAAAAAAAAACAAGAAATTAAGGAAGAAAAGTAATACGAACTTAGAAATTTCACAATTCACAAACAAATATCTGATAAAATCTTAAACGGATTGAAGCAACAAGTGAGGAAAATGGAAAGCAGGAAACAAATATATAAGAACAATCCACCAAAGAATTTTCAATAAAAAATGGGGTACCATGTGGGCTGAAGGCTCAGCTTCGTTGGTGAAAATGTTGCCACCATTTTTAGCGATGCTTTCATCTTCAGTCGCCATAGCTCAAAGGCTACTGCTACAGGTTCTGCAAAAAACACTAAAACCCACTGGAGGGAAGGGAAGGGGCAGAGGAGCTGAAAAAAGCAGAGGGAGGTGTATGTATATGGACAACTGAGGTGGCAGCAGAGAGAGAGGCAGCTGAGAGTCTCTCTCCTCAGACTGAGTCTCAAGCAATTCAAGGGCCCGCAGTTACTGCAAGGGAGGGGGAGAGGAAAGTTCGTTCGGCGTCGTCGACAGGTATTAAAAGGGTTTTAGCGTTTTGGCATGTTTTGGGCTTTGCAAGTTTGCGGTGACAAATTTGGATAATCCTTTGCATTCCTGTTAGGAAATGGATATGTATCTCATTATTGCGAATAGTATCCACAATATATAAATGAAATGTTATCGTAAATATGTTACTTAATATTTATATTGTTATTTTGTTTTATATTATAAATGATTAAATGATGTCTGATTTTAATAATTGTTTGTAAGATGAATTGAACGTAAGATCTTTCACTTACAAGTAAAGAAGAATATCATCAGATCATTATGTAAAATGATAATGTATTATGTTATTAGACTATCACTTTAAAACTAACTTTTGTAACCGACGTCGCATTATTTATGGACAGAACGAACGTTTGTAACCAACGTCCCATGACTAACTAAAGCTTCTTTAACTTAATTCAAGTGTGCTCAAAATCGTTCAAACAACTCGAAGAGATTCCAATTTTGGTAATTTAAGCAGATGATGCTTTACGAAAAGCAATCATGTATGCACGCTAGCGCGAGTTCAATCTCCACCAACCAATCCCTCCACCTCCCCCCCTAAAAACAAAAAAATGAGCTATTTCCACTCACGTTATCACTCTAAAAACAATTGATATTGCAATTCTTTTTCAATATTCAGTGAGTTTACGGGTTTTTTTTTTTTTTTTGGGAACAACAATGAGTTACAGTTAACAACTGAAAATCTAAATCTAAATTTAGAAAAGCTTTGGATTGGTCAACTTTAAAAAAAAAAAAATGGCAGTGGATATGAAAAAAAAAGAAAAAAGTATAGGCAATGTATGATTAGGCGAGTTGAACGGCCCTGTACATTAGACGTCAGCTATTACACTAGTACTATCGTAACATACCCCCTGCTAAACTCTTGATAAAATGTCCCCCCGATGCTCCTCCATTATCTAACCAACAAATTAACAATTACATTCTCAAATAAAGCCTCCGAAATTAAATGAGAAAATACTTGAAGTCGAAATACCGACATTGACAATATACAATATAAAGCGAGTAAGGCGGTGGGCAACACGTCGCCTTGATGACAAACATAATTAGAATTAATTTCAATGACCCCAACAACAAAGTTTTTGCATCTTCTATAATGTGACCAACAATAGATATGTTAATGGACGACTCCTACAACACCGTTATGATCTAGGACGGATTGCTTTCTAAACAATTATTAGAATACAGTTATTGTCTGTAATTATTATCTATGAAATTTAAACTTAGAACTTTTTAAATTAGATTAGTTCATCATCAGTAAGATATATATTGATTTAGATTGTTTGCGAGGTAACATTGAATACCATATTGTTCAGTTACTTAAATCATGTTTTACGTATGCTACGATAAAAGAATTTAATATTACAGTCTAGTAATATTCTTCTTCATTAGTAAGTGAGAGATGTCTTAGGTTTGACTTTCGCCAAAGGTGATTGTCATATTATTGCTAACCCATTGTGAGGTTTAGCCTACTCTCCTACCGTTTAATGTAGATAATATCATTTGTTAAAAAAAATAAAAAATTAGCTAAAGTTGCAAGATATTTATTATTTATGCATGAGAGATTGATTTTGTTTTCGTTTTTTCTCTTTTGTATAATTTGTAGGCCTAATTTGTAATTGCAAAGACGTCATTTTTTTTTTCCTTTGATCCTCTACAGATCTTATTTCAATCTTATGAAAAAATAACCTATGAACTCGTACATGAGGAAAATTATCAAAACCGAATGTAAAATAACCTCAAATTTATGTGCTAAATTCGCAAAACTATTAACGGTTTATGTTGGTTGTCGTAAGATATGATAAATAGCTTAACTTAGCAAAAGACATTATGATACAAAATCGGTTTTGATAAAATGAAATAATGAATTTCGAATGAGTTAAATGTCACATTTTATATAATTTGTGTTGCTTTATGTACACACTTCCGTTTGGTGGTATGTAAATTTGAGATTTGCCTTGATTAAATTCATTTAAAACTTGTAGTGTAGTTTACGTTGTCCCTTTCGCATGAGAAAAGAAGACAATCCAGGAAGCCGCCAGCAGCCAACGTACCATAGAGAAGGTTGTGATAAGAATGGCGTTAGCATTTTTATAATCAGAATCTTGAAAAACAAGTATAACACTTACATCTTGACTCATTAAAGAGAAAAACTAGTTTACACCAATTGATTTTTTTTTGATGAAATTTTAATTTTCTTCAATCATCATATGAAACTAACTCATTAATGACAATTTATTATGAAGATATATAATTTAACCACTGATAAATGATAATACGCCATATGAACTACAAACTTTATATGACGGTTGAACCTTTAACGTCGTGAGCATACCACCTTCTTCGCCTAAATGGCCACCAAGAACTACCCATCGCCAGTAGGCCCTTTGTGCCCATTGCATACGTCATGGTGTCCTTCGAGCGTCTCTTCCACAACTCTTTGCCCATGCGGCTTGAGTAGGTTTTAGACGACTTTTCAGAGTCCCTTGGGTTTTCCTTACTACGGTAGGGCACCTGTCCAAGTACTAGTCCTCGCTAGACGTCTACTCCATTAGTTTGCCTAGCACGGTGCATCCTTTGCTGGTCGACGACTTATGGACAACTTCTTTTATAAATAGCAAAATCAACTAGAGAAATCAGTAATCCCAACTTTACTTCTCAAAACTCGTCAATATTTAGGCTCGCACAAGTAACATGGATTTTCAATTGGTGACGATCGGCGATTAATTTATAGGAAAAGGTCTATGACTTTCTCGGTCCCTAATTGCAAATCCAGGTTTCTTGAGCTGATTCCTTGCTCAATGGCCCATCATCCATCTCAATTTCTTCACCGCTGCACTTTCCAAAACTAAAACCAGTTGAACCTACCATTGATTTCGGATTACTAGCTAAACAGTATTTGTCGGACTGTCAATCGTTTGATCTTGTTTTTGATGAAGCTTCTATGAGTAATTGTTTGATTGCCAAAGCAATGATATACCCATATATATACAAACAAAGAAATAACAAAAATCCTGATCATGTATACAGAAAAACGGTGTAGTATGATATGAACGATTTGGTAATATGATCAATTGTTGATTTGTTTAATGACAATCTGTTTTTGAATAAACACAATTAGGTATAGACATAATTATTGGATGCAGGTACAGTATAGTGCAGGAGGATTACAGAGACTTTGATCCAGAAAATCCTAAAAGAAAAGTTAGAATATGGTTGGATGCATTATTTATATTATGATTGTGATTACAATTGGAGAACCTGTTATAAAATATGCAAATACACTTGTGTCTCTCTCTATGGATACGCATACACACATCCATGCACGCTTTGACACAAACATTTAATTGATTCTATGTTTTTGGGCTGGGTTTTATGTATTTTTGTGTTTTGTCTCTCCTTAAAATGTTTATAAACTAGTGGAGTTTTTTAAAGTACATGTATATTGTTGTCACCATTCACGTGAGTTTATAGTACTTTCAAGAAAAATTACCCAATATATACCATAGGTTTGATAGAATCACAATGGGAAGCAATGAACCCTCCACTTGATATTGTTCCCTCCCCAAATCATGTTTGTATTATGTTGTTATACACTGATACTACTAAAAATATACAAACCGATTCTTCTAAAAAAATATACAAAAGTGATTTTACATTTATTTGAAATTGATTATGCCAAAAAGGTCGACGACAGGTTGAACTAATTTTGCAAAAATGATCGAAAATGGGTTGAACTGATTATGAAGAAATTGTCGAGGACAGGTTGAACTGATTCTGCAAAAATAATTGAGGACTAATTGAACTGGTTTTGCAAAAATGATCGAAGACAGGCTGAATTGATTCTATAAAAATGATCGAAGACGGGTTGAACTGATTCTGCACAAATGATCAAGGATGGGTTGAACTAATTCTGTAAAAATGTGCTAATCCTATATAATTTACCTATAGAAATGAATAATGTGCAAATCCTAAGTATATTTATATAGAGGTAAAATTAATTAGTACAAAAAACATAGACATCTTTGATTCAAAATTAATTTACCTATATTTTAAATAAGAACATAAATAAATTATGTGGATATCATAAATTATAATTGTATTAGTCAACTCTTGAAAGAAGCTCCAATTTTTAACTCCTGCAAATAGTAGGTGGCCCTCTACCACAGTGGTATAAAGGAGTATTGCCCTTGTACTACGTGAGTTCGAATTCCGTCGGCTCCCTAATCTAACATCTAATATAACAAAATTTATCGTTTGACTAAAAAAAAAAAAAACAAAAAAAAAAAACTCCCACAAATAATGCACCTACTATTTAACATTTTGAAAAAACTAGATGGAAATAAGGATTTCACGGGAGAATAAAAAAAACTTGAAATCATGCCTATTAAAAATCAACCAAATTCATAATTATTGTAGGTACTTAACATAATTAGAGGTTGTTTGTTTTTCCCCACTAAAGTTCACTAGACTGGAGTAAGGGTTAGTCCAGTCCCGTTTTTGTTTCCTGTAGAGCCTAGATTTAATGAGACTAGCTCTCACTCTCCTTGCCCCAAGCAGGGGCTAGCAGGTCTTAGCTAAACACCCCAAAAACCATGGGATCGCTAATCCTGTCTCGAAACCTGCGTACAACGATCGCACACTACGAGTCTTATGAACACTCAAGTCCGCAAGCAAGCTTTTGAGCAACTCTATTTGCCGACCCATTTCCCAGTTTTGAAACCCAGCCCCACCCACAACCTAAATCTCAACACCAAAATACGAAAAAAGGTGCAAAACGATAGAGAAAGGGAGAGAGTAGCGTTGGGACGAAGTTGTAAATAATTTGGAAGAATAGGTTACTTTCTTACCCACATGCTCCCTTTTTTTAATAAACAGGAAAGAAGAGTTACAATGACCTATTTCTAAAAATTGTCACCTCAATTCTCATATCCAATGTTGACAGCGCAGTTTTCATTCAAATAAAAGACATATGCGTAGCACGTGACCAAATTTAGAGTAAACTAATCAAACCAAATGAAAAAATATTAATCATTTGGCGAAAAGGTCATTATGCTGCCACATACAAGGTCTAAAATATCCATAATATCCCGATATTTCCATCAAAATTTCCGTATTTTTTAAATTTCTATATTTAAAAAAACACCAAGGGGATTCAAACCCCTCCCATTTTACTCATTCAACACCTTGACCACCATATCACTTATATTTTTGTGAAAATATGCTAAAATATTTATATATTTTCTACACTCATAATGTTTGCCAGCTCGCTATATAATCAACTTAAATCAGTTAAATCCATCATGCAATGCATTTCCTTCCAATTTTTTATGATAAACTAATAGATAATTGACTAAATAAACATCTTGCAAAGTTTCAATAAAAATTTCCAAGTTTTTATTACAATTTCCGTGGTTTTTATTCAATTTTTATCGATATCGATAATATCCCGATATTTCCATCAAAATTTTCGTGTTTTTAGACTACCGATATTTCCGATATCATTGATATTTTAGACCTTGGCCACATATTATTCCACTTAATTATATGGTAGATTGGTAGTGCACATAAAGCAAAGAAGAAGCAATAAAGAAGCTGGCCCTTTATCTTTATGCCAGTATATGTCAACCCCCTAATTATATACATTGTAATAATTGGGATTAGATTACTATTTAGTATCAAACGCACACAAGTAGTTTGAAAGCTCAGTTGCCCAGGGATTAGATACTCTTTGTTATTTTATTCTTGTGGAAGTCAACGTACAAAAAACCATTCTTGCAAGTAATGGTTCAGGTTTATCCTCCAATTTTTTAATGTGGCACTTTGGCCAGTATTAAACTCGTTATATACATATATAATGGTCAGATGATTAGGACACATTTTTTTCACATATTTTGATACATTTTTCTGTGGTTCTTATTCTAAAACTTTGTCTCAATGATCTGAACCATTTATATTACAATACATAATTCACATATTATCTTTACAAAAAAAAAAAATTAGACAAATCAAAATCATTAGGACATTCAATTGTAGTGAAAAAATGGATGAATACAGCTCTACAAAAAAACACTAAAAATGACTACCATTCAATTCAGCTGTCATATAGTTTCAATTTTTGATGAGAATGATATTTAAAGAAACATTTGAATCGTCGAAATACATATTATGGAGTTGACGCTAAGAAATATGTGTTAAAAGATGTGACTCATCCTCACGCACATATATGTGTATTTGTGTGTGTATCTCTCTGTTTGTCAACAAATATTAGAATTTGTTGCTTCTGCTAGAAATGTTCCATCTGGCTTGAAGGGGACTTCAAAATCTATGCATGTCAGCACACCACCCAGTTCAGTTACCAAGTCATCAGAATCCAGTAGCAGCTATATAGGCACTTACAGAAATGCAATATATGGAAAACCTTGTCAAAATGTTTCGATAATAATTGACATGTTTGTTTTTGTGCTAGCTGAGGGCAACATGCTCTTGGTTTCGGTTGGTTTTGGTCCCATATTTTATTTAGTGGAATTGACCTGCTTACCTGCCACTTTGTGAGTGCCAAATGATGAGTAACCAGCTATATCAACTAGGTATGTGTAAGAAGTTGGGATGATTCTAGGATGGTCGTCCACGGTTGGGTGAGTATTGTCAACTTTTAACACCTTATATTGTGAAGTCTACGTGCATCGAAGATACTCACAAATATGGACGTGGAAATTTCTTCCTACTTCCTAACACACCCCATCTAAGTTTAACATCATTACCTTGAAAGCAAGGCTTTTTATTTAAGTTGTTAAGTTCTCATTAAATTTATGGTGAAAACCGATTCACTCCAAATCCCTATCATATATGATAATTTCCTAGCCAGCGAATGCTAAGAGATTTCACTAATGAAGCTACTATAACTCTGTACACGCTCTTAATTTTCAGCAATTAAGAAAGCTTTTGTGGTTAATGTTTATTGTGAATAATACTAGGTACATAAAAAAAAATTCTCCAATTTTAACGATTAAAAAGAGGGTGGTGCTATTTACACACCTTTTTTTTACTTGTCACACACATCTCTCAATTTCCAGTCGTCAGATCGGATGAATTGAAGAAGATCAATGAACAAAAATTAACAAGGCTGTGTGGGAGGTAACAACGGGTGGGTGAATAGCACTACCCTAAAAAGAGTGATATGCAGGTGAAGTAAAGATTAAATATAAACATATAATTTTCATATGTTTGTGTTATTTGTTTTGGTATCTCTAGCTAGTCTTCATAAACCCCTTTCATTAATCACTAGTTCTTTGTTTAATTTTATGGAATTGATATTGACACTCTAAAAACAAAATCATTTCCTCCATGTGCTATATACACTTTCTGCTTTTATAAAGGAGTGTGCAGCATAATGTTGTTTTTAGATTGCAGGATTAACAACCTAATCTATCCTACTTATATTTATTCCCAATGATCATATGTTTTGTGATGGGGCCAGGGAAACATGTTTCTATAGACTGTTCTTGAGTCCAAGCCTACTAAGCATATGAAATCTATGTAGTTCAGGCCCAATAACTGGTTTTATGGTGCCAACTTCGAGTCCATTTCTGGTCTAAAAAAGGGCAAAAAATATTGGGAAATGAACACAATAATGGGCCATTTTATTCTTCTTGGGATCAAATGGAACAAATTGACCGTGCATACTTCATGCACACCATGCACAAAAAGGAAATGATAAAAATATCCACATATTAATTGTAAAAACTTACATCTGTGGAGTCATGTTTTGATTTCGAAGTTGGGGATGTCAAGAGAGAGAGCTGTGAGTTGTAGGTTTTTGGGTTGAGCTCAGATGTGTGAACTTTGATTTCGAAGAGAGGGAAGTTAAGAGAGAGGTGAGAAGAGTGAGATATGGGTTTTGGGGTTAAGTTCAGAGCTCTGATTTCAAACACATGGATGTTGAGAGAGAGGTGAGAAGAGTGAGGTTGGAGTTTTCGGGTTTGGGCTCAAACCTGTAACCTATGTGTGTTGTTCTTCCATAACCAAACACAACAAATTCTTCCATCCTTAAATATAGGATGTTTGTACCATATTTTCTATTTTGGCCAGAAAATTTCCATTTTTTTCGACGACTGAAGTTTCAGCATGCATATTTCGGCACCCCAGGCATCTGCTCGGTTTTGGAGGGTAGTAAGGTAGGGTGTTTAACTCTAAGTTTCTATATCAATGATTTATGAAATATATGAGTTGTTTGTAAGATGAATTAATACAAGTTAAATTAGGGTTTGTGCTTCATATTGGGTCCTATGGGTTGTGGAAAGAACTTTATTTTTGATGTGCTAGAATACTACGTATGTTCCAATTTCTGTTTCAAGTTTTCAATTCAGAAATTTGACAAAATTTTCCGTTATATGCATATGTTGTGCATGGTGTGCATGATTGTGACTTAATATGACAAGTGGGAATGTCCACTAGTCCTGATGCACGTATGTTATATGTAATTTCAGGTTTGTGCAACAAAACATGGGGGAAGTACCTGTAGTGATTTGTCATAGTGGGAGGTAGGTTACATCCGATAAGGAAAATATGTAGGCGGTGAAGAGAAATGAGTTGTTGTGTCTAAATCTATAAAATTCATAAAGTTTTTGGAGATTGTTTCAAAGATTGCGTGTAGTGGTATTGACATGGTTACTTTTGCCTAGTCTCTTCCAATGGGGTCGCATCCAAACAAACATGTGATGATTCGGGATGACAGTGACATACGATATTTTTTGGAGTATAGCCGAGCAGTTATTGCTACGAGGGTGACACCTATATATGTATCGATACTCAACAAGCCAGCCAGTATGAACTGACCTTCCGCTAAGGTCCCACTATGCTTTGATGCAGTGTTTGAAGTAACAACTAGTGTTTGAAGTAACAACTATTTTAGCAGCCAAAGTAAAGGTTTTGGATCCTACGGAGATTGGGTAACCATGGTGGACTTTGATTCCTAGCAGTATGGATTTGGTTCAATTGCCATGAACAAGTATACAAGTGACCATGTCATGCCGATGCTTAACGATAATGAGGTACAACCAAATGGAGGTTTACGTGTCCAAAACCTGAAGCAAAAGAGAAATACGTTTGCGAAATACAACAATGAATATGCCGACAATTATGATGGTACATGAAAAGGCCAAGCTATGGTGTCGACAAAAACACGGATTGGCAGCCATAGTTTAAAAAGGGGTGACCTTTTTGTCGACAAGCAAGATATCTTGAGAAGGCTTCAATTGAAATGGATGCATCTTCGAAGAGGCGTCTCATTGTGAAGTGTAAGGATGCCCACTGTCCTTGGCATATTTCTGCATACGGAAATGTAGTAAGGAGTTTAGGATTGTGAAAGATAAAGTCTACCACTGGTGTGATTTGGTTTTATTCAAGGAGTGTCTTCCGCAAGTCAAACACAACTTATTGGTCACATGATAAGGGACAAGTTCAATGATTTGACACTGTATACATCGCTAAAGATGTTGTGCGGGATGTTAAAACCACTCTCGGGGTCACAGTTAGCTATAAGACAACATCATGGGCTAGATTGGTCGCATTGGCATCACGATGCGGTTCACCTGAGGACTCGTATGCCAATCTTCTCGTGTCTTCATTTGAGAGGCTAAATCTGGGTAACAAGACTGCCATTCTAACTGACGAAGACCACCACGTTCGGTACTTCTTCTTCGCAATTGGTGCGTCAATTAGGGGTTTCCTGTCATGGATGCGTCCAATTATTGTTGTTGATGCATCTCACTTAAAATCAAAGTCCAAAGGTATCATTTTAGTCACAACAACGTTTGGCCGCAACCGCAACATCTATTGTTTGGCTGCAACTGCAACATTTACCATTTGGCTTTCGGCATAGGTGAAATAGAAAACGGCTAGGAGTGGTTTTTCAAGCAACTGCATGAAGTGATCAGGGATGTACCAAATATGGTTATAATTTCGGATCGGGACACAAGAATTGCAAACGTCGTGTATAAGGTTCTTAAAAAAGCTCAACATGGTTTATGAATGTATCACTTGAAAGGTAATATCAAGGGTAAGTTTCGGCTAAGAAAGAACGACAAGTTTTTCTTCCACTACCACAAGGCCGAGAAATCGTATTCCCATGCCGAGTTCGACACACAGTTCGTGAAGGTGAGAGGCTTGGTAACAAAGTACCTAACTGACGTGGGAGTGGATAAGTGGTCGCGGGCTAGAATGATTGGGAAGAGGTATAACATAATGACCTCTAACATTGCAGAGAGCATTAATGCAATGTTGCGATTTGCGAGGGGGCTGACCGTACTGTACTTGATCGATTTCATTAGGGCGGTGTTACAAAAATTGTTTTGTGATAGGCGGGATATAGCGTGGATGATTGTTTAGCAACCTATATTTTAAGCTACTAATTAAATGTTTTAAACTCGCAAATGCACAAGATCAAACACATAGTATAGAAAACAAGTACGAGATTATTCCCACGAGGATTGCACTAATATGTATCTAGGTTACGACTCCTAACAATTTAAATTTATTCTTTTACAAAAGCTATCAAATATGCACATAAAGGTTTAACAAAATTAATAGTTTAGATGTCTTAAATTTAAAAGTATAAAAACACAATATAAAGAACGTAGGCAAATAAAAGTAATTGGCAATAAGGGTTTTGAAAACGATGTTTGAACGGTTAGGACTTTGGTTTTCATCTCTAATCTTTTTCGCCTAAGCAATTGATACACACGATGATACAAGACAATTTAGATGTGTAACGTTTGTCAACATAAAGGCATGGTATCTACTCTTTAAGTTATTGATTTCCCTAAACAACGAATTAGGCATGGGTGTCTACTCTAACTCTTTTCATTCTCAAAGTATTTAGCAAGGTATTTACTAAGTTGCACTTCGAGAAAGCATAAAACAATGGAAATCGACAAACATACGAATCCTAGAACATGATATCTATTCCAGTTATTCGTGATATTTAATTCCAAGAACCGTAACTACTACTCTTGTTACTCGGCATAGGTACAAGACTTGATCATCCAAATTTACCTATATAACGAACTCAATTACAAAGCCATTTCTATGGTGATCAATCATAAAACAATTCAATAAGATTGGAATTAAAATAAGAATTAACCATTAAAGCATCAACAAATTATCTTGTAACAAAGTGTATCGAAAATACTCAAGAAAACATGATTAGGACTTCAACCAAGTCCCAACTATGGATTATGGATTTTAGTTACTTATAATGAAAAAGGGCAGCAAAAACATCAACAATAAATAAAAAGAGGAAGACTGAACTCTCTGATGATGGGATGGTGCGACTGCCACTTCTCCTTCTTCTTGTTTTTCGTTACTGCTGCTTCCTCCTTTTTCTGATTTTTTTTCTTTTCCCGCTGCCTCCTCCCATCAGGGTTGTAAATCCCCTTTAATTTGCAACCGCCAAAAGGCCAATAGCCTTCCTTTCATTTCTAACTTAATGGACTTTAAAATTTAAAGTCCCATTTTATTAAAACCTTCTTATTTATTTTCTTCCAGTCTTTTTGGCTTCTTCTAGCCGAATAAAATTCCTAATAAGTAGGAAATTTAACTCTCATTTAATCTGCCATGTTGATACACTTTTGTAGAAAATTTTGTATTCGCACGTAGCCCGACCTTCATGTACTAAAACTGCCATAGCTCCCTCTGAAAAAATGATATTCGTGAACCGTAAAATTCTACAGAAAATAGACATCCGTAGCTATTCAAGCATATATGGCACGTCTCCTGGTACAGTTTAATCCATGAACTCGACTGATCTGCAGAGGCTATGCTGACGACATGGAATTGCAAATCCCCTTTAGTCTCAATACTTTCTTTTTAGCTCATTTCAACTCTTTGCTTGTTACAACCTACAAAACATAAGTAGAATGTAAAAATCTATATAAAAGAGTAAAACAAAGGTGTAAACAAGGACAATTAATTTGTATATAATAGTGAATTTATGAGCATAACAATGACTACAACCACATTGTGCCTCGGGCTCGGTGAAAAAAAAAATTAAGAAAAAGGTTAGAGGATGCAGGGGTCGTGCGTGTCCATAAAATAAGCGACAATGAGTTTTATGTTTTCCACTTGGATGATGAAGCCGTGGTTGGTATACATAACAAGACTTGCACCTATCGGAAATTCGATTTGGAGCAATTGCCCTGCAAACATGCCATTACAGCATGCTTATTTGCAAACTGCAACTTTTATGAGTTAGCTTTGACCTACTATACTCGTCGAGCTTGGAAGGCTGCTTATTGAGATTCGATATACCCGGTATTCCCCCCTCTCCAAAAGGGAATGCAACACGCGCAGCCGAAGACTCGTTAGTCTTACCTCTGACAGGTAAGGTACTGTCCCGGAGACCCAAGAACCGGCGTATCCCATCACAAGGAGAAGATGTAGTACATCGGAAATGCAAGCATTGTCGGAAGCTTGGTCGTAACGAGCGAACTTGTAAGGGACTTGTTGCTATCCCTGAGACCACATGATTGTCCCCATGTCATGGTAAATTTGGATTAAAGTTAATTTTTAAGCCATCAAAGGTCTTTCCGATGTCATGGTCATTTTGGATTCATAACAAATTACGCATCAACAGTCTTCGATGTCACGGTAATTTTGGATTCATGTTAAAATTACATATCAACGGTCTTTGATTACATGAAAATTTCAACCGTCACTGTAACGTTATATATGCGATCGTCGTCTTATAAATGGCACAAGCAGCTCCCCTGCCCAATCTCCAGTTCTGTTCATATCATGTGCATTAGGTGTGCATGTCCTATGCATGAGTTGTGCATATACTATGCATAAGGTGTGCATATACGGTTCATATCTTGTGCATGAGGTATGCATATGTTATGTATATGAGACCGATGATGATCGATACCAAACTTCATTAAACGATTTCACCTGCTTCATTGTCATACAATCACGCGGACACCTAAATCAAGAAGTGGAATGCCGTTTTTGGTATGGGGTTAATGGTTATGGCAACAAATAGGTTAGTGTGAAAAAGGCTATTTATACAAGTGTAGCATGCTGTGGATGAAAACCCATTGGGTAAAATAGGGGTTGTTTGAAGGTGTTTATGTGGTGAGATATGATGCATGTGACAGATACAGGAACATATATACAAGGTTACATTGAATTAAGTACCCAAACAAAACGTTAATTAAAACCTATTACTTTTGTAGTATATTATTAATAAACATTTATGAGTTGACATGAGAAGAAAACACATCTTACACAATTTACATGCAATGCACACCTCAAGTAGGTTAGGACAAGATATAAAGGTGAGGTCATGTACAACACATCTACACCACATCTTCCTTGTCTTATCAATAAGGTTATGAACCCAACCAATCCATTTACCAACAAACCATGGAAGCAAAAAATTGCTAATCAATTAGCACTTTTTAGTTTGGGATTTACACTAATACGAGGTTGGTGCCTTTTCCAAGATAAGGAACTTTAAAATTATGGAGTAAGTCTCATCCTTTTTTACGCCAAGTCTTAAAGAGAATCCAAAGGCCAACATGACATAGCTGTTTATCACAAATTGCTTTAAAAAAATGGAAAAGTATCCCACTCCTTTTGCCACCATATATCCATCTTTTGTGTAGGGCACCAGAACAATATTTCGGCGCCATTTTGCTAGGCAATCATGTCTTACTTCACCTATTAAAGCAGCGCATTTCACATTACTCACTCCACACATGCACACATTGCAAACTTCTCACATAAACAGCCTCCACGCCTGCAATAGTTTAATTATGTATGCTTATGCGACACTGACTGGTGAATCCAACCTAGAGAATGAAGTCACTAGCACCTTCAATTTCAATGCAGAAAAACTCGTGGCAAGGGGACATGCCACATTTTTCAAGAGTCCGATCACCGACATTGAAAATGAAACAGAGCTATGTCAGGCAAGAATTGAGCGGTTGAAGCAAATCGAGCACGGCCATAGACTCTGGGTTTGGTGGAATTGCATCAAGGTGAGGTTCCTGAAACACAAATTGAAACACTGTTGTATGAGCATAGTGTTATGCGGTTCAAGGTCTTCGGCAAGCTAGAGATGAAGAAGAAAAAGGCTTACAAAGCAGGTGTTGAGTTGTTCCGAGCATACACAATCTTCATCACGGCAGCATGGCCAAAACAAATTGGCTTGATATCGAGGTCACTGACAAGCACAACCTCCTTTGTAGGCATTTGTTTTAGGTGTGGCATTCACCAACCATCTTTGTAGCCAAGAAAAATTGGATGTTCTTGTGCTTTAATGATACACGGTTCCACTGCTTTTTTTTGTAGACTATAAAGGTCCTTTTTTTGTAGTCTTCCAACGTTGAAACTTACATAGACCTTCTGAACTTGTTGCATCACTGTTCTTCTTGTTAATTGGGACATTGGCACATCAAGATAATACTTTTGTTCACTTTGATGTAATAGTGATTACCAGCTCTTCGTAATGACACATGATTAATGACTACTTCTATTTCTATCTTGTTCACCATTTAGGATAAAAGCCAATGCATGCTTTTAGTTATGCTTAAAAGAACATAACAAATTATCAAAATTTAGTTACTCAAATTTAAAAGCCAAGAGACTTAGAAATTTCTAGAGATTGTACATGTCATGTGCATGACTTGCTTGATGTCCATAACATATGCATGTGCATGGCCTGCTTGATGTACATAACATGTGCATGTTGTGTATACCATGTCCATGACGTGCATAGCATGTGCATGATGTGCATATCATGTGCATGGCATGTACATATGCTAATTACAAATAGTAAGTTTTCAAAATTATTCCTAAGTGGGAAATTCGAAGTGGGGCCAAAATTTGGGCGCCATTTTTGAATTTTGGGAAACGTACGAAATATACCCCATTTTTGAAAAAGGTAGTCCTTTGATTTTGTGTCTATAAAAGAAAACACAATACACCCAATTTCCTCATCCCTCAAACAAAGAAATCCATACCACAATCAAGCAATGAAATCTTCATCTTCCTGTTCCCACTCTTGCTCCTCTCCTATCTCTCCCCGGAAATCTTCTTCTTCCCGTTCCCACTCTTGCTCACCTCCCACCTCCTCCCGAACAGAAGACATAGGTTCGTTTGAGTCGTATGAGCTTGAAACAATTGTAGGGAGGATTATTAAGCATGAGGAGAATCATGCGAAGAACCTCGCATCGTTTGAAGCAGTAATTGAAAATGGCTCATTGAACCGTGAATATGTTAGTGGCAAAAGAGATTGAGAAGTTCATGACATCCTCAACGTACATTGACGCTATGAGTGAGCAATACAACCAAGGTTATCGTTTGGGACTTCGTGAGAGGTTTGAGATATTTCGCCGCTATGCAATGAAAGTGGATGTCAACGGGAAGTGGGTGACCATTGACTACTACAAGGCACTTGCCGTTGGGGCCACTCGCTAGGGATAATTTAAAATTTTTGTGCGTCCTTCAAATTTTCTTATATTCGACATTCTGCGTGTGGTATTTCATAAGAAAGACCTTAATATGAGAATTAGATCAATGTTATTTGCGTAATTAAAGATTACCAATGGCAACACAAACCTCTTAATTGATAAGTAATAAAATTAAGATTGTATACTGAATACCGAAAACAAGCAATGGCAAAGTGTACTAAAATTACGATTACACCTAAACTCTAAACTGCAAAGTGTACGAAACTTAAAAGGAACCAAATTGTTTGGTTATAACAAGAAAAACTACTCAAATAAATGTCCACATAACCCTTCACAGAAATGCATGACCTCTTATGAACTCGATGGCAAGCTTGAGTCTGAAAAACCCCATGTTCCGAGGAGCAATGCCGTGAATGGTCAAGCCAGTGGATAGGTAGTCGGCAAATTTTAATCAGAAAACTCCACAGTCTGCCCTACCACAACACAATAAGTCCAGGTTACAACGCCCTGGATATTTAAGAAATTTAGAATGAAGTTAAAGATAAGTCTGAAAAGAACGTACTTGTTGTCCTGCTGGCCGCACTTGATTACATGCTCCTTGTCGGGGTTAAGTTCAAAGCGGGTCGCGCCTTGTCGAATCCAGTCACCTTTAGAAGTGTGGGAATTACAAAACACATATGCGCAAGTTATTTCTTCATTTTTTTCCCACTCTGACCTTGAGAAATGTGAATCATAAACCATGATAGTGCAAAGTTGGAGATGGACATGAGCCAACATCCAGTAGTCGCCATTCACGTGACATGGTTCGTCGACTTCCTCCCACTTACGCATGTGGGATGTCATTTCTGCAATGCCTAATACGACATTGATCAACTGTCTCAAAGGCATAAAAACCGAAGCTTCTTTTGCCTTTGCCTTCCCATTGCCTTTAACATTTGTTTTGCCATTCTCAAAATCCACAGCTTCCTTTTTCATTTTTTCCTACACCGATGCATTGCAACAAAAGTAAAGATTTTCTCACATAAAACAAAAACACAAGACATGTATGACTACTTGTAAATGAGAATGAATTGATATTAGGAACATAAGTAAACGAAATATAGAGTAAAAATAAGAACATAACACCTACTCAGAAAAAATAGTCAGTCGTTGTCCACCGATCCCCGAAAAGTTTAGGATGCTCCATTGATCGCTTCCTCAGAAGGTAAAGGCTGACGTTGATGTACATTAAACACTTGTACTCACTTATAATATGGTAAACAGAAAGTAGTTACAAATGAAGAAAAAATACTTACGTTGCTCTGTAAAGTACCCTTGAAATGGATGAGTGTGGTAAAAAAACTGATCCACAATAACCAATGTGTATAAGTCGACTCTATAGCTGGTACCCAAAAAACCCACAAGTTAGGGATATATGGACATTTTTTGAATATTCAATAGTTTGAATGACCACTGAAAGTGAATATACCTCGACGAATGCGCCTAACTCGTCACGACGTTGATGAACACTTCCACATCAGGCTTGGGAATGATTTGTATAGGATCTGGGACAACTCCGACACCCTCAGCTCGACTATCGCCAACTTTCCTTCTTTTGTAGGATTGTAAATGGGTGAAATGGTGCACAAGTTGCATTTCTTTACACTTTCACCGCATTTTCTTATCGAGAAGTGGCTCGAAATCAGATGGACCAGTAAGCTCGTTCACGTCGACGCTTTCCTCATTTTGGCCATTATGCTTACTGACCTCCGTGTCGTTGTCTCCTCTAAGATAGACAATTTGACCTTCTCCCAATTCACCATCCAATCTAAACTCCAATATATCCAAGAGTGATTGGACGACATCTTTTGCATTGAAGGCCAAAATCGTGCTCAGCAAGACGACATCAAAAGTAAAAAAATTTGCATTAGGGGCTATCGATTCGATTTTGTAAAAAAATTTGCATTAGGGGCTATCGATTCGATTTTGTCTTTTCCTGGAGGTGACTTCTGTTCGTCGGTAGAGGTGTCGGGTTGAGGGGACGGTGCAGTAAGATCTTCATAACCCATGTCATGGTTTTGTGGAAGGGTATGGGTTTTTCCAACTTGGTATCCTCAGGGTCATTTTCTGTGTCCTGCTTTGATCCTACCGACTTATTAGGGCTCAGGGGTTTCTCAAATGATTGGTCGGTTGTGTCACCTTGGAGACGTTCAACCTCGATAACCAAGGCCATGCGGGCACACCACTCGACCTCTAATTCCTCTGAAATTGTCCTCAACCGGACATCCACCATCTGTGCAAAATCATGAAACTGTCGCCTAGGGACAAACTCATAATCTTGCGTATGAAAACCAGTGCATAAATTTTCACCGAAATCGATATCCATTCAGAAACAATACAAGCGTCTAAATTGAAAATACAATTTACTAAATTTATGTATGTACCATTGAATGGGAAGAGGATGACAACACTCCCTTGCCTTGGTGCCCCGTCTTTGCCTTCCTTTTGGCTTTGGATGAAGGAGTGGCCTTGGAGTCATGATTAAGATCTGCAAGACCTTTATTTTCCGCCTCTGGTGTTGGTTCCCTAGAAGGCTCAAATTCATCAAACATGATGTTCCAGTGAGGCACCTTCTTTTCTTCCTCGGTAGGAGTAATTGGCCGGACAAGAAGCTGCATTCGACAAAATCAGTGTTGCATAATTTAGTAGAATCAAGTTTTTATAAAAGGTAGTAAGTTTATTAAAATTGGAACAACTTCCCGCGGGATAATATGAAACAAACACGTACTGTTTGTTGAGCAAAAAGACCCCTCTTGAGCTTCTCATGGGACAGATTTACGTTGGTGTCGCAACGACAAATTCGGGGTAATAACTGAGGGTTCTCCATCCGCACCCTCGCATTGTTTTTTGTCTTCAAGTAAGGCAAAGTTTCAAACAACGAGATCTATAAAATTGAAAGTGATAATGTAAATAAGTTGTAACACAAACGAATGCAAAATTGTGTTAAGTTTATACCAAAAATAACAAAAGGAAAATTACTTGGAAAGCATTCGAAAACCCTCTTAAGTTATAAGAGTCCCGAATCGCAGCCCTCGATTTGTCTACATTTTTTTTTATAACCTTGTAGCGGGTTAAAGCGGCCGTGGTTATGGTTGGTAGCAACAATTGGAAGAACGCATAACCCCAGGGATATGTCTCCCATTTATCTTCATTATCTACTAACTCAAGTAGATGGTAGTCAATGGATGAGTCATTCTCCTTGCCCAAAACAACAAAGTGGATGAAGTACAATAGGCCCAGCTTGTAGATATCATCTTTGTTTGGGCACAAGTTGAATTGGTCCTCCAATTGTTTCAGGGTTATCTTATTCTTCCCCATGAAATAGGTCTCTTTAATACGACATTCATCTTCCTTCTGTTTATGGGAGAATTCTCCAAACTTAGTCCGCTTATCAAACAGAATTCACAGCTCCCGAAAGTTGTGACATCTTCCCCAAAAAGGAAGGAGATGGAATCGTCAGTCACTATCCTTAATAGCCCTAAGGATAATGTAGTGGTTGAGCTGACCAAATCAGTCAATGCGGTCTACGTCAACCAAATGACCGAAGCAAGAATCCTCAAATTTCTTCAGCTGATTCTTTGAAAATCGACTTCTAATGTTACCTAGACATCTCGAGGTGTATGACAGACAAGATATGGTGGTAGAAAATACCTCATTTGGTGGACACACAAGTTCCGATGGAGCTGAAGATTTGACTTTCGTCCTGCAAGATTTTCGTCATAAGTTTTTATACGCACATCAAAGTAATAACATAAACATGTGCACATGATATGCATAGTATATGCATATTGTTTGCCCAAATTCAACCAATTCACCAACCAAATACAACCAAGTATGCTCTACATCTATACATGCACAGACTATGCACAAATTATGTACCAATTCATGAACCAAATTCAATCCATTATTTCCAACAATATCAAATGCATATGCAGAAAATATGTATACAGTATGCACAAATTCACCCAATTCATGAACCAAATTTAAGGATGCCCAACATCTACACATGCACAAAATAAGTACCAATTCATGATCCAAATTCAACCAAGTATGCCCAACATCTACACATGCACGGAATATGCACACGATATATACCAATTGATGAACCAATTTCATTCAATTAATTTCCAACAACATCAAAAGCACATGTACAAAATATGTACGTAGTATGCACAAATGAATATCGAACAAACCATGAACAAAGTTAACTTCAAAATACATGTAACTACACAATCCTAAACCATAATCCGTTAATTTCCCACAAATTAACAGTACAAAACACTAAATCGCACCCAAAATCCTAAATTCCCATATTTACAAAACCTAGGTTGAAATAATGAAATTTCTATTCAAACCGTACCTCTTTTTGTATTTTGCCACTGCAATTGTTTGAATCGATGGATAACAAACTTGCCTTGGCCGCAAAACTTATAGAAGGCATTGGAAAAAGGAAAAGGATCACGCAGTTTGGGGTTAGGTTCTTCAAGATGGGGGTTGGGCGAGAGAGATTTTCGGAGAAGATGCAAATGCTGACTGGATTGGACGAAATAACCCATTTATATGGGAGGTCAATTTGGTCTTTTCACGTTTAAAAAAAAATCATATTTCTGTGATATTCTTGTGCATGTCCTGTTCACATTAAAAAAATCCTATTTTTTGTCCCAAGATTAACAAAATGACCCATTTCTGACAATTTCCCAAAAATATTCCTACCAATGGGCAATGGTCTATAAAGATCCTATAACTTTCATTCCTACAAGTTCAATTGGCTTGAGTTAGTCATGAAACAAAGGTACTTAACTCTCTAAGTAGATTTTAGTGGCATGGTACTAATTTATAGTCGGGTGAGGCGATTGAATAGAAGATGACTTCAAATGGGGAGGAATTTGATTAAGAAGATGCGTAATTTATATTTTAATTGAAGTGATGTATTAAACTGTTTGGAATTGAAACAAGAGTATTTCTAATTTTATATAAGTTGTTCACTAATTCACCTACATTAAAATTAAAATACTTTTAATTACTAAATGTCCTTGCTCTAAATAGTTAATTTATAGGGTGAAATGCTATTTAGTTCTTGAATTATTACATGAGTGAAAATTAGATCCCTAAACTATTTTGTTTTTCAGAAAAATTATTCCTTGAACTATAGAAATTTGTTAATTACGTCCCTAATATTATATTTGAAGTTACTATATTCAATTTTCCATCAATTTAAGTTACGTTATTTGCATGTGATACACATTGGAGGGTAGATTGATCATTTTTCATAAAATAGTGTATGGAGTTCACTTTTGGAGAGAAAATTAGATGTTAGATTCGCAACTTATATGAAATGCTAAAGGCTTATAGGCGAAAAAAGAAGGGTATTACACTCTAAAGTATGTCAATTGACTTAAGATGACTAAAAATTGGATAAAATGACTTTGAATATAATAGCAAGTATGAAATTAGCAATTCTTAATGATTATAGAGACTTATTTTTACCGAAAAAATAATTCAGGGACTTAATTTTCACTGAGATGATAATTCAGAGACTAAATCAGCATTTTACCCTAATCTATACATATATATAATAGTTCATGCACAAGCTTGAAAAATAGAAGTAGATTGAGCGTTTAATGGATAGAAAATTGATTCATGTGAGTTGGTTATCTAGGATTAATATACTACCTCTCACCCAAGAGACAAATTCCTCCAAAATATAAAGTTGAATTATGGTGACCCTACTTATGTTCTCATTCTCATATAATCAGTCAAGCTAGTGATCCGTAATCATAATCTAACTGTTTATTTAGATACAGATAACTAAGCATAAGAAACTCTATTTATTGGTGTTATTGTTTGAGGTTTTTGGTCTTTTATGTATTAGGTTTTTTCTTGTAGATTAAGGTTAGTTCATAAGGTGTTCTCTAATTTAGTTGAATAAGTTAGTTACAATATAGTCTTTTGGTGTTGGAAGATTATAAATAAATTCGGAAGGACGTGTGTACCTTTTATGCGGAAGCTTAAATCTCGACACATTCCTACAAACACGAACAACTGCTCTGACCCTCCATCAGGGCCGGTCCTGAGAATTTGGGGACCCTAGGCGAGTTTTCAAAATGGGGCCCTAATATTATCTGATTTCCGGTTCTTTGTACATTGATATGTATAAAAAAGAATTCGCTAAATACATAAATATTCTATTTTCACATCCAATATCATTACAAATTAATATAAAAAGAAGATAAATATACAAACATTACTTAAACATTAAACGGCTCATGTTTTTAGACTCAAATGTACTAAATGTTTGTGGTCAAGAGTCTAAGATTGAGAGTGAAGAACAATAAAACTTGATGATTAAGGGAGTCAAGACCAATAAAACTTGATTGATGAGTATAATGAATTCAACAACGCCAATTGTTTCTCTTGTGTTTTTTTCGTAAAATCAACATCACACTAACGAATCGAATACTAAAACAATCCGTTGAATAAAAAATTATTGAAAAGAAAAATATAAATTCAAAGTTTTGATTACCTTAAAGTACAATCTTCAAGATCATGTGATAGTTGATTTAAAAATTCGATAGAAATGGGGAGACTGGGAAGTTGAAAGAAAAAAAGATTGCAAGGGGACTTGAGTTTTATAACTTTATATGCGTTTGGACATATGGATTGGGAGTTGGACAGATAGATTGGCAGTAAATTTGAAAAACAAGAAAAATTTAGTGACTAAAAAAGGCATCTCTGTGTTTTGAACTCAACACTCCAAATGAAAAAAAAGCCAAACATTTCCACTGCGCCAACAAATGAATTATGATATCTCTTACTTTTTTTGTATTTAAATGTTATTTACAGGATATAAAATTTTTTTGGGGGCCCCTTTGAAGTGGAGGCCTTAGGCGGGCGCCTACTTGGGCTACTCTTAGGGCCGGCCCTGCCCTCTGTGCATGTCTATAACCTCACAGGTTGTCGGGTTGGCTAAGGTACGTCGAGTTGCCCCTTGGTTTTCGCCTCCCAAGACTTAGGGCCCAAAGTGATAGCCCTAAAGACCTAACTAGAATATTTGAACTGTTGAAAAGCTTGTGTTTCTTGTTGTGTTTTCTCTATTCCCCTAAGCCTCCTTATATAATGGTTGTTAAGAGCATACAAAGACTAAAAAACCCATGAAAATCCCAAGTATATTCTAATATGAATATATCTTGATTTTCATCTAATTATCACATAGATAATTAGGAGGTTAATATTCTCATGTGGGTGGAATATCCTTTGATATTTATTAAAGTGTGATTGTGTAAATTCTAAATAAATTTGGTTACTAGTTATTATTAGGATTGTATTTACTTGGAGAACATAAATAAAGGCACGTATGGAGATAACAACATCTTATACACACAACGAAATCCCTACAGTCTCTCTCTTTGCCACACCCCCTAAATCCAGACTCGAATAATCTCTCTCTCCCTCCCTCCAGACATGTACCGCTGACCCGAAGCCAGTGATCGCCAATCTGTGGCCAAGCTCATAGAATCCGTGGATTGGAAGAATGGAGGCCAACAACTGGAGCTCAGAGGTGAGATTCGGACTCCTCTTGGTATGCTGCTTGTTTTTAGGTTTCGAATTTGCACCTTAATTGTGCTACCTCCGTTTGCAATCTGCATATGTACATTGCATTCATGATTTGAGTTTGATTAAACATATTTGTTGTTTTTGGTGACTGTTTGATTAATCTTAAAATTCCCCTTTTAATTTGTATTGAACATAAGTTTGTATTTTTTTAGGGTTTATATAATTACTTTAGTCCAAAGTAGGGGGGAGGTGGCACTATGCAATTTTGCCTCAATTTCACTTTATTTACGAGTTTGCCACCGAGCTGATTTCGGTGACTCAATTTCACTTTATTTACGAGGCTGCCACTGACTCTCTCTGCCGTTGATTTGATGCACGCGTGTTGATGATCGCGGGAAGGGAAGAACGATGGTAAAGCCGACCTTTTCCCATTTCCTTCTCAAACGCCTCTTCCGTCTCACAGACCCCGCGAGAACGACAGAGACGGTCTCGCCTCCGTCCTATCCCTCATCTCGCCGTCGTCTCCCTTCTCTCGCCTTTGTTGTCTTACTCCTCCTTTCTCTTTCTCTGGAATCGATCGATCTATTCGAAGAGGATCGACAGTTCTGAAATGGTGTTTAGATGCATAAGGGTTGTATGTGTGCGGTCATGCTTGATGATCGTGGAAGCCAACGATTCTGCTTCTACGACATAGCCTTGACTCTGCTTCCATCTCCATTTTCTCTCTTCGCCTTCTCTCTCAGAAATCACCAACTACAGCACTGTGTTGCTAAAAAACCACCAAGCCGTTAGAAATCTCTTCGATTCTCTCTCTCAGAAACTACGAAGCACATCGACCTTTTGTTGAAAATCCATGAATTTGGTCCCAATTTGAAGGAAATTTTAATCCCAGAAAAGCCTTGGTCTCCTGGTGAGTTCTCCGGCCGATTTGGGGTAGGTAATTTTGTGATTTGCAGTTTATTTTGGGAAATGATTGATGGGTTGCAGTTCATATTACGATTTATAGAGTATTTGCATTTTTTTTTTCATTTTAGGGTTTTTTTTACTGTTTAATTTTAGGGTTTTGTCTCATTTTTGTGGTCTGCTTTATAGGGTTTTGTTATTTTTCATTACAGTGGACGGATACCTGAAGCAGCTTTGATGGCACGATCTTACCTACCAAGCAAGGTTTCAGAGAGTTTCAATTTGGATAAATGACCTGAACAAGGTTAGACTTTTGTAGTGTTTTTCTTGATTCATGAACATGATGCTTCTCTTTGAAGTGAAATGTATATATGAGATGTAGAAGTCATACCAAAGGAAAATTGTGATGTCTTCTACTTTATCGACCAATTGAATTGAAGCAAGGAAAGATTTTTGCATATATTTAGCTATTCCAAGTATTTTTAATTTTGTACTTTTAATTTGCAATATGGCAGGTCAATAAAAAAGCTGCACAATCATTGGCCGATCTGCAAGAGTATCCTAATTTGTTTGAGGACTGGCAGGTTTTTCATGCCCTTGAGTCTAAAGATACAACAAATGGGTATCCACCCTTCATTTCACTGTTCAGCATCAGGGCCATGAAAAAATCTACTTTTTAGCGCTGCAGTAGATATGAGCATAATTACTTACTGGCAAGAAATTGTGCTTATTTGTTTGATAATTGTGGATTGCTTTGTTGTCTTTTGTAGGGGCATTCATCCTCCTGTTGACGTAAGAGATGCACGAACATTCGTCTTTGTATTTTTTTGGGCTTTTTATAACCCATCAATTTCTATTGAGTCAACCAAATAGTCCCAGCTTGCAACTTATGTTGTGAGGTATTATTGTTTGAAAAATTAAGTATGCATGTATATTTTATGTGTGTGCATGTGCACACCTCCGCATGATGTTAATCTCTGTGGGTTATCTATCTATATATATATATATGTATATATGTATGTATATATGTATGTAGACAGATTTGTGTGTGTGGAATGCAACATATCGGATTTAGGTTATACTGTGCATAGTTTTATTGTCTGTTGTTATTTGCGCTATACCATTTCTATGCAGGCTTTGAGAGTTATTCATGAGCTTTATAAGCACTTTCCATAATTTAAGCTGTCTGTTTTGGGTTCTTTTTTATTAGGTCATTAGCTACTGAATGAAGGAGAAACGAGGACCATGCCACTGATTTTGGGCTCTTTTAATAATTTTCTGATTTTGGGGTTTTGCAGGTAGTGCTGATGTATTGATTTTCTGGGATTTTTTTGTCCTTGCAGAATTTTTGGTCTTTGAAATGGGTACGTGTTGTTTTTAACATTTTGGTTCTCGCGTGTTCTGCTCTTCGTTGCTTCATGATTCTCATTTTTCAATGTTGGGTAATGGAAATTTGTAAAAATAGTCGTAGTTTTTTGAGAAAGTTGGCATTTTTAGTTATATTTTCTGTTTAATCCCAAATGTAAGATTGGAAAATAATTGAAATGATGGTTTTTTTTAAAGCGCCTCTTAATTTTTTTTTTTCTGGGATTTAAAAGCATCTTTTCCTGATTGGTTACAAGGGTTATGATCTCTATAATTGGTTCACCTAATTTTGATTAGTTTTAAGTTTTGTCCTTAAAGTTGTCTTTTAAGTTTTGTCTTGTGTGCTGTAATGAGAGATTTATGTTGGCCTTTCGGATTTTGGCATGGGAAAGTTCACTTATTTGTCTAATTAGATTGCGTATACCTTCGATTCTTTATTTAATTGTTCTGTTTGTGTTCGGGTGTGATGATCTAAATTTTATATGTTTGGAATTATTCACTTAACACCAATTTGTTACATTCAAGTCTCCACCCCACATTTCATAAGTTCAAATTCCATAGAAGTCGGTTCTGCAGATTGTGTCTGCAATTAGATCAGAGATCAACCGCTCTTTTGTTATCATGCGGAAGATTGCTTTTGGGAAGGATTTGAAGCAGTTCCTCTCTGTATGTTTACTCTCTGTATGTTTATTGCCATGTAGCTCTGTCTTTTCTAATTGACGGTGTTCATGTTACACTGCGATTCATGATGATGATTTAATTGTTTCTCGATTTGTAATTATTTGTAAATAATGTGGCATATTTGAATTGCAATCTGTGTTTGTATGAAAGGGATAGCATATCATGTTGCTGACTTAATTGTTTATGTTTTTCATAATTGCGACGGTGTTATGATCGATTAGGTGATTGTTGACCAGTGATTTAGTTTGGCGTTCAAATTTTGTAAGCATTACATTGGATTGTATTGCACTTGGTTTGATGTTGTTTTGGTTGACAATGCAGGGATTGGAGAAACAAAGAGGATGACACTTATAACTGCCCCTCCTCATCGACCTTCTTCAAATTTGGATCACAAGAAGGGAGCAACATAGGGGATCACAAGAAGGGAGCAACATAGTTATTCATCATGGCATTTTCCTTCTTCATTTGGATATGGTTAATATAAATAATTGGACAAAAGAGCCAAACAAACCCTCTTCTCTCAAATGGAGGCAGGCGATGATGTGGTCGACGGCCACGCCCCAACTCTAGAGTTTGGCCTTCTGTATAATCGGATTATAGGATAATTTTATTTTGGTCCATTTCTTTTTTCCTTTATATAAGTGCAGATGTTGTGATGTTTTGAATGAAGGGTGATGAAGGGTGGTTCACATACTTTCTCCTTACTTAGAGCAAGTGGAGATGACGGTTGGTATAAAAAGAAAAAACTTACCAGGTACTTCAATTTTCTATTTTATTAATTATTGTTTGGTTTTTGAAATGTTGTATTCAGAGAGAGAGAGACCAATTGTCCTTGAGAAACAAGTTTACATTGTGAGAATTTGCAGTTTGCAACTTTGATTGGTTATTATATTTGATTGAGTTAAACTTGGATTTCTGGATTTGACTTTTTCGTTTGTTTCTCTGTTGAAGAGTTGGCTTCGTTTCATTCCAGTAACTCTCTAAATAGGTCCAAGAACGCACTAAATAGGTAGTCAAGAAGAATTCAGTGTTGCCTTCGATTTGAAAAGGTATACTCTTGCTACTTTTTTCAATCGGATCTTGAACTTCTTCTGCTCAATTTTGCAGCTTTATTATTTTCATTTGATTTTTATAATTTTTTTGTATTTTATTTGAGTTTAATTTGTTGAGATATGTTGAATTCGGTTGCTTGAGTAATTAGGGATTTGGTTGCTTGAGTGTCCTTAAGAGTAGCAGATCGAATCGATTTCTGGAGATCTATATATGTCCCGCACACTATCACTCTGCTTATTTGTGTGTCGGTGATGTCAGTTTTGGTGGTGTTTGATACCCAACAGAAAAAGATGAAATTGGAATCTATGTTTGTCTGATTTTTGAAGTTATGCTGAAATCCGTAGGTTTATTTGATTGTTTATATATTTGATTCGAATACGGGTTCTGCCATGGTTTTGCATTCAGGGTGTATCCCATTTGGAAAAAAGGAGAGATGTGAGATTTTTGAAACCGTTTTCATTTGGTTTAACTTAGTTTTCATTTTTTGTGGTGTCTATAAGGAGATTGGTGTTATGTCTGAGATTGGTTTTCTGTCAATTTTTTATTGAGATGTTTTTGGCAATCTGTAGTTTCGGATTCGTTTATGTTTCGTGCTTTTGTGTAACTGAACTAGGGTTTATTAAACTCAATCACTTCCTTTTATGCTCCTGCTTTTTTTACGGTACAACTCATGATGATTTGTTTCTTTGATTGTAAATTTTAGAAGATCAACTTTTTATGGGGTCGGCCGCTGTGACTGTTTCTAAGATACTGTGAATATTTGGTTTCTGGAATATGATTAATTTTCTTCTTCCACGCTTGCTTTCTATGATGGACAATCTGCCCTTTTTTTATTAGATAAACAACCTTTTCACTATTTTGCATGCTTTGGCAACAAAGATTAATAAAACTGCACGTCTATTATAGAGAGAGGGATAGATGTAGGGAGAAGTTGGAATTGGAGAGAGAGAGGGTGAGGGAGGGATGAGGTTGCTTTCCAAAGATTGGTTTGGAATTGTTTCTCCAGTTCTTTGTATTTGTTTGGGATTGTTTCTTTTTTACTGAATTATTTTGGTCCCTGCGACTACAATCTGATTTCTGCTATTAATTGCTGCTGAAATGTGACTTGTTATTAATTTTTGACCTTTCATGTTTATGCTGCTTTTGGATTCCATTCGAATCAAATAATGTAGTTAATCTAGATATGAATTCTCTCTGCAACAATATTAGGGACTTTAGTTTAAATTATCACTAATTTGTCTTGATTTGGCATTGAATCTTGGTTAATTTGGACTGTAGGTGGTTCTTGTTGACTTTTGTATTTTAGGTAGGATCCCTAATTGATATGTAATCCCTCATGTAATCACTTGTAATTAGTTCTCTTTTCATTTATGTTAGGGTTGTACACCTTTAAATACCTCTTATTGAGAAGAATATATCATCATTCAAAGCATTCTCTTCTTAGCACCAGAGCCAAGTTAGAAACATGCGCAGAATCCAGAACCACCAACTGGAAAGCTAGTTGTGCCCCGCACCATCGGACCAGTGAGCGACGCTGCCGTTGCTGACCCGAATTCACCCACGATACCGTCATCCGCCCACCATGATCTGTTGCTGCAACACATGCACACAGACCCAGAACCTGTATCAAACCGTACCTGACAAACCCTAGAATTCTACAACACATCGCACCGATTGCGTCTTACCAGTTTGAAGTCCTAGCCCAGATTCGTGTGTCCATCATGACCCGCATAGATTCCTTCTTGACGAACCTGCAACAACTGTACCCGCCAGCACTCCTTCGTCGCTGCTACGTCCACACTTGTTTTGTGCATTCTGGAGAAAACCCAAGAATAGAAGACACAGAATAAAAGAAAAGGGAGAGAGAAAAAAAAGGAGAAAAAAGGAAAAAAAAGAAAAAAAACAGTTTCTTTGCTTTCGGCCCACACAGACGAACAAATTGATTGGTTTTTCAATTTGTTATTATTTGTTAATTGGTTGTCTATGGTTGTTAGGCTTCATTCGTGTTGGCCCATGCTATTTGAAGCTGCTTGGGCAGCATTTGGGCTTTATCCATTACCAATTGACGTACTAATTGAAGTTGATTGGGAATATGGCAGTGTGGGGTCGTAACGCTCCAAATCGATGTGATTGAATCGGGTAGGAGAGTAGGATCAATCTTGATCGGTCCAATTGTTCTTCAGATTTTTCTTCTTGTACCTCCGTTGTCGAAGTGAAGGTAAATTCTGAACATATAGCCGCGAAAGTGTCTGTCTTTCTTAATGATACATGTAATGATGGTAAGGCTTTAAAGGTTTCTGCATCTGTTACGAATAATACATGGATAATTGATTTTGGTGCTATTACATATGACTTGTGATTATAGACAGGTACAAACCCTAAAACCATCCCCTAAAACTGTTGTGAGTGTTGCCAATGGTAATGTTGCCCCCATTATCGGAGAATGTGATGTCTCACTTTATGATACCTTGAATCTTGATTCTGTACTCGTTGTTCCTTCTCTTGATTATAATTTATTATTTGTTGCTCAAATAACTGTTGCCCTACATTGTCTTGTGATTTTTTGGCCTTCTTTTTGTGTTTTTAAGGACATTCGGACTCGCAAGACAATTGGTTATGGTATTAGGAAGGGGAAGCTCTACTACTTGGAGCTGATATTGAACAGTTCCCGAATGTTGACTCAAGCTCTTGCAGTGGAAGGAAATCAAGGGGATAGGAATAAAGCTTCAGAGATTTGGTTGTGGCATCGTCGACTTGGACATGCTTCGTTCGGCTATCTGCAGAGGTTGTTTCCTAGCCTATTTGTTAAGCATGATATTTCTAACTTTAAATGTGGTATTTGTGAAATGGCTAAAAGTCATCGTACTTCGTTTCCGCCTAGTTTGAATAAAAGTTCAATCCCGTTTATGATAATTCACTCTCATGTTTGGGGACCATCTAAAATTGCTACACTTGGTGGTGCTTATTGGTTTGTTACTTTTATTGATGACTGCACACGTATGACTTAGGTTTGTTTGATGAAGTCCAAAAGTGAAGTTATTTCTTTGTTTTAGCAGTTTTACAAAATGGTACAAGTACAATATAAGTCACAAATATAGGTTCTTAGGTGTGACAACGGCGGCGAATATGTAAACACTAAACTTCATGCCTTTCTTGATCATCATGGTATCGTTCATCAAACTACATGTCCATACACTCCACAACAAAATGATGTTGCAGAATGCAAGAATCGTCAGCTTTTAGAGGTTGTTCGTGCTTCTTTGCTCGAGGCGCCTCTCGTTATCCTTTTGGGGAAAAGCTCTCACCTCAGCTGCGTATCTCATGAATCATGTTGCATCCCAATCAGTCGACTTTTAGACACCGCTCCAGACTCTCTCTTCATATGTTGATGCTTCTACAGTTCCTAGTCTTCCACCTTATGTGTTTGGCTGTTGGGCATTCGTTCATCTTCATGAACAGCAGAGAAGTAAGCTGGTACCTTGGACCTTACGGTGTGTGTTTGTGAGATGTTGTGTTTCATGAGAATGATATGTACTTTGCCAATCCCAAGTCTTCACTTCAGGGGGAGAATCAGACAGAAGTTCAAACTCTTGAATATACTATTCCAGATATAGATAGTGTGAATGATTTAGATTTAAGTGGTGATGTCTTGGAAATAAGTGGTGATCATTCATATGAAAACAATGATGTGAATGAATTGGAACTAAGTGGTAATGTCCTGGAGACAAGTGGTGATCAGTCACATAGAAATAATGTTAAAAGCCTTGAAAGGGACAAGTCGACATCGCCAGATAACTTATTGCCAGTTTCCTCACCACCGGACAATCTTGTGTCGCCAACTACCTCACAGTCGATCTCGAGTCCCAATAACCATAATCAATCGTCTGTGATCTCGGATGCACCACCACCACGTCGTCTCTTTGTTCACGTCAACCGAGGTATTCCTAAACTTATGAAGCTGACCCTAAATGCAAAACTAGGTATTCGGTGAGTAAGCCCAACTCTGAGTCTAATGTGTTATACCCGTTAAGTAATTATGTGTCTACCAGTTACCTGTTAGAATCAAATAAGTCAGTTGTGCATCAATTATCTACTGTATCTATTCCTAACAGTGTGCAGGAGGCTTTAGCTGATCCACGTTGGCAAGAAGCAATGAATGAAGAGTTGAAGTCTTTGAAGAAGAATGCTACTTAAGAGATCATAAACTTGCCAGCTGATAAGAAACCTGTGGGATGTAAATGAGTTTATACTGTGAAGTATAAAGCTAATGGGATAGTAGATTGCTTCAAGGCAAGACTGGTAGCAAAATGATACACTTAAAAATATGAAATTGACTATATAGATACATTTGCTCCTGTGGCCAAGATCAACACAGTTCATGTTTTGTTGTCCTTGGTTGCAAATCTTGATTGGCCTTTATAGCAGTTCGATGTGAAGAATGCCTTCTTGCATGGAGATTTGATAGAAGAGATTTATATGGATTTTCCACCGGGATGTAATGCTCCAGATAAATACAAAAGAAAGGTGTGCAGGTTGAAGAAATCTTTGTATGGCTAGAAGTAGTCCTCTCGAGCATGGTTTGGAAGATTCACAAAATCTATGAGAGCATTTGGTTACAAACAAAGTAACTTTGATAATACTTTGTTCCTGAAAAGACAGAATAGGAAGCTTACTGCACTTATTGTGTATGTAGACGATATGGTAGTAATAGGTAATGATCCAGAAGAACGTGCGGCATTGCAAAGATACCTGTCTACAGAATTTGAAATGAAGGACCTTGGATCCCTGAAATATTTTGTAGGGATTGAGGTATCGAGAAGCAGTTATGGAATTTTCTTGTCTCAGAGGAAGTATATTATTGATTTATTGCACGAAACTGGCATGTCAGCTTGTCAGCCAGTAGCTACATCATTAGAAGAAGGATTGAAGCTTAGTGTTGATCCTAACCAAGTACCAGTTGACAAAGGAAGATACCAAAGGTTAGTAAGCCTTTTGATGTATTTGGCACACACAAGACTGGACCTTGCATATGCTTTGAGTGTAGTGAGTCAATACATGCATGATCCTGGAGAACAACTTATGAATGCCGTGATGAGAATATTACGATATTTGAAGGGAAGTCCTGGCAAAGGAATTTTGTTTAAAATGAATAATCACCTTAGTGTTGAAGGTTATACTGATGCAGACTGGGCATGTTCGATTGACGATAGGCGCTCAACATCAGGTTACTTTACGTTTGTTGGGCGTAACTTGGTTACATGGAGAAGTAAGAAACAGAATGTGGTTGTCCATTCCAGTGCAGAAGCCGAATACAGAGGTATGACTTTGGGGATTTGTGAAATTTTGTGGCTTAAGCTTCTGCTAAGCGATTTGGGTATAAAACATGATAAGCTCATGAAATTATTTTGTGATAATAAAGCTGCCCGTGACATTGCACATAATCCAGTACAACATGATAGAACAAAGCATGTTGAAGTTGACTGATTCTTCATCAAAGAAAAATTGGAAAGAAAAATAATTGAAGTACTGATGATAAGAACAGAAGATCACTCGGCAGATATCCTCACAAAAGTTGTTTCAAGTCACAAGTTTTTCAGTTTCTTACACAAGTTGGGCATGAGTGACATATATGCACTAACTTGAGAGGGAGTGTTGACTTTTGTATTTTAGGTAGGATCCTTAATTGATATGTAATCCCGTGTATTTTCATGTAATCACTTGTAATTAGTTCTCTTTCCATTTATGTTAGGGTTGTACACCTTTAAATACCTCTTATTGAGAAGTATATATCATTATTCAAAGCATTCTATTTTGTTCTGATATGAAGGAGAAGCTGCAAGAGCTTATGATCTTGTTGCACTTAAGTACTACCGTTCTTTAACTTCTATAAACTTTCTGTTAGGGTTCAAACTATTAAGAGTTTTATGATTTTGTAAAAGCTTTAAGTAGCAGAAGCTTGGTCTATTTGCAGTTGCATACACTATACAAAGCTAGCAGCAGCTTAACCCCATTCACAAATACATATTTACTTCGTCCTTGGCGTCTACGCTTATTGCTGTCACTTCTCCTTTGTACTCTTTCTCCTTTTTGACGAAATTACAGTCTGCTTTCAGTGTCTGACTTTCTTTTGCAGTTACACCCCTGTGCTCTCGCAGAGGGAAGCTCACGGCTCGCACTATCGCTCGGGCCAATCTCGGCCTCACTCACCTTTCTGACATTGACACTCCAAAGGTATATTTCTCTCATCACTTTTGGAATGCAGTATATATCTGTGTGTATATATATATTCGCCAATGGAAATTTGTAATTTTGATTATATTTTTTTATTGTTTGATTGACTTTATGAGATAAGACCAACAAGTGATTGATTTTTGTTAATGAGGTTTTTATTTTTATTATTTATATAAATATGTGTGTGTGTAAATATATGTGTGTATATAGATTTATACATAAGGGGAAGATGGATGGATAGGTGTATGCTTCGTCGGTAATAGAAGAGGAGAAAATGAAAACCACATCAAACAACTTGCATTTAAAGCTCTTTTTTTTTTTTTTTTTTTTTTTTTTTTTTTTTTTTTTTCTCTTTTGACAAATCTCTCTTTGTTAGATTGCTAGGGGGCTGCACTGTGTGAGGGCCATTTATGTTTTATTACGGTCGTATCTATAGTTTTGGGAACTGGAGAAAAGATATGGAACAAATCATTTGCACATCAGAGGCCGACTTGATTGTTTCTTGAATTTGTAGTGCACAAAAATGGTTTAGTTTATATGTGGAGGGGATGAGAGAAGGCAGATATGCAAATGCTGTATCAGATATGATTCCTTTTTACAGATTTCGGTGCTCACATTTGTAGTTTTAAGATTGTTGTGGGTGTTTCGTAACATTGAAGGATCCCCTGTTCCAAGAGTTGTTATTCCATTCGATTTTGTGAGTCAAATAGTGAAATATAACGATGAACTATCTTTTTTTCTTGGTCAAAATATAAGTTTATATTGTCCTAATAAATTGTATTGAGTGTATATCTGAATGCGATTGGTGAACTCGAATTGAGTCTGATATGTCAATCGCTTAAAGCGAAACGCTTTGTAGATTTGATTTGATTTCCAAGAGATTCAATCATTGTCTTAGGCAGCCTAATTCCTAAGAAATCTATTGTGCTAAGTTCTTTTTAGTAGGAAGTTATGGTTGCTGATTTTAGCAATGGATTGAGTCTTTCTATTTGCTGTGACTATATCTCTAAACAAGCATACCTTTAAATTAGGTGCAAATGAAAAATTTTGTTTACAAGAGAAAATGGATAGGTGTATGGTTATTAATTTTTGTTTTTCTTCCACTACATTATTTGATTTTTTGGTTGTTACTGCTGTGAAATCAAATCCGTTCGATGCACTGTGCTACCAGCAAAAACGCGACGTTCATGAACTATTTTCTTTCAATTGCTCCTTAAACATAAGAGGCCATACTAGCATAAGCTGTTTGGCACGAGATTATTTAAAACTTATGTAATCGACTCATTTTTCGTGTCATTTCATGTTGGTTAGGTGAAGTTTATTTTTTATTTTTTGAAAGACTGGAAACTTTCATAACCAGGGCGAAAAGCCAACAGAACAAAGAGCCCACAATAGGGGCAAGCACATCCAAAAAACAAGGAGGGTGCGAGGGAAAACAATAAACAGACGCTGCCACAAAGGCCATACGTCATCCCACCACACCCCAACAACTCAAAAAACACTTAATGAGGGCAAGGAAGCCCATCCTTGTTTAGAATGTGAATCAATGAAGATGGAGGTCTTCTGACCCAACAAGTGCCGCACATCTCCTTATTATGCCTCGACGCCAACAGGTCCGCCGACTGGTTGGCCGATCTTGGAACCCAAGACCAGCGACAGCCCTGGAAAGAGGATCCCAACCTCAAAATAATGTCCAAGATTGGATACACTTCCCAGATGCCATTAGAGTTGTCCCCATTCAAAGAGGAAATCACCTCAAGCAAGTTCGACTCCGCAATAATCCAATCCACACCTAGCTCAGCCGCTAACTCACATCCCTTCAGCACAGCCTTCGCTTCTGCATACACCACCGATGAAGCAATAACATAATGTTTATGAGCCGCCAGAAAATGACCCTCATGGTCTCGCAACACCGCAGCTATCCTGGCCAAACCACTTACTTGGGACCAGCTAGCATCCACATTGATTTTGATGTAGGGGCAGATGGAAAGCACCGACGAGGAGCTGGCCTGGAGGAATTAGGGATAGCTTGGGAAACAATAGGCTTAGGACCGTGCATCTCCCAAAAGGAAGCCAAGGAAAATGAAATAGCATGCAGAACCTGGGAGGGAACAATTGGCATAGCATTTAAGACATAATTACATCATGTCTTCCAGATATGCCAACAAGAAAAACTATAATAGAAAGAATCTGCATTCTATCATGCTGATGAGAAGCCAAAGTAAGCATATTGCAGAACCAGTGATCAAGGGAGGAAACCCCATCACCAACCCTCCGAAGACACAGCTGCCTACCAAACCAAATTGTCTTCACCCAAGGACACTGCAAAAGCATATGAAAAACGGACTCCTGATTTTGACAGATTGGACACAAAGGGGAAGAAGCCGACCGACGTGAAAATAATCCCTTCATTGTAGCCAACGCCTCATCCATAGCCCGGAAAATGAAATTTTTAATTTTGGGAAGGGCTTGAACATTCCACACAACCTTCCAGATCAAATCCTCCAAGTTGGGAGGAACCAAAGAGTGAGATGCCCCAACCAACGACCTTTGGGCATAAATCCAGTGGTATCCCGCCCGAACCGAATACCTACCATTTCTAGCTCCAGACCAAACCAACCGATCCCTACGAGTGAGAGATCCCAGCGGAATATCTTGAATAACCTTGATCTCCGCCTCAGAAATGAACGGACGTAAAAAATCAATGTCCCACAATTTAGTTTGCTGACAAATGAGAGAAGACACCTAAGTATTCATCGTGATATGAGTGGGGTATTGGGGGTTGGGGTGACCAAGAGGAAGCGAAGGTACCCAACGATCAATCCAAAGCTGGGTGTCTCTGCCATCCAAAATCTGCTAATGAGTACCATCTTTGAGAATATCTCGGCCAACAAGAAGACTAGCCTAAGCCCACGAGGCTTGACTCCCCAATTTAGCATCCTAGAAAGATGAATGAGGGAAATACCGTGCCTTAAGAGTCCGAGCCCAAAGGGAATTCGGATTGAGAATGAGCCTCCAACATTGCTTAACAAGCAAGGCATCATTAAAATCTTGGAAGTTTCGAAATCCTAATCCCCCAACAGCTTTTGGCATCCCCAAATTCTCCTAACTCACCCAATGGATCTTCCTTTTCACAACAGAATCGCCCCACCAAAAACCCGCAGTCAAAGAGTCAAGGTCTTTACAAACTGCAATTGGGAATTTGAACAGATTCATAGGGTAGGCTGGAATAGCCTGAATCACAGTTTTAATTAAAACCTCCTTACTTGCGAGAGAAAGAACAGACTGTTTCCATCCCTGAATCTTCCCAAGAACCCTCCCCTTCACATAAGCCAGACTCTGACGTTTAGAGCGCCCCCAAATGGCGGGCATTTCGAGATAATTTTCGGGGTCCGAAACCGACGGCATTCGCATGGTGGAATTAAGGTGAGAACGCAGCTGAGGAAGAGCATTCCTGCTGAAATACACGCTGGACTTATTGAGACTCACATGTTGTCCAGAGGCAAAGCAATAACTGTTCAGAATATGCAGAATATTGTCACAATTTCGTTGATTCGCCTGGAGGAAGATTAACGCATCATCCGCAAAAAAGAGATGCGAGAGACAAGGACCGTGAAGATTCATTTTAATGCCACTAATCAGCCCATTATCCACAGCACGCTGAATAAGCCGGGAAAGAACATCACTTACCAAGAGAAACAGGTAAGGAGACGGGGTCGCCTTGCCGTATTCCCCGAGAAGGATAAAACTGATTCCCAGGTTGGCCATTAACCAGAATCGCAAACTCAATAGAACACACACAACTCATGATCAGATTGGACCAGCCACTACAAAAACCTAACTTTAACATAATGGCTTCTAAAAAATCTCATTCCACTCGATCATAAGCCTTCTGCATGTCCAGTTTTATAGCCAATTCAAACTTCCACTTTGTTTTCCTCAACTTCAAAAAATGGAACAGTTCATGAGCAAGCCCAATGTTTTCCTGAATTAGCCGATCCGCAACAAAGGCATTCTGCACAGGCGATATTAAATCTGGCAAAATCGGTTTCAATCTATTCGCCAACACCTTAGACAGAATCTTAAAAGAGAAATTACAAAGGCTAATAGGGCGATATTGAGACACCGATTCGGGGCAAGTGACTTTCAGAATCAAGACAATGTGGGTAGAGTTTATTTTTCGAGTGTTGCCTACTCCGCACATGAAATCCTTCACCAAACCATTCACCTCATTCAAACTAATGTCCCGGTAAGATTGGTAAAAAATACCTTGAAAACCATCAGGCCCCGGAACCTTCAAACCACCCATATGAGTCACCGCAGCTTTAATCTCTTCGTCCTCCACAGGTTTGGTTAGATCATTGTTCATCGACTCTGAAACCAGAGGCTGAATGCAATCAAGAATATCACCCCAATCTCTGTGACCCACTGAAGTAAAAAGAGATTTAAAGTGGTCATCCAGAAGGCAAGAAATCTGCTGATCGCCTTCCACCCACAGCCCATCCTCAGCCTTGATTTTTAAACGCTTATTTTCCCTCCGCCTTTGAAGAGTTGTTCGATGGAATAACGCAGTGTTTGCATCACCTTCCTTAAGCCAATTTACCCTAGATCGCTGCAACCAATATATCTCCTCATGTTCTCGAAGATTATCAACTCTCGTAGCAATAGAGTTGATAGCCTTAACATTATCTGCCCAATTCCGCTGAATCATATCCAATAGGCCCTCCAACACCTCAATCTCCAGACCTCGTTTCTTAAATTTATTTCTACTCCAAACAATTAACTTAGACTTACAAACCAAGAGTTTATGATGCCACGTATCAAACCAGTTCTCACTGTCTTGCATTCTCCAGCAATTCTGCACCAGAGCCCGACATCCCTCCTCCTTAGCCTAGAACGCCTCAAAACGAAACATTCTTTTCCCCTTACGAGTAGGAGGCTGGGTTTGAACCACCAGCGGACAATGATCCGAGCCAACCACAGTCTCATGGATAACCACTGCATTAGGCCAGAGATCTTGCCAAAGACAGTTTCCAGCTTCCCGATCCAACCGCTCCTCAATAAGATGGCCAGCTCTATTCCCCCTCCAAGTGAAAGTCGGACCAATGAAACCCAAATCCATCAACTCTGCATTGTTCAGAAAATTTTGAAAATAACCAGGCCTATTATACAAAACAGAACCTCCACCTGATTTTTCGTGATCCCGTATATACTCGTTAAAATCCCCTCCACAAAGCCAGGGAATGTCAATCGGACTAAACAAGGCATTCATCCAGTTCCAGAAATCCATTTTTTCAGCCCGGTATGACGTTCCATACACAAAAGTAACCCGAATCCAAGACTGCACATCCTCCAGGCAAACACAAACATCAATAACATGCTTTGAGGAGAAGAGAATATTCACATTCAGCGAGTCCTGCCACCATAAACTTAGCCGTCCAGCTCTACCAATCAAAGAAACGTGAAAACCAAGAGAGTAACCCATCCGCTTACGAATACCATCAATCCTATGATCTTTCATCTTCGTCTCAAAAAGGAAGATCATAGTGGGTCTATGCTTCCGAATCAGCCCACGAAGGGCTCGAACTACCGTGTCCGACCCAAGACCACGACAGTTCCACATGAGGTAACTCGTGGATGCGTTGAGGCTGTTGAAGGCCAGCCGCCACAGCCTCGGGAGGAACCGCTCTCATTCCGTGTCTAAACAGTTCTCTTATCTTGCTGCCCAAGTTCCTCTCTATTCTCCCAGAAATTTTGACATTCAATACGAACCTCGTGCAAATCTTCCTCCGCAGAAATAGCTCTCTCTCCCTCCATGCACTTTTCCTGAACACTGAGATTCCGTAAACGCTTATTGCCCCTATTGGAAGTACCACTGCCTCCTTTTTTAATCTTCTTCTGAGCAGAGAGAGCCAGGTCCGTGTGTTTCAGCTCCAAATTCCGCTTGTGCCTGGAAACTGCGTGAGGAGCAATAGGCAATAGAGCCGGAACGCCCTGAACAGTCGCACCTTCCATATTATTAATAGCCCTGTTATTGTCTTCTTCCTGGGCCGCAGTACCCTTCTCCAATCCTGCCCCTACCCCATTATTAGACCCGTCACTTACAGAAAATGGGACCTCAATAATCTCAACTGAACTCCCAGATGGGCCCAAGTTCAACGGGCTTTGCATCCCCAAAGAGCTAAGATTGTGAGGGCCCAATAAATCAGGTCCCCATACCACCTGTCGATTAACAACTTGCATGTTTTCTTCCATAACCCAATGAAGAAGACCCTATTCTCTAACTCGCGCTGCTGGGACCGCCAATCTGTCTGAAATTGCGATTTTCATCAATGCGTACGGGTCCCACGCTAGAAGCATCACTTTCCCCACTGGAATGCACCTCCGTGCCCCTCACGCGCTGCGATCCTCCGCCCTGTTCTACCGTCCTCCTCATTCCAGCCATCCGCCTTCCGCAATGACTACTTTGAGCGGGTCTCGGATTTTCCTGTATTTCTCGAATCGGAGCAGCTTTAATCCATTCTCCAAAACCAGCTCCTCCACCGATTCCAGTTTCAAATGAACACTCCGTGTTCAGATGCCCTATTCTTCCACACCTATAACAGAAATCCTGCAATCTTTCATACCTAAATTCGATCCAGGTGTCTTGATTCTGCTTCCTGGGCAGCCAGCAGCCAGTGATAAAAGGTTTGGTTGTATCAACGATCACACGTACTCGCAAAAAACCACGGGCCGCAGATGGATCCTCCAGCTCTTCCAGTTGCCCAATCGCCGTCGCCAACTTCTTAATATTTGATTCCCTACTTAGACATAATGGAACACCTCTGATTTGAACCCAGAACGGGACCATTTCCCAATGGACTTCCTCCAAAGCTAATTCCTGGGGCCATCTTCTAACTGAAATTTTTTTCTTCATAACAGCCCAAGGAACCTGAGATAGAATTTTTCTTGCTGAGCTCTCATCCGAAACAATTATAATAAAGATATTGTCTTTCACCCATTTGATTTGCACCTCTCCCATCTCTTTCCAAGCAGCTCTCAATATGTTTCGAACCTCCCACTTATTCACGGGCTTATCATGTAACACAGCCCCCACTAATTTGACACCATGCTCCATAGTGTTAATTCCAACGATTCCTGTAGATGTACTACAAGCTCCTCCACCGCCACTGTCTCCCTACCCCGGTCAGCATCTGAAACATTACTCATGGTTTTCTGATATCGAGTGTTGATGAAGACAAAAAGCAAGATTTCTTGGCCTTGACTCACCAGTTGTTGGTCTTTTGTTTTTTTTTGCAAATACAATAAGCTCCTTTGTCTAATCTTGAGAAAAAGACCAAACTTTCTTTCGTGTCTGCTTTGGTAGGTGAACTCTCATCTATCTCAATAACTGCCCTTAAAAAATGATAGATTTTACTCAGCTTCCTACACTTAATTCCACCAACCTTCTGATTAAAGTACGCCATTGAAAGCCCCCTACCCCCAGATGACAGCCCACCTAAAGACTAGATGGGAGGGACAAGTCCCAGAAGTCATCTATAATCAGCCAGATCCCAGACCACTCCACACCCACCCAACCCCAAACAAATCCGAATCAAGGGATAAAACCAAAACCTCGAAAAACTCAGAAGCACCCACGGATCACAACAATAAGAACACCGAGACCAAGTAAGGAAGTAACAAGACAACAGAAAACCCAGCAGAAGCAGAGTCAGAAAAAACAAACGGAAAATCACTCTCACAGAGGGGAGAACAGAGACTCACAGGGAAAAACACTCCCACAGAGGGGAGAACAGAGACTCACGGAGAGTAAATCCGTAGGGTTTACTTTTGTTAGTAATTTTGGCCATTAGGTGAAGTTTATTTGGACTGTTAAGAACCTATAATTCTGTTATCCGAACTGCAGTATATAAACTTGGTTATTTACTTCTCACGCCATTGAAGCACAAAAGTTGTTCCCGCACTAAGTTCTTTGTATCAAAATTGAACAGATTTAATTTTCCTTTGTATCCAAATGATTGAAGTAATTGTGAGCTGTATGACATGATTGTTCAATTATGGCCTTGGCCGAGGCCCCTTGCAGTTTACTGAACATTTCACCTAGGCCTTAAGCTTTCATATTCTTCATTAGATCAAATTAGTTGTGTTGAATTCAAAATATTTCTAAAATCTCTTTTTGTTTTTGGTGTGGCTTTGGTCATTTAACTAAAATTTTATTAGATTTGGTCTTCGAATTTTGAAGTCTCTGAGTTGCTAATGAATTTACTTTGTTTGCAAATTTCAGAAATTTGGATAATTGGAGCAAGAAGTTGGCTCCTTGCCATTTTGTGGTATATAATTCTACACCCTCATTTTTATTCAAAGCCTAATTAGTTATTTACGTTTTTTAATTTATCTTTGTGAAGCTTTCATGCTTGGATTTTAAATATATAATTCAATTTTGTTCGTTTTAGCATAGAATGGAACTGGGCTTCTTTCTATTTTGTGCGCATGTATGTATCTATCCATTTATGTAAAGCTTGAGATAACTAAGCATGTATTTGTACCAAACCCCATTCCAATTGAATGGTTGGTGTATTTGTTCCAAACGACATTCGAATTGGATGATTGGTTTATTTGTTCCAAACCCCATTAGAATAGTATTTGTATTTCTGCCATTTATGGATGATTGGTGTAGCTGCTATGATTGTCAAATTGTGTATGTTGGTTATTGCTTAACTGAGCAAATAAAGTTAGCAAAAAAGTAGATGCTATGTCAGTGTATGTCAATGGGGAGTGTAGCCATGAAATATATGATTACATTGATCAAGGATGATGAATATAACAGAGTCCTAACTGAGCAATGTATGTTAGTGACTCAGTGTAGATGCTATGCTTTGAATTTAGTGAGTTTTTTTGGGCAACGGTTTTCAAGTTTTTTTGTTGAATTTCTCTTGCTTCATTTTATTTTTTTAGATGTACAAGAGTAGAAACCTTCCGTACAGAAGCTTCACATTCTCCCTCAACAATTTGTGTGTCTTTTTGTCGAAATTATTCATGTCTTCCTGTATTACGGTTTCAAAAAGGATTTCGATATTGTCCCCAGTCAATCTGAGGGTTCTATTTGATCTCTAAGAATTGTGGGAAAGAACATGCAAATGCATCTAGACGAGTGGTTTGGTGGTTAGGAGACTTGGAGGGCCAATGGAGGCAGCCTATTCTTGCCATATTTTCTTTTTTAGGTTTGTATATGCAGCTTTAAAAAAATGACGTTATATCATCACAATCTCATTGCTGGATTTTATTCAGCGTTGGTTTCGATATGATAGTATCCTGTTAACTATTATCCTGTTAACTTATCCTATGGAACAAAGTTCACAATTTCTCATATTTAGATTCAAATGCTTATAGATTCTAAGTGGTTTTTAATCTTTGATGATCTGGCATCCGGTTTGTAGATTTCTCTTATGCCGGGTTTTATCTTTCTTATGTTGTTTTTTTTTAAAAATTAATTTTTTTGGAATTTTCAGAATTTTGGGTCGTTGAGGCAGAAGTTGGTTGCTTGCTTGACACAATGAGGTATATAATTATACACCCAATTGACTTTGATCTTTATGTTTTTAATAATTGAGAAAGAGTAGTGTTAATAATTGAGAAATATGTGTTAAACATCTTTACATGACAAATTCATCTTAGAGATTTGTTTGGTTTTGAAATTCCATCAAAAGCTATGGTTTTTGTGCGATTGATTTCATGAGGGAGATAAGGCACGACCTTCTAATTTGGTTTTTTCTCCCTCATTTTTCAAATTCCTTCAAAATCTTGCAATTTGCCTTTCTAAATTAGCTTAACAGTTTTCATAAAATTGAATATTTTGTTAATTTGATCATTGAGATTGGTTTTGAAATTCCAATTTGTTTGAGCAATGACAAATTGGGATTGGTTTTTGAATTCCCCATTAAAAAATACATGGCAATTTCAGCTACCGTTTGTTAAGAAAATACATGGCTAATAATTAACGTCTGTTTACTCTAAAAAAAACCTTTCCCAAATCCTCAAATACATAGCTAATTCAATTAGACGCACATTTGATTGCTGCAATCACTATCAGATATTCCTTGGGAGTAAGCATTGTTAAATTTAATTGCAAATGGTAGCTGAAATTATCTTATTTATTACCACTATTGATTTGGATCTGTAATACACAATGTTTAGATCATTTGATCGGTACTTAGTTAAGTTTAATACTGGCGGTTTGGCTGTGATTGAATTGATCCAGTCTCGAATAGTGTTGCATGTGAGATGATAATAGACTAACAAATGAAAATGAGTTGATGCATCTATGTTTGATTTACAAATTTTGGCAAATCCATGGCATTTTTTTGGTTTCCCGGTGATATATATCTATCTTCATAACCAACTAGTGATAACTTTGAGTTTCTAGAAGTTTTAATGTGTTTCACATCCTGCATTTTTGTAACGTCTGTACAAGTTGTCACTAAGATCTTTTGGTTTCTGGCTACTTTAGTTTTTCAGCATTGAATTGTAGGATTAAAGTTTTTGATTGAGTTCTTATTTAATTTCATATTGGAATGGGTACAATCTGAGCACTCCTAAAACTGAAAAGTTCACCGAAGATTGCGAGAATGGCTGTGCCAGATATGGTTTATCGTCCATGCAAGGATGGTGTACCATAATGGAGGATGTTGTGATTGCATTAAACTTGTCTCTTCCTATTTGAAGTTGTTTTCAGAACATAAATTCTTTTATGTCCATTCTCAAAAGTTTCTATTATTGTATCCTTTTCCGTCTTTATTTAGCATGCTATAGTTAGGATTCAACTAAATATGATTTTACTTGACATGTTCAAATTCTCTTAATCATGTTCTTGAATTTTACTATATGTATCGTGTTCTTTGCATTTCATTATCTGAACTCTGTTATTTGAATTTGGTTACCTGAATCGTGCCTAATATTTGATGTGGCCAGTGGCTTTGTATGGCTGGCTGGTGTGATTTGGGAGTGTTTTTAGTCAATGGGAGAAAGAGGACAAAGTTGTGGGGCAGCGAAGTCAAGTGGGATTAGGAATTTAGGATAGTAGAATTTTTGCTAATTTATGGGAGTAGAAGTTTTCCTTTGTTTTTGTCTTGGTGTGATCAATTGTAACAAAGAATTTTCTGTTATAAATAGGCAAAAGTTAGAGAAATAACCTTTGCTAAAGATAGGAGTGAAGCGGGTGCAAAATATCACACTATAACTTTAGTAGCTATAACACAAAAGATGGCAGATAAAGAGAGGGAGGGAGATATACTGATATTATTTCTTTGATTCTTTCTTTCCAAGTGTGTTTTGATAGCACATGGAGTGCTCTATTTATAGAGTTACCCCCATACAAACAAACAAACATGAGGTGATAGCCTCTTTTGACAATGTTACATAGTACCAAAATAGGTTACTATTCTTTCCACTTTTTGCCAAATGCAAGTGGGCATACACCCTACAACTTTTACAACACTCCCCCTTGGATGCCCACATATTAACATCAGTTGCCTTGTTAAAACCTTGCTCGGAAAAACCTAGTGGGAAAAAACCATAGCGAAGGAAAAAGAGTACAACTTTACCTGGATTGTTGATATAGTGTTATGTATGCTTATGTTGCCTCGTTAAAACCTTGATAGTAAAAACCCAATGGGAAAAATCCTAATCGAAGGAAAAAGAGTACAAAATGCATGTATTATGGATACTCCCCCTGATTCCGCATTCTTTAAGTTGAATTGATTGGTAAGTCGACGTAATTCGATACTCTGCACTAGCTTCAGAAATGTGCACTTTGGTAGAGATTTGGTGAACAGGTCTGCCAGATTTTCATTGGAACAGATTTGTCTAACTTCAATAACTTTAGACTTCTAGAGCTCATGTGTACTGAAAAACTTTGGAAATATGTGTTTAGTCTTATCGCCCTTGATGAATCATTCCTTCATTTGGGCAACACAGGCTGCATTATCTTAATGGATGACAGTTGGATTGTTTGTCTTCGAAGGTAGACAACATGAATTCCGGATATGATGGATCATTGATCTTAACCAAGAACATTCACGACTTACTTCATGTAAAGCAAGTATTTCTGAGTGATTGGAAGATGTAGCAACTAATGTTTGCTTTGTTAAGCGCCATGAGATTGTTGTATCTCCATTAATGAACACATATCCAGTTTATGAGAGGGCTTTATGCGGATCAGAGAGAAAGCCAGCATCTGCATATCCAACAAGGACCTGGTCATTTGTGGATTTCTCTAAGTAGAAGAGACCCATATATTTTGTCCTACGAAGGTATCGTAAAACATCTTTGGCTCCTTTCCAATGACGAATTGTTGGAGTAGAGCTATACCTTGCGAACAAGTTAACTAAAAAAGCTATATCTGGTCTAGTATATTGTGCTAAATACAATAAAACACCTATAGCACTCAGATATGGTACTTCTGGACCAATGACCATTTCATCATCTTCTTTTGGACATAATGGATCTTTTTTAATGTCCAAAGAACGAACAACCATTGGCGTGCTGAGTGGATAGGCCTTGTCCATGCCAAATCGCTTCAGGATTTTTTCAATGTAAGCTGATTAGTGGACCAAAATTCCACTAGCATAATGCTCGATCTGCAGGCCGAGACAATATTTTATTTTCCTAAGGTCTTTCATTTCAAATTTGTTTTTCAGATATTCAGCAATTTTATTGAGCTCTTTAGGAGTTCCAACTAGGTTCATATCATCGACATATACTGCCACTGTAGCAAATCCAGAATTGGATTTCTTAATGAACACACAAGGGGAAATGACATTGTTGGTATACCTTTCTTTGATCAAATACTCACTGAGACGATTATACCACATTTGTCCAGATTGTTTCAGCCCATACAATGATCGCCTTAATTTGATTGAGAACATACCTCGTGGTTTGTTAGTTGTTTTAGGCAACTTAAGTCCTTCTGGGACCTTTATGTATATGTTAGTATCTAATTCTCCATATAGATACGCAGTGATGACATCCATAAGTCGCTTGTCAAGTTTTTCTGAAACCACTAAACTTATTAAGTAACGGAACGTAATTGCGTCCATTACAGGAGAGTATGTCTCCTCATAATCAATTATAGGTCTTTGTGAAAAACCTAGTGCAACGAGTCGTGCTTTATATCTTGCAATCTCGTTTTTCTCATTACGCTTTCTTGTGAATACCTATATGTAAACCACAAGATTTACATCAGGTGGGGTTTGGACTACCGGTCCAAAAACACTTTGCCTTTCCAAGGAATTTAATTCTGCCTGGATTGCATGTTCCCACTTAGGCCAATCTTGTCTCTGTTTGCATTCATCAAAAGAGCAGGGCTCAATGTCATCGCTTAATATGATTTCAGTGGCTACTGCGAATGCGAACATGTTGTCGATGATTATTTCATTTCGATCCCACAATTCATTAGTACATGCATAATTTATGGAAATTTCTTTGCTTTCATGCAGTTCTGTCTCTTTAGGGACATATGTCTCATCAAGGACATTTTCTTTTTCAGAATTATGAATTGGGGATTTGTCATTCATTTTCTCTTTTTGAATGATTTCATTTGGATTCAGCTGTGCCCTCGTCTTTCTCTTTCGAGTGGTTGAATCTTTTGAACCTGGGGGTCTACCACGCTTCAGGCGTGCACCTGATGAATCATTCGCTGCCACTTTATTTTGTCCAACAGGGACATCAATTCTTACAGGCGCATTTGCAAGTGGTATATGTGACTTTGTCACTTTCGAAGCATCATTAAATGCATCTGGCATTTGATTAGCAATACTTTGAAGATGAATGATTGTTGTCACTTCATTTTTACATTGAATGCTTCGTGGATCAAAATGAGATAAGGTGGGTACAACCTATGTTAGCTCTTGCCGTTCTTCTGGAACAATATTTTCTCCCCCAAACGATGGGAAGATTGTCTCATCAAAGTGACAATCAGTAAAATGAGCTATAAACATATCACCTGTCAAGGGTTCTAAATATCTAATGATAGATGGTGAATCAAAACCCACATAAATTCCCAGTTTGCGCTGAGGTCCCATTTTAGTGTGTTGTGGTGGTGTAATAGGCACATAAACAGCACAACCAAAAATTCGTAAATGTGAAATGTTTGGCTGATACCCAAACACGAGTTGTACTAAGGAGTATTGGTGGTTGGCACTAGGTCTTAATTGAACCAATGATGCAGCATGTAAGATGGCATGTCCCTATGCAGAAACTGGCAATTTTGTTTTCATGAGCATAATGCGAGCTATTAATTGAAGCCGCTTGATAAATGCTTCTGCTAGACCCTTTTGAGTATGGACATGAGGAACAGGGTGTTCAACATCAATGTCCAATGTCATGCAGTAATCATCAAATGTTTGAGATGTAAATTCACCAGCATTATCAAGTTGGATTGACTTAATAAGGTAATCTGGGAACTGTGCTCGCAACTTAATTATCTGAGTAAGAAATCTCGCGAAAGCTACATTTCGAGTGGACAAAACACAAACATGTGACAATTGGGTTGATGCATCAACCAAAACCATAAAATATTGAAATGGTCCACATGATGGTTGAATAGGCCCACAAATATCCCCTTGAATTCTTTGTAAAAAAGGATGGGGATTTAGCATCAACCTTTAGTTGTGATGGTCTAATTACCAACTTCCCTTGATAACAAGCCTTGCAAAGGTTATCATTTGAGATAACAATGTCTCTACTCAATAATGGATGTCCATTAGAGTTGGTAATGATCCTACGCATCATGGTGGATCCTGGATGACCCAGACGATCATGCCAAAGCGTGTAAACCTTTGAATCAATGAACTTCTGGTTCATGACAGTATGTGATTCAATTGTCTTTATGTATGTATAATATAATCCACTCGACAAACCACGCAACTTCTCCAATATATGCTTTTGGGTATGCATAGATACTCCACGTTTTCTGCACTTTTCGTTTCAATGTGGTATCCATTTAAACGTATGTCTTTGAAACTCAACAAGTTTCGAGTAGATTGAATAGCATACAACGCATTTTCTATGGACAATATTGTTCCATTTGGTAACATAATATGGGCTTTCCATGAGCCTTCAATTACATTTGATTAGCTTGATATTGTTGTTACCTTTACTTTGTAAGCATCAAGCTTGAGAAATACTTTCGATCTTGAAGTATTGTATGCGTGGTTGCACTATTTGCAAGACAAATATCTCCGTCATTGCTCTTGTTTTGAGAATGACCATAGTTTTTATCCATGCAATCCGAGTAAGGGAATCACAGTAAAAAAAAACAATTTATTTATAATAAAAGGAAATTGACATACCACTTTTATTGAATTTGAAATGCGAGCTTTAGACTACAAGTTCAGAATAATAAGAGTACATTAAACAAGAATGATTCACTCGGACCCATACACTTCATTCCCTCTTTCCACAATGAAGTCTGAGACATCTAGGTGGGTTGTGTTCAACTACCCTAATAAATCGAACATTGGATCAGATATATCCATTGGTTTAGCCTGGTCGAGGAAATTGGTCTCGACACCCTTCTCCTTGAGGAAGGCTTGATATAGATCCACCAGATGTTTCAGGGTACGACATGTACGCACCCAATGCCCATTGCCACCACACTATGGCAAGCTCATTCAGAGTTTCTAGAAGCATTGTTCATATGAGTTTTGCCTTTGTGGCGATTTACAGTTTTGAAGCTCGGACCTGAATTATGCCTTGGAACCTGGTTGTGAAATTGGACACCATGATTCTTGCCTTTCCCGTTCCACCGGCCTCGCTTGTGGCCACATCCTCGTTTATGATTATTGCCACTAGAGGATGTGGCGTTCACTTCAAGGGAAGCAGCATTCACTTCTGGGAATGGTGCAGATCCAGTAGGTTGGGACTGATGATTTTTCATCAGGAGCTCATTGTTTTGTTCAGCTACCAGAAGCACATATATCAGCTGGTTGTATTCAGTGAAGCCTCGCTCTCTATACTGCAGCTGCAGGAGCACGTTTGAGGCATGAAAGGTGCTGAAAGTCTTTTCCAACAGATCTTCCTTAGTGATTGTTTCCTCACAGAGCTTCATCTGGGAACTAATTCTGAACATTGCAGAATTGTACTCAGCCACTGACTTGAAATCCTGGATCTTTAGGTGAGTCCACTCATAATGAGCCATTGGAAGAATCACTATTTTCTGGTGATTGTATCTGTTTCTCAATGCCTTCCAGAGAGCTTACGGATCTTCAACCGTTAGGTACTCGCTCTTTAGTCCTTCATCAAGGTGGCGACGAATAAAGATCATGGCCTTCGCCCAATCTTGAGATGATGCACTGTTTTCCTCCCTAATGGTTTCTCCAAGATTCCCTGCCTCCAGATGGATCTTGGTATCTACTCCCAGGTAAGGTAGTTCTTCCCAGTAATGTCCAGGGCAACAAAATCAAGTTTTGCCAAGTTCGCCATTTTCTTTTTTGAAAGAAAAATGAGATGTGTAAGAACTTGCAATAATATGTATTCCTGGAGGAATATAGATAGTGTTAGAACTTCTGGTTCTTACAAATTTTTCATTTTTAATCTTCAGGCCAAAATGATAAGCACTCGAAACTTCAGGCTCGAGATTTACATGATTAATGAGGATGGCGATTGTACCACACCATTCTCATTGAAGTAAGCATGGGATGGGCGATTATTCCTCACCACTCAAACAATAGGAAAATTTAAATATGCAGAGCAGGGTGGGCGATTATACACCACCTAAAATTGCAATAAAATAAAATTTGCAGCTCAAGATGGGCGATTATACCGCACCATCTTTGATCGTAGTGAAATTAAATTTGCAGTTCAAGATGGGCGATTATACTGCACCATCTTTGATCGCAGTGAAATTAAATTTGCAGTTCAAGATGGGCGATTGTACCGCACGATCTTTGATTGCAGTAAAATTAACATAAATAAACACTTGGTTAGTAATGAGGAACTACACCAAACAAGAAATCAAAGATATAAGTAATTGTTAAATTGAGAACAAGAAGCAGGCATGGTGCTAGCAGTTCATCGCGAGGGTATATCAGGAAGATGAGGCAGAGGAGGAAGAAGAACAGTAAAATTCTTGGAGGAAGCATTTTCGGCAAATGGAGATGATAACTTTTTAGGGTTAAAGAGTCGTGCTGATAACGTGCTATAAATAGGCAAAAGTTAGAGAAATAACCTTTGCTAAAGACAGGAGCGAAGCGGGTGCAAAATATCACACTATAACTTTAGTAGTTATAACACAAAGGATGGCATATAAAGAGAGGGAGAAAGATATACTTATATTATTTCTTTGATTCTTTCTTTCGCAGTGTGTTTTGATAGCATATGGAGTGCTCTATTTATAAAGCTACTCCCGTACAAACAAACAAACATGAGGTGATAGCCTCTTTTGACAATGTTACATAGTAACAAAATAGGTTACTATTCTTTCCACTTTTTGCCAAATGCAAGTGGACATACACCTTACAACTTTTACAACATTTTCATTAAATTGAGGCAGTGAACCTACTAATTTTCAACTGTTATTTATCTACAGTCTTATCCATTCTCTTGGACTAAGCATGAAATCCCAAGCACTATATCACCACAAAGCAAGCAAGTTGAAAAGCAATCCAACAAACCCTTTTTCCAGAAGCACTTAACCGAACGTTTCTATGGTTAATTGTTGTTTCAATTATACCAGATTGAAAATGAGTATGGAACCATTGGTCAAGCATCCGGGGCTGTTGCTTCTTTTTCTCAGGGAAATTGTTTTAAAACCACATCTTTTGTAATCAGCTCGGTTAGATGTATATAAAAGCTAAGCTGCATATCTTACCGACGTCGTTCACTCATCTATCCCTTTTGTTCATTCATAATTATATTGATTTTTTTTTCAAGTTAAATGTGTTATTTATGTAATTAAAGTTGGTGCATTCAAGTTCTGCAATAACGCGCGGGCATATTACTAGTACCAGCTAGAATAGATATTCATTTAAGAATCAATCAAGTCTGTATGCATCTATCATTATTTTGTTTGATTTTGAAAATAAAGAAAAAGGGTAATATAATTGAGTAGTAATTTGTATGTTTGGCCGGTTGGGTAAGGAGGTACCGTCCTCTAGTCAAATGTGATAAAGATCCAGATGGCTTACTTTGCTTACATACATATACATACATGTTATATATTTGTATTTATATTAATCATATGAATTGACTTATCTGTACATTTCCTCTGCAAAGAAAAAGAGAAGCGTAAAGAACCACTCCATCTTCGAAAACTACGAAAACTCAAACTTGTGGAGGAGGATACAACTCCAGCTTCTTCAGAGGAGAGAATTCCAATCCGTCCAGAGGATACAACTCCAATCTGTCCAGTTTGCATTCATGGTCGCCACTGGATGTCATTCTGCCCCTACTTGCGTCGTGTTCCGGATGACGTAACTAAGATCGGCGAGGGCTACGTCATATGTTGTCAGGTTTGTGGTCTGTACGATAACCAGTGCGGACATAACATGGCGTATGCTACCCCCATTTTTTGTTTTATTTGTCGTAGCAGTAAACACTTTAGTCGGGACTGCCCCGAATTTTAGAGATGTCAAAGGTTAGTTTGGATTGCCCCGAATTTAGAAGATGGGGGGTAATGCGTTTATGACCCTGCTGAAGCTGAGAGGATTGTGTTGTTTGAATGCTGCAGCTGTTGGGTTAACTGTCTAGTCTATGGACGCCGTCATGTCTTCCATGGCGGTTGCTTAATTTCTTCTTTATTTTTGTTTGAGTTCAGCTCTTCCTCTGTTCTTATGTATCAAGTCTGTCTTGAAATAGCCATCTATTTGTCTGGTGCGTATGTGGATCGATGCCTAGTTATTAATCTCACCGGAATTCATTCATTCATATAAAATATATTGTGCATTAATCTCACCGGTAGATTGCTAATCCGTTGTACTAGTTTTTCGTACCGAGAGTTTAAACAAAAAACTTGGATATGGATAGATGACAAATGCAATTGAGAATCATTAATAATTCGACACAAGAAAGGATTGGGGAAAATTCAGTTTCTTGTGTCCTCTTGAATTAAACTGTAGCTAGCTGCAAGAGGTGCGTGCTAGAAAACCTCATAGTACCATCAGACAGAATACCAGTTGACGTATAAACAAGAATATGTTATTTTTTGAAATTAGGCTTCCAAGTAAAGGGTATTACTAGCAACTTCACGACTCGTTAATCTGACACGAAAATAACAGGTTTAGGATCAATCCATTAACTGGTTGGATCGTTAACGGGTTACCCATTAAGATTTTGAGTTTGACACGACACGATTCGTTAAAATAATAAGTTTAACACAAACACGATAAAATACAGCCTGATTGCTATGTCTGCCATAAGGCATGACAAAATCTTGCACGACAGTTAGTCGGACATGCAACATAAGGCCGACCCTGAGGTTTCGGCGATGAACACTTTTTGTAGTCAATGTCATTATTACAATTTGAGGTTTCAGCGATGAACACTTTCTTGTCCGGGATGTAAAAGGGAATGAAGAAGTTGACTAGAGCTGTTTTCATACAATGATATGTTTTGATTGGAGTTAAAACTTAAGTTTGAGTCGTTTTTATTTTCCAGGTTTCAAAATAGTTTTTTTTTTGGGTGAATAGGATACTTCATTACCCGTGTAAAGATGCCAAAGTGATACATAGAGGGCCTACACGGAGGCAAACAGCCAAACATGGCAAATAGATCGACTAGTGCAAAGAGATACAGGTTTCCATGACATCGCATCTAATGCTAAAAGCGCTACCCCTCACACTACCAGCTAAAGACTTGGGGGGGGGGGGGGGGGGGCAAGGAAGACCATCATTGCATAGAACATGAACTAGGGAAGATGGAGGTCTATTGACCCAGATGAAATTGCACATTTCCCTACATCGCCGCGATGCCAAAAGGTCCACAACAGTGTTGGCTAATCTTGCAATCCAAGACCAGTGTCTTAGAATGACTCTCCCATTCTTTTGCTTTTCACAATAGTGGGAAAAGCTTCCCAACTACCCTTTGTTAACGTATCTCTGAGGCAAGAGATTGAATTCGACGAGTCGGAAACAATGATAACTGAATTCTAGCCCATATGGATACCCAGCTCGCATCCATGCAGGATTGCCAGCTCCTCCGCCACAGCTACACTTGTGGCCTTCACACAATATCTGCAAGCAGCCAAGAAATATCCTTTCGAATCCCGCGCCACCACACTTGCAAACCCCGAACACAAACTCGCCACCCAAGTAGCATCCACATTAATTTTTATGAACCCTAGGCACGGTGGAATCCAACGGGTTGTAGTATCCGTGACAGGGGTATATGGCAAAGGATGAGAGACCGACAAACAGGTAGCCTCGGTGAAAGCTCCAACCGAGATGGATATTGCCGTAATTACTTGTCTTGGGTTGATTGGTTGTTGGTTGAGCAGAAAATTGCGTCTTGATTTCCAAGTTTGCCAGCTTGTAAAGGCAACATAAGACACCAAATTTCTCAACACACGCTTTGAACCGTTGGCAGAAGCAGAGATAGCAAGAAGCCAATTTGCCCATGTCGTGACTTCCTCTCGATTTATCCTGAGGCTCAAAGCTCCACCAAACCAAACCAATTCCACCCACGGACATAGAAGGAAGAGTTGCTCAATTGATTCCTCATGCGAATTGCAAAGGGGGCATAGGGGTGATGGTGAAGATCGTCTTTTAAATAAGTTCACCATAGTAGCAATAACAGCATGAAGAGTTTTCCACATAAGACACCTAATTTTTGGTGTGGCTTCCAAATTCCACATCATTTTCCACAGCGAATTAGGGATAGAAGCATATGTGGAAGTGCTCAGGTTCCTTTGGGGCCAGTTCTTTGCATGGGCCCAATGGTATTTGGATTTGACCGTATAGGTCCCATTTTTCTCAAAATGCCAAACCAAACTATCCCAAAGCATTTGGTCCCCAATGTGGGTTTCCAAGATCAAATCAAACTCCCTATCTGACATAAATGGTTTCAAAAAGTCAATGTCCCATGCCCCAGTATTTGGGCATATCAGAGATTCAACCATCACATTCCGCTTAACTTGCATCGTGCCCAAAAGAGAAGTCTTACCCGAGAGAATGGATGGGAGCCATCTATTTACCCACACCCGGACCTCTTTACCATTCATAATTTGCCAGTGTGATCCCCCAAGCAAGATATCTCTTCTGACTAGTAGGTTGGACCAAGCCTAGGAAGCTCTCCCACCTCGCTTTGCATCAAGGAATGAACAATTAGGGAAGTAACAAGCTTTAAGCACCAACGCCCACAGGGAGTTTGGTTCCATTATCAATCTCTAGCTTTAAGCACCCCGCTAGAAGGGCATCATTGAACTCTTCAAAGCTCCTCAAGCCTAGGCCTCTCTCCTCTTTCGATTTACCTAATTTTTCCTTTGAAACCTAATGAATACAATTCTCACCTCATTTTTGCCCCCACCAAAATTTTGAAATCATTGCATCTAACTCATTGCATAGCGATGTGGGGAATTTGAATAGATTCATCGGGTATGCCGAGATTGCTTGGGCCACTGCCTTTATCAGAACTTCACGCCCAGCTCGTGATAGAGTATATTGCTTTCACCCTTGAATTTTATCCATTAGTCTTCCTTTAACATAAGCCAACTCACATTTCTTTGAATGCCCCAGATGGCCGGGACTCCCAGGTACATACTCGGGTTCCCAATTGTGTCCATGCCAAGAATGCAGCTCTTCTGATAAGGCCGTTGGGACATTTTCCCCGAAAAAGACACTTGATTTCAGCTTGTTAACTTGTTGTCATGATGCCGAACAATAATCATCAACTAACTGGATTAAGTGTCTATAATTTTCCTTTTCCGCCTTCAGGAAGATAAGGGTGTCATCTGCAAAGAAGATGTGTGATATAGTTGGACCTGTTGGGTTTATCTGCACCTTCTCAATCTACTTCCGATCACTGAACTGTTAAATAAGAAGTGAAAATACTTCACTAACCAAGATGAATAAATATGGGGATAATGGGTCCCCTTGATGAAGGCCACGCGGGGTAGAAATTTTGAGTCGGGCTGTCTGTTAAGAAGAATGGCAAAGTTCACCAATGAAATACATCCCTTTATCGAACTTCTCCATCGATTGTCAAAGCCCATTTTTTCATCACCGCCAATAAGAACTCCCACTCCACCCTATCATAAGCCTTGTGCATATCCAATTTGATTCCCAGCTCGAATTTGCATTTTGTCTTTCTCATTTTTAGGAAATGGAAAATCTCATGCGCGATGCCGATATTATCTTGTATTTGTCTTCTGGCCACAAATGCATTTTGGGTTAGGGAGATCAAGTCTGACAAAAGAGGTTTAAGACGGTTTGCCATAACCTTCGAGAGGACCTTGTATGAGTAGTTACATAAACTAATGGGGCGAAACTGCGAAACAGATTTTGGATTTTGCACTTTCGGAATCAACACATAAGTAGCATTTATCCAATTAGGATTCTAAGTGCCATTCATCATGCCCCCAATTAATTCATTCACATCCTTAGCTATGATATCCTAATAGGAGTGGTAGAATATCCCTTGAAAACCATCTAGACCCGGGGCCTTTAGACCCCTCATCTGCATTGCTGCCGTCTTAATCTTTTCAACTGAGTGAGGGATTCATTCATTTCATCAGTAACCTTTGGGGTGATACAATTTAGGATGGCTTACCAATCCCGCTGCCCCATCAAAGTGAATAGATCAATGAAGTGGTTATCAATTATACACAGAACTTGACTTGGGTTGTCCACCCAATCCCCACTACCAATTTTTAACGATACCACTTTGTTCCTCGTTCGCCTGTGCAAGGTAGATTGATGGAAACACTTGGTATTGGCATCCCCATCCTTTAGCCATTTAACTCTTGATCTTTGCTGCAAAAAACTTTCCTCTTAACTCTACAGGTGGTCCACTTTTTTCAATAGAGCTTCAATTTTCTGCAAATTACCTCACCAATCATTTTGAAGACTCCCCAGTTAGCTCATCATCTCCTGGATTTGGCAGCCTTATTACTTGAATTTGTCTCTGCTCCAACTAATTAATCTGGATCGACAGTCATTCATTTTCATATTCCATCACTCCACGGTGTTTCCCTCACAGGGGTTTGCCCATGCTCTCTTCACAATCTCTCTACTATCTACTTCCTTCGCTCAGAATGCCTCAAAGAGAAATAGTTTTTTCCTCTCCCAACATTCGGATCACATTAAACTAACATTAGGCAATGGTCAGACCCAAAAATAGTGCTATGGGTGACCGTAGTGTTGGGCCATAGCACCTGGCAGCACCCATTAACTAACCCCCTATCGAGTCGAGCCTCCACCAATTGCCCATTTCTTGTTCCTCTCCAGGTGAATTTAAGGTCGTTAAACTCCAAGTCCATAACCTCCACCTTGCACATAAACTCCTCCAGGTATCTTGGCCAATTATATCTAACTTCGGCACCTCCCGACTTCTCATGGTCCCACAAGAATTCATTAAAGTCACCACCACAGATCCATCGGATGTTGTCCAGGCCAAATTTTTGAATCTTTCCCCTCCAAAGTTTGCCTTCTCAACCTGGTAAGAGTTCTATAGACTCCCGTGAATCGGAACACACACTACGAGTCAACATAGCTACATCTAGCATCAATAAAGTGTTTTAAGGACTCCATTATTTCCACTTGCATCGAATCATCCCACCAAAAGCTCAGACCACCCACCTTCCATACCTGAGCGACATTGAAACCATTAGAGTACCCTATACGCCCTCCTAACCCCTTTTATTCTATGATCTTTCATTTTAGTTTCCGAAAGAAAGATCATAGAGGGCCAGTGTTTCCTGATTTGCCCATGTAGGGCTCGAACTACAGTGTCCGACCCAAAACCACGGCAGTTCCAAAAGAGATGTATCATGGTGCTCGTGTGGCTATTGAAGGCCAGCCTCCATCGACTCGGGATGAGTTTCCCGTTTTCTTTGCCAATAGGGCATTTTTCTCACCTACAGAGATCTCCTCCATGTATTCCCACATATCCTAATACTCTACCGGGACTTCCTATAGTTCCTCTTCCGCATAGATCGCCCTTTCCATCATCAAGCATCTTTTCCTTTGTGGTCATTTTCCTTAGTTTTTTCTGCAGCCGTCTCTTTTCTCTCCTTTACCTTTCTGCTTTCTTCACTTGTTTTTGCTTTTTTTTTAGGGGAATGCACCATCTCTTTGCTCTTAACTTCCAGTTCCCGCTTAGTACTGCTGCCGCACGCCTTCACCTGAAGAGCTTGACCACACTCTCTATAAGTCCTTTCCATACTTGTCTGTGTCCCCCGTTTGATGTGTGGAGTCTGTGTTTGGGTCTAAGGCACAACAACTACTCATTCGGTTTGGGTATAGATGTCTTCCTGAATTTCCTCGATCGTGACCTAATAGGATTTTTACCACCTGCAAAAGTAGGGATAAAAACACCTAAAAATACTTGCAAGAGTATAAGGTTATCGTAGTATAGCAGCTCAAGCAAGGCCGTTTTCCACAGGGATTGAATGAATAATTTGTATTTAAACTAATCCTTAGCTAATTATTTAGAACAAAGGTTTGAAATGGTTGGTTTTGAGATTTAAAATAATAAAAACGAATTTAAATAAAAATAATTAAATAATTGACAAAGTAAAGAAAGTAAAAGACAAAGGTTTTGGAAAATAATTTAAACACTAGGGTTATGCCTAGGCTTAGGCACGGTTCTGTACCAGGGTGGTACCGAAACCAAATCCATAGTAAAATTTTGGTACGGTTCGATACGGTATGAATGGTTGTACCGATTTAGTACCGAACTTAATACGTTCAGTTTGGTTCGGTCCATGTATAGGTTCGGTTCGGTTCTGGGCCTTTAAGGAACAAGGTATGTTTTAGTGTTTTTCAGTTTTTGTGAAGAAAAAAAAGCCCGAATCAGTTTTTGGCACAAAATTAACAAAGTGCACAGTGCATATGACTAAATTAGTACGAGCATTATTGAGTTCTCCCTATTGACAACATCCATCCTACCTAATTGTGCACTCAGACATACATAGTGAAAACATCCATATTCTTTCCCATTACTTTGATATGCAAAAGCAATAAAACATCCATACCTACAGAAGCTAGCACAGTGCACGACTAAATCAGTTTTTGTGGATGTTTATCCATACCTATAGAGTCCCTGCTTCTGAGATGATGGATGTAGTGAAAACATCCATCCCAAAATTAAGGAGATCAAAATTAACAAAAGCAAACGTCAGACTAATCAGACTAATCTGAGCATATTTGATGCAACAAAAATTGAGTTCTCCCTGCTTCTGCTACATGACTAATCTGAGCATACAAAATTCAATCCAACAACAAAGTTCAAGTAAATGCCTTATGGCATTAGTACAAACCAAAATGAAAAATCAAAGTTCTAAGTCAAAGCCTTATGGCATTAATACAATCCAAATGTAATATCAAACATCAAACTAAATGCCTTAAAAACTAATAAGTTCAATTCATATAAAATAAAAGCAATTACCCTTTAGGGGCCTTACGCTTGACACCCTTGGTGGTTAGAGGTTTGTGAGAATTTGAAGGGACATTTGATTGAGCACCTTTTGAAGCTCGAGGAGGTCGGGTAAAAGCTTGTGAAGCGGATGCTTGAGAAGGCCGGGTAAGAGGTTGTGAAGACGATGCTTGTTGTTCCGGATTATTAATAGAGAGAGAAGAAATGCTTGATGTCAACAACTCTACATAATACAAAAATATAAACAACTTATAAACACAAAGAATAAAATCTAAAAAATTATAACAAGCAAGAACTAAGAAGAGAAATAAGAAATTACCCGCTTCAATACTTTCGTAGAACTCTAAGTGCTCCAACGAAGGTGCATCATCTTCTAAGGTGATAATACCATCACCCCTCATCCAATTATGCACGCAAATTAAGGCCTCCACTGATTTAGGAGTTAAAGAACTCCTAAAACCCGAAATTACTCTTCATTCGGTACTAAAAGCACTCTCCGAAGCCACGGTAGATGCTTGAATAGCAAATATGTCTTTTGCAATTGCCGCCAATATAGGATACTTGCAACCATTAGTCTTCCACCATGAGAGAATTTTAAAAGCACCCTTGGTTTCTTTGTCCACCTTCTCCAAAGGATCCAACAAATATGAATCCACCTCATCTCCCACCACTTGCTTCTCTGTTTCTTCTACAAAATCAATCCAATCATCTTTAAAGGATTCAACATGTGAAGTAGAAGAAGACTCTCGAGGAGGTGTGGGGACCTTCATGTGCTTCCCCCCATCAACCTTTGGGGCATATTCCTTGTAAAGGGTATCCAACACATCTCTTATCTCCTTAGTTTTCAAATGAACTTCAACTTCCAATAATTGCTTTTTAAGGAGATGAGTGACATGCCTTAACTTGAACCTTGGATCTAAAATAAGAGCAACCACTAACAAATTGTTCAATTGAAGGTAAGAACCAAAATATTTGTCATACTTTGCTCTCATGTCGGTTGCCATTTGCTTCAAAAGTACCTCCATTGGTGAGCCGGTTTGCACATTGGGTGGGGGAACCAAATTCTTTATAGCCGTCTCTATTTTGATGACATTATGGAGAGCGGTATGAGCCGTGGGGATGAAAGAATGACTCACCCGCAATGTCACCTCATAGAAAACCCGTAAAAACCGAACAAACGCCTCTGCCTTTTCCCAATCTTCTCCGGTTGGTGGTCCAACCCTTTTTTGACCTTTAACAAAAACTATTCCATCTTCATCCTTTTCTTCTTCAAATTCTTTGAAGTACACGCTAAAAGGAGTATCACTTTCCTCCCCCATCCTAGCAAAGGCCTTCTTAAACTTTATGGCTACTTCCAACATATGAAATGTGGAATTCCACCTTGTGGGGCAATCTAAGCAAACACTTGCTTTGCATGTTAACTTCTCCATAAACACGGCTTGCTTGAAATACTCTAACCTTTGTGGAGAGCTCTTCACAAATCTCACACAATTTCTTATGGCTAAGAGGCATTTGGTTAGCCTCTTCATCCCTTGACCCACAATTAAATTGGTTATGTGAGCGATACACCTCACATGTAAATACTCCCCATGCAAAATGGCTTGTGAATTTTCCCACCTATTCATCGTTGACCTAAGTTGATCCAATGCAACTTTATGTGCGGAAGCATTGTCCACCGTGATGGTGAGTACTTTATCTATGCCCCATTCCAACAAATAAGTTTCAATCAACTTAGCTATTGCGGCTCCCGAGTGGTTAGCAATAAGACAAAATTAATGATCCTCTTATGCATATTCCATTCATCATCAATAAAGTGTGCGGTGAGGACCATATAATTGATGTTTTGAGTGCTTGTCAAAGTGTCGGTGGTAAGAGAAATTCGGTGTGCATGCAATTCCTTTTTCAAACTATCCTTAGATTTGGCATACATTCTAAGGAAAGTTCTAACAAGAGTCCTCCTAGAAGGCACATGAAACAATGGACATGCAACACTACAAAATCTATTGAACCCTATCTTCTCAACGGTACTAAAAGGTACCTCATCAAGAACAATCATCTCTACACATGCTTCCAAACAATCGGATTGGTTAAACTCCCTATTAACCAAAATTTTACCCCCTTTCTTCTCCTAATAAAGAAGTTTTTGATTTTTCCTCAAGTTGGCTTGATAATATTTACATTGTCGATTAAGATGTTTTCTCATTCAAGATGTACCATTAATGCTTGAATCGGCCGCATAGTCACCATTATTTGTATGTTCCGGGCAATAGACACATTTAGCCCTAAGTCTTACATGTGGAACCATTACCAATTCATCATTTTCATCATTTACAACATTCCCTTCTCGATCCTTGAGGCTTACTAGGGTCTTAACTTGATAAGGCCTAAAGTGCTCCCAAACCTTACTACGTTTACCATGTAGGAGTTGGGAGACACTTACCTCCTCTTGATCTCCTTTACTTTCGGCCTCACATTTGCTTCCCCCCGATTCATATTCCAAATCAATTGCATCATCTACAGAATCTACACGGTCCGAAGCCTGCATCCAATCAATACAAAAATATCAATTACGATTACAAGTCAATCTAGCAAAAATATCAGCTTTAACGACATGATCAGAAAAAACAAAGCCAAAAATATCTTCTAAGGTGAGTGAGATGGGGAGAATGTGTGTGTGTGTGTGTGTCAGGGGGCGTGTGGCTGGCAAGTGGTAGTGGGCGTTCCACTATATATGCAACTGCAGATTCCTACTTCTCTGATATACATAATACATATATACGATCTGATATATCACTTCCTCTTTTAACTAAATTGTTTTTTATGGTTGTTCAATTGCACTGCAACATGTGTGTGCGTGATCTGTGTTGGCTTGGATTGTTATACATAATGAAAGGAAAACAAAATAGGCAGTGATCAAAAGTTCAAAACACCAAAAACGCATATACCAAAAGGTTTGCTCTAAAAGCCCTCTGTGCGGCGCATGCTGTATGTTCAGATTCCACAATATATACATATATATATATATATATATATATATATATATGTATATGAAAAATTGAAAACCCAATTTCTAAACAACCAAGAACCAACCAAGAAAATTAAAACCCCCAAGAGAAACCCCAATTCCAATCCCAATTTGAATCTAAAAATTAAAACCCTAATTTTATAAAATGCAACTAATAGAGATTAACTACATCAAAACTACAAAATCCAATGACAAACTCAAAAGCCTCAGCATAATCTTACAACTTCAGAGAAACCCCCAATTCCAATCCCAATTTGAATCTAAAAATTAAAACCCTAATTTTATAAAATGCAAACAAATTCAAGAGATTGACTTACCATGAGAGAAGACGATGTTGTTGGGTTTTACGGCTCAAAATTAGGATGATGTAAAAAATTAGGTTTGTGTTATCTATTTGGTTTTGGTGTACTGTTTGGGTTTGGATTTTGACTCCTTAGTTGGTTTCCTTGGTGGAGAGATTTTGTTAATTACCTATTTGATTAGGATTTGGATTTACTTCCTATTAGGATTCTTATTTTAACCTAAGTCCTATGTACTATAAATAGGAACTTAGGGTTAGTGTATTTTGTGTGGCTCACCATGGCTTAGAGAGTTTTCTCTAATTGGGTTTTGGGGTGGAGGTCACCATTTGGAATCATGAGTGTATGGCTCATTCGTGTGGCTCTTTTGTGTGGCAATTTGGTGAGAGTCAATTTGTGAGTTTGTGGGTTAGAGAGCAATTTGGGAGAATCTTCTCCATTAGTTTTGGGTTCTTTACTCGTTTGGTTTAGGGTTTGTAATTTGTGGGATTTGGGTTGTGAGAGTTTAAACACTCTTTTGTAATCTCCATTTGTTTAGTGAAATTCCTCGTCGTGCTTTGCTCGTGGATGTAGGCTTTACGCCGAACCACATAAATCTCTTTTGTTAGTTTGAGATTGTTTGTTTTAGTTTTCACCTACGACGTTGATATTGGTACTTTGTTAGAATTCGCTTTCGTTTGCGCATAAAAGTACAACAAGTGGTATCAGAGCCCAGGTTTCGACTTGGGCTTTGCTTGGCAGTCACCATGAAGCCTTCTGTGTCATTAGTGAAAGTTGATATTGAAAAGTTCGACGGCAATGACTTTGGTATTTGGCAATTGAAGATGCGTGCTTTGTTAGTTCCACAAGGGCTTTTAAAAATGCTAAAGGGTGTGAAGGCTTTGCCGAATTCGTGGACTGATGAAGAAAAAGAAGACTTTATGGAGCGGGCACTTGGAGCAATCCTGCTGACTTTATCGAATGAAGTATTGCGTGAAGTTGGTAACATCAAATCTGCATCGGAGTTGTGGCTAAAATTGGAGAGCTTGTATATGACCAAATCCTTTGCTAAACGGTTGTATTTGAAGAAAAGTTTGCATACTTTTCGTATGGATGAAGGTACGTCAATTCATAAGCATGTTGATGAATTCAATAAACTTATGATGGATTTGAAAAGTGTAGACGACCAAATTAGTGATGAGGATTATGCGATAACTTTGTTGTGTTCTTTATCTCCTTCGTATGAACACTTTGTCGATATCATGCTATTTGTTAGAGAAAGTCTTAGTTTGGAAGATGTTAAAGTCGCTTTGAATTCTAAAGAGCTAAAGAATAAAGTGTCTGACACAGAAGATGGAGCTTTGGTAGTTCAAGGAAGGAATAAGGAAAGGAGCAAACTTGGAAAGAACACGTGTAGCTATTGTTATAAGGAAGGTCATTGGAAAGTAGATTGCCCTAAACTCAAGGGCAAACAGAAGCCGTTTGATAAGTCTTTTGCTAGTGTTGATGCAAACATTGCAGAAGATCATTGTTCTGAACTTCTCTAAATGTTATGTGAGGAGGTGGAGCTTGGTACTCAAGCTCTTTGGGTGAAGTGCAATTCGCACTTTTTGTTCGTATGTTCAAGCTTTTGCTTGGATTTTGTTTCGTATTTGTTAGTTTCCGTAATGGAATTTGTTGGAGAAGGCGTTGGAGGAAATTTCAAGTTTGAAGACTTTTGGATTTTTTGAGTCTAGGTGGAGATCAATTTCGAAAGAATTTGGTGCACGTTTGCGGTTGTATTTTGGTATCCCAAATTTGAAGTTTGTATTTGATTTGGAAGTTTGTTAATTTCTCGCCGAGGTGGAGATTGTTGGGTTTTATGGCTCAAAATTAGGATGATGCAAAAAATTAGGTTTGTGTTACCTATTTGGTTTTGGTGTCCTATTTGGGTTTGGATTTTGACTCCTTAGTTGGTTTCCTTGGTGGAGAGATTTTGTTAATTACCTATTCGATTAGGATTTGGATTTACTTCCTATTAGGATTCTTATTTTAACCTAAGTCCTATGTACTATAAATAGGACCTTAGGATTAGTGTATTTTGTGTGGCTCACCATGGCTTAGAGAGTTTTCTCTAATTGGGTTTTTGGGTGGAGGTCACCATTTGGAATCATGAGTGTATGGCTCATTCGTGTGGCTCTTTTGTGTGGCAATTTGGCGAGAGTCAATTTGTGCGTTTGTGAGTTAGAGAGCAATTTGGGAGAATCTTCTCCATTAGTTTTGGGTTCTCTACTCGTTTGGTTTAGGGTTTGTAATTTGTGGGATTTGGGTTGTGAGAGTTTAAACACTCTTTTGTAATCTCCGTTTGTTTAGTCAAATTCCTCGTCGTGCTTCGCTCGTGGATGTAGGCTTTACGCCGAACCACATAAATCTCTTTTGTTAGTTTGAGATTGTTTGTTTTAGTTTTCACGTACGACGTTGATATTGGTACTTTGTTATAATTCGCTTCCGTTTGCGCATAAAAGTACAACAGATGCCACGATGGTTGTGGTGGAGGTGAGACCGTGAGAGAGATGGTTGTGGAGGAGGAGTGGTGAACGCACAGCCGGAGATACGCAGAGGGAGAAAAGTGAGTTTTCTTACCTCGATATGTATATTTCTGAGAAAAGTGAGTACCGAAACCAAAGAGGGAGGAGTTCTCTTGTGAACAAATCCTTGTGAAACCAATAAAAACAAGCCACGTGGACAATGATATTAATTGAAAAATTTATCGGTACGGTTCGGTATCGAAAGTGGAACCGAAACCGAACCGACTAAGCAAAAAATCGAACCGATTTTGTACCCATACCGAATGAACCGAAAAAAAAAACCGAACTGATCGGGTTTGGTTCGGTTCTCGATATTTGATGCGATGTAAAACAGCACACAAATTAAACCCTCTTTTTGACAATTGTAGTATATGTATAAGTAGGGATCGTTCTAGACCGGGGATTAGGAGGGATTGCTAAAACACTTGAAACTGACTCAAAAACATAAAAACAAAGTTTAAAACACTAAAACAACTCAAAGAATGCAAAACTAAACTCTAAAACACTAAAACAACTCAAAAGACTCAAAACAGCACAAAAACACTCAAAACTGCCTAAAAACACAAACTGGACAGTTTTGGACTCTAAACACTACTTTGGACGAAAATAGATTTTAACTTGACTCAAGACACTTAAAAACAGAAATCAAAACAGATTTTAACTAATCTAACACTTCAAAATAAAGGGGGATTTGATTCTGACAAATTTGAAAACAAAACAAACAGATTGTAAACTAAAACAGATTTTGGACGAATTTGGATAAAATATGGATGATGGGCTAGCTAGAGGATTCTTCTCCACACATGACACACTTGCAAATAAACCAATTTTCAGTTGTTCTTTCGATAAATCATGAAACTCAACACCCCAGGTTAATTAGGTCCGCTTAAGTTAACCTTCAAGTTCTCCTTAAATTATTGAATTGGATGGGAAAACGCATACAACAATTCAAAGCATTCTCTAAAAGTCCTTTACGTGAACAGCACAATAAAGATACAATCAGAGATGATTAAGCATCATGAAAACTATAAGTATTGACGAGGCATTCGTTACTATGACGAGCTTGAAACTCCTGCCAAGAATTCATTTAACGCGATCGTTTATAAACGACCTCCACTACTTGTGAATATAAGTTCGTAACTATTAGGTGAAACTCCCTTATACTCTAGCATCATATTCATGCATGCAAATTAAGTGTGCACTCTTAATAAACATACACAAATAAGTTATCAATCAAGCAGTTAAACAAATTGAATTCACAACTTATGAAATCACAACTGAAGGTAATCAATTCATATTGCAAGTATGTTCATGGCTTTGAATCTTCCCCTAGCCAAAAGGGATTTAGTTCCTCATAATTGCAAAACAAAGAATAACAAGTTTATACATTGAAAACAAAAGAAAGAAAACACCTAAACGCTCTAGCGATCCAAATTGAACAGCAAGCACGTTCAAGCACTTCCCTTCCCTTCCTTGATTGCGGCATAAGGTTTTGTGGTAGGTTTTGAGGATTATGGATGGTGGAGAAGGATGGGATTACAAGGGTTGTTTTTGGTCAGAAACTATGGAGAATGGTGAAGGAAGGGTGCGGCAGAGAGTGGTGGATGATTTCTGGCGAGAATGGGTGAATGAATGATGATTTGTGGCTGCAACAAGGAAGTTTATTTTAAAGGTTTCAGGAATTAAAACCCTAGGTTATGTAGGTAAACAGAAACTAAGTCAAAAGCTCTAAAAAGAGGAAACAAAATCAGAAAACTAAGGGAAAGTGCAAGGGATTTGCGGCAAGGATCTAAATTAAAAAGGAATGTGTTTTAATGCAAGGAAACAGGAAATAACCCTCTCCCTTGCACGACAAGGAAAAGTAAAGGGTAAGGAGGTGCGGCTGGATGTTTAGGAAAGGGAAAGTGTCCTAAAACTAAAGGGAAATGGGTCCCTTTGCACGGCAAGGAAAAGGGAGAATGGGAAAGGTGCGGCAAGGACTTTAATGGTGCAAGGAAAGTTCACTTTGTGCCCTAAAATGCGTAGGAGGCCTTCAATATTGCTGGAACTTAGGAATATTTAGGTTTAGGAAAGGTCAAACCAAAATAGGAAACCTTGGCTTAACTTTCCTACTTCAAGTAGGAATCCTTGCTTGAGTAGGAATCCTTGTTTCAGTAGGAATCCTTGTTTGAGTAGGAATCCATCTTCAATTAGGAATCCTTCTTCAATTAGGAATCCTAACATCTTCAAGTCTTCAATTTCGTCCATTCCTTTTGCTTCAAACATGTGATATTCATTCCAAGCCCAATTTTGCCCCAAAAGGCTCCAAAATGCATCTTCTTGCATACTTTTTCCTTAGAATCTGAAAACACACGAAAATGACTTTAAACACTAAAATAACTAAGGAAACACGACATAAATGCACAAGAACAAGCCAATTAAGTCGCAAAATATGCTCCTATCAATATTTTTTGCCTAGGCCTAGTTATGCCGTCACCATTAACAATCCTACGCAATTTTACGAATTACGTATGAATTTTCATGTACATGCTTTGAAGGTTAGGTTTTCCTAATGCATATTTTACTTGTGATGTTCAAGTGAAAACGTATATCTAACATGCAACCCATCTGTGATGTTCAGATCAACTATAAACATGCAAGATTCATTAAGCTTTGTGAAAACCATTTGAAAATCCATACAACCCTTAAGAGCGTGATGTTCACCTTAAGTGAACTTACAATTACCAATCACGATAAGCCCTATTCAATTTCAGGGTGATGTTCCAACAAAAATTGCATCAAATTACTTGTCTAAAAACCCTAATGGTCGCAAATCACTAAGACAATTAGAGAGTTTAATCGCGGTGATTAATAATTCAAAGCAAGCATGCATCCATTCATAAGCAAATTAATAAAATCACACATTCATGCTAAGGCTCAAGGCATCGCCCTAGCAAAAGAACTAGTTACGAACAATCATAATAAAAACTAAAGAAAATATCATTAAATAGAAAAAGGATTGGAAACACCTTCTAGGTAAAAAATATGAAGTTCTCGAAAATAATGCGTCTCCTCCCAATGTTGCGTCCCCCCAGAACCCTAATGGCTAACAAGCCTTATTTGTACTACTACAAAATAAATCTCTAAAAGGTCTTAGAATAAAATTAGGAAACATAATAAAATAATAAACCAAAAAATAAAAGGTTTCCTATTTAAACTGAAATTCGGACTTCTCAGAAAATTAGTCTCTTTACCAACCAAATCAACTCCTATTTGGTATCAAAAGGTCTCTTTTTAAAGTTTGAGACGTCCTCTACAAATCTTCAGAAGGAATCGTCCTCAAAATATGTCATCTTGACCTTCAAAATACCCAAAACGTCTAAAAACGTTAATCTGGGAAAGCTGCGCACTGGGCCTTTATTTCATTGCCATGGTCAAACGGCTTGGTTGAAAAATCTGGAATTTTGATAAAATTATCTTGAAACACTCACAAACATCCTCCTATTAGAATCACTCGAAAATTCACCCGTTTGATCACTTTTTGCTCCAGAGGAAGATGAATGTCCTACATTGAAATTACATAACAAAACATCAAAATTCTAACAAAATAACCAATAAACTAATACTAAGATTAGGGTAAAATATATAGTATAAATATGAACTCATCAAATACCCCCAAAGTTAGCTTTTTACTTGTCCTCAAGCAAAACAAAACTAAAAAACAAATATAAGAACTAACAAACTAGAAACTTAAACAAAACTAACTAAGACAAAATTTTCATCTTCAAGTTGCAATCCATAGAAGACGTTAAAAATTAGAACATCTCTCCCAAAGTTCCTACTAATCTCACTATAGAGTCTAAGCCATTTAGAATGAATTAGCAGGCCCGGCCCTAGCCTAGGGCAGCCAGGGCGACCGCACGGGGCCTCAAAAAATTGAGGGCACCAAAAAATTTAATTTCTATTATTATAATGTTATGTCTAGTAAGTGTATAAAAATATAAAACTGGATATTTGTCATAAGTTGTCATTTGCGACAGTGTTTCGTTGTTTTCTTGCAATGGATAGGAAAACGGGTTCGAAACTCAAAACTGCCTATTTTTTATGCATTTATTTCATCTTTGGTTTAAATAAGTAGCTATATTTCTCAGTGTTCTAAAAATCGGCCTAGGCGGCGCCTAGGCGCTGGGAGGTGGCCAACCGCCGGGATTAATGCATAATCGGGACAGGGATTAGACGAGTGCCGAGGTGGCCTAAGCGGCCCTTGGGCGGCCTAGGCGGGCGACTGGGAATTTCAATTTTTTCTGTATTCAAACTTGAGAAAGGATGAATGCGGATTAGCTTTGTTCTGGTTTTCTGGACTTCAAGAACGTCTGGTTTGTGTTCTTGCGAAGAGGAAGAAGATGAGAGTTTCTCTCTCTTCCTTCCACACCCACGTGATCACTCTCTTTATTTATTTTTTATTTTTGGTTTCTGTCCATTCGGACAACTAGCATCTTGACCTTCTAAAAGAAAATGGGCTGTCAGTCCATGCATACTTCCATAGCATCAGGTGCTATTAGTAATAAAAAAAACATATATTGTCAAGCTGTCAGTTCACTATTGATTTTGAACACTTGTTAGATAGGCATTTTATTATTTTTTATTTTTTTTTATTTAGGAATTTCATACCAGTATAATTTTTTGTAAGTGTCAATATACACTTATTTACAAGATATACAAGAAATTTACCTAAATCTGCCTAGACCGCCTAGATGCCTGCCTAGACCTCGCCTAGCCGCCTAGGTGCTAGGTGCCAGCCCGCCGCCGGACTAGCGCCTAGCGTTTTTTAGAACCTTGATATTTCTATACGTGCCTTTAATGAAAGTGGTTTTTACAAATTCATTTTCAATTAATTACCACCCCTTGGCAAATAATAATAATAATAATAGTAGCCACCCAAGTTCAAATCAAAATGAGGGCCTTTTTTCTTGGAACTTTAACGAAAAACTCCCGGTACTGTTTACTTTAACGAAAACTCACATTTTTACACTAAAAAGTCAATTCTGGTACTATTCACTTTACCCTTTATTTTGTCCTTATCATTAAAGCTCAAAGTTTTCAAGCTCTTTTCATTCATTTTCTTTTTTCTTTAGCAATGATGTTCTGTTTCAATATAATGATAGGGTTTAGGGTTACATTTCTTTCTTATCCAAGAAAAATGAGTTATATTTTTAATAACATATATGTGGTATTTGGTTTTTCAATAATTTTTTTGGTTCATTCATTGTTTATAACATTATATATATAAATTAGAGAGAGAAAAATATGACAATTCTTATGAGGCCCCAAGGGATAGTAAATTAGAAAATTATCCCGATAACTATAAGTTTTATACAAAAATACCTTTCATACTTTAATTGATTTTTGCTTGTGAAATATTTGTGTACCCTTGTCTAATTACAAACTAAGTGTAATGTTATGACTTATATGTGAAATCTATTTTTTCTTCATTTCTAAGTGAGAGGTCTTAGGTTTGAGCCTTTTAAATGACAAGTTAGATACCAAATTATGGCCAACCCATCTTGTTGCTTAGCATAATCCCTCACACCCTGCTATCGTTTTATCAAAGAAAAGTTACATTGGCATGCACAAATATGAACACTAAAACAATTGATTTTTTTTTCTGACATGGCGTTATAATAGGGCACTTTTTTTGGTATTGTCCCAGGCCTCAAAAATCTCAGGACCGGCCATGTCAATTAGAAAAGAATTCATAAACTTCCTTTGGTGTAAAGTGAACCAACATAGTTAAGGAGACTTGACTAAAATCCCTACCTTTCGTCCTCCTTATTTAACACTTCACACATAATAATTTGATATATTTTTTTTTCTTTTTTCTTTTTCTAGTAACAGTGGTGGTCGTGCAATGTCAGTTCCCTTAAGCTTTCTATTCAACCATGTAGCGAGCTTTAGGTCAATGACTTCCAAACCACAAAGGCTTTAGGGCACTAAGTGTAGAACACCCCTTAGGACTTACTAACTCGAGCTGAAAAGGCTACGAAACCAACTAACCACCCTGCCCCATGCCAAGACTCTACCATTCGACGCGAGAATCACTGTTGATCAGGCAGGATTGGCCCGGTTACTAAGCAAAGTCTCGGGTGGAACAATTATTACTTTATTGATAACAACTAACTTTACTTTATTTAGAACAAAAATAAAAAATTACTTAGACGAAAAGTAAGTTTTCCAATCTCACTTCCCACAAACCATGTTGGTGTGAACTTGCAACTTTTCAAAGTATAACTCATGGATTAGTGTCTAAGCAACGATAACTAGAAAAGACTCTACTATGGGATTAATCTTCACCATGTCTATTTGTTCTAAGTTTAAATTAATTTATGGATATTAACTTTAAAAGAATGAAAATTTTTAACTGACACAAAAATTAAAAAACTAAAATTTCTTATTTCCCACCCCAAAACTTAAATCACACATTGTCCTCATGGTTTGGAAAATAAAATAAACATGACAAAAATAAAATAAAATTATAAAAAGAACTCATGTAACATCCCACATCACACAGGGGAGTGATCCTTAAATGTATATTCCCATCCCTACCAAGCACGAGGCCTTTTGGGAGCTCACTGGCTTCGGGTTCCATCGGATTTCCGAAGTTAAGCGATTAGCGTGCGTGAGCACTCCCATGATGGGTGACCCACTGGGAAGTTCTCGTGTGAGTTCCCAGAAACAAAACTGTGAGGGCATGGTCGAGGCCCAAAGCGGACAATATCGTGCTACGGCGGAGGTCGGGTCAGGGAAGTGGTCCTGCTCGGGCCGGGATGTGACAACTCAAGTGACTAAGACTACAAAAAAAAAAAACGAATAAAAAACTCAAAATAAATAAACAAAACAAAAAGAAAACAAGCAAATAAGAAAACAGAGGCACCTGGATTCGAATTGGTGACCTCGTGCAATGGAAGAGGCGTTGAAAAAAAATGGAGTTGAACCCGAAACCAGCAAGCAGCATGAGGCTCTCCTTGCACGCACACACGAAACCACACGTGCAGCCTTCACGTGTCAAGTACCCTAGCACTTTGGTCGAGCCCAGCGCCATGAAGGCCTTCCGTTTCAGAACCTATCCAAACCAAAATCATTCGAGTTCGGTCACCACTCCTCTTCGATGTCCTCCTTTATCGTCTTGATGCCTCCATGTCTTAGAAATCCAGCTCCCTCGAGCAACAAGACCCTTAGCCTGGGAAGATGAAACCGCAAATCGCATCCTTCTCTGAGTTTGACACACTCACGGGTATTTTTTTTATCCCCATTTCCCTTCGATTCTGTCTCAGATGCTTAGATTAGGGGAAAATGAATGAAAATTGTCTAATGCATGTGTGTTTCCTGTGTTGTAGAGTTTGATCGGAAACGATGAGGACGATAGAGAGAAGGAGATGCAACCACCTAGCACAGATCCCAAATGCGGAAGAAATACAGACCATGGAGAAACTGAGACTCACAGATCTGCATTGAAAAGGTATGCTTCTATATCCTGCAACTATGTGGTCTCAGTGTGTTGATTTGGCTTGCTCGTCATGCATCCAGAGCTCTACAAATTCATCATGTCTTATTCTCCGTGCTATGACATGCCTGCATCCATGTATTCTTGATTTGCCCACTATGCTCATGTGCTTGGTTGTCTGTGCTTTGCATGTTTACCATATGACGAATATTGAACCAAATTTTCGCATGAATCTGCATCTGAACTTGGACATGAACAACGGTCTCACCTCTGTGCTACTTGGATCCCACCCCCAAACTTGTCTGTAAAAAAATATATATATATATATATATATATATATATATTTTTTTTTAATGAAATGTGAGAAAGAGAGTAAAAGGCGTCCAATTAGCATTGAGGCCTTGGCAATCCCCACTGTAAGCATTCTTGAACTCTGCCTCATTCTTTTCTGCATTCGTGTAATTTCTGTATTTTACTACTGATAATGAAATCCCTGATGAATGTTGCGGATGTGAATGCATCAATGCTGCTTTGATTTCGTGCAGTGGAATTTAGAACCGAATCAACTCCAAACGTAATCTGCAAAGGCCAAAAATAAAAAATAAAAAAACTAATTAGACGAGAACTAAAGAGTGCAATTTTTTTTTTTTTATAAAAAAAAACATAAAGGCCAGAAACCAAATAAACGAAAATAAACGAAGAGTTAGAAAAATGGGGTTGCCTCCCAATTAGTGTTTTAGTTAACGTCTAGAGCTAGACGTAGAGGAAAGAATTGTTGATCACGTCCCTTGTTCTTTTAAAGTCAACCACTCCTTAGCAGCATCGTAGGTCAGCAGGAGGTACGGCGTGAATTTATGTTTATCAACTATGCATTTAAAATCAGTGGGTGAATTTTTCTCGGCCACCCTTCTCTAAGAATGAGTATTTGTAAACAAATAAGGTCCCTCGACGCCCTTCCAGTGAGGTTTTGGTATATGTTGAATTGGCTTCCACCTTGTATTTAACACCCACAATTTTTGCAATGGCTGGATTTCTCTATGAGGAATTTGGCTATCACGAACCTTTTTCTTCTTCCAATTGTAGAACGTAGCATGCTCGATGGATCTGCACTGAATTTCTTCAATTATGATTGACTTTGCTGGTTCACTGTCTGTTACAGCAGCAGATTCTGAATTTGGGTGAACATCCATCTTCAACACGTCAATTTTAATGTATTTCTGCACCTCAGTGTGTTGCTTTGCAGCCTCTTGACTGGTTGTGTCTGACATATGGACTTGGGTAGGGGTAGATTTTGGAGAAATAATTGCACGATCAGCACGTGGTGTTTCTTCCCTTGGGCGTGACTTGCTGGCAGATTGCTCTTCCATTTCTGCACCAATTTCCTCTTGATCATCATAGCTTTTTCCACAGTTTAATGGTTAAATCTGAAATCCTTGATTGGTTCTTGCAATGCACAATTCAGATGATTCTAACAATATAGAGATTTTTCTTTCCACTGAAAGCTCGTGGCACATCAGGTTGCTCAAAACACTGCTGATTACATCCCCATATAAAATAAAGATGCTTTTTCAAACCTGGAGTGTAGAACTCTGAATAGGGATTGTTCCAATGCCTTTTTGAGTTGTTTCTCATATTGATATGCTTTTGGACAAACTCAGGAAAATAATCTCTTTCTGGGCACTTGAAAATATCATGGGTCTTCAAACAGCAAAGGGCACAAACTGTAGGTTTAAATCCATAAAAAACCTTTTTCTACTAAAGAAACCCATAACGGCAAATCTTCAGCCAGTGGTAGCTCCGTCATGGAATTGCTCTCAAGATCGATAAACTATAACCTGCGAAACAAATAAAAAATAAAATCAACAAATAAATAAAATGATATATACAAAAAATAATTAACTAAGAATATGATAAACACAAATTATTAGAAACAATCCTCGGCGACGACGCCAATTTCTTGATAGGATTTTTACCACCTGCAAAAGTAGGGAACAAATACTTAAAAATACTTGCAAGAGTACAAGGTTATCGTAGTATAGTAGCTCAAGCAAGGTCGTTTTCCACAGGGATTGAATGAATAATTTGTATTTAAACTAATCCTTAGCTAATTATTTAGAACAAAGGTTTGAAATGGTTAATTTTGGGATTTAAAATAAAAAAAACGAATTTAAATAAAAATAATTAAATAATTGACAAAGTAAAGAAAGTAAAAGACAAAGGTTTTGGAAAACAATTTAAACACTAGGGTTATGCCGTCACCATTAACAATCCTATGTAATTTTACTAATTACTTATGAATTTTCATGTACATGCATTGAAGGTTAGGTTTTCCTAATGCATATTTTACTTGTGATGTTCAAGCGAAAACGTATATCTAACATGCAACACGTCTATGATGTTCAGATCAAATATAAACATGCAAGACTCATTAAGCTTTGTGAAAACCCTTTGAAAAGCCATGCAACCCTTAAGAGCGTGATGTTCGCCTTAAGTGAACTTACAATTACTAATCACAAGAAGCCCTCTTCAATTTCAGGGTGATGTTCCAAAAAAAATTGCATCACATTACTTGTCTAAAAATCCTAATGGTCGTGAATCACTAAGACAATTAGATAGTTTAATCGCGGCGATTAATAATTCAAAGCAAGCATGCATTCATTTATAATCAAATTAATAAAATCACATATTCACGCTAAGGCTCAAGGCATCGCCCTAGCAAAAGAACTAATTATGAACAATCATAGTAAAAACTAAAGAAAATATCATTAAATAGAAAAAGGATTGGAAGTTCTCGAAAATAATGCGTCTCCTCCCAATGTTGCGTCCCCCCAGAACCCTAATGGCTAAAAAGCCTTATTTATACTACTACAAAATAAATCCCTAAAAGGTTTTAGAATAAAACTAGGAAACATAATAAAATAATAAACCAAAAAATAAAATGTTTCCTATTTAAACTGAAATTCGGACTTCTAAGAAAATTAGTCTTTTTACCGACCAAATCAACTCTGATTTAGTCTCAAAAGGTTTCCTTTTTAAGCTTGAGACGTCCTCTACAAATCTTTAGAAGGAATCTTCCTCAAAATATATCATCTTGACCTTCAAAATACCCAAAAATGTCAAGAAACGTTAATCTAGAAAAGCTGCGCGCTGGGCCTTTATTTCAACGCCACGGTCAAATGGCTTGGTAGAAAAATCTGGAATTTTGATACAATTATCTTGAAACACTCATGAACATCCTCCAATTGGAATCATTCCAAAATTCACCCATTTGATTACTTTTTGCTCTAGAGGAAGTTGAATATCCTACATTGAAGTTACATAACAAAGTATTAAAATTCTACCAAAATAACCAATAAACTAATACTAAGATTAGGGTAAAATATATTGTATAATATGGACTCATCATGACTGTTGGATTTCTTCCTTGCTCACTGTACATCTCCACAAGCTGAAAGCCCATGACAAATTGTTGGTTTAACAAAGACCCACATCCTTCCATTATCCACTAGGTCGGGTTGAAATGTTACCCTTTGCTCCTTCTTTGTATTCTATGCCACCTTTTTTTTCCTTTTCCTTTATCCTGATGCAGTACTGCTGGGTTGGGGTCCACTATATCATTTACTCATTTCGTACTGGTATCCCCGATACTATCCTTCATACGTCGTTGTTTCGACACAAAATTACACAATTCGTCAGATGCAATCAAGACCGTTGAGTGAGCATAGCTTCACACCGTCAAATGAAAAGTGGAGATAATTCATTTTGTTATTATTAAAGGATAATGTTATGATGTTTTATCATAATTATCTTTTAATAATAATTTATTATGAAAGATGAGATATGCATTTCCAACTGGAAACATGGCAGCACAATTCAAGCTGAATTGGATGTTTTGGCGTGTGAATGTGTGGGTGGGATTAGTTTGGTTGACTGACAAGTGGTGTGTTGCAAACTGATTATGATCCATTCAAAATATGGTGGGGATCATGATGCATGCATTGGTAAAGGTTATGATGGTAAAGATAATGAAGAAGCCTAGATAGGTTTGGTTTCTGATGTGATGCGATAAGCCTAACTTTTATTAGGTTTGAAAAGTCAAGGAACAAATCCCACGGATCAATTTGAAGGATATGCCTTGGCTTTTGACGAGGATCAAGTTCAGTTCCGCGAATTAAAGTTGCAGTTGGACTTTACAAAATTATCTGGCCGTGCCACACAACATTTGCTTCTATAAATACAATGTCGCAAACGACATTCAGGCCCCCTCCAATTCAACACAAAACTGCCCTGCCCAAAATCGCTCTATGCGAAACCTCTCAACAATCTTGAAAAATCTCTTCAGTTTGGATAAACAGCATTGTGAAGGCAACCGAAGACATCTTTAGTTTGGATAAACAGCACTGGAGCCGTAGAATCAGCCGTTCAAGGAGCACATTCAGTTTGGATAAACATCACTGCTTCTTGACCAACTGATTACCTATCCAAGTCTCGGTCGAGAAGGATTTCTGAATTCTTGTTGGTCGAGGTCATCTCATCAGCCTTCTCGGCGAAGTGACGTGCTATAGATTACTGGGCTCGGCACATTGAACGCCAAGTTGTTTTATGATCGGATATTCCCAAGTTTTCGAGTTCTACATTCTGACGGCCAAACTACATTTACCATTAAGACATACATCTTTTTTTAGTACTTGTGTCCGTATAGTTTGGTACCGGTTCGGCGTGCTTATACTCTTACGAATATAATCACCGTGATCGAACCTGGCATCGACAATCTATGAACTTTGCAGAACTAGCAGCCTTGTCTTTAAGCTCTAGAACCCGAAGGCCGAGATGTGTTCCTTCCTCTGTCGCAGTTGTAAGATTAAGAAGTCAGTGGGGCACCCAACGCGACATCAACACATTTTACTCCTAGGCCGAGTTCGGCCGACGAGTTGGCACGCCCGGCACATAATCGAAGGACATAGTTAGCTCATTAGTTACTCGGCCTGCGCGCTACGTAGGCTTGGTAGTTTTTAGGGTCAACATTTTGGCACGCTCGGTGGGACCAAGTGCTAAAAGTACGAAAGTCATATGATATATCAAGACGTCAATCTGGCTTCACGTAGCCGATTGTACGAGCTCCTAGAGCAATTGGAGGATTGCTACATGGAGAGAGCAAAACTCTTTGAGAAGTGGTGTAGAAGATGGGAGCAATTTTCCGCTCCAGCCATAATCAAAATTCGGCCTAAGAAAATTGTCAAGACGGCCGAAGAAAAACCTAGGCCACCTGGTTTTTTGGTCGAGGCTGAAAGTGTGGTAGGTCTAGAAGAAAAAGTTCAAGTTTTTGAGCCAAAAATTGACTCAAAATATGATTTGTCAGAGGAGTGTTCCAATGACGAACAAGACCAATACACGGTTGCAGATGAAAAAACCACATCAATTGATATGGTCATTAGAGACATAGGCCTAGCCGAAAAAACCACGCCAATCGATATGATTATTGGTGATAAAGCCGATATGGAGAAATCCCGTTCGGCTAAGTTGTTCGAGTTAAAAGCCGAAATTGGCGAAATTATTATGCCTGGGGGGCATAATAATTGTTCAACACATTCGGCGGCTGATGATAACCAAGCCGAACATATTTGGAGATGATCTTTTATTCGGCTTTGAAAAAACTCAAAGTGAAAATTTTGATGTAAAAAGATCTGGGCTTGAAATAAAGCACCTATTGGCCTCCTCCTTTTTATGGATTGGCCACTTTTATTTCCGTTTGCTAAAAAAAAAAACCAAAAAAAAAAAGGAAAAAAACATAATAAGAATAAATTATTTTCTTAAACATACGGCTGTGCAAGCCGATGTAAAGAAAATCGGGGGCAGATAGGCAGAAATTAATCATGGCATGGACTGTTCCAACATGAGATGTTACAGTTCGGCGTCAAAGCAGGAGTTGTATCATGGCATGCAAATTGGAATCTCGGCCAAAAGATATATCATGCTGAGCCATTCAATGCATGCTTGCAGCTTGGAGGGCAAGTGTACATTATATATATATATATATATATATATATATATATATATATATATATAGCCAACTGTTTGCCGAGCTCGGCTAGCATGAGCTAGTGTTCGGCATAGGTTACCATAAGGTCATTCGGCCTGCAGTAAAGTTGGGTCATTCAACTTGTAGACCTAACTTGTCAAACCATGCATGCTGGAGACAATGATGGAAATCAGAAAGAGTGCCAACATGAAGACTTTTGACCATTTAGTCACAAGAATTGTAGTACTGACCATGGGGTCATTCGGCCTGCAGTAGATATATGTATATATGCTTACATGAAAAAGTGTTTGTGTAATGTGTGCTACCATGATTACTGCGTTGCTGATTTTGATTGATGACAGGCCGAGCTGCCAAGAATGGTTTGTCTCGGCCCCAATTTTTTTATTTTTCTTGACCTCAGCAATCGAGAGCTGCGGCGGCTCTCTCATTTTCTGTTATCTGCTTTCCACTGCAGTTTTTCTGTTATTTCACAGATGGGCTGTTGTAAACAAATGGTGCACACTTTTTCTCACATTTGGCTGCTCTCCTTCATCAATCAGAAACGAAGGAATGGCCAAGGATTGATGGTAGGCCGAGTTATTGAGAATCAAGTTTTCTTTTTCTTGGCCCCATTTTTATTTAAGTACTTACAAAGTTTCTGGTGGAGGAGTCTCTGTCGAGCCTTGTATAGAATTATGGCAGCCAAGGAAGATCACAGCGTTGACAGAACAGAGGTGTTATTGCCGAGAGAGATTTTTTTTTTCTTTCGGCGATACAACGACGTTTTGCTGGGCACAGAACGATTAAAAATTGCAACCACAGTTGTTAATGCCATAATAGCTTGGTGGACAGTTGATGCCATTCGGTGGAGAAAGCTTATCCTTGAATTTGCCAGAAAGTATTAAAGCAAGTCCACTTGAGAAGGCCATTTGGAAGGGGTTGACAATTTGACCGAGATTTTCTTTGGCCGAAATATTACATACAAATATCAAAGCATATATGAGCTTTGGTCGAAGTCAGTGTAAATCAATTTGGTGGTTTGCATCACCCAAGTCAGCATGAGGATTCTGTCCTCGACCATATATTTCCTCGACCATAGTTTTGGTGATTGACTTCTTAGTGTTCGGTCGCGATGCTCTCGGCAATTATTTGACCTTAGGCTTAGTTTCCTTAACCATTCAGATTACGAGCCGAAGCTCAAGGAAACTGGGGGACAATGTTTGGACCCAAAATTACACTATCCGTCAGATGCAATCAAGGCCGTTGAGTGAGCATAGCTTCACACCGTCAGATGAAAAGTGGAGATATTCATTTTGTTATTATTAAAGGATAATGTTATGATGTTTTATCATAATTATTTTTTAATAATAATTTATTATGAAAGCTGAGATATGTATTTCCAACTAGAAACATGGTAGCACAATTCAAGCTGATTTGGATGTTTTGGCGTGTGAATGTGTGGGTGGGATCAGTTTGGTTGACTGACAAGTGGTGTGTTGCAAACTGATTATGGTCCATTCAATGTATGGTGGGGATCAGGATGCATGCATTGGTAAAGGTTATGATGGTAAAGATAATGAAGAAGCCTAGATAGGTTTGGTTTTTGATGTGATGCGAAAAGCCTAACTTTTATTAGGTTTGAAAAGTCAAGGAATAAATCCCACTGATCAATTTGAAGGATATGCCTTGGCTTTTGAGGCGGATCAAGTTCAGTTCCGCGAATTAGAGTTGCTTTTGGACTCTACAAAATTATTTGGCCACGCCGCACAACATTTGCTTCTATAAATACAGTGCCGCGGACGACATTCAGGCCCCCTCCAATTTAACACAAAATTGTCTTGCGCAAAATCACTCTACGCGAAACCTCTCAACAATCTTGAGAAATCTCTCATTTTCCCCCTTTCTCGTCAACACATCTTCAGTTTGGATAAACAACATTATGAAGGCAACCGGCGACATCTTCAGTTTGGATAAACAGCATTGGAACGGTAGAATCAGCCGTTCAAGGAGCACCTTCAGTTTGGATAAACAACACTACTTCTCGACCGACTGATTACCTATCCAAGTCTCGGTCGAGAAGGATTTCTGAATCCTTGTTGATCGAGGTTATCTCATCAGCCTTCTCGGCGAAGTGAGGTGTTACAGATTACTAGGCTCGGCACATTGAACGTCGAGTTGTTTTATGATCAAATATTCACAAGTAAGTTTTCAAGTTCGGCATTCTGACGGCCGAACTACATTTGCCATCAAGACATATATCTTTTTTGAGTACTTGTGTCCATATAGTTTGGTACTGGTTCGGCGTGCTTATACTCTTACGAATATAATCACCGTGACCAAACCTGGCGCCGACGATCCGTGAACTTGGCAGAACTAGTAGCCTTGTCTTCAGGCTCTAGAACCCGAAGGCCGAGATGTGTTCCTTCCTCGGCCGCAGTTGCAAGGTCAAGAAGTCAGCAGCGCGCCCAACGCAACATCAACACATTTTACTCCCCAGTTGAGCTCGGCTGACGAGTTGGCACGCCCTGCACATAACCGAAGGACGTAGTTAGCTCATTAGTTACTCGGCCTGCGCGCCACGTAGGCTTTGTAGTTTTTAGGGTCAACAGTCACTGATTGGGAAGCCTGGATCCTTCTTGTTGCACCAACGTACCTTCGTTCCCCGAAGTAATAGCCATAGGTCTTGGAGATTTGGGGTACCCAAACTATGAGTTTGCAGAAGAGTACATGCATGGGAACAAATAGTACAGTACCAATTAAAGGGACTGAAGCACTTTTGTAACTCCAGATAATTTTTCTTTCAGATAGTTTATGTTAAATTCATCTAAAATACATGAACTTCAGTGCAAATAGAAGAGCACACTGGTCTAGCTAAACTGACTAAACCGAGGTCTCCTATATACAAAACTTTGTATTCACGTATTGTCACCTAATATTTGACGTTATATCAGCATTATATTTCATATACCGATATCATATTAACAATATCTACCGACGAGCTTTGGCACGAGGCTTTGTGTTCGTTTGCAGCTTAAGGATCTTCACCACAATTTCCGCAGAGCACCTCTCGGCTTTTTCTTTCAGCACTAAAACTATGCATGTCGCTGTTCACATGACGGATGAGCGTCCACCAACCCAATTCCAATTCCCGGCTTGTCAGTTACATGCACTGATGCACTTCAACACGTTCCCTTCTGAGCTGTCTAGTATGCAGAACCACTCACCCCCACCACCTGCTCCATCAATTGCCACAACAACAAAAAAAAAAAACTCCAGACGACTCCACAAAGTCTCCTACTTCCTCACAATCTTCGCCACATAATCCCACATACATCCACCATTCTGAAACCGCATATATTTGTCCTCATTTCGCACCCACGTGAATCCCGTGAGTTTGGTTTTCAGAAACGGATGATTGGAAACCGGGTTGTAATGATCAACTTTAACCGTTTGATCGATGGGACTGGGATCGTGGAAACCAACCCCTGCATTATAGTCCCCTCATTGTAGCCACTCGGCAGAAACAAGAACAATGGCAGAAGCAACAAAGAGGTAGTAGTGTTTTAGTTCTTATGTATCTTTTGATCAAATAAAAAAAACCCTTTCTTATTTTTCCTTCTTTTTTTTTGAGGTTTTGTTATTTTGGTCAGGTATGCAGTTGTGACAGGGGCTAACAAAGGGGTTGGATTTGGCACAGTTAAGCAGTTGGCTTCAAATGGGGTCATGGTGGTGTTAACTGCTAGAGATGAGAAGAGGGGTCTTGAAGCTCTTGAAAAATTGAAACAGTTTGGCGTATCCGACCAGGTGGTTTTTCATCAGCTTGATGTAACAAATTCTGCTGGCATTGCTTCCCTTGCGGATTTTGTGAAAACCCAATTCGGGAAACTCGATATCTTGGTAATCCTTGAAATTTTGAGTAGGGTTTTACTCCACAGATCATATTGCAATATAATGTCTATTTTATACTGATTATACTTGTTATAATCTATTTTTCAAGTTAGAATAAACATACAAAGATGAAAAGTTGGAGCTTTTCTACTGTGTAGGTAAACAATGCAGGAATTAATGGTAGCATAGTAAACCCTGAAAGTTTTAGATCAGCTGTAATTGGTAAGGTGAGGTTATGTATAGTGTGTGTATATATCATCATCATAGAGTGAAGGTAATTTTGGATTTATATGCGATCGTAATTGATGAGAGTAATGATTTTGGATGCAGAAGCCTGATGAAATCAATTGGAGTGAAATATCGATGACACCAAACTATGAGTTAGCAGAAGAATGCCTGAAAACAAACTACTATGGTCCCAAAAGTGTGACTGAGGCACTTTTGCCCCTCCTCCAGCTATCTGATTCGCCAAGAATCATTAATGTTTCTTCCGGTGCTGCTAAGCTAATGGTATGAGCAACTTAAAAAATAAGCTTCTGTTTTGCCATTCTCCTAAAACATATGGACAATTCCTTATCCTTAAATCTGTTTATCTCTAGTTATTTAGTAAGTGGGACTTCTTGAAATGTAAAAACAATTAATCATTGTTTTCTTTGCTTAATTAAGTATAATGAAGCTCTGGGATTACATTAGAACATTAATCAATTCCAGAGTAAACCAATTTTCTGGAAATGCTGAAGTTTTAGAATTTTTTCTGAACTATATTAGTGAAACGTTAAGTCATGCAGAATCCATGTTTTTAGTTATATGTTGATGCAATATTTATGTTTCTGAATCAAGTTAAAACTCTCCCATATTTTGTGTTGCTTTAGAATTTTCCAAATGGATGGGCTAAAGAGGTACTTAGTGATGCTGAAAGCCTTACAGAAGAGAGAATAGATGCTGTTTTGAGTGAGTTTTTGGAAGACTATAAACAAGGCTTGCTAGAAACCAAAAGCTGGCCTCTTATCTTCCCAGCTTATAAAGTCTCGAAAGCAGCCCTGAACGCGTACACTAGGACTCTGGCCAAGAAGTATCCAAATTTCTGCATCAACTGTGGAAGCCCTGGATCAGTCAAAACAGATATGACCTTCAATTTTGGCATCTTAACCATTGACGAAGGAGCTGAGAGCATTGTCAGGTTGACGCTACTCCCCAATGGCGGTCCTACTGGCCTCTACTTTGTTCGGAAAGAAGTGACACCTTTTTGAACATGTATAGTTTATGTTCAACGTAACATGTGAACGATGATCGTGGAATGTTTATGTAAAATGTAAGATATGAAGTTGATGGAGTTATGTTATGTCAACATTTATTTATATGATGATTCTGCAGTACAAGTAAAATTTCTTATAGATTTATTCTTGTAGTTTTTTTACATCGTCCAAGGACCGGAAATAATGTTGAAAAACTTCCAAGTTGATGAATTTTTTCTCCTGGATGCAAAGGCATGAAGAAGTCTGAAATTTCGACCCCAAAACTACGAGGTTGCAGACAAATACATGGAAACAAACAAATATGGTACCAACAAGGTGCTTACAGAGGCCCTCTCTGTGTTTAATGAAGAATAAGGCTTGATAGTTTATGTACAAGCTTTTGGATTCACAATGTGAGAAGACTATGTAGTGTTAACTACGGAGGACATACGCTTCACGGGTAATGCTATTTCATTTCACAGCTCTCATTCTTTAACCTGCACTTTCTCTCATCACCCAAATTACAAGGTCCATCCTCTTTTTTCGTTTTCATTTTATTGGTAATTTACTTTTCAGTTGCATTGTTTAGTGCTCATCATCTGGAAACAGCATTGCCCCTAAATCTTAAAGTTTTCATCTTTCTTTGGTGCACATAATTTTGGCTCCTTAATCAGTCTTTAATCACTTTTTGGTACTTCAGTTTACAATTTAGGTTCAGTTGTTGCATCTGTTATAGGCCGTTTAGATAGACTTAATAGCACATTATGCTAGATTGGTATCCTATTCCTTTTCCATCAACTCTTATCCTCCAATGTTAGTTCTCGAGGGACATCGTGCACACATATATAGCTGTCTACTTACTATTTTTGAAAATCTTCTTGACTATGATTATGTACTGCTACCGTGGCAGCATTAACGGTACAAAAGAGTTTTCAATATTTTGGCATTCTCATAGGTTTACAGTTTCGAATCAATTTTTTCTTATTTTACATCATAAGCAAACCAAACTTCTCCTGTCATGCGTGTTGTTATAGCGTCTACGAAATGAATGGCCCAATGGGATTTTAAGTGATGCCGAGGAAGTTATGAACTCACAAAAGAGAGAATACAAGATGTTCTGGGTGAGTTTCTAAAAGACTTGAAAGAGGATATGCTGGAAACCAAAAGCTGGCCTACTTCCATCTCTGGCTATATACTCTCCAACACATCTACAAATGCATTACGCGAATTGGGACCAAGAAGTACCCGAAGTCTCACCCTTTTTTTTTTGTAATGTCCTTATGGCCATTACTTCCATCTCAAGAAGTCTCACACTTTTCAGTACAACAAACCCTTTCAAATTCATGGGATAAAGACGATTATATTTTCTTTATGCAATGACGAGATAATGATCCTTGTATTATCATAGACAACCCTGTACTTCTAAAACCCGTTTTATAACTATTTCGTTTTTAGTTTTCAATTCTTATTTTTCTCTTTTCTGAAACCTGAAAACTAAAAATGACTCAAACAACCCCTTAGGACAAAACACAAAACATATTGGTTCAAACTTCGGAAGTAGCTTAATGGATCCACTAGAAATGTATTTCGCATGGCCCAAAACTCTTCTTTTTTTTTTTTTTTTTTTTTTTTTGGAAAGTGGGATCCAAACGGATCGCCAATGAAAAGCTTTTATTAAAACAAACACACACTTACAAACAAAACAAAGGCCCAATTTATTCCTAGAAACAAACAAAGAACGGGCCTAAAAACAAAGAAAACACAAAAAATGAGCCCAACAACAATGAAGCCCAAACAAAAACGAACATCCGAGAAACATCCACTGTGCTCTCCACCACCGATCCAAGAAGCAGCCAACCATCCAATCCTCCATCCACCGCCGATCATCACCTCCACAGGCGCCGCCTGTACATAGCCATCAACAAGAAATAGTCGGCGAGAGAGAAGCCAACCATCGGAAAGAAGCTTTGAGGAAATCCCAAGCAACACTGCCGCAAACGGCAGACAACAAGGAGAATGTAAACACCCGAGCCAGATACAACACCGGAACTTTACACACGAACTTTACATAAACCATGGCTGAAAAACAAAGCATAGAAGGGCCATGAAAAGGGGTACCCACGGGGGTTAAGGGATGGGAAAAGCCATAGAGGAAAATGAGAAGAACCATCAGCAGATGGAAGGGGAGAAAAAAGAAAAAACAAAAGCAAAAAATCAAAAGGAAAAGGAGAAAGACCATCAACAGATGGAAGGGGAGAAGAAAGAAAAAGCAAATACAAAAAACCACCCACCGATCCCAGCCGCAGCTAGGATCGACGGCACCAAACGGAAGCACGATTGGGAAATCACTCACACAATATGGTGAGAAGCACCCTCAAACAGAGGAAAGAACTCTCACATGAAGAGAAAAGAAAAGATTGTTAAACTCTTCTTTGGTTTCATATGAAGCCAAAAAACCAAAATGGGTGGCTGAAATTTCAAACCCCAAAAGGGCAAATAATAGTCAAAGTAATACAACTTGGTTCATATGACCTCAGTGCATACACAATCTGCAAAAGCTGAGGAATTGTAACAAGTGAATCTCGAAAACTAGTCAAATATCTATAAATGCTGGTCTGAGAACTAGAAAGAAAGAATAAGCTGAAACCCAAGCTATTTAACAATGGCAGAAAAAGCAGTAAACACCTCATTCTTATAAATTATCTTGTTCTTTTATCCTGCAGAATTTGTCAATATATTTTCATTGGGTTTTTTTTTTTTTTTTTTTTTTTTCTGTCAGGTATGCAGTTGTGACAGGAGCTAACAGAAGGATTAGATTTAGCACAGTTAAGCAGTTGGCTTCAAATGGGATCACGGTGGTTTTAACTGCTAGAGATGAGAAGAGGAGTCTTGAAGCTCTTGAAAAATTGAAAGAGTTTGGAGTCTCCGACCGAGTGGTTTTTCATCAGCTTGATGTAACAGATTCTGTTAGTGTTGCTAGATTGGCGGATTTTGTCAAAACCCAATTCGGGAAACTCGATATCTTGGTAAGTAAATATCGCAATAAAGAGCAAAGATGATCAATCTCTGTTTAATTACTTACTGATGAAGCAAAGATAGACAGATGAAATTTTTTGGAAATTTTGTATTGTGTAGGTAAACAATGCAGTAGTTGTGGGAAGCATAGTAACCCCTGAAAATTTTGAATCAGCTTTAAGTGGTAAGGTGAGGTTCTATGTGCATAAAGGAAAGGTGATTTTTCCTTTTGGGATTGAAGCAACGTTAATTGACAAGAGTAACCCTATGAATTTGTAAAAGTTACATCTAGGCGAAAAATTTATCAGATGCAAAACAGTTTCCTTGTAGGCAGCGATTTTCATGCTCTCCTTATCTCATGCGTTACTCTCTTGTTTTTTGTCGCTCGACTATCCTTACATTTATTCAATTTAAATGCTAGGAAAAAAAGAAAGAAATGAGTACAGGGGTAGAAAGGGAAGTGTGAAAATCGCTTCCCTTTCCCCATTTGAGATGAGGTTAGGATCTTATGGAATACAAGTTTTCGGGAACACAATCCTTGTGTTTGGGTTAATATTTGAACATTGGGCTGCAAGTGTGAGGAAGCCAGCGATGCCAATTAAAAGAAGACTTACTGAAGCCCAGCATCAAGCCCAGAGACAAATTGGCCCATTCCCATTAATGCATAGACCATGTGCCTATGGTTTAATGGTTAAGTGATGGAGACTAACTCACAATCAACCCAAAAACACTTTTCAGTGGCAATACAAGTGAAAAGATGATGAGTCACTACTTTCCAACTGCTTTCTGGCAAGAGGAAAGTCACAACAGTAGGGCTAATTGGCCTATAAAAGGGGGAAGAGGCCCTAGAGACAAAGATTCTCAACAAATCAAACAAACAAACATGCAAACTTTACTCTCAAGCCAGATTTGCATCCAAAAGCTGTAATCAGCCCAGATCTCAGTCCTTTTTCAGGATATTTCCCTACAAAAGTTATCTTTTGTCTTGTTTAGAAGCTCTTCTATCACCCCTAGTGGCGTAGTATCGATTCCCTTGTGTAAACTTGTTTACCATCCATCTATTTTTAGTGTAGAAACCTCTATAAACTCAAAGAGAAGTGATTACAAGAAGTTCAACCCTGTCAGACAAGGTGAAATCTTGCCCGAAGCTCTTTGTTTACTTTTTGTAGATCTATTACTTAATGCATTCTCTAGTATGTATTCAAGTCACATCCACCTGTTTTCCTACTTTAAAAGTCTTATTTGTATCTAGATCTAGTCAGTCTAATGGATATGCTTTCATTTCAAACCAATCAAGAACCAAACAAATGACTTAAGGGATCTGGACTCCCCTCATTCGAACATATAAGACTATGAACTGAAAGTCTTTGTTCGCAAGGCAAGAAAAAGAACTTGATGTGGACTTAACCCATCCAGGACAATCCTTTGATAACAAGAAGTCTGAGTAACTTAGGGCCCAAGTAATCGACTAAAACACACTTGTTCTACATCTGTTATACTGAGATAACAGTGGCATACCTAGCACTTGGTTAGTTTTGATTGCGAGCCTCAAAGCCTACACCTAAGGCCGCATAAAGGCACCTTTCAAAACTAACTTTGTCATCTTCTTGTAGCATATCAACAAGCAAGAGCTCGACTATACATCCAAAATACCAATCCCTTAGGGAGCTATGTTGAGGACTGAGGACTCCTCTCCGGAAGAATCTTCGCCCAAACATAGTTTTGGCACGCCCAGTGGGACATATTTAATCTTGTATGCCAAGAAAAAGTAGGAAGGAGAAACCCTTCAGGTGGAACACAGAATACGGGCCACCCCAGTGTTTACCAAGATCAAGCATGATGAATCATCCAAAGGATTTTCCTTCCCTCCAAGGACCAGCTATTCTAGGAAGCCCGAGCTCATCCGAGAAGTCAGGAGGGAAGGTGACCAATGAAGACTTGCAAGTCATTATGATGCAAGTGCTGAAAACTATAGAGAGTATCACTTTGGAAACCAGAGGAGAAGTAAGTAGATTATGTTCTTTAACAGGGAGTTTGCAAAGAAGATTAGATCTGGAGTACTCTACTCCAAAAAAAGGTTATTCCAGGGAGGTGATGAGAGGGGCTAGTCCTAAGAAAGAGCCAATTATCCCTATATTTCCTTTGCTTGAGGAAAAGAGGGATAAAGGAAAAAACAAGGAAATATCTAGATCCAGTCAACCAGTATTGGAGGAGATCCTAGAAGCGGAGTTGCCCGACCCCCTATTATTTTCACTAGATAGTAGGGGGCAGAGTGAGAAAGAAACAACGAAGTATGGGATGCCCCAATTAATCGGAGAATCCAGTAGGAAAAGCTAACCTACCAAGGCAGATAAGCCTCCTCTATATAGGCCCCCACCATTGGCCAGTAAGGAAGGGGATACCAAGTGGAGAAAGCCCGAACCAAGGAAGGAGACTTTCTCGGGCAATGATCCCAGCCCAAAGTGGGAAGCCCCACATACCCCATACATCAATGCGGCTACCCAGCAGCTCAGAGATGAGGTAGCTGAGTTAAGAATGATGGTGGCCCAGAATGCTCAACCCCAAGCTCGTCCGTTGTTCAGGATCACCTACTAGAAGCTATACCTGGAGTATATTGATAAGCAAAATCCTTTTCTGCTCAACTTCAAGATGCCCGCGTTTCCAACTTTCAGTGTAGAGGATGACAGTGTATCCTCTAGAGGTCACATCTTCAAGTTCTCCAACCATTTTGAGGACAATCCTAATTATAAGTTAAGATTGTTTGGGAACTTGTTGGTTGGCCTAGCATCGCAATGGTATTCTTTGTTGCCCCCCACATTCTATTGCTAATTGGGGGCAGATGGAGATGGTTTTCCATGAGCAGTTCTACATGATGGAGCCCGAAATGTCTATCAATGACTTGGTGAAGGTGAAGCAATATGAACATGAGTCTACAGAGGACTTCAAGATGAGGTTGAGGAGGACAAGAATGGGGTGCCAATTCCTTATCAATCATGCCCAACTCATATCCATTGCTCAAAAGGCCTTGAGGCTGCCCTTGAGGAAGAAGTTTTATGATGTATAGTTCAATGAGTTACAAGAACTGGTGATTGCTGCCACAAAATATGAAAAGCTGTTGCTTGAGGAACAACAAGTGAAGCACTCATCTAAGGCTCCTCATTTTTACAAGGGTAAAGCTGCGATTCACTAAGTGGAGTTTGAAGGAGCTGAGCCAAAGCGAAATGATGGCCATGGGAGAGAATGGATGGATATGTGTGCAGCAGAGATTACTACCCCCTTCAAGCTTTTAATAGTGAAGGGGTTAGTCTAACCAGTTAAAGATCAGAAAGTGGTGATGAATGATGGTGGTTTTGTCCCTATGAAACCTCCTAAATACCAAAGTTATTCTTTTGATTTAACGAAGGCTGCAGAGATCTATGAGGAGTCGGTGCGGGCAAGAGTGATTGTGCCCGACAACACCAAGAAGATGCCTAAGCCAGAAGAGTTGAGAGGGAAGAAGTATTGCAAGCTGCATTATACTTTCAATCACTCAATAACCAACTGTGTCCAACTCAGGGATTGGATATAAGACCTTATAGTGAAGGGAAAGTTGTTGGAGAAACCACAGGCCAATATGATAATTGACACTGACCCTTTTCCGGAAGCCCCAATAAACATGATCAACCTGACATAGGTCGAGAAAGGGAAAGGAAAAGCTACTTGGGAGGTGAAAGCAGAAAGGAGGCAAGTTGACAGACCAACAAAATGAGCTATCAAGTTGCCCAAGAAACCTAAAGCAGCCATAATTAGAGGACTGGTGTTGTGTAGCAAATGTTAGTGTGAATGTGATTTGGAAGTACCAGCATTAAGAAAATGTGAGTTGGAAGTACCAGCATCAGGAGCTATTATTGATTAGGAGTTGATCAGAAGGAATGCGAGAAGATCAGGAAATCCGCATGCGTAACATGTGGGCAGCTGAGAAAGAAATCTCCAGGAATGTTTTCCAAAGGTTGGGAGGAGATTCTCAACCAAATGGCTTATCAGAGGTATTTAGAAATTATGAAACCTCTGAAGAGGTAGAGGACAGAGAAGCCAAGATACCAAAATGGGTAAATGTGAGGCCACCTCAGCCAAGCTATGTCAGTGGAGATATCAGGGTAAAGCGGATGACAGTGAATCCAGTTACGAAGAAGAATCATACCCGACTCGGGCGAAAATGGTATGTGGTTAGAAAGGATGGGAGACCTGTCAAAGAAATGGGAGCTTCTATGATCAGAATAGTCCAGAGGCAGAACAAAGCCCACATGAACTCATTAAAAATCCCCACTGCCTCGGAAACCTCTGAGAAAGTGAAGTTTGAGAAAGTGCCTTATGAGGGAAGAAATCAACTTCAGTAGAAAAGAAAAAAAAAGGTAAATAAGGCAAATAGCAAGACTGAGGGGGAATGAGATCATGTGCCACAAAACCCTCATCCAGGAAAGTACAGAGTCCTGAAGAGAGCTCAATAGGACATGGTAATGATGCCAACACCAAGATGGAGCCAGAGCCAATTTGTTTTGGAACCATCTCACCCGAGAGGGGGATACCCTCACCTTTGTTGGTCGATACTCTTTGCAAGGTTCCAGAATAAATGCCAAACTTTGGCATAACTCAAGATTAGAGGTTGCTCGAGCTGATGTTGCCAAAAGAAACACAAGCCTAGTTAGATGAATTCATGGACCACATTGGAGGCAAGAATGATGACTGACCTGGACCCAGCAACTTCCACGTAAACATGACATATGTCTTATCCGCCATGTTTTCTCCCAAGCATGATCAACCTGCCACAATGGAGGATGATTACCTGCAACAGAACCTGTGATGGCACATGTTAGTGTTGAAGAAGTGGGAAAAGAAGAGTCGGACATAATGGGTTTGCCCAAGCTCACAAAGAAAGAGCCCAAGAGAGTATACTAAGACATAATGGTCTTCAGCTGCCCAAGTTTGACCATAGACAACAATCTCAAGCCTATTTATGTAACTACTCATCTGGAGAGAGTGCCCTTCAAGAGGGTTTTGATTGATGGAGGAGTTGCGGTCAATCTGTTGCCATATAAACAAATGAAAAAAAGGTGTAGAAGTGAGGAGGATCTCATCCCCATGGATTTAACAGTTTCTAGTTTCTCTAGAGCCATCACTAGAACTCATGGAATATTGCCCTTGGAGGTTGATTTAGGTTCCAAGCAAATCATGCTAGCCTTCTTCATGGTGGATAGTACTTCTACTTATGGAGCTTTACTAGGCAGAGATTGGATTCATCAGAGTCTCTCTATGCCTTCCACCCTACACCAACAAGTAGCAGTTTACCATAAGGAATGAGTCATAAGACCAGGATTTTGGGAGATGGGGGAAGCCGAGTAACGACCATTCCTCCTTACAGCTAATGTTGCAGAAGCCAGCTTTTACAATCCTAGTATTAGGATTCTCCAGTGCTTAAGAGCTTATAAGAATGGCTGCCCGACTAAGGTGACGGCCTAAAAGCTTCTGGAACAATGGTTATTCCTCACCAAGGAAGAATGGGATAAGCCCTATATTTTCCCAACTCCCCAACACCAGTAATGTCAAAACAAAGAAAGAATGACCAAGTAATTGCAATCAGGTCCTTAATCAAATGATTGTTGGTATATGGAAAAGAAAGGAAGTAAGAAAGGGAAAGCTTGGCCGAAGAACGAAAGAAAGAAACTTCAAGCAGCCAGAACAGAGGTGAAGAAGATTTTTTTGGTAGAGAGTTGGAGGCAGCCATACAAATGGCTGAATGTATATATAACCTGGATGGGCCAGAAGACTTGTCCGAAAGTCCGAAGTTAGTTGAATTTTTATGTGCAGAGCCAAACAAGCCAGCACCAGAAGTACAAGACCCCTTAGAAACCATTGAACTAAGGAATATCCAAGGCCTATACAAGTAAGTGGCTTGTTAGAAACTGAAGATCAGGCAAAGATAGTCAGTCTTTTGCACGAGTTCAAAGACTGTTTTGCTTGGCATTACATTGAAATGCCAGGTTTAGATTCAACCTTAGTAGAACATAGAATGCCAAAGAAGATCGAGGAAAAAGTCAAGGAATAAATTAAAAGGCTGGTGAAGGTTGGATTTATTAGGCCTGCCAAATACGTCGAGTGGTTGGCCAATATTGTACCTGTATTAAAAGCTATAACTAATGCAGTTCGATGTTGTGTTGACTATAGAAACATTAATGGAGCCATGCCTAAAGATGAATATCCCATGCCCATAGCCGACTTATCCATAGATGCAGTTGCCAAACACAAAGCCTTTTCTTTCATGGATGGGAATGCCAGTTATAATCAGATAAAAATGGCTAAAGAGGACGTACACAAAACAGCTTTTAGGTGCCCAAGTCATGTTGGAGCATATGAATACTTGGTAATGCCATTCGGGTTAAAAAAATGCTGGAGCAACCTATCAAAGAGCGATGAATGCCATTTTTCATGACTTGATCGGCCATAGCATGGAAGTATACATTGATGACATTGTGGTGAAGTTTAAAACTGAGGAACAGCACTTGGTAGACCTCAGACAAGCTCTAACAAGAATGAGAATCCATAGACTAAAAATGAATCCTAAGAAATGTACTTTTGGGGTGAGGTCGGGCAACTTTTTGGGACTCCTTGTTCATAAAAAAGGGGTGGAGGTTGACAAGAACAAAGCTCGGGCAATAATGGAAACACCTCATCCCACCAATAAAGTACAACTGCAAAGACTGCTAGGAAAAATCAACTTCTTGAGAAGATTCATTGCTAACTTGGCAGGCAAGATTCAGCCACTAACTCATTTGCTAAGATTGAAAGACAAAGAAGAGTTTGAGTGGGGCCCACCACATCAAGAGGCTTTCGACAGCATAAAGGCTTACTTGGCCTCTCCACCAGTGCTCCACCTCAGAGAGGGAAGCCTTTAAAGCTTTATATAAGCTTTATATTTCTGCCTCTAAAAAGTCAATGGGAAGCTTGTTGGCTCAAAACAATGAAGGTGGGAAGGAACAAGCAATATACTACCCCAGTAGAATCCTTACTGAGGTAAAGACAAGATATACACTAGTTGAGAGGTTGTGCTTAGCTCTATACTTCACTACCTGCAAGCTAAGGCATTACATGCTACCTTGCCACATCCACATCATCGCCAAAACAGATGTGATCAAGTACATGCTATCAAAACCAATGCTAACTAAGAGGATTGGAAAGTGGATTCTAGCATTGTCAGAATCCAGCTTTCAGTATGTGCCTCAAAGAGAGATCAAAGGACAAGCAATTGCAGACTTCCTGGTTGAGCTCCAAGAGTCTCAAGAGGAGATTATCAACATCCCAGGAATTTTGGAAGTGGCCAGTGTGTAGATCCCTCCAAGCAAAGCCTTCTCGGGCAAAGAAGAATGGATCCAACAAGAAATAAAAAGAATAACTAGCCTCTGGATCACTCCTTGGAGACTATATTTTGATGGTTCTTGCACTCAAAATGTTGCTGGAGTTGGGATTGTCATCATTGATCCCAAAGGTACTCACCGTTGTTATTCTTTTCTCCTGGATTATCAAAAGACTACCAACAATCGGGCAGAGTATGAGGCATTAATTATTGGCCTGGAGATCTTGATAGCATTGGGGGCAACTGAAGTTCAGGTGTTTGGTGATTTAGAATTGGTGATCAATCAGTTAAATGGAGAATACAAGTGCAAGCACATCATCATGGCGGGTTACTACTTGGTATCTACACAACTATTGAGCTATTGGGGCCTGAAAATATCATTCAACCATATCCCTAGAGAGTCAAACGCAATTGCTAATGAGATGGCACAATTGCCTTCTGGAGCACAGATCCAAGAAAGGAAGTTTGATGGGGATATAGAAGTTCAGAGAAGAAATCTCCCTTCTATCTTTGAAAGGGGATTAAGCCTAGATGTGTTGACTGAAGAAATAGAGATAGAGGATTGGAAGACACCTATTGTTCAGTATTTGAAAGATCCATCCTTCCCCATAAGTAAGAAGAATAGACGACAAGCAACTAAGTACGTTTTGTGGGAGGGAAATCTACTAAGGAAGACTCCAGATGGACTGCTGCTGAAGTGTTTAGGCCAGGAAAAATCAATAAGGGTAATAGCTGAAGTACATGAATGAATCTGTAGGGCACATCAGGCTGGAACTAAGATGAGATGGTTGCTTAGAAGATATGGCTATTTCTAGCCTGAGATGGAGAAAGACTGCAAAGCTTATGCCCAGGGGTGTGAGGAATGCCAAAGACATAGACCTCTCCAACATGTGCCCTCAATACCCTTGAACCCCGTGGTCATGCCTTGGCCCTTTAGAGGGTGGGCAATGGACTTCATCGGGCAAATTTACCCAGCTTCTAGCAAAAGGCATACATTCATAATCGTGGCAACAGATTACTTCACCAAGTGGTTGGAAGCTTCAGCTATAAAGACTATCATTTCAGCTGCAGTCAAGAAGTTCATTGAAACCAAGATCTTACACAGATTTGGGGTACCTAAGACAATTGTCACAGACCGCGGGCCATCTTTTATTTCAAGGGAAGTAGAGGAGTTTGCAAGTAAGTTCAAGAAAAAAATGATTTGGTCTAGTCCTTACTACCCCCAGTCAAATGGTCAAGCAGAAGCCAGCAATAAGGTCTTGGTAAACATTATCAAAAGAATGGTGGCTAATATAGAATTCTACCACCTGCAAAAGTAGGGATAAAAACACTAAAATACTTGTAAGAGTACAAGGTTATCGTAGTATAGCAGCTCTAGCAAGTTCGTTCTCCTCAGGGATTGAATGAATAATCTATGTTAAATCAAATCTTAATTAATTATTGAAAACAAAGTTTGAGAAAAAGTTCATTTTTTGATTTAAAATAATAAAAACTAATTTAATAGAAAATAATTAAATAAAGTGCCAAAATAAAATAAACTAAAAGAAAACAATTTTTGAAAATTAAATTGTAAAAGCCTAGGGTTCCGCCGTCATCTTAACAATCCTATGTAATTCTTCCAATTACTTATGAATTACACATGCATATTTTGAAGGTTAGGTTTTCCTAAAATATGCCTACTTGGACCCCCAACATATAGCGTATATCAAACATGCAACCTATTTGTGGTATTCAGATCAAATCTAAACATGCATGACTCATTAAGCTTTGTGAAACCTTTTGAAAAACCATACAACCCTTAAGACGTGATATTTATCCTAAGTGAACTTGCACATATTAACCGCAAGAAGACTTCGTCAATTTCAGGGACCGACCTCCGACCAAAATTGCATCAAATTACTTTTCTAAAGATCCTAATGGTAGCTAAGCATTAAGACAATTAGATAGTTTCAACTGGTGATTAATAATTCAAAATCTGCATGCATAATATCATGCATAATATCATACGCAAATTGAAGAGAAACTACATATTCTTGCTAAGGCTCGTGGCCTCACCCTAGCAAACGGAAATTAGTTACTAGCAATCATAGAACGAAAAATTATTAAAAACAAGGATAGAAATCACCTTGGAATACAAGTTCTCCAAAATATTATGCGTTCTCCTCTTTCTCTTCTGTCTTCTCTCCCTTAAACCTTAATGGCTAAAAAGCCTTATTTATACTACTAGAAATAAAACCCTACCTAGAAAAGGTCTTAGAATAATACTAGGTAACCAAATAAATTAAAATAAATTAGGAAACATAATCCTAAATTGACTAGTAAAATTCGCCCAAAATCTGCATGGTCTCAAAACAGCCACGTTTCTGGATCTTCAGGGCTCCAAAACAGGCCCAAAATGGCAAAAATTAAAGCTTGAGATGTCCCGAACATAATTACAGAAGGCCTCGATTCCAAAAGACACAATCTTGGACGCCAAAAAGCCCAAAGAAGCCCAAAACATCATTTTGACAACACTGCGCGCTGTTCCTTTATTTCATTGCCATAAATAAACCGCTTGGTATAAAATTATGAAACTTTGACATGATCAAGTCAATAGACTCACGAACATCTTCCAATTGTAATCACTCCAAAATTCATCCGTATGACTACTTTTTGCTCCAGAGGAAGTCAAATGTCCTACATTGAAAATATAATTCAAAGTATCAAAATCTCACAAAATAACCAATAAATTAATACTAAGAATAGGGTAAAATGTATAGTATAGATGGATTTGAAAGAAACTGGTGATCATGTGATTTGTTCTTTTAGAGTCAACCATTCCTTGGCAGCATCAGAGGCTAATAGGAGGTACGGAATGTGATGGTTATCAACTGTGCATCTGAATTCATTGGGTGAAACCTTGATGTCCACCTTTCTGTGTGAATGAATTTTTGTAAGCAAATAAGGTTCCTTCCAATGATGTTCTGGTTTCCGTTGAATTGCCTTAAATCTTGTATTTAATACCCACAATTTGTGCACTGGCCGAAATTTTCTACGAGGAACTTGGCTGTCAATAAGCTTCATCTTTTCCATATAGATATTTGCCTGTTTGCAGGACTCTTCTGGCATTTCTTTGAATTTGATGACTATGCAGGTGCATTATCTGTTACCGCCGCTAAAATTTTCTGATGAGTAAGCAGCTGTCATGTATTCAGATTTGTCAGAGTATTCATGCATTCTTGCTGCTTAGCGGGTTGCCTTGAAGCCTCAAGTAAATTGAAATTTACTGATTGCTTTGGAGCTTTCTCAGGCGCATCCCGTTGCGGCAGAGTAATGTGCATTTTTGCATGTGTCTGCATAGAATCTTGAGTGTGTTGATCCATCATGGTCTGCTGCAACCTTTGGGAAAAAGGCATAGGTGGCACAATAACTTGGGTAATAACAGGTTCGAGGTCAGCATGCGTTGTTTCCCCCATTGGGCATGAGTCACTGGCTGGTGGCTTTTCAATTTCAGATTCTTCCATTGTAGTATCGTTGGTTTTCTCCCATCTCAATGTTTGATCTGCAGAGCACTCCTCTGAAACTTGCTGGTTAGCAATTTGTTGAGTAGGAAAATTTGAATTGGAATCGTTTTCTTGTTCTGCCGATTGATATATGAGCTGTCCAATTTGGTGTGCCAGATTATCTAATGAAGCCTGGGTATCCTGAATCACACGATGGTTGTTTTCAAAGGATTTAGCCATGTTTTCGATTGCAATCTCCCAATCAGCTTTTGTTGGCACAATAGGCTATCCAAAAAGCTGATGACTAGGTTTCCACATAGGATTTTGATGCTCTGGCCATGATGGATTATAAATATTTGAGTAGGGATTGCACTTAGGCCTCTGAAGATTGTTCCTCATATTAATATGATGCTGCATAAACTCTGGAAAATACTGCCTTTGAGGACAATACATAATATCATGGGTATTTAAATTGCAAATTGTAGCTTCTCCTTGTGATGAACCAAACCAATCCATTGTTGCAATGCTCTCGAAATCAACAAATTGTTACCTGAAAAAGAAAATCAAAATCAAGTAAATAAAAAGATATATACAAAAATAATTAACTAAGAGTTGATAAGCACAAATTATTTAAAACAATCTCCGGCAACGGCGCCAATTTCTTGATAGGGATATCTACCACCAGCAAAAGTAGGGATAAAAACATTAAAATACTTGTAAGAGTACAAGGTTATTATAGTATAGCAGCTCTAGCAAGGTCGTTCTCCTCAGGGATTGAATGAATAATTTATGTTAAATCAAATCTTAATTAATTATTTAAAACAAAGTTTGAGAAAAAATTGATTTTGTGATTTAAAATAATAAAAACAAATTTAATAGAAAATAATTAAATAAAGTGCCAAAATAAAATAAACTAAAAGAAAACAATTTTTGAAAATTAAATTGTAAAAGCCTAGGGTTCCGCCGTCACCTTAACAATTCTATGTAATTCTTCCAATTACTTATGAATTACACATGCATATTTTGAAGGTTAGGTTTTCCTAAAATATGCCTACTTGGTTCCCCAACATATAGCATATATCAAACATGCAACCCGTCTGTGATATTCAGATCAAATCTAAACATGCATGACTCATTAAGCATTGTGAAACCTTTTGAAAAACCATACAACCCTTAAGACGTGGTATTTATCCTAAGTGAACTTGCACATATTAACCACAAGAAGACTTCGTCAATTTCAAGGACCGACCTCCGACCAAAATTGCATCAAATTACTTTTCTGAAGATCCTAATGGTAGCTAAGCATTAAGACAATTAGATAGTTTCCATTGGGGATTAATAATTCAAAATCTGCATGCATAATGTCATAAGCAAATTGAAGAGAAACTAGGGGTGGAAATTTTTACTATAATACCGTACCTACCGCCCTACCATACCGTACCATACCAAATTTTTACCAAAAATTTGTACCAATTGGTAATGGTACGGTATTTGTACCGTACCATACTATTTCGGTACGGTACTGGTATTCAAAACCAGTACCGATGGTATACCGTACCTACCGATAATTTATTAATATTATATTATGTATTTATAATATATATATATATATATAATTATGTATTATGTAATTTTTATTAATATTTTTATATCCTAGTCTGAAGATTTTAGTTTCAAAGTATTTCTGATTCATAATATTCTAAGTGTACATGACAGTATATGTAGACAAGAAAAGAGAATGGTTACAAGCAACCATCTTTACATAAAACCCTAGAGACCGGGTAAACCTGGGACACACACTTTTCCTTAATTTAAGGTGATTTACATCAAACCCAAGACTAAGAAGTAATCAGCAAGTTAAGTGCCTTGAATCAAGGAGGAGAGAAAGCTGGAAAGCAACTGGCGGTTGACAGATTGCTTGGAGCCTTGTGATACAAGTTGACATACGAGTTGACTTGCTTGAGCCATTTAGCACATAAACTTTAGGTCGACTGAATACTATTACAAACAACTTTAGGTCAACTGAAAACTATTGCTTGAGCCATTTAGCACAGAAATTTTAGGTCGACTGAATACTATTCCACACAACTTTAGGTCGACTGACTACTATTCCAACATAGTCATTAGTATATTGTGGAAACTTCTATGGCTTGTAACTTATATTGTGGAAACTTATATTGTGGCTTGTAACTTCTATGGCTTGCAACTTCTTGAATTAGGTTAGAAAAATATTAGATTTTGGGCAAACTAAGTGGCCTAAAACAAAGTGGTAATTACTATTGGCATACCATACCAACCAAACTATTTGGTATACCGATATTCGGTACACCGAAAGTTTGGTACGGTAACGGTAATAGATTTTGCTGTAGCAAATATTTGGTATGGTAATCGGTACAGAGGTTTTGGTACGGTAATCGTACCAAAACCACCCCTAAGAGAAACTACATATTCTTGCAAAGGCTCGTGGCCTCGACGGAAATTAGTTACTAGCAATCATAGAACAAAACATTATTAAAAACAAGGATAGAAAACACCTTGGAATACAAGTTCTCCAAAATATTATGCGTTCTCCTCTTTCTCTTCTATCTTCTCTCCCTTAAACCTTAATGGCTAAAAAGCCTTATTTATACTACTAGAAATAAAACCCTACCTAGAAAAGGTCTTAGAATAATACTAGGAAACCAAATGAATTAAAATAAATTAGGAAACATAATCCTAAATTGACTAGTAAAATTCGCCCAAAATCTGCATAGTCTCAAAACAGCCACGTTTCTGGATCTTCAGGGCTCCAAAACAGCTAAAATTATTGCTTGAGATGTCCCGAACATAATTGCAGAAGGCCTCGAACCCAAAAGACACAATCTTGGACGCCAAAAAACCCAAAGAAGCCCAAAACGTCACTTTGACAGCACTGCACGTTGTTCCTTTGTTTCATCGCCATAAATAAACCTCTCGGTATAAAATTATGAAACTTTGACACGATCAAGTCAATAGACTCACAACATCCTCTAATTGGAATCACTCCAAAAATCATCTGTTTGACTACTTTTTGCTCCAGAGGAAGTCGAATGTCCTACATTGAAAATATAATACAAAGTATCAAAATCTCACAAAATAACCAATAAATTAATACTAAGAATAGGATAAAATATATAGTATAATGATGTAGGACAGAAATCCGATTATTTCACGTGCAATAAAACTGAAAAAAAAGAAGCGGCGAGCAATAAAGAAAAGTGATTGGAGAATTGGTAATTCACGTGTTAATAGATTATTTGCTACAGTCATATTTCAAGTTCTTCTGAAATGGAGGGGACTGATGTGGAATAAATGGTAGAATGGATCGAGGAGGAGATGGATCGTCGGAAGACAAAGAGATACAATCATAAAAGAGGTGTTATTTTCCCATAAAAGAGGCTTGAGCCATCTTTTGCAGAAAGTCATCAAACAGTAGTCTACTAATAAATGGAGTCTTTTGGGATTTCAAGGGCTTTATTATATGTCTTTTATTTTCATTTTAATTTCCTAAGTCTTTTGAGTTTTCCAAGAGGTTGTACAAGGCTTATTTAAGTCATGGCTTTGTAATCATCTTTTCATCTTTCAATCAATTAATCAAATTATCCTTTGGAATTTCTATCAAACTGGTGGACTCCAGTAACTTTGTTCTACAAGGGATTACGTTGGTAACACTCATTGCTTTGTGCTGCGTCATATAATATCGACTTATCAGTGGTAGATAGTCCAGAGAAGTGGCATGAGAAGTTGGGAGACACTTTGTGGGCTTACAGAACCTCTAAGAAGGCCGGAACTGGAACAACTCCTTATGCCTTAACCTTCGAGCAAGATGTTGTACTCCCCATGGAGATTAATGTGAGTTCTATTAGGATTCAAAATTAGTTCAGACTGCACAGTGAATAATATATTCAGGCTATGTGTTAAGGAGTTGAAGATCTTGATGTAGCCCGAATTGAAGCTCTAGATAAAATTCAAGAGAGGAAGAGAGTTGTTGCCCGAGCATATAACAAAAAGGTAAAATTAAAAACCTTCAAGGAAAGAGAGTTAGTTTGGAAAGCAATCCTGCCTTTGGGAGCTCAAGTTAGAGATTTTGGGAAATGGAGTCTGACTTGGGAAGGTCCTCTCATTATCAACCAAGTCCTAGACCAAGGAGGATTTTACTTGGCAGATGTGGAGGGAATCTTACAGAAGCATCCAATCAATGCTAGGTTTTTGAAGAAATATCACCCAACTTTGTGGGATGTTAGGGATTGCTACATTGAAGAAGTGTAAACATTGCGAGAAATCTAAAGTCAGCTTATGTGCTCATCATAGTTGAGTTTCAAGGCGAAAATGCAAGCTAAAGTGGATTAAAGGAAATCATTTTCATTTCATTGAATGATGAAGTTACATAAGAATTAATCTCAATAGTTTTACATCCTTAGTCGGGCAACTATCCTAGAATGTCTTAAGTACAGACAGTTGCTCCTCCAACCTCTCAATTTCAAAAGACACCTCTGTAGTCTTTGCCTCCATAGCAGAGCCTTTTTCCACAAGTCCTACCGAAGTCTTTGACATTGATCCCAAAACCGACAAGGTCGTGGTAGTTGATCTCGAAGTATACACTTATGATGATGAAGTGATCAAGAAAGCAGAAGCTATGGGGAAATCTGGGCTTGCGGATATCAATGAAAGGGAAGAAAGCTTTATATTCACCAGTGGAATCTACTGGTGCGATTAAAGCTGCTCGGCTCAATGCCATAGAAGTTCTGAAACAGAAGTTGAAAGTGGTGCGCCTTTCTGAGGATACCGTAGAAGCTGATTTCTCTTTGGGCATGTTGTTCTTAATAACAATTGGGACCTAAGAAGTCCATGCAGGCCCCAAGGAGTGTACTCATCCCTCCTCAAAGAGAAGCTCAGTGTGCAGGCCTGCTCAAGGGCGATGAAAGCCATTGAGCAGACGGCGCATGATGGAAATGCCTTCACCAGTCTCACAGGGAGATTGAGTTCGAGCCACTTTGGGTGCCATTGAGAACAGATAGGAAGAAAATTGGAATTACGAGGCAAGAATGGAGGAACGAAATAAGGTTCTGAAGACTCTGATGATTCTGGGAATTCAGGAAATTTGTGGGCTTGAAAATTCTAAAGTATTCAGCCAAAAGGTTTAAGAGGGAATTATATAGTGATCAGTTACTTGGTGATGGAATTCGTGGGTTAGTGCAAAGGTCTTAGTTAACAAACAGTTGCTTTAAATGGTGCGAGTCCCGAGTGAAAGCGTGCCACGACTATTTAATGCAGACTCAACAATGATCAAATGGGGCACTGTTTGGGTTAATGTTTGAACATTGGCCTGCAAGTGTGAGGAAGCCCAACGATGCCAATTAAAAGAAGACTTGCCCGAAGCCCAGCATCAAGCCCAGAGACAAATTGGCACATTCCCATTAATGCATAGACCACGTGCCTATGGTTTAAATGTCAAGTGATGAAGACTAACTCACAATCAGCCAAAAAGCACTTTTCAGTGGCAATATAAGTAAAATGATGATGAGTCACTACCCTCCAACTGCTTTCGGGCAAGAGCAAAGTCACAACAGTCGAGCTTATTGGCCTTTAAAAGGGGGAAGAGGCCCCAAAGACAGAGACACTCAACCAATCAAACAAACAAACATACAAACTTTGCTCTCAAGCTAGATTTGCATCCAAAAGCTATAATCATTTTCAGGATATTTCCCTACAAAAGTTATCTTTTGTCTTGTTTAGAAGCTCTGCTATCACCTCTAGTGGCGTATTATCGATTCCCTTGTGTAAACTTGTTTACCATCCATCCCTTTTTAGCGTAGAAACCTCTGTAAACTCAAAGAGAAGTGATTGCAAGAAGTTCAACATTGCCAGACAATATGAAATCTTGCCCGAAGCTCTTTGTTTGCTTTCTGACTTTGTAGATCTATTACTTAATGCATTCTCCATTATGTATTCAAGTCACATCCGCCTGTTTTCCTACTTTAAAAGTCTTATTTGTATCTGGATCTGGTCAGTCTAATGGATATGCTTTCATTTAAAACCAATCAAGAACCAAACAAATGACTTAAGGGATCTGGACTCCCCTCATTCGAACATACAAGACTATGAATTGAAAGTCCTTGTTTGCAAGGCAAGAAAAAGAACTTAATGTGGACTTAACCCATCGACGACAATCCCTTGATAACAAGAAGTCTGAGTAACTTGGGGCACAAGTAATCGACTGAAACACACTTGTTCTACATCTGTTATACTGAGATAGCAATGGCACGCCTAGCACTTGGTTAGTTTTGATTGCGAGCCTCAAGGTCTACACCTAAGGCCCCACAAAGGCATCTTTCAGAACTAACTTTGTCCTCTTCTTATAGCATATCAACAAGCAAGAGCCCGACCATACATCTAAAGTGCCAATCCATTGGGGACCTGTGCTAAGGACCGAGGACGCCTCTCCGGAGAAATCTTTGCCCAAACACCTTGTACAATTTCATTCTCATATAACTTTACTAGTTGACTTGGGATATTGATGATGCAAAACTTCCAAGAGGGTTTAACTTTTCAATTTTTTTTCGTGGATGCAGAGGCCTGACGAAATCAACTGGAGTGAAATATCGACAATACCAAACTACAGGGTAGCGGAACAATGCCTGAACACAAACTACTATGGTACCAAAAGAGTGATTGAAGCACTTTTGCCCCTCCTCCAGCTATCTCATTCTCCAGGAATCGTTAATGTTTCTTCCGGTGTTGGTAAACTAATGGTATGATCAACATAAAAATATGTTTCTTTGTTTGGCATTCCCTTAACATGATCAAATTTTCACTTTGATGTTGAAAGCCAAATTATTTTCCTTATATGAAAAGTATTAGAGAACTCTGTCCTTCATCTGCTTTACAAAAAATATAAGGAATGCATATGTTTGTTTATACGTAAAACGCAATTTTGTGTGTTTCGAAATCAAACCAAAACTCTCCTGTCTTTAATGGGCTAAAGAGGTACTAAGTGATGCCGAGAGACTTACATAAGAGAAAATAGATTCTGTGATGATTAGATTTTTGGAAAACTTCAAAAAAGGAGACACCGAAATCTGGTTTCCTATTTTTCCACCCTACACAGTGTCGAAGGTAGCCTTGAACGCGTACACTAGGATTCTGGCCAAGAAGTATCCGAATTTCTGCATCAATTGTGTGAGCCCTGGATTCGTCAAAACAGATATAACCTTCAATGTTGGCAACTTAACCATCGACCAAGGTGTTGAAAACCTCGTCAGGTTGGCGCTACTTCCCAACGGCGGTCCTACTGGCGTCTACTTTAGTCAGAAATAAGTTGCTTCTTTTTGAGTACTTAATAGTTTATGCACAATGTAACAGATGAAGTTTAGGGACTTTTGTAATAGGGGTACGTGTGTGATCACCTTCCCTAGAGATTTTATATGATGATTATGCGGTGCAAACAAATATTTATATAGATTTTTCTTTGTCCAAAATAAGTAAATGTCAATGCTGCAATTTGAGCATTCGGCAATGAACACTCCTGCAATTCTTCTGTATACATAATCCTTGTACTATTTCATACGCCTATAAGTTAATGCATCGTCTCCTGGATGCAGAAGAGGATGAAGTCGAGTGGAGTGAAACATTGAATTTTAGGCCTCGTCCCGTCCCGTCCCATAAAATTGCTTTAGCGTACGAAAAAAGGGTAGGATATGCATTAAAAGAACAAACAAGGGTAGGATATGCATTGAAACTCTAAACTCAGTTTATTTTTCATTTTGATAATGGATTCTGTGCGATTTTCATTTATGTTTCAGAACTAATTTATTTTCGCTAGAGCTACGATGTAGCCTAACTATGAATTCTTAATTTCTCAGTTTATTTATAAGTGAATTTTCATTCATTTTCAGTATCATTTTACTGTGCTTATGAGCTTTATTTTAATCTTGGTGAATGGCCACCACTTTTGAGTTGAATTGAGTGTATGTGATCCGAGTTAACGCAAATGTCATGTTGTTGATTCGGTTTTAGCGTCTTGCAAATAGTACCATGAATTCCTTGATGTAGATGTCATACACTAGGTTTCATGTGGTCTCTTAGTTTGTTCCTAAATCGTTAATGAATGTGTATGTATTTAGTAATCTATAAGTCATAGATTGTTAGCACATGTAAGTATACGTAGTAATCTATATGTCATGAATACTATATGATTAGAGGAACTAGACCGTCAAGTTGAAATATTACTCATTAATAATTAAAATTAAGTTGGATTGATTATGGTGAGTTGGATGCTCTAGTGTCTTTTACAATCGAATTATAATTGGTTTTCTTTGTTTTTCGTCATCACTTATTTAAACTCATTTCCTTCTTATTTACAATCATCAATCGTTCAATTTCAATTTCAATTCAAGTGCAATTTAATTAGGTTAGGTAATAGAATTATATCAATCTTAGTTGGAACGATCTTGTGCTTACATACTATACTATACTATGATTCGTACACTTACGAGCATTAAAATTTGAACTTAATTGAGTTGATTTTGGTTAATCTAATTTTCATTACAATTACACTTGAATACATTTTTAAATCTTGTTAAATCTTATTGTGACTACACTAGATTTCAAAGTCTTTTAAAATTTTAACTAAACATTAATTCTAAAAAATTTTAAAAAATTTTAAAATCTTAATTTAACTATACCCACCTTAATTCTTATTTTTATTCTTCCTCAATTCAATTTTTCTCCAAATCTGATTACAAATCAGAAACCACATCCAAGCATAAATCACTTTGCCCAATGATAGTAAAAGGCCAACTTTTTATGTAACGGAAAAGGAGAAAGACTGTAGAGCTTCCACGTCCAAATCACACAAATCATCACTGGACCCGCTGCTGTTATACTACTCTCGGACCCAGTCGGACTGACTCTGATCATCTTCATCTAACCAAACCAATCGATCCAACTGCGTGACAGCAACCGTTCGATCACATCCATCGGCTGTGAAAACATCACCAAAACCACATCTTGCAAACCGAAGATCATTCATTCATGTGCATGAACCCAACCAATGCCAGTGATGACCACACGCTTTGTCAGATCCATAGTAATCCCCCACTCATCCGCTATCCTTTTTTAACTATATCCTTGCCTACTACTTACATCCCTAATCGAATGAGAATCATCTCCTGATCCTATTTGTGAAGATATTCTTCGGATTCTTTTTGTGAGAATCTTGAAAATCTTCGTATTATATTCGTTCATCGTATATCGTGCGGTCAACTTTTATTAGATATTGTTTATATTTAATTTTAAATAAAAAAAATTTAAAAAAATTTATGATAGCACAATGTACGACAAACGGATACGATGTAAGGATCCCCGGGATCCTGATGTGAAAATTAACTTGACACACAAATTAAACCCTATTGTTGACAATTGTAGTAAAGATGTAAGTAAGGATCGTTCTAGACCGGGGATTAACTAAGGATGCTAATTAACACATATAAGACTTAAAAACACTAAATTAGACTCTATAGACTCAAAACAGCAACAAGCAATCAAAAAGACTCAATTCTAGACCTAACAAGTGATTCCAACGAAAATCAAACTTAACTTGACTACAAAAAAACTAAAAGAAAACAGATTTTGACCCAAATAACAAGACTCAATGAAAAGGGGAATGTTTTTGACGAATTTAAAACTTAAAACATAAACTTTGCATAAAACACTTCATAAAACGAATTTGGTGAATTGAAAAGGGTGAAAGGCTAGTTAGAGGGTCCTTCTCCACACATGACATATGCATACAAACCAATTTCCAGTTATTATTCCTTTAGACTATGAATGACAACACCCTAAGTTAACCGTGACAGCACAAATTAACCATCAGATTTTCCTTCACTCATTGAATTGGATGGAATACGCATCGCAACCAAAATATCCTTATCAAGTTCCCTAACTATGAAAAGCATGATAGAAAAACATATCAAAGGTCATTAAGTTCTTTGAAAACCATAAGCATTGACGAGGCATTCCTAACTATGAAAAGCATGACACTCCTGCCTAGGATTTACTTAACACAATCATGACTAGTGACTTCCACTACTTGTGAATATAAGTTCATAACGATTAGGTGAAACTCCCTTATACTCTAGCATCAAGTTTATGCATACAAATTAATTGTCGACCCTCAATCCATATACATAAACAAGTTTTGATAGCTCAGATGAGCAAATCACATTCAAGACTAAAGAAACAATAACTGGACGTAATCAGTTCATATAAAACATATAATCATGGCTTCGAATTCACCTCCAACTATAAAGAATTTAGTTCCTCATGTCTTTAAAAAACATAAAACCAAATTAAAACAAACATTGAAATAAATCTAAGGATAGAGAGAACCATAAACGTCCCAGCAATTCCAATGGTAGATTTCGAACTCTCCTTGGATTGCAAGCCACGGCACAAAGCTCTTTCCTTCCTTCCTTGCAAGCACAATGGGTTGTGGATGAATGTATGTCGAATTGGTGAAAGATGAGGGTGGTGATCTGAATGGTGCGACATATGTGTGTATTTATAGGGAGAGGGTGCAGCACAATCCCTAAGGATTAGGCTAAGTTTCAGAAATCAAAGAAGGAAAAAGATTACACAATCTTAGGAGAAAAGGGATTAGGTGCATCAGATTCCAAGGGGGAATGGGATTCCAGGTTCTACAGCTTCTAGAAAGGGTCTAGGCGCCAGATTTATAGGACAAGGAGATAAGGCTTCTAGAAAACTAAAGGAAAATGTCTTCTAGAAGGGTAGGTGTGGCACCAATGTAGGAGAAGGATTAGGCCTTCTAGAAACCTATTTTAATGTGTCCTAATCTAAAAATAAATCCCCTTTGCATCTGGAATTAAGTTAGGATAGGATTAGGATATGATAAGATAAGATAAGGTTTGGATAAGATAAGGCAGTTTGGATAATGTTTCCTTTTTTTGAGCTAATTCCTTATCTTCAATGTCTTGAATTAATTTTTTCACCTCTTTTGCACAATCCTAACATCTCTTGAACTTCAAATTCGAACATCCACCTTGCTCCATACTTGTGATATCTATTCTTGGCCCAAAATTGCTCTAAAATGCTCCAAATTGCACTTTCTTGCCAACCTTGTCATTTGGACCTGCAAACATACGAAAATAGCTTAAAACACTCTAATAAACAATAACTAACTAAATAAACGCAAGAAAACAAACTAACTAAGTCGCATAAATATGCTCCTATCAAATTCCCCCACACTTATCTTTTGCTAGTCCCCGAGCAAAACAAAACAAACAAAACATAACCTAAACCTTCCAACGTTCGTCTCAGGGATTTGCAATTGATCATGACATGTTAAAAATCACTACTTACATAGATTTTAGTTATCCCTACCCTCGATCTTATACTTAATCGCGGTGGCCACTCACTAGCTCGCATTTAATCAATTAAAACAACATTTTGAATGTAGTAACATGCCTTAGAGAATCCCTCAATTCCTTACTAGATATACACTCTATTTTCACACAGCTTTTCTGACTACACTCCCTAAACTAGGTATATGTGAGAAGATTAATGTAAACATGTAGACTAGCACTAACATATGTATAACAAAGAAAGCACCTTCTGGAATTATTAATATAGCATGTATATATATGATCTCATGAACGGAATGCCACTACTTAGATGCGAGAACCAGGGATTCCATATGCTCATACCAATCTCAAACTCCATATATTGAAACACATAACAATCAAGATAGCAGTCTAGGGGTTGTAACGGGGCTAAGGTATTGGCTAACAAAGAAAAGTAAAGATAAACAAGAGTTCTTAAAGAAATAGTAAGCAAAGCAATGAAATCAACACTTAGAATTCACTTTTGAATGCAGAAACCAACTTTAAACACAAAGGGAAGATTCATACAACTTTTAGGGCCAGATTCAAGCTTTTGGACCCTTTCTTCAACAACCAATACTTGTGAGTTCTTCCTCACTTATTTCTCACTCTTTTTTTTTCTTTTCTTTTTTAACTTTTTTTTTTCCTTCTTTTTTTTCTTCTTTTGTACCCGTGCCATTGCTATTTCTTTGGCACACAAAACCACTAAAAACCTTCCCCCACACTTATTTTTCTGCATAATGTTGATCAAAAGGAATTCCCTCTAAGTCATGCTTCACTATCCTTTAAGAACAAGGGTATGGATAGTCCTATACTAGGCTAGGTAAGGATAATGTGGCTAACAAAGAAAATAGGCTAAACAAGGCTCAACGGGGTTAAACCTACAAATCATGATGCAAAAGGGTTAAGGCTTTTTGGCTCTAGCTTAAACTAAACAACTTCATCTTGTTATTTGTTATGCTAATCAATTTCATGCTTTGAATGAAACGGGTATGAGTTCTAGCATTTGGAACTATAATGATGAAACGCATTCTAAGTAGCAACCAAGCAAAGAAATAATGAGATCATTCAACGACTTTAGAAAACAAGAATTCACAGATTAATAACTCTCCAAATAAAGTATAGGCTCAAGTCTCTCAGGGTTGTAGCGTTAGTTTGAGTTACTTCCTTCAAACTGATTTTTTTTCCTTTTGTGATTACATGTGAATTCTTAAACAACAACTACAACTAAGCATAAACCAAATAGCATATCAAACTTCCATCCATGTTTGTAACTTTCGTTAACAGTCATGCAATTAAAAACCAAATCCTCATCATCGTGTTGGAAGGTACCCTAAGACACAAACACACAAAAACGACTCTAAAAACGACTTTTTTTGGTATTTTTCAAAACTTTTTTGATTTTTTTCTTGAATTTTCGTATTTTCTTTCAAAATACATAAAAAATACTTCAAGACACAATAAAAACACTTAAAAATAGTGAGAAACAACTCTAGAAATGCTAGGTGATAAAATCCCACGAATTTTCAATAAAAACACTTGTTTACCCCCCCCCCCCCCAACACACACACACACATAAACCAAACATTGTCCTCAATGTTTCAAATATAGATGCACACATAAGCAAGCAAATGACACAACTAACAAACATGACAAGCATGGCAAAGTAAAAGCAATAAAGAGTAGGGTGAGAAACGCAAATCTGGTTGTGATGCCGGAGCTTCCTAGTTCTTCTTATTTGCATGGGTTGTCTCCCAAGAAGCGCTTGCTTTAACGTTTTCTAGCCACACGATACCTTATTTTAAGCTTCATTGGAGCCTAAAGTGCTCATAATATGGCTTCAAACGATGTCCATTCACTTTGAAATCGTTTCCGGTCTTTAAACTTTGAATTTGGACTGCACCATAAGGAAAGACCTTAGTAACAATAAACGGGCCCATCCATTTAGAACGTAACTTACCTAGAAACAATCAAAGGCGGGAATTGAAAAGTAACACTTTCTGCCCTACGACAAACGTCTTGGTACGAATCATCTTGTCATGGAATGCCTTCGACTTCTTTTTGTAAATAAGAGCGTTCTCGTACGCCTCGTTCCGAATCTGTTCAAGTTCATTCAATTGAAGCTTCCTATGATTTCTAGCCGTATCAAGGTCCTTATTGAACGTTTTAACGGCCCAATGTGCTTTGTGCTCTAATTCAACCGGAAGATGGCATGGTTTCCCATAGATGAGCCTAAATGGGGACATTCCAATGGCGTTTTGTAGGCCGTACGATATGCCCACAATGCATCGTTCAAATGCAAGCTCCAATCTTTCCGGTTTAGCCCAACGGTCTTCTCCAAAATCTGTTTGATTTCTCGATTAGAAACCTCGACTTGCCTACTTGTTTGAGGATGATAAGGTGTTGCCACCTTATGCGTGATGTTATACTTCTTGAGCAGCACCTCAATGGTTCGATTGCAAAAATAGGAACCCCCATCACTTATAAGAACTCTTGGCATTCCAAATCTAGCAAATATGTTAGTTCTCACAAAATCTGCAACCATTTTGGAATCATTAGTACGGGTGGCTTTTGCTTCCACCTATTTCGAAACATAATCAACCACAAGTAAAATATAAACAAAACCATGAGATGAAGGAAAAGGACCCATGAAATCAATGCCCAAAACATCAAAAATTTCGACACAAAAGATAGGGGCATGTGGCATTTGATCTTTTGAACCAATGTTTCCGGTTCTTTGACAACGATCACATGTTATGCAAAAAGTTCTAGCATCCTTAAAGATAGTAGGCCACTAAAAACCACATTCAAGTACTTTACGTCCAGTCTTTTGAGTGCCAAAGTGACCTCCACATGCATAAATGTGACAAAAAGTTAAAATCGAATGAAATTCAGAATCATGCACACACTTACGAATGATTTGATCAGCGCAGTATTTCCACAAATAAGGATCATCCCACACATAAAAACGAGCCCATTTCTTAAGTTTATCATGTTGGTGCTTATTTAGAGTGCTTGGAACTTGTTTAGCGACCAAATAGTTAACTAAATCGGCATACCATGGCGCACTTACCTTGATGGACAGCAGCTACTCATCTGGAAATGTCTCTGGGATAGGCATGGCATCCTCTTCATGCACCATACGGCTCAAGTGGTCAGCCACCATGTTTTCACTTCCTTTCTTATCCCGGATTTCGATATCGAACTCTTGGAGAAGAAGCATCCAACGAATAAGCCTTGGTTTGGCCTCATTCTTCGTAAGTAAGTACTTCAACGCTGCATGATCAGAGTAGATTATAACTTTAGTACCAAGTAAATAAGAATGAAACTTATCTAAAGCAAAAACAACAGTAAGTTCTTTTTCCGTTGTGGAATAGTTCAATTGAATGTCATTCAAGGTTCGAGAGGCATAGTATATGACGTGTGGCTACTTGTCCATTATTTGTCCCAAAACAGCCCTTAATGCATAATCAGAAGTAGCGCACAAGATCTATTTTCGATTTATCAACCTCAATTCCCCTTTCTGAAACGATATGACCTAAAACTATACCTTGTTTTACCATAAAGTGACATTTATCCCAATTTAAAACAAGGTTAGTTTCAACGCATCGTTTCAAGATTAATGTGAGATTATCCAAACAATTATCAAACGAATCACCAAATACACTGAAATCATCCATGAATACCTCACTAATCTTCTCAACAAAATCTGAAAAGATGCTTACCATACGTCGTTGAAATGTGGCAGGTGCATTGCATAAACCGAATGGCATGCGACGATAGGCAAAGGCACCAAAGGGGCACGTGAAAGTGGTCTTTTCTTGGTCATCCGGAGCTATGACAATCTGATTATATCCCGAATAACCATCAAGAAAACAATAAAAAGAATGACCGGTTAACCTTTCTAGCATTTGATCAATGAACGGCAAAGAGAAGTGGTCATTTCTTGTTGTGCAGAGCTCTTTCAAGAATTTGGCATACTTAGGAACTTGCTTGATTGCATCAAGGAGCGGGATGTTGACTTGAACTTTCCTAAACGTCTTTAGAATGTCTTTCTCATTCTCTTCTTTCTTTGTTTGCCTAAACCTGCTAGGAAAGGGCACATTTACTGGAATAAAACTAGAAAAATTCGAATTTGGACTTACCTTGGTGGTTTGGGATGGTTTGGATTGCCTAGGTGGCTGCGGCAAGGGTTGTGCTACCTTTGCCGTGGGCTTGTCTTGCTCTTCATCTTCAATCAACAACTTTTCATCTTCCTTTTTACTTGATTTGGATGGTTGTGGGTCAGTTCCAACTTCTTTGCCACTTGTTAACGTGATGGCCTTGGCGGTTTCAATGCCTCATTTTGGATTCACAACTGTTGAACTAGGAAGTTTGCCTTGTTCTCTAAACTGTCCCATGAACTCCGCCATTTGCCCAAGTTGTTTCTTCACTTCGCTCATCTCCTTGGCTTGGTTTTGCAATCCCTGCGACAACGTAGTTAATAGTTTAAGTGCATTATCATCATACATTGACGTACCAGAGTTAGATTGGGCAAATTGTTGTTGGGACTGAGTTGGTGCGAATGGCCTTAGATAAAAGCCCAGAGGTTGCTGTCTAAATCCACCTTGTTGTTGAGGTTGTTGGGGCTCCCTTCACTTGAAGTTTAGGTGATCTCTCTAGCCCAGATTGTAAGTGTTGGAGTATGGATCATTCCGTGGCTGATTTTGGCCTTGATAGCCCACGACATTGGCACTTTCCCATCCTCCATTCTCTATCAATTGAGGGCATTGATCGTTGAGATGCCCCTGCATAGAGCACACTCCACATATGGCCGCACCTTGCACTTTGGATCCATCGACAACCTGTGACAAAAGAACAGTGAGATTAGCCATTTGAGATTGAAGTTCGGAAATTGCACTTACCTCATTCACTTGTTGTTGCCGTGGGGGGTCTCTTTGTCCAACTCTTTCATATTGTTGTGCATTCAAGGCTCGGTTTGCAATTAAGATCTTGGCAGCCACCGGTGTTTTGTCAACCAAAGCACCCCATGCCGAGGCATCTAACATTTGTCTCTCAATTGGAAGAAGTCCTTCGTAGAAATATTGAAGCAAAAGTTATTCCTTCATTTAATGTTGAGGGTGCGATGCAACTAGAGTCTTGAAACGCTCATAATACGCTGGAAATGATTCTCATTGGCTTTGTTGAATGCCACTAATTCTCTTCCTCAAGAGAATGACTCTCGAAGTTGGGAAAAACTTCTCTAAGAATGCTCGCTTCATGCTTTCCCAAGAAGTGACGGTTCTAGGTGCCAATTCGAATAACCAATCTTTATCCTTTTCCAAAAGAGAGAATGGAAAGACCTTCATCTTCAGAATGTTCCCATCGACATTGATGGGTGTCATGCTCGAACATACCACTTCAAACTCTTTAAAATGCTTGTTTGGATCTTCCATGGACAGCCCATGGTATTTAGGAATGTGATGCAACAAGCTAGACTTCAATTCAAACTCATCAGTCTTTCCTTAGGCAGCTTCGAGGTATTGAATGCAAATGGGCACGACATTGTCCAACCCCGAGGCTGAAAGTTCTTTGATTGTACGATTGTCCGCTGCCATGACTTGTTCTTCTTCTTCTTCTTCTTCAAATTCAGATTCGGCCTCTGAACTTGAACTAAATGGATTAAGTTCTGGGTGCTTCCTCTTTCTTCTCAAAGTTCGTTCAAAATCGTTGTCAAACTCCAAGATGTTTGCACGAATGGGTTGAGAACTACGCGTCATAAACTAGTACTTGAAATAAGGAACAAAAACAACTCAGCAACCAAGTAGAAGCTACAACAAAGACAAACACAAACTCAAATAAACACACGGACACACTTTGACACGACTCAAACAAAAGGGATTAGCAAGTTTGCTAATCCCCGGCAACGACGCCAAAATTTGATGTGAAATTAAATTGCACTCAAACTTAAACCTTATTGTTGACAATTGTAGTAAAGATATAAGTAGGGATCGTTCTAGACCGGGGATTAACTAGGGATGCTAATCAACACATATAAGACTTAAAAACATTAAATTAGACTCTATAAATTCCAAACTAACTCAGAACATTCAAAACAGCAACAAGCAATAAAAAAGACTCAATTCTAGACCTAACAAGTGATTCCAACGAAAATCAAACTTAACTTGACTAAAAAAAAACTAAAAGAAAACAGATTTTGACCCAAATAACAAGACTCAATGAAAGGGGGATTGTTTTTGACGAATTTAAAACTTAAAACAGAAACTTTGCATAAAACACTTTATAAAACGAATTTGGTGAATTGAAAAGGGTGAAAGGCTAGTTAAAGGGTCCTTCTCTACACATGACATATGCATACAAACCAATTTTCAGTTATTATTCCTTTAGACTATGAATGACAACACCCCAAGTTAACCGTGATAGCATAAATTAACCATCAGATTTTCCTTAGGGTAAAGTACAAAAAACTACCTCAACTATTGGTGTCACGACACTTTCATACCTCATTTTTTAAAGTTGACAATGTCATACCTCATCTTACTAATTTATGCCAATGTCATACCTCCGTCAGTTTTTCTGTTAATTTTTCTGTTAAGTGCTGATGTGGCTACATTCGGGTTTCACTCACTAATCCAACTAGATTAAATAATTATTAAATATATTTTTCATAATTAGAAATTTAAAAAAAAAAAATTTATGATATTAAATCTCTACCTCTCTCTTCTCTCTCTCCTCTGCATCCCCGAGACCCTTTCCCACCCAACCCCTCCCACCTGTCCCGCCCCAACCTTCCTTTACCATCCTCACCAAAAACCCAGACCCAGGTACCCCTACCCCAGCCCTGTGTCCCCCCCCAACACATGCGTCCACCCTATCTTCCTGCATTCACTGTGTTCCAAACCTTTCCTCCCCCCCCCCCCCCCCCCGCGTTCGCCCTCTCTTCCTCCATACGTCCGTCCGTCCACCCCACCCAACTTGCAGAAGAAGAAGAAGAAGGAGAAGAATGAGGAAACCCCAAAACCCAGTTCGTCCGTTCTTCCCCCCCACCCAACTTGTAGAAGAAGAAGAAGAAGAAGAAGAGAAGAGAGAAGGGAAAAAAGAAAAAAAAAAAAAAAAAGGAAACCCAAAACCCAATTCGTTCGTCCCCCCCAAACCCACCCAACCTGCAGAAGAAGAGGAGGAAGAAGAGAGAGAAAAGAAAAGAAAGGAAAAAAAACAGGTAAGGGGAGAAGATGGGTTTTCAAATTTGGGCCCCGGGGGGGTGGGTTTGACCAGAGAAGAGAGAGGGAGAGGGGGAGGGGGAGGGGGTTTGACGGGATCTGGGCGGGGGAGGGGGGTGTGATGGGATCTGGGCGGCGGCGGCGGCGGGGGGGGGGGGGGGGGGGGGGTGTGATGGGATCTGGGCGCCCCGGGGGGGGTGTGCAGGTAGGGGAAGAAGATGAAGGGGGAAGAAGAGATAGGGGGAAGGGACGAAGGGGGTTTTTTTTTTTTCTTTTTTTATTATTTTAATATTTAAAAAATATTCAATAATTTTTTTTTAGTTTTTAATAATATTTTATTAATTTTTTAATAGAAAGTGGGGTTTGGATCAAGCCACGTCAGCAATTCACTGACAAATTAACGGTCAAGCTAACGAAAGGTATAAAATTGACCAAATTCTAAAGATGAGGTATGACATTGTCAATTTTAAAAGATGAGGTATAAAAGTGTCGTGACACCAATAGTTGAGGTAATTTTTTGTACTTTACCCTTTTCCTTAACTCATTGAATTGGATGGAATACGCATCGCAACCAAATTATCCTTATCAAGTTCCCTAACTATGAAAAACATAATAGAAAAACATATCAAAGGTCATTAAGTTCTTTGAAAACCATAAGCATTGACGAAACATTCGTAACTATGAAAAGCATGATACTCCTGCCTAGGATTTACTTAACACAATCATGACTAGTGACTTCCACTACTTGTGAATACAAATTAAGTTCATAACGATTAAGTGAAACTCCCTTATACTCTAGCATCAAGTTTATGCATACAAATTAAGTGTCGACCCTCAATCCACATACATAAACAGGTTTTGATAACTCAGATAAGCAAATCACATTCAAGACTCAAGAAACAATAACTGGACGTAATCAGTTCATATAAAACATATAATCATGGCTTCGAATTCACCTCCAACTATAAAGAATTTAGTTCCTCATGTCTTTAAAAAACATAAAACTAAATTAAAACAAACATTGAAATAAATCTAAGGATAGAGAGAACCATAAACGTCCCAGCAATTCCAATGGCAGATTTCGAACTCTCATTGGATTGCAAGCCACGACACAAAGCTCATTCCCTCATTCCTTCCTTGCAAGCACATTGGGTTGTGGATGGGTGTATGTCGAATTGGTGAAAGATGGGGTTCGTGATCTGAATGGTACGACATATGTGTGTATTTATAGGGAGAGGGTGCGGCACAATCCCTAAGGATTAGGCTAAGTTTCAGAAATCAAAGAGGGAAAAGGATTACACAATCCTAGGAGAAAAGGGATTAGGTGCATCAGATTCCAAGGGGGAAAGGGATTGCAGGTTCTAGAGCTTCTAGAAAGGGTCCAGGCGCTAGATTTATAGGACCAGGAGATAAGGCTTCTAGAAAACTAAAGGAAAAGGTCTTCTAGAAGGGTAGGTACGGCACCAATGTAGGAGAAGGATTAGGCCTTCTAGAAACCTATTTTAATGTGTCCTAATCTGAAAATAAATCCCCTTTGCAGCTGGAATTAAGTTAGGATATGATTTGGATAGGATAAGATAAGATAAGGTTTGGATAAGATAAGGCAGTTTGGATAATGTTTCCTTCTTTTGAGCTAATTCCTTATCTTCAATGTCTTGAATTAATTTCTTCAACTCTTTTGCACATTCCTAGCCTCTCTTGAACTTCAAATTCGTCCATCCACCTTGCTCCATACTTGTGATATCCATTTTTAGCCCAAAACTGGTCTAAAATGCTTCAAATTGCACTTTCTTGCCAACCTTGTCATTTGGACCTACAAACACACGAAAATAGCTTAAAACATTCTAATAAACAATAACTAACTAAATAAATGCAAGAAAACAAACTAACTGAGTCGCATAAATATGCTCCTATCAGATCCTCACAAAGAGGATCTGGAGAGGATCCTCGTTCTCCTTATCGATCTACTTGCAGGTCCCACACAGACCCACAATTGATTTTTCTTTTAAAACAAATGATAGTATTTACACTAAGGGACTTAGCTTACAATAGGCTTACTATAATAATGTAATTCAAATTCGTTTTGGAATCAAACCTAAAACCTTTCATTTACAAGTAAAAAGAAATTCCACTAAATCGTAATACTAAATGCAGTCCACCAGCCGTCCCCACAATTACAAACCCTTGGCGCTGTCGTGGCAAAACTGAGTTCGAGCTGAGAGGCATCGGGTGTCGGCACGTGTTACCTACACCGTCGGTGGCCTAATCAAATCTCAAATCCCTGCCACGACACTAGCAGTAGTAGCCTAGGAGTGTTTTATATACCAAAACAAGATCCCTAAGGATTAGGCTAAGTTTTAGAAATCAAAGAAGGAAAAGGATTACACAATCCTAGGAGAAAAGGGATTAGGTGCATCAGATTCCAAGGGGGAAAGGGATTGCAGGTTCTAGAGCTTCTAGAAAGGGTCCAGGCACCAGATTTATAGGACAAGGAGATAAGGCTTCTAGAAAACTAAAGGAAAAGGTCTTCTAGAAGGGTAGGTACGGCACCAATGTAGGAGAAGGATTAGGCCTTCTAGAAACCTACGACACCAATGTAGGAGAAGGATTAGGCCTTCTAGAAACCTATTTTAATGTGTTCTAATCTGAAAATAAATCCCCTTTGCAGCTGGAATTAAGTTAGGATATGATTTGGATAGGATAAGATAAGATAAGGTTTGATACGATAAGGCAGTTTGGATAATGTTTCCTTATTTTGAGCTAATTCCTTATCTTCAATGTCTTGAATTAATTTCTTCAACTCTTTTGCACATTCCTAGCCTCTCTTGAACGTCAAATTCGTCCATCCACCTTGCTCCATACTTGTGATATCCATTTTTAGCCCAAAACTGCTCTAAAATGCTTCAAATTGCACTTTCTTGCAAACCTTGTCATTTGGACCTACAAACACACGAAAATAGCTTAAAACATTCTAGTAAACAATAACTAACTAAATAAATGCAAGAAAACAAACTAACTAAGTCGCATAAATATGCTCCTATCAGATCCTCACAAAGAGGATTTGGAGAGGATCCTCGTTCTCCCTATCGATCTACCTGCAGGTCCTACACAGACCCACAATTGATTTTTCTTTTAAAACAAATGATAGTATTTACACTAAGGGACTTAGCTTACAATAGGCTTACTATAATAATGTAATTCAAATTCGTTTTGGAATCGAACCTAAAACCTTTCATTTACAAGTAAAAAGAAATTCCACTAAATCGTAATACTAAATGCAGTCCACCAGCCGTCCCCACAATTACAAACCCCTGGCGCTGTTTACAGTTGGGACTCGCGGCAAAACTGAGTTCGAGCTGAGAGGCATCGGGTGTCGGCACGTGTTACCTACACCGTCGGTGGCCTAATCAAATCTCAAATCCCTGCCACGACACTAGCAGTAGTAGCCTAGGAGTGTTTTATATACTAAAACAAGATCCGCAGTCCACACCCCCTGCTGAATCACTTCACTCTGAAAAAGCTCTCAGAAATCCCTGATCCCCAATTTTGATTTCCCCAATTTTAAATTAGGGTTTCTGTTCTGCGGATCCACCCCAAACGAATCAAAATTGGTGCCGCTCCCTTCCGACATGTAATGTAGATTCGCAATCGGAGCGTAAACATGGGTCGGGTCGTCTGGTTCGAAGCGAAGCCGGCGAAAATTTGGAATAGGGTGTTGCTAGTAATTCAAAAATCGATAGTGCTCCTCGTGGGTGGGAATCACACCTCCTCCAGGTTTTGCACTCGCTAATCTACTCTCTCTTTCTCCCTTTGGCTCTTTCCCTCTCTCGAAATCTGTAATTGATTTTACAAAGTTACAAAGCTCGCAACTTTTTTGATTAAACAACTCGGATTTGATCGGAAACAACGAAACCCAATTGCTTAAACGCGATATGATTCAGGCCCGAATCATCGAAACGAAGAAAATCATGGATTTGAAGGGCGTGAGAATGCAGATCCTTCATGGGTCTTTGGCCCGGCGCGTGTTTCTCCGGGCATTCTTGATCGCCGCGGCTATGTCGATCATACCATTGATCCACATTTTGTCCGGGACCTACATGACAATGTTCACTTTTGTGAACTCCGGCGACTGCACCGCCGAACTGGGCCGCGTCGCCCCTGTCGAATTGACCCCGGAGAAGTTCAATTTCCAGAATCGGTTCCTGAACCCCTTCTGGTGGTCTTACGATTCGGAGCAGTGCAAGCGAGATGTGAATTTGACTGTCAGTGTTGTCAGAGAGCTCATGGGTCAGAAGCTATTGAAATACGGTACAAAAGCTCTCTCTGTAGGAGAAGATTCCGCCTCGGCCGTGCTGGCATTGCAAGCTTTGGGATTTCCCAATGCTCGTGGTGTTTACAAACACCGGTTCTTCTCGCTCAAGCACAAACAGTTTGTGTATGAAATTGACTATGAGGACAAGTCGTTCGATTTTGTGCTTTCCAGGGATCTCGATAAGGTTTCTGTCCCTGCGCTACTAGTGCTCGAGATCGAGCGTGTTCTTAGCCCCGGTGGAATTGGGGCTATGCTTGTGGGTAGCAGTGTTTCCTTCCCGAATAGCTTGATTAGGTCTGCTACCCCAATTTCTTCACTGCTGAAAAGTTCCAGCGTTGTGCACGTTAATTACGTCAGTAACTTCACACTGGTTGTGTTCAAGAAAAATTATGACAATGCTGGTCTCTTTGAGCAGTATCGCCTTCCAGCTGACTGCCGATCCCTCACAAACAATCGACCTCTCATTGGGAAAATGGAGCCTCTGGTGAGGGAAAAACCAGTGGAGTATGGAAAGAGGTTCGCCTATTTGCCTAATTTTGTTGATCTTTCCTCAAAGAGGCGTTTGGTCTATATTGATATTGGGACAGCACAGCATCTGAACTCAAATGTTACAAATTGGTTCCTGCCTTCTTATCCCATCGAACACAAAGATTTCAATGTTTATTTTGTTGACCATAACACTTCTGTTCTGTTATCCTATGTCAAAAAGCCGGGAATCACCTTTGTTTATCATCCAGGGCTGGCTGGAATCAAGCAGAAAGTCAATGTTACAATCGATGGAGACACAGATCCATATGTCGGGGATGAAGGGTTTGATTTCCTTGTTTGGTTCAAAGAAACTGTGGGGTTTGCAGATTTCGTGGTGCTCAAGATGAATGCAGGCAGTGTAGAACTGAAGTTCCTCACGGAACTGTTTGAAAATGGAGCCATATGCTTTGTGGACGAGCTGTTTCTTCACTGCTCAGGCCAAGTAGATGCTGGTGGTGCAATGCCGGTGGACTGCATGGACATCTTCGGAAGCCTCCGCAGCAGTGGCGTGTTTGTCCATCAGTGGTGGGGAGATGGCAACCCCGGTGATGTTCTCCTATCCGTTGGTTGATCATGATGTGATGTTGTGATCTTGTTTCTATCATGTTGCTTTTATGGTTGGGCACTTGGGCTAAATAAAACAACCATAATTATCTTGTGTGGTGCGTTTATGTTATGTAGGATGATGATAAACATCCAAGTTGTTGCTTTATGGCTGGTTGGACACTTGAGCTTTCCAGCTTAGTAACTTATTAATCTTACGTTTGATTTGTGTTTCTCTGTTTGCTTTCGGTTCTTTTTCGTTGAAACTCATTTAATTATGCTTATTAGGGTGGTCCATGGAAGCTTAAATCTTTTATTAAACTTGATTATGGAAGATTGATGACCCTGCTTTACACGTTGATCTCTTGTGCAGCATCTTTTTACCCCACGGATGAATGGTTTATTGCTTCCCTCACGTCAAGGCCTCTTAGAGGTTTTGGTGGGTACGAGACGAGCGAGACTTTTGTGTCTGTTGCATCCATTAGGTAATGTTATTAATTCATTTAAATTATGATGAAGGACGAGTTTATATTTTAAATTTTAAAGGGTAAATTACACAAAACTACCTCATCTTTTAAAGATTACAATTTCATACATTATCTTACGAATTTGTTATAATGTCAGATCTCCGTAAGTTTTTCCGTTAATTTCTAAAATGCTGACGGGGCTTGAGGTGAGGCCCACTCCCTACCCTAACTGAATTAAAAAATAATTAAATATCAAAAAAATAAAAATAAAAATAAAATCATTAAAATATTTTACCCCCCTTCCCCACCTGTATCCCCCAATCTGTTTTTCCCAACCTTCCTTCACCACCAAAACCAGTCTCCCCCAACCTTGCCACTACTCCACTGCCCCCCTCACTTGTCCATCACTCTCTTCGATGCCAAGGAGGCCGACAATGGCTTCACCCACAGCTCCTCGAGCTGGTCCCTGTTCATGTACAACACCCTACCCGTCTGCATCCATCAGAACCAAGATGGTCCTTGTTCATGTTCAGCGTTGTCCTCGACGGCTGTGTTGTTGGTGGCACACAACCCATCGGACCCGGTTTCTGGAAAGAGCGATGCTTTGGTGGGTCCCTAGTGGATGACGGAGGAGGCGCTGAGGATGACACAATTGTCTAAGGTGGAGCTGAAATCGGCCCTTCACGTGAGCATAATTCCATTATCGATGCCAAGCTCACCATTGGGAAGCTTGATCCGACGAGTGGTGGGTAGGTGATGCCAGATTGGTTGAGGCTGTTGTTGTCGGCGGCAGAGGAATTCGGGTCATCGACGGAGAGGGCCTTGACGTTGCCGATCTTGTTGAAGATGAAGAGAAGGGAGTCGGGGAGGCAATCGTAGTGGCTGTCGTCAATGGAGGAGTAGGATTCCGAGAAGACATGGTAGATTGCAAGTTGCAGAGATGGATATTAAAGAGAGAGAGAGAGGGGGGATGGGGGAAGAAATTGTGGTAGGAGAAATATCCACATGGGTTAGGCTTCTTGTTCTATTGCCCCAGAGAGAGGAAAGGGAGAGGAGAGTGGAGGAAGGTTGGGGAGACGGGTGGGGTTGTAGGGGTGGATCCCACAATTTTATATAAAAATATTTAAATAATTTTATTTTTAATATTTAATTATTAAAAAAAATTAATTCTTTTTTAATCCAATTAGGCTAGGAAGTGGGCTTCGCCTTTAGCCACGTCAGCATTTAACAGAGAAATTAACAGAAAAACTGACGGAGGTCTGACATTGCAACAAATTCGTAAGATAAGGTATGACAGTGTAATTTGTAAAACATGAAGTATGAGATTGTGGCTTGACCTATAGTTGATATAGTTTTGTGTAATTTACTAAATTTTAAATTAGAGTTATAATAAATATACGCATGTTAAATCAATTTCAGGACGGGCTCCTTTTTCTTATGCCTGAAATGGGAATTGGCTCGGTTTGTTTGAACCGAAAAGGATGGAACGTCCGAATCATGGGTAAGGAAATGAATGAATATGAGCTCACAACTACCGAAGATATGAGCGGCTTGAGAGCTTTTAGAAGCCAATCACGGACAGTTGTTGAGATGCAGACTCTGAGGCGACCTGGTGACGATGGCTTTGATTAAGAGGTGTATTATCTACACATTCATTTTTACTTCTCACAAATCCCTCTCAATTTTTGGCGTCAGATCGAATGAATTGAAAAAGATCAAAAAACAAAAATTAACAAAGGTGTGTGAGAAGTAAAAAGAGGTATGTGGATATCACATCTCTTGGTTAAAAACATTATTGTGATTGAAATAAAATACTGAAAGTGATGGGGCAGCTCGAAATTGTTTTATTACTTGCAATAATTTAGCTTTGCCTTGGTAAGGAAATGAATGAATATGAGCTCACAACTACCGAATAATTGAATATATGAGCGGATTGAGAGCTTTTGGAAGCCAATCAGAGACAGTTGTTGAGATGCAGACTTTGTGGCGACCTGGAGAAGATGAAGATGCTTTTGATTAAGGGGTGTGCTCTGCACACTTATTTTTACTTATCACAAATTTCTCTTAATTTTTGGCGTCAGATCGAATGAATTGAAGAAGATCAAAAGATAAAAGTTAACAAAATGTGTGTGAGAAGCAAAAGGAGGTATGTGGATATCACATTCCTTGATTAAAAACATTATTGTAATTGAAACAAAATAATAAAAGTGATGGGGCACCCGAAATTGTTTTATTACTTGCAATTATTTAGCTTTGCGTTTGCCCCACAAAAATAGTTAATTGTGAAACTTTATTGGAGGGATTTTGTCTAATTGAATAATAGTCTAGCTGAATTGACATCCAACCATGGTCTAAAATATCCATAATATCCCGATATTTCCATCGAAATTTCCGTGTTTTTGAACTACCGATATTTCCGATGTCATCGATATTTCCATCGAAATTTTCGTATTTTTTAAATTTCTATATTTAAAAAAACACCAAGGGGATTTGAACCCCTCCCATTTTACTCCTTCAACACCTTGACCACTATATCACTTATGTTTTTGTGAAAATATGCTAAAATATTTATATATTTTCTACACTCACAATGTTTGCCAGCTTGCTATATAATCAACTTAAATCAATTAAATCCATCATGCAATGCATTTCCTTCCAATTTTTTATGATAAACTAATAGATAATTGACTAAATAAACATCCTGCAAAGTTTCAATAAAAATTTCCAAGTTTTTCTTACAATTTCCGTGGTTTTTATTCAATTTTTATCGATATCGATAATATCCCGATATTTCTATCGAAATTTCCGTATTTTTGGACTACCGATATTTCCGATATCATCGATATTTTAGACCTTGCATCCAACTATCCAAGGTGTTTCTTTCAACTGTGTTTTCACTTGCGGCAAACAAGTAAATTCAACAAAGTGAATATTTCCTCTACATCGCAAACACAAGAAAAATGAGCATTCGTCTCTTCTAAACTTTAGTTAAGCATCTCCAACTACGCTACTTAAATTCTTATTATTAGTAGCAAGCCAAACAACTCAAAAGCTAATAGGCTAATTTATCTGGCCACCGCTTCCAACAATACTAGTTATTTTAGTTTTAGTAAACACTATTTTAGTATTATTTTTTCCGAAACTTTACAATCCAAGCCCTTTTTCTTCTTTTCAAGTTCACAAACAATGCCATGTTATAATTTTTTTCGTTTAGCAAAAAATTGACTCTCCTATCTAAATTTAGCTAGTTTACGCAACTTAGTACTACGGTCTAATAATATTTCTCTTTACTTGTAAGTGAGGTCTTCGGTTCGATTCTTACCAAAGACGAATTTCAACCACATCATTGCTAACCTATTATGAGGTTAAGCCTACTCCCTCTCCCTAAATGTAGATTATATCGTTTGTGTTAAAAAATAAAATAAAAAATAAAAAAAGCTAGTGTACTATTCACAAAATTAAGACTAATCATTTAGCTAGCATGTTGGAGCTTGATTTTTCTCCAAATTTTTTTGTTAATGTAACCAAAAGTCTCATTTAACTAGGGTGTTAGAGTAGCCAAACAACCTCATTTGGTTAGGTTGTTGGTTAAAGAATGTGTCGTAATATTAACAATGGTCTTCCTGGGCAAGAGTATAAGAACTTCCATCCAAAATAAAGTGTTTAAAGGGGAAGCAAATAAGGAACAAAAGTTATAACGAAGATACCTAAATGACTATTGCCCCACCCACATTGTGACAAGTTGACTAATAGTCATGAATTTTTAGTTAGGGACCATTGCTACCATTCTTCTACAAAGAAAGCACAAGTGACCAAGTCCATATAATAATCCCGTAGAGGTGATATTCTAGTGTACGGGTGTTGCATGATAGCCTTCTCACAGGGGTGAGGCCTACACGTGGGCTCGTGTTGGTCTGACTCCTGTGAGAGGGCCACCAGCCCGTATGCAAAAATTACTCCTCAAGGCACAAACTTCACTTACCATATGCCCCCAGAGAAACAGAGGAAAAACTATGGCATATACGTACTTAAATCTCTCTGCCCAAATACATAAAATTCATGGCAAAATACCTGATTATCTACATTAATCTTTCTTGAAACAAATAATTACAGCAGTGTACAAGCAAATTGTATATACCCTACAACCAAGCCAAATGTAGAAGATGTATAACACTATTGCGTGTAAAGAGCATCGTTACGTATCTCTGGTGCAACACAGCATGTTACACATCATACGACATATAATTTACCTTTTTGATTCATTGAAAACAGGATGGAAAACGGAAGTGCAGAAGGAAAGAGGAGAAAAAAGGCAGGGCCGGGCACGGTGGGTGTAGGGTGCCTTAACTTACAGAATGCTAGTGGCAGAACACATCCTCTCATTCCTCAGGGTCATTGTTGACCCTTATCTCCAAAAGCCTCTCAACTGGGTGTCGGCAAATAGGGCAGCGGTTTGTTTGGAATCTCAAGACCTTGGCACACCCATTGCACATGCACTGCAGCAAGAAAAGAAATCCAACCAAAAATCAGTCAAGACGAAAATCCAACATAAATTACACGCGGGTTGATTCAAAAGTAGATTGGTTTGCAAAAGTGATAACTGGACGGACGCAAGTTAATGTAACCCTATAAAATCTACAAAATAATTCGAAGGAACTTTGAACCCAAATAAAGCAGCTTCTCTTTATAAGACTTCCCTTTTTCCTTTTGTCATTTCATAAATTTCAGTTACCATCTTCTTCTTTTTTGGGCAACAAACTACGTCTCACCAATCAGAAAATTTTCTCAAGATTAAGCTCAGCTTTTTCCACTAGCAAGTATGACAAAATTTGAAAAGCAAAAGAACAAAGTATGATTACCATGTGTCTGCATGGAAGAACAGTTGTATCCTGTGGTTCAGACAGGCAAATTACACATTCTTTCCCTGGGTCATTCCCGTCGACGTCACCTTCAACTGAATTACCAATGCCATATATCTCTTGTAGTTCATACCTCATCCCCTTCACCCAAAGAATCTGCTTGACAACCCTAACTTGGAATTCACCTTTCTCCCTTTCAAATACAGCTTGAGTTATCTGGGAGTTTGTTGTTACAGACAAAGGGCTTCCCTCTGATCCATCATGGGCAGGAGGGGAAGCCTCGGCCTTCACAGCTATAGGATAGATATCCAAGTCAGCTACTTTCAGTAACTCTGTATCCTCAAACATTGAGAAGTTAATTCCAGTTCCAGGGGGCAGCCTGAACTTCTGGCCCAGACCTTGTTCAAAATGTACCGTCACAGGTGGATGAAGGTTAAATTTCATTGTGTCAGATTACAGTCCTCGCCTTCTTTCGCAAAGAAGATAATGGTGATGCTGTTTCACAAAGCCATATATTAAAACTTAAAAAAAAAAAAAAAAAAAAAAAAAAAAAGCTGATGATCGAATAATACTAAATTGCATATGAAAATGTGAGGAACTTCGTGCCTTCAAGAGACAATTTTAGCATTTACAGCCATGCCCTCCTATAATTCTACATGAAAAATGCCTTCACATTATGCTGTTTGAGTATGATATGTGATGCATAAAATATCATTCTTTGTGCATCTCAGCCAAGGGAAATACTTTATACTGCCGAATTTACCTACAAAAAGAACATACCAATCTGAATGATCAAATGGACATAAAGAGTCTAAGGTCCTCACATTATCTTATATTTCCTAAATTGTCATTTTTAGGATACAGCCCTCACTGATCAATGTGCACTATCTATGCTCTTATTCCCTCTCTATCGTCTCAAAACTTGTGCCCTTTCACTTTTGTAGGGTTCCCAAGCAGCTTCTCGTTTCCTCTTTTTGAGTCCTCCCTAGCAGTAAGAAAATCCTTGTACGACGTGACTGACTTTGTATCAAAAAGTACAGAGCACAGACAAACAAAAAAAAAAAAAAAAACAAGAAGAAAGAAATCATTGTGAAATCATGTAGTTGCGCCTCTTACCCATCTCATATACTATAATCACCAGTAGAGAGATCATACATGTTTGCAGGTCTCTTGATAAATCTTAGTGGTTTTCCACAGTTTCAAAAAGTTACTTATACCAAGTAGATGTATCTTGTCATAAGATAAGACAAGTTCAAATCCCATTAACAAGTAACAACAATTAGAATCTCAAATATTTGGCTCTTTACCGGTGGAAAAAGGGTCACATGTTAGAGAGAGTATTAGAACAGACATTTGGTAACATCCTAAGGGCTCAAGTTTTCAAATTTAACAATAATCCATAAAAAAAAAACAAAGTTATCTACGGTAAACCACAGATCATCTATCGATCATGTTAACCTATTGTAGTCCCACAATTCCATCCTTAGATGCAGCCATTACCCATCGGCATTATAACGGGATCAAATATCATGACAATCACTTCGGGATGGCAAGTACCGCAGAAAACTTTTCAATAAAACTTTGACCCTGGTAAAATTGTTTCTCATTCTTTCAGTATCTACAACCCACTATCACATTGATTACCAATTTAGCAAAGAACTCTTTCTTTTCCAACAATCTAACTCCCACAAATTCAATTTCCACATCCCACCAGTCCACCAGTTCAACCTAACACACCAAAATTGAATCAACCAAACCAAAAACAGCAAGCACATTTAAGCTAATCCCACATAAAAGCAAATATCAACCATAATTAGGCAGTTTATACAGTAACAAATCAGAAGTTAGGAAAAAAAGTTCAACATAAAAGCTTTAAGCTTGAAATTTTACCTCCCAGCAACAGTGGCATCAAAAGCAAAGGACAGGAGGAAGCTTCCAGGGTTTTCCTCATCGGGCTCGACCCTCAGAGTCTCCTTCTTCAGATTCACATCGTTCCTTATAGTTACCGCCTTCTGGTGCTCCACGTATGGCGTCGGAGCCTGCATTACCGGGCCGCACCGGTACCGCCCGCCAGCCCAATTCGGATGGGCCGGGTCCATGTGTGGATGGGGGACGTGGTGGTGCTGATCGTACTGAGCGGGCAGAGGCAAGGGCATGGGCTGCGGCGGGTAGTAACCTTGGTACTGGTAGTACTGGGGCGGGTTGGGATTGGGGTACTGAGACGGGTACGGAGTCGCCGCTGCGAATACGTAGCGGTTTTGAGATATTTCGGGGTGAGGTGGCGCCGGAGGAGGCGGAGCAGGGTGGTTTTGGCGGGACCCATGTCTCCGGCGGCCGCCGTTTGTTCTGCTTCCGCTGTTTCCCATTTTGGGTTAAATTTTCTTGGGAATCAAACAGATTGGTGCTGGAAAATCTAGAGTTGTTGTCAGACAGGTTTAGAAGATGTGAAAGATTGGAACTTTGATTTTGTATTCTCTTGGTTTTGGTTCTTCTGTGCGTTGTGTGAAGTGAAAGAGAACTTTGGATAGTAAAAGAGAAGTCATAAAATAATTAAATACCTGTTTTAATTAATTAATCAATAGCAAAAGAGGAAAAGACTGAAACAATAAATAATAATAATAATAATAATAATAATGTTGTGGACACGGGAGAGAGGCCCGGTGGCACCGAGAAAATATAGGGAGAGATGTGTTTGTAGGGTTGTGTACAGGATATGATATTCCGTGTGCCTTTATTTATAGTAATAAATGATGGATACAAGTCTTAATAGGGAAAAATAACTAATATCAAATCTAATTTAGGATTTACACAATCACACTTAAATAAGAAGTTTATAAAACTCCCCCTTGACTGTGTAAATACTCAAGTAGATTCGGCATCATGTAAAGTTGAGGAAGTCGACTCGTCAGCACTGATTCTGGGAACACGCTATTCTCAAAGTAAAGTATGAACTTACATAAGGAACTAAATCTCGCAAAAACTCAATGACTGGTAAAATCCAAGTAGGGACAAAATCTATCGGCTAAGGAAAAATGCGTGAGAAATACAAAGTCAAATGAAACGTCTACGAGACGTCATCAGGGATATGATCAACCCAAGGTGGGTGCCTCGTCAAATCCTTATTAGGTAGCAAAAACCTAGTGGGAAAAATGCTCCTAATCGTAGGAAAAAAGAGTACATTAAGATAAAGCAAGTATACTTCAGGATACTCCACTTGAGTTCGACATAATTCCAAAGAGAACTAACAATGTTACAACTCAGAGAGTTTACGCATACCTATTCCTTGAACAAGCTTCTGAAACGTCGCATTCGGTAGTGATTTGGTGAAGAGGTCAGCCAGATTGTCTTGTAAACGGATTTGCGTGACTTTAATCTTCTGATGCTCTTGTTGTTGATGTGAGAAAAAGAACTCCGGCGCAATGTGCTTGGTGTTGTCTCCTTTGATGTAACCTTTCTTGAGTTGTTCGATGCATGCTGCATTGTCTTCATAGATCATCGTCAGGACGTCAACGATGGGGTAAAGATCACAAGAGCTTCGAATATGGCCCACATATGCTCTCAACCAAAAGCATTCCCGAGTTGCTTCATGTAAGGCGAGAATTTCAGCATGGTTAGACGAAGTGGCAACTAAGGTCTATTTAGTTGACCTCCAAGAGATTGCGGTGCCTCCAACGGTAAAGAAATAACCCGTTTGAGAATGCGCCTTATGTGGATCAGATAAGTATCCTACGTCGGCATAACCAATAAGGCAAGAATCAACTCAAGATAAGGGGGTGCTGCATAACTCGAGGATCCGTAGGAATAAAACAAGCCCAAATCCGTGGTACCCTTAAGGTAACGAAAGATGTCTTTAACACTAGTTCAGTGTCTGGGTGTTGGTGCATTACTGTATCTTGCCAAAAGATTAATAACGAAGGAGATGTTGGGTCTAATGCATTGAGCTAAGTACAATAAAGTGCCTATCACACTTAGATAAGGAACTTCAAGCTCCAAAATCTCTTCATCATCCTCACTTGGACGGAAGGGATCTTGTTTTGCATCTAGTTCGATTGATGTACTAAGATTTCATCTGAACGGTGCTCTATCTTGACACCAAACAGTATTGAGTCTTTCCTAGATCTTTCATCTCAAATTCCGACTTAAGGTGTGCTGCAGTTCTCTTGAGCTCTTCAAGAGTTTTGATGAGATTCATGTCGTCAACATAAACTGCAATAATCGCACAACCGGAATGTGACTTCTTAATGAACACACAAAGGCATGGTTCATTGTTCACATATCCTTGACTAGTCAAATACTCACTTAGACGGTTATACCACATTCTTTCGGATTGCTTCAAATCGTAGAGTGAACGCCTTAGCCGAATTAAGAGCGTGTTCCGGGGTTTGGAAATATTTGATCCAGTCAATGTAAGTCCCTCAAGAACTTTCATATAAATTTTCGTATCAAGATCCCCATAGAGATAAGTAGTTACTACTTCCATCAGCTGCATACTCAGTTTTTTGGAAACTACTAAATTGATAAGGTAGTGAAAAGTAATCACATCCATAACGGGTGAATAAGTTTCGTCATAGTTAATCCTTACGCAACAAGACGAGCTTTGTAACGCACAATTTCGTTCTTCTCATTACGCTTTCGAATGAAAACCTACTTGTAGCCAACGGGCATCATATGTGGAGGAGTATGAGCTACAGGTCCAAACACCTTACATTTCACAAGCAAATTGAGTTCAACTTGGATTGCTTGTTTCCAGTTGACTAATCAGTTCTACGTCGACATTCATCAATGGAACGGGACTCAATGTCATCGCTCAACATGATCTCAGTAGCTACTGCATATGCTAATGCATCATTGATGATCATCTTATTTCTACACCAAACATCATCTAAGCTAGCATAATGGACCGAAATCTCTCAATTCTCGGGAGGTGGTTCATCTCTTCAAGGATGCTTACGTAATCTAGAATTTCCTCATGAGTTGGATATAATGAGTAGGTGACAGTCGGATTCACGGTAGACTCTTCAGAGGCCTATGTCATGGGTTTCCTCTTCCGGGGGTGTGAATCCTTTGAACTAAGAGGTCTGCCACGCTTTTGTGTAGGAGCAGATGATTGGCTAGCCGCTAATGTACGTGGATCAGCCAAAGTGACATCACGGGCTTCCAGAAGGGAAGTCTGCCGTACATTTGGTACATCCATCTTTACAGGCACATTCAGAGCTGGAATATGTGATCTTTTCACTCGCACTAGATCGGTGAAAGCATCTGGCATGCTTTAAGCTACATTCTGAAGATTTAATATGTGTTGCACTTCAATTTCAGACTGAACGATGTGGGGATCTAAATGAGACAAAGTGGGAGTCATCCACGATAATTCGCGTCGTTCTTTAGGAACCTCGACGTTCTTATCTCCCCCTAACGACGGGAAGACTGTCTCATAGAAGTGACAATATGAGAAACGAGCGATACACAGATCGCCTGTCAAAGTTTTTTAAGTAACGTATAATTAAAGGAGAATCATATCCGACATAGATTCCCATCTTTATCTGAGGCCCCATTTTTGTACACAAGGGCGGCGAAATCGACACATAGACTGCACAACCACAAATGAAATATGTCGGTTCGTATCTGGTATCCAACTGAAGGGCGTTATATGGTTGGGTCGCAATAGACCTTAGGCAGACCAACATGGCTGCGTGCAATATTGCATGGCCCCAAGCAACGATCGGGAGCTTGGTACGTATAACCAACGATTGAGCAATCATTTGTAAGCGCTTAATGAATGCCTTTGCCAGGCCATTCTAGGTGTAAACATGGGGTACTGGATGTTCAACTTCAACCCCAACCGACATGCAATAGTCATCAAAAGTTTTAGATATGAATTCTCCAACATTATCCAATCAAATAGGTTTGATCGAATAATCAGGATGGTGAGCCCTGAGCTTGATAACCTGAGCCAACAATTTGGAGAATGCAGCGTTCCTTGTGGACAACAAGCACACGTGTGACCAACGTGTGGAAGTATCAACCAAAATCATAAAATATCTAAATGGTTCGCAGGGAGGGTGAATTGGTCCACAAATGTCCCTCTAAATCCTTTGTAGAAAAGTAGGAGGATTCGAACGAATCTTGTCATAAGAAAGCTTAATAATAAGCTTTCCCATAGAGGTTTGACATGCAATTCCTTAAATCGAACCTAAACTTCGGGTTAGTGGATGCCTGTGTGATGATTTGAGGATACAGCGTATCGCTGTTCATCCAGGGTGTCCCAAACGATCATGCCGAAGTGTAATTTCTTGCATGGTCCTAGAGGTAGGGCCAGCCATATAGTGGCTTTCTATAGTGCGTATGGTCATAGTATACAGACCACTCGGGATAAGCTCAATCTTCTCTAGAATACGCTTCTGGCCATATTTGTAGGTAGTTATGCACATAAATTCAACTCTGTTTTCTACATAGGTTTCAGTGTGGTAATTATTATCTCTAATGTCCTTGAAACTCAATAACGTTCTTCTGAAACTTGGGGAATAAAGTGCCTCATCAATGGTCAATATTGTACCATTGGACAACATTATATGCGCCTTATCGTATCCTTCGATCAGGTTGGATGGGCCTGAGAGGGTTGTCAAATGTGCATTCTTAGGTATGAAGTTAGTGAAATAGATGCGTTCACAAAACACGGTGTGTGTGATTGCACTATCTGCCAGACAACTAACTTTCCCACTAGTCATACCTAGAAATAAAAATTAATTTGAATCAGTCATATGCATAAAAGTTCTTAAAATAAATATTCATTCAAAATAATTTAAGTATTCAAGGGTGGTAATTAATTAAAAACTTAATATCCAAAAAAAAAAATCACCAACAAATAATCCAAACATAAAGGAAAATTATGAAAAATAAACCAAAAAACAAGAGGGGTTAAGCCACTATGTGGAATTCGGCCCCAGGTGTTCTAAATTCAACTAAAAATAGTTTATGTCTAAGATTCTAATCTTCCATAAGGGTGATAGCCTCTTGAAAGTCAGAAACCTCCATCTTGGTACTTTCCGGTTCATCCACTTGCATAAAGTTTGATTCAAACTTCTTATGACGAGAATGATATTCAGCTACAACCTTCTGGGGAGCACGACAAACGTAGGACCAATGGTCTTTGGAACCACAACAGTAGCACATGTCCACATCCATGGTTTCAGTTGCTTTGCCCTTATTCTTGAAGTTCGGGGCCTTGGGAGCGAGGTTAGGGCACTTCTGGGCTCAGTTTCCTCCTTTAGATGGGCTTTGGCTCTGTTGACCTTGACAGGGTGGCTTCTGGCCACCCCTAGCCACCCCTACCACACCAATGTTGGCGTTTAGGGCGTTGGTTTGTGCTAAAATGTGTTTCAGGCACAGCAGTCGCCCTAGTAAGTCGAGCTTGATGATTTTTCATCAACAGCTGATTCTGCTTTACAGCGATAAGTAAAATAGAGATCAAATCTAAAAACTTAGTGAACTTTTGAGCCCTATATTGTTGCTGCAGGACAATATTAGTGGCAGAGAAAGTCGAATAGGTCTTCTCCAGGAGATCTTCTTCAGTCAAGTTCTCATTACAAAACTTGAGAAATGATCGGATTCAACAAACTTCAGAATTATAATTGGTCACAGACTTAAAATCTTGGAAGCACAAATGCTACCAACCATGTCTTACTTTAGGTAATAAGATATCCTTTTGGTGATCAAAACGATCAGCCAAAGCGACCCAAAGTGATCGTGGATCTTCCTCAGCAAGGTACTCGATTTGCAGTGCATCATGAATGTGTCTTCGAATGAAAATCATGGCAGTGGCTTTCTCAGCTTCGCCAATCGGGTTGTCCATCTCATCTTCAATGGCGGGACGCTAATTCTTTGTTGTGAGGTGGAGTTTCACATCTTAGACCCACTTGAGGTAGTTACTTCCAGAGACCTCTAAAGCGGTGAAGTCGAGTTTGTCCAAATTCAAAATGTTCCTATCACAAAATAAATAGACAAGATGTGGTTAGTGTAATGGAGAAAAATCAATCCATTAACATAGGAGTAGAACATTCAGGTTCTAATAAACGTGTATTGGTTTAAATTTTCAAGAAAAAAACTTTGGATTTTCATGGGTGATATTTTTAAGAAAAACTTTAGGTTTTCAAACAATGCATGTTTCTTCGAAACTTCAGGTTTTGAAAAAATATGAACTTCAGGTTCATATGTTCCTGTAGACAAACACAAATATATATACATAAATATGCAACAAGAAAATATGCAAATAGATCTTCAGGTCTAGAATTATAATTGAATTAATTATTTCGACATTGGGCCAAAATTAAAGTGTGGGTGAAAAATTATAAAACCTATAAGGCCTAAAAAAAAATAGGCAACTAAACTCGAGGCCCAAAAATATGGACCAAAGCCCACGAGTGGGCTGAGCAGATTGAAACCGTGTGGCCCAGGCCCAAAAATGGGCTGATTAAGCCAGGGGGCTTCAAGCTCAATATACTAGAGATCCATATGGGCGTGGATCAGGTAGGACGCGTGTGCAGTGCACCGATTCTCAAGCAGCGATTTGGGATTGGGTGGGGCGTCGTGCATGGGGACACCAAAGCCACGTAGGCTAGTGTCGCGAGTGGCTAAGGGAAGAGCTGCTGTAGGCTCCAGCATGCAAGCCTAAAAAACCAATGATAGGTTTTAAGTTAGGCCGAGAAGAGCCAAAGCCTAAGTGGGCATAGTCTTGGACTAGAAACACCCTAGCCATATGCTGGGTGCACTCATCTAGGAAAAAAACCGGACCTATTGCTTCTGGCGGCAGTCATGGGGTCACGGTTCACCCTATAACCTCTTTCCAGGTGACGAAGAGTGAAATCTCAAAGAAACCCTCGAGTTCGAGACAGGATTTTCGAACTCCGATGAGATTACGAAGAATCTCGACCACGATTATGACATCGACGACTTCAGGTCATCGGGAATTGCAGCTGTGGAAGCTAGGCATAGCTACAGGTTATGCTTTCATCAAAAATCAGTTCTGACGCCGATGATGGCGTTGGGTTCTGGGTTTGGGGGTGTGGAGCTGCTGGCTCCATGGGTTGGCTCAGCTCTAGTGGCTTAGGTTGCTGACCTGGCATGCTGGGCTTAGCGCCTTGGCAGCTCAACAGCTGCGGCTCACTCGGTGGAGGGGTTTTGACGAAACCCCAATCTATATTTTATTAAAAAAAAATTTCAATTTCCAGATTAATTCAATGCATATTTACTCAAATAATTTTAATGCATGGACATATATTTGATGCAATTCATGGCAAATATCAAATTCACATTCAACAATTATGGATAAAATGCATACACAATTTATGTAGAATCTAAAATTCAAAAAACGTAACAAGAGGCGACATGTGAATTTTTAGGTGAAGATGACAAATTTACCCTCAAGGCACACCAGGTCTCCTACACGCAAGCAATGGAGAATCATCCATCAACCAAATCAGAAGTACCCAAAATAGGTAACCAGTTCAAATTTGTCTCATCCATCCTCATTCCATAACCTTCAAAACCTTCCATATAAATTGGATTAATTCCTAATTAATCCATTAATCACCAAATTAATCACCATGTTCACACAAAATCCTAAAGCAAGAAGATCTCTACACCTACTGCCCTTTTTCTGTGAGTAGCCTAACAGGTGTGGGGGCATTTGTGGAGCCAAAAATAAACAAGAGGCGACATGTGGATTTTTGGGTGAAGATGACAAATTTATCCTCGAGACACACCGGGTCTCCTACATGCGAGCAGTGGAGAATCATCCATCAACCAAATCAGGAGTACCCAAAATAGGAAACAAGTTCAAATTTGTCTCATCCATCCTCATTCCATAACCTTCAAAACCTTCCATATAAATTGGATTAATTAGGCTAATTAATGGATTAATTCCTAATTAATCCATTAATCACCAAATCAATCACCATTTTCACACAAAATCCTCTATGGGCCGGCCACCCCATTCCCAATATATATGACCCTATTTCTTCTAAAAAGCTAAGTCCGCACTCTTGCAAAACTCCCAAAAATTCTCTGAACACTTTTCTCTCTAAATTCTAACTTTGGCATTGTAGGTTCTTCGGCCAAAGCTCCCCCATTCATCGTGGGCGCGTGAGGCTCTTGGCCTTGACCTAAGGTATTAATTGTTTTGTAGTTGCAATTTTGTCCAAGAAGAAAAAGGCGGAAATTTGCATCCACAGTGAATGTTCATGCTATCAGGGCTGCAAAAATATCAAGATAAAAACCGTTGTTTTGAAAGAACCTGATTGTGTGATGATATTGATGAACTGATTTGATGCAAAAAACTTCCACGTTAGATTCCTAAGTGCTACAGTATGAGCGTGCTGATAACCTGTTGGGGCCTATATTTAACTGACAAGGGAGAGAGGGCCGGCGGCACCAAGAAAATATAGAGAGAGAGAAATGTGCTTTTAGGGTTGTGTACATGATATTTTATTCTCCCTACGCAGTGCCTTTATTTATAGTAATAAGGGAGGGAAGAATCCTTTTCCTCCAAGGAATACAAGTCCTAATAGGGAAGAATAACTAGTATCAAATCTAATCTAGGATTTACACAATCATACTTAAATAAGAAGTTATAACAAATAATACAACAACAAAAAAAAAAAAATTTTACTGAAAAAATGAATTATTAAAATAAAGAAACCTCGAGTACAACGATTCTTAGTAAAATCGAAGAGAAAAGTATTTCTAGCAATAGTGAGTCAAGACCCATCCTGAATAAAAATATCATGAATGAAGTGCCCAATGCTAGTAATGACATCAACAAGAAAATTCGCCTCTTGAAAGACATAAGCCCAAGATATAGAAGAAAATGATCGTGTAAATAATCTGATGTCCTCAATAAGAGTCTTCAATCGCTAAGGTGTTATGCACTTGTTCAAAATAGAATCATTAACGAGCTTGGAATCACCTTCAACATAAACATCCTTAAAACCTTTGATTATTGCAAACTTCAACGCATACCGTAAGGCAAGTGCTTCAACGACATATATAGTATTCTCCCCAAGTTCGCGTCTTAGCAACAATAAGAGACCCATTCTAATCTCTGATGGCAAAATGTGCAGCCTTATGAGATCTCACCACTAAACCATCAAAATTAATTTTGAGCCATGGAGTACGAGGGCTTTCCACTTAATAATCTGAGAACAAGTATGAATAACATTAAAATTACAAACTGGTCTTGAGTTTCTGTCAGTGTTGTAGTACTCACTACCAACTATAGTGGCCACCATTGAAACTCTGGTAGGATGAACCTTACTATTACGAAAAATCAAATTGTTTCTATCATTCCATATTTGCCAACAAATGAGGAGAGCTCTACTAAGATCAGAAAACTTCCCCTCATCATTAGCATTCAACTGAGTTAACCAATCAATTAAACTATTCCAACACCAACAAGAGTAGGGCCACATGATAATCGCCAAACTTCTTTAGGAAAGTTGCGCCTAAGAAAAAGATGGTGTTGATCTTCTTCATCAGTATTACAAAATGGATTAGTACTAAGAAAGAATTTATGCAATCTCACTCGTGCTTGGAGCCTCCCACGAAAGAGAATCTAACAAAACAATTTTATCTTTTGTGGTATTAAAAGTTTCCACATTTTGTTTAAACAACACAGCGGAAGGGTGTGCTCTTTGGTGACTAACTTGCAACCAAGTTGATGACTTTATAGTGAACTCACCATTAGTAGATGGACCCAAATAAATTCATCTTGTCTTTCCTGCAAAGTAAGAGGAATACTACAAATCTTTCTTAAAATGTCAATGTCCAAAATACTCATCAATAAGGTCTTTGCCCCGACTGTTGTTATCAATAAAATCACAAACTCTCAAATTCCAACATTCACTCTTTGGGCTTTAGGTACCCAGTTATGAGTCCAGAACTGAATGTCCTTACCATTTCCTACAATCCATCTCAAACCTTTTAAAAGAATATCCCTAGAATTCAGGACACCCTTCCAAGCTAATGAATGATGTTGTTTTACTTTAGTAGTAAACAAACTCTCATTTCTTAAATATTTTTGCTTAACAATTTGGACCCACCCATTATCTTTATCAGTAATAACCTTCCAAGCAAGTTTCGCTAAGGAAGCATTATTAAAACGGTCAGCTCTTCTTTTACCAAGGCCACCCATAGATATAGTAGTACAAACATCCTTCCAGACAAAGAAGGTCATGTTAGTTTCTTTACCCTAAAAGAAAAATTCTACACTCTTGGTTTAAAGCATCAATTATTTTGTGAGGGCATTTAAAACAAGCCATGACATGATTAGGTATGCCAGATAAGTTAGATTTAATTAAAGTTAGTTTGCCTTCCAACCTACATGTTTCTTTTTAATTTATAAAAATAGTTCTTTAGAATTGATAGGATCTTTTCAAATATTATATTATGAATTTTCAAATACTTTGTAGGATAGTAACAATATTACTTCTCAAACTACTAGTAGTATTACTTGAAAAATAGAGAGGCGATTTGTTGTTTTTGGCCAATGGCAGAAGAAAACTTACTGACGGTATTCATGATCTTCCATGCTGCTTTACTTGAGGCTTTGCTAAAAATCAAACAATCGTCTGTAAAACCCAGATTAGAAATTCTAAAACCTAGATGAGAAGTAAGAATGTCAACCTGATTTGTAGAATTACAAGCTAACAAATTTAACTATCTAATCAATGGTTCTATGCATAAAGTAAAAACGTAAGGAGATATAGAGAGAGAGAGGAATCTTGTTTTGCTTTGTTATTGGAATGGTTGGATGGGGATGAGTGTGTGGGTAATGGGATTGCGTAAGGCTCCACAAAAAGGCACCATCCATATTCCATATACCCCATGAGATGACGAGAATTTAGACTAGAAAGAAGTGCTTATGCTCAACAGCTAAAGCTAACACCTTTAGATTATATTATGCACATGAATATGGCCAAGAAAAAAGATAAGATCATGGATTCATGCACATGAAAGGATGTCCTTTGAGCCTCCTAACTATGCTTCTTATACAAATGTAACTACCGTTATCTTTTGGTCTAACGTCATTCAATCTTCATTTTATTTGAGATGTCATACATTTAGTCCAGAGATGTTGAATCGTTAATTTATTCAAAGGTAATTTAGCCAAATGTCAATAAAAACTTTACTATTTAGTCATATATCAATGACATGTTTTTGTTTTGAACTTAATCAATGACATATTTTTATTAATTAGGCATAGGTCAATGATGAATGCCACATAAGCTTTAAGTCATTATATGTAGTTAAAATTTGACTCTTCTATCCTTCCTTCTTTCTCTCTATGAATGCAACATGGTCTCCTTGACCTCAACAAAGTCCACCAATATCCCAGTACTAAAATCGAGACCCCAGGTTACGAATTCGAACTCAGACTTCTACCTCCATATTTTTTTGCGAGGCTTCGTGATTTTTCGACTAGGTAAGGGTTGGGAACTCATGAACTTCTTCCTTTTTATGGTTCTAATCTTATGCCAGAGTTTGAATGTGAAAATCCCCTTGATTTGGTGAAGGTTAAACGAAAATCAACTCAGAGAAATTTTTCCTAGTTTTCAGTGAAGGACCGGCGAGGTTGCAAGTATTTTCCGGCCAACTCCGGCCACGGCTCAGCCTCAATTAGGTATATTTCTATTCATTACCTCTTGAGCTTTATTTTGGCTTTTGAATCTTTGAATTTGGTTGAGAAATGAACCTGTTATGGCTATTTGAAGTTTTCCGACCACCTCCCCTGCGATTCCAGTCTTCTTCTTCGTTGGTTTTCTATATGAATTCACAGAACAAGAAACAGACACTGCGTTGCAGTGTCTGAATCCACAAACCTATTTGAATCTCAATGCACAATCACATAACAGGAAACAGACACTGCAACGAAGTGTCTGAATTTACAGAACAAGAAACAGACACTACGTTGCAGTGTTTGAATTCACCAACCTATTTGAATCTCAATGTACAATCACATAACTGAAATTAGACACTGCAACGAAGTGTCTGAATCCACATAACCTAAAATAGACACTGCGTTGCAGTGTCTGAATCCACAAACATATTTGAATCCGAATGCACAATCACAGAACACGAAACAGACACTGCAACGAAGTGTCTGAATCCACAAACAATTGAATCTGAATGCACAATCACAAAACAGGAAACAAACACTGCATTGCAGTGTCCGAAAAATTGAAGGTTGAAGGTGGTGGGAGGCAGGAAGGTTGAAGTCTGAAGGTGGTGGGAGGCACGATTTACAATGAAGGAGATGGAAATGTTTGGTATTTTAAATAGTAATGGCATCATTTGTAATTTTAATTTGATTGAGGTGTTTTAATGTATCTTAAAATCTCATTGACCTATTTATAATTCTAATAAACTTGATTGACCTATTGTTAATATCATAACTTTTAATTGATTTTATACAAAATCACCCTTTATTCAATTCTTAATAAAGAAATCTCCAATGAAGAATAAAGTTGGCTTCGGCATATGCTTGATCGTATGCCTTACTTTGGTTGCCAAGTTGCTGTTTATATGGAGGCGGTGAATGTTGATGTCATTTTGTTAGCATTGGAGATAGGCCTTACTAATGTCTGCATGTTTCAACAAAAGAGGCTAGGGCAAGTAGTGACTAGCCAAGGGAAAATAAACAGAAATTAAAAAGGGAAATTCAAGTGGTAACGTTGTGAAAATTTTACCGTGTTTTTGTTGTTTTTAGATAGACCTTTTTACTGTTAAATCTTTTGTGTTTTTTTTTTTTTTTTGGAAACCTTTTACTGTTAAATCTTTGTCATTATACCTTGACTAAAAATTTAACGGTAAAATTTTTGTTATATATCGAGTATGCTAGAAAATTTCGATTATCTTGTTTTTTCCTTTATTGTTGAAAGTGTTTAAAATCTAGGGAACTTTAACGAAAAGCTCCCGGTACTGTTCACTTTAACGAAAAACCACATTTTTACACTAAAAAGTCAATCCTGGTAGTACTCTTTATTTTGTCCTTATCGTTAAAACTCAAAGTTTTCAAGTCATTTTCATTAGTTTTCCATAAAATCTATGTCATAATAATTTATTGCTAAAGCGTACAAGGAATAATTGTTCATGTGTATGTTGGTGACTCTTTATTGGAAATGTGTGAGACACCTTACTCACCCGAGTAGCTTAAAATGTATTTAAAGTGACCTACAATACCACATAGTCGTGAACTATATTAAAAAGCGAAGATTACTAAGAATAGCAAATGGAAATTACAGATATTTCGTTATCATTATCCTTTCTTTTATTATCAATATTAGTATATTACATGGCATGCGACATACATAATCCAATTGCATATGCATGCATAATCTTTGTTATATTCTTTTTCCGTCATCCGTTGAAGTTTAATAATTTATTAACATATCTCAACACTCAAATTAAATAAAGTAAAATTGAGTCCAAAATGGATATCATTGTCAGCCAATATATCTGATATAAAAAATTAAATAATATGTATCATTTTATTAAATATATCTTTTTATTATATTTCATTATATTTCTGTAATTATGTAAATTTTAGTTAATGGACAACATTTCTAGTTCAATATTTGGTCCCTTTTCTTCTGTTTCACATTATTATTCCTTGGGACTCTTCTTCCTTTTATTAACTTTATAAATTGTCACTTAGTACTACGGTCTAGTGGTATTTATCTTCACCTGTAAGAGCAACTCCACCCCATCCAAATGAGCTGGGCAACAACCCATTTTTCCCCCTAGCCCCCCAAAAACCCACTCTACCCCATCCAATTAGCTAGCCCAAAGTGGAGGCCAGCTTTGAGCCCAATCTAGAATGGATTGACCCAGAAACCGGCTTACATGACGCTAGGCTGACGTCAGCCATGTGAATTAATTTTTTTTTGCAGCCCACGCACGTGTGGGCACACATTCCAGACAACATGGAGAGGGGGGCCCGCGCTGCAGGTGTACTAACGGGAACGTGCGACTTGGGCCACGTGGAGCGGCGATGGCCGTTGGATTTCCAACGGCTAGTTTTCTAGACCATTGGATTTTCAAAGGTCAAAAAATTTTTGAATTTGAAATCTAACGGCTAGTGACATGGAAAAATTTGGACCGTTTGATTTTCAAATCATCGATCAGGTTTTTGGGCCAAAAAACTCAAAAAAAGAAGAAGAAAATGTCAGAAATCTTACTGTTAGCCACATGTCCAATTTTGGGCTGTTGGATTTCAATCTTTTTGAAATCCAAAGGTCCAGATTAATTAACATAGTAAAATTATTAAAAATTGTTTAAAAATACAAAAAAAAAAAACGAAAATTTATTATTTTTTTCTGTAAATACCTAACCATCCGTCTTCCACCTTACACCACATTTCAATATTTTCAACACTTTCAACCAAAGCTTTTATATACTTTTGTGTGAAAAAAAATGACTAAATGGACGGTCATCGAAGATGTTACGTTGTGTGAATGCTGGGTTCAAGCTACTCATGACTTGATTACGGGTAATGAGATGCAGTTGCAAGAACTTTGGAGTAAAATTACTACAACATTTTGCGAGAAGTTTGGAAAAGACTCAAGAAGTAGTCAAGGTCTTCAAGGTCGTTGGAAAAAACTTAACAAATCGCTTACTTGTTGGAAAAACGCCCTCTCTCAAGCTGCCAATAATCTGAGTAGTGGCAGAAGTTTAGCAGATCATGTGACAATATTTTTATTTATTTATTTGTATTGCACCTGCTTTTTAGAATATTGTTTTATCCCGCATTAATTACCTTGATTATAAAATTGTCTTCTCTCGCATTTTATAGACAATTCAAACACAAGCTTGGTACAATACGAATAGCAAAAACAAATCATTCAAACTCTGTGAATGTTGGATGTTGTCAAAGATTGTCCCAGATACAAACTTGTGCCAACCGGTCCATAAGTTGTCAAGCATGGCATCCTTATACACTCTCTGCTAGAAGTAGACTTGGACCAACAAGAAGGCGATGCATTTGAAGTGCCGGAAGGGACGCTTAAAGCAATGCTGGAGCTGACTCGTCAGTCCCTAAGACCTCAAGGTAAAAAGGCGGCAAAGAAAAAAAGGAGTTCTTCCAAAAGTGAAAATACAATGTATGGACGAACTTGCTCGCCAAGGTGAACTAAACTTGGTACGGGATGAGGCTAGAGATGAGGCAAAATCTTGGAATATGCAAGCAATCTTAGCAGCTACTGAGAGACATGATGCAACTAATGAGAGACAAAGACAACCACTTAATTAAGAAATGGAGATGCTTAGAGAAGAAATGATGGCTCAACAAGATCGTGACACTATGAACAAGCCTCTAGAAGAAATGTCTTCGAATTCTAAATATTTTTTGACATTGGAAAAAGAGGACATGGTACGAAGGAAGGATGCAAGAAACGAGGGAACAAGTGGAGGGGGTCCTAGCTACACAAATCCTAGCAATGAAGATCCTAGCACCCACATATCTTAGCTACTCAGACTTTATGTAATTTCTTATTTACTTTTAGTACTTTATGTAATTTCTTATTTATTTTTAGTACTTTATGTAATTTCATATTTATTAAATTGGGTACTTTATTTAAATTAATAGCATGTTTATTCAAACAAAATAAAACTACAAAAACACATCAAATAAACACTTAAAAAGAACACGCCAAATAAAATTACATAAACATACCAAATAAACTTAAAAACACACCAAACAAAATTACATAAACACACCAAATAAGATTACATAAACACTCCAAAATTGTACTTTCGAAAAATGACACGTAGCATGACAATATTGGTCAAAAACCCTATCCGAAATTAAAAATAAAATTATTTTCTGTTATGTACAAAAAATATACGAATTGACTAGGCAATTTAGTTTAGGGTTGGAGATACACTTGGGCAGTTATCATTCATTGCAGTCAATTACTATTCATTTGCGTGGATTAAATTGACTCTCAACTAGGGGGTTTTTAGGGGTGCAGTTGCTCTAAATGAGAGGTCTTAGATTTGATTCAAATTATTGCTAGCCCATTGTGAGGCTAAGCCCATGTCCTCCTCCCCCTTACTGTAGATAATATTGTTTGTTCAAAAAACAAAAAAGGACTATATAGATTTTAGTCCCGTTTCAAATGGGTGACAGGTACTTGGGTATTCATCCAAACTGCGTCCTAATGGTTTTTTAATTTATTTTGGCTTATTTTTAGTTATGCCTCATGGAACTTGATTTAATCTCACTTTACTCCATGTAATCCAAAAGTTGCCACTTTACTCCCTGAAACTCAAAGTTCGCTCCACTTTGCCCCTAGAACTCAATTTTGATCCCATTTTGTCCCCTAAAACTTGAAGTTGTCTATATAAAACTCAAAATTCGCTCGACATTGCCTTAGATCTGTTAATTTGTTATGTGGATTTGATTTGGGTGCGGTAGGCTAATCAATATCTTTTTTATTTTTTTCATCTCTTCAATTTCTTTTAAACTTAATATTTTCTGATTGTTGAATGTTAACGCATAATAGAGATTTATAATCAAATTTATTGCACATGTGGCATAGTCTTATTAGGTGTTAGGTCCCGCATATGTTTCCGGAGGCGACTTGTAAGTTTCAGGGAGAAGAGAGACTCCACAAGTCAAAGTGAAATGAATTTTGAGTTTCAGGGAGCAAAGTGGTGAATTTTGAGTTTCTTGCAGTTTTTCTCTCTCTTTCACCCCATTCTCCCTTTCTACTACATCTGCGAGTCTGTGACCGACTGGGTTCTATAAACTTCTATATCATTTTTTTTGACATTTTATTGATATTTAATCGATATGTCAGATATCGACATAATTTGTCAATTTTAACCGAAATTTAAGAATTTTAACCGAAATTTAAGAGTTTTTGATAGGGGGAAGATGAAGACTTACCCTATCTCAGCCAGCTGCCCATTTTTTTGAAATATCGACCGATATTGTTGATTATTAAAAAATGGTAATCAAGTATATATGTATTGAGAGAAAGTTGAAGTTTTAGCAAAACATCTTTGTCGAGAAGAAGGTAAAAGGAAAATGTTTTCCAGTACTTAATCAATAAGATTACATCAAGAGTATTTATACTCAGTTACAAAGTAACAAAGTGACAACTGTTAGAAACTTAAATTAACAAACTAATTACAACTAATAAAGGAACTAATTCTAACAAACTCTGTTTCGTTAAGTTTGTTGACATGGAGATTGCTCTATACTAGTATGGAGTTGCTCTTCACACCCCCTCAAGCTAAACGAGGAGAACACAAAGAAATCTTGGATTGCAAGTACAAAAATCGATCTTTAGAAAGAGACTTGGTATGGCTAAACACACAATAGATCTTTGTGACAAAGGAAAACCCAATTTCAGTAAAGATCTTGCAAATCCAATTTCAGTAAGGGGCTTGTTCTCAAGCCTTCTGGCCAATGTGGGACAGAGGAATTCTAACACTCCCCCGCACGTGAGACCCCATTTTATGGGTCACATGTGGATGTACGGGCCCGTCCCTTGGCTCTGATACCATCTTAAATTTCAGGTAAACGGCTGAGGGCCTAATCCAATAACACCGATACTGTTCTTACTTGGCCACCTGCTCAATCCGTCAGGTGTGGGGTTTTAATGCAAAAGGCCTCAGTGTTAGTTAGAGTGGGGTAATTCTATATAAATTGCTTGTTCTCAAGCTCTTTTGCCGATGTGGGACAGGGGAATTCCAACACTCCCCCGTACGTGAGACCCCATTTTATGGGTCACACGTGAAGTTCCACACATCGGCAATCACATGGAGCCAAGCCGGGGCTCACCCGTTCCCTCGGGGCCAATGGGGACCCACCCATTCATGTGGCATCTCTTGGCCTACGTGGAGCCAAGTCAGGGCTCACCCATTCGCGCGGGGTCAAAAAGGACCCACCCATTCACGTGGATGTACGGGCCCGTCCCCTGGCTCTGATACCATCTTAAATTTCAGGTAGACGGGCCATGGGCCCACTCCAACAACACCGATATTGTCCCCACTTGGCCACCTGCTCAATCCGTCAGGTGTGGGGTTTTAATACAAAAGGCCTCGATGATAGTTGGAGTGGAGTAATTCTATATAAATTGCTTGTTCTCAAGCTCTTTGGTAGATGTGGGACAGGGGAATTCCAACACTCCCCCGCACGTGAGACCCCATTTTATGGGTCACACGTGAAGTTCCACACATTGGCAACCACGTGCAGCCAAATCGGGGCTCACCCGTTTGCGCAGGGCCAATGGATACCCACCCATTCACGTGGCATCTCTTGGCCTACGTGGAGCCAAGTCGGGGCTCACCCATTTGAGCAGGGTCAAAGGGGACCCACCCATTCACTTGGATGTACGGGCCTGTCCCTTGGCTCTAATACCATTTTAAATTTCAGGTAAACGGGCCATGGGCCTAATCCTACAACACCGATACTGTCCTCACTTGACCACCTGCTCAATCCGTCAGGTGTGGGGTTTTAATACAAAAGGCATCTGTGTTAGTTAGTGTAAGGTAATTCTATTTAAAGGGCTTGTTCTCAAGCCTTCTGGCCGATGTGGGACAGATGAATTCTAACAAAGGCAAGAGATTGATATTCAGCTTCGGTAGAAGATCAAGCCACTGTAGAATGTTTCTTGGCACTCTAAATAATAAGATTTAGCCCAAAAGATACCCAATAGCCACTAGTTGATTTCCTATTAAAAGGGCTCCAACCAGTTAGCATCATAATAGACATTAAGATGTAAAGAATCTTTGGTTATCCACAAAACATGAGTAGCAATTCCGTTAAGAAATCTTAATATCTTTTTAACAGCTTGAAAGTGACCATCTGCTGTTCTTTTAATTTCCAAACCCAAGAAATAATGAAGACGACCCAGAACCTTAACTGGAAATAGTGAACTGAGTTTTTGAATCAATTGAACGTATACAAGAATTAAAACCAAAGTAGGATCAGATAGAATGAAGAGTGAGTTGTTAGACTAGAAGTTCAAAAACCAAGAGACTTGAAAGCTCGAAACAGCCTCCTTGAGGCCTGCTTTAAGCCATAAAGAGATTTAAATTTTGTATATTATGTTGGGCCTCGTATTTGCACAACTTATTTCTAAACTCCTTAGCACCACCTCTAAATAAGAAATTGCTTATGCATACACAATCTGTATCATGCATAAATAATTCTCGTGTGTTAAAAATATCATGTATTAGTGGTCACATACAACGCATACAAGCTTTATGATCTCAGAATATGAACTTCTCAAAAAACATAACTAAACCAAATATATGATCCAAGACATGAGCATCACCATTTCACCAAACTCTACCCATACCAGAAACGTCATACTAATTATTTAGTGTTAGTTTAACTTATACAATATTGTTGGACTTGTTTGCAGGTTTAGACCTTTTAGCTAGGTTTGGCTTTACAGTTGTTAGGTTTCATGTCCCCCATCGTTTCTTTGTATCTTTATTGTTTTAGTTTCTAGAAGGGTAATGTTTATGTCCCCCCCCTCTCTTTCATGTAGTTTTTCTTTTCTTTATTGACAAGGGGGTATAACTTCTTTTTTTGTCATCAATAAAATTTCCCTCACACAGTCGAGGTTTAAAAAAACAAACATATATAATATTCTAATGTAAATCATATAATTAAGAATCCAGTCCAACTCCAAGCCAGCATGTTACATATAGGCACCTAATTTCACCTAAAACGCACATAATGCAATTTTCAACAAGGTTCTAAAAGACGCTAGACATTAGTCGGGTGGCGGGTTGGGGCCTAGTGCCTAGGCGGACTAGGCGGATTTAAGTAAATCTATTATATTTCGTGTAAATAAGTATCTGCTTGTACTTAAAATATATAAAATATCAAAATTTGATGTGAAATTAAATTGCACTCAAACTTAAACCCTATCAATGTAGTATGTGTAAGTAGGGATCGTTCTAGCCGGGGATTAGAAGGGATGCTAATCTACACTAAGTAAACTTTAAAACAGACTAAACTAGGCTCAATTAACTCAAAACAGCAAATAGAACTCAAACTAGACAGTTTCTGGACTCTAGACACTCAAAATAAGCTAATATGACTCAAAACACGCAAACTAAGTTCCTAAGACTCAAAACTAACACTTAAAGGTGATTTGGACGAAATTAAGACTTAACTTGACTGAAAAGACTAAAAGACTCAAGATTTGACGAATTTGGACTCTACTAACACAAACTAAAAGCAAGGGATTGGTTTTGAACGAATTTAAACTTAAACAAACAGAATTGTAAAGACAACTTAAAAAGACACGAAATTGGTGATTTAAATGGGTGAATGGCTAGCTAGAGGGTTCCTTCTCCACACATGAAACATATGCATACGAATCGATTCCCAGTTATTCTTCCAACAAACCATGAATGACAATGCCCCAAATTAATTGTATTGAACTAATTAATTCTTAGATTTCCCTAGATTCATTGAATTGAATGGATGACGCATTACAACCAAATTATTCTTTATTAAGCTCCCTAACTATGAAAAGCATGTTAAAGACACGAAACAAAGATCATTAAGCTTTGTGAAAACCATAAGCATTGACAAGGCATTCATAACTATGAAAAGCATGTTACTCTTGCCTAGGATTTACTTAACATGATTGTGACTAGCAACCTTTACTACTTGTGAATACAAGTTCATAACGATTAGGTGAAATTCCCTTATACTCTAGCATCAAATTCATGCATGCAAACTAAGTATGCATCCTTAATCAACACACAAGAACAAGTTCTCAATAAAACAGATAAGTAAACCACATTCACGATTCATGAAATCACAACTGGAGGAAATCAATTCATATATAACATATAATCATGGCTTCGAATTCACCTCTAACTATAAAGAAATTAGTTCCTCATGTTCGCTATCAAACAAAGAAAACTAAATTTAAACATTAAAAACAAAGGATAGAATACACCTAGAAACGCTCCAACGATCCAACGTCTTGAATGGCAAGCACGGCTCCAGATGGCTCATTCCTTCTCCTTGCTTGCAAAGCTGCGGCACAATAAGGTGTGTGGTGGATGGATGTAGGTGAGTTATGGTAGAGGGTGGTGGTCCGAATGGTGCAGCAAAAGAGTGTATTTATAGGCCTAGGGATTACTTGGCCTAGGTTGTAAAGGAAAAGGATTTAGGACTCCAAACCAACAGGGAAAAGGCCATCTAGAAAGGTTGGGGCGCCAGATTTTTAGAGCTTCTAGAAAGAAGTGTTGTGGCATGTTTCTAGAACAAAAAGGCCTCCTAAAAACAGGTTTTAGGCATCCTAATATGAAAAGGAGTCCCCCTTGTAGCTGGAATTAAGGTAGGATAAGATTAGGATAGGATAAGATAAGATAAGGTTGGATAAGGTTAGTTTGGATAAGATAAAGGTTGGAGAATGTTTTGGATAATTCTCCTTCTTTGTAGCTGATTCCTTATCTTCAATGACTTGAATTAATTTCTTCAACTCTTTTGCACATTCCTAGCCTCTCTTGAACTTCAAATTCGTCCATCCATCTTGCTCCATACTTGTGCTATCCATTCCAAGCCCAAAAATGCTCCAAAATGCTCCAAAATGCATCTTTTTGCCAACTTTGCCAATTGGACCACAAACATACGAAAATAGCTTAAAACACTATAATAAGTAGAAACTAACTAAGAAAATGCAAGAAAACAAGCTAACAAAGTCGCATAAATATGCTCCTATCAGCTAGGCGGGGGTCTAGGCGGACTAGGCAGATTTAAGTAAATCTATTATATTTCGTGTAAATAAGTATCTGCTTGTACTTAAAATATATAAAATATCATCATAAACTACAAAATAGAATGACCTATACATTATGAAGTATTGGAACATGACATAAACATGGGGAACAAGGATATAATGTGTGTTCATTTAAGTATGCAACAAGTGTCTTACAATTTATTAAAAAAAATAAAATGCCAAATGAAAGTTATCTATTTTATGTCTAAGTGAGTCATAACCTAGGTGAGTCTGGACGGGTTAGGTGGTCTAGGTAAGCGCCTCAGCAGGTCTAGGCGTCCTTAGTTTTCAAATGCCTAGACATTAATCGGGGCGGTGATTAGTCGCCTAGTGCCGATTTTTTAGAACAATGATTTTAAATATATTAAAAGGGATAATCCACGTCCATATCCATTTATGTATCCACATATAATTTCTTAAACTTTCCTCGGGAATAGTTGGAGTCTTGACACAGTAAACTTGCTTCTTTAAGGTTTGGTGGTGTTTCAGATTCGTTGATTCCTAAAGCACCTAACAAAATAAACTAAATCATTAATCAACTTTTTTCTTAATTTCAATTCAAACGAGTTCCATATTTATTAGGGTTAGAATTGTTCCTCTGTCCCACTAGTTAGAATTGTTCAATTCGAAATTTCCATAGTTCTTTGTCACAAAAAAAAATTTCAAGAAATACTACCAATTCTGCATTGCTGTGGATGTTGGAAGATCATGAGTCATGAGTTGAACAAGGAGATGAAACCTGATGCAACGGTGGAAGGCTTAGTTCATGATATTTGGATATTGACTGAGAGTGTCCGGTCTGTGGAGTCTGTGTTCTCGTCGAGAGAAGAGAATAGAGAAGCACACTCCGTGACAACGTTTGTTCTTAAGGAGGGGACTCGTTCAAGTGGGATTGTATTGGTACGTACTCCTTTTCTGTTTAATATTTTAGCTGTGGATGTAAACCTTTCTACTAGAATTTAATAAAATCCATCTCTTTGACAAAAAAAGAAAGGGGTGTGATATCCACACACTCCTTTTTACTTCTCACACACCCTTCTAATTCTCGGCCGTCGGATATGATGAATTGAAGAAGATCAACATACAGAAATTAACAAGGGGTGTGTGAGAAGTAAAAAAGAGTGTGTGGATAGCACATCCCAAAAAGAAAATCCAATTAATCCACCGTGTGTAGTATAGGAATTAGGGTTTTGTCCTACACCAGGAAACCACGCGCGTATGTTAGAATATTTTATATACATTGTGGTAAACCAAAGACCAGACTACTAGACTGGTCACAACTCCCAGACATATATATTGTGGACTGCTCATGAGTGCTGACGACTATGCACTAGCATCCTCCACACTCTAATCCCCGTTTTCAAACTCTGATTCATTCAAATGTCTAAACACAACACCAAGGGTGTTTTTGCCATATTAAATTGATGGACTCGCCACATGGCGCCATGACCTTCCGTTGGCACAACAATAAGCCCATTTTACGTATGAGTGCGCCCTACTTTTTAATTTTCTTAATTAATCACAAATTCACGTCAAGTGAGATTTTTTCTCTTAAATAACGATTTGATCATTTGTGTTAAGTATTGATCGCTAGGTGGCCCAGGCCGCATGATCATCTAACCTATCATGTTCATATATGAGCATGACTTGGCTCCTTATATATGAGAAACAATTATTCTTTATCTGCAATGTAAATTTCAGTTTGACACATGAACATAAACAACTTATTAAAACACAGCAAAAAACTAAAAGTTTACGCAAACGCGTATCGCTCTTCAAGACGGAGGAATGACATGAGGAGTTGAATATTTTTCTTACTACATTCTAAAGGTTGTTAATGGGATTTCATAGTGTGGAAAAAATTGTTAATTACTAGTAGAGTGGCAAGTAGAAAGGGTAAAGGCTTTGGAAAATTCAAGCCTTTATTTGAATAGTCTTCTCCAAAGACCTTCGAAAGAATAAATCTGTATAAACAATTCAATTGGCTTCCAAGCAGTCATTGGGGGGGCGGTTCGTGTCCCATTTTTTGCACGCTTGAAGTGCCTTTTTGCTTCTTTTAGGCGTGTTGAATCGCACTTTGAAAACTTTTATAGTTATAAAATGTGTTTTCATTTGCACCTACGTAAGTACATATGAAATTGCATTTTTGCATAAGCAAAAAAAAAAAAAAAATTCAAGTCAATAAATATTGATGAATGCGACTTAGTATTACGGTCTAGTAGTATTCATCTTCACTTGTGAGAGATCTTGGATTCAATTCTCGTTAAAAGCGAATCTGAACCACATTATTGCTAGCCCATTGCGAGGCTAAGCTCACTCCCTCACTTTTAGAATAAATAATATCGTTTGTTAAAATATATATATATATATATATATATATATATATATATATATATTGATGAATTAATTTGTAACGGCATCCATAAGACATTAAAATGAATGAAAAAGGAATTGCTTAATCAAACTAATAATGCCTTTTGCTTTCTAACCCATGATAAATATTAGATTCTATAAAATTGTACAAAACAACATGATACGAACACGTGTGAAAATTTAAGTGATCGAGTCAGGCCATATTTGGATAAAATTGTACAAATAACATGATACGAACACGTGTGAAAATATAAGTGTTCGAGTCAGGCCATATTTGGACAGGTTCAAAATGGTTCGTCAAATACAGAAAATGGTACAATCAATGTTTTTTTTTCAAAAAAACACAGTACTAACCTACTAACTGATGAAAAATAAAGTTGAGGAAAAGAATCATCTCTGTATATGGTTTTGAATTGATTACAAGATATGTTGCTATCTTTGAAGAAGAAAGAAACGGCAGACCTAAAACTCAAAACATAAAGAGTAAAACAATAGTATTTATATACATGACTACATTTGAAGCCCTAAAAGAATATTCTTCTTGCTCATCCTTATCTATGCACAGTTGTCCAAGCCTTGCTGTCAATGTACCGTTGAGGTGATGCTAGATGAGTGATGGGTGTTTTGATCAATTGAACAAGTGTCTTGGCAAGGTGTGGCACCATGGGCTTTGCTCTCTGGACTATGGTTAATATTCCCCCTCAAGCTAAGCTGCGGAGATTAAGCAGTTAGCTTGGAACTAAGCAGCTTGAAATGAACTTTGGGCAAGCTTTTAGTGAATATATCAGCCAGCTGATTGTGAGAGGTCACATATGATATGACAACTAACTTATTGATGACCAGTTCACGAATGCAATGATAGTCGATCTCGATATGCTTCGTTCTTGAGTGAAAAATAGGATTGGCAACAAGAGCAAGAGCACTTAGATTGTCACATAAGAGCAGCGGTAGAATATGGAGATAGAAGCGAAGGTCATGGAGGAGGTAGCAAATCCATGATACTTCAACGGCTGTTTGGGCTAGAGAACAGTATTCACTTTCAGTCGAAGACTAAGCAACAGTTGGTTGCTTCTTCGCACTCCATGACATAAGGTTGTTTCCAAAAAATATGCAAAACCCGGATGTAGAACGACGATCAAGGGGACAACCAGCCCAGTCGGCGTTCGAAAAAGCAGTGATGTTTGTAGAGCCTTTGGTGAGAAGAAATCCATGGTCTCGCATCCCTTTAAGATAACGGAGAATCCGCTTGATGGCTGTGAAATGAGTTGTTTTAGGATTTTGAAGATGTTGACAAACTTTATTAACAGAAAAGGCGATGTCAGGCCTTGTCCATGTAAGGTATTGCAAAGCACCAACCAATGATCTGTACATGGTAGGATCTTGAAGCAATTCACCATCGTAAGAAGCAAGTTTAGAAGCAGATGAATGTGATGCACATGGTTTGGAATCCACCATGTTGGCTTTTGTTAGGAGGTCCTGGACATACTTGGTTTGACACAAGAAGAGCGTTTCTACTGTTCGATGAGCTTGAATACCAAGAAAAAAGTGCAATGGACCAAGATTCTTCATAGCAAACTGAGTATTGAGCTTGTTGATCAGAAATTCACAATGAGAAGAAGAGTTACCTATAATCAGAATATCATCAACATAAACAAGTATAAAGGTGAGTGAGTGATCAGCCTTGACAAAGAGTGAAGGATCTGTTATAGAGGAACAGAAACCGAGAGCTATAAGACTGCGATGGAGCTCCTCATACCAAGCTCGCGGAGCTTGTTTGAGACCATATATAGACTTGTGAAGCTTGCACACAAAATGAGGTTTGAGAGGATCTACAAATCCTTAAGGTTGCGCCATGTACACATCTTCATGAAGTGTGCCGTGAAGGAAGGCATTGGAGACATCCAATTGAGTAATCTGCCAATTGAACTGGACAACCAAAGATAAAATGAGTCTGATAGTTGTTGGTTTAGCCACCGGACTGAATGTTTCTTGGTAGTCAATACCATGTTGTTGAAGAAACCCTTTAGCAATGAGTCGTGCTTTGTATCGATCCAAACTGCCATCTGCCTTGTATTTAACTCGATACACCCATTTAGATCCAATAATGTTGTGAGAATAAGGTGGTGGGACAAGTGTCCAGGTGCGTGTAAACTTTAGAGCTTCGAATTCTGCAGTCATTGCTTCCTTCTAGTGAGGATTAGAAGAAGCTTGTTTGAAGGTGATAGGAGTAGATATTTGGAGAGTAGTGGATAAGGCATTAGAAAAGGGATGACGGGTAGATAAAAGTTTAGGCTTATATATACCTGATTTGGAACGGGTTTGCATGGGATGAATGTTGATAGTTGGTGGTGGGAGAGTGAGGGAATGTGGGTTAAGTGTAATACGAAGTGGTGAAAAAAGATCTTGATCAATTGAATAAGTAGGAGGTCCGAAAGAGGATCGAGGAGAGGTTAAGGCAGGTGTTATATTTGGTGGTGATATGGGTGAAGAGGAAGGTGAAAAAGTTATATTTGGTATGTGAGTGGGTGATGTTTAGTTGGTATTTGTGATTAGGTGAGTGGGTGATGTTTGGTTGGTATTTGGGATCAGAGGGCTATGAGAAGGTGAAAAGGATGTGGGTGGGGTTGAAGATGATGGTGATAAGGTTGTAGTAGTTGATGGCATGTGAGGTGGAGGGTGGGGATGATCAGGTAGAAAAGAGGACAATTGTTGTATGTGGGGTTCTTGAACAGGTTGTGAATTGGAATGTGACTATTGAAAGGGAAAGCTTGCTTCATCAAACGTTACATTCCGTGAAATGTAGACATTACCGGTGACTCGATCCAAACATCTATATCCTTTGTGTTGAAGCCCATATCCAATAAATACACATTTTTTTACTTCGAAAATAAAACTTGTGTTTAGAGTAGGGTCTTACCCATGGATATCAAGTGCAACCAAATACCTTTAAAAATGAATAATTAGGTGGGCAATGGAATAGTTTTTGAAGTGGTTATACAAATTTAAGTGTAGAAGATGGTGTTCTATTGATAAGATACACCGAAGTTTGTACCACTTTTACCCAATATTGGAGAGGAAGATTTGATTGAGCAAATAGAGTTTTAGTAAGCTCAATAATGTGTCTAAGCTTCCTCTCCGCTAAACCATTTTTCTCAAGTGTGTGTGGGTAACAAAATTGTTGTGTTATTCCATGAGATAAGAGAAAGGAAATTGTTTTCAACTTCTAGTTTAAAATTCTGAAAGGCTTTAAAAGCATCAAATTTTAATTTTAAAGGATATAGCCAACAAAATCGAGACCAATCATCAATGAAAATAATGTAATACTTGAAACTAGAAACGGAAGAGAGATGAGCCGGACCCCGAATATCATAGTGGATTAATTGTAGAGGAGACGTTGAATTACATTGAGCTCTTGAAAAGGGTAACCTAGACTACTTGCCTAAGGGACAACTATTACAAAGGGAGAGATCTTTAATGTTGCCATCAAAAACAATATTTGAGAAGGAGACAATCCGTTGAAAAACTTGAAAGTTAGGGTGCCCGAGGCGCTTGTGCCAAAGATTGGGTGTTGCCTTGATACTGAAACAAGTAGGAGATGATGGCATTTTTGAGAAAGGAACTTTGTAGAGGTAATCTTTAGTAGGGCCTTGAAAAATGGTTTTCCATGTAACCATGTCCTTAATGATGCAAGAAAATGGAGTAAGTATCAAGCAACCATTATTGTCATTGGTAAATTGATAAATAGACAACAAATTATTAGTAGCTTAAGGTGTGTGAAGAATATTGTTAAATAAGAATTTGGAAGGAGTGTAGAAGTAGGATTTACCAGAGTGCTCAACGTCAAGAGATTAACCATTTACTACACTGACTTTGTCTGGTCCAGTGTAGTCCGACCGAAATGAGAGATTGGAAAGGTCATTGGTAATGTGATGTGTGGCCCCAGAGTTAGCATACTAGGTAGATGTGGAGGGAGAAGCTTGATTCATGGAGGAGTAGGATGCAGACGGAGAAAACGATTGAGCCTGATAGTAGTTTGGGGAAGGTGTAGTAAGTTTTGATGGTGGAGGGAAATCTTGGAAACCCTAGTTCTGACGATTACGTCATCTAGCAGTAGAATGGCCATGGGTATTGTAGAATGTACAGAAAGGTCTGGTGTTGTTAGTGGTGTTATGATGGAAGAAGTTACGGGAATTGTTGGAAAAGTTGGGACGATGGAAGCGATTTTGGTTAAAGGTGGAGTTTTTGTTGGGCCTAGAGTGGGAAAAAGGGGATTGAGAGTTATTGTTGAGGTGTAGAGGTGTGAAAAGCTTGAAAATAGAGTTCTTGGAGATGAGCGGTATGACTCTTAATAGCTAGCTTCTCACTGAGCAAGAGGCCTTGGAGTTCTTCAGAGTTTACAAGATCTGAACGAACTCTAATCCAAGTAGCAAAAGAATTGTCGTCACTAGGAAGGCCATTGAGGCTATAGGCTACAAAATCAAGGTCATCAAGCGGTGCACCAGTTGCAGCAAGGGAATCAGCAGTCTGCTTGACAAGCTGAAGATAGTCAAACATGGAAAGGGTTCCTTTCTTCAAATTTTGAAGCTTAGCTTTAAGCTGCGGCAAGTGGGATCTAGAAATACCACCAAAACGATTCTCCAAGTTAAGCCATAGAGTACGAGTAGTGGTTGAGCCAACCGTGTAAGGGAGAACAGCTTCAGAAAGGCTAGCATTTGTGCGATCTTTCTTTACCCATTGGGCATAAGCAGGGTTTGGAATTGTGGGTTTAGTACCGGAGGCATCAGAAAGAAATTGTGGGGGGCAAGGTTCAGTTCCATCAATTACGCCTAACATATCATAGTTCTCCAAAATAGGGATGAAAAGCTCTTTCCACACAAGGTAGTTGTCACGTGGGAGGGAGGCAATGTGTTGAGTAGTAATAGGAGGCGTGTAGGACTGGGTTTGATGAGACAGATCAGATGAGGAAGCATCAGAAAAAGGGGTTAGTCATATCTTGAATTGTTGAAGAGGCCATAGGTTAGAAGAAGAAAGAACAATGTAATAACCGTTGGGTATTAATGGCTCTGGATACCATGACGAAAAATAAAGTTGAGGAAAAGAATCATCTCTGTATATGGTTTTGAATTGATTACAACATATGTTGCTATCTTTGAAGAAGAAAGAAATGGCAGACCTAAAGCTCAAAACATAAAGAGTAAAACAATAGTATTTATATACATGACTACATTTGAAACCCTAAAAGAATATTCTTCTTGCTCATCCTTGTCTATGCACAGCTGTCTAAGCCTTGCTGTCAATGTACCGTTAAGGTGATGCTAGATGAGTGATGGGTGTTTTGATCAATTGAACATGTGTCTTGGCAAGGTGTGGCACCGTGGGCTTTGTTCCCTAGACTATGGTTAATGCTAACACGGTATCTTTGTGAAGTATTTTTTTGTTTACTTTGCGAATAATAACTTTAAACTTATAACTTATTTATTTGTGTACGACTTTTGGTAATTTGTTTAAACATTTGTTGTGTACGTGTATGGCCTAAGTTTTTTGGTGTCACAAGGTGTTTTCTTTATGTTAATATTTGATATTATCAAGTAATTACATTCGTAAATTGTTGATAATTTGATACGCAATATTCGGCACAATAAGTTAATAAGTCGAGTTTAAACCCAAAATAACTACACACAATGTGAACAAGTTAAAACATGACTTGTTAGTTGTTGCCGCGTTTAACACATGCAAGCAAATTAACTTCAACTATATATAATTTTTTTTTTCTTCTTAAAACAGTGGACTAGCTGGTGGTTTCGCCGCGGCAGTCTACCTTTCCGGAGGCTGTGAGTCTTCCCGCTTTTCCCTGACCACTATCGTGTAATTCATCAGAGTTAAGAATCGAACTCAATACGTACCGTGTCTGTGTGAAATACGGGTCTGAAATTCATCTCAAGCATTGGTGTGGTGGTTCAACTATATATAATTGAGTACGCTGCAAAGTCTCCAACAAGAAAATATTCAAATGGAAACTATGAAGTCTGCAGCCAAAATCAGGTCAAAGGCCGCCGGCAATAATATATTGTTGCGTCTCCATTTCTTTCTTCCTACAAAGCTGCTTCTTTCTTGGGGTGTTCTCTCTTTAATCCATTGTAATTATCCCCAAGGCTTAAGATTTTGCACATTCAATAGCAAAAACCCAACAAACAAAAAAAGAGTGCATCCAGATGCTGGAACATGAAGTTCCCACTTCCTTGCAAAGATTGCTTCGTCTCCTCACCTACAAAGGCCAATGAAAGAAGGATGCAAGGTATTATTAGGGTTTGTTGTTCTTGGGTTTTGCAGCGATTTACTGTGGTCTTAATTGCTTTTTTGTACTTTTTGATATAACCCAGATGGTCAAATTCCAGAAAACTTGAGAATTTTCTCCTGCAAGGAATTGAAGTCTGCCACCGATGGTTTCCATTCCTCCAACAAGCTTGGAGAAGGCGGCTTTGGCTCTGTTTATAAGGTTGTGTGTGTGTGTGTGTGTGTGTGTGTGTGTGTGTGTGTAATATATATTGTGTTTGCTGATATGGGGTTAATTGTGATTGAGTTCTAAAGGGTCAGCTTAGAGATGGGAACCTTGTGGCTGTGAAAGTGCTTTCCGTTGAACTCGAATCGATGAGAGGAGAGAGGGAGTTCATCGCAGAATTAGCTGCTCTGTCTGTAATCAGACATGAGAATCTTGTTAGGCTTCAAGGGTGTTGTGTTGATGGAGCTGCAAGATATTTGGTCTATGATTACATGAAAAACAATAGCCTCACACACACTTTACTTGGTAAATAATCATTCATCTGCTTCTAGTTCTTCAATTTCTAACTGAATAATCCACATTTTTGCTGGATTGTTATTGAAATTCTGAAGTAATAAAGAATGTGATATTGATTAATAGGTGGAGAGCAAAACAGGATGAGATTTAGTTGGGAGGCGAGGCGGGGTATTTCAATAGGAGTAGCTCGAGGACTTGCCTATCTGCACGAGGAAGTTGATCCTCACATTCTGCATAGAGACATTAAATCCAGCAACATTCTTCTTGATGAGAATTTGACACCGAAAGTTGGTGATTTTGGTTTATCGAAGCTGTTGCGGGACAACCATACTCACATTAGTACTCGTGTAGCCGGGACAATGTAAGTTGTTTTTCAATCACTAAATATGCTTGCATTGTGATTGGATTACTCTTTGAAATGCTACTGCATTGCTAATGGGGTGTCTCGCGATAATCCAAAAGAGGCTATCTTGCTCCAGAATACACTATTAGCGGGCATTTGACACGAAAATCAGATACCTATAGCTTTGGAGTGCTGTTGTTGGAAATTGTCAGCGGCCGAGCAGTTGTGGATATTGACATGCAACTTGGGGAGCAGTACCTGGTTCAGAAGGTAAACAAATTAAATTAGAGCATCTAATTACTGCTGGCATAGTTGGACGTATTTTTCTGATATAAATATAAGAGGATTAGGCGAGACTACTTCCTCAGTAACAGTCAATGTTAGAATGAAGCAAAGCAAAACAACTAGTTAGAGCCTTGAACATGCTTTCGATTTTAACTTCAGAACTGAAGCAATGTTGTTTGTGAACTTGCAGGTATGGGAAGCGCACAAGGCCGGAAACCTTGTACAACTAGTTGATCCTACACTTCAGATGAACTTTCCTACGGATGAAGCCATTCGGTTCTTGAAGGTAGGACTTCTTTGCGTGCAAGAAAGGGCCAACCACCGGCCACGGATGTCAAAGGTGGTTGAGATGTTGTCCGGAGATGAAGTCATCAAGGACTCTCATATTTTGCAACCCGGGCTTGTTTCGGATTTCATGGATATCAAAATGAGGCAAGAGAACTCAAGTGATCAGAGCACTTTCTCCAAGGCCTCCACAGCTAGCAGCACATAAAACCATTGTAAATCTGAGGACTATGTGCTGCCTTTGTAACCATGTGAGTGAAGCCTGCAGAGCCATTGATTTTTGTTGGATTTCATGGATACTCAGACAACCAATTTTTTTCTCTCTGGGGTTTACATTGTTTAATTGTTTGTGGGATTTTTGGGGTAGTTTTCTTTGTTTCTTGCTGTTGTTGATAGTACTTTTGCTAAAAACAAGTGTACAAAGTTACCTCCCAGTAAATTAATGTGAAAACCAGCATAGATGTTGAGCTTTTTTCTGTTATTTACAGTGTCTAAAGTTACATAAACTGCAGCAGAGACAGTGGTAACTAATATAGCATGTCCAACTTGAGGCAAAATACATTATAACAGTAAATTTAACCAATAAGAATTTCAAGTTAAATATAGAAATTTTCACCCCAGCCAAAAGTTTAATTATAGAAAAGGGTAAATCTATTCCCTCATTTCAGGTGTAAATAAATCGTTGTATAAAAAAAAAATTAACGTGACAAATGATTTATGCACACCTTTTTTTTACCTTTGTACGCTGACCATTGATTCTCATTAATTTGTTTAATTCAATAATAAGATGGTGTGTAAAATGTGAAAAATTGTGTACAGAAATCATTCCCGGTAATATAATGCCCCATTATTTACTTGAATAAATGGTTCACAGAAGTCTCATTATATGTATGCCATGTATAATTTCTCTTATCCGAACATTAATGTGAGATTTAACTAAAATCTAAGCGAGAAACATGTGTTGGTCGACCAAGCTTAGCAAAAGTGGTACTGTTGGCACACTAGTGACGGCATCCAAATGAGCTCTAACATAGAAATTCTCTTATCCAGTCTTTAATGTAAGTGATTACTCTAAAATTCAAGCGAAAATCATGTGCCGGCCATCTAAACCGACCAAAAAGTGGAGCGGCGACAGTTGTCGGCATCCAAACTGGCTCTACCTTCCTAACCTCACTTGATGACCGGGTAATGCTAGGTACACCAAATTTTATAAACCAAATAATGTGGAGTATTACCTAATGGTTGATTAACGTGCTTATTTCTTATTGGTGACACGTCATTTGGTTTGCAAATTTGGTTTAAAAATTTAGTCTATCTAGCATTACCCTTGATGGCCCCCCAATTCCGAAGCCAAGATAGAGCCTCAAGTCACTAGAACATGCCCTTTTAGAGTATGAGAAGTGAGAACTGTGAAGCACTACTTAACAAGTAGTGGAGGTGTTTTTTTTCCCCATTATTTCCTCAGCTCAGGAACCAATCAAGTCAAATGCCAAGCTTTTGAGTTGGCAAATTGCACAAAACAAGCTCATCTCGTCAACAAAGCACTATCCATCTGAAAGGCCACCTACCTTTTCTATGTTTTTGTCTTCAACTTGGTTATGGTTTGCACGGCCACTGTGGGGCTTTGAGAGAAGCTCCAAGCATAAGTGACAGATGAGGTTGCAAATCTTTTCCCATAAGGTTTCTGAAATCTGTCATTCTTTTGTGCATCATAAAGATACGGTTGTTTTTCTCTTCCGAAACCCTTCGTCTCGTATGAGTGCTTCAGTTCAGAAGATGTTCTGAGTTGCACAAGGTATCCTGGTAAAAACTTCTGTGCAGATATCCGATGAACAAAATATTGCGGTTGAAAGAGACAATAGATAATGCAGTGAATGACTCAATACTCCTCAAATCAGAGAAATCTTTTGTGCAAGTGTATCATAAGTAGAACCTATGGAGCTGACATTGCTTGATTTTAGTAACTACATCTGGTTTAATTACTACATATTGTGCAATCAATGAATAATATGAACGAAAACATCGAAGTACAATGATGACGATAGTTAACAAATTTAAATCAGAACATTGCTGTCGTCTTGATAAAACACACGAAAGAAATGGGAGATGTTAATACAAAACGCAACGATGGGAAATGGGGTCTTTATGGCTCTCCAATGTTTTACTTGAGAAGGCAAATTATTAAATCATGTTTCATGTGGAAAACTAATGGTACAAAAGTAGTGTTCCCTTCACTTTGTGTGGATTAAGGGAAATAATCAGAAACGAAGAAAGAAGATTAATCACTTCATTTACAAGCAGCTCATAAATAGATGTACAGTTGAGGAAGATTAGAGCAGTACTTACTGAAACAAGTGTAACAATCTTTGTTCAATTGATCTTTGATGAATAGCTGGCGACCTGGTTCAGAAATTACAAGGTCAAACCATCTTTCACAATGTGCTCCAACCAGGATGCAATATCCGACATTGTAAGACGCTCGATTGGATTTTCCTTTACAGCCAGTCCTGCTATATCAGCAAGCTTAAGCAAAGGCTCAACATTTCTCGGAAGAGCTATATAACGATCGATTATGGCAGCTGCCTTGTTCTGTTTGATTAGAGGCAGTGCCCATTCGACTATACTTGGCGGAGTGTAATCTCTGTCATAAGCTTTCCTTCCACTGAGGATCTCCAGCAGTACCATTCCAAAGTTGTAAACATCGCTGGCTAAATCTCCGTTGACATCCTTGTCATTATATGTAAGGAGTCCGAAATCTGCAATTCGCGCATTCCATTCAGCGTCTAAAAGAATGTTTGAGGTCTTGACATTGCGATGAACAATGGGAGGCACGGATTCCTTGTGAAGGTACTCAAGCCCCTTAGCCGCCTGCATTGAAATTTTCAACCGGAAGCTCCAATTCGGGGAAGAAAGGCCACCATGGAGATGGTCATAAAGCGTCCCGTGGGCCATATACTCGTACGCAAGCAACCTTTCCCCCATCTCCGAGCAGTAACCCAACAAGTTCACAATGTTACAGTGGCGGATTTTGCAAAGGACCTCTAATTCCATTTCAAAGTCCCGACTGTTTGTGTGAATTATAGTAGCAGCATTTGCTCTCTTGACTGCAACTTTCTGTCCATCTGCTAGCACAGCTTTGTAAACAAAGCCATAACTTCCCCTGCCAAGCTCGTTAAACTCCTTGAATCCGTTGGTGGCGTCTCTTAGTTCTGAGAGCCGGAACACTTGAGCCATCCCAGGACAGGGAACCACTGATAGAGGAGGATTTGAATCCTTATTATTGTCAGCTTCCAACTCTGCTTTCCCAATGCAAGATTTAAACTGCTTTCTGCTCCCTTCTTTTTTTCGAGAAGTTGTTAAATGGGGAAGAAGGCACCAACAAGTTAATATCAACAAAAAACCCAAAGCAGAAGACCCGAATATGATCACCAACCTACGCACATGATTCCAAAGCTTCTTCCTCATTTCTGGAGGAGTTTGAAGCCCACAAATATCCCAACAAGAGCTGTTTTGGCAAAGAGAGCAAGCTGTGCACACTCGATCAGCATGTTCACTACATGAACTAGACAAGAAGAATCCTTCTGAACAATTTGACCCGCACGAGGAACAAATCGTGAGATCTTTTCGAACACACAAGCTTGTCAAATCCACCTCATTGAGTATGCTAGCGTTGAAAGCAAACTCCCCTTGGCCACAAGAACCAGGAGTGCAAAGACCTGGACTGCACAATTCCAATGGAGGATCATACACCGGCGGGGATGAAGTTGCATTGGCATCCCAACAATCAATCACCAAATCATCTTCCCTGATCCCACAAGTGGTATAATCCGATGAGGCAATCGCCAAAAACCCGGAAGTCTTCGGAATCAAGGAGGAGTTAAGCATGCCCCAACACTCAACTCTATGATTGTCGCGTCGAATCCCACAAAAATGGTGATCACCAGCTGCCAAAGACACATACTGAGTTCCATTTGGACGACCATCCAACAAATCAGTATCACCCCAACATTTCAAGTCACCAAAATTTGAAACTCCACATATTGAGGCCCTCCCTGAAGCTAAAGCTGTGAAATTCTGTAGCGAACCCGAAACGCCTAAATTCGAAGAATTCGGTCCCCAACAAATCAGCCCTCCATCTCTAACACCCCCACAGCTAAACCCTTGACCAGAAACAACCGTTTTGAACACAAGATCGGCAATTGCCTGGCCAGAAAACAGATTGCTCTGTTTTGAACTCAAACTTTTATTCAATGTTTCAAAAATTTCCCAACAATCTACCGTTCCAAATTCGTGATCAGAGTAATACGACCCTCTAATAGCACAAACATGGCTCTTCCCAGCAGCAATATGAGAGTAAGCAGTGGTCTTGAATACGGGAGGAACAAGATCTATACCTGGAGAAACGGAGCTCCAACAATACGCCAGCGAGGTGTTAGCCAAAATGCCACAAAGAAAATCTTCACCGCCGGAGAGGGCAACCATAGCCGGAATATTTCCGAAAGAGGCTGAGGACGATGAAGACGCCGAAGACAGCGTCGACGAAGAGCTGTTCTTTCCCCAGCAAACCACGTCCTGCTTGCCACTGGCGTCTATGGCGCAAAAGAAGCCGTCTTTGCCGAAAGAGGCCGTGATGGGTCCCATTAATCCGAACCCAGATGCGGTGGTGGAGCATAAGAGCAGGAGGAGGAGCAGAGGAGGTACGGATCGAGAGAACCGAGAAATGGTTTGCTGGGTTTGCATGGTTTTGCTGGGTTTAGAATTGAATCAGTGATGGTGGCATGGAGTGGTTCGATAGTGAGCTTGCCTGCCTGTGCTGCTGGTGTCGTTGGGTTGCTGAAGTTAGAGCTGTGAGTGTGAGGATGGTGACGATGACAGAACGTGGGTGTCGCAGCCATTTTTACAGTTTTTGAGTAGACTCCCATTCAAAGTACTCGAACTAGTTACTTGAGTTTAACTATATTTTAATGCTGGATTTCTTTTGGTTTACTGCATCCTGGCTGTATTGGGTGTATGTAGTTACTGTGTTGCCGTCAGACCAGGATTACAGACCGCTGCTATGTCGGGTACATGCTTGAACAAGTGGGGAGAGTTGGGGTTTGACTATCGAAATCACTTGAGTTCTTTATATATAATTTGTAAAAAGTGTAATAAGTGTTCAATTTGTGATCCTTGTAGTTCTTTATTTGAATTGTTTAGCTGTTTGTGTGGTGATCTATGATGGATTAATGCTTCTGGATCTGTCTGGTTTGTGTCCAACGCTAGTCATTATCACATTTTTGTAACTCTCAAGTTTGTATCAGATAATAATTTGACATTAGCGTATGATACTTATTATTCGTAGTTTCATAGCAGGTTTATGTTAATACATACCGTTAACATTTTTCAGAATTGTCTATTTGTGTTGAATATGTGTCATTGCCACTACTTTAGAATACGTGTCATCACCATTTTACAAAACCCTCATGTTTTGTTGCAAAAAACACATGCAATTAACACTTAATAGCTATAATGTTCGTAGCAAACACTAGTTATGTTCATGTCAAATACATGTCATTCCTATTTCTCTTGTTCATACTAAATATATGTTACTACCATAGAAGCATCATGTTTGTGTCAAACACATGTCGTCAACACATGTCAAATACATGTCATTCCTATTTCTCATGTTCATACTAAATATGTGTTACTAACATAGAAGCATCATGTTTGTGTCAAACACATGTCGTCAACACTATTTTCTAACCATGAGTATAAATTACAATTTTCGTTTTCTGATTTTTTTTACCAATTCACCCGCCTCCCACGTACTTTCACCCTCCTCCCACGCACTTTCACTTTCTTTGGCCAACATCCATGGTCCTAATACACACATATTTTACAGACATCACTCTCTGATAAAATAATCAGGCCACCAACATTTTCCACTCGTCTAAGATAACCTTATTTATGAATATATCTTGTTACGTAAGATCACATATGTTACATAAAATATTGGTGTAAAATATGAAGACACTTGCAGAAACTATATGGTGGATCCAAAATGAAAATGGAGGATCTAATGCACATGAGCAATTCGTGTCGGTTTGCACTTGATGTATAGTAAATAAGAAGACCATACTTAAAAGTTTATATTTATTAAACAACATAACTGTACCAATGAGCAAGAGAGTGGGTTTGTTCGAAAAAAAAAATTTAACAAGCAATATTATATACATTAAAAGAGACGGAGATGGGCTTAACCTCACAATGGACTAGCAATAATGCGGTTCAAATTCGCGTTTTGCAAGAATCAAACCTTAGACATCTCACTTACAAACAAGGTTCTAAAAATCGCTAGGCGCTAGTCGGGCGGCTGGCTGTGGCTTAGCGCCTAGGCGGCTAGGCGGGGCCTAGGCGGATTAAGTAAATCAATCATATTTCGTGTAAATAAGTGCCTGCTTCTACTTAAAATATATATAATTTCATCATAAACTACAAAATAGAATGCATATATATTATAAAGTATTGAAACATAATGAAAACATGTGTGATAAGGATATAATGTGTGTTCATTTAAGTATGCAACAAGTCTCTTACAATTTATTGGAAAAAAAACAAAATGCAAAATGAAAGTTATCTATTTTCTGTCTAAGTGAGTTGCGACCTAGGCGAGTGTTTAGGCGGGTCTAGGCGGGTGCCTAGGCGGTCTAGGCGGTGCCTCAGCAGGTCTAGGCGGTGCCTCAACAGGTCTAGGCGGCCTTAGCATTAATCGGGGCGGTGACCAGCCGCGTAGCGCCTAGGCGGGGATTTTTAGAATAGTGCTTACAAATGAAGAGAAATATCATTAGATTGTATTACTAAGTGGTTGGTCGAAAGAAATTTAAATAGTGAAAGGAAAAAAAAAGCCATCCCACGAATTAAATTCTTTATACCTAGGAAATATGGAGCAAACTCGTAGGCAATGTATCTACATGTAACACTGACATGCGGTGTGTGTGATTTACATATTTTTAAAGTGAACTCGAATTGCTGACGTCCGTCACAAGTGAAACAAGCGTTTCACTGAAATCATAACTAATTTTACTATAACTGACAACGATAGACAAAAACTTTCATCCCAAATTTAGGTTATAGAATTTCATCATATTGTGCTCACCCTATAGCTTGAAGTCTCAAAAAGAAAAAGGTGTTGAGTTGAGATCGATCCCATTCTACTTAAAGATTCTTTTGGTTCCGGAGAATCTAGTATCGAAGAACCATGGACGAGTTTTCCACACTTTTCCACCCAACTTTTAAGCTTAAGAGATTAAATTTTAATTAAGAATAAGGGTAACGAACTCATACTTTAAGGTATAGGTTCAATAACATGCACTGTTAAGATATATGACAAACATCATGTGACGATGTAGTCACCCAAAAAGCTTAATAAACGGGATAGCAAAACTTTTACGCTAAATTATAGGATCAGTAATGTACATTGTTTTAGAAGAGAAACAATAGCTTTCATAGAAGATTGAATCCGTACAAAACAAAACAGCAGCAACTTAATTACAACAATCCTCTAATAACAAGTCAGAGATGAGTTCCGGAGGATTTCAAACCAACCACCGGCGGAGCCACATTAAGGGCTATCATGGGCTGTAGCCCATATAGCTTTTGGTAGAAAATAAAATTTTACATGTAATTTTTATTGATTTTCGAATGTAGCTGGTATATTTAGTCACTGATTTAAATTCACTTGGTTTAATTATATAATACAGTTTACAAACCATGTCTTTTTCTCACATCTTTTTTCTCATTACTTCTTGTACATGTACAAGTTTGAATTTGTTTGAATAACGAAAGTTCTTGGCTCACCTTGTGAAAATTTTCTTCAGCTAGCTGATATTGTAAAAAATATAGTATCAAGTTTTTTTTTTTGTTTATAAAGATCTAAATCTTTAAGCTAACCCACCCGATGAAAATTTTCTAGCTCCATCATTGAAACCAACAACAAAAGCAACCAGTATGAAAAGCGTACCATGCTAAGGGATGAGCAATTGTATTGGCTTGGGATCGTACACGGAAAGGATAGGCTCCAGTGGTCGCAGCTATCATTTATTTGGCTTGATGAACAAAAGCAACCGGTAATATGCATTGTTAACATGAGTGAATATATGATAAACATCACAGCAATGGTAGGGCTAAAAACTTGATAAACAGGATAGGAAAAACTTGTAATCGACATCAGTTGTAAAGGTGGCCCACTTGACAAGAATATAAATAAACAAACTGATTTAATTATTTTCAATTATACTAATGAAATTTTTTATTTAGATCAAAATATCAGCATATATATTAAAGGATAGGTTGTGCTTGGATATTTGCTGCCAAATATCAAGCACTAGAATTTCTCAACTGTGATCTTATATCACGTGGTTGCTAGGTCATGTTTGTCTGGCCTCTATGTGGAATCCCCAACAGAAATGACTCTGGTCAGAACCAGTTGCCTTTTTCTGCCAAAACAAACCCAATGGGGCTGTCTCATATCTTAATCTTACAAAATCACTTACTATTGGTTTTGATTGAGCATTAAGGTGGGGAATTTGGAATGATATCTTGGTCAATCCAACAATCCAATGTATGCTATGAAATATTTAGAATAAAGTTTTCCGTGTTTGGTTTTACCGAAAGTGGTCGCATGGTTTTTGTTTGGGTTAATATTTAAACTTTGGGCTAAAAAAAAAAAAAAGCCCAAAAAAGCTCAAGAGAAAGAGATTTTGTCCAAGGCCCGGCACCAAGCCCAGATGCCCACTTCAAGACAATATAACAACTCCCCATTAAATGCAAAGGTTAGGTGCTTACAAGGGAAGTGACAACCGATGGAAATCAGCCAACTCTCGGCCCAAAATCACTTTCTGAATGGCAGAACATGTAAAATGCTGATGAGTCACTACCCTTTAGTTCCTTTCGAGCAAGAACAAAGACAACACAGTTGGGTTAATTCGCTTATAAAAGGAGGAAGAGGGCCCAGAGACAAGGACACTCAACCAATCAAACAAACAAACATACAACTTGCCTCTCAGTCAAGCCAATACCCTGAAAGTTGTGCTTTGTCCAGATTCTGCACCCTTTTAGCCTTAGATTTCCCTAGAAAGACATCTTTTGTCCATGTAAAAGCTCTGCTACCATTTTCTAAGTGTTGTAGTATCAATTCTCTTTTGTAAGCCTGTTTACCACCCATTTCTCTATAATACCCAACCCTTTGTAAACGCAAAGAGAAGAGACTGCAAGACGTTTAACCTTGCCCGACAAGGTAAAATCTTGCCCGACTCTCTTTGTTTTGTCTTTCAGTTTATAGATCTAGTGTTATAATGTATTCCTCAGTATATATTCAAGTCATCTCCAATCTTTTAATGACCCAAAGTTCCATCAATTAATGTATTCCAATCTTTTAATGACCCAAAGTTCCAATCTTTCAAGTCATCTCCAATCTTTCAACACCTTTTAATGTATTCCTCAGTATATATGGTCAAATGATGCCGCCATGTGTAAGGTAAAACCTTAACCTTATGGTCGGCCACCTCCTCCTATAAATACCTCAATCTCCACCAAATTTTGGTAAGTTTTTTTGCTACGTATACAAGCCCTAAACACTTACTCTTTACAGAGAACTAACTTAGGCGTCGGAAATCCATTGGCCAAGCACCCCCTCCCCCTCCCCCAACCACCTCATGAGTACGTGAGGTTTTGGTCTTTCATCAAAAGGTGTTGATTGTTTTGTAGGTACAAATTCGTGAAGACTGAAGACGACGAATTTTTGCTACCACATTTGGTCTACAAGGAAGGGCTACAATCAAAATAGAGTACGCTGCTCTGATCAACTAGTCGAATGAATATGTTAATAATTATATTTTTGAGAAATGCAAATGCTTAGTTGGCGCAATAATTCAGAGTAGTAGCTTCGACATATCATTCTTGAGTGGCGTTTACAATAATCTTTTGATTTGGAACTTCTTTGAAGCTGTCCAAATGATGAGGAAGGTGGACAGGAGAACGCGGTGGTGTCGTTGAGGTGAGTAAGAAAGGAAGAGGTGAAACATTTGGGCCATTGGTTGCAGCCTACGACCACCAGATCACAGCACTTGTTTAGTAGGACAACTGACGACAGAGAATAAAGCCCCTGGTTGTCAGCTTGGGCTGTACTGATTACACAGTCGAACAAAATAATATGTAATTGGATAGTACTGACTTCTTAGTCGGATGTATTAACTATTTAGTCAATAATACTAACTATTTACTCATGGTATTGACTCTTTATTCGAGTATTTGGTGCAGTACCAAATTAAAAATTGATTTTTTCCATGAAAAAATAATGTGTAGATACGTTTTAAGAGAACAGAAAATAAAGAACATTGATCAGAGATGTTCTCATTTATAAAAAAAAACTCAGTTCATCTTTGACTTGTTTTTGTCTGTACTTCTTCCTCCTATTAATAAAAGTTGCTACTACGCAAGGATGTTCATCTACTTTCTCAAAAGGAGATTGTAGAAGGAATACTGATTGAGAAGACGGATTGGGAAGGCATTGGAGTAATCCGTGAGAGAGGGATGCAGAAAGAGCCAAAGTGATTTTGTTTCTAGCGACCTGACTAATAATACCGAGGATTTGGAGTGTACAAGTAATCTAGTGTGAGTTCTATAAAATAGGCGAGATTATATAAATAATCTGGCGCTAATTTAATACGAAATGGCACCAAACACCAATTTAGTATTAAACAATATTATCCGGTGTCTAATACGGCGTTGCCAAAGTAGTGGTTGGCCTTTTTACAGCGCCTCCGCCAGAACACTTACACTTGGTTATGGACGAAGCCAAGCTGATACATGAGTAATGCAGACCCCATGAACATCGATTCCCAGGAACCATGCAACCACTGGCTTCCCCGTTGGCGATTGCAGCTCGATAACCTTCATCACCATGGGTTTCCAGATCCCACGAACCAGGGCCCGAAAACTTTTTATTTTATTTATTTGTCTTATAAATAATATGAAGTAAGATAGATGACAAAGAAAGCATATGGGTGTAGTGGTAAAGGCATAGTGGTTGTTCATTGTCCCGGTTTAAAACATGAAGAAGGCGTTTATTTTTTTTAATTAATTTCGTATTAAACTAAAAAGGCCACGCGCCAAATGTAATTAGGAAACCTAGGGCTGGTTTGGTATTGATGTGCTTTGAAAAAAAACTGCTTCTGCTGTGCTGTGAGAATAAACAACTGTGAAATCAAACAGCAGAGTGTTTAGTAAACTTTTTTGTAAAAGTGCTTTTGAAAGAAAAAAAGCTGTATTATAGTGTGTAGTAAACTTTTATGTAAAACAGATGTGAAAAAAGCCGATTTTTCAAAGCTGGGTTTTGCAGCTTCCTGTTTTTGGCTTTTTTTACCCAAAGCTGTGAAAAAAAGCTGAAGCTGAATGTTTACCAAACACAAAAAAGCTACCAGCTTTTTTCAGAATCACCTCAGTACCAAACCAGGGCCTAGTCTAATAAGAATTTTATATTTTTATTTTGGCCTTTCAAATGTAATATTTAAAGGGAACTTTAATGAAAAGGGCTTGGACCCATAGTTTTTTAACCAAAAACCACCCTATAGTTTTTTTTAACCAAAAGCACCTCAAAATTAACCATAAGGACATGACTCCCAAATTCCACATGGGCTGAATTACAAGGCCCAACACAAACAAAAATAAGTTTCCAAAAGTACCCCTAACAGAAAGAAAACCCAGCACTGAGCAAACTCAGCAATGAGGCGTTGCTGAGCAGACAACATGCTCATGGCCCCTCGCAAAACAACCCAATACGTAGCAAGCAACAAGAAGAGCCCGATTGTGGTTCCCACAACCACGTGAAACTTGAAGAATATGCTACCTTAGAAATATGTTAGTTGCAAGATTTGTATGGGATCCATGCCACCTCTGTTTAACCAAATTTGCTATTTCCACATACATGTCGGGAGCTTATATCGATAACCTAGTTCCGGCACTGGTTTTTTTTCTCAGTGGAATGCCGAATTTATCCACATTATACGTAGAATCAATTGTTCAATAAAAACCGGTCTAACTTAGGTGTACAAATGATACACCTCAACCTCGACATTGAGAGTCAATATTGAGAGAAAAAGATATTGAAATCTTGAAATATGCACCATTGGATTTATGCATGAAGCGGTGCATGATTTTTTGGACAGCTGTTGTTCTGATGATGGTCCTTTTTGCCTCTTCATAAGAATATGGTGATTAGAATTCAGAGCCACTTCTTGGAAGTATAAATTTGATTTTCTTGTCATTGACGATGAGTCTGCAATTATAATTCAAGAAAATGAAAAAAAACGATCAAAGAGAGTTGTTTCGATATTTTTACAATGGCAATAAGCTACCATGAGATATCTATCCACAAAGACATAAACCTTTTGTATAATCATAGCAAATAGTAAACACAATCATGTATGAAGTATAACTTTCACCATATCATCATAACTTCTTTCTTTCTTCTACTACAGATATTGAGGAACGGGTTGTTACAGTGTGGGTAATTTTGCTATAGTTTTAGAAATAATGTGAGTAATTTTGCTATAGTTTCATAAATAGTGTGGTAATTTGTTGTAGTTTCATAAATAATGTGAGTAATTTTGCTGTAGTTTCGTAAATAGTGTGGTAATTTTGATGTAGTTTCATAAATAGTGTGGTAATTTGCTGTAGTTTTATAAATAATGTGAGAAATTTTGTTGTAGTTTCATAAATAGTGTGGTAATTTTGTTGTATTTTCATAAATAGTGTGGGTAAAGTTTCATAAATAGTGTGAGTAATTTTACTGTAGTTTCATAAATAATGTGAGTAATTTTGCTGTAGTTTCATAAATAGTGTGGTAATTTTGATGTAGTTTCATATATAGTGTGGTAATTTGCTGTTGACACACCCCGTCCCGAAGGAGGGCATGCTGGCCGTCACGTGAGAGTGACGTAACCATTTACACAGTTCGGAAGCTTAAAAAATACAATTGTGAATTCTGTCAGAACACCGTTGGATTCCTCGTGGCCACCAAAGCTCTGCTATCTCAAACCTGGAGGGGCGCAAAACAAAGTTGAGTGGGTCAGTAAAACAAATCTTTTCAAAACTTTCCTTTATCAAAGTTCTAACCCCTCGCTGTAAAACATGTATACTTTCCCAGAAAAATAGCATATATAAATATATATATAGCTTCAAAAATCTCAAAACACCATTCTTTATCACTTTTCAGAAAATATGCCATGCCATGCGTCAAAAACATAATATGGATGCATCAATATAAATCAGGTGAAATGATGAATCAACCGGAGACCCTGCAGTGGTCCTGTACGGCTGACTCTAGAGCTCAATATCCAATCCAGCCGGAGTCACCAACTGTGACCTGTACGGCACTACACTGCATATAAGTCGGAACTACCTGTAGTAGTCTGTACGACTAGGATGGTGTAATATTACGCTCTAGTGCTTCTCTCATCAATCATCTGTGCACATAATCTAAGGTCACCTACTAGTCGGAACCGTCTCTAAGGTCTGTACGACTAGCATGTCGAAACCACCTCCAGTGGTCTGTACGACTAGCATCTACTTGGATCCAAGGTGAGCGTGTGATGCGGTGAATAACATAAGCACTAACACCAGGGGTGCAGGTTATGAGCTATCAACATAAATCACATCAAACAATTCAATGCACCAAATATAACTCACCTGATACTCACCTGTGCGTCCGCAGCACCAATTCACATATATGCATCATATAATATCAATTCACATATCTCATATAAATTCTATGCATGGCATTTCAAATCACATGATTCATAGAATCTATGCATGGCATTTCAAATCACACTTTCAAATCATATTTCACTTAAATAGATTTTCTGGGAAAAACTCCTTTATATAGGTATATACGTAAAACAAAACTGCCCACTCACCTGGAGTTCGCCCTGCAACTCCCTAGCACAACACATCAAGGTGTCATGGCGATCGGCGCCTAAAACAATCATCAAATCATACCTCAGAATCATATCGATAGAATATATCACTTATATAAAACACATCACTATGAAGTTCGATCCGGAAGATCTGCAACTCAGATTTCCAATCCGTAACTTCCAGAGGTCCACAATAAATCTCTAGAACAACATCCTAGAATTTCATGACCATCCAACGGTCGGATCTCCGCCAATTACCAAACTAAGTGACGGTTAACATTATATTTTATGAACTTACAACTCCAATTCCGGGAGATCCGTAAATAGGATTCTCGATCTGTAAGTTCCTATAATCCTCAAATGTTACGTATTACAACGTATCAAAGTTTGGTGACGATCCAACGGTCGGATCGTCAATTCATATTTTGGCCTAACCATGCATCGTATCGAAATTAAGTCCAAATGATCAACCAACGTTAAGCCACTATCAAAACTGAACTCAGGACATCCAATATAGCTTAAAAATAACATTGGTGGCCCACTGGCCACGCACCGCCGCACGCGCCGCCGTGGGTGGCGGTCGGCCGCCCCGGCTCGCCGGAAAATCCAACTTTATCCAAAAATTACCAAAATTTACAGAAATGAATATCTCAATGAGTAGAACAACTTTCATACCTGTGGCCAAGGCCAATTCGGTCGGCAAAGCCTCCAATTCCAACAAAACCCGTCGGAAACCCTAGGTTTGGTGTGCTCCAATTCGACCTCCAAACTTGTTCCAACGCCTCAACCACTGCTTGGGCTTTGTTCTAGGCCTCAAGAGGATGCCATGGGTGGTGGTGATTGGAAGAAATTGCTTCACATCTTGACGGAAAGGGACCCAACCCGTGTGCCCCCTTTTTGCATTGTTTCTTCTATTTTCACCATCAAATCTCTCCAAATTTGAGATGGAATGGATAGAGAAAGGGTCCTAGAGTGTTTCCCATGAGGTTCCTTGAATCAATTCGCCGGAAAAACGGGTGAATTTCGCCGAAATGTGGGTGTGGGTGCCGCGGGTCGAAATGGGTCGCGGGTGAAGACCCGTTTTCTTCCTTCTCTCCTTCGCTTCTCGCCTTCTCTCCTTTCCTCCTTTCCCCTGTTCCGATTGGCCCTTCTCTTCCTCTCTCCTCTCCCCATTCGTCCGGCTCCCTCCTTTCTCTCCCGGAGCTGCTGCTCCTTCCTCCTGGTTGGGCAGTTTTTGCCCAATCTCTTCTTCCTCCTTTCCTCTCCAGCCGGCCACATACACACACATACACACACATATAACTTTATTCCTATTAATCCCAGCCATCCATTTATTTCCTCATTAAATCTGGGCCGTCCATTTTCATAAAAGAATTTCCATATTTTATTATTATAATTCCCAAAATGCCCAAACTTCAAACTTTAATATCTTTTTCGTTATAACTCCAAATCACGAACCGCTTGCGCCCACGCGTCCGTAGCGACGAATACTACGAGGATATGTCAAGAAAACAAATCTTAGATGGCACGACACAACGATTAACCTCGATCAATGCGCGTGCCTCAAAGGGCATTTTTGTAAAATCCTTTATTAAAACTTTAAAAAATCTTAAAATCAGGGACGGGCTGTCACAGCTGTAGTTTTATAAATAATGTGAGAAATTTTTTTGTAGTTTCATAAATAGTGTGGTAAATTTGTTGTATTTTCATAAATAGTGTGGTAATTTTTTTGTAATTTCAGAAATAGTGTGGGTAAAGTTTTAGAAATAGTGTGAGTAATTTTGCTGTAGTTTCATAAATAGTGTGGTAATTTGCTATAGTTCTAGAAATAATGTGAGTAATTTTGCTATAGTTTCATAAATAGTGTAGCAATTTTGCTGTAGTTTCATAAATAGTGTGGTAATTTGCCGTAGTTCTAGAAATAATGTGAGTAATTTTGCTGTAGTTTCATAAATAGTGTAGCAATTTTGCTGTAGTTTCATAAATAGTGTGGTAATTTGCCGTAGTTTTTGAAATAATGTTTTGTAGTTTCATAAATAATGTGGTAATTTTGCTATTGTTTCATAAATAATGTGGTAATTTTGTTGTAGTTTCAGAAATAGTGTGGGTAAATAGTGTGGGTAAAGTTTCAAAAATAGTGTGAGTAATGTTGTTGTAGTTTCATAAATAGTGTGGTAATTTGCTGTAGTTTCATAAATAATATGGGTAATTTTGCTATAGTTTCAAAAATAGTGTGGTAATTTTGCTGTAATTTCATAAATAGTGTGGTAATTTGTTGTAGTTTCCGGAAAACCAATACTTCATTTGATAATGCTCAAAAAGCCAAATAACACTAAACCACACATTAATTTTTAACTTAGAAAACAAAACTCAGACATCCAAATTTAGTAACACCACAAATTCTAATCTCATAAAACCCAGTTCATGTTCATCACTAGAAACAAAACTCAGAGTACATGAGACTTTCTCAGTTCAACAACAACACACTCCTTGCAACCCTGAAGGCGTTCATCGCCGATAACCGATCTAATGTGTAGAGCCACCTTCACACAACAATTTTCTGATGCCTCCATTGAATTGCTAAAAAAAAAAGAGGTTATGCAAATGAAAGCAACCATCATGATTTGCTTGGCACTATGAGAATGATTTGGTTCCAAGAAAGAGAAAAGTAAGTTCATTAGCTGCAATCACAAAATAAGAGAAAAGTAAGTTCATTAGCTGCAATCACAAGATAAGCATATGTCAAAACTAGACAAAATTTTATACATCAAATTCCTTATTCAAGATTAAAATTTGATCAAGAATACCTCATCTTCATTCACCAATCTTTAATATAACATCAATTTCACATGTAAAAACCTCATAAGCAATGAAGGGGAACCTATGAGGGAAAAAACATTTACTCAAATAATAAAAAACAAGACTCAAAATATAAAAATCTCAAACAGTTTGGAGAGAAACATATGAGTAATAAAAATTGTCAAAAGCAATGCTTTGTCAAGATGAAATAATACTTGAAAGCTTGTTTGCTTTCAGCATCCTTAGGAGTTCTCCAACAATATAACGCAATAATTGCTCCACATGGGCTCTATCCCGTAAACTGAAAACATAAACTTACACAAGGGGATCAATTATTCATCCACAATCAAGTTCCCTATTATACAAGATTTCATCTATGTATAATTCCTTCAAAATTCCCAAAAATTGTAAGGAAGGACAACAAATTCTGGTATTGAATTTAATATATGTACATAAGGGAACTTTGATAATATCAGTAGCAGTACAATCTATAAAGAGAAGGCAGTGCATAGAAACTAGATGCAGCTTACTGTTCGATAACTCTATAATTTGGAGTAAAAGCGTGAAGTTGCGGATGAGCTTCCTGTGAGGACCTTTGACCTCGATGATCTTGGCGTGGACTTTGATCTTGACACTGTTGGGGATGTCCGTCGTCTCAGAGGAGAGGATGGTCTCCATCTCCGCTGCTTTGGTTGTTTCTTTCACTCTCTCTCGCTCTGCGGCTCCGGTTGGTGAGTGAGTGTGATTTGGGCGAGACTAGAGGAAAAGAGTTGGAATTAACAAGATGGAAGGAGTGGAAGTATTTGAGTTTTTTTTTTTTTTTTTTTTTTTGGGTCAAAAGAGTCGAAGGATTTGAGGTTATGGAGGTAGAGAATAGCACAGAGATCCAGAAAAGAAAGGAAAGAGAGGTTAAACGAATGTAACTTGCTGTTAGGGGCAAAATCAAAATTCATTATGTGGGCCATGTTGATTGGATTGATTAAATGTTGGACTTTGTCCTAACCATTAAATAAACTTACTATCTGGTTTTTGGTTAAAATATAAAATTTTTGAGCCCTTATCATTAGTTTTCCTATATTTAAATAGTGAACAACCGATTTAGTCCCTAAATTATTACTCAAGTGAAAATTAGGTCCCTGAATTATTTTTTCAGAAAAATAAGTCCCTAAACTCATTACAAACAGCCAATTTCATCCTTGTCGTTAGATTTCAAGCTTTTCCATCCAGTTTTCGGTTAACTTAGGTCATATGACACAATTTGAAGGGTAAAATCGTCATTTCATCGCTCATGAAACACAACTAGAAGAAACATCCATCTCCTCACTTTTCGCACTCAAATTTTCCCAAATTTTGAAATTTATAAAGCCTAATTTGCAACTTTTTTTAGTTGGGAATCTTATATAAACATTAAGGGCTTTCGATTTGGCCATCACAAAGCAAATTTCATGAAAATAATTTCATCTCTTCAACAACAAATTTCATTAAAATAATTCCATACCATGATTTCTCTATTTTCAATCCAAAAATAAAGTCTAAGGCACCGATTCCACATCATGCTAATAACATAACAAAACAAGTTTAGGCAAGCAAAGCAAGTCATGAACTGCCTTTCTTAAGGCCTAGGCAGTGTTTAAAAAATATGTCATTATCTGCCTTTTACAAAACAAGTCATTAATTGTCTTTTACAAAATACAACATCTGAACATTCATGGTTTCTAAGTCCTTGCTCTTTTTGCTGTAGATTTGTACCTTCTTGGTTCTCCAGTTATAACTGATTGGCCTTGTAGCACTTGGCTTCCTATTGGATGTATCACAGATTGGTGCTGGGATCCCCCTTCACCTGCAGTTCTTGTAGTCTGGGCAACATGGCCTCCTCTTTTAACTAAACTTTCTCTACGACCCTATATGCAAACATCAAAAGTATATTGATACTACCATGCACGTTGAATATTAATGTCAATGATTCAATTTCATGAAAAGAGGAAAAAAAAACAAGGAAAAGAAACAGATGTGCTTACAACTTGTAACTTGACCTTCCTCATTGGTCTTGTCTCTGATGGTTGCCTTGGATTAGCACTTGTGGGCTGTACCAAATGAAAATAATTTAAAAAAGATATTCACAAACACCTCATGTAATTAATTTCTCTCCCTTCAGGATCAAACTGATCGCAAGTATACTACAAAAAAATCATACCCTTCCCCTTGTCCTTCTAACACTACCTTTTCCCTGCATGTAAGAATTTATTGTTTCCATTAGTTAAATATATCAATGGAAGATATACATGGGTTACAATATTAAATACTGACTTGTCCATTGTTGTTGCCTTCTCCTTGTTTTAGAGGACATTTGGAAAAATTATGAGCATCTGAGCCACAAACTGAGCAGTGCATGATTGTATCATACCTCTTCAATTTAGTAGAACCTTTTGGTATCTCATCTTGCTCTTTCTTTCTACTCTTTTTGGTCTTCCAGTTTGCTTGCGATAATAAGGAGGCTTAATGGGTCTATTACCAGTTTTTTCCTACAAATCTTGGCCAGGCATTGGGGAGATAAAATTCCCATAAGCTCTATCATATGCCTCTCTTTTGTATGACGGGTTTACATAGTCGATTGGACTCCTCTGTTGTCTTGTAATTGCGGCCATGGCATGACAACAGGGAATACCACATAGGTCTCATTTTCTGCATGAACACGAGTGTCTATTTAAATCCACTGCATATTGCGCCACGTAGTACATGTGTGTCACCTGAAACTTGCCTCCCCCAACATTTTGAGCAATGCATGATCCACTCTCTTGAGCAATCTTTTCCATAATCTTAACAATTTTATGTCCAACCTTCTGATGCTATTTCTCTACTCCTTTTCTGGCCATTCTCAACATCAAGTAACAATGAATTTTGACACACCCCAACCCAGAATGACCACTAGGACTCCAAATCAAGCTGTGGTGGCCGACACCAAGAAGGTGACGAAGCCATAAAGTGTGATAATGCATAAACTATGAATAAATTTAAACCTATAAGTGCCTAAATACACGAGTGCGCGGTGTGCGGGTATGGACCCATACACACGTGATACAAAGCATAAGTAAAGTACAGTAAGGTAAGATAATGATTATACCGTCATAAGAAGCCACATGTACTGGGAAGTGCCACGAATCCTCGTCGATACGAAAACTTTGCTACTAGAACCTAGAGGGGTGCAAAATAGAAAATGTGAGTGGACGAAAACAAAGCTTTTCAAAAACCATTCACTTATCAAAAGTAATAACCCATCGCCGTAAAACCTGTATAATTTCCCAGAAAATAGAATACATATCTATATCGAAACAATGTTTAGAATAGTAACATCCATATGTATGCCATGCCCAATATCTCAACATAATGAAATAAGTAAACCAGGTGAAGTAAATCCATGAACAGTAATATGTCAGCCGGATCCACCTATTGTGGCCAGTACGGCTGAACCTATAATATGTTAGCCGGATCCACCTCTTGTGGCATGTACGGATGAACCTATAGCTCATCAAATATCCAAGTAATATGTTAGCTGGATCCACCTCTTGTGGCCTGTACGGCTGAACCTATAGCTCATCAAATATCCCTGCACACGAGTCGGAACCACCTCTAGTGGTCTGTACTATAGGACTGGGTGTAAATAAATACGCTCAAGTGCTACAATCACGTGAAGACTGTGCAAATAGTTGCGAGTCACCTACGAGTTGGAACCACCTATAGTGGTATGTACGACAAGCCCGTGCACCTACCTTGGATCCAAGGTGAGAGTAAGGTGTGGGAGGTGAACATCACATGAAAGACTGTGCCCTGGCAACGGGCGGGAGCACTAACACCAGGGTGCAGGCTTATGAGTTCTAACTGCATTTAATATACATGTACGACTCATGGGCAACCTGTACGACAGTGTCGGAGTTGCCTATTATTGCAACCTGTACGACAATGTCGGAGTTGCCTAAAACATAAATGTAGTCATGTCATAACTCAATCATTTCAACTAATACCATAAACTCACCTGAACTTACCTGTGTGTCCTGCGTTCACCTTCGCATTTCAAAGTGTTCACAATAATTATGTGCAGGTAATATACATACAAATATGCCATGATGCAATCTAAAATTCAACCATATCATAGTATTTCCAATATGAATTTATATAGAAATGGCATAAAACGCATAAGTTGTAACGCCCCACTCCCGAACTATTTATTTTCAAGAATAATTATCGGTGATAAGTCTGATTAAACACTAGTTTAATTAACTATCATTACTTACGATTCTTTACTTCAACTTCTCAATTTCTCACATATTAATTTATGACCAACATTTAACCACCATATCATAAGGTTAAATCTCACATTTCACCAAGATGCTTCACATTGCTCAATTCCCCAAACAAGGCTTTTGTTTCAATTATTGTATGGCTACATCTAACGTTTCGTTAGACTACCTACGTACCCTAAATAGGGATCAAGCCATTCGTAGTTCACATTTCCAAAGTTCAAACCAAATCCAAATATATTCATTTAATCCAACATATACTACAATCGTACTAATTTTCAAACCACAGCAGTTAGGTCTCAAAATCATAATTAGAATAACGAATTTCACAAAAAGACACCATGTCGGCTCCCTGGCCGTGCACCGCCGCACCAGCTGTCGCAGGAGGTGGTCGGCCACCCCGGCTCGCTTGAAAACTCAACTATTTCTAAAAATTCTCAAAAATTGCAGAAATGAAGATCTCAAAGAGTAGAGCAAACTTTATACCGGTGGCCAAGGCCAATTTGGCTGGAAAACACTTTTGGGTTCGTAACTCAATAAAACTTTAACCGTAACTCCAAATTCACTTCTACTTGTGCCTACGAGTCCATAAGATCAAGCTCTAACCAAATATGTCAAGAAACATGGCAAAATATACGAGAATCACATATGTCCTCGAAAAATCACGCTTTTCCCCTAGGTATTTCCGTAATTTCACGTATTAAAATTATAAAAACCATAACTTTTAGAGACAAGCTGTTACAAACTACCTCCCTTAAGAAAATTTTGTCCCCGAAATTTAAAATAACTTGCTAAAAGTAAAATACTCGAAAATAGAGAGAAAAATATGTATGTAAACACATACGCAAGAAAGGAATCGAGTTAGAGTGACTACATAAAAAAATGCCAATTCGTCGCGATCGAATTGTAATTATTCCTTTTTCATGCCTCCAAGTTCATACTTCCTTCCTATATAATATTATAATACCCTTATAAATAAAATAATGTAGTAAGAAAATACTTGTACGAAAAAAATTAAACCCAAAATGGAAATGGACCTCGCCAAACATTCGCCGTCTCACGAATATCGAAAATGAGTCCGAACCATAGCTAACTAGTAAATGTTGCCGTAGATAAGCCGTCTTGCCCACCTGCTTAGTGAACCTAACAATTAGGCCATGATCTTTCAATCTGCAGCCTGTAACACCAATAACTCATCGCCGGCACAACAAGCTAGCCAGAAGTTCCCGAGGATGCCAAAATATCATTTTGTTCCTCCTGTGCGAATATGCCTAAATTGTCTGATTCATGCCTTAATCGCAATACCGTACTATCCTAGAGCACGCTAAAACAATTGCTAAAAAATGTTTCGACGTCCACGTTTCCACAACTCAAAGTTGTTTGGAATTCTTTTCAGTAAGTCTGGTAAACTCGCAAAAAGATTATACTTCAATGGTTCCCGCTAACATTGATATGAAACTGGCACACGCGCCCGCCAAGTCGATCCATCATGAATTCCTCACTAACTCAGCGAGAAATCATGTCGAGAAAGCTAACAGAACACTCAAGAATTTGAGGGTCAAAACAAGTTCATGAAATCTAGAGTACAAGATATCTGGATTAAATATGCAATTTCAATGTCTAAGTGGTCCTCCTGGACAATTTGTCAACATCCGAAATGACATGGGGAACATACTAGTGACTCAAAATCAACCAAATTACCTTTAATACTAGGGGGTGAAACTGAGGGTACGAACAAAACTGACGCAGGCTAGAATATCAGACAATCTAACAATTTTCAAAAATAATGAATTATGCCGAAAGACTAAATAATTCTGTTATTGCCTCAGACCAAAAAGTAGAAAGGTCGAATTTAAGAATAAGCTAACAAAGTTTCGTGATGATCAAAAAGTAACATCACAAAATATTAGAACTACCAGGGGCCGAAAGTAATTTCCCAAAATGTTCTTCCGTCGAGTGCTACCACTTTAGCACCATCGCCACTAGAAACGATTCTAGAGTCTTGACAAAAATAGACTTCGTAGGAAATTCTAATATGTAATATTCTAACAGATACTATCAAGAAATCAAAACTAGCTAGGATTTCCAATCTCAAAAGGATCAATGTTGAAGGCGGAAGAATAGTGATAGAATTATTTGGTAAAATCTCCGGTGATACACGGTTATCAATACATTAACTTAGGCCATCAACTTGCCTCAAATCTACACATTTCTTCCACAAGGGATATCTTCGTTTTAATTCTAAAGACATTCGCCAAAAATGATTTTCTAAAATGTTGTCAAGACAACAAAACTGTCCAAAACTTAGGAAAAGCTAGCATATTTTTCCGTATTCGACAAAGTGGCAAGATTCGAACATCAGACACAAAACTAAGAATGCTCATGCTTGTGATGAACGCAATACTGCCCAACTTATGCTCTGATACCAATTTGACACACCTCGACCCGGAATGACCACTAGGACTCTGAATCAAGCTGTGCTACCCTCATAAGAAGCCACATGTACTGGGAAGTGTCACGAATCCTCGTCGATACGAAAACTTTGCTACTAGAACCTGGAAGGGTGCAAAATAGAAAATGTGAGTGGGCGAAAACAAAGCTTTTCAAAAATCATTCACTTATCAAAAGTAATAACCCCTCGTCGTAAAACTTGTATAATTTCCTAGAAAATAGAATACATATCTATATCGAAACAATGTTCAGAATAGTAACATCCATATGCATGTAATGCCCAATATCTCAACATAATGAAATAAGTAAACCAGGTGAAGTAAATTCATGAAAAGTAATATGTCAGCCGGATCCATCTACTGTGGCCAGTACAGCTGAACCTATAATATGTCAGCCGGATCCACCTTTTGTGGCCTATACGGATGAACCTATAGCTCATCAAATATCCAAGTAATATGTCAGCCAGATCTACCTCTTGTGGCTTGTACGGCTGAACCTATAGCTCATCAAATATCCCTACACACGAGTCGGAACCACTTCTAGAGGTCTGTACTACAGGACTGGGTGTAAATAAATACGTTCCAGAGCTACGATCACGTGAAGACTGTGCGTATAGTCGTGGGTCACCTACGAGTCGGAACCACCTATAATGGTCTGTACAACAGGCCTGTGCACCTACCTTGGATCCAAGGTGAGCGTAAGGTGCGGGAGGTGAACATCACGTGAAAGACTAAGCCCTGGCCACGGGGGGGAGCACTAACACCGGGGTGCAAGTTTATGAGCTCTAACTGCATTTAATATACATGTACGACTCATGGGCAACCTGTATGACAGTGTCGGAGTTGCCTATTATTGCAACCTGTACGACAATGTTGGAGTTGCCTAAAACATAAATGTAGTCATGTCATAACTCAATCATTTCAACTAATACCATAAACTTACCTGAACTTACCTGTGTGTCCTGCGTTCACCTTCCCACTTCAAAGCATTCACAATAATTATGTGCAGGTAATATACATATAGATATGCCATGATGCAATCTGAAATTCAACTATATCATAGTATTTCCAATATTAATTTATATAGAAATAGCATGAAATGCATAAGTTGTAACGCCCCATTCCCGAACTATTTATTTTCAGGAATAATTATCGGTGATAAGTCCGATTAAACACTAGTTTAATTAACTATCATTACTTACGATTCTTTACTTCAACTTCTCAATTCCTCACATATTAATTTATGACCAACATTTAACCACCATATCATAAGGTTAAATCTCACATTTCACCAAGATGCTTCACATTGCTCAATTCCCCAAACAAGGCTTTTGTTTCAATTATTGTATGACTGCATCTAACGTTTCGTTAGACTGCCTACATACGCTAAACAGGGATCAAGCCATTCGTAGTTCACATTTCCATAGTTCAAACCAAATCCAAATATATTCATTTAATCCAACATATACTACAATTGTACTAATATTCAAACCACAGCAATTAGGTCTCAAAAGCATAATTAGAATAACGAATTTCACAAAAAGACACCATGTCAGCTCCCTGGCCGTGCGCTGCCGCACCAGCTGTCACGGGTGGTGGTCGGCTGCCCCGGCTCGCCGGAAAACTCAATTGTTTCTAAAAATTCTCAAAAATTACATAAATGAGGATCTCAAAAAGTAAAGAAAACTTTATACCTGCGGCCAAGGCCAATTTGGCCGGAAAACACCTCAAACTGGCCACGAACCGTCAGAAACCCTTGTTTTGGGTGTTCTTGATTCGTCTCCAAAACAACTTCGATGCCCCAACCAATGAATGGGCTTTGTTCCAGACCTCAAGGGGAGTCTAATGGTGATATTAATTGGATGGAATTGTTTCAGAATTGCGGGATCGAAGGCACGGGTTCATCGCACCCACCGGTGTAGTTTTTCCCAAATTCAAGGCCAAATTTCATGATTTTTGGGGTGTCATAGGGATAGGGAAGACCATGGAGGATTTTCCAAATGGTGGTTTGAAGTGATTTGCCGGAAAAAGAGCTAAAACCCGTCGGAAATGGCAAGAAAACCCGACCGGGTCGGGTCGCCCACTCGCGGGTCAAGGAGCCCCCGCACCCCCTTCTCTCATTTTCTCTCCTTTCTTTTCTCTCCCATTCGTCCAATCCTCATATCCTTTTTCCTGATAGGGCAACAGCCCTCTCCACTTATCTCCTCTAATTGGGCAGCTCTGCCCAATCTCTTCCTCCCCCTTTTTCCACTACACACACACATATATCATAAAAATCATTTAGTAATAATAATAAAAATATAGTGTAAGATAATTAAAATAGTGATTCATTCCAAATACTTTCGGGTTCGTAACTCAATAAAACTTTAATCGTAACTCCAAATTCACTTCTACTTGTGCCTACGCGTTCGTAAGATCGAGCTCTAGCCAAATATGTCAAGAAACATGGCAAAATATACGAGAATCACATACGTCCTCGAAAAATCACACTTTGCCCCTAGGTATTTCCGTAATTTCACGTATTAAAATTATAAAAACTATAACTTTCAGAGACGGGCTGTTACAAATTCTCTGTAGCATTATCAATATAGGCTTGTCCCTTGCACAACTATTTGCATACTACAGTAGGAAATTCTAAGCCCAAACAAAGTTTTGGATCTCTTAGGTCATGATCTCTATTATCTATATATAGAGCCAATGGAAAGGTGAATAGTGATTTTCGTGTCACCAAGCTTCAACAAAAATGTTTGGACAAAAATGCCCCCAAAACAAAAAACTTCAAAAGCAACCCAAAATAATGCATCAAATAAGGCAGGGGTATTTTTGTCATTTTAACAGTATTTTTTAATAATTAATTTTTTTTGTGGTTTTTTTTTTTTTTTTTTTTTTTTAATTAGTACCTTATAATAGGCTAGCAATAATGTGATTCAATTTCTCTACTTTTAAACACGTTCAAAACATCTTAAGAGGAGTGTAATGCCAGTTATTAAAAAAGTCTTTTACACGCAGATAATAATGTGATTAAATTTACAAAAAACTACCTCAACTATAGGTCGAATCACAATCTCATATCTCATGTGTAAAAAATGACAATGCCATACCTAATCTTACGAATTTGTTTCAATATCATACCTCTATCAGTTTTTCTGTTAAATACTGACATGACTTGAAGTGGGCCTCACTCTCTAGTCCAACTAGATAAAAATATTAATTAAATATTAAAAAATTAAATCATAAATTTATTTAAATATTTTTATTTTAAAAAGTGGGACCCACCCCTACAAACTCATCATCCGGACCAAATTAATCTTTGTAACCAAACACCCACAATCTCCATGTCAATTTCAAACATAAAACCCCAATTCCCCCCAAATCCAAACCCTAAATTTCAAATCGTTAGCCCCAATCACCCCCGCAACAATGTCTACACCACCACTGCCGTCGCCCACAACCTCCGCTAAGAAGCCCCAACAACTGTCGTGGACCCAAGAGGAAACGGTGCAGCTAAGGAGGGTCCAGCAGAACTCGAGTCAGTGGGAAGATTTGGTGGTGACTGTGGCGACCAGGTTCAGGTACGAGTATGGCGAGCCGTCGAAAGCCACACGCAGTGCCGCCGCAAGATGGAGAAGCTCCTGTAGAGACACCGCGCCGTGAAGAAGCGTCTCGGACAGAGAACCAATTCCGGCTGGCCTTTCTTCGAGAACCAGAGAACCAGAACTAGAGAACCATCACCCTTACGCCTCACCTTTCTTCTTCCCGAGTTCATCCGTCCCCCTCCCTGATATTAAACTCCACCCCTTTTGCAAAACCCTAAAGCTAGCCCCTTTCTCTCTCTCTCTAGAAGCCCGGTCTATTCTATCTTGCCTTCGCCACGCAGCCCTCACCCGCCACGCAAGCCACTTCTCCACGACGGGCCCACTCTCTTCCAAGGACGAAATCTAGGTTTTTGAATTTGGTACCAAGATCCTTTTTTTTGAATTCAGGATTTTGAATTAGGTACCCAAGTGAGATTAGGATTTATGGGTTTTGAATTTGATGATTTTATGTAGTGTTCGGTAATGGTGGTAGGGTTAGGTGAAGATTTGAAAGGATTTGGGGAGAAAGTGCCATTGGAAGAGTGAGTGAAGTGGTTAGGGTTTTTAGGGGTTTGGAGGTTTTGAGCGGTGAGGTAGGTGGAGGAAGCATACAATGATGAGTTAGGATGAGAGAGTCTTGAAAGCTTGGAGCTGAATCTGCGTGTGTTCATGGCCACCATTTTTTTTCAACCAAAAATTTTACAGATACAGAAGGGACGGAACTGGTGGAAGAAAAAGGGTGAGAGTGATGGTAGGGGTGGGTCCCACTTTTTAAAATAGAATATTTAAATAAATTTATGATTTAATTTTTTAATATTTAATTAATATTTTTATCTAGTTAGACTAGATAGTGGGGCCCAATGCAAGCCAAGTTAGCATTTAACAAAAAAATTAACAGAAAAACTGACGGAGGTATAACATTGAAACGAATTTGTAAGATGAGGTATAACATTGTCATTTTTTAAACATGAGGTATGAGATTGTGGCTCGACCCATAGTTGAGGTAGTTTTTTGTAATTTACCCATATTATTTTCTCTATTCTTAATGTAAATTCTATAAAGACCGATTTTATTATGTGAATTCAGTTGCTTTAATTGTTTTGTAAGGGGTTTCTTCTAGCATGATCTATGATTATTCATTTACTTCAAATTTTTTATTTTTCTTTTGTCAATTTACGCATATAAATACATTTAAAACGTGTAAGTCGCGCGTAGCACGCCGTGATTTAAAAAATGCCTTTATCATTTTAATTAGCTTTTTGTGCTTTTTTTTTTGTGATTTTTTTTTATTAGTACCTCACAATAGGCTAGCAATAATGTGATTCAATTTCTCTATTTTAAAACACGTTCAAAACATCTTAAGAGCCATGCAATCCCGGTTATAAAAAAATGAAAACTAATGGAAAGGGCTTCAAATCTTTACATTTTAATCAAAAACCATCAACTAACTTTATTTAATGATAAGGACAAAAGAATTTTAAAAAAAAAAAAAGCATAAAGAACCCAACTTGCGTTGGGCGCATCCCCCCATATAAACTGATACAACAAATCCTTCATGTTTTGCTTGCTACAAGCACCTTGGAAACCCAGATACCAATTACTTTGGAGTTTGTCAAAACGAAAGCACAATCTTTCGAGAAACCTCACTGCCCAAAACAAAAGCAAGTATGGAAGTGCGAGAATGCTCCATTATAATCCAATACACAACTCCATCAAACAAGGTACATCTAGATTGCCAAGAAATCACAGTATTTGAAAAAGAAGGCATCACAGTTATTCTTCTCCAAGGATCTGACCTAAGGCAGTAAACCTCAACTTCAAGGACGACATTCTCGCATGGAAGCAAAACCCTAACAAGCCTCACAACCTTATAGTCGTTTCTTTTTTTTTTTTCCCATTGAAGGACATGAAGCGGAGGTACGATCTGGACTCATATCCATGGGTGAATTTGATTTTAGTGATTTCATTTGTGTTATTTTTTTATTTTGCAGAGAAAGAAGGTGAGATTGTAGGTAGAGGAGAAGAAGAAGCTATAGATGGATGGACAATAGAGGAAAATTAAGTAATTGGTGTAGAAAGTTAAGAAATTGAAGACATGACATACAGAGAAAATTTGATGAGTATTGAAGAAAATTAGAAGAAGAAAATGTGTTTGGATGGTGAGAATGTGCTAAGAAAATTCAAGAAGAGGAGAGAAGAATGTAGTGCCGTCAAGTTTCATATATAGTGTAGTAAATTTCATAAACAGTGTCGTAAGTTTTCATAAAAAGTGTAATAAGTTTCATAAACAGTGTCGTAAGTTTCATAAACAGTGTGAGTGTAACGACCCGTCCCGACATTTACGTCACTAGGGACGTGAAAGGACGAAAATACCCTTACGGGGGTTATTGACATGTGTGTATGTATGTGTGAAATTGTCCAATGGTGCACTACCCTAAATAATTGGAACCAATCAAATTATTGGTCCTTGAATTTGATTGGTGACTAAGTGAACACACACACACACACACCTCACGTTCTCTCTCTTCCCGTCACTCTCTCTCTCTCTCTTGAACTCGTCACTCTCTCTCTTCCCTCACGTACGGACCACACCCAAAGGACACCAAATCTTCACGGATCGATGCAGAAAAGGGTTCCATTGTGTTCCTGAGGTCCATACGAACTCGTCGACACCAGTTTCAGGTAAGAACTAGTACGATTTCACGTCGAAAACCCGAGGTCCGTTTTGAGCACTATTCATCAACTTTTTATTGGCTTTGTTTTAGGACAATCCAAGCTCACAGGGAGCTTTGTGAGACCCTCACGAACCTCGGAGTGTATCGTTGGCTCGAGTTGGACGTCGGGAAACCCCAGTTCGAAAGTGGCCGGTTTTTGAGATTTTGCTTCGTCGTGATTCGAAGGTTTTTCGAGGTATAGCCATCTTCCTCTCTTAATTTAGAGCACGTAGGAAGAAAAATGAGTTGAAATGGTGAAGAAATGGCCGAGTTATGGCGAGTTGCAGGTTTCCGGCGACCGGTGGCTGGCGCCGGCGACCCAGGGTTGAAGACGACACGCGCCAGGCGCGTGCTATGCGTGTGGGGGCGCATTTCACAGTTCCTTGTCAGGTGCGTGGGGGCGCGTGAACTACAGGAAAATTATTTTAAAAATATCACGACGCTCGTGACGTCGTGTAGGTCTTGTTGGTATATTCATATGCCAAAATTGAGCTACGTATGAGAAGTTATTTGTAATTGTCGTTTATGTGCGTTAATTAACATTATTTCAGTTACTTCTCATATAGGCGAGACCTATCCAGAGGACGAGCGTAGCCAGGCTAGGCACGAAGGTTACGACCCGTCTACATACCAATGAGTGGGCAGTTATTTTCCGTATATACCTATATAAATGAGTTTTGCCCAGAAAATTAGTTTAAATGAAAAATGATATGAAATGCGATATGAAATGCCATGCAAAGTATCTATTTGTTTAATTATGCATTATTGATTGTTTATATTAATGTCGGTGCTGAGGACGCACAGGTAAGTGGCAGGTAAGCTTATATGCTAGTTATTGTGAACGAATGATGAAATGTGATGTGATGTGATATGATTAGAGCTCATAAACCTGCACACTGATATTAGTGCTCATGCCCAGAGAGGGGCTCAGTCTTTCATGTGTTGTTCACCTCCCGCACCGCATGCTCGCCTTGGATCCAAGTTAGGTGCTCAGTCATGTCGAATAGGCCACTATAGGTGGGTTCGACTCGTAGGTGACCCACGATTTATCGCTCAGTCTTCACGTGATTGTAGCACTAGAGCATATTAGTTTATTATCAGTGATATTGTGCAGACCACTAGAGGTGGTATTGATGTGTGTGCAGAGTATATATATGATTTGATTATGATGATTATGAGTTACATGATTTGATGAGTTGATATGAGCTATATACAGCCGAGGGCTGAGATGATATTTGAGTATTCAATCACATTCACAGAGTTACTTTGGCATTCAGTTGATACTTTGGCATGGCATATGCATACCTTCATACATACATATTTTCCAGTGGGTTTTGAGAAATATATATATATATATATATATATATATATATATGAGTATATACTTTATTTCTGGGAAATTATACAGGTTTTACGGCAAGGGGTTATAACTTTTGAAAGGAAAGGTTTTGAAAAGAATTGTTTCTGACCTACTCAGTTTTATGTTTTTCGCCCCTCCAGGTGTTAGGTAGCGTTCGTTGGTGGCATACGAGGAGCTCATCGGACGTTCTGACAGAATTCCATTTATGTAGGACCACCTTCGGGTGTTATTTCTATTCAGTACTTCTGCTTGACTGCACGTAGACTATTATGCTCTGTATTATTGAAATTCAAACTTCTTGTACACTAGTATTGCTAGTGTTTTGATTTTATTTGGTTCATATCCCTTGAATTGATCCTGCTTCCGCACAGTGCACATAGCTTACGTCACGTTCACGTGATGGTCAGCACGCCTTACCTTCGGGACGGGGTGTGTCAGTGAGGACGCGAGGGTCCGCTCGTCAGATTTTTTTTTACATTTTTTTTAATATCAAAATTATGTCTTTTTCATTAAAATTTAAGGTCTTTTGTCATTTTTATTAAAATTTAAGGGTTTTTCATTAAAATTTAAGTCTTTTTAATTAAATAAAGTTGTAGCATGGTTTTTTTATTAAAGTAAACTTAGTTCAAGCTTTTTTCATAAAAGTTCCCTTATAAAAAAAAATTTTCGCACGTGGATAATAATGTGATTAAATTAGTTGTCAAATGATTTTTTTTTTTTTAACAAACGATATTATCTACACTAAGGGGGAGGGGGTGGGTTTAGCCTTACAATGGGCTAGCAATAATGTGATTCAAGCAGTTGTTTATTAAATATTATTTTCTCTATTTTTAAATACGTTCAAAACATCTTAAAAGGCATGTAATGCCGGTTATAAAAAAGGTCTTTAGCACGTGATTAAATTAGTTGCCAAATGATTGTTTTTTATTTATTTTAATAAACGATATTATCTACATTAAGGGGGAGGGGGTGAGTTTAGCCTAATGGGCTAGCAATAATATGATTCAATCAGTTGTCTATTAAATATTATTTTCTTTATTTTTAAACACGTTCAAAACATCTTAAGAGGTGTGTAATGCCGGTTATAAAAAAAAAGGTATTTCGCACGCGGATAATAATGTGATTAAATTAGTTGTCAAATGATTGTTTTTTTTTTAACAAACGATATTATCATACTAAGGGGAAGGGGGTGGACTTAGCCTCATAATGAGCTAGCAATAATGTGATTCAATCAATTGTTTATTAAATATTATTTTCTCTATTCTTAATGTAAATTCTATAGAGACATATTTTATTATGTGAATTCAGCTGCTTTAATTGGTTTATGAGGGGTTTCTTCTAGCATGATCTAAGATTATTCATTTACTTCAAATATTTGACTTTCCTTTTGTCAATTTACGCATATAAATACATTTAAAGTATGTAAGTCGTGCATAGCACGGCGTGATTCAAAAAATGCCTTATGCATGCACGTGAGCGTGTGCATAAAGGCTAGTGTTGTTTAAATCTTGGGCCTTTAAACTTTTCGACAATTTCAACTTATTTTCTTGCTCAGATTTAGACCCATCTAGACTATCAAGCTCCTTGGTATCATACTCATCTTATTCCTCCTCACCTGGTTCTTTATACTGCTCTTCGGTATCTTCTGGTACAATAAATCTATGAAACTTATTGTCATCTTCATCCTCACTTTGGTCATAATACATGTCCCTGAAATCTTCATCATCTTCATCAGGTTCTTCTGCTTCATCACCAACATCATCAACTCCTATCTCAACATCCACCAAGACGCCATCATTAACTACATATTCTTCTCTATCATCCTCTTCATCACACTCATGATCTGCAACATACTCTCCTTCAAGGTCTACAAAACCAACTTCTTGAGAAACATGTGAACCCTCAATCAGAATAACATCTTCTACAATGATCTCAGTTATAGCATTTTGCATAGATGCTTGACTCTCTATATTATGCCCTTCTTTTGACTTATCTGTGAGGTAAATCATTACCATGCTTCTTTTGGTTACACATTTTGCACATTGAAAGTAATCTGCATCACAAGTAATAGGAACGCATCCTTTCTTCCCTTTCCTCTCATAAAAGAACTTTGTGGTCTCTTTATTGTACCCAAGATACTCTGCTAGCTCCCATAAGTCCCACATGGTTATACAATCTCTACTAATATTGTCTTTCCAATGCACAATTTCCCCCAAGTAAAAGCATAGTCAATAAAAGATTTGTCTCTGTTTGAGAATTTTTTGAGCAAAAGTTCCTTCAATCTTCCCAAAATCGTCTTAAAGTGCAACGCACCTAGAGGAATGAACGGCGCTGTCTCTCTTCTCTCCAAAAGAGTTCTGGTTACCTTAAAGACCAACACCACCATAGTATGGGCATAGAAAATGATGACTTCACCCTTTTACCTATGTCATGTGCAAGTCATGTGACTTGAGTGAACATAAAATTGGATGTAAAAACTTAAAATACCATCTACTCCTGCATTACTCATTTCTCTTTACAGACTGAGATGAGCTAACCACATGAAGGTCTTGAGTTACGGTGAACAAAATATTAGAACAATTTTAAATCCCAGTGTCACGCCCCGAAACCTTTAGCTCAAAGAGGAAACGAGTTCTCATTCTGATTTGCACCCGGAGTTCCTTCGGTCAGTTACAGGGGTGGTTAATAGGTAGTTCCGATTCTAGCTCATAGCTCTACCCGGCATGAGACATCGGCACACGCCTTGAGAATCACAAAAATACAACGCACTATCGTCAGAGTTTCCTATTCACAAGTATCCTCAAGATACGTAAAGCCATTTTTTAGTTGAGTGAAAACGGGTTGGATCAGAGGTTTTAGCAACAATAGAATTAAACGATAATATTTACGCCCAGGAATAATGCAGTTGTAAAAGTTACTAATCAAAGTTACGAACAATTGTTAAGGAAGACTTGCAGCCAACCTTCATAACAACTGTTAGAATTGCATTCCACTCGAACATAATAAGTGTTACAAGGATTGTGCCAAATAAAACCTCACTCCAATGATTAAAAAAGGATACGATTAGTACCAACAATGATATATATTAAGCTTATTTTCTGAGCAAAGTGCTCCGTAATTTACTACATAACCGATACGAGGATACCAACCACAGCACCGCAAGTCTAAGGAATAGGATGAATCAGGCAACATGAGTACAATGCTTGCAAAGAGTTTGAAATTATAATTTATCACCAATAGCTTTAGTTTCTCACTGTCGTCACCTGCTTCAGAAGCATTTGCACAACATCATTCGAAATCCTTGAGCCCTCTGTCGAGAGGTGATTGATCTTTTCTGCAGTTTCATATTCAAGACGCTTCACATTGGCCCCTGAATCTCCACTGCTCTGCTTAGTCGCCATATGAAAGCAAGGGGGGAAGGGCATAATTAGCACCATATGTAACAAGTGTAGGGTAGCTTCAGGATAACAACAACTACGGGGTAAAGACACTGATCATATATTCGTGGTTGGTATGTTAATTTTCTCAAATTGCAAGAAACACAAGAAACTGACATTGGCAAGCTCATTGCCAGACGTAATGAACAATCAACATATTGCTTTACCAACATATACATACCGCTTGAACTTTCTTCTGGAACTCAGCCTCCACATGGGCACGGTATTCAGCAATCTCCCTCTCGGCCTCATCTTTGGCTTGCTTCAGTCTAGCATTTTTAGCTAACAGCAGAAGGCCAGACAGCAAAGCAATTAGAAAACTACTCAAAAAACTCGTCTTTTGTGTAACATTTAGGGAATTTCAAATTTAAGCCCTTGAAGCATCAGGCTGCAGAGAAAACCCCACTTTTGTAACACCAAATGGTTGGGTGATTTCACAACTAAGCATCAAGTGGATAGGCGAGGGTTTTGGTTTTCTCCAATTGAGAGTGTTTTCTATAAAATTTACAGTTGTCGGGTATTTTATTTACTTTACCTATAAAATTCAAAAAAAAAAAAAAAAAAAAAACTTTCAAAGAGCATATTAAGACTGCCAATTCATACCAAAATAACGATCTCAATGCATATCTTGACAACACAATATGTTAGACTAGAAAAAAGATAAATTGCTCTACAATTAAAATCAAGAACCCATCTTTTCACACAATTTGGCAACAGTCTAATTAATAAACACTGCAAACAATTCCGTTTGCAAAATGAAAATTCAGAGATTCGCACATCAAGTACTTGAATCAGTGGTAGGAACAAACAGCTAACCGATTGATATACACAATGGACCAATGACCAAGTAAAACTAAACGAAAAATTACCACTTCGGGCAGCATTGACAATATGCTGAGCTTCTTGCTCTGCAGCCAGCAACTGCTGAATTCCACCATGACCCCTATTGGATGCCATAATTTCTGGAAAATACTACAGTTGATTAACACACTGAACAAAACCCAATTAACAAAAAATCAAACAAAACATAATAAAATAAAATCAAATCAAATCTTCGGGAAAATCTGAATAAATTTCAGCCATGAATGGCACATCAAAATTTAATCTGTGACCCTCTGATTACCCTATTCATACATTTATACATAATAATTAATCGATCCCTATTCGTATACAGAGATCCAATAACTAGGCCGGTGTACTGAATGAGTGATTCAATTCATAGCAACTTCAAACAGATCGGAGCTCAAAGCACCACAATTTTTCAGATTTGTCATAAGAATTTAATAAATTGAAGTAAATAACACATAAACGGATCAAAGTAATTTCACATAAAGCAAAATAAAGACAGAGTAACGCAAATTCAGTACCTTGAGAGAGAGAGAGAGAGAGAGAGAGAGAGAGAGAGAGAGAGCGTCTCTTTGAGAAGTTGAAGAGACAGATTCAGAGGAAGGGGGGGCACAGATGCGATAAGAATAAACGGAGATGACCGTAACAGACCAACTTCCGCCTCCAAACGATGACGTTTTCTAATCACATTAGAACTGGGCCTCTGGCCTTATCTGCACTGTACACGTGTATACAACTAATCTCCTAGTTTTTTTTTTTTTTTTTGGGCAAAGGAAATATTTCATTTCCAACAAAGCACAAATATACATAAACAAAATAAAAAGTTCCAATTTTATTGGGTCGTACACAACATGAACCTTTTTTTTGTTTAATTGAAAGAAGCCAAGCCACTTGTGACTCCAAGCCTTTGAAGTTGTGAGGTCTTTTCTTGCTACTCTTGTTCTAGATTCACTGGTCATATCATTTGCTTTTTTTTCATTGTATTTTATTTTTCTTAAAAAGAGCAAGAGTTAAACTCTTATCGAGAATATGAATGTAAAATTAATATGAAACCTTCAGATTGATTCAATAATTTGATTGCTTTGTATGAAAACTTAATCACTAACCTTAATTTGGTAACATTTGTATGCTTGAGATGAAATTGGTATAATTATATCGCATTAGTATGTGACAGTGATGTGTGAAATTTTGGTCGATTTTGAGTGAGGCTCGAATTATTCTGTGAATAAGACTTTTTCAGAGCGTAGGTCTATAAGACCTCTTGCGTCATTCAATATTTTTTCCATAAGTCGGGGTAAATGCTTTTACCATCTACTATTATTTTTTCAAGTAATTAAGCACGACTAGGTTTCATTATATTTAGTTCGTTACACTAATAGAATAATAGTGCGTAGTACATGCAAGTAGCTAGTCACTCAACATCTGAGGAGCTTCTAAGCAAAGTAGTAAACGTACTAGAAGTAGAAATGTTCAATTACAAAACTTGATGATCAACTATGAATTCAGCTGTAGAACAGACATCTTGCAAAGAGAATTTATGTATATTTCTCTATGTGGGAAGTGTATGTAGGTGAAGCCAACCATCGGTTTAGACTCTAGAGATCCTCTCTCTTAGCCAATTCATACTCATAATCTGCTTTTGACTTGCTATACTTCTTCTTGTTGTACACAAAACCTGCCAATCCAACCAAGCAAACAGACCCAAGCACAAAACCCGCCATTGTTGCCCTATTCTTATTCTGGTCAGAGTTATAAGCTTTATCAGATTCTAGCTCACCAAGCTCACCACTCTCATCCTCGGCTCTGTAGTTGGAAGGCAACACATTGGGCTGAGGAGCCAAGTTTGGAGGAGAAATGAAATCATCAGTATCCGAAAATTGAGAAGATCCCCGTTCGGAAGACGGTGCTGGACTTGAACCTTGAATTGGACTGTAAAAATCATAGTAACTTTCAGGAGCCTGAGCTTCAATGTAAGGAGGAGGAGAAGGGTAATCTTGGAAGTAAGTATGAGCAGGGAAAGGAGAGTAGTCTGGAGAGAGAAGCTCTTGAGCTTCAGGGGCAAATGTGTCAATGTAAGGTTGTTGTGGTGGAGTATTGTATTGATCTGAATCTGTTGACGGGGCCAAATAGCCTCCAGCTTCGGGAGCCAGATTTTCGGGGTAAGGAGATTGTGATGGAGACGAAGCAGCAGCTAGGGAAATCAGCTCATCATCTGTAGGGATGGTGTCATTTGTGAGTGAGGGTTGTGGGGATTGTTGTGAAGCCATTGCCACAGAGAGCAATGTGACTATGCAGATCATGCATATTTTGGAGAACTCAGATATTGCCATGGTTTTGGAGATTAGGGTTTTAGAGAATGTTGAAAGTCTGCTGCTGGACTGTGAAGATTTTGGAGAAGGATAATACATATAGAGAGAAAGAGAGGTGATCAAAGAAGAGATTTTAGTTGCCATTGAGAAATGTATTAATTGGTGGGAATATAATTTTGATTTTAATTTGTGTGTGATTGTGATTCTTTGGTATTTAGTAATTAAGTGAATGCGACAATTTTTTATAATACAACGATATATTTACATTAATTGGTGGGGGCCTAGACTAAGTACACAATGGTCAGTCACAATAATTTGATATCGAACGAGTATCGAATTTAAGAGCTTCACTTAAAAGTGGAGAGAAAGTGAATTTGACAACTTTTATTATGTGTGTAATGGTGAAAGGGTTGCGCAGAAATATTCTTGTCCAAACTTTAATGCTTAATTTGAACAGTTAATGCAGATTTAAATCTAATTAGGGCATGACATTAACCCACAGTATCAGTCATGGCATTAACCATTGAAAGAAATTTCCAGGAAAGAGAACTTGAAACGATATCTGAGGAAAGGCACAAATTATTTTCATACCCAGAATGCTACATATGAAAGCAGTACAACACAAGGAAATAGCATAAATTCCAACAGTCTCTTCTCGGCAAGATGCGGTGGCTTGACAACGGTGCTTCAAGTATTAGCGTTAGTGCTCATTTGGGCCTATTAGGTTATTTTAAAGCGTTGATTTTTTTTTTTTTTTTTTTTTTTTTGTGGTGGTGAACTAAGCGTTGATTCTTTTGAGTTTGTGGACTTGCGTAAAAAATCATACTTAGTTTAGTGATGTAAGTTTTGTGGTTGTTTGGGCACGTTTTCTTTGTTTTCATTTTATCTTTTTGGGCTCATTGTTTTTGTTGCTTGATTTGACGTTATATTTTTTTTGTAGTAGACGTCTATGTTGTACTATTGGAATTTAGCTATTGAAATGCCAATTCGGTGACCCAATTCATCAACAATTAAACGTAGCAGAATGCAACATTGTGCACGCAGACAGAGGAAGCTAACACAATTGACATCCTCAACACCAATACAAATAGTAGTAACATACAAATTCCATGCTTCCAGAATAATCTTAAGTTTCTCAGACCATTGAGAAAACACAGTAAGTCTCTTAGAATTCATCTGTTGGAGGAGCTCCTGAGAGAACTCAGAGCTTTAATAGCTCCTGCTCTCAAGATGTATTGGTAATGCAAGGCAGCAATGGCCGCTCCAATGAATGGTCCAACCGAAGATCCACTGAATAATTAAACAACAAACATAAGTAAAATAATTAGAAAAATACAAAGACATAGAATTGGTTATAAATTTTTTTATCAAAAGTAAAATTAAATAAAAAAATAGACGACAATAAAGGGTATTACATTGCGTTTTATATATATATATATATATATATATATATATATATATATATCGGTTGATTATCTGTTTAGTGTCTCCTTCTGTGTTTGTTCTCAACTAAAAGTTAGTAACTAAGAAAGTAAGGTCAAAGGTGCATACTTGGTCATTCCAAACCTTGTCATTGTTGTAGATCACTGCAGCTCCAAAACTTCTAGCTGGGTTGATACCAGTGCCAGTGATTGGAATTGTGGCAAGGTGCACAATAAACACAGCAAACCCAATTGGCAGTGGTGCCAATACCTTTAATTAATCAACATAAACAAATCATTAGAGTTCAGTAATTAAAATTAAAATCAATTTTCTTGAAACTAATTGCAAAATTAATTTATACTTACTGGGACATGGGAATTTCTTGCTTTTAGCTCCGGATCAGTGGCAGACAAGACAGTGTAGACAAGAACAAAGGTGCCAACAATCTCAGCACCTAACCCAGTGCCTGTGCTGTAGCCATCGGCAAGCTTATTGGCTCCACCACCATACTTGGTATAGTAAGCACTTTGGAAAGCTTTAACAAGCCCAACACCACATATGGCTCCCAACGACTGAGCCACCATGTACAATATGGCTCTCATCAGTGACACCTTCCTTGTCAAAAACAGCCCAAATGTGACTGCAGGGTTTATATGCCCCCCTGCATACAAAAAATGCACATATTAGTAAACCATAAGTTGGATGCTAACTCGAATATGTTTTAGTGAGTAACCGATCTGGTGTTACTAATTCATTTAGATTATAACTTAGTGTGTGACAGGTGCTACTTATTCATTCAACCCTTAATTATAATTCACTATTCTATCATTTCTCACTACTTAGACTAACTACATGAACTTACAATTTGAGTGGACTATACGCACCACGTTAGGATGTCAATGATGTCAGAGATTCAAATTAATTTTTGTGTGTGTAAGTGATGTGGTATGACTAATCCATCTAATGATAACATTATGTGGACAACTTTAGGTGGACAACACTGCATCAGCACGTAATGTTTTAGTTAGACCGAAAAATGACTCACTAAATAGGTTGTACTTAATTTTTGAAAATAATTAATGGGTTTGAGAAAGAGAGAATATTTGCTTAAGATCGAGATGAAACCCACCAGAGATGCCAGCAGTGCAATAAACAAGGACAAAGATCATGCCACCAAAGGCCCAAGCAATACCATGAATGCCAACACCACCACATTGGTTTCCATTTAGGGTAGTGTCAGTCTGTCTCTTGTAACCAATCACAGTGAGCACAGTGACGTACAAGAACAAGAGGGTGGCAATGAACTCAGCTATGATGGCTCTATAAAACGACCACTGCCCTAGCTCCTCTGGGTCAATCAGCGGCGCCGGCGGAGGATCCTGGTAGTCTTTGGCTGGGTTCCCACTTCCAACCTCAATGTCTTTAGCCATGGCTAGAGAGAGAAACTAGAGAGACAGAGAGAGAGAGGGGGGGATGAAATGAAGTGAATTTTTTTAAGGTGGTGACGTTCCAAGAGGTTGTTTGTGGTTTTTGTGTGTGTGTGGGGGGGGGGGGGGGGGTGTTTATATGGGAGTTGGAAGTACAGTGGAGTGGAATTATGGAATTTAATATTTGGTTGGTCGTCCAAGCCTTCAAGGTTACATATATTCTTTTCTTTTCTTTGTTTTTAAGGCATCCTACAATTAGCTGTCTGATTCAAATTCTTTATACACAGTTTCAGTAAGGTCTATAATGAACAATCAACTTCTGAAATAGAATCTAGATTACTATTTACGACTTGACAAAATTGTAAATTGCATGTTTTAGTTTGTGTGCAAACGTTTGTGTAACAACATCGATGTAGGGTTAAGCACCATGGCATATGACCCCAAAGGGTGGGAAGCAATAATAATAAAGAATATGAGACGAACTGTAAACTCAACATCCAAACTTCAAACTTTTGCAAAAGCAAAAACACTAGAATTTATTTGATACTTGTGATTTTCGAGTTATTTCATGTATATATCTAGCCTATGTCTCAGTACCTTCAAGAGCTCGTTGAATGAGTAAGTTGTAAACATTTTTTGTAGTTACACAAATTAAATTTGTCTTTGGTTACCATTAGTAGTTCATTTTCTTCTCTTTGGTTACAATTATATATTAGTCAAAGATACAACGACAAAAATAGTTAAAAATTCTAGAGTACGTGATAATGAGAAATACGTTAGAATTTTTTTAAAACATTCTTAGTGACAATGTGATAATATACTGAATCACTGACCAATCAGCCACTAGCTCCGAGCTTAAGTCATCGAGGGAATGACATAATCTTTGCAATTACATGCCTGAGCCGCCGCAATGAAGGATGAGAGGAGGAAGAGATGGTGTCAAAATCACGTGATGATTGTGTGTATGGTGAGAAAATGGACAAGGCGTGACCCATGCACCGACCATTCGTCACCCCCATCCAAGTTTCCAACTCAGACCCACTTCACCCCTCCTTTGATGCTCTCAACCACTCACGTCCAGCCATGTTTCGCTGAATTGGCAATCAGCAATCATTGTTTCCAGATTAATCGTTCTAATGAAGTTTTAATTTTGTCCTAATCAACATTATCCTGACTAAACCCTAAATACAAATAATAAGTAAAAGACGAACCAGGGAAATTAGAATTCCGACGTAAACTATAATAAAAAGGTTATGGCTATGTTATGCTACGTGCCGGAATCAAGAAGGCATTTCCAAAATTTTGTCTTGTTACTGTTATGACGTCGGTCCTCTTGTTACTGTTATGACGTCGGTCCTTTACCTGGTATTCGTGGGCGGAACCATGAAACTTCGCGAAGTCTCTATGTTTATAAAACGAAAAGAACAATTGATTTGTGGTATTTAGTCTCCCTATTGGTATAGTGGTATGACAAACGTCTCAAGTTTGGTTCTCACGAGCACACAAAAGCAATAATAATGAAATAATATACTTAATGATTTCGCTATCAAATTGTAGTTCGTTAAGTAAACAACATATTACAGTATGTTTGCACGCAAGGTTCTATAAAACGCTAGACGCTAGTTAGGCGGCGGGCGGCGGGCGGAGGCCTAGCGCCTAGACGCGGGGGGGGGGGGGGACTTAGGTGAATTGGGCGAATTAAATTTATTATATAACATATAAATAAGTGCTTACTTATACTCTGACTGACAAATGCACCAAAACAAAAAACAAAAAACAAAATTTGAAAATTCACTAATTAGGTAGGTTATCCAGAAAAACATTTAACTTAATTAAAAAATAATAATTAAAACAATGGAACCCCTAGCTCCTGCCTAGCCCGCCTAACCCACCTAGGCAGCTGCCCAGCCTTACCCGATTTTTCTCCACGTTGCGGCCTAAATCGCATCAGTCCTCTCCACCGCCTAGTGCCTAGGCGGCGGCCTAAGCAGATTTTTAGAACACTAATTGCACGTAGGTATATTACTATAGTCTAAAGTTGAGGAGGAAATTGACACTTGATGAGTCAATTTCATATTATATATTTCACCCTACTCTTAGTATGTTTTGGTAATTATTTTGGTAGAATTTTGATACTTTATTTTATATTTTCAATATAAGACATTCGACTTCTTCTGGAGCAAAACATGATCAAATGGACGAATTTTGGAGTGATTCAAATTGGAGGACGTTTGTGTGTCTCTTGGCGTGTTCGTGTCAAAATTTGGGGTTTTTCTACCAAGCGGTTATTTTCTGGCGATGGAATAAAGGAGTAGTGCGCGGTGCTTGAAAGTGAAGTTTCTGGGCTTAAATTGCGTTTTTGGAGTCCAAGATGACCTCTAATGGGTTCATGGCCTTCTGGAGAAGTGTTCAGAATATTCCAAACCTTAAATCCAGCTATATTGGGCCATTTTTGGAGTAGATTAGGGGTCCAAAATAGACCTGGCATTCGTGTCGTGTAACACCCGTTAAAATAAACGGATAAAATGACCCGATCCGATAATATTAACAGGTAATATGACCCGACCCGTTACTCGTTAGGAAAATATATTTTAAACCAATAAATAATCAAATGAAAAACATAATACTAAATAAGTATATACATACCATATTGTCACATCCAAAACATAAAAATGCATTTTTTTTTAAGTATATTTTCGCTTACCTAAATTGATTGCTTTGGCCTTTTTCTTTGTAAGACTCGTATTTGCATTATCTATATATACTTTCGCTTCCAAGATCTCGTTATGTTTCCATTATAATCTCCACGGACTCCTCATCACTAAGGTTTACTGAATCTGAATCTCTAGCATCCATTGCTTCTGAAACAAAATGGGTATAAATTAATTAAGTAAAGTCTTTAATAGTTTTTTAATTAATGTAGAAGTGTAAAAAATATAGAAAAAATATAAAAACGCTCATAATGACAAGCTTTACAACTTTCATGAAGAGCTTTACTTCCAAATTTGCCACTATAATCATATAAATCATAGATCAAAATTTAACCGTTGATTGTTTACATTTACGCTTCATTGTTCTCATCAAATTTTGTTTTTTTTTTTTATTTTCTTTTTTGAAAACATGATCTATTAGAGGATGCAGGAAGATGAACGGTTTTGATCGTTGATATTATATTCAGAGTTTTACGGTTAGTGAAAATATTGCTTGATGTTTATAAAGTTTCTACAAACTATATGACATCAACTCATATTTCAGTTAATCGTAAATATCGAAACGTGATATCAAAGATCTGAACCGTTCATCTTCTTACATCCGCCAGATGATCTTGTTTTAAAAAAAAAAAATTTTAAAAATGAAATTCAATAAGAAGAATAAAGCGTAAATGACAATCGACGGTTAAATATAAATTTAAGGTTTATGGATTATAGTGTTGGATTTCGAAGCTGACCCCTTCATGAAAGTCGTAAAGCTTGTCACTATGAGTAATTGTAAATTTTTTTTTTTACATTTTTTACACTTCTATAATAATTATTATTAATTTTATTAATTTTGCCTTCAAATAAAAAACATTATTCATAAGGGTTTGGAGGATTTTAAAAATCTAAACGATAATGTAAGTGTAACTATTATCTACTCGTGTATGAATAATGATGAATCACGAGTGTTTATATATTCTTTCACATTTTTCATACTTGTATGTATGTCTTCTTAGTTCTTACCTATACAAATACTATACTAGTTTATTTTAATTTTGGACAACAACATATTAAGTAAAATTTATCCTAGTCATGATAATAAGGAACTCTTAAAATAAAAATAAATAATGACTAAAACTTTTTTTTTTAACTTATATAGAATAATAATACAAAACTATATATTTAATATAGAATATATTGTATATATTAATATGACTATTGTATTTTATAATAAATCTTTTAGTAATTAAACTTTAAAATTATCAAAATAATTTTTTTCTTAACGGGTCGAAACGGGTTACCCATGTGTTACCCGCATGTATACCCGTTAAGAACTCGTTCTTAATGGGTCATTCGATAATGACTGACACGCCCCGATCCCGATATTCCCCGAATACTAGGATAGGCACGTGCTGGCCGACACCCGAGGGTGACGAAAGCCATTTATTGAATGCAAAAGCTGAAAACAAGGGATAGATAAAACTTATAAATATAAAAGAATAATGAATATGCATTTAAGCTACGTCTTCAGAACATACAACTAACTAGAATACTAAAAGAAATAATATAAAATGGAATGAATAAATGGAAAACTAACCAAAAGCCCCTGAAAAGTTTCCTTTTAATCATAAGGACAAAAGTTTTCAGAAATACCAAGGCTACCCTTCACACATCCGTACAAAATTGGCCAAGCCTTTAGCAAAGTTCACATGGTGGGCTGACACTTTCAGAAATATTTGCATGCAAAAGCTAAGATGGCAAACATTACAGCAACCAAGACAACATGGGTTCACATGTCTTTCAGACAGCCTTCAGAAACAGTGCTGACAGCTTTCAGAAATAGTGTGTTGTCACTATCCAAAAGTTGTAAATATTAAAAAGCTATTTTGTTGTTTAAGAATTAGTTTTTGTATATAAGGGAGCTTTCCCTTCTATGCTGAAGACACGAAAACACACACATCTCTCAACACACAACACACCTCTCAATACCTACCTCAACATCTCAACACCTCTCCAGATACTCACTTCATACTTCAATTTTCATACTCTCAGTCATCCGTAGCCTTCATAGCATCCTTGTAAACACTTTCTTGTAAACAGATATCTTTGTAAACATTCTATATATCAATAAAAGTTCAAGTGTACATATTCAAGCAATCTCCAAGTCTTAAGTAAGCTTTCTTTTCTTTCTTTACTGTGTTTGTTTATTTAGACTTCTAGTCCAAAATAGGGAAACACTATTGTAGTTATATTATTAACCTGCTAAACTGACGATCATACTTTGTTTGAGCACTCTGTTATAGTTAAATGCTTGCCATACAAATAACTGGACATTAACCAGGGTACCTCTGAGTTCTTCGTACCTCTAAGTTTAGCCTTTAAGGCCTTATACTTGTACTGTGAGTGGCCGTCATGCTGAAACATGTCGAGTTCCATGTGCAAGGTTTTATGTCTCGTTGTTATAATGGCCATCCGACTATTTAACCGGGCCTGCTTTCCAAATTTGGTATCAGAGACAAGTTTAGCATTTTAATAGTATAATTATAATAGTAAAGTACCTTGAGGACGGAAGTCATTGATACAACTGATATCACACTTGTTTATTTTGTATGAACAACAGACAGATATTATTATCCTTGTAGACTTTGTCAACCACAACCACCATGTATTTATTGTCCCATACACCCAACTATAACTAGCATAAAGAGAAGACTAGCATATATATCCAAAAGAATTAGCAGGACTTTGAAGAAGCAGAAGTTTTATCTTGGTTATCTTGAACATCCTTCATTTATTAATAAATATAATAACACAGAAGTGTAGCATAAAGTTTTAAAAGCAAAAAGAGCAACAAATCAAGCTTTAGAGAACTTGAGAGAAGAAAGAGAGTTTCTAAGAAACCAGTTAGCCGTAACTTTAGAGAAAGGTAGATTATAGTTTATGATAGATTATCTTAATTTAGAAATTAGTGAACCTCAAAAAAGAAAAATAACCTTAGACCAAAATAGTTTAGTATGTTATTTTCCATTGAGAAAGCATAATCATATTTTGCATAGTAAAGAAAATCCACAAGCCAATAATATTGTAGATCTTATTATTAGTCAAGCAGAAAATATAAAATTAGAAAATAATAAGCATAATCATTTGTTAAACCAGTTGTTCGAGCATTTTCAGAAAAATTCCATAAAAACAATTAGACAAAATTTAGATTATATTACATCCCAGTTAGAAGATAATAATAAAAATATTCAAAGGTTTCCTAGCAAACGAGAGATAAAAGAGCTTATTGATCTCATAGATAGTAAACCGAAGCAAGTAGAACTTAGATCATTAGAAATAGTTGAGCAGTTAAAATTAGAAGTTCAAAAAATTCAATTAGTACAAAAAGAGTTGAGTGAACAAGTAGATAAGTTGCATAAGAAAATAGATAGATTATTAGTTTAATGACCGATTCTAGAACAAGCAGAAAATATATCCAAGCCTTGAAAGAAATTAGTAAGTTAGATAAAGAACCAGTAGGTTTAACAAATTATTCAACACAAGTAGCTAGTAGTAATATTCCCATCAGGCAAAATAATTTAATTATTCAATTAGTTTTAGGTTTGGCTGAAAAATTAGATCAAGTTGAAGAACAAATAGCAGAAATAAATCAAGTTTTACATAACGCATCTTCATCACTTCCACCATCTTTGCTAGATAAATTAGAAAATTTAACTTTAAGTGCAAATAATAATAGAAGACCTAAGATAAATCCTTTTGATAACAGAAAATGGAACTCTTTAGGAAAAAAGGAAAAGAAGTAGTTAGAGTTGAAGATATTTATCCAAATAAAGAAGAAGCACAAGAATTTATTAGAAGAGGTTTTGAGAGAACACAGAAAAATAAATATAATTTGTACCAATTATGTTTATTTGAAAATAGAAGTAGAATTGTAAATAGCGTCAGTCAATATGAAGTTAGTTGTATTGATAAAGAAGTTACACTTAATTTAATTAGTAAAGAAGCAGTTACTCATTTGAGGAAATCACAATTTAGTCAAATTTATATAGGAACAATATAAATTGGAATAGCAGGATTAACCAGAGCACAAGTAGGCACAAAAGCTTTAGTATACATATATGATGATAGATGGGATAATCACCAACAAGCAGCAATAGCAACAGCTGAAGTAGACTTAAGTTCAAACTTAGCAGTCATAGGATGTATTCCAAACTATGTTATGACAATTAATGAATTTAGTAAATATATTAAAGTAAGCATAAGAACAAAAAATTATAATATGAAACGAGAGTATAAAAATTTGTGTATTAGCTTAATGTATATTGGTAAAGTGTCTAATAGATATAATCATAAGTTTAATTTAGAATTTCAAAATTTAGTTCAAACATTTGGTAGTAAACATGTAAATATGATAGAAGCAAAACCCGTAGATAATAGCTTTTTAGAAGGAAATCAGTGGATATTACCTAATTTACAAGTAGCAAAAAATAGACAACTAGATAAAGTACAAATATATGAAACTAGTACAGGCCAAGCAACAATTAGGGTTAGTAATTACAAGCAACTAGAAAAAATAGAAGAGGATGAGAGTGAGATCGAAAATGAGAGTATCCATATGACTTTTGATAATTTAGATATTAATTTAGTTGAGCAAAAGTTTGATCATATTGTAGATAAACTTATAGAGGATATTGATCATTTAGACAAAGAACAGTACTTAGAAAAATATAATACATATGACTTAGGACTACATAGAATTTCAGATGAAGAGATGAAAAAAATTAATTTTAGAAATAGGAGTAGAACATATTTTAGGATCAAAAGAATATAATAATTTATTAGAATTGAAAGAAGAATGTAATCCAGCAGAAGAAAGTAGTACATCAGGAGTAGAAAATCCAGGACAGGCAAGTAGAACTGATCAACAATTTTTGAGACCAACAAATGAACACTATAATGAACGAGCACGAGTAGATCACATAGAAGAAAGCATGATAAAACCTAGAAAAAATAGGATTCCATATTTGAGAGGGTTAGAACAAATTAATATAGCAGGTAATATATTAAACTTAGATAATGTAGATCCACAAGATTGGGAAAGAACAATTGAGAGATGGGAAAAAGGTTGCGTACATGCAAAATTAATGTTAGATTTTAGCAATTCACAAAATATGTTAGATTACTTTGAGCATACTTTAGATGGTTTAGTTTTTTATTATTTTCAGTCATGGAAGGTTCAAAATCCAGAACAGCATCAGGCAGCTAAAACTCATTTTAATATTGATGGTTTTGTTACTTTGATTAAACAAGAATTTTTAGATCATAATAGGTTAGATGGCAGAAGTGAACAAGAGCAGAAAAGAGCAATCAGAAATTTAGAACAGTTGCAAATTTGTGATTTAAAATATATAGCTGAGTATACAACAGATTTCTTTAAATATTTAGGAAGAACAGGTAGAATTAGTGATATTAACTTATTAGACACTTATATGACAAAAATAAAAGGACCAATAGGTGAAAAGATTTGGAATGAATGGCAAAAGCATCCAAAGAAAAATGATATTGCAATAGGACCTAGAATTCAACATGTATATGATATATTTAGACAAGAATGTAGTCAAATAAAAGCTAAAAGACAAATTAGGAAGCAATTTTATATGAGCTGGAAAAATATAGATTTACCACAAAAGTATGGTTGTCATAAGAAGAATAAGCATAAGAAAATATACAAAAAGAAATATAAGTCATATAAACCCTACAAACAGCATAAGAATTTCAGCATAAGACCTTCAAGAACATATAGGAAAAGAAAATATATTCCAAAACAATTTAGGAAAAGAAGTGGCAGACCCTGGATTAGAACGTATAAAGCACCAAAAGATAAGAGTAGTTGTAAATGTTATTCACATGGAGAAGTTGGACACATTAGACCTAAATGTCCAAAATTAGGTAAACAGCCAAGAGATAAAGTACATTTGATGGAGTTGTTTAAGTTAGAAGAGGATGATGATATACAGTCAATATATAGTTTAGATGATTGAAGTGATAATGAGAGTATTCATAGTATAGAGAGTATTAACATGATAGATTCAGACTCTGAATATTCAAGTAGCACAAATAGTGATTTAGAAGAGTATATGTGTGCATTCATAGAAGAACAACATGAAGAAGAATATAAATACATTAATTTAGGTTGGCCAGAAAAATGTCATAAGTGTAGTAAATTAGTTCTAATAAATACTATAATACATATTCAATATTGTGCGAAAAGTGTTATAATAATAAATTATTAGAAATCAATTCAACAGAATCTCAAGAAAATACTGAAATATTAGGAAATATTGTTTATAGTATAGATGTAACATCCCACATCGCCCAGGGAAGTGATCCTTAAATGTATATTCCCATCCCTACCTAGCACGAGGCCTTTTGGGAGCTCACTGGCTTCGGGTTCCTTAGGAACTCCGAAGTTAGTCAAGAAAGGGGCTAGAGCACTCCCATGATGGGTGACTCACTGGGAAATTGCTCGTGAGTTCCCAGAAACAAAACCGTGAGGGCATGGTCGGGGCCCAAAGCGGACAATATCGTGCTACGATGGTGGAGTAGGCTTGGGAAGTGATCCCGCCCGGGCCGGGATGTGACAATAGAAAAGCCAAAAATTAGTCCCTTAATTACTATAAATTGTGAAATAGAAATAGCAAAAGAACATAAGATACAAACGACAGCTATGATAGATACATGGAGTACAAAAAGTGTCATAAAAGAAGAGTTAGTTCCAGAAAATTATAGGCAGAAGTTAGTAAAACCAATTAGAATAACACAGTTTGATGAAAGACCAGTTTATTTAACACATTGCATTAATAATGAGTCTATTAAAGTAGAAAAGCAACAATTTAATTTACCATTAACATTTGTCTCACCAGTAGGATCATACCCATTCATTTTAGGTTTAAACTTTTTGAAAAGTTTACAAGGTTTTTTATTTATGAATCCTAACATAACATTTTTCAAAAGAGGTATCACAATAACTGATCAAAGTAATACTATAGAAGCATACAAAAGCATAAGTATAGAAGAGTCTCGTGACCAAGATAGTCATTATTTAGAAAACTCAAAAGAAAATGATAAGCATAATAATATAGAAGAATTTGATGAAGAAATATTTGAACATGAATATCCAATTTTAGAAGAAGGAACCCGTGTAGAAATATTACAGTTAGACACACCAAAGAGCTTAGAAGAATTATTACAATTAGCAGAACAAACTAGAATTATAGGAGAAGACCCACAGTTACATTGGAATAAAAATAAAATACTAGCAAAATTAGATATAATTAATCCCGATTTAACCATAAAAACAGCTGATATGCCTTGTAGTTTAATAGATAAACAAGAGTTTAAGCAACAAATAGAAGAGTTGTTAAACTTAAAAGTAATTAGACCCTCTAAGTCTAGACATAGATCAGCAGCATTTATTGTAAGAAAACATTTAGAGCTAAAGGGAGGTAAGGCTAGAATAGTTTATAATTACAAGAGATTAAATAATAATACATATAAAGATAGTTATAAGTTACCTAATAAGGATGAGCTTATAAATAAAATTCAAGAGAGTAAATATTTTAGTAAATTTGATTGTAAATCAGGATTTTGGCAAATACGATTAGCAGAAGAATCAATTGAGTGGACATCTTTTACTTGTCCATAAGGACATTTTGAGTGGCTTGTTATGCCATTTGGACTTAAAAATGCTCCATCGATCTTCCAAAGAAAGATGGATCAAATTTTTAAGAAATATGATAAATTTTGTAGTGTTTATGTAGATGATATTTTAGTACATAGTAAAAATAGAAATGAACATAGTAAGCACTTAGAGATAGTTTTACAAGAATTTATCAAAAATGGAATTGTGATTAGCAAAAATAAAATAGTATTAGAAAAGCAAGATATAGAATTTCTCGGAATGTATATCAAGTCAGGTACAATACAATTGCAAGATCATATAGCTAAAAAAGTTTTAGAATTTCCAGATAAGTTAGAAGATAAAAAACAGTTGCAAGCAGTTTTAGGATTGTTAAATTATGCAAGAAATTTTATCCCTGATCTAGGAAGAAAAATAGCAGTATTACATAGTAAAACTAGCAAAACAGGACAAAAATATTTTAATAGTGAAGATATTAAATTAGTTCAAAATATAAAAGAAGAAATTACTAAACTTAAGCCAATAACATTACCATTAGATGATAGTTATAAAGTAGTAGAAACAGATGCTTCATCATTGGGATGGACAGGTATACTATACCAGAAAAAGCATAAAGAGTCACCAAAGTCTGATAAACAAGTTTGTAGATATTCATCAGGAAAATTTAGTGATATACAGTCAAGATTACCATCAACGGATTTAGAAATTTTAGGAATATTAACTCACTTGAAGCATTTTCTTTATTTTTACATAATGAAGTATTTACAATTAGAACAGATTGTCAAAATATAGTTTCTCATTATAACAAGATACATGCTAATAAACAGGCAGCCCGAAGATGGGTTAATTTTATTGATTCAATTACAGGAAATGGTTTTAAACCAATTTTTGAACATATAAAAGGTAATGATAATACATTAGCTGATATCTTATCAAGATTAATTTGTTGAACATGAATGGAATATCGTGGACCATCATCATCAAATAGCACAAGACCATAAGGCAGAAGAGCACCCTTCAATAGCATAATGATGCACCATGGACCTTTACCATTCAATGGATTCCAAAATAGCATAAGCAGACCAACATCACCACCAGTACCCACTTTCAACTTTAATGGCAATATTGTTGAAGGAATTAGAAATCCAACCCTGAGGTATAGAACAAGGGTACCAAAACTCTCTGATAGGCAACAGATTCTCTTAGATAACTTTTGGAATATCCAAATCAAACAGCCAAGCATGAGGTTAAGTCATGAAAAATTAATTAGAGCCTTAGAGCAAGAGTTTGATAGCTTTAATTTTAATTTCCACCAAAGCCAGCATCAGATTCATTCTCTTGAACAAAAACGTCAAGTCATTTCCAGAGACCATGAGTCATTACTTAGTTTGCCAAAATGAACCAAGAACTCCAATCTCTTAGAATGCAGCAAAAGGCAAGTGACACCTTGAAAAGAGAATTGAAAATAGGTTTGGAAACTGATCAGCATAAGAATAAAGAAAAAGAGGTTATTGAACCCATAGAACAAGAGGCTAATGAGCCCATAGAAGAGATTAGGATTGAGCTCTTAGGAGAAGATATTGAAATGGAACAGCAGCAAAATAATGAGCAGCATCAGTAACTTAGTGACAAAGAAAAACAAGAAAAATATGAAAGTTTTCTTAGGGATATACCTTTAGACTTAATAATAGATGAGATCCTATTGGAAGAAATTTCAAAAGCAAAATTAAGAATTATGCCACCAGATATGCAAAATAAGATCCTGAGCAGAGCATCACAGTCCATGAAAGAATTACAATTACAATTACAATGTGCTTTGTATCAGTCCATCTTTGATCCAAAACCAGGGATGGATATTATTACAAAGATATATCCACCATGTCTTTGTGATAGTACAAAGAGTTGTATTTGTAAACCAGAGGTTAGCATAGCTGTGGCCATGATTAACATGTGAGATTTTAGACCATGGCATTTTAGTTATGAGCATCAGAAAAAGCATAATATGGTAGAAGTTACCCCTGCCTTACTATTTGAGTTTGGCTATCTTGACAAAATATTCATTAACCATATTTCCCAAATAGAATCATTTCCTTAAAAACTTATGAAAGTAGTATAAGATTATCTGGAAAAGTGGAAAGAAATTTGCATAAGTTTTATTAGTAGTCCTCCAGATTGGTATGTACATATGCATAAGTAGAAAGCCAGGCATATAGCCATGATTAATGAAGAGTCCTTTAGATTATCCCCTATCTCTCTACACAGGTGGACTCCTTCATACAAAAATATTTTAAAATTTTGAGGGATCCAAATGTTTGCCTTAGATGAATTTGAAGATTTTAGGCATGATATGGTATTAGTAGCAGAAGAAGAAGAAATGTATATTTACAGCAAGACAAAGATCAGTCATCAGCCATATTGGAAGCCTCAAAATTTCAAAGAAGAAACAGCAGAAATGTACTACAAGGTGAAAGAAGATAGAGAAAGAGATGCAGAGCTAATAAAAGGCGATGAACAATATTGGAACAATTTGACAGAATAAGAGCTGCATAACATCAACAATATGATGGAAGCATGAAGAGTTGGCAGCAAATTAGCATAAGTTGAAAAGCATCATGTAAAATAATGTATTCCCAGACAGAAATGTCAACATCATTGTGGACCATTTTCAATGGCATAAGAGTAAATAAATAAAAGAACTTGACCCATTATGGGCTTTTCATACACAAAATGTCCTTTTGATTAAGAATGAATAGTGTCAGGCCCTTTTCGTTAAAATTCCCATGAATAAAAGGATGGGTCCTACACTGAGAAGACTCAAAGATGCCGATGCGGAAGTGCCTTGACATCGAGATTGTATGCCTTCATTCTAAGTCCTGAAGGGAGCGTAAAACAAACAAGAGTAGACCAAGTTGATATATATATATATATATATATATATATATATATATATATATATAATAAAACAGTTATCAACATACTAACCCCCAGGTTTTATGAAAACATAATAGCATGATAAATAAAATAGGTTTTCTGAAACATAGCACACTGTACAATGTCTCAAAACATATCTCATATATATCGTAAACACTAGTAAATGTCCAATATCCCTCCAAGCCCCATGCCAGCTCCCCGTCTTTGTGCCAATTGCCAAAGGAAAATCACCCCCAAGCCCCGTGCCAGCTCCCCGTCTTTGTGCTAATAGCCAGAGGAAAACCATCTTCAGGCCCTATGCCAACACCGTAACCGTCGCCCGGGACGGACCAGAATCTATCCCTCGTCCCGTAGTGGAATTGTGACCACTAGGTAAATACAAAACCATTGAACATACATATATTTGAAAAGCAACTTCATAGTATAAAGTCATCTATCATCTATATTATAAAGACGTGTTCTAAACGTGTTCTAAATATTATATCGTCATCCATCAGATATTCTATAAGAACACGGGTTATAGGAAAAATAGTAATAATTCAAATTAGCCTCAATAAGCATGTTATCTTGTAAACAATTTCATAAAACATAATCATTAAATCATGCTTTTCATGTATACATTTCTACTGTTAAAACGTGCATTTTTAAAAAGGGTCCACTCATCGTACACCGTTGGTGCAAAGCCATGCCAAAAGGAATAACAGAACCGCCGCTATTAATTACACCTAAGCACATAAAGAGTACAATTAATAAATCTATACTCAAATGATTGAATTTGAAAAAAGGAACTTCAAAAACGGGTCTAGGACGTCGAAATTAACCTAGGAAGGGTTCCGAACAAAAACCCAAAAAAGCCAACAAAAGTCAACGTTGACCGTTGACCGTTTAAAGTCAAAGTCAACGCTGACCGTTGAAGGAATCAATGGACAAGCCGGGTCATGGGTATTGGGTTGGACCGGGTTGGGCCTAAAGGGTTTGGGTCCAAGGGTTTAAAAGGTCTAGGCTTTAAGCCCGGCCCACTGTAAAAGGGATTTGGGTTGGGCTTCGCAAGGCTTGGGCCTCCGGACATTTGGGCTCTAGGTTTGGGTCAAATGGGCTGGGTAACCCGGCCCAAAGGCCTTGGTTTAGGGTGGTTTTCAGGCCACCCTTTGGCCGGTTTCTAGGTTGATTTTCCAAGGCTCATAACTTCTTCGTTACTCATCCAAATCAAGTGATCCAAACATGAAACTTGAAGTACTCGACGAGATGAAGAGAATGATGCCCTACACTCCGGCCAACTCATCATGGTGTAGCCAGAAAACACCTCGAAAGGGGCGGTGCTCACCTGAAAACTGGGTTTTTGGGCCGAAGGTTTGTGCAATTTTCAAAGCTTTGTAACTTCTTCGTTTCTTAACCAAATTGATTGATTCAAAGCCAAAATGTAGTTAGGAATGTGGAGAAGAGATTCATACCAAGTGGGGACCGAGTGGTGGCCGGAAAATGGCTTGAAAGATGGCCAAACGACCACGGTTTTGAAGTTTCCAGATTTATGGAAAATGCCTCTCGAGTTGTTTTTCGTGCTAAAACCTTCACCAAAGCCATTTTTAATACTAACCAAGTAATTGAGACTACGAGGAAGGAAGATCAAAGGAGTCTCGAAGCTTACCTACGTCGAAAAATCCTCGAAAGTCACTGGAGTTCGTCGGGAAGGTCTGCACCATGGTTGTCAAGGTGGAGGGCCGTGCTTGGCCTGAGGTTCTTGAGGTCTCAAGCCCAGGCGATGGTGGTGATGGTTGCTCTGTGTGTGTGTGTTTTTTCAGAGAAGAGAAGAAGAGCTGAAGAGATAGAGGGTAGGCATGAGGGGGAGAGAGATGAGAGAGTTGTGAGAAAGGGAGAGAGATGACTCACGGGTCCAAAGGAAAAGAGAAGAACGGGGGCTGGGTAGGGGAGACCAAAAAGGAAAGAGGGCCCTACGGGCACACACATTAAGACCCAAAAACAATTTTTTTTAAATAAAAACCCAAAACTACTTTTAAAATCGGGGATAGGGTGTAACAATGACCCAATTAATTATCGTGTTGACCCAAAATTCGTTATTTTCATGTCATTTTCGTGTTGTGTCAGAAACTGCGGGGTCTAGTCCAAAACGTGGCTATGTAGATTTTAGGCGAATTTTACCATTTAATTTAGGGTTATGTTTCCTATTTTATTTTAGTTATTTAGTTTCCTAGTTTGATTGGAAGACCTTTTATTAGGAGGATTTAATTTTTACTAGGTTAAATAAGCTTGGCCAACCCTATTATATTTGGTTCTTCTTCATGCATACTTTGAGAGAGGAAATTGGCCAAGCTTAAAGATTTTCAAACTTTTACATTCAATGTGTCTTCGATCTTTTATTATTTCAATAAAGAACTTTGTGATTTTTATTATAAATATGCATAACTAATTCTCTTTTTGCTAGGGTGAGGCCACGAGCCTTAGCAAGAATATGCAGTTTCTTTTCAATTTGCTTATGATTATATGCATATAGGTTTTCGAATTATTAATCACCGGTTTATATTGTCTAAGTGTCTTGATGATTCGCAACCATTTAGGATGTTTCAAAAAGTAATTTGATGCAATTTTGGTCGGAGGTCGGTCCCTGAAATTGACGAAGGCTTATTGTGATTAATATGTGCAGGTTCACTTAGGATGAATACCACATCTTAAGGGTTGCATGGTTTTTCAAAAGGTTTTTCAAAACTTAATGAGTCATGCATGTTTAGATTTGATCTAAATACCACAGACGGATTGCATGTTTGATATACGCTCTCTATTAAGGATCCAAATAGGCATATATTAAGAAAACCAAACCTTCGAAATATGCATGTGTAAATTCCACGCTTCCAGAATAATCCAAAGTTTCTCAGACCATTGAGAAAACACAGTAAGTCTCTTAGAAATCATCTGTTGAAGCAGCTCCTGAGAGAACTCATAGCCCGCTTACGTAACCGTAATCAAAATAGAGGAATTAGATTGAGGAGGAATTGAATTGAGGAGGAATTGGATTGAGGAGGAGTTAGAATTGGATTCCTGTTGAAGTTGTTTACTTAAATGTTCTGGAATCAGAGTAAAAATGAAATGAAATTCATATCAGTTGTTTACTAATTCACCTGAATTGGAATAGAAATCAATATAATTATTAAAATGCCCTTTAGTTCTTTATTTTTATTTCATCTATATTTATTTTTACTCATATTTTCATTAGTTACTTTAAAATGAACTCAGATCCAACGGCCAAATTATTTTCCCGTCTTTCTCTCTCTTTCTCCCCGCTCAACTCTTCTCTTTCTCCCTCACTTGGAAGCACCCACCACCGCCACACCTGCATCTTCTCAATCTTCTTCAACCTCAGCCCACCCCAATTAGATTCCTTGTTTATTTTGTATTTCTTATCTTAGAATTTTTAATTTTTGCTGTATGTTCAGTGATATTTTTGTAGGTCCTTTGAATTGGGACTTTATTCAACACGAAGAGGGAGAATTTGCAGCATGGGAGGTTAGGGTGGGAGAGAGCCGAAAAGGGTTGCTGGGTTGTGTAAGATGTGGAACTACAGTGGGAGGGTGGATGTCCAGAAAAAGATTTTGAAGTATTTATACATTTATTGGAGATTAACTTTAGAATTGGCTAAAATGGCTATTTCTTTAAGGGCTTGTAGAAGGATCCAACACTCGGTGGAAGACCATAGTCACGATCAGAATAAAAATGAAAGTTTTATGGGGAAGTCTGGGATGCTAGTTCAAATTCATCTTCCCAGTTCCAACACTCGGCGGTGCTGCGTCTGTCGAAGCATCTGCGAAGCCCCTTGATAAGAAGGCATAATAGGAAAGAAGAAATGCATTCCCGATTCCTTCACCATCCCGGAATCCAAATACCTCACCCATGGAGGGAGTTCAATTCCTCCAATTTCATGAATTGAACTCCATTTTTTGTGTGGGTCCCACATACTGTTGATTCCTCTAAATTGTAGTAAACACAAGAGTTATCCGTAATCGGAATCGGATTCCTTATTTGCATTCCGATTATGGGTGCGTAAACACACCCTCAGAGCTTTAGTAGCTCCTCCTCTCAAGATGTATTGGTAATGCAAGGCAGCAATGGCAGCTCCAATGAATGGTCCAACCCAGAAGATCCACTGAATAAGTAAACAACAAACGTAAGTAAAATAATTATAAAAATACGAAGAAATAGAATTGGTTGTAAACTATCAAAAGTAAAATTAAATAAAAAAGTAGACGACAATAAAGGGTATTACATTGCCTTATATATAAGGGACAGATTTGTGACATCATTTTTTTTACACAAGTTTTTATGGGCCCCTTTTATAATGTGTTTCAACGATCGGACTCGTTTATCTTCTAGGTCTTCCCTCAAATATCATATCAATAAAAAATCACCCAAATGTGAAATCATATGACTGTTGGATTAAGGGTTTAGGGTTCTTTGTGAAAACGTATCTGTCCATTTTCTTCACCACAAATGAATGTTCTTAATGGTTTTGGAATTGTCTAATTTTTTGCAAGGGTTATCTATGAATGATGTTCTAAAAGTTAGACAGTTCGAATTGTTGAAATACATTATGGTGGGGCCCACAAAAACTTGTGTGAAAAGTTGTGTAAAAAAATGGTGTCACAGATCCGCCTCCACATACATACATACATACACACAGGATTTATTATCTATTTAGTATCCTTCTGTGTTCTCAATTAAAAGTTCGTAACTTAGAGAGTAAGGTCAAAGGTGCATACTTGGTCATTCCAAGTCTTGTCATTGTTGTAGATCACGGCAGGTCCAAGACTTCTAGCTGGGCTGATACCAGTGCCAGTGATTGGGATTGTGGCAAGGTGCACAACAAACACAGCAAACCCAATTGGTAGTGCTGCCAATACCTTTAATTAATCAACATAAACAAATCATTAGAGTCAGTAATTAAATTAAAATCAATCTTCTTGAAACTAAATGCAAAATTAATTTATACTTACTGGGACATGGGAAGCTGTTGCTTTTAGCTCCGGATCAGTGGCACACAAGACAGTGTAGACAAGAACAAAGGTGCCAACAATCTCAGCACCCAACCCAGTGCCTGTGCTGTAGCCGTCGGCAAGCTCATTGGCTTCACCACCATACTTCGTATAGTAAGCACTTTGGAAAGCTTTAACAAGCCCAGCACCACATATGGCTCCCAACGACTGAACCACCATGTACAATATGGCACTCATCAATGACATCTTCCATGCCAAAAACATCCCAAATGTGACTGCAGGGTTTATATGCCCCCCTGCATACAAAAAATGCACATATAGTAAACCATAAGTTTGGTTCCCAAAAAAAAAAAAGGGTTTTTATCACAAATGGTCCCTGACATTGATCAAACACATCATTTTGGTCCCTGACATTGAAAATCAATAGAAATGGTCCCTGAGATTGTCCACCGTCCATCATTTTGGTCCTTTCGTTAAAAACTCTGTTAAGTGTCCCGGAGCTCTTGGCCGGAAGTTTGGGTAATTTTCAAAGCCTCGTAACTCAATCGTTTCTTAACCAAATTTGACCCATAATATATCAAAATGAAGATAGGAAAGTGTAGAATAAGATTATACCATTTGGAAGTCCAATGGTTGCCGGAGATGGCCGGAAAATAGCCTCAAAGTTGACGGGTTCGAGTGAAAACTTGAAAACTCTCCGGAAACTGGGTAAACTTTAAACATTCATAACTTCTTCAATATTCAACGAAATCAAGTGATTCAAAAACAAAAATCATAATTTTTAACGAGACTAAGATAATGGTAGCTTTTTAGATGGCTAACTCACTCTGGTTTGGCCGGAAAACGGCTCGAAAATGGCTAACTCAAGACCAAGACAGCCACTTTCGAGCCGTTTTGGGCCAAAAAAGAGTGATTTAGCCATCTGAAAAGGTACCATTCTCTTCGTCTCATTGAGAAGTATGATTTTTGTTTCTGAATCACTTGATTTCGTTGAGTATTGAAGAAGTTATGAAAGTTTAAAGTTTACCCAGTTTCCGGCGAGTTTTCAAGTTTTCACTCGGACCAGTCAACTTTAAGGCTATTTTCCGGCCATCTCCAGCAACCATTGGACTTCCAAATGGTATAATCTTATTCTACACTTTCCTATCTTCATTTTGATATATTATGGGTCGAATTTGGTTAAGAAACGATTGAGTTACGAAGCTTTGAAAATTGCCCAAACTTCCGGCCAAGAGCTCCGGGACACTTAACGGAGTTTTTAACGGAAGGACCAAAATGATGGATGGTGGACAATCTCAGGGACAATTTCTATTGATTTTCAATGCCAGGAACCAAAATGATGTGTTTGATCAATGTCAATAACCATTTGTGATAAAAACCCAAAAAAAAAAAGTAAACCATAAGTTGGATGCTAACTTGAATATGTTTTATTGAGTAATCGATATGGTGTCACAAATACATTCAGATTATAACATAGTGTGTGACAGGTGCTACTTATTCATTCAAACCTTAATTATAATTCATTATTCTATCATTTCTCACTACTTAGACTAACTACATGAACTTACAGTTTGAGTGGATAGGTGCACCACGTCAGGATGTCGATGATGTTCGAGATTCAAATTAAATTTTTTGTGTGTAAGTGACGTGGCATGACTAATCCATCTAATCATAACATTATGTGGACAACTTTAGGTGGATTGGCAACACTGCATTAGCACCTGATGTTTTAGTTAGACCAAAAAATGACTCAATAAATAGGTTTTACTTAATTCTTGAAAATAATTAATGGGTTAGAGAAAGAGAGAATATGTGCTTAAGATCGAGATGAAACCCACCAGAGATGCTAGCAGTGCAATAAACAAGGACAAAGATCGTGCCACCAAAGGCCCAAGCAATACCATGAATGCCAACACCACCACATTGGTTTCCATTTAGGGTAGTGTCAGTCTGTCTCTTGTAACCAATCACAGTGAGCACAGTAACGTACAAGAACAAGAGGGTGGCAATGAACTCAGCTATGACGGTTCTATAGAACGACCACTGCCCTAGTTCCTTCGCACCAATCAGCGGCTCCGGCGTAGGATCGTGGTAGTCCTTGGAGGAGCTCCCACTTCCTAATCATATCCTGATTACAAAGTGTAAGAATCCTATGTGGACTCAACTAGTTGTGATAAAGGAGAAGTAATATGTTGGTAATGCAAATCATTAGAGTTTGAATACGTGTAAAACCAACCTCCTATAATTTAGGAAATACATCCAACGTGCTTCTAAAGCCACTCCATACACGGTTGGGATTTGGTGTAACAGGTGAACAACCAAGTCTCCACGATAGATGGAAGTTGGCTACCATTGCATCCGTATAAAATGAATTCCCTGCTCACAAAGAATGTGTTCTGCGTTAAGTGTCTATCACCATCAGAATATAAAGGTCTCTAAGTGAGTAGAAGAGTTCTGGTTTGTGATTAACAACCAACCATGGCTACACCAGTCAAAGTCAGTCTTGTTCAACTTCCATGGCAATTGCTATAATCAGGTCAGCCGATTATTTCTTTGTGTTTTAATTATATAACCATGCTAAGTTCTAACACAAGGAACCAAACGGGTAACTAAACTAATTACAAAGATCAACTTTTCAACAACTCCTTCCTTCCCCCGCCAGAGTGACGTAAACCTATCAAGAAAAGCCTCCCCATGAACCTTTCTCTCCGTTAGGACCTCTGCAATCATCGTATAATGGAAGCCCACTAAAGCCTCCTCCACATCTTTTCTGCCAATGGTAACACCATCTCTCTCATTCTCCGTCAAACACAAGTTAGCCCCAAGCTTCTGACCCAGTTCTTCCATCATTCCTTCAACATCAGGCTCCTCCATATTGCAGCGTCCAGACCTTTCTCCCAACCCCGACACTTCCAGCCTTCTGATCACAATGGTTTGTCCCTTTCCGCACTCTCCACCGTTGCATTTAACACCCGCTGTCACCAGAAACCTTACACTATGTTTGGATGAGAGAAATAAACTTGGAATTTGGATTAAAGTCGGAATTTATAAATAAAAATGAACCAATTCCCTTGTTTGAATTCATAAATATAGAAATTTAGAATTTCCGTGTGGAAAAAAATTTGGAATTTGAGACCTCCAATTCCCAAGTTTAAATTATATGTAAATAGGTGTCATTTTCCAATTTCTATGATTGAGAGTTTAAAAATAACAAATTCTGTATTCAATTCCATTGTTCTTTTAGGTTAACCAAACAAGAAAATTCACAAATTCTAGGAAATAAAATCCCAACATTTCAGTTTCCGTCATTTTAAAATTCTTTAGTAATCTTAAATTTCTTCATCCAAACATAGTGTTAGGGTTTTGAGAAGAAAGTCGGAAACACGATACCTCCGACTTTATCGGACCAAAAACCCTCCTTGCGAGGACCTAAACATTAATTATGAAAGGGTAGGTCATTTTAACAGCGGCCTTGCAGATAGAGGTCTGTGTATCAGATTTCATCACTTATTGTTGGAGGACCTGGGAACTATTAATTGTTGATTTTGCTTAACGTCTGTCAGGTACTTGCACGAGTTCAATAATTTTCAGTTTTAATTAATTTCATATCAGGTGTGCGACTTTTTCTCAATTACTTCATCTGCTTCTCTAGCTTTTTCATTACAAGCTGCTTCTAGGAAGTACATTTGCCATGTATGACTGACTTTGTGTTGATATGTCTGGCTGTTGGTTGGTGTAGTTTAACGTGGGTTCAAAAGTTTCTTTGACATTGAATCATTATATCAACGTTTTCCTTCGACTCTTCATTATGTAGCTTATCTTAATTCTATATAGGTTCAAAACAAGCAAAAGAATGTTAAACATAAGATCATGAACATAAGAAAAAATTGAACTGACACTTGAAAAAAAAAAAGTAAATTCCAAGTTCAGGTTTTCACACTTTGTTGTTTCGTTTGTGATTCGAAATCCGGAAACAAAGATTACTCCGAAATTATACGTATTGGAAGACATTGAGGGTTGATAAGAATTATAGAAGGGATTCATGTCTTCTTAACCATTAACAGAACAAAGTGAAAAAATCAAGGTTTTAAAAGTCGCTAGGCGCTAGTCGAGCGGCGGGCTGGGGCCTAGCGCCTAGGCGCCTAGGCGGACTAGGCGGATTTAAGTAAATCAATCATATTTCGTGTAAATAAGTGTCTGATTATACTTGAAATATATATAATTTCGTCATAAACTACAAAATAGAATGCATATATATTATGAAGTATTGGAACATAATAAAAACATGTGAAATAAGGATATAATGTGTGTTCATTTAAGTATGCAACAAGTCTCTTACAATTTATTAGAAAAAAATCAAAATGCAAAATGAAAGTTATCTATTTTTCGTCTAAGTAAGTTGTGAGCTAGAGTGTTTAGGCGGGAGCTTAGGCGGTCTAGGCGGGTGCCTTAGTAGGTCTAGGCACCCTTAGCATTAATCGGGACGGTAACCAACCGCCTTGCGCCTAGGTGCGACCTAGGCGGTGCTAGGCGGGAATTTTTAGAACAGTGGAAAAAATGAAAGGCAAAAACTACACTGAAGTATAAATATACATGCGGTCTGCAAATTCATTTCTAAGTTGTACAAGTGCAACTTATTCCAAAACAACTACTTACTCGTCCTCTCCCTCCTCTTCCCTTCATAATCCCTGTCATTGTCATTTTGAATTTTGGCAGCTAAACTTGCTCATTTTAATATTCTCTGCCCACTTCATGATGACCTACCTGAAGTTGCAACACAATAATATCAGAAATCTTGCAATACAACAACACTACCAATTTTAATGATCATAATATGCAAAGACACTGACATGATAATCTTCCAAATCAAACAATAGGGTTTAAGGAATGCATTTCATAATACTACTTCCCAAAAATGTTGATTCCAAGTTGAGCATATAGATTGGACAGAAGAAGCTATCCACAAAGTGAATAAACCACCACGAGATATAGAAAGTGATGGTTTTGAAGTATTGGGTGATCCAATAACTAATGCAAGTTAGAATCTAAGGAAGTGATAATGAGGGGCAGGCAACCCAGCTCAAAAGGAATAGGCCTTTACATTCCTTTTCAATTTCTTTACCAAAATAATTGCAAATGCATATTAAATATTAAGTGGTATTTAAATCACAGGTGCGGACGAAATTCTAACGATCTCAACAATACATCATCGACCAAAACAATACATCATTTCATTTCAAAAAACAATACATTATTGATCATAACAAAGGTTCTAAATTCTAATGAAAACTCATATCAAAATTCGAATTAAGCAGTGTACAATAACGATAACACAGCAGTACAAAAAAGCTTTCATAAATGAATTAAAGAATTATAGATGTTGTGATGCCTAGCTTAGGGTAAGGTATTGGCGTTAAGACTAATAAACAAAACAAATGATCAAGGGTAAATTACACTTTCATACCTCATATTTGGGCTCTATTTCAATTCCTTACAACATCTTTAAAAAATTTCACTTTCATACCTTAAGTACTATTTTATTTCAAAATAATACCTCCGTTACATTTTCCATCCATTGATCCGTTAAATGCTGACGTGGCTGCCACATATATGCCACGTGGCAGCCAAATGTTTGCCATGTGGCAAAAAAAATAATTTTTTAAAACCTGAATTTTTACAAAAAAAAAAAATTGAACACGTCGGAGAAGAAGGCCGGAAATCGACCGGAAACTTCCCTAACTTTAAATGTTCATAACTTCTTCGTTACACAACGAAATCGAGTGATTCTAGAAGAAAAGTTGTAGTTCTCAAAGAGACAAAGAGAATGGTACCTCACACGACGTCTAACTCGCAGTGGTTTGGCCGGAAAATGCCTCGAAATCCGCGGAGGTCGCCGGAAATTGGGTAAGATTCAAATGGATATAACTTCTTCAATACTTAACGAAATTGGGTGAAACAAAAAGGAAAGTTGTAGTACTCAGTGATACAAAGAGATTCATACCTTGAACGGCGACAACTCGCTGAGTTTTGGCCGTAAATTTCCTCGAAATGGGCAGTGCTCGCCGGAAAACTGGGGAAAGCTCCCCGAGTTATTTTCACGTCCAAACCTTCACCAAAAAGGAAGAAGAAGCCGAAGCCCCCCACCCCCCTGCCCGCGGCCCTCCTCCCGTCCCCCCCGGCGCCGGAAGAAGAAGAAGTCAAAGCCCAGATCCCTCACCTATCCTGTCTCTCTCTTTCTCTCTCTTTGGCATTGTGCACAATCACTGTGCAAGTGATTTCTAACGAAGGTAAGTCGAACCACTCTTCCATCTTTCTCCCTAGTAGTCTAGCAGGCTTAGTGGTTGCTAAAAAGTGGTTTTTGGCGAAGGTTTGGACGTGAAAACAACTCGGGGAGCTTTCCCCAGTTTTCCGGCGAGCACCGCCCCTTTCGAGGAAATTTCCGGCCAAACCACGGCTATTTGGCCGGCGTTCAAGGTATCAATATCTTTGTCTCGCTGAGTACTACAACTTTCCTTTTTGTTTCACCCAATTTCGTTAAGTATTGAAGAAGTTATATCCATTTGAATCTTACCCAGTTTCCGGCGACCTCCGCGGATTTCGAGGCATTTTCCGGCCAAACCACGGCGAGTTAGACGCCTTGTAAGGTACCATTCTCTTCGTCTCTTCTAGAAATACAACTTTTCTTCTTGAATCACTTGATTTCGTTGTGTAACGAAGAAGTTATGAACGTTTAAAGTTAGGGAAGTTTCCGGCCGATTTCCGGCCTTCTTCTCCGGCGTGTTCATTTTTTTTTTTTTGTAAAAATTCAGGTTTTAAAAAAAAAAAAACGTCAGCATTTAACTGATCAATGGATGAAAAATGTAACGGATGTATTATTTTGAAATAAAATAGTACTTAAGGTATGAAAGTGAAATTTTTTAAAAATGTTGTAAGGAATTGAAATAGAGTCCAAACCTGATGTATGAAAGTGTAATTTAGCCAATGATCAATGTTTAGAGGCGCTTACAGGGATCTCACATCACAAAAATTAGAGCATGCACCAAAATACACAGCAAATATCACAAAAATTAGAGAATGCCCCAAAATTTGAGTCCCAATTCTCTATTTCACAGAGGAGAAAAACCAAAAATAAGGGTAACAAAATCACAGTTCTCTGGTAATAAAAATTAAACAATACAATAATAAAATTACTGTAACTGAATATACCTCAAAAAGCCAACGGCCCAATTGCTTCCTCCAACAATCCAAATTTCCGAAATTCCAAAACAAAGCGAATCCATAGCAATTTGACATGCTTAGTACAATCAAAATTCACAGGAACAAACAAAGGATTGAACAAAACAAACTTTGCGAGCTAATTAAGTATTCACACACATTATACTCACACACACTGCATACACACACACTGATTAGACACACTGCACAACATTCACACAGAGTCACATACACACTCACACGCACATCCGCACATACTATGTCATACGTACACTAATTAGACACACTGCATAACATGGTTCTCTCTTTTTAAAGTGCTTTGTATTAATTATTTTGTGAACAGTTACCCAATAGCATCTGTCAATACTTAAAACAAGTCACTCGATTTACCCTTCTAGATTGCATTTCAAGTTATACACTATACCTGAACGAAGTTTTTAGACTGCATTTTCTATATGAATTTTGTATTTAGGCAGCGAACTGTTGGATATAACCAAGGTCCTAATTCCTAATCACTTCAATTGATCAAAGTGGGCAAGCAAATCTTCTCGTAGTTTGTCTTTCAAAAAATCCTACTTGGAGTAAAAATTAACAGTAGTAAGTTATAGCATAACCAGTAAATTGAATTCGACAGACATAAAAACAATTTAACTACTGCACATATAACTCCATAAATTACTTACCACATCAACCTTGAGAGGTCCAACATGTCTAAAAGTCTCAAAACCTTCTCCATGTTCAGCTCTAATCACCTAAAAACACTGAAAAGCAGAGGAAAACATATAAATTCATTAAAATTCTCTACCCACGGATAAGTTAAAAATCGAAAGCACTAACCATTCCAAGGAAAAGAGCAGCCATTATTAGGATCCAAAACTCATTCCTTAGCCTCTTCATCTGGGTACTTGACTCTGTAATCTTCGCTTTATTTCCATTACATTGACACACTTTGTCATCATATATCTTTCTAGAAAAACCTAAAAATTCATAAAAATATAATTACAAAAAAAATTAAATAATAGTAACGATCTGGTTATTTGACCTCTATCATTATTTAAAGCTGTCGCAGCAGATCCTTGCACCAGAGCCTTCTTCATGTCTGCCATCCTTCTTTTTTTGTCTCCGTTTTAGGGCTTTCACACAAAAAAATGTTATTCACACATTAGCTTTCATAGTTTCATGGATCCATCCTATTTGGATTTCAATATAGACAGAGGTGCGGATCTGTACCTTTCTCTTTTCTCGGATCTGAAATTTTCGAGAGCTCCATCCGCCTTTTCTTCAGTCCAGACAACAGATTGAGAAGCCCCTTTACAGAATACACCATACACATGTGAGTTAGTGAGCACATTGTCTTATCTTTTTTCTTCAAACAATGTAGATCTTGATGGGTTAATGACAAAAAACTACCTTAACTATTGGTGTCACGACACTTTCATACCTCATCTTTAAAACGTGACAATGTCATACCTCATCTTTATAATTTGGTCCAATATTATACCTCCGTTAGCTTGGCCGTGAATTTGGCAGTTAAATGCTGATGTGGCTTGATCCGGGGCCCAGTTCCTCGCCTAGATGGATCCCATGTGGCACCACACCCAATGTTTTCCCACCAAATGGCATCCAGCTGGAATCCTAATACATGTCGCACCACTCACAGGACGACACGTGGATATTCCATAAAAATTAAAAAATTATATTAAAATTAAAAATTTTAAAAATTAAATTTTTTTTGGAACGTTGTAAAGTGTGCCTGGTTTCCCCCCAAATACCCAAATCCCGTGATGCCTGTCGATCAAATGCCTTTCCCAATTCCTGAAAAAACAAGAACCCTAACCCTAGTTTTCGCGGCTCCAAATCTCGAACTATCAGATTAGAAATTCAGCGAAAAACCCAAATCATCCCGTCGAATCGCTTCCCTGACTTCGTTGGCTTAGAAGAAAAATCGAAGGATTCGCCATGGGGTGGTACGTCCGTGAGGATCCCGACGAAACGACACCTACCTATTGTAAGTTTTTTGTGCTTTTGATGATTCCAAATGTATAGTGGACTTATTTTTTGGAATGGGTTGAATGTGGGTTTATTCTTTGTTAATTTGAAATGGTTCCTGGGCATTGTTTATTTTTGTTTGAAAAGGTGGATTTATTCTTTGTTAATTTGAAATGGTTCCTGGGCATTGTTTATTCTTGTTTGAAAAGGCGGATTTATTCTTTGTTAATTTGAAATGGTTCCTGGGCATTGTTTGTTCTTGTTTGAAAAGGTGGATTTATGCTTTGTTAATTCGAAATGGTTCCTGGGGTGTTGCAATGGGTTGCATGTGGGTTTTGTTTATTCTTCTAGCACTGTTTATTCTTGTTTGAAAAGGTGGATTTATGCTTTCTTAATTCGAAATGGCTCATGGGGTGTTGGAATGGGTTGAATGTGGGTTTTGTTTATTCTTCTAGCATTGTTTATTCTTGTTTGAAAATGTGGTTTATGCTTTCTTAATTCGAAATGGTTCCTGGGGTGTTGGAATGGGTTGAATGTGGGTTTTGTTTATTCTTCTAGCATTGTTTATTCTTGTTTGAAATGGTTATTGAGTTGTTGAATAATGGGTTTGTTGCTTTGTTTATTGTTGTGAAGATAATGTGGTTTGTTGCTTGGTTGTTTGTTGCTGGAAATGGTTAATGTGCTTTGGCTGTTTGCATATAGAATGATATGCATTGGTTTTTGTTGTTGGCTTTTAAAATGCAATTAGTTGCATATAGAATGGTTTTGTTGTTGGCTTTTAAGATGCAATTAGTTGCATATAGAATGGTTTTTGTTGTTGGCTTTTAATTAGGGTTTGTTTTTCTGAATTTCAGTTTTTCCAGAACTGTTCTCCATTGAAATACATCATGGTGGGGAGATAAGTTATGACATGTACGTTGGGGGAAAAGTGACATATATAGATAGCTGTGATAAAGATCTCATGTCACTGATGGTGATAGATGATATGGTGGAGGCACTTGGATACAGTGAATGGTTCATGAACTATTATTTCAAGATTCCCAACATGGACCTTTCCAATGGTTTGAAGCCGATTCAAAGTGATTCTGATGTTCAGACGATGTGTAATTTTGTTCCAAAAGATAAAGTGATTGAGATGTACATCGAAGAATTGACGACAGAAGAAGCCGTAACCCAAGAGCAACAGTTTCTGAAGTCCATGGAAGTCACAGGTCCAAGTAAAGTGGTTATTGAGGAGATGAGTAGTTCAGAGGGGGATGTTGGGCCAACACCACTTAAACCAATAGGAAATAGGGGCTTGCTAGCTATTGAAGGGCCAAAAGTGGATGATGGTTGCACATCTCAAGTAGTGCAAACATGTGTGACTGAGGTAGGAGAGATAAATGTTGATTCTGCGAATGGTCAGAAAGAGAGTAAAGGGAAATCAGTGGCTGAGATAGGAGAAAAGGATACTGAGATAGCAGAAGGGGATACTGAGGTAGGAGAGGGGGATACTAAGGTAAGAGAGGGGGATGTGGAAGAGGGGGATATTGAGGTAGGAGAGCGGGATGTAGGAGAGGGGGATGCTGGAGAAGAGAATGAAGTATTCTTTGATGTACCTGTTAGTTTAGAGGGGAATGTTGAAGAAGAAAATGAAGAAGTTGCTGAAGAGGATGATACTGACTTTGAAGAAAGTGAATATGGGAGTGATGCTGATAACCCGGTGTTTTCCGAGTTTGATGGTATTGTGCAAGAAAGGGAATATGAGCACAGAAAAAAAAGGAACTCTGACCAAACAGATGAAAGGGATTCTGAGCAAAGAAGTGCAAGACAATCTGAGCAAAGCTGGGAAAGAGAAGAAGAGCAAAGGGAAGAAGAATTTGAAACTGCAAATGTGGAACAAAATGTGGTTGATGAACCAGAATATAACTCTGATGCTCTTGATAGTGTACACTCTTCGGATGATGAAAGAGGCAAAAAAAAAGAGCAATTTCCGGAGTTCAATGAAAAAACAGACATGAAGAATCCCACTCTTACACTCGGGCTTGTTTTCAGGGATCATGTGCAATTCAAGCGAGCTGTCATCATGTACTTCCTAGTGAATGGATATGGAGAAATCCATTTTCCTAGGAATGAGAAATTGAAAGTCATAGCAAAGTGTGCAGAAGGGTGTCCTTAGAAGTGTTGTGCTGGAAAAATGTATGGTTCGAATAGCATACAGATCAAGACCATACTTGATGAACACACATGTGGGAGAACTTGGGCAAACAAGAACATGAAGTCCCCTTTGCTGACTGATTTGTACATGGATAGGATAAAACTGAATCCCACATGGCCCGTGGAATCCTTTTTGGCAACTGTCGAATCAGAGTGGAATCACGGTTGTTCAAAGAGGAAGGCTTACAGGGCTTTAGATAGGGCTTTAAAGATCATTGAGGGAAAACATGCAGAGCAGTACACAAAGTTGTGGGACTTTGCTGAGGAAGTGAAGAAGACTAACCCTGGAAGCACAGTGAAGGTGAAGTTGGATAAGAGGAGGTTCCAAAGGATATATGTGTGCTTGGGGGCTTGTAAAGAGGGGTTTAAGTCAGGGTGCAGACCATTGATAGGATTAAATGGGTGTCATTTAAAGAGTGTCTATGGAGGTCAGCTACTTTGTGCTGTTGGCATTGACCCAAATAATGAAACATGGGTTATAGCGTATGCAGTTGTAGAAATGGAGAATAAGTCCAGTTGGATTTGGTTCTTAGAGTTATTGGCCGTTGATGTTGGGATTGTTAATCAAGGAGGATGGACATTTATCAGTGATCAGCAAAAAGGGTTAATTCCGGCTATCCAAAAAGTCCTCCCTCATTCCCACCACAGATTTTGTGTGAGACATTTGTATACCAACTTCAGAAATCTGTTCAAAGGGAAAACATTGAAGGATGCTTTGTGGTCAGTAGCCAGAACAACAACAGTTCCCTACTTCAAAAAAGCAATGGAGGATATGAAGAAGCTCGATGAAAAGGCCTACGATTGGTTGGTGAAGAAGCCTCCACATCATTGGAGCAAGTCCCATTTTGAAACACATCCCGAGTGTGACATGTTGCTGAACAATCTATGTGAAAGTTTCAATGCTGTCATACTTATGGCGAGACAAAAACCGATTGTCACCATGTTGCTCCTTATTCATACACTCTTGATGAAGAGAATTCAGATGAGAAGAGATATAATGGTGAACAAAGTTGGAGATCTCTGTCCTAAAATCAAGAAGAAGTTGGAGGAAGCAAAAATTCAAAGTGGCAGGTGCATTGCACAATGGTCAGGGGGCGCTAAATTTCAAGTTGATGCTGGAGGGGGGGAGCAATATGTGGTTGACTTGGTTGAGAGGACCTGTTCTTGCAAAAAGTATGCCTTGACAGGAATCCCATGCAACCATGCAATAGCGGCCATAAATTTCAAGAGAGAAAAACCAGAGGACTATGTCGATGCTTATTATTTGAAGGCGCGGTACATGGAGGTGTATTCTCATTTAGTAATGCCGATGAATGGGATGTCTTTGTGGGAGGAAACTGATAACCCACCAATATTGCCTCCTACATATACAAGGCAACCTGGAAGGCCGAGGAAGAAGAGAAACAAGGAAACTGCTGAGAGGGACAATGAAGGTGAACAAACTCCCTCAAACCCAACCGATGATCCTCAAGGTCCTTTTCAGCCCCTTAAGCTAGAAAGGAAAGGGCAAAGCACTTTGAAATGTACTATATGCAAAAAGGAAGGTCATAATGCAAGAACCCATCATAGAAATCTTCCTCCAAGGGACAAACAGGTAACATTTTCTAACATGGCATTACTTGGTTTGATCTGGGATCTGTGAAATGGGTTCTCATTAATGGGGATCAGATTCTGATCTTTGCATGTTTAATCTAAATGGGTTGGATGAGTTGATGTTATTATGTGTTTCTGAATATGCCTGATCTGAAAGTTGATGTATTGGGTCTGTTAGATGTGATTGGATTTAGTGAATGTTTCTGTTATGTGTTGTGATTTTTGATCTTGCTTCTGTTTGATATCGATTCGGCTATGTTTACTTGCTTGTAGGGGAAGGAAAAAACATAAAAGAAAAGTTAATGGTTGGTATATAATGAGGTGGTGGTAACTTTTTGTGATACTGATGAGTCATTTCTAAGAAATTGGTTGTATAGGACGTGCTTGATTTGGTGATTTTGAGCTTTTAATCAACAAATTACAAAGTTGATGTGATTATGGTTGCTCTGTTTTGTTTTAAACTAAGGGGATCCGCCATTTGAATTATATTGTTGAGACTCTTAATCCTTTAATATCATTTTCTACTTTGTAGGCATCCACATCCGCTCAAGGACTAACTGCACCTAAAAAAAGGAAGAGGACAAGGAAAACAAAGGTGAAAACTTAACCATTTCCTTAGATGTAAAACATTTGGATTTAGTTAAAAAGCTTGCTTGGTCTCTAAATGAACTTTGGATTTAGGCATCACAATCAGTGGCTGAATCGCCTAGAAGCACCAAGCAGAGAAAGACCAAGCAATCCACTAACTGAATCATCCAAAGGCACCAAGCACAGAGATACCAACCAATCCAGCCACGTTTTTTGCACAGATGGTTGTTTTTTGTAAAGGAATTGTAAAGTTCTAACGGGTTTTATGCATCCAATTTGTAAAGTTAGAACAAGTTTTATGCATCCAATAGGTCTTTTGTGAATTGAATGGATGATGTAGCAGGTTTTTATGAATTCAGTAGGTTTTGTAATGTTGGTTGGAGATGCTAGATGAATTCTGTTCATTTTTTGAACAGATTTAACAATTTCTGCATACTTGAGCAGGTTTTATGCTTAATTTGGTCTATTTCATATTTTTCTTGCAAATGATGAGTAGTTTGTGCTTGAATACACTTGTTTTGTTGTGGTTATATCATTATTTTTGGGTGAGATTTTTTAAATTCGAGATCAAGGATGATAATCTGTGCTTAAGGGTGATAATCTGTGCTTAAAATGGTATATATCACATGTTTTTTTTTTTTGGCGGGAAAAATAGAATTTCAAAATTTGAAATTCAAATTACCAAAAAAACAACAAATATGTTTTCTGATGTGGATGCCATTTGGCGGGAAAACATTGGGTATGGTGCCACGTGGGATCCATCTGGACGAGGAACTGGGCCCCGGATCAAGCCACATCAGCATTTAACTGCCCAATTCACGGCCAAGCTAACGGAGGTATAACATTGGACCAAATTATAAAGATGAGGTATGACATTGTCACGTTTTAAAGATGAGGTATGAAAGTGTCGTGAGACCAATAGTTGAGGTAATTTTTTGTAATTTACCCTTATTTAAAGCTGTCACAGCAGATCCTTGCACCAGAGCCTTCTTCATGTCTGCCATCCTTCTTTTTTTGTCTCCGTTTTAGGGCTTTCACACAAAAAAATGTTATTCACACATTAGCTTTCATAGTTTCATGGATCCATCTTATTTGGACTTCAATATAGATAGAGGTGCGGATCTGTACCTTTCTCTTTTCTCGGATCTGAAATTTTCGAGAGCTCTATCCGCCTTTTCTTCAGTCCAGACAACAGATTGAGAAGCCCCTTTACAGAATACACCATACACATGTGAGTTAGTGAGCACATTGTCTTATCTTTTTTCTTCAAACAATGTAGATCTTGATTGAATTACAAGGAACTGGAATGCTAAGGTGGTAGTGTGTCAAAATTATCAGGCATAGTGATGCGGTAAAGTTCACCTTGGCATTCCCATTATATCAAAAGCTATGAAGTTTGAGGGTTTAGGTTGCTAGAACAAGCAGCTTACTTGATTTGCACTGAACCAAACCTAGCAGCCAATCCTTATTTATTGACTATCGTGTCGCTGTTAAACAACAAATTTGCTTCAGCACAAGATGTACAAGAAGTTTTTTGATGTAGGATAGCATAACCAACTAACTGGCCAGGTACCAACACATATATGGAGGGATTGACAGCTTTTCACGTTGTACTTTTAACATTTAGCATTGTAGAGAAACGAGTTTTGGTAAGCTTCAAAGGATTAGGTTTTAAAGGAAACATTTATTTCAAACAACTTTTAAGCTGACATGCATCCTTCCTATATGTCCTTCCCTGACCGTAAACCCAGATATAATAGCAAATGTATTGAACTTGGTCATGAATGTGGAAATGAGTGATTCATGTTTCAACTTAATGGTTCCTGAATGTGTAATTTGTAAGAATGAAATTCGAATGATTCAACAAACTAAAAAACATGGATATAACCAATTAAATCACAACTTCACTTAACCAAGAGACGAACTTAAACACGAGAAGGATACGAGAACTTACCTGCAGAATTGGAACCAGATGAAGAAGCCATTGCGACTTCTCCTCTTTAGCAAAGCACAATGATTCTTCCAAAACAATAGGACTTGGAATGCTATGAACCGTATATTGCAAGAGCAATGGCATAAGCCTTTTATAGTACTCATTTTGTCATTCCCTATCAGAATAGACTTAGGATTCGAACTTCACAATTGATACAACATATCAATCCTAAACGTTCCATTACAGAGTTTTAATCCCACAAGGATTACTCAAAATCTCACAATACTTATTCAACAAGGAAACCAAATAAGTTATAGCTTTTGATTAAGACTTTTCTATATCAATCTTAAACACAAGAACTGATTCCTTCCATAATTCATACTCATAAACTTACATTCTCCCACTTGAGTATGAACATGAAAAACCAGTCTTTTAAGATTTATAGAAGTGATCACCAAGTCCAAAATCATCAAGCTCACAATCACACATCAGAATACATTTCAAAATATGGAATTCAAGAATCTAATATGTACAACACAGAATCGATCCAACAAGCACAGCATATCTGATTTGTACATTCATGTGAATCAATATTAAAGTAATACCAAAACATTACTCCCACTGATATTAGCCAACTTCATAACAAAATACTAATTATCAGAACACACTTATCAAACTCAATAGTATAATAACAGCTTATAAAGAATGCTCCAGAAAAATCCAAAATGATCTACTAGCAATCTCAAGTATTATTAGATAAACTTGTCTTCTGGAACAATTAATCACATAACTGGAAAAATTGAACACTTATTGAAAACCAAAACAAAATAAACTAGCAAAAATACCTAGATAAGCATAACTAAACCAACTAGACTACCTAGTTCTAAAGATCTTTAAGCTTAACGTTGCTATGATCTGACAGCAACGATCTTTAAGCCCTTAATCAGTACATTCCCACTGATCAAAAGACTCAAAAACTCCCATCTTAGTAACATGCCTCTTAAACACATTATTTGGCAAAGCCGTGGTAAGAGGATCTGCAATCATCACACCAGTAGATAGATATTGTATATCAATTTCCCCCTTTTTAACCATCTCTCTCACCTTAAGAAACTTCACATCCATTAACCTTGAGGCTGAAGTTGTCTTATTGTTCTTTGAGAAAAACACAGCAACATTATTATCACAGAACATTTTAATTGGTCTTTGAACTGAATCCACTAGCTTCATATCAGCTATCAAGTTCCTTAACCAAACTGCTTGCTTCATCCCCTCAAAACATGCCACAAATTCAGCTTCCATTGTTGAAGTAGACACTATAGACAGTTTAGCACTTTTCCATGAAACAGCCCCTCCATTTAACTTGAAAATATATCCTTCAGTCGACTTTCTTTCATCTATATTCACTGCAAGATCTGAATCAGCGTGACCAACTAATTCCAAATTGGTTTCTTGTCCATAAACCAACATAAAGGCTTTAGTCATCTGCAAATACCTCAATACTTTCTTTGCAACCACCCAATGAGACTCTCCTGGATTTGATTGAAATCTTCCCAAAAGTCCAACAATAAAAGCTAAGTCTGGTCTAGTACAAATATTGGCATACATGAGACTGCCAACCAATGAAGTATATGGTTTCAACTTCATGAGTTTGATTTCATGTTCATTCTTAGGACATTGATCTCGGGAGAACTTATCACCTTTGTTAACTAGAACATCAGCTTTGTTGCAGTTTTCCATATTGAACCAATTAAGTACTCTATCAATGTAACCCTTCTGAGATAAACCAAGAAGCCTTTTATTCCTGTCCTTGATAATCTCAATACCCAGAACATAATTAACTTCACCAAGATCCTTCATTTCAAAGTTCTTACTGAGCATACTCTTTGTATCTTTCAACATCTACATATCTGAACTTGCCAACAAGATATCATCAACATATAAAACAAGAAAAATGAATTTCGACCCTTTAACTTTAAGATAGATACAATCATCCATCTTGTTTTCAACGAAACCGTGTGAAGTCACCACCTGATCAAACTTTAAGAACCACTGCCTTGAAGCTTGCTTCAATCCATAAATTGACTTGTTCAGTTTGCAAATCATATTCTCTTTCCCCCTTTCAACAAATCCAGAAGGTTGAGTCATGAAAATTTCTTCATCGAGCTCACCATTCAAGAAAGTAGTCTTGACATCCATCTGGTGTAATTCCAGATCAAAATGAGCAGTCAAGGTCATTATCACTCTCATGGAATCCTTTGAAGATACTGGTGAAAATGTGTCATTATAATCAACACCCTCTCTCTATGTAAACCCTTTTGCAACCAATCTAGCCTTGTATCTCTCAATCCTTCCTTCAACATCCATCTTGGTCTTGTATACCCATTTAGAGCCAATAGGTTGAACATTAGCTGGTGAGTGCACCAAGGACCAAACATTGTTCTTGTACATTGAATCAAGCTCTTCTTTCATTGCCTTTTGCCATAGAACTATCTGAAGGCTCTTCATTGCTTGTTGAAAAGTCACAGGATCATCGATATCACCATAGGCAAACTCTGTCTCTTGAAGATACACATAGTCTTCTGAAATTGCAGATTTTCTTATTCTGCTAGATTTCCTTGGTTGTGGTTGTTCTAGCAAGTTATCAGTGTGTTAATCACTAACATTGTAATCCAAATCGAACTGAGTCACTTCTTGAGTCTCTGTACTTGGATTGTTATTTTGAGTAGGATTCTCAAGCACATCCATCATATCTTCATCAATATCAGGATTAAAGTATTGGATTTCTAAAGCAAAGGTACTTGAGTATAATTGAGTTGTGAAGTATCAATATCTGACTACACTATTTCCTCAAATTCAAAACTGTCTGGAACCATATTAGATACATCTTCATCTTCTAGAAATATTGCATTATGGGTTTCTTGTATTCTGGTGTGTGCCTGAGTACAATAGAACTTGAAACCCTTTGATTTTTCTGAGTATCCAATGAAGAAACATGTGGTGGTTATGGAATCTAGTTTCTTTTCACTTGGATTATAAAATCTCGCTTTTGCTTTGCATCCCCAGACATGAAAGTGATTGAAGCTTGGCAGTCGGTTATTCCACAATTCGAATGGTGTTTTTGGCACAGACTTAGATGGCACCCGATTTAAGATGTACTTTGCAGTCTTCAAAGCCTCATCCCAAAGAAAACCAGGAAGTTTTGACCTTGAAATCTTGCTTCTCACCATCTCTATTAATGTCCTATTTCTCCTTTTTGCCACCCTATTCTGTTGTGGTGTTCCAGGAGTGGTATATTGTGCCACAATCCCTTGACTTTCAAGATAATGAGCAAAGAGACCCTTTTGCTGTCCAGCTTCTATATACCTGCCAAAATATTCCCCTCCTCTATCTGATCTAACAACTTTAATCACATGATTGAACTGTTTTTCAACATCACTCTTAAAGATTTTAAAACAATCAAGGACTACTGGTTTCTCACTAAGAAGAAAAATATAACTGAATCTTGAGAAGTCATCAATAAAGTTCACAAAATAGGTATTCCCACATATGGTTTTGATAGGAAAAGGTCCACAAATATATGTGTGTATGATCTCAAGCAAACTATGACTTCTCTTAGCATCTAATTTCCTAACATTAGTCCTTTTCCCTTTCATACAATCAACACACTCAACTACAGTTTTATAATCAATGGTAGGAATTAATTGCAATCTTGACAATTGAAAAGTTCTGTCCTTGGAAATGTGCCCTAGTCTCTTATGCCAAAGCATAAATGTTTGATCAAAATCATGCATTCTTTTAGTTGCAGTAGTCAAAACATGCAAATTTTCAATTTCAAAAGTGCATTGCAACTTCCAAAGGTGATCAAGTAAAAACGCTTTTCCCTGTAATGAACCTTTTTTGAAAAACTTTATACTATCTTCACTTCCCATAAAAGAATACCCTTGTCTTGCTAGTTTTGATGTTGAGACTAAATTTCTCCTCATTTTAGGTACATATAACACATCATTCAACTGCATTATCATCCCAGTGACCAATTTCAATTTGACAGTCCCTATAGCTTCAACTGATACTTCGGTTCCTTCCCCAACAAAAACATTAAAACAGTTTGTTTTCTTTTGCTCTTTAAAACCATGCAGAGAATTTGTGATATGCACAGATGCACCTGTATCAAACCACCAAGAATCAGCAGTAATATCAATGACATTTGACTCCTCACACACATAGACATCAGTTCTTCCTTTAGATCTTAGCCAATCCTTGAAAATTTCACAATCTTTTCTATAGTGACCTTTTGTTTTACAATGATGACATCTAACGTTTTCAATATTTTTGTTTTTCACCTTAAATTTGTTAGATTTAGAGGAATTGGAATTTTTAGCAGGCATCACAGATTTATCAAAGGTTTGAGGTTTAGAAACTTTACCAAAATTCACCTCCTTCTTACCCTTGGCAAATTGCATAAAATTGACAGAATCAGGTTCTTTGCCCTTTTCTTGCTTTTGTCGATTCTCTTCTTGCACACATTGAGCAATCAACTCATCCACGGTCCAAGTTTTGTCTTGAGTGTTATAAGATACCTTGAGTTGGCTATACTTTTGTGGCAGGGCATGTAGTATCATGAAAACTAGTTGCTTTTCACAAATGTTGACATCCATGGAAGTGAGCTTCTCAGCCGCATCAGTCATCCTCATGATATGATCTCTGATTGAGCCTCCACCTTCAAATTTGTAAGAAGTCAAGAGAGACATGTGCTGAGCAATCTCAGCTTTCTCAGATTCCTTGAATTTGTTCTCAATGGCTTGGAGATAATCCTTAGCAAGAGCAAATTTCTTGATACCTCCACGCACAGTGTCTGTCATTCCACTTTCTAAAATGGACAAAGCTACCTTATTTGCTCTAGTCCATCTCTCAAACTCAATCTTCTCGGCTTTGGTACTTTTATTAGTCAAAGCTTCAAGTTGTGGATTGTCAAGGGCAATGTCATACTCATTCAGTGTCAAAAGCAATTCAATCTCTCTTATCCATTTCTTATAATTGCTTCCACCAGTGAGTATTGGCACTGCTGCTAAATTTAGTGTCTTGAGTGAAACTGCAGAATTGATTAATGAAATCAGAACTATGAACACTTTTAAAGATTCCTGACTTCCATCTTTTTCACCACTAAAATTTAGCCCATTGAATCAATTTAGTCATATACATATCCTTCAATTTAAGGATATACATAGAGTAAACAATTGCAATGATATCCAATCACTAATTTGTTCTAACTGCAATACTATTTGTCATACTTCTGCAGAATTGGTTAGCACCGATTGTATAATATAGAACAACAAGACAATACTCTTATTTGATTGATTTCTTATTAGTTATACCAGCGGTAGCAGTTTGAATCAATCTATGCAACCATTTAACTCAAATCTATGTCGACATCCAAGGTAATCAGAAAAATACACAACAGATTGAAGTTTTCCCTTTTAGCATGACAGTAGGCAGAACAAATTTAAAATTGAAAACTCAAGTGCGAATTTAAATCAGAATTCATGCCTTTATTCAAGCAGCTTAAAAACTTAATGATCGACATCAAGATCATTTTCGCAATATAGAACAAGGAAAGGGAAAAACCAAATGGAAAACTCATTTCGAAGAACACAAGCAGAATAGCAATCCCAGATTGGTAACGGTCAAAATTTTAAATATCAGCTTTTATAAAAACAACACAGTTTTCCATTTAAAAACGTAACGGCCATATTTATAAACGACACCGTTTTATTAAGGTCCGAATTGTTAGAATCCTAGTGTGCAGCTCGTTTTCCCGATTCAATGGTTCTCATGAAGGATTGAACTTAATCGTTAGAATCCTAGGCTCTGATACCACATGTAAGAATAAAATTCGAATGATTCATCAAACTAAAGAACATGGATATAACCAATTAAATCACAACTTCACTTAACCAAGAGACGAACTTAAACACGAGAAGGATACGAGAACTTACCTGCAGAATTGGAACCAGATGAAGAAGCCATTGCGACTTCACAAGCTTGCAGCCTTCTCCTCTTTAGCAAAGCACAATGATTCTTCCAAAACAATAGGACTTGGAATGCTATGAACCGTATATTGCAAGAGCAATGGCATAAGCCTTTTATAGTACTCCTTTTGTCATTCCCTATCAGAATAGACTTAGGATTCGAACTTCACAATTGATACAACATATCAATCCTAAACGTTCCATTACAGAGTTTTAATCCCACAAGGATTACTCAAAATCTCACAATACTTATTCCACAAGGAAACCAAATAAGTTATAGCTTTTGATTAAGACTTTTCCATATCAATCTTAAACACAAAAATTGATTCCTTCCATAATTCATACTCATAAACTTACATAATTATTTCTGGTGCAACTTGCATTTCAATATCCTCATATGCATTGGTTCCCAATTTTTTTCAACATTTTTTGTGGGTTGTTGGCTTTTCTGTTTAGAGATTCTGGGCTTAAGAATCTGTGGCTTTTGGTTTTGTAAATTGGGCTTCTTTTTGCTTGCAGTAAATTAGTAAAATCTGCCATTTTTTTCTTGCTATATGTTCCAAGAACTTTGAAATTACTTGGAGGTTTCTAGAAATTCTTTAGCTCTTGGGGTAAATTGGAGTGTATAAATTGATCAAACTACAACCATATCCAATCATCCCAACAAAATGTGAACCAACAGGTATTTTACTCCACCCATTAAGCATTGTTATCGGTAAGAGAAAATCAGAATAAAACTCTTTGAAGGCTCTAATAAATTTCACAAATACAGTAATAAGAGAATACAGTTTCCATACGGTCTTTAAATGTTGCTCTTCCACCTCCACCCTGTCCCCCCTTTTCTTTATGGATCGATCACTAATCCCACATTCTACAGTACATGCACGTATACATACACATATACATACATACATACATATATATATATATGTATTGTACATATTTGCTTTTGAGTTTTGAGAAAATCGCTCCGGCATTGAATTTAAGGAATTTTATCGATTTGTGTGTAGAATATGACTTATTTTCCATTCGTTTTTGTTGCTGAGAATACATCAGACAGAGAAGAAATTAAAATACCGATTGATCATTACTTATGTGTGTGCAAAATCATTCCAACTTCCATGGTTATTGGTCATTGGTTTACCTGTGCATTACACTGTTAGGAGCAAAGTTAATTGAGTGTACTCACTCATTCAATATGCTGTCAAAAGTGCAATTTCAGAAATTTCGTACAGTGGACAATAATGTTAGTGTGAATCCTATCAAGGGTCTTATCACGTTATAGTTACCAATCCTTGAGTGATTAAGTAGACTATACATATGACTTGAGGTTTTACATGATCTGAATGCATACATTTGATCTTTGTTATTCTCTCTAATTTTTCAAATAGAAACTTTTATTCTCTCTAATTTTTTGCTATGTGATGTATTCTTCTAGGTGAATAACATAAGAGCTTTTCAGAAACTGAGGGCCTCATCTCAATGATGCACTTAGAATATTCCATCAGATGGGTGTGGTTAGGGGTGAAATTTTTTGCCAAATTATCATACCAACCGAATTACCAACCGTACCATACAAAAGTTGTACCAAAAAATTTGTACCATTGGTAATGGTATGGTATTTGTCCCGTACCACACATTTTCGGTACGGTAATGGTATTCAAAACCATTACCAATGGTATACCGTACCGTACCACTACTATTAATATTATATCATTTATTTATTCATGTATATATATACTTAGGTATTATTATCATTATATATGCACTTTATATTTTTTTCTTAGTCATTTATCCAATCATCTCACCCTCTAATCTCTATTTTCCCAATAAAAAAACCTTCTTACACTGCGACTCTTCATCTTTTCACTTATCTAGCCATCGGCTTCATCTATGTTGCTCCCGTTCCGGCAACTCTCTCTCTCTTCGCAATCCATCTCATCTTCTCCTTCATCAAATTGGGATGTCTTTCTCCTTGGCTTCGTCTATCAAGTTAATTTTTGAACAATTTTAAAGAATGTAAAGATGAAATTTAGGAATCTTTGTACTATTTTTTTTAGAGATGTTGGGTTCTTTAAGCAATTCTTCCATCTGTTTACTTTTTGTTTCTTAAATAAATCTCTATAAAGTTCTCATAATTAAATAAAAAAGTTTTAGAACCCTAAAGAGAGAGACCAAAACACGTTTGGGCCTTGAATTGGGTTGAAAAAAAAATCAAATTTTGGCCGAAAAGAATGGCCCAAAACAAAGTGGTAATTACCATTACCATACCATGCCAATCGAACTATTTGGCATGCTGAAATTTGGTATACCGAAAGTTTGGTATGATAATGGTAATAGATTTTGTCATACCAAAAATTTGGTATGGTAATTGGTACATGAATTTTGGTACGGTAATCGTACCAATACCACCCCTAGGTGTGGTATATAAATGCACAACAAACTCATTTTCCTACGATTATCTCATGCATAATTCTTCAAGCCTCAAAACTTTCACAATCAGTTTGGATTGGCTGATGAGAAAATGGACTCAAGTTTGAATATTTAGCTCAATTTAACATGTAGTTTAGTGGGAAAAATAGAAATAGATTTTTGCTTATAACATTATTTCTCTGATTTTAGCTAAGAAATTTGGAGTAAATGAGCTTGTCTATCTGAAATACATTGACAAACCCTGTGCACAAGATGAAAAATCATGTTATTTTTAGTAGATGTTGCCTCTATACATTAACATAGAGGGTCCAGTTTTATACAACCTTCTAATTTATTAATTTGATCTTTGAAATCAATAGGTTATTGCTGAGATAACCACGGTGGAATTGACAGGAGAAAAGCAAATCCCAAGTTTGTGCATAGGCAATCCTCGAAATTAGATTCAGCTATATGCCTCAAATACGCCATCCTTTAAGACTTTATCACTAATAGATTGTCTTGCAACACCTCCTTTTCTTCTTATGCTATAAGAAATCAGGATTCAATTTTGAATCTCTGTGCAAGTGTATTTTTGCCACATCTCCAACAACTACTACTACACCTTAGGGAGAATTAAACAACCACATTCTCAAATCCATATTAAAAAAATCATGTAATTCTACATAGTTATGACTAAGAAATTTGCAATTTTGATGGTACATATGCTATTAATGTAAATTCAATAGAATATAGATAACGGAGCGTAGACATTTTTGCTAGTATCTTCCTATTTGTCAACAAAACAAAAGAAAAATAGAGTTGGATCTTCAAGTTTCTTAGTTTGAAGAGCAAAGAGTACGAAACTATTTCTCAAAAAAAAAAAAAAAAAAAAAAAAAAAAAAAAAAAAAAAAAAGGATTATGAAACTATTGTGTTTGATGATAAATATGTTACATGCCTTCCCAACATCATATTATAAATCTACTTAAATATTAAATACTATTAAGATGAAAACAAACTTTTATTTGTTTATTTTGGTCGAAAAAGTAACATTCATTAAAAAGGAAAAAATGTTACAAAGCCAACCCAAGAGAAGGCAGAATAACCCAAAACACACTTGGAGAAAGCTGAAATACAAAAGCCCATCCTAATGAACAAACAAACAGAAAATGAAACTCTAATCTCAATCCTACAAAGAAGAGCATCTCCCGCTATAGCAGCCACTGACATAGCAACACTCGATAAAACGACCGAGTAGTCAATTCGAACAAGACATCGTAGCACAAAAGTTACAAATCTGCAACCATAAGCACACCAGAGCCAGATTTCGTCACCGAAAACGCTGAACCTAGAAATAAATGAGGCTAAGTCCCCTTCACCAAACCTTGCAATTATATACAAACAAGTAACATATGGATAGAAGGTGAGGCTTTGATAAAAGTTGCAGAACACTTGGTCGCGAGGGGAATCCGGTAAACTGGTTGGGGGGAAGGGAAGTGAGGAAGGAAAATGGATAGAATCCATTTTCGGTTCGGAGCCCGCGTCTCAATGCAAAGGATGGGGTGGGGATAGATAATGAGGAAGGAAGGTAGATGGAAAAGATGGGAGGAGATGGAGGTTTGGGTTTGAATAGGCACGGCTAGAGGAGAGGGAGGATGGGAAACAAAAGAACATAAGGAAGACAACCGAGAAATCTGAGACAAACTGAGGGAAAATTTGAGACAAAGCTCAAGGACAATTGATAAAAACTCAGAAGGAAACTAAGAAAAGAGAGGAAAAGAAGAAGAGGAGGGGAGGATGAGAAAAAAGGGTTGCCACTGACACCCAAGCCAAAGGCTAGGGGCGGCGGTGAATGTGTTTCAGCAGAGAAAGAGCTTTTTTTCTAAAGAGAGAAAGTTAGAGAGATTTTTCCGTGTAACGTAACCCTTGGTATGTTGTGCAAACCTAACCCAATCTAACCCAACTCAACCCATCTAATCCACAACTCAAAAGGTTCATTAGGAGTAGACAAAGCCATGTTCTTGATTGAGGTTTAGAGTAAGGAGTATGATTCTCTCTCTTCTTTTTTTCCCTCTCCTTCCCTCCCTTCCTATTTGAACGGTCATGGTTAAGCCACGTCAACATCTTATATTAATTTTTTGAGGTATTCATCAATTTCCCCCCTGAAATTGTGACTATTGGCCAATTTTCCCCCTCAACTTTAATTTTGGCCAATTTCCCCCCTCAACTCTCATAATTAGTCAATTTCCCCCCTCAACTTTAATTTGGCCAATTTCCCCCCTCAACTCTCATAATTAGTCAATTTGCACCCTACTGTTAATTTTTTAATTTGATCATAATTAAACAAGTGTGTGTAAGAAACTAAATAAGATGTATTTTAATCATTTTCCTATATCTTTATCCTATTACAAATAGATTAAAATTAAGAATTTTACAATTTATCATAGATAGTATTATTAGTCATAATAAATCAGTATGGAGTAATTTTATTTGATTTTTTACTATACAAAATTAATAACGAAAAGGATTGATGTGTACATTTTTGTATGTGAATACAATTTTCTTCATAAAAGTGAAAGCGAAGTTCTAGTAAATTGCGGAGAATCGAGCTTTGGTGCAAAAATGGTTAGTCAATTCATAATTTTTGACTCCTTATTAAGAATAACCCATTTGATTGAAATAGGTATGATCCATGAGTTTAGGATTATTATTTCTTTTTGTTATTATTTCTTCTTCTACATGCTTTAAACCCGATTCATAACTTTTTCTTATAATCAACCCATATCACATACTAATTGTATTATGTTTTTGTACATTTATGCAGGTGAGTTTATGTTAATTTTAGTACTTTGTTGAAAGTTATTAGAAAGATTTAAAAAAAAATAGATGGAAAATTAAAAAAAAATTAACAGTAGGGTGCAAATTGACTAATTATAAGAGTTGAGGGGGGGAATTGGCCAAATTAAAGTTGAGGGGGGAAATTGACTAATTATGAGAGTTGAGGGAGGAAATTGGCCAAAATTAAAGTTGAGGGGGGAAATTGGTCAATGGTCACAAGTTCAGGGGGGAAATTGATGAATACCTCTAATTTTTTATAGAAAGAGAAAGAGAAAGATAAAATAAGGAATGTGAGAAAAAATGATGGAATGAGGTGGAAAGAAGAGATGAAAGAATCCTAGTCCTCAAGTAATTGATACACATGTCAACATGTCACATCATATTATTGTCCCTTAAGAGATTCTTATTTAAATGGCTTCACAATTGGTTCACCTTTCATCTCGGATCCTTTACTAACAATGTAGGTGTTTTAGAATTTATACTGAAGAGTAATGCTAGGAAAACTAAATTTATAGACTAAATTTTGTAGACTAAATGACATGGAAGTCGATGATTAGATTATTACTTAAGTATTGATTACTGTGCTTATTTTTTATTGGTGACACATCATTTAGTTTGTAAATTTAGTCTACCTATCATTACTCTATATTAAATAATGCATTAAGTGACATCTTGAAATATACATGTAATGTCAATTGTCAACACAAAATATGAATTGTTTAGGTTTGGGATTCAAAATGAGGGTACTTGTTTTTTGGGTTGAAGGCCTGAAAGGTAACAAATGTGACTTAATTTAAGAGAATCTTCCTAGTCAATTATTTTCCAAATAAATTCACTTCTCTATAAGGAGGAATATAAATAGAATTACACAACGGGCTATACAAGTTAAGGAAATCACGTCACTTAGTACAATGATTTAGTATTATTCATCTTCGCTTGTAAGTAAGTGTTCTTAGGTTCGATTTTGGCAAAAGGCGAACTCGAACTAAATTATTATGGCTAATCTATTGTAAGGTTTACCCGACTCACCTACCCCTTAGTGTAAATAATATCGAAGGTATTAAAAAATAATGAAAATTCTAATCTACAATAAGTAAATTAATCCCAATTAAGTTGGGCTGACGTGAAGAACTAGCTCCACATTTCTCTAATTACTCGGTATTCTTGTGCAGTAACTGACTTCTCCCATGCAATTTTCTCTCGCAATAGCTATCTTCTCACGTGGATAACATGAGACTTTAGTCTAGTTATTCAGAGAGCAGAATTGTACCTCGATCTATTAATTTGAAGGCATAGTTGCAATATCCAATTCATCCTAACTTGGAACCATATCACTCCCATATTTGATGAAATAGCTAGGATGAATTGAAAGGGTATTTTGTAATTACGTAATTATCTTGAATTTATTAACTATTTCTTTATTTTTCAATACTTTGGAAGGGACAACATTTAAATCTCTTACATTCATAAAGGTAGGTACCATATGATCAAACACTTCGAGTTCATTGCTAATGAGTTAAATGTCCCAGTGCCAAACATGATTTTACTTCCTCTTTTTTGGCCCGAACCAAGAAATCCCTCAGATATGTATGATGCAAAATGGATCTTGGTCTAAGGTTGATCACTTCTCTATTAAGAATCAACTATGGCGTTGGCATATATAGCCAAACTTAATACTGATTTCATTAAGGAGTGAGTCATGAGTGTGCCTTAAGAATGTTTAACATCTCTTTGGTTTCAACAGCATTGCAGAAATCAACATCTTTGATCAATAATTATACAACTAGAAATACAAAGGCATCAATTTTTTTTTCCTTTTCATAAATATAGGATGGAATGGAAGCCCATTGAAACTACATAATTCTGTTAACTAATCCAATCAAGTCCACAAACTTCTACAAATTCACACAAAAAACTGAAAAATATAAATAATCAGGACATGAGAACCCTGAAAATTCATTAGAAGTCCACAAACTTTTAACATTTCATTTGTTGGAGTCCTGCAAGTCTTTCTTCTCAGCCTCCAGCTCCCAGTCTTCAGTTATTGTCTCCAATTCAGGACATGTTGAAGTCTTGTTGTGAGATATCAAAAGGGCAGGTGCAACCTCAGTCCAAGAACACAACAATCTCATCTGCATCTGCTTCGCCATTGGATCAGCTGCTTAATTTCAAGCTGAAAGATGGAGAAGTGGCTTTCTAATTAAGTGCTTTTCGGTAAAGAGATTAAAGAGATGAAGAGAAAATGGGGTTGTAGCTAGTAGAGTGTTGAGGGTGTGAGATTTTGGGTTGAAGGGAGAGCAGATGAAGGTGGCTTTTTATTGGAGTTGAAATTAATCATAATAATGTTGGTGACAAAAATGAGTGAAGGGAGTCTATGAGCTTCTCTCTTTCTGAGAGTTTTTCTCACCGCCTGTGTGAGGTTACAGATCCGACAAATTTTTCTGCCACGGGCCCTTGCCTTGGCAAGGGTCGGTGGTAATCCCGTTTCCCTTTCATTTTCTGTTATTTCTGTGTTCTCCCCCCTGTTCTCCAGCCTATTTTTCTCCAACCCCATTGCTCTTTTCATTACCCCCAGAGCAGAAATCCCCCGATTCCTACTCTTCCCATCCTTTCCTCCACGCTGCTTTTCCTCTTCCATGCTTCCAAGCAATTCACTTTCTTCCTTTCCATTGTGGCTTTCTCTTCCCTCCGTGTCCACCATCTTCAATCCTTTTCCATTTTTCACTTGGCTCCATCATATGTCGGCCCACAATCATTTTTATTTCGGTACCTTTGGTGTTTACCGCATTTTGACGCTGATCCACGAGAGGGTGTGTAGAGCCTCGGCTCGGGTGTTCGCACCACCACCTTTGTTGACCCTTGCTGGTCCTTCCCTGCGTTGTTCGCCCTTCTCGGCGATGTTGCTCGCGGGATCTAACTTCTCGCGTGCTTCTTTTAAGCTATGGTTCAGATCTTTGTGGTTGTTGGTGCTGTTTGATGAAGCGTGTTTCATCGTTCTTGGGGATTTCTGTGTCTTGGTCTTCAGCGTTTTCTAGGGGTGCGACATCAAGTTGGGTGGTTGGTGCTCTGGCAGCGGAACAGGCAGTTTGCTGCTAGGTTTGTTGTTGTTTGTTGTTGTGGGCTCTAATCCTTGTGTTGGATTGGACTTTTTTCTTGTAATGCTTTGGAGGTCCATTATTTTGCTTTGTAGTTACTTCGTATTTGGGCTTTCATTTGTGTAAATCTGTTGTGATGGTAATGAATTTACCTTTTCTCCACCAAAAAAAAAAAAAAAAAAAAACAATGAGTGAAGGGAAATTACACCAGAAGTTGCAAACTAAATAGGTCTTACAATCTCACCGACTAATTATAAGGCATGTGAGGGACATGGAAAATGTGGATAAACAATTCTAATTTTGTTGTAAATATGGTGGATGTCCATTCAAAAGGAATTAAGTAATGGCTGTCAATCAAACTGTTTTCGGTGCTTGACAACCATTGGCCACCATGACTATCCAACTGGTTGGTATTTGCCTATAAAGTGAATTGTTGAACATGAGAGCAAATGTACACACAAAAACAAGAAGCCCCACGGCTGAGAAGAGAAAAAGAAAGAAGGAAGAAGAGAGGAGAAAATAGGGACTTTGTATTTCTTTCCAGATTATGAATAAAAACACTACTGTTACTCTGAGGACGTACTCCAGTCATACTTACTGTAGAGGAACCTCGTAAATTTTGTGTTTTGTTTATTTATTCCACTTCACACACCGCCGATTTTTCAACACGTTATCAGCACGAGAAGCTCTCGTGTCTGTGGAAGCACACTCCATAAATCCGGTGAAGCACTACCTACCTCTCACATCTATCTGCTGGAATCTAACAGATAAGAAAAACTTTTTATTTCATCTTAAAATCTCTGTACTACTGATTTTCTTGAAGCAACTATATATATATATATATATATATTGTTGTATGACTGTATATCATCCTTTGCAGAAGCAAAAGGGTACATACTCAAAATTCGTAGAGAATCTAACAGCCATGTAAACAGCATCGGAACTCCAACTTGCGGACCTCAAATTGAAATACTTTCTCCTTCAAAGTTCTTCGTCCGCCAAGTATCTACAACATATCAAATTTTCAGAAAATTCCAACAGTGCGATCATTGCAGATGTCTGAAATACCAAACCAGTTTCCAATTTCGGCAGAAAACTGGACAGTCAAATTATGAGTACCAAAACTACATTTTCGGTAGCACAGATCGAAATTGTTTCTTCACGAAAGTTGTTTGGTATCCTCTTATCCATATCATACTAAAATTTGAGCTAAATCTAATGATTTGATCTTCTCATAAGTTATAGACACTACTCTTGACTCCAAACTTATGGGAACCGTTTCGACTTTTTCGAAACTCACCAAGGACGAACACCAATTGGGACTTATTGTTACTATTACTTCCTAGGTAACAAAAGGATTTGGAACTGTGAAATAAATAAAAAAATAAAAGGGATGAAACAAAAGAAAGTGGCAGACCAAGAAAAGGAAAAAGCAAAAGATGGGGACTTAATCATTGCATTTTCTGTTTTGGCATATTTATGTGAATGGTGTTGATTTAAAACCTTATCACAAGTTCTATTCATTTACAGGGGTAGAATTATTACCCTTCACTTTAAAGCTTTTATATTTATGTGAATGGTGCTGAATCAAAGCTCTTGTCACAAGCTTTATTTACTTTTAAGAAATTTATTTATTATGGTTGAAATTACTGCCTATTGCTTTAATTTATTATTGTACTTCTTTTGTTACGATCAGTATATACAGGACCTGAAGTTCCTTGATCAGATCAGAACCTGAAGTTTCTTGATCCTCATCATATAAAAATGATTGAACCCGAAGTTCCATCATGCAAAAAGATCAGGCATGAAGTCCCTTGATCCTCAAAATCGAACATGAAGTTTCTTGATGAGTACCTTAAGTTTGAAGAGCCGGAGTGCCACAACTTAATTGTAATAAAGGCCATAAGAGTCTTAGTCTATAGACTATTAAATAAGGACCAGAATTTCCTCATGTTCATACTCAAAATGGTTTAGCAGAAGCATTTATTAAGCGGATGAAATTGACTACACACGCTCTGCTCATGAAAACGAAATTGCCAAGTTTTCTACATGGAGATATGCTATTTTACATGATGCATTATTGATTTGGTTAAGACCTGTTGCCAACCATTAATACTTCTTAGTACAACTCGTGTTTGGGCACCAGCCAAATATTACACATTTACAAGTTTTTGATTGTGTTATCTATGTAACTATTGCACTGCCAAAATATACTAAAATGAGGTATCAATAAATTCACCATCTATCATTCAATATTTAGAACCCTTGGCTGGGGATATGTTTACCGCGTGGTTTGCAAACTATCATTTTGATAAGACAGTTTTCTCGCCGTTCCAGAAGAATGATGAGAAAAGACCATTCTAGAAGAACGAAGAGAATTTTGTCTTATTTTGATTCACGAAGCAATCACTGAGAAAATGAAGTAAGAATAATTGAATGATGCAACGAAAGTGATAAAATCACATATACTTGCTGCAAATATGCCTACAAGAATTGTTCCTGTTGGACAAAATAATGTGGTAGCAAATGATTTATCTGTTGCCCGCCTGAAGCGTGGCAGACCCTCAGACTCAAAAGGTTCAGTCTTTCGAAAGAAGAAGAATATGGCACTACTGAACTATTGCATTCCCAAAGCATAACTGTTGCATGGCAGTCGTCGCATGGATACATGTCCAAGAAAGAACTATCTGTGAACATGGGAATTTTGATGTCTCATGCATAAAACATGATAGACGTATAGGTTTCAATGACTCAACTCCTGAAAGTGAAGATTAAAATCCAAGCTCTATAACGCTCTAGAGGAGGTTATGATCCACATTCTCTAAACTATGACTATCCTAGAAGAGATAGTGTAATGCCCTTGAAGAGGCAATGGATATCCAAAGAAATGAAAAACTTTTTATGCATGCGCATGCACATGAGAATATGGGATCACAGATTGATGATAACCAATGGTAATTTTGATTTTTACAAGTAGCTACTGAATTCATCAATTAGCTGTGATGATATCAAGTCCCGTTCTTTTTCGTCGACAAAAAGGAAAAATTATTGAAAAAAAAAATGGAGAAAGGCAATTCCATTACAAATTACCAAGAACGTGGAAAAATGGACCTATAATATAAATCGCCAAATGATGTTAAACCCAAAAAGTTACATATGGGCATTTATAATACAGTGAAATACACTCACATGATATGACACAAGGTTACTTGTTGAAACCTAAAATTATACTCCTGCAAACAAGTTCATATGAATGGATAATTATATACGAAGGGTTATGAGTCGCCCACATCATATCTCAACAAGTAAATCCCTCAACTATAAATGGAAGCAAGTTGCTATGTATAAATTTCAAAGGAGAATGTGTCATGAAGTGTGGAAAAACCCTAAAGGATTCAGATTGCTTGAAGAAAGCCCTGGAAAGGTAAAGCATAAATCATGTACTCAATACCAATGAATGGTGTAAATTGTCTTAATGAGTACTATCATTATGATGTTGTTGCAATATACTAAATCTCTTGCAAGAGTTAATAATATTAGTATGAAACTCCTGAAAAGTCTAGAAAGATTGTAAAGTGTTGAAAGAAATATTGTCACAAGCTACAGATTGAACAATATGCCAACACGAATCTTATCCATGATGTTTATGATATTAAAGAACCCTTTGGATTGAAGATCGTGAGTTAAACACTCAAGTGGTTAATTAATATTTAGACACTAAGAAAAATCATTCATCCTCGTGAGGGAACTGATGAATTGATGTTTGGTCCAGAAGTACCACATCTTGGTGAAGTATATGCTTTATTGTATTTAGTATAATACACTAAATGAAATAAAGCTTATCTATTGATATCTATGAGAAATGACATATATGTGCATACACATGTGTTACAACTACAAAAACAAAACAAAATGGGGGGGCCTTCACAAGTGTTGCTCATGTAAAGCCTCAGTACTTGATAGTACCCTAGAAGGGGAAGGCATTGGAGATTGATCACGTGACGCCCCAGTACTTGGCAAAACACTTGAAGGGGAAGACACCAGCTGCCATCGGAATCTAGCCACGAATCTCTGGTGATCACTTTGAATCCGACTTTCAGATTCCTGCAGCTGGTCAAGCTTTCTCTTCATGTTCGTCGAGTACATATTTGCGAGTTTGTGCAACTCTTTATTCTCGTACTTGAGCCCTCTAATCTCTTGTCGAAGACTTGCCACCTTAGCCATTAATGATTTGACTTGGCGAGTTCGAGTAAGTAGACGTTGGCCCATGTTGGATACAGAACCCGCACATTGAACACTAAAAGCCAAAGAATCTTGAACAGCCGATTCATCAGTCATATTTGAAAGTATTCTTTTATCTCAGGGAGTGAGAAGGTTCCTAGCTACTACTGTAGTTGTTATTTCATCCCTTATCACAGAGTCTATAACTATAAGAGGGCCATTAGAAGATAAGAAGGACGGGCGCCATATATTATCCTGACGCGGCTCGTCTGTATCACTCATAAGACTCAAATATAAGCAAATGTTAGATGGGTAAGCCATTTTTAGAACTTGATGAAAGAAAAAGGTTGAGTAGAGAGAAATCTCAGAAATACAACAGAGACAATTTCCACAGGCTGGCAATCTTCAAAGTGTGCATTTTGAATACAATTAATACCTCTATAAAAGAAGAGGCAACATGGCCACTTGTTCAAAAATCGAAGAGACACCACTTTTTGAATTTCAAAAGCCGGATTTCCCTGTATAAAGTCCGTCAACACTTTTCAGACGCAATCTCAGTGTTTCGGATATCACGTGCAACTTTGTCAAAGATCTCTGATAGAGTTGAAAACGCGTGAATTTTACTATTCCAACTACAACACTATTGTCGACAAGCGTGCGTAAAAAGGCCACATCGGCACCACTACCTGCTATTAGGAAATCCATATATATGTCGACCTTCATCCTTTATGGGAAGGCACACATCCAAAATGCCTAACTCTCATTCCTTGCCGAGAATGCATCTGCAACCAAACTTTTCAACATATTCAGTTTTCTTCCTATCCGAGAATACCTTTTCAACTAAGTCCCTAAAAATGCCAAACTCATTTCCTCAGCAAGAAACCCCTTTCGATCGAAAAGGTTTACACCAGCATCAAAATCTTATACTCTTTCCTTCAAGAGAAAAAGTATCTCATATCATCAGGGTCGAGAGCAAGAGTATCTCATATCATGCAATCTCCCTGTCTTTTCCTTTGCCCTTGCTCTAACCCGCAAAACAAGGAGAAAGAAAGCAATCAGTTAGAACCTGAAATCAAACTTTCAGTCAGGAACCAACTGCCTGGAACCTTTCATGATTGCTTACCTAGTATTACTCTCAAGTAGCCATCTTCAATTGTTGTTAGAGCTGGGTCTCAAGTCACGAACACTGCAGAATAATTGGTCCGCTGTTGGCTCTTTACACTAAAGTTGCCAAGCATAGATGAGTCACCAAGAAGTGATGGACCATCCAAAGGCAAAGGTTGCGCACCATTTCTACTGTGCAAGAGACTAAAGCAGAAGGATCAACGATGAACCCATGGAATTGAAATGGGGAAAATTGGTGGCTGACTGAGTGAATGAAAGACCAAGCCTCACCGACCTTTCAAGAAACCCTCCAACCCAGTTCAAGATCAAGCCTGTGGAAAGTCAACAACGAGTAAAGAAAGTGAAAAAGGTATATCATCTTGGGGGAAACATCAACCTAAAGAATTTGAAATCAGGGGGCGAAACTCAACAGAGGGAGCACCCAAAAACAAATTAAGATTTTAAGACTTTCCAAAGAAGATGCCACACCTGCTTGGGGAAAACTAGAGAACATACCACTTCTACCTGGGGGGACAGATAAGGCAAGTGAAAATGATTGGAGTGGTAGCCAGCAGCAGCGTCACAGCTTATGGTCATCCAAGGGGAAATGTTGTAAATATGGTAGATGTCCACTCAAAAGGAATCAAGTAATGGCCGTCAATGAAACTGTTTTCAGTGCTTGACAACCATTGGCCACCATGACTATCCAACTAGTTGGTATTTGCCTATAAAGTGAATTGTTGAAGATGAGAGCAAATGTACACACAAAAACAAGAAGCCTTATGGCTGAGAAGAGAAAAAGAAAGAAGGAAGAAGAGAGGAAGAAGTGAGGAAGAAGAGAGGACGAAGAGAAGAGAAAATAGGGAGAGTTATTTTTGTATTTCATTCCAGATTATGAATAAAAGCACTATTACTGCTCCGAGGACGTACTCCAATCATACTGACTGTAGAGGAACCTCATAAATTTTGTGTCTTGTTTATTTATTCCACTGCACACAACGCCGATTTTACAACAAATTTAACATGTTTTATGGGTCACAATTATAAAATTTCTACCTTGAATCTTAATGGCCAATCTATGTGGTGTCCACTCTCCAACAAATTGCTTTATTTCATACATACAACAAAGGCCTGTTACTATTTATGTGTGCGTTATTGTACTAAAAATCTAATCGTTTTTAGTTTCTTCTGCTTTTTACAAACAATAATAATAGAGAGAAAAAGTTTACTAGAATATAATTCTTAACTCAAGAATCTTCTTACACTTAGTATTACAATTTAGTGATATTTCTGATCACTAATTATAAGTGAGAGATTTGAACAAAATTATTATAGCTAGCTCACTGTAAAGTTTAATCCACTCTCTTATCTCTTAGTGCAGATAATATAAACGTATTTAAAAAATGGTAAATTACATTTTACCCCCTCAAGTTTAGGTGCATTTGCAATCTCATACAACATCTTTAAAACATTTCAATTTCATACAGCCGTCACATTTTATTTCAGTTTCATACATCCGTTAATTATTCTGTTAAGTTAACCGTTAACTAATGATGTAGCAGTCAAAGTTGTCCACATTGATAAAAAAAAATATAGATAAATCAATTTAAATAATATAATTTTTTTTTATGCCAATTCCATCCTTCCATCTGCATCTCTCTTCGATTCCATTTCTCATCCGCCCTCAGCCTCCCCCACCCCATCTCTCCCGACCCAGGGGCGGATCCACAGTGGGGTCAATGGGGTCGCACGACCCCTTGGAACATGGAAATAACCTTAGAGGTCCCTTGGAGCTGCTGGTGCGACCCCTTAGAGCTGTTGGTGCGACAACTTGGAGCTGCACACCACGTGGTCGACGAAATGTCTGAAAGAAGAAGAAGGAGGAGTTCGGCAGGTTGAAGAAGGAGGAGTTCGGAGCTCGGCAGGTTGAAGAAGGAGGAGTTCGGAGGTTGAAGAAGGAGAAGTTCGGAGGTTGAAGAAGGAGGAGTTCGGAGCTCGACAGGTTGAAGAAGGAGGAGTTCGCAGGTTGAAGGAGTAGTCTATTCAATTTACAAACACACGTTTCCTAGGTTTTCTAGGGAGTAGTCTATAGGTCTTTGTATTTGATTAGTTTAGGTTTCCTAGGGAGTAGTCATCCGGCATTAAAAATTAAGTTTTAATATTTTAATATTTTAGGTTTTCTAGGAGTAGTCACACGTTTTTAGGTTGTTAGGAGTAATTATTATATTTTATTATTTTGTTACTTACACGTTTCTTAAGATTTTATTTTCGGCTTTTGAGGGTGCTGCCCCTTGCATACATTAACAGGTGTGTAGTATGCATTTCCAAATGATTTCAGACCTACCAAGACTCAATGAAATGACGATATACATGCTATTTCTGATATAAAAAAATTTGCGCGCTGCGCTCGCTATACTTACTGACCCCTTAAAATTATTTCCTGGATCCGCCACTGTCCCGACCCATCTTCTTTGCTGGCTTCAAGCTCTCCATTGTTGGTCTTTTATAGGGCTTGTCTGCTGAAGAAAGAGATCAGAGTTTTTATTTTATTAGTTTTGCCCATTATTTTCCTCCCCCATTAGAATCCTTTTTTAATACAACCATTGACTTTCTCCGTTGAACAATCTCATCATCTTCCGCAAGCTTTTTTTTGAAATACATAAACCAAAAATCTGCTCCTTGTTTTTTATTTCATGGATCCACAGATCTAATGGTTTCCAACCCACACGAGCAACAGCAGCAGAGCCGCAGCCACCCCCTTCCCCATCACACCACAGCCTTTCCCCATCACCATCGCAGTCCCTAGACCACTCCGCCAACCTCCTCCCTCCAGTTTTCACGTACGAAGAGCACAGATCCTCCACAAACCAATTCGACCCGAAACGCAAAATCGGGGATGGCATGTTAGGATTTGTCTATCTGGGTCAGCTCTCCGCTGCGCCGCCGCATTCGGTAAAGCCTTCTCAAACAAATGCTTCTGCAACGAAATCCTAATCCTCTCCTCCACTGAAAGCTCGTTGCCGGAGGGAGGAGATCTCCGACGGAAGGGGAAGAGATGTCGAAGATGGGGTGGGCCGCTGGGTTCTAACATAAAGTGCATAATTTTTCTTTATATTTTAAATATATTTCTTTTAAATTAAAATTTAAAATAATTATATATATATATTTTTTCTTCCTATGTGGCATATTTCTGAGATCCACATCAACAAAAATATGGGCTTCACATTTGCCACATCATCAATTAACAGTCAAATTAACAGTTTGACTAATAGATGTATACAATTGCAATTAAATAAAAGTTTGGATATGAAATTGAAATGTTTTAAAAATATTGTATGAGATTTCAATTGTATCTAAATTTAAGAGGATAAAATGTAATTTACCCTAAAAAAAACCTCTGTAATCTTCCGCCAAATCAAACCCTTTCTCATGGGTAATGATTTATGTCAATTCGTTGATGGCTCCCACCCTTTCATGCCCTCTCAAATTGATGACCTCAAACACAAAACCAAAGAAAACGAACCCAGCCCTAAACCTATCAAATTTGGATTACTCACTTTGGATCGGTCTTAGCTACATCACCGGTATCTTAACTCCAAAATCTTCTCCATAGTTACCTTTTGGGTGATACTATCAATATATCTCTTTTTACCTCTCACAAAAACCCTCTATTATAGCACCACCCTTACCATTTCTTGTAAAACAAGTATTTACTTCTTGTAATTTGTACAATATTTTTTCCATCATAAGAATTGTTAATTATAACCCTATATTTATTTTGTAATACTATTCATTGATTAATTCAAGAAGTCATATTTCTACAACATTCGATTACCAATTGAATTGACAATTTGTTAATTGTTGTGAAAAAAAAAGGATAAAGTTGTTGCAATCATATTTAGAATATGAATGTGATTGTGTAAATCCTAGACGATATGGGAAAGTATCTTATATTCCTATTAGGAGTAGATTACCTATTAAATGTTGTAATCCTAAAGGGAAAGGTTTTTACCTATCCTAAGGGAAAGGTTTTTACCTATCCTACTATTATAAATAAAGGCACAATGGGGTGAATCAAATACACCTCACAATTAAATCACTCTCTATTCTCTGTAATTGTGGTTGGCCCTCTCTCTCTCAAATCTCCTAGATTAGTTCAATCAAATAGACCTACAACACGTTATCAGCACGCTCTTGCCAGAAGCTGAGGAATTGACGGATCATAGGAAGAGGCTGTCATCTACAAAATTCAAAGGCTTATATTTGTTTTCTGCTAATCATGTACGCTTAAAACAAAGTAAGATATTTGAAACGTCCACGAGGCATGAAAACATTCCCCATGATGCATGAACCCCTCTATGTTTATATTTTCCTTACGATATATATTGTATATGTTTATATATTTGTTTCATGCATTACGCAATTAAATTTGTAACAGCCCGTCCCGAGATATTCGTATCAGGGATGTGAAATGACATTTTTACCCCAGTACTGGTGGTGACGTGTGTATGTATTTCGGGATTGTTTTGGAAATTGGGCTTTGTGGGTGGCCCTAATATTGTACACGTACACACATACACACCTACACCATACCTATACCTCTCTCTCTTCCTTTCTCTCTCTCCTTCTTCTCGATTCTTCTTCCTTTTCCTCTGCATATTGTACGGACAACATTGCATCCCTTGATCTTGGCACGGATCGAGGTCCTAAATGCCATATTCATGTTCCTTGTGACCCTGTGAACCCAACCATACCTTTAGTTAGGTTTGAAACCCTCGTAAATCCTTGAATCCGTGAATCTCTGTTGAGGGCACTGTTCATGTGCTCGTAAACTAGGAAGTTTTAGAACATTCTAAGATCACAAGGTGCTTTAGAATGTTCTTGTGAAGCTCAGAGGACAAAAATGGAGGTTTTTGGACGTCAGGATCGCGAGTTCTGAAGTTCGTCGGATTTCGTGATTTTTCTCCGGTGAGATTCCGTCATGTTTTGAGATTTAAAGAGGTATAGAACTCTTCTCCTTGTATTAAGCTTTATATTGGTGTTAATTTCGTGAAATTTGGTTGAAAATTGAGTGAGAAATTAGGAGTAGAAGATTTTTCCAGAATCCGGCGATGCAGCGGTCACCGACGCCGGATTCCGGTGATTGGAGGTAGGGGACAAGGGAATATTCTGTCAAAGTTGACGGAATATTCTTAACGGAAGTTAACGGCGTCAGTTAACCTTAACGGAATATTCTAGAGATTTAACGGAATATTCCCTAACGGCGTTAGGGTTTCCGTCAGCATGCACGGCACGTGGCCACTCGTGGGCGGCGCGTGTTGCCTTGCCTTGGCCGGCGCGTGAGGGCGCGTGGGACTTCAGAAAATTATTCTAAAAATATGAGGGTGTTCGTGGGATTGAGTAGAGCATGTTGGTATATTCAAACACCCCAATTAAGCAATGTATGAGAGGTTATTATCTAAGTTTGGTTATGTACGTAATTAACGGTTGTATAGTTGTTTCGCATATAGGTGAGATTTATCCAGAGGACGAGCGCAACCACGCGAGGCTCATGGGCTATGATCCATCTACTTATCAGTGAGTGGGCTTTTGTTTTTAGTGTGCATCTATATATATACTTGACTAATTCCCAGAAATACGTTTTAAATGATTTTATGAAATTGAATGCCATGTTGAATGCCATGTATATATTTAGGGCTATTTTGTGTGATTATGTGTTGAGGCACTGCAGACGCTAGGTAAGTCAGGTGAGTATGTATTTTGTTATGAGGATTATGGTGATATTGATGAGATTAGAATATGGCTCATTTACCTGCACATCGGGGGTTGTGCTCCGCCAGAGTAGGGCTTAGCTTTCACGTGATCGTTCACCTCCCGTACCGTACACTCACCTTGGATCCAAGGTAGGTGCCAGCCTGTCGTACAGACCACTATAAGTGGTTCAGATTTGTAGGTGACCCGCGATTCGTCGTCAGCCTTTACGTGGCCGTAGCACAGAGTATTCTTATATACCCAGCTTGTCGTACAGACCACTATAGGTGGTTCCGACATGGGTGCAGGTTATTGATTGAGAGTTTGGATTGAGGATTTAGTTGAGGAGCCATAGATTTAGCCATACAGGTCACTATAGGTGACTCCGGCTGATTTATATGCATTGCCGGCATGATATGCATTGAGATATCACCTGATTGACTTTGATGATATTTGTTGCATGCTTTGATATTGGATATGGTTTATTCGGACATGGCAATATTTAAATGTTGGTTTTCAGTATGAGTACGTATATATTTTTCTGGGAGGTATATATATTTTATGGCGAGGGGTTATAACATTATATCGAAGTGATTTTGGAAAAGCTTTGTTTTGCCCACTCACGCTTTTGTTTTCCGCGCCTCCAGGTATTAGATAGCATTGGTGGCAAGCGAGGTTTTCAAGGCAAATCTGACAGTGCACTATCCATGGAAATATTCTGGTTATCCTGTTAAGTCTTTTTGGACTGCACCTAGGTTGCTCGAACCTTGTAATTATGCTTTTGTCTTTCACACTCTACAATGACCTTTTATCACTAGTTCTATTATTTTGGTACTTATCATCTTTATTTTTGTTCCGCACTGAGCACATGGCTACGTCACGCTCACGTGACGGCCAGCACGTCCCGATATTTGGGTCGGGGTGTGTCAGTTTGGTATCAGAGCCTAGGTTTGGCAGTCCTGTATATTTTGTGAATATTCTAATGTTCTTGGTGTCTTCTGTTAGAATTATGCCGCCTCGACAAGAGCCACGTCAAATTTCTAAGCCTAGCTTCCCTGACATAGCTCAATTAGGGGAAGCTATCGCTAATGCTATTCAGTTGACGTTTCGACCTCCTCAGATGACCCCTCTGGAAACTGTTTATAATTTGAAGTTGAATACTTTTACGGGTAATGAGGGGCACGAGGGTGCTGAAAATGGTTGAATCATGTTGATAAGACCTTTAGACTGATGTAGAGTCAGGGGAGTTTATCTGCAGACAGGTGGGTTGAGACGGCCTCATGGTTTTTGGGTAAGAAACCAGTGTCTTGGTGGGAACAGTCGGCTGAGGAGTTGTCCCGAGAGGAAGCTGCAGATTGGGAAGTATTTAAGCGGTTGTTCCATAAAGGATTTATTACTCATGCGTACATCGACAGTAAGAAACAGGAATTTACAAGTTTAAAGCAGAAGAAGATGTCCGCGAACAAGTATTACAAGAAGTTTACAGACTTGTCCAGATATCATCTTGAGGTGGCAATGAATCCAGTTGAGATGCTTCGTCGATTTAAGTTGGGTACTCCTAAGAAGTGGTGTACTTTGGCTACCGGAATCCCCTGTTCGACCTATCATGGGCTTTATGAGATTTTGATGTAGATTGAAGATTCTGAGAACTTGCCTAGTGACAGTGATGAGGAAGAAGAAAAAGATGATTCAAAGAAGAATGAAAAAGGCAAAGGTCAAGTATCGCAGAGGCCCAAAAAGACGCAAATTTTTAAGAGGAGTGGGACTAGCTCGAGTTCATCCAGTGGATGATTTAGTTCCACAGGCCAGCGCAGAGGTGGTAGGTTTGCTGATGGGCCACGTTTTCAGAGGCAGCGGGATGTTGGTGGTTCTCGTGGTTTAGGATTACCTTTTTGTCGGAGGTGTAATAGCCGACATGCAGGCGAGTGTAGGCAGGGTACTCGAGGATGTTTTACCTATGGACAATTTGGTCATCGAGCAGCTAATTGCCCACAGAGTCAGCAGAGACCACATATCCCTTCTTTTCCAGCACCAGTGCCGAGTCAGCAGGCTCCAGCATCGAGTGGTTATGGTCAGCCGAGTCGATGGAGCACTTATCATTATCAGGGTGATGTTGTTCCATATCTAGTAGCGCCGTATCCCTATTCCCAGGATCCATATTATTCGAGTAGTTATCAGAGTGGATATCCTCAGTATTCTGAAGGATATGCCTTATATCCACCCTATCCAGCAGGTGGATCACAGTGGTACTCAGGAGTACAGCCACAGCAAGGTGAGGTTACCTTGAGTAGCGCAGGTACTTCAAGACAACCTAGTCATTTTGGGCAGAGTCGTGGTGCACCTGGGCGTAGTGGTCAGCCTAGTAGAGGACGAGGAGGACATCAGCAGTCCCAGGGTCGTATTCATAATCTTTCAGTGCAGAACGCTCAGAACAACCCTGATTTGATAATGGGTACGTTAAATGTTCTTGGACATTTTGCTAAAGTATTGATTGACTGTGGTGATACCCATTCGATTATTTCTTATACATTTGCTCAATTGACTCAACCTAATCCCACACCTCTGGGATATGAGATAGAGTTTTCCATGCCTAGAAGTGAGACGTGCCAGGTAGAGTGGATGTATCCAGGATGCCCTGTGTTAGTGGAGGGTGTAGTTATGCCCGCTAACCTTATTCCGTTAGATCGTGCTGAATTTGATGTTATTTTGGGCACTTATTGGTTACATTATAATTGAGCTAATATTGATTGTTATGAGAAGAAAGTTACATTTCTACGACCGGAATTACCGGTGGTTACATTTTTTGGTGAGCCTAATGGCGTGAGGCATGGCATTATTTCAGTTGTGAGAGCCAAGAAATTGTTGCAGAAGGGTTGTCAGAATGGTCAGACATTTCCCTGATGTTTTTCCTGATAATCTACCGGGTTTGCCGCCGGATCGAGACGTTGAGTTCACCATTGATTTGTTGCCAAGTACTGACCCTATATCTTTGACTCCCTATCGAATGGCTCCTGCTGAATTAAAGGAATTGAAAATTCAGCTGCAGGAATTATTAGATAAAGTTTTATTCAGCCCAGTACTTCACCCTGGGGAGCTCCAGTTTTATTTGTTCGGAAGAAGGATGGTACTTTGAGGCTGTGTATAGATTATCGGTAGCTGAATTGGGTAACGTTTAAAAATCGTTATCCATTGCCGCGTATCGATGATTTATTTGATCAGCTGCGAGGAGCTTGTGTGTTTTCGAAGATTGACTTAAGGTCTGGTATTATCAGCTGAAGATTAGGAATAATAATGTCCCTAAAATGGCGTTCCGAACCCGTTATAGTCACTATGAGTTTTTAGTAATGCCATTTGGGTTGACTAACGCACCTGCTACTTTCATGGATTTAATGAACAGAGTATTCAAGCAGTATTTAGACCGATTTGTCATTGTTTTTATTGATGACATTTTGGTTTATTCTAAATCTAAAGCAGATCATGTGCGACATCTCAGCTTAGTGCTGAAGAAGTTGAGGGAGTTTAGACTTTATGCTAAGTTCAGTAAATGCCAATTTTGGTTGAATCAAGTGGCATTTTTGGGACACTTCATTTCAGCTCAAGGTATTCAAGTAGATCCCCAGAAAGTGGCAGTAGTGGAGAATTGGGAGCAACCACGAACCGTCTCTGAGGTACGTAGTTTCTTGTGTTTAGCAGGATATTACAGACGGTTTGTTCAGGATTTTTCTGAGATTGCATTGCCACTTACTAAGTTAACCAGGAAAAATGTTAAGTTTGAGTGGGATGATAATTGTGAGTTGAGTTTCCAGCGGTTGAAATATTGTCTTACTCAGGCACCAGTGTTAGCACTTCCTGACGACAGTGGTAACTTCGAGATTTATAGTGATGCTTCATTAAATGGTTTGGGCTGTGTATTAATGCAACATGGAAGAGTGATTGCATATGCTTCGAGACAATTAAAGCCGCATGAACAAAATTATCCTACTCATGATTTGGAGTTGGCGGCGATTATTTTTGCATTGAAAATTTGGAGGCATTATATCTATGGTGAGAAATGTAAGATTTTCACAGACCATAAGAGTCTCCAATATTTGTTTACCCAGAGAGATTTGAATCTTCGTCAGCGGAGGTGGATAGAGCTGCTGAGTGATTATGATTGCACGATTGAATATCATCCAGGTCGTGCGAATGTAGTAGCTGATGCACTTAGCCGGAAATCTCAGGGTAGAATTAATGCTATTCACGCGAGCCGTGTTCCTCTTTTGGCAGAGTTGAGATAAACTGGAGTGAAGCTAGTCATGGAGAAATCAGAGACTAATGATCGAAAAGATGCTTTACTTGCTCATTTTCAAGTTAGGCCAATCTTGATTGATCGGATACTCGAGGCACAGATGGAAGATGACGAGATTCAAAAATTAATTCAATTAAGAAATAGTGGGAAGAAGAAAGATCTTCGGATTTGAGAAACCGATGGCATGCTCATGCAAGAAGGTAGGATGTACGTACCGAATAATGAAGAGTTAAAGAAGGTTATTTTGGACGAGGCGCACATTTCAGCGTACGCTATACATCCAGGAAGCACTAAAATGTATCATACCATTCAACCATTTTATTATTGGTCAGGTATGAAAAGAGAGATTGCTGAGTATGTGAGTAGATGTATTGTTTGTCAGCAAGTTAAAGTCGAGAGGAAGAAGCCATTTGGACGGATGCAGCCACTTCCTATTCCACAGTGGAAATGGGAAGATATTACTATGAATTTCGTGTATAAACTTCCTTGGACAAGGAATGGTTATGATGAAGTTTGGGTAATTGTTGATCGACTTACTAAGTCAGCATATTTCATTCCAGTTCGAGAGAAGTTTTCCTTAAATCGGTTAGCTGAACTTTTTATCTCAAAGATTGTTAAGCATCATGGTGTGCCAGTCAGCATTGTTTCAGATCGTGACTCGAGGTTTACTTTTAAATTCTGGACGGCATTCCAAGAAGCTCTGGGTTCGAGATTATTGTATAGTACTGCATATCATCCTCAAACTGATGGATAGTTTGAGAGGACTATTCAGACACTAGAGGATATGTTGAGATCTTCTGTTTTGCAATTTGGTGATGCATGGCATACGCAGTTGGACCTGATGGAATTTGCCTACAATAACAGTTATCACTCGAGTATTGGTATGTCACCATTCGAGGCATTGTATGGTAAATCATGTCGGACACCATTGTGTTGGTCTGAGGTCGAAGAAAGAATTTTAGAGGGCCCAGAGATAGTAGACGAGACTACAGGAAATATTCAGGTGATTAAGTCTAATCTGAAAGCGGTCTAAGATCGTCAGAAGAGTTTAGCTGATCGACATGCTACTGATCGGACATATAATGTAGGTGATTGGGTTTTCTTAAAGTTATCACCATGGAAAGGTGTTGTAAAGTTTGGGAAGAAAGGGAAATTGAGTCCCAGGTATATCGGACCATATCAGGTTTCTGAGCGAATTGGCGAAGTAGCTTATAGACTTGATTTGCCTTCGGAGTTGTCTAGAGTGCATGATGTGTTTCATGTGTCGATGCTTTGCCATTATATTTCAGACCCATCACATGTTTTACCTTCGCAGCAGTTAGAGATTAATCTTGATTTGTCTTATGAGGAGGAGCCGGTCACTATACTGGACTGGAAAGATAAGATCCTGAGGAACAAGACAGTGCATTACTGAAAGTTTTATGGAGGAATAATTCAGTAAAGGAAGCAACCTGGGAGGCGGAGGAGCGGATGAAAGAGTTGTATCCACGATTGTTTTATGAGTTTTAGTGGATTGTACTTGTTATGTAAATTTTGAGGACGAAATTTTATTAAGGTGGGTAGATTGTAACAGCCCGTCCCGAGATATTCGCATCAGGGATGTGAAATGACATTTTTACCCCAGTACTGGTGGTGACGTGTGTATGTATTTCGGGATTGTTTTGGAAATTGGGCTTTGTCGGTGGCCCTAATATTGTACACGTACACACATACACACATACACCATACCTATACATCTCTCTCTTCCTTTCTCTCTCTCATTCTTCTCGATTATTCTTCCTTTTCCTCAGCATATTGTACGGAAAACATTGTATCCCTTGATCTTGGCACGGATCGAGGTCCTAAATGCCATATTCATGTTCCTTGTGACCCTGTGAACCCAACCATACCTTTAGTTAGGTTTGAAACCCTCGAAAACCCTTGAATCCATGAATCTCTGTTGAGGACACTGTTCATGTGCTCGTAAACTAGGAAGTTTTAGAACATTCTAAGATCACAGGGTGCTTTAGAATGTTCCTTTGAAGCTCAGAGGACAAAATTAGAGGTTTTTGGACGTTGGGATCGCGAGTTCTGAAGTTGGCCGGATTTCGTGATTTTTCTTCTGCGAGATTCCGTCGTGTTTTGAGATTTAAAGAGGTATAGAACTCTTTTCCTTGTTTCCTTGTCCTAAGCTTCATTTTGGTGTTAATTTTGTGAAATTTGGTTGAAAATTGAGTGAGAAATTAGGAGTAGAAGATTTTTCCAGAATCCGACGACGCTGCGGTCGCCGGTGCAGGATTCGGGTGACTACAGGTAGGGGACAAGGGAATATTCCGTCAAAGTTGACGGAATATTCTTAACGGAAGTTAACAGCATCAGTTAACCTTAACGGAATATTCTAGGGATTTAACGGAATATTCCCTAACGGCGTTAGGGTTTCCGTTAGCATGCACGGCACGTGGCCGCGCATGGGCGGTGGGTGTTACCATGCCTTGGCCGGAGCGTGAGGGCGCGTGGGACTTTAGAAAATTATTCTAAAAATATAGGGGTGTTCGTGGGATTGAGTAAAGCATGTTGGTATATTCAAACACCCCAATTGAGCAATATATGAGAGATTATTATCTAAGTTTGGTTATGTGCATAATTAACGGTTGTATAGTTGTTTCGCATATAGGTGAGATTTATCCGGAGGACGAGCGCAGCCACGTGGGCTTTTGTTTTCATATATATATATATATATGCACTTGACTAATTCCCAGAAATAAGTTTTAAATAATTTTATGAAATTGAATGCCATGTCGAATGCCATATATATATTTAGGGCTATGTTTATGTGATTATGTGTTGAGGCACTGCAGACGCTAGGTAAGTCAGGTAAGTATGTATTTTGTTATGAGGATTATGGTGATATTGATGAGATTAGAATATGGCTCATTTACCTGCACATCGGGGTTTGTGCTCCGCCAGAGTAGGGCTTAGCTTTCACGTGATCGTTCACCTCCCGCACCGTACGCTCACCTTGGATCCAAGGCAGGTGCCAGCCTGTCGTACAGACCACTATAGGTGGTTCAGACTTGTAGGTGACCTGCGATTCGTCGCCACCTTCACGTGACCGTAGCACAGAGCGTTCTTATATACCCAGCTTATCGTACAGACCACTACATGTGGTTCTGACATGGGTGCAGGTTATTGATTGAGAGTTTGGATTGAGGATTTAGTTGAGGAGCCATAGATTCAGCCGCACAGGTCACTATAGGTGACTCCGGCTGATTTATATGCATTGCCGGCATGATATGCATTGAGATATCACCTGATTGACTTTGATGATATTTGTTGCATGCTTTGATATTGGATATGGTTTATTCGGACATGGCAATATTTAAATGTTGGTTTTCAGTATGAGTACGTATATATTTTTCTGGGAAGTATATATATTTTACGGCGAGGGATTATAACTTTATATCGAAGTTATTTTGGAAAAGCTTTGTTTTGCCCACTCACGCTTTTGTTTTGCGCCCCTCCAGGTATTAGATAGCATTGGTGGCAAACGAGGTTTTCAAGGCAAATCTGACAGTGCACTATCCATGTAAATATTCTGGTTATCCTGTTAAGTCTTTCTGGACTGCATCTAGGTTGCTCGAACCTTGTAATTATGCTTTTGTCTTTCACACTTTACAATGACCTTTTATCACTAGTTATGTTATTTTGGTACTTATCATCTTTATTTTTGTTCCGCACTGCACACATGGCTACGTCATGCTCACGTGACGGCCAACACGTCCCGATATTTGGGTCGGGGTGTGTCAAAATTGCTATGTGGAATTTGTGAGTCCATGCACCAAAGCTGGCCTGAAGCCCAGACAAATAGACCACATGGTAGCACCCATTGGGTTTGCTGCGTTGACCTAGACAACCCAGTCCTTCGACCTGCTTGGATTTCTAAGGCCCGAAGACCCTTAAAGTCATCCAAGAAAACCTGAAGCCTTTTTCTTGGCCCGTTGTCCCATGGTTTGAGCTTGCCTGTAGCAGCCTGTAACCTATTGGGCTGTGTCACCCACCACGGCTCGCTTCCCCGCAGCTTTGTCTGCTAGTTTGAAGCCTGCCCCGACCCGAACCCAACCTCGGCTGGGCTTCTCATGACACCCCATAGGCCAGCTTGTTGCTGGGCCTGCTCCCGTGCCCAACCCCTGGCCCAAAACTGAAACCTAGTTGTGGCTGCGATTTATCCCATATCCCCGTGGCCTGCAGACCACTCCCGAGGCCCTTTAGGGCCCTGCCTTTTACTCAAGGCACCCACCCTAATTTTTTTGGGCTATATTTTCGACCCAATGCTATTATTTAGCATTTTAAAATAATTTTAACCCCCATGTTATTATTATTTTTACTTCTACAATCGACCCTGTATGGCCTGATTTTGGAATTAATTAAAAGTGACCTATAGTCCATTAATCTGATAATGAATCTAAAATTATTGCCCTGAAGATCACTTTTGGACATTAACGATTCAATAATTTATTTTTGGGTAAATTACAAAAAACTACCTCAACTATTGGTGTCACGACACTTTCATACCTCATTTTTTAAAATTGACAGTGTCATACCTCATCTTACGAATTTGGTCCAATGTTATACCTTCCGTTAGCTTGCCGTGAATTTCTCAGTTAAATGCTGACGTGGCTTGATCTGGGGCCCACTTTTTATTAAAAAATTAATAAAATATTATTAAAAACTAAAAAAAATCATTTAATATTTTTTAAATATTAAAATAATAAAGAAAAGTTAAAAAAAAAAAAAGAAAAAAACGTTAACCGTGCCATTCTCTCTCTCTCTCTCTTCCCCCATCTTCTTTTTCCCCCTTCTGCAACCCAGAAAAAAAAAAGTGGAAAAGAAAAAAAAACCAATTTGTCTTCTCCCACCCTCAGTTTGTCTTCCCCACCCCCCACCCCTCTTCTCCCCACACCCACCCTCCGCACCCAACCTCGGCACCCACATTCGCACCACCCTCTGCACCCACCCTCTTCCCTCCACACCCATTTCCCCCATTTTCTGCTCGCCCAGGTTCTCCACCCTCGAAATCGACCTGGTGAAGGTTTCCCAATTCCACCTCAACGGGATTTGGGTTTTTTTTCGATTTTTTTTTTTTTTGGGTTGCAGGTAGTGGGTGTGAGGTTGCAGATAGTGGCTGCAAAGGGTTTAGGAAAGACGGGATGGGGGAAGAAAGAAAGGGGGGGTCAGGGAAAATCGTGATCCTTTTTTTTTTTTTCCTTCCTTCTGTTTTCTGGGTTTCAGGAGGGGGAGAAGAAGATGGGGAGAAGAGAGAGAAAGGGGGGAGAAGGGCATGGGTTTGTGTTTTTTTTTTTTTTTTTTTTTAACTTTTCTTTATTATTTTAATATTTAAAAAATATTAAATGATTTTTTTTTTAGTTTTTAATAATATTTTATTAAATTTTTAATAAAAAGTGGGCCCCGAATCAAGCCACGTCAGCATTTAACTGAGAAATTCACGGCAAGCTAACGGAAGGTATAACATTGGACCAAATTCGTAAGATGAGGTATGACATTGTCAATTTAAAAAAAATGAGGTATGAAAGTGTCATGACACCAATAGTTGAGGTAGTTTTTTGTCATTTACCCTTTATTTTTATACTTTGAAACTTTGACATACTTTCGTAGTAACGAAGCTCTCACACTTGAGTTCCCGAAGAACCTCAAATCCACTACACTTAAATTAGTATATTGCATTCTGTGTTTCTTGCTGGAACCTCTCATTATGAACTAATTGTTCATAAAAACTAATTTGAACCTGTAGTTTCAAAATTAGTGCCTTTGAAACCTGAAGTTTTTATTCAAAACATACCACATGAAACCTGTAGTTTTCATGCATAAATTAAACCAATACTCGTCTATAGAACCTGTATATTCTATGATATATGTCTATGGCTTACCATATGACTAATTACGTTTTTTCCCTCCGTTTTAGGGACATGTCGAACTTGAACAAGCTCGATTTCACCGCTCTAGAAGTCTCCGAAAGAAACTATCTAAAGTGGTTCAAGACGTGAAGCTCAATCTCACTGCAAAGGGTATTAGAGCCACCATCAACGCACCCGTCGATAACAAACCTGTTGACGAAGCTCAAAAGACTAATGCAATGATCTTCATTGGAAGACACATCCATGATGCATTGCAGACCGAGTACCTCGCTGAGGAAGACCCACGCACCCTCTGGCTTGCTCTGGCCGACCGTTTCGATCACCAGAAATACATCTACTTGCTTGAAGCAAGACACGATTGGCAGCATCTTCACTTCCAGGACTTTAAGTTCGTGAATGAATACAACTCTGAAGTTTGTAGAATCCGTTCACGGTTGAAATTCTGCAAAGTGGAACTACCCGAATCAGATATCTTGGAGAAGAACTATTCAACCTTCCATGCCACTAATATTGTCCTGCAGCAACAATATAGGGCGCATAAATTCACCAATTTTTCAGATTTGATCTCTGTTTTACTTCTAGCTAAAAAGCAGAACCAGTTTTTGATGAAAAATCATCAAGCTCAACCGACTGGCTCGAATGCCGTTCCTGAAACACATAAGACCAATTTTAGCAGCCATAAACCACGAAAGAACCATCATGGCCATGGCAATGGGTGGCAAGCCCAACCATGGGCCCAAGGTCAACATAGTGCCTCATCTATGGGAGAAAATGTGACCCAGCAGCGTCCACCACTTGCCCCTAAGGCCCCAAACTTCAAGAGCAAGGGCAAAGCTCCTGTTCAGTCAGTTTCTGCTGAAATGGATATGTGATATCGATGTGGATCAAAGGATCATTGGTCACGCGTATGCCGAGCTAGTGCCGAGGCTATTGCCAAATATCATTCTCGTCGTGAGTCTAACTTTGCATATGTGGATCATCCGGAAGATGCGACTACATCAATGGACATATCGGATTTTCAAGAGGCGTGAACAATTTTTCTAGGTTTATGGTTTAATTTTGAACAATTTTTGGCCCTACCCCCTTATTTTTCTAGGTTTATGGTTTAATTTTGAACAATTTTTCTAAGTATTCGGAATAATTTGTTTTGGTTTGGATTGTTTTGAATTATGGATTGTTATGAAATGGATATTATTTTCTTAAATTGCTTAATTGAATGAATGGACTTATATTTATGCATGTGACCACTTCAATCAATTTATTTCTAGGTATGTCTAGTGAAGAAGTTAGTTGTCTGGCAGATAGTGCAACCCCGCACACCATCTTGCATGAACGACAGTATTTTACTAACTTAATACCCAAGAAAGCTCATTTGACAACTCTCTTAGGCCTATCCAACCTGATTGAGGGATACGGAAAGGCCATTTATCATGTTGTGTAATGGTACTATCTTAACCATTAAGGAGACACTCTATTTTCCACGTTCCGGAAGAAAGTTGCTGAGTTTTAGAGATATTCGAGATAATCAATATCATATTGAAACCACTGAAGATAATGGTTCTAAATTTCTTTGTATCACTTCGTACGAATATGGCCAGAAGCGTATTCACGAGAAGTTGGAACGTCTGCTGAGTGGGTTATACATCACAACCATTTGCGGCATAGAAGCCCACAATGTGGCCGGCCCTATGCCTGAGTTCTAAGACACTTTGCTGCTTTGGCATGATTGTTTGGGACATCCTGGATGTGACATGATGCGCCGTATCCTCAAATCATCACATGGGCATCCGTTACCTCCTTATGTTGGAATCCCACCATGCAAAGTGTGTTTTTTAGGGAAGTTGAATATTCAACCCTCACATACAAAGACTATTCACGACCCCCCTAAGTTTTTTCAGAGGATTGAAGGGGACATTTGTGGTTCTATCCAACCAACATACGGACCATTTAGATATTTTATGGTGTTGGTTGATGCATCGACACGATGATCACATGTTTGCCTGTTGTCTACACGCAACGCCGCGTTTGCTAAACTCCTAGCTCAAATAATTAAGCTAAGGGCTCACCACCCTTATTATCTGATTAAGACGATTCGACTGGATAACGTTGGAGAGTTTACGTCACAGACTTTTGACGATTGTTGCATGTTAGTAGGGATTGATGTGGAACATCTTATGCCCCATGTTCACACCCAAAACAGCCCGGCATAATCTTTCATAAAACACCTTCAATTGATAGCTCGAACTTTGGTTATGAGAACCAAACTGTCGGTATTTGCCTAGGGCTACGCAATATTGCACGCAGCCATGTTGGTCTGCCTGAGGCCCACCACTACTCAACCACATTCACCGTTACAGTTGGTCACTAGATACAAGCCTGACATCTCGCATTTATGGGTGTTTAGGTGCGCCATTTATGTGCCAATAGCACCACCACTACGTACCAAAATGGGTCCTCAGAAAAAAATAGGAATCTATGTCGGCTATGATTTGCCATCAATTGTTCGCTACTTAGAACCCTTGACAGGAGATCTCTTTACTGCACGTTTTACGGATTGTCACTTTGATGAGACAGTATTCCCGTCGTGGTATACTCCTATTATGTCTCATTTAGATCCCCACACTGCCCATTCTAAAACTGAGGTGCGACGAATTATAGATCTTCAAAGCATTTCTCAAAGCATGGTGAATGCTTTTAATGATCTAGCAAAGGTGACAAGATCACATATACCCGTTGCAAACACACCTGCAAGGATAGATGTACCCCGCGTACGTTAACAACCCGCTTGGGAAGGCCGGACGGTCACCGAAGGTAAGGAGACCGCACCTTCCATGTAACAAGGTACATTGGTGGGTAGCCAATCATCTGCTCTGACCCTGAAGCATGGCAGACCCCTTGGTTCAAATGACTCACAACCCCGAAAGAGGAAAATGGCACCAACTAGTTACCCTAGTTTGAATTCGACCATTGCTCACTCATCCATTCCAACGTATGAGGTTATTCTAGATTATGGTGATGCTTCAGACGAAACATGCCGGCCTCTCTAGAATCGCGAGATTTCGATCTACTACGCAGTATTGGATAAGGTTTGGAATAGGAATGAGATGATTGTCGACGATGCATTCGCGCACTCAGTAGCTACTGACATCATGCTTAGCGATGACATTGAACCATGTTCCGCCGATGAATGTCGACGTAGAACCGATTGGTCAAACTGGAAATAAGCAATCCAAGTCGAATTCGATTCGCTCGCGAAACGTAAAGTGTTTGGACCTATCGTTCCTACACCACCACGCATGATGCCCGTTGGCTACAAGTAGGTTTTCGTGAGGAATCATAATGAGAAGAATGAAATAGTGCGATACAAAGCACGCCTCGTAGCGCAAGGCTTATCTCAGCGCCCTGGGATTGATTACGAGGAGACGTATTCCCCCATAATGGACGTTATAACGTTCCGCTACCTAATCAGTTTGGTAGTTTTCAAAAAACTAAATATGCAGCTTATGGACATAGGAACCGCGTATCTCTATGAGGATCTAGATACGAAAATAAACATGAAAGTTCCAGAAGGACTTCCATTGACTGGTTTAAATAGTTCTAGACCACGGAACACTCTCTCAATTAGGTTGAGGATGTCACTCTATAGATTGAAACAATCCGGGAGGATGTGGTATAACCGTCTGAGTGAATATTTGACAAGTCAGGGTTATGTGAAAAACAAATTATGCCTATGCGTGATCATAAAGAAGTCACATTCCGGATTTACAATCGTTGCAGTTTATGTCGACGACATGAACCTCATTGGGACTTCTACATAGCTTGAGGAAATTGCTGTACACTTGAAATCAAAATTTGAGATGAAGAATCTTAGGAAAACTCGATACTGTCTTGGCCTAGAGATCAAACATTATTCGGATGGAATCCTAGTACATCAATTGAACTACACCCAAAAGGTGTTGTGTTGTGTCGTTTTAATTAGGATAAAGCGAAGCCTTGGAGTACACCCATGGTCATTCAGACTCTAAATGCTAAACGAGATCTCTTCCGTCCAAAGGAGGACGAGGAAGAGATTTTGGAACCCGAAGTTCCTTACCTAAGTGCAATTGGTGCTTTATTGTACTTAGCTCAATGCACTAGACCCGACACCTCCTTTGCTGTTAATCTTTTAGCAAGATACAGTAATGCGTCCACAAGCAGGCACTGGAATGGTGTTTAAGATATTTTCCACTACCTCAAGGTTACAAAGGATTTGGGCTTATTCTATACCCGCGAATCTTCGAGTATTGCCGCCTTCTATGGTACTCGAAATGATTCTAGCCAGGTTGGTTACGCAGATGCTGGATATATGCCTGACCCACATAGAGCACGTTCTTAAACAGGTTATGTCTTTACCGTTGGAGACACCGCTATATCTTGGAGGTCTACCAATCAAACGCTAGTTGCAACTTCGTCGAACCATGTTGAGATTCTCGCCCTGCATGAAGTATCGCGTGAGTCTTTTGGCTGAGAGAAGTCATAGAACATATTCGAAGCACTAGTGGTCTTACATCAGTCGTTGACCTTCCTACAACAATCTTTGAAGACAATGCAGCATGTATCGAGCAGTTAAAGAAGGGATACATCAAGGGAGACAACACCAAGCACATAGCACCGAAGTTCTTTTACTCACACCAGTAGCAGCAACATTAGAACATTGAAGTCAAGCAAATCCGTTCCCAAGACAATCTGGCCAATCTCTTCACTAAGTCATTGCCCAAGTTTACTTTTCAAAAGCTCGTCCAATGATTCGGTATGCGTAAATTATCTGAGTTGAATCACTTGTAGTTCTTTTATTTAGAAGTTATGTCTAACTCAGGGGGAGTATCTAGAAGCATACTCACTTGATCTTAATGTACTCTTTTTCCTAAGATTAGGAGCATTTTTCCCGCTGGATTTTTGCTACCTAACGAGGTTTTAACGAGTTCACTACTTTCGTCCTATTTGACGTTTGTTTTTAGACATTATGCATACTTCTCACTTTTCTCCTTAGTCTATGGGTTTTCCCCATACCTTGGGTTTTACCATAGCAAGGTTTTGTGAGTTTTACTACAAATGCGTACTTCACTTAAATTTGAGACTCGCGATCACCCGTTATGCTGATGACTTCATCAACTATTCTACCTTATATGTTGAAGATCTGATGCGATGGTCTGTTGAGTGTTTACACACTCAAGGGGGGTGTTGCAGTCATATTTAGAATAGGAATGTTTTTGTGTAAATCCTAGAGGATATGGGAAAGTATCTTATATTCCTATTAAGAGTAGATTACCTATTAAATGTTGTAATCCTAAAGCGAAAGGTTTTTACCTATCCTACTTGTGACATCCCACATCGCCCAGGGGACTGATCCTTAAATGTATATTCTTATCTCTTCATAGCGCGAGGCCTTTTGGGAGCTCACTGGCTTCGGGTTCCATTGGAACTCCGAAGTTAAGCGAGTAGCGCGCGAGAGCACTATCATGATGGGTGACCCACTGGGAAGTTCTCGTGTGAGTTCCCAGAAACAAATCTGTGAGGGCGTGGTCGGGGCCCAAAGCGGACAATATCGTGCTACGGTGGATGCGTGCTCGGGAAGTGATCCACCCTGGGCCGGGATGTGACAATTTGGTATCAGAGCCAATCCCTGGCCGGAAGTGTGCCGACGAGGACATCAGGCCCCTAAGGGGGTGGATTGTGACATCCAACATCGCCCAAGGGAGTGATCCTTAAATGTATATTCCTATCTTTTCCTAGCGCGAGACCTTTTGGGAGCTTACTGGCTTCGGGTTCCATTGGAACTCCGAAGTTAAGCAAGTAGCGCGCGAGAGCACTCTCATGATAGGTGACCCACTGGGAAGTTCTCGTGTGAGTTCCCAGAAACAAATCCGTGAAGGCGTGGTCGGGGCCCAAAGCGGACAATATCGTGCTACGGTGGAGGCGTGCCCGAGAAGTGATCCACCCCTGGCCGGGATGTGACATTACTACTATAAATAAAGGCACAATGGGGTGAATCAAACACACCTCACAATTAAATCACTCTCTCTTCTCTCTAATTGTAGCCGGCCCCCTCTCTCTCTAAACCCTAGATTGTTCAATCAAATAGGCCTACAACAAAAGTATAGATTTTGCATGTGGTCTAATATCCTAATAGATAGGGTGTTGGGCTTTTACTTATGTATCCCAAATTCGAAACTCCTCCTTACCTAAATTACTGTAATAGTTTCGCACCCTTCACCCTTCCCATAATAATAATAATAATAATAATAATAAATAGAAAAAGGTAAAGTGTAGATCAAATCTACTGTTGAAATATCTCACAACTACCATATCTTTGAGAGAATAAGGGTTTAAATATCACAACCCCATTCTAACTAATACCGGGACTTTTGTGATAGCTCCACATCAAACGGATTGTGCAGGTGGTAATTACCAAGTTGAGATGTTGTTGGAAGTGGGCTTTTGGCCCCATCTCTCTAATAATTTAACATGGTATTAGAGCCAGGGAGCAGCCTGTATTGCCACCTAATGGATGGATGCCCTTGGCACCGCGCAATGATGTTGGGCCCCTTGGCTCCGCATGTAGGGTGAGTTTTTTTGGCTCCACGTGGTTGTCGATGTGTTGATCTCCCACGTAAGGGGGCGTGTCGAAATATCTCATATCCATTATATCTCTGAGAGAAGAAGAGTTTAAATATTCTAACCCTGCTATAACTAATACCAAGGTCTTTTGTGATAAAACAACACACCTGACAGATTGCGCATGTGGTAATTACCAAGTTAGCGACAATATTGGTGTTGTTGGAAGTGAGCCTTTAGTCGTCTCTCGGATAATTTGACAATCATAACTAAATGAAATACTGTCAATTCAGTGTGGATCTGTCTATGGTTGATCATTTCTCTATTAAGAATCACCTATGACATTGGCATATACAGCCAAACGTATAACTGATTTCATTAAGGAGTGAGTCATGAGTGTGCCTTAAGAATGTTTAACATCTCTTTTGTTTCAACAGCATAGCAGAAATCATCATCTTTGATCAATAATTACACAACTAGAAATACAAAGGCATTATTTTTTTTCCTTTTCATAAGATAATTGATGGAATGGAAGCCCATTAAAACTACATAATTCTGTTGAGTAATCCAACCAAGTCCACAAACTTCAACAAATTCACACAAAAAACTGAAGACTATAAATAATCAGGACATGAGAACCCTGAAAATTCATTAGAATCCATAAACTTCTAACATTTTATTTTTTGTAGTCCTGCAGGTCTCTCCTCAGCCTCCAGCTCCCAGTCTTCAGTTATTGTCTCCAGTTCAGGACAAGTTGAAGTCTTGTTGTGAGATATCAAAAGGGCAGGTGCAACCTCAGTCCAAGAACACAACAATCTCATCTGCATCTGCTTTGCCATTGGATCAGCTGCTTAATTCCAAGCTGAAAGATGGAGAAGTGGCTTTTTAATTAAGTGCTTTTCGGGAAAGAGAATAAAGAGATGGAGAGAAAATGGGGTTGTAGCTAGTGGTTGAAGGGAAAGCAGATGAAGGTGGCGTTTTATAGGAGTTAAATAATCATATTAATGTTGGTGACAAAAATGAGCGAAGGGAAATTACACCAGAAGTTGCAAACTAAAGTAGGTCCCAGACTGTCACCCGCTAATTAAGGCATGTGAAGGACATGGAAAATGTGGACAAACAATTCTAATTTAACATGTTTTATGGGTCACAATCATTAAATTTCTACCTTGAATCTTAGTGGCCAATCTATGTGGTGTCCACTCTCCACCAAATTGCTTTAATTCCTACAAAGCCTGTTCCTGTTTTTTTTTTTTTGGTCGATGGAAGCCTGTTCCTGTTTATGCGTGCATTATTGTACTAAAAATCTAACCATTTTCAGTTTCTTCTGCTTTTCACAAACAATAATGGAATAGAATTCTCTCTCTATTCTATTCTCATTTCATTCCCTGTCCTCCTTTTACAAATTGTTTTTTATCTTCTTGTGACTATTAAAAAAATTAACATAAAACATTTACGTGGTTTAACCGTAATCGTTTAAATAAGAGGGAAGGGAAAGGGAAGGAAACTAGAAGGGGAGAGAATCCTACTCCAACAATAATAATAGAAAGAAAAACTTTACTACACCAACATTTGGTAGAATATAATTCTTAACTTGAGAATTTTCCGTCACTTAATATTACAATTTAGTAATATTTCTTATCACTAACTATAAATGAAAAATTCGAATAAAATTATTATGACTAACTCATTGTAAATTTTAATTCACTCTCTTATCCCTTAGTGCAAATAATATAAATGTATTAAAAAGAAAAACTCCATAATCTTCTCCTGGCTCTGCCAAATCAAACCCTTTCGCATGGGTAATGATTTATGGCAATTCCTTGATGGCTCCCACTCTTTCATACCCTCTCAAATTGATGACCCCAAACACAAAACCAAAGAAAACGAACCCATCCCTAAACCTATCAGCCTGGATTCATCACTTTGGATCGGTCATTAGCTACATCACCGGTAACTTAACTCTAGAATCTTCTCTGTAATTACATTTTGGGTGATACTATCCACATACTTCTTTCACCTCCCACAAACCCTCTGTTAGAGAGCTACTAGACCCACTCCATTGTCCTATTTATCTACCCACATTATAATTTCACACACCATAAAAAGTTAAAAAATTAAAATGTTATTTTCCCACCCACTTTTATTCCTAAAGTATCCTCATTAGCACTCTTGCTCCGTGCTTGTCTTTAAAATTATTGCACCAGCGGATAAATAATTTTAGAGCACTTAGTGACAGACTTTGCACCATTTTTTTCTCCTGATCAAACTCGAAACGCTTTACAGAAGACTATCCTTCCTCGGTTCTTCGACACTTGTGTATAGAAGTACCAGCACCTATACATATGCAGCAAGTCCTCATTACATATCAATTCATTCTGATATCCATTGTTGAAATATCCAACCAAAGCAAAATCATTAAATTTGAACCAGAGAGTGGCTAGAGAAAGTAGAGAAGAAGCAAATTCTGGTTGCTTGGTTTTTGGGGTTTGTCTTCTTCTTCGCGATTTTTATGAGAACTAATTTGCAGTAAACGTAGAAAATAGTATGAAACCAGAACGATTTCAAGTTGAGTCGCACTGGGATTTTATCGAGTGAGTTAGGGCTTAAGGAAAGATAAATCGTTTGTGAACAGAAAAGGTTATCTTTGCAAGTGGCCCTTTACCACACAGTGGTGGAAAGGTATTGAGCCCTTGCATAACGGTGTGAGTTCAAACTCCATCGGTGGCTAATCTAACAAAATCTATCGTTTGATCCAAAAAAAAAAAAAAAAAAAACAGTGTTATCTTTTAAGGTCTTTATCGGTCATTTTACATATGAGCAAACTTGTAATTAGAAATTTTATTAAAAAGTGGGTAGGGAGATAAGACACTGAGGTGGGAATAACAGCACTCCTCTGTTATAGCACCACCCTTACCATTTCTTGTAAAACAAGTACTTACTTCTTGTAATTTGTATAAGATTTCTTTTGACAATAAAAATTTTGAACTTATAACCCTATATTTATTTTGTAATACTATTCATTGATTAATTTAAGAAGTCATATTTCTATAACATTCGATTACCAATTGAATTGACAATTTCTTAATTGTCGTGAAAAAGGGTAAAAAGTATAGATCATGCATGTTGTCTAACATCCTAGTGTATAGGGTATTGGGTTTTTACACATGAATTCCGGATTTGAAAATCCCCCTTTTAAATTACTATAATAGTTTCGAACTCTTCCCCTTCTCCATAATAATAATAAATTTTATTTTTTTTTTAGAAAAAAGGTAAAGTGTAGATCCAATCTACTATTCAAATATCTCACAATTACAGTATCTCTGAGAGAAGAAGAGTTTAAATATCTCAACCCCACTTTAACTAATATCGAGGTATTTTGTGATAAAACATCAAACATAACGGATTGTGTAAGTGGTAATTACCAAGTTGGGGACAATATTGGTATTGTTGGAAGTAGGCTTTTGGTCCGTCTCTCTGATAATTTGACATGGTATTAGAGCCAGGGAGTGTCATATACTGCCACGTGATTGGTGGATTATGTTGGCCTAGCACGATGATGGTGGGTCCCTTGGCCCTGCATGTAGGGTGAGTTTCCTTGGCTCCACGTGGTTGTCAATGTGTGGATCTCCCACATGTAACCCACTAATTGGGGTCCCACGTGAGGGGCGTATGGAAATATCCCACACTTATTGCATTTCTAAGAGAATGAGAGTTTAATTATCCTAAGTCCTAGCCTCGCTCTAACTAATATCGAGACCTTTTGTGATAAAACTTTACACCTAACAGATTCTGCAGGTGGTAATTACCAAGTTAGGAATAGTATTGGTGTTGTTGAAAATCAACATTTAGTCTGTCTCTTTGCTAATTTGACAATTATAACTAAATGAAATACTATCAAATCAGTGTGGTCTTAAAAGTCGGTGCAATAATCTAAAGATTCATTTGAATCAAAATTCTTTTCATCATCTAATTTTAATTAAGTAAACAAATTAACATAGTGTTTCTAAACAATCAAAATGATAATTAAAGAGAGTTGTTATTGGTAGTAAGAAAAAAGGTTATCAAGTAGTCTTTCCTCTATTTATTTCACTAGAGCAAAATCTATAATACTATTTTAAAATGTCAATAACAGCTTTTTAGTTAGATTGCTAGACAATTATCTATTTGACTAATTTTTTAAAGGTATGATATTTAAAGTGGAACTAATTGATGGTTTAGATGCCTAACAATGATATTTATTTTTCAGAAAGACTCCCACTATGAAGGCTCTTGAGGAGAAATGACAAACACATATCCTTATCAGCTTCTTATACAACTATGTTGAATCATCTTCGTGGATTTTATTTAATTATCCAATCTAATAGTTAGAAATTAAAAAGCGTGTGTGACATTGTGTGAAAATCACCTCTCATAATTGAGCACTCAATGTTCTTGTTTTAAGCTGGCAAATTATCACTACTCCTAAGAGGTGCGGTTTAACCGGCATAATAGGTGCCTATCTCAGGCACGACATGTTATATGCCTTCAAAATATGTACGAACATGGAGGGCGATGTACATGATTGACGCGATTAACACTATTCAGCTATTATTATAATAAAATGATTATTTTTTCTCATTTTCTTATGAATAATATGAGTTATTGTAGTATTTTAATATTGCTCGTATGTCATTTTGCAAGGTGATCAACATGTGAAAGACCTTTTCAAGTTCATTCTTAATGTGTTAAATGTCCCAATTAATGCCAAACGTACTCGTTTTTACATCCTCTTCTTCGGCCCAAACCAAGAAATCCGTTAGATATTATGCAGAATGTGAGTCTTGTTCTATGGTTCATCATTCCGAACCCATGTGAGAGTCATGATTGTGCTTTAAGAATGTTTAACATCTCTTTGGTTTCAACAGCATTGCAGAAATCAACATTTTTTATGAATAATCAGTTATAATGTCCAAAAAAATGAAATCCTTCCAAAAATCTAGCCCTAAAATTACATTAACTAGACATACAAAGGCATCATTTTTTCCTCCATAAGATATAAGATGGAACGGAAGCCATTGAAACTATACTTTCTGTTCATTTGTTTGGACATAACCTCAAAACTTTAGGGTCCTATAATTCAACCCAAGTCCACAAACTTCTACAAATTCACACAAAAACTTAAAAAAAACATATACATATACATACATATATATATATATATATATATATATATATGTATGTATGTATAAATTAACAATCAGGACATGAGAAGAAGTAAAATTTCATTTTTTGGACTCCTGCAGGTCTTTCTCTTCAGCCTCCAGCTCCCACTCTTCAGTTATTGTCTCCAGTTCAGGACAAGCTGAAGTCTTGTTGTGGGATATCAAAATTGCAGGTGCAACCTCCATCCAAGAACACAACAATCTCATCTGCATCTGCTTTGCCATTGCAATTATTGATCAAACAAAAAGGCTTTCTTAATTTCCTGCTCAGCTGATCAGCTGCTTACTTCCAAGCTGATTCTAGAAAGAGATGAAGAGAAAATAGGGTTTTGTTGCAGAGTGTTGAATGAAGGCTGTGAGATTTTGGGATGAGGGGGAAGCAGATGAAGGTGGCCTTTTATAGGAGTTGAAATATCAATTATAAGAATATGTTGGTGAGAAAAATGAGTGAAGGAAATTACACCAGAAATTGCAAGAAAAAGTAGGTCTGCCAGTCTCACCCACTGATTACTGAGGCATGGGAGGAACATGGAAAATGTGGTTAAAGTTAAACAATTCTATTTTAACGTGTTTTTTTGGGACACAATCATAAAATTTCTACCTTGAATCTTAATGGCCAATCTATGTAGGGTCCTCCACCGTCCACCAAATTACTTTTTGGCTCGGGTGCCATTTCAATTTCGATATAGTAAAATTAGAATTACTCTTATAGAATTCAAATTTTTCAGCTCACAAAGTTTGATTTTAATTTTATAAGAATCAAACTCAGTTTTCCAATTCATTGTACAAGACATAGTATTTTTGTGCATTTAAAGCCATAGAGTATTGTGACAACATTAGTTGTGATCATCAGAGTTTGTGTGATATTTGTAGTTCTATTCTTTCACAAAAAATGTAAACCTTCAGCATCCACACCTAACCTCCACTTCATCAACACCTACCCTTCCCAAAAGTGTCCAAATGTCAAAGTTAAAAGATAAAGTGGATGTTATATATAGATGAAAACACAATAATGTTACCTACTTAATTTCCTAATTCATTGAATTGACTAACATTTTCATGAGTCAATTGTGTAGGCAACATGCCATGTCAATCTTTATATTGCCTATTTAATTGATTTGATCATCTAATTTTAATTAAATAAAAAATAGTGGATCTGACCAACAATGATCACTTATTTTTTCAGAAAGAGGACTCCCACAATCCCACTATGAAGGCTCCCTATTATAACTTAACAGACAATGAGCTCATTTAGCAGACATGATAAAATTAGAATTAATAACTTACTAATTAAAGATATGTTAAAGGAAAATACTATAAAATTATGATCTCTTAGGGGATATAAACATGCATTACTCATGAAGAAAACTTATTCATTCTAATCCTCCTTTAAATGGTAGGATTAGAATGGATAAATTTCCTTCACAACTAATCATCTACTAATCCTCTCCAAATTAAAAAACCATTCATTTTCACCTTCAACGTGCAGAATATTTGGGGCATGTCATTACAGCTAAAGGGGTTGCAGTAGACCCAAGTAAAATTGAATCCTTAACATTTGAGAATTCTCCATTCCAATCCAATCATATTTATGCATACCAAATGAGTCCAATGTTCTGGTTTCAAGCTTACAAATTATCACCAATCCTGAGACTTACAGTTTACATATTCGACATGTTACGTGGCTATCTTGGGCATGACAAGCTACATGACTTCAAATATGTACGAGCATGGACAAAGTTAAAATTATAACAAACAAAGATAAAGAGCTCATTTTACAGTAATATGAGTGTACCAACATCAACAAAAACACTATAAAACAATAGTGGTTCATAATTGAGATTTCGCTTGCCAAAACAAAAGAAAAAGAAAACAAACTTACAATAATTCTCAATGTGAGGTTTCTGCAATTTCCTAAAAAATACAAATAAAAGTAAAAACTCTAGTCAGAAAAGTAACCAAGCTGCGAGCTTTCTAAGAAACTCAGATGACAAAATCAACATCATATTAGATAATACATTGCACTCATTATAAAGCTTCATTATCACATTTAATACCAATAACATGATTAAAATATGATATTGAAACCTGCAAAGGACCCTGTAGAACAATGCCAATAACATGATTAAAATATGATATTGAAACCTGCAAAGAGATTGCTTAACAACCAATGGCAGAGAAGAGGGGAAGGGGTTAAGAGTATGTGGGCTTCTGAGAGAACATGGAATTGGAAATAGGGGCGGAGAGGCTAATCAAACCTAAACAAAACTTTGGAGACCCCACAGGGTTGGTCTCCTCAGTCTCCTCAGCTTGTAGATCCGACACCATCAATTTTTTCCCCAGTTTTCGCCATTGTATATCCCAGATATCCTGCCAAAACCCACACGTACCTGGTATTGCAACAGAGCCCCACCGTTAGTCACCGTTGGATAAGCTCGGGCAGTCACGCAGCAGCAGTCAAGAATCTCTCCTACACTCACCAGTGTTCATCATTGTTCAGTTAGAGAAGCTCACTGCTGCTTCACCGTTGGTCGTCGTTGGGAATGAAACTTATTCTGGCCTTGTCGCGCAGCCCCTCCTTGGTCACCACTGGAGAAGCTCAGGTCACCGGTGGTCGTCGTTTCTCAGTGAGAGCAGCTCGCCGTTGCTCGTCGTCGGTCGTCGTTGGGACTTGAGACCTCCACAGGCCTTGTCGCGCACGCGGCGCCTTTCGCACGCACGCTGAACCCTCCTTTCTCGAAAGGGATTAGGCTTTTGTTTTGATCAAATGGTAAAATTGGATAATAATAGAATAGAAAAGGAGTTTTCTCATTCGGAAAAGTTCTAATAATATAAGTGAAATAGAATACAACGGTACAAATTTACTCTCATTTATCTTACGGCTGTTATTTAAGTAAAGTCTTTAATAGTTTTTTAATTAATGTGGAAGTGTAAAAAATATAGAAAAAATATATAAATGCTCGTAACTTTCGTGAAGAGCTTAACTTTGAAATTCACCACTATAATCATACAAATCATATACCAAAATTTAACCGTTGATTGTTGTTTACATTTGCGCTTCATTTTTCTCATCAAATTTTGTTTTTTCGGATTTTCTTTTTTGAAAACATGATCTATTAGAGAATGCAGGAAGATGTACGGTTTGGATCGTTGATATTATGTTCAGAGTTTTATGGCTAGTGAAAATATTGTTTGATGTTTATAAAGTTTCTACAAACTATATGACATCAACTCATATTTAAGTTAACCGTCAATATCGAAACGTGATATCAAGATCTGAACCGTTCATCTTCTTACATCCGCCAAATGATCATGTTTTCAAAAAAGAAAATTTAAAAAATGAAATTCAGTAAGAAGAATAAAGCGTAAATGACAATTGACGGTTAAATATAAATTTAAGGTTTATGGATTATAGTGTTGGATTTCGAAGCTGACCCCTTCATGAAAGTTGTAAAGCTTGTCACTATGAGTGACTGTATATTTTTTTTTACATTTTTTACACTTCTACAATAATTTTTATTAATTTTATTAATTTTTCCCTCAAATAAAAAACATTATTCATGAGGGTTTGGAGGATTGTAAAAATCTAAACGATAATGTAAGTGTAACCATTATCTACTTGTGGAGGAATAATGATGAATTGCGAGTGTTTATATATTCTTTCACATTTTTCATACTTGTATGTATGTCTTCTTAGTTTTTGCCTATAGATATACTATACTAGTTTATTTTAATTTTGGACAACAACATGTTAAGTAAAATTTATCATAGTAATGATAATTAGGAACTCTCATAATAAAAATAAATAATGACTAAATTTTTTTTTTTTTTTAACTTATATAGAGTAATAATACAAAACTATATATTTTATATGGAATATATTGTATATATTAATATGGCTATTGTATTTTATAATAAATCTTTTAGTAATTAAACTTTAAAATTATCAAAATAATTTTTTTTTAATGGGTCGAAACGGGTTACCCACGCGTGTATACCTGTTAAGAACATGTTATTAACGGGTTACCTGTAACAGCCGGTCCCGGAATAATTTATCGTTGATGTGAAAAGACGAAAATGCCCTTGGCCGTTTGATTGTGTTTGCGTTTTGGGCTAAAGGTTCGGGCCAATTATTGTAGGTCCTAATGTTTTGGACCCAATAAGAACTTAGAAAATGGTTTGTGGTGATTGGTGACCCGCGTGGACCACACACACACCAACACCCTTTTTCTCTCTCTCCCGTGCTCTCTTTCTCTCTCATCCCTCTCGGATTTTTCTGAAAATCCGTACAATTGTACGGACGAATCTAGAACCGACCCTCTCGAGCATAGATCGAGCTTGTATTTAACACCATCATCTTCACCTCATTGTCACGAGTGCATCCATACCATTTTCTGGTCGTGAAACCTTCGAAAACCCGAGAAACCCAAAGCCCAGTTTTGAGGTACTGTGCATGCACATGTGAATGTGGAAGTTTTAGAGCATTTCAAGCCTATAGGGAGCTTTAGATCGTCCTCACGAGGCTCGGAGTGGTTCGTTGGAAGAAATTGGACGTCGGGATTGTGAGTTTCAAGTTTGGCCGGTTTTTCTCGAATTTCTCCGGCGAGATCCCATGATCTTTGGGGCTTTAAACAGGTAAGGAAATGTTCTACAAGTTAAGAGCTTTAATTTGGTACTAGTTTCATGAATTTTGGTGCAAAAATGAAGAAGATACAAGGTTTTAAAAAAATTTCCAGTTTCCGGCGACGACGACGACACCAGAGGAGCGCCGGAGAAGAAACGGGAATATTCCGTCAAGTTGACGGAATATTCTTAACGGAACCTAACGGCGTCAGGTTAGTTTTAACAAAATATGTTTGCTTTTGGACGGAATATTCCTGACGGCGTTAATTGACGTCATCAGTGTGCCTGGCACGTGCCCGCGCGTGGGCAGAGCGTCTGGCCGTGCCTTGGCCGAGGCGTGGGTGGTCGGAAAATTATTTTAAAAATATGGGGATGATCCTGAGGATGAGTAGGTCTCTGTGGTATATTTATATACCCAATTTGAGCAATATATGAGAAGTTATTAGCTAGAGTTGGTTATGTGCTCTTAATTGACGTTTATTTTGTTAATTCTCATATAGGCGAGATCTATCTTGAGGACGAGCACCATCGATTAAGGCTCGGGGGTTGTGACCCTTTGACTTATCTGTGAGTGGGCTTTTGTTTTTCGTATATACCTTTATAAATGAGATTTTTCCCAGAAAATCAATTTAAGTGAAATGTGATATGATATGCCATGCAAAGTATATATCTATTTTATTCATGCATTAGTAGCTGTATATAATGGTAATTGGTGCTGTGGACGCACAGGTAAGTATCAGGTGAGTATTTATATCGATGATAGAGAATGATTAATATGAAATGATGTTTATGTTGAGATGTGTTGAAAGCTCATAAACCTACACCCTGGTGTTAGTGCTCCTGCCCAGGGCTAGGGTTCAGTCCTTCACGTGATGTTCACCTCTCGCACCACACGCTCACCTTGGATCCAAGTTAGGTGCTTAGTCTTGTCGAATAGACCACTATAGGTGGGTTCGACTCATAGATGACCCGCGATTAGCGCTCAGTCTTCACGTGATCGTAGCACTAGAGCGTAATTATTTACACCCAGTCTTGTCGGTGAGACCACGTGAGGTGGTTCCGACTCGTGTGCAGGATATATATATATATATATATATATATATATATATATATATGTGTGTGTGATGATGAGATATGATGAGATTGATTATGAGCTATAGTTCAGTCGAGCTGATCACTCGGTGAACATGTTATTATCTATGATGAGTTTTCACCTGATATAATTATGTGATTTGATTAGATATATTTGGCATGGCATATACCTTGCATATCACTACTTTTGGCATGATTTTGAGTTATGAGTTGAGGTGAGTATATATGTATATATGCTATTTTTCTGGGAAATTATACAGGTTTTACGGCGAGGGGTTAGAACCTTTGAAAAAAGAAAAGGTTTGAAAAGATTTGTTTTTACCCACTCACGCGTTTTGTTTTTCGCCCCTCCAGGTTCTAGGTAGCAGTGCTTTGGTGGCCACGAAGGACCCAACGGTGTTCTGACAGAATTCACAAAAGTAGGATTCACCTTCGGGTGTTATATCTTAGTAATTGTCCTTGATTGCATCTAGAAGTTCTTATTGATCTTAATGTGTATTTATACACCTAGACTTGTACGAGCATCTTTTCTTAGCTAGTATTGCTAGTGTTTCGGTATTTAGTTCTTCGTATTTGTAATTATTTTCTTAGCTTCCGCACTGTGCACATGGTTACGTCACTCTCACGTGACGGCCAGCACGCCCTCTTTGGGACGGGGTGTGTCATCACCCAATAATGACCCGATTAGTTATCGTGTTGACCCAAAACCTATTATTTTCATGTCATTTTCGTATTGCGTCACCGTATCGTGTTAGAAACTGCCAGGTCTAGGTAGGAGGTGATGTGAAATTAAATTGCACTCAAACTTAAACCCTATCAATGTAGTATGTGTAAGTAGGGATCGTTATAGCCGGGGATTAGAAGGGATGCTAATCTACGCAAATTTGACTTAAAAACACAAAATTAAACTTAAAAACACTTAACTAGACTCTAATGACTCAAAACTAACTTAAAACACTCAAAACAGCAAGAAACAATCAAAAAGACTCAATTCTAGACCTAACAAGTGATTTTGACGAAAATAGAACTTAAAAGACTCAAACAACTAAAAGAAAACAGGGTTTGACTCTAAAAACAAGATTAAATGAAAGGGGGTTTGTTTTTGACGAATTTAAAACTTAAAACAGAAACTTTGCATAAAATACTTTATAGAAAACGAATTTGGTGAATTGAAAAGGGTGAAAGGCTAGTTAGAGGGTCCTTCTCCACACATGAACATATGCATACGAACCAATTTCCAGTTATTATTCCTTTAGACATGAATGGCAACACCCCAAGTTAGCCGTGACAGCACAAATTAACCATCAAATTTTCCTTAGTTCATTGAATTGAATGGAAGACGCATTACAACCAAATTATCCTTATCAAGTCTCCTAACTATGTAAGCATGATAGAAAACATATCAAAGGTCATTAAGTTCTTTGAAAATCATAAGTGTTGACGAGGCATTCGTAACTATGACAGCATGATACTCTTGCCTAGGACTTACTTAACATGATTGTGACTAGCAACCTTTACTACTTGTGAATATAAGTTCATAACGATTAGGTGAAACTCCCTTATACTCTAGCATCAAATTCATGCATGCAAATTAAGTGTCGACCCCCAATTAACACACACAAACAAGTTTTAATAACTCAGTTAAGCAAATCACATTCTAGTCTTAAGAAACAATAACTGGACGTAATCAATTCATATATAACATATAATCATGGCTTCAAATTCACCTCTAACTATAAAGAAATTAGTTCCTCATGTTCACAAGCAAACAAAGAAAACTTAAATTAAACATTAAAAACAAAGGATAGAATACACCTAGAAACGCTCCAGATTTCTTCCTTCCTTCCTTTGCAAAGCTGCGGCACAATGAGTGTGTGGTGGATGGATGTAGGTGTGTTATGGTAGAGGGTGGTGAATTGAATGGTGCAGCAAAAGGGTATATTTATAGGAGGAGGTGCGGCACAAACATTGGTGTAGGAAAAGGATTGCAAAACATAGTTTGTGTAGGAAAATAAAAAAACAATCCTAAGGGGAAAAGGTTAAGTAATCCTAGCAAGAAATAGGACATCGAGAAGGTCAAACATCAAAGGAATCTAGAAGGTTTGGGGCGCCACTTTTTCAGGGATTTCTAGAAAGGGTGTTATTTGGCTGATTTTGGCACTTCTAGAAGGGATAGGTGCAGCACTAATGTATGAGAGGATAAAGTTCCTAGAAATCAGGTTTTTAGGTCTCCTAAACTGAAATTGAATCCCTTTTGCAATAGGAATTAGGTTAGGAAAGGATTAGGATAAGATAAGATAAGGTTTGGATAAGATAAGGATAAGATAAGGTAGTTTGGATAATGTTTTGGATAATTCTCCTTCTTTGTAGCTGATTCCTTATCTTCTTTGACTAGGATTTATTTCTTCAACTCTTTTGCACATTCCTAGCCTCTCTTGAACTTCAAATTCGTCCATCCATCTTGCTCCATACTTGTGATATCCATTCTAAGCCCAAAACTGCTCTAAAATGCTCCAAATTGCATCTTTTTGCCAACTTTGCCAATTGGACCTGAAAACACACAAAAATAGCTTAAATCACTATAATAAGCAACAAATAACTAAGTAAATGCAAGAAAACACACTAACTAAGTCGCATAAATATGCTCCTATCAGGAGGGTGAAGGAAAAAATTTAAAAAAAATTAAGATTATTTGAGCAACATGCATAGAGCAATTAACAATTAAAAGGCAAAAGCTAACTCATATGCACTCAAATCAAATCATACCCTTGAAATTCAAAGCCTACTAGTGTAGTTAAGCATGAATCAACTCAAATTCACAAAAGAGAGTTGAGAATCCATTATACTTATGTAGATCTTCTTTACATTTGTAAAGGCTAATCACCCAAGAGAGGTTTTTTCATTCTTTTGCTTCTTTCTCCATGGATTCATTGGCTTCTTAGAATTGGATAGAGGAATAGGAGTCTCCAAAGTTTCCAAGAGAGGAAGCATTTAAGTCTCCACACCAAGGTTAGATGGTTGAAGAGAAGATGAGTGACCAAGGGAGAGGAAGATGCTAGTGTTCTTCTCCCTTGGTGGCTGGCCTCCTAGACAGAAAAGAGAGCATTGTGTTTTCTTATTTTTCTCTTGAAATCCCTAATAAGGTTAGGCTTGTAATCCCATATATGTAGTCCATTTATTTTGTGACTTAATGAGAAAATTCACACTTTCTCTATATGGCTGGCTACACTTGGCTTAGTGAACCTTTTGGGCTTTTCTTAATTTTAAGTTGTTAAACCATTTAACTTGTTGGACTTGATGGTTCAAGGCCTATGGGCTTTGAAACTCAGAATTAACTTATGGCCCAATTTGAACTTATTCGTATGATTAATAACTTTTAACTAATCCTAGCCACAAAAAATTAAACCATTTGATTGTTGCTCAACTCCGTTATTTCTTCATTCTCTATCTTACACGGTGTACAATCTATTAGGTTCTATTTAGCGAGGTAGTGGTGATTAGAGCTCTTACAATTCGATTGTGAATTGAAGCCAACTTTTAGTTCTCCTTTTAATGAAGTCTAGTGATTGCTAACCTTTAGGGTTTCCACAAACCATGAGTGACACCTAGCAGTATGTCATGGTTACCCAAGCTAAGCAGAAGAGGTGAAGAACTTATTTAGTTGAAATTGCAATACAATACGGTCCTTCTCTATATCAATATTCTTGATCACATTGTTTGGTTGATTGTTTGTTCATTTCTACTATCTAATATGTTTCTCTTGTCAATATGCTTACTGTGAATGTGATCTCGAATATACTTCCTAAATCATATTTATGTGCTCTGGCCAGAGACTCTTGAACCATATTATAGAGTATTCTCCGTCAACGTTTTGAAGGTTATAGATCATTTGTTGTACACTCACATGCCTTTATGAATAAATCAATGATATGCAAACCGTGAGGTTCTGACACATCATCAAATGATCAAAGACGTATCCACAAGACAACTATGGTGTCTCAGATCAAAGGACTACTTTGCATTATTCCAACTAGTGAGTTCTCATATGACATGAGTAAGAGAATTCATGTTTGATCGTGTTCAGTGAGCTCACTTCGTATTGAGCATCTACATACTTGCCTTGGTGTTTTTTATACAATGATTTGAGACTAGTCACTATGTATTAAGACAAGTCATAATATGTACTGGTCTTACTGGATTGTCAATGTTGATAATCATATGATCAGAAACGTTTAAGATATGTGTATGAAAGAGAAAGGTTTCCTGAATCTTACTCTTTTAGATGACATTCGCTTTATTACATATCTTTGGACGTATTGTTTAGGCGTATAACATTTAACAAGACGGCTTTAATAATAATATTAGCCGTTAGATTACTAGTTTAATATGTGAAATGTCTATAAAGTATCATCTCATGATTGGCTTTTAGGCACATTTCCAGCAAGGGATTCGGTGGGGATCGAACTCGCACCTAAGTGCATAAGTATCATTACTTTCTGTCACTGTGGTAAAACACCATTTGCAAGGAAACTATATTTACATACAGCAAAGTTGAAACTAACTGCATATTTACAACAATAATAAAGTGTTCACTAAATGTTCAAAGCAGAACTTCTTGGATTGGTTACGATACAATTGAAGCTCTCCGTTATCTGAGCCATTGAAGCTTGAAATTTAAAATTATTTTCTTCAGTGAATTGTGATTGCAAAGAACTAACATAAAAAGAAGACCTCTCTTCCCCTCTATGTCAAGAACGAAAAGAGAAATGACTAATTTGATTTAAGATCTATCAAATAAAAGAAAAGGAATTTTTTTGCTATACAAAGCACAAGAAGTTGGGAAATTGGTAGGAATGTAGGGGCGTTCATATAGTGGAAAATATGCCATATTTCTGGTGGTAATCCGTAGTTGGAGAACGATTTGTAGCCAAGGTTCTAAAAGACGCTAGGCACTAGTCGAGCGGTGGGCTGGGGTCTAGAGCCTAGGCGGATTTAAGTAAATCTGTTATATTTCGTCTAAATAAGTGTCTGTTTATACTTAAAATATATATATAATTACATCATAAATTACAAAATAGAATGACATATATATTATGAAGTATTGAAACATGATGAAAACATGGGGAATCAAGCATATAATTTGTGTTCATTTTAGTATTCAACAAGTTTCTTACAATTTATTAAAAAAATAATAATGCAAAATAAAAGTTATCTATATTCTGTCTAAGTGAGTCACAACCTAGGAAGGTGTCTAGGCGTGTTTTGTAGCACAACCTAAAAAACATGAGGTCAAAATTCTAATAACAGCATTTTAATAGAAATTTTGTCGAGTTTCTTTTCAAACAGCCTAGACCTGAAAATAGAAGAAACGTGCAAGTAAGCAGAGCCAACCAACAAACTCCCGTTCTCTGCGATCGCATGCGTTGCACAAGAAAATTCGAATCCATGCCATTCAGTTGATTCCATAATACATCAGCTTAAAAGCTACCATCTAATCAGAGTTTCTAAAAGGATATCCCTCTAACGAGAAACTTACGGTACTTACCTACACTGGAATGGTATTGAAGAGATTATTAGTCAAGATAAATGTAATAAGAATATAAAACAGTTCAAAGTTAGATAGGAAGGTTATTTTAGTAATTCTGTTTTACCTTTCCTTAGTTGTATTTTGGCTTCTTTGAATTGTAAACATAAATACTAGTTGTAACTTATCATTATTCAATGAAATGAAATCATTTCTCAATATGGTATCACCCACCTAAAAGTCTAAAGACTCTCTTCGATCCTTTCTTTCTCGGCCAATTTTCTTACCTCCCAAACATATCGCTTCCGCCTTTTCGATCTATGATTTTGGTTTTCCATGGCGGCACATTCCTCAAACTCTTCCTCTCATCTCATCGCGCACCCTAATTCTTCTCCAATGCTTGAGAATCCTTCTAATTCTCCAATGAATCCTAACCCTAATTCCTCATATCAGGCGTCCATTAACTCCATTACGATCAACAACATTGGCAGCATGCACTAGTAGAAAACATGTTTGCATGACGGAAACTTGCGCGACGCATCAAATTTCGTCGCTCAAAGTCTGTTTGCTCGACGCCAAAAACAAAACGTCGCATAAACGGCCTTTGCACAGCGGTACTTTGCGCGACGAAGGCTGACGTCGCTCAAAACAGTTTTGCGTGACGCAGGTGCACCTATGCCGCGCAAAACGGTTTTGCGTGACGTCAGGCTTCGTCGTGCAAAGTTTTGGCGCCAAACCAAGAAAGATTAACCCTTTTTTCCCAACTTTGCGCGACGCAGGTGCAACTGCGTCACACAAAGCTGTTTTGCGCGACGCAGTTGTACCTACGTCGCGCAAAGTTTTTTTTTTTTTTCTTTCCTTGGGTTCTTGCATTGCCTTTTTTTTTTTTTGTGGTATCCACTTGTGTAAATGTTTTAAATTGACGATTGAATTATTTCATTGTATTCATATGGGTTTAAAGAGTGTAATTGTAAAAAATTATCAAAATCGGAGTTAAAACTAATGTTAAATCGTGATTTTTCTTTTATATCCATCAAAACAATTTATCGTTACTTGATCTCTGCATATATGTTTTTTGCGATTTTTGGCGTATGCGATCTCGAAGCATATACAAAAAAGTTTGACAGTTGGATCTTTGAAACTAGTTTTGTACAATACGTTTCCCATCACGTTCAATGGTATATATATTTACTACGTAGATTTTTATTTATTTATTTTGTACTCATAAGGAAGAAGAAAAAAAAAAAAAACCTTTGCGCGACGTAGGGATAACTGCGTCGTGCAAAGTTGTTTTGCGCGACGTAAGTGTGCATACGTCTCGCAAAGCTATTTTGCGCGACGCAGTTGTCCCTATGTCGCGCAAAATTTTTTTTTTCCCTTTTGCCTTTCTTTTGGGGTTCTTGCGTTGCCTTTTTCTTTTGTGGTATCCACTTATGTAAATGTTTTAAATTCACGATTGAATTAGTTCATTGTATTCATATAGGTTTAAAGAGTGTAACTGTAAAAAATTATCAAAATCGGAGTTAAAAACTATCGTTAAATCATGATTTTTCGTTTATATCCGTCGAAAAGTTTTATCCCGTTACTTGATCTCTGTATGTTTGTTTTTTGCGATTTTTGGCGTATGCGATCCCGAAGCATATACAAACAAGTTTGACGGTTGGATTTTTGAAACTAGTTTTGTACAATACGTTTCCCATCACGTTCAATGGTATATATATTTACTAAGTAGATTTTTATTTATTTATTTTGTACTCATAAGGAAGGAAAAAAAAAAACCTTTGTGCGACGCAGTTGTAGCTACGTCGCGCAAATTTTTTTTTTTTCCTTTTGCTTTTCTTTTGGGGTTCTTGCATTGCCTTTTTTTTTTTTTTTGTGGTATCCACTTGTGTAAATGTTTTAAATTGACGATTGAATTATTTCATTGTATTCATATAGGTTTAAAAAGTGTAACTATACAAAATTATCAAAATCGGAGTTAAAACTACCGTTAAATCGTGATTTTTCTTTTATATCCGTCGAAAAGTTTTATCCCGTTACTTGATCTCTGTATGTTTGTTTTTTTTCGATTTTTGGCGTATGCGATCTCAAAGCATATACAAACAAGTTTGACGGTTGGATCTTTGAAACTAGTTTCGTACAATACGTTTCCCATCACGTTCAATGGTATATATATTTACTAAGTAGATTTTAATTTATTTATTGTGTACTCATCAGGAAGGAAAAAAAAGAAAAAAAGAAAAAAAAAACCTTTGCGCAACGTAGGGACAACTCCATCACGCGACATAGGTGTACATACGTCGCACAAAACTCTTTTGCGCGACGCAAGTGTACCAACGTTGCGCAAAGTTTTTTTTTTTTTTTTCTTTTCTTTTGGGATTCTTGCATTGCCTTTTTCTTTTCTGGTATCCACTTGCGTAAATGTTTTAAATTGACGATCGAATTAGTTCATTGTATTCATATAGATTTAAATAGTGTAGCTGTAAAAAATCATCAAAATCAAAGTTAAAATAACCGTTAAATCGTGATTTTTCGTTTATAGCAGTCGAAAAGGTTTGTCCCATTACATAATCTCTGAATGTTTGTTTTTTGAGATTTTTGGTGTATGTGATCTCGAAGCATATACAAACAAGTTTGATGGTTTGATCATTGAAACTAGTTTCGTACAATGCGTATCCCATCAAAACAATAGATTAACTAACACTTAGAGTTCATTTATACTTTCATTAAGTATAACATAAGATTTTGTAGTATTCACTTGTGTAAATATTTTAAATTGACGATCGAATTAGTTCATTGTATTCATATAGGATCCAGGAGTTTAGTTGTAAAAAAATCATCAAAATCAGAGTTAAAACTACCGTTAAATCGTGCTTTTTCGTTTATTACCGTCGAAAAGTTTTATCCCTTTCTTGATCTCTGCATGTTTGTTTTTTGCGATTTTTGGCGTATGCGATCTCGAAGCATATGCAAACAAGTTTGACGGTTGAATTGTTGAAACTAGTTTCATACAATGCGTATCCCATCAAAATAATAGATTCACTTACACTTGGAGTTTATTTGTACTTTCATTAAGTATAACATAAGATTTTGTGGTATCCACTTGTGTAAATATTTTAAATTGACGATCGAATTAGTTCATCGTATTCATATAGAATCCAGGAGTGTAGCTGTAAAAAATCATCAAAATCGGAGTTAAAACTACCATTATATCGTGATTTTTCGTTTATTACCGTCGAAAAGTTTTGTTCCATTAATCGACCTCTGAATGTTTGTTTTTTGCAATTTTTTGCGTATGCGATCTCGAAGCATATACAAACAAGTTTGACAGTTTGATCGTTGAAATTAGCTTCGTAGAATGCGCATCCCATCAAAACGATAGATTCACTAACACTTAAGAGTTTATTTATACTTTCATTAAGTATAACATAAAGATTTTGTGGTATCCACTAGTGTAAGTATTTTAAATTGACGATCGAATTAGTTCATTGTATTCATATAGGATCAAGGAGTGTAGCCGTAAAAAATCATCAAAATCGGAGTTAAAACTACCGTTAAATCGTGATTTTTCGTTTATAACCGTCGAAAAGTTTTGTCCTATTACTCGACCTTTGAATGTTTGTTTTTTGCAATTTTTGGCGTATGCGATCTCGAAGCATATACAAACAAGTTTGACGGTTGGATCGTTGAAATTCGCTTCGTAGAATGTGTATCCCATCAAAACGATAGATTCACTAACACTTAGAGTTTATTTATACTTTCATTAAGTATAACATAAAGATTTTGTGGTATCTACTTGTGTAAATATTCTAAATTGACGATCGAATTAGTTCATTGTATTCATATAGGATCAAGGAGTATAGCTGTAAAAAATCATCAAAATCGGAGTTAAAACTACCGTTAAATCGTGATTTTTCGTTTATAACCGTCGCAAAGTTTTGTCCCATCACTTGATCTCTAAATGTTTGTTTTTTGCAATTTTTGGCGTATGCGATCTCGAAGTATATACAAACAAGTTTGACGGTTGGATTGTTCAAACTAGTTTCGTACAATGCGTATCCCATCAATTTCAATGGTATGTGTGTGTGTGTGTATATATATATTAAGTAGATTTAAATTTATTTATTTTGTACGTATAACACTTAAGAAATTGAAAAATATGTATATTTATTAAGTAGCTTTAAATTTATTGTAGTTGTTATAAAAATATATTATTGTGGGTTTTATGTAAAAAAAAATTGAATTTGAAGGGAGTAAAGTCACATTTTTAGTACATTCTATAATAATTTTGTTTTAAAAAAATTACCTTGCGCGACGTCACTGTGTAATTGTCGTTCAAAAACCCTTTGCGCGACGTCGAAAGGTAAAAATATCGTATTCTTACAAGTTTCGTGTTCTTACAAGTTCATATTTTTGGTGTTAGTTTCGTATTCGTACAAGTTTCGTATGGTGTTAGTTTTTTGGTTTTTTTCTCTGCTTCTTCACAAATTTCGTATTCTTACAAGTTCATATTTTTGGTACTGAAAAAGTTTAGAGCTATTGAAATGTTACTACTTACAAGTTCATATTTTTGCACCAAATGGCAAAAATATCGGTTGAAACTGCGGGCGAAGAAATTGCTTCCTCAGTTCAATCGATAAAAATAAAAGACGCATAAAGGAAAAGAATGCATGAGTGATTAAAGAACTTAACAACTAACGTGACTGCTTATGGACTCAAGTTCCAGTTAACACGATGATACGAAATACAATGTCCTACTGTCACAAAAGAAAAAAATGTATGTAGACAATTAGACATCTATGTTTGTTAGCTTTCCCAGTACTGGAAATCTGCTATGTTTCCATCATTTTGACTGCTATTCGCCTTTGGGATTTAACCTAGTTGCAACACAGGTATATGCAAAGGCAAAGGAATGTAAAGAAGAACTTTCAGTGGAGAAATTTGCAGTTCGACTTGCAAAGCACTTCACATCGCTTTACCAGCAGGTAAATACTATGTAATTTAAGCGTTTTTTTAAATTAAATTTCATTAGTTAATCCCATATTGTAGACGAAAAGGAAAAATGGACGATACTTTTACTATTGTCGCTGCTGAAACGATGGATGTTGTTGTTATTCTTGGTCGGCTTCCTGGTCTTTGTTTTCTCATATAACTGGTCTTCCTTTGGTTAGAGGTGCATCTTCTTCTAATGGTTTACGGTGTATATGTTATTATCACTAATTGGTGGTACTCACTAAACCAGTTATGAATTTCTGGTCACTTTAACTAATCAAGCTTTCATCTGGACAGCTTAATGTTTTTACCCTTTCCCTGAAAGCATGACTCATGGAAATTCATTAATATTTCATTTGTAGAAGTTGGTTTCTTTTAAGTTTGATTGGTTGTCTTAAGTTTGGACTTTTTTTTGCTCTGTCTCTCTTTATCTCAAGCGTGAACACGAACACCCGCCCTCTTTCCCATGCACACACAGTTTCACACTTTGATTACTGCCTTGTTGGAACTGCAGCAACTTCTTCTGGCCATGTTTTATGCTTTTAGTATTTGCATAATCTAGAAAGAGAGTTGTCGTTTTGAAATATAAAAACGAATTGAAAAAAGGAGAAAGCTTTCTTCCCTGCAACTTTAGTGTTAGAGCTATTGATCCAATAAGTTGTCAGATGTTCCTAATTGTTGTGAACGTAAGGCTTCATTTAGAAACAGAAATGAATGATTTGTGTAATTTAACTAAATGGTGACTCAAAAGAATCATTATTGAAAACATGATTGAGTTCAGAATATATATGCAATGGGGTTTATTGTTCTATGATTAAGGAATCACAGTCATCTCAGTACTAGGAACGTGATGCGAGCAGGGATGCAGGTGGACTATTTTAGCCAATAAGCTATACTTTGTTGTGAAGAACGTCAATTATAGGTATCATACTGTTATTCATGTTCACTGTTGTTGTTTAATGTATGTAATCAAACTAGCTATGAATGTCTAGTTCTTAGGTCAACATATAAACCATATCATATAGCAGTCATGAGTTCTTGAGATTGCTGCTGATACTCTATCCAGAAAATCACATATAATCTGTTTGAAACGTTCACCTTTCAACGATGTGCTTCAGCATTTCATTTGTTTTCCATCCAAATGCCCAATGGTGGCTATCTATCAGAACTACTATTTCCTTTAGGAATCGGCATCCCATGGACAGTTGGCATGCATACATCTGTGAAAGCAACTATTTGTAGTCATAAAATGAATTTTTACCTTTTCATGTATGCATTTACGATGTCAATTTTTTTTTTTTTTTTTTTTTTTGTTTTTGTTTTGGCCAACACTTATCTTAATGCTTCTGTTCGCTGAAACTCTGCTTCATCCTGATGTTGCTCTGTCCCTCAATTCAGAATCAAGACATATGAACCAATTGTGCTCAATTAGCCAGTGTGATTCAAATTTTCTTTTGAATGAGGTAAAACCTTCTTTGTTCTCTTTGTTCCCTAAAGGGTCAACTTGCGATCTAGGAAGAGCAGATGAGGGCCCAGGGCGAGCAAATGAGGGCGCAGTTGAGGGCCCAGGGGCAAGGAGATGAGGACCTATGCCGGGATGGTGAGAGACCTTGTACAAGCCATACAGATGTCTGGCCTCCAAATCCCGCTACCAGCACCTCATCTTGTTTCACCTTCGACCTCAGAGCCACTTCACCCTGCCAATACCTAGTAGCCTGATGTATTAAACCTAGTTCACTTGTAGTTTTTTCTTTTTTGTTCGGACATCTTGTATGTATATTTTCATATATTTTATAATTAAATACTTTTGCTTGGTTAATTAATTATTCCTTAGAATTTAATTACAATATTTATCAAAAATTTAAAAAAAAATTATTTTTGACCAAAACAAAATAAAAAGGGTTTGCACAATGAACAAGCAACCTGCGTCGTGCAAAGGGGCTTTGCGCTACGCACATCCTGTGTCGTCGTGCAAAGACCATTTTCCACGATGCAGGATGTGCGTCGCGCAAAGTGGCTTTGCACGACCCAGGACGTGCGTCTTGCAAAGCCCATTTGCGCAACGCAGGACGTGCATCGCGCAAAGCCCCTTTGTGCAACGTAGGTTGCTTGTTTGTTGCGCAAACCCTACCGTCACTGCCTTAGCACGACACTTATCGCGCGACGAAGGTTGTGTCGCACAAACCCTTAGTCAACGATTTTTGACTTTGTGCGACGAAGGTGCATACGTCGCGCAAAGTGTTTTTTCTACTAGTGATGGTTCAAACGAAACTCAAGTGTCACAACTATCTTGTGTGGCAATTTCTCTTCGAACCGATCTTCTGCCACTACAAGCTTATCGGAATTATTGATGGATTTAAGTCAACGCCGCCTCAATTTCTTGCTGACTCTACTGGAAATTTCACTTCAATTCCAAATCCAGCATTTAAGGCTTGGTATGAAAAGGATCAAAACATCATCATTTGGATTAATTTGACTTTATCTAAGGATCTTTCACTTTCAGTGTTTAATCTGCTCGAAAGCTATGGCAAAATCTTGAACGACGTTTTGGTCGTGTCTCTCGATCGATCAACTTCGATCGAATATTCAATCTATAACCAAAGGCACATCTTCGATCTCTGAGTATATGCAACACATCAAAGAATGCAATGATGCTTTGGGTGCAGCTAGTGCTCTAGTTGATGATCACGATCTTCTCATCATAATTCTCAATGGACTTCCTCATGATTATGACGCCTTTGTGGACTCTGTTCAATTTCGACTTGCTGACACTTCTGTTGATGTTATTCATTGTTTCTTGCTCAATAAGGAAATGGCTCTTGCTCGGAAGAAGCAACATCAAGGCTCTACTGATTCTTTTTAGGCCTTCCTTTATGTTCAGGCAACTTTTGATGCTCCACTTCTTCCTACACCAAATGTGCCTCCACAGCAAGCATACATTGCTCAGCCACATAACAACTTTCAATTCAATCGTGGTGGAATTTATCAGAAGAATAATTCTCAGAGAAATTATAACAATCGCACACGCTATAATCGATACAATAATCGTGGTGGAAATCATAACTTTCGATCTTCAAACACCAGACATGTGCCTTGTCAAATCTGTGAAGATCCTAGTCATCTTGCCATTGATTGCTCTAATCGCATGAATCCAAGTTTTCAAGGAAAAGTTCTTCCTGCTAAGCTTGCAATGTATGCCATTTCCAACACATCATCTCATCTTCCATGGCTGCTTGATACTAGTGCTAGCTCACACATGACAAACAACATCAACAATCTTCAAAATCATCAACCTTACACTAGTCTTGACAAAGTATACACTAGAGATGGCCAAGGTTTGCCAATTCTCCACTCAGGCTCTTCTTTACTTAAAACACCTTTTAGAGAACGTATTACATGTTCCTCAATTGAAGCATGATATCATTTCTACGAATATGTTTCTTCGAGACAATTGGTGTTCTTTAACTCTTAATCCTTTTGACTTTAATGTCAATGATCTTACTATGAGGATGATGCTTTTTAGAGGTCCAGTTAATCGTGGACTCTATCCATTTCTTGCATCTACTCAGTCTCCTGCAAGATATTATGCACATACTGCATTAAGGACATCTTCCCACATTTGGCATCAATGATTAGGTCATCCAACCTTCAAGATTTTCAAGTTTGTAATGTCCAAGTCTTGTTTACCTATTTCTAATCCTGTTAAGGAATTGTCTTGTTCAAATTGTATTTTGGGCAAATGTGCCAGATTACCATTTCATGCTTCAGTTTGTACCACATCTAGACCATTATAGCTCGTCCATGCTGATGTTTGGGGACCAACTCTATTAGCTTCTGTGAGTGGTTACAAATTTTATGTGATTTTTGTTGATGATTTCACTAAGTACACATGGTTGTATCCTCTCAAATATAAATTAGATGTGTTTCAAACTTTTGTCAAGTTTCAAGCTTTGGTTGAAAATGTGTCTGGATTTTGAATTGGTACCTTTATATCAGATTCAGGGGGTGAGTTTCTCAGCAATGTTTTCAAACAGCATCTATCCATTCATGGCATTCAACATCATCTGAGTTGCCCTCACACTCCCCCAACAAAATGGTTGAGCTGAGAAGAAGCACAAGCATATGGTTGAGACAGCAAGAACTATTCTTATTGCTTCTCATGTACCTTATCAATTTTGGGCAGAAAATTTTCTCACTGCATTCTATTTGATCAATAGATTGCCTCCAACATCTAAACCATCACCATGGGAGCAATTTTTCAAGAAAACCCCAAATTATACTCTACTCAGAACCTTTGGTTGCAGATGTTATCCTTGGTTGAAACCTTACACTTACTCCAAATTGGAACCCAAAAGTAAACCATGTGTCTTTATTGGTTATAGTCTGAATCACAAAGGCTATATGTGTCTAGATCCTTCTACAAACAAAGTTTACATCTCCAGGCATGTATACTTTAATTAAGACACTTTTCCTTTTCACCAAGTAAACACTCTTCCTCTTTAATCATCTCATCCACCATGTCATACTACTTCCAATCATTTCAACCTTACTTTTCCCAACTTATATCCTGTCATCCCACCGTTTGGTCCCTCTATACCTATCCCTACTACTACACATCTCAACTCTTCTCTATCAATTGCATTCTCACCATCTCATGTTACTTCCTCATCACCTGCACCTATCCCTGTTACTTCACCATCACCTGCCATCATTCCTGCACCTTTGGTTTCTTAACCTACTTCAATTCACCTTATGCAAACCAGATCCAAATCTGGTGTCTTCAAATACAAGGCATTTACAAAAACAAAGCATCCACTGCAATCTAACGTGGACACTGAATTTGTTCTCTCAACATATCTTCAGGCATCTAAGTATCCTCATTGGAGAGCTGCCATGCAGGAAGAGTTCAATGCCCTACAAAATATAGGCACCTGGAAACTTATTCTTTCATCTCCTACACAGAATCTAGTTAGTTGTAAATAGGTTTTCAAAGTTAAAAGGAAACCAGATGGCTCCATAGATCGATATAAGGCAAGACTTGTTGCCAAGGGTTACAAGCAGCAAGAATGTATTGATTTTAGTGATACATTTAGCCCAGTGGCAAAACCAGTGACAATAAGAAGCTTGCTCACTCTTGCAGTTCAATCCAATTGGTTCTTACATCAACTGGATGTAAGTAATGCCTTCTTACATTGGTTTCTCAAAGAAAATGTTTATATGACTCAGCCTTCAGGCTTCATTGATCCAGATCATCCTACATCTGTTTGTTACTTGCAAAAATCCTTATATGGATTAAAACAAGCTCCACGAGCTTGGTTTGAGAAATTACATTATGCATTGTTTACTATGGGATTTCAGGCTTCTCAATCTGATCCAAGTTTATTCATGTTTCATCAACCTACATTGGTATTGGTTTTGGTATATGTAGATGATATCATAGTTACTTGCCCATCTACCACAATTTGCACTTTTGTGATTTCTCAACTTAGTGCCTAGTTTCTAGTTAAAGACTTGGGAGATTTACATTATTTTCTTGGACTGGAAGTCACTAGATCTTCATCTGGTATTGTCATTCATCAATTCAAGTACATCTTGGATCTTCTTAAGAGAACTAAAATGGATGGGGCTAAACCTTGCATCACACCTCTTAGGTCTGCTAAACTTGATCTCATAGGTCATTTGCTTGAAAATGCAACTGAATATAGGTCTATTGTGGGAGCCATTCAATATCTCACTTGGACACGACCAGATCTATCCTTTGCAGTTAACTTGGCATGTCAATTTATGCACAATCCCAGACAACAACACTTCCAGGCAGTGAAGAGAATTCTTCGATATTTGAAAGGCACTCTTAATCATGGCTTATGGTTTCCCAAGACCTCTTCATCTCTCACTCTGAAGGCCTATTCTGATGCCGATTGGGCTGATGTTCATGGGATAGAAGATCTATTGGAAGGTTTTGCGTATTTCTTGGTCCTTCTCTCATTAGTTGGAGTGCAAAGAAACAGCACACTGTTGCTCGATCTTCAACATAAGCAAAATACAGGTCTTTAGCACATACAGCAGCAGAAATCACCTAGCTTTGTAAACTTTTTTTTTTTATATTGGTTTCAGACGGCCCACTTTACCTCAGATTTGGTATGGTAACATCTTAACAATTACTTTGGCATCTAATCCAGTTTTTCATGCTTGCACTAAGCATGTGGAAATCGATTACCACTACATTCGAGAGCTTGTTCTAGCTAAACTATTGACAGTTCAATTTGTTTGCACTCAGGACCAAATTGCAGATATACGGTGTGAAGAGATTATTACTCAAGATAAATGTAATAGGAATATAAAACAGTTCAAAGTTAGTTAGGAAGGTTATTTTAGTAATTTTGTTTTTTTTTTTTTTGTCAAAGAGAAGAATATTATTAAATACGAATAGAAAGGTTTACATCAATAACCAGAGTATTAAACAACCACTCTGGTTCAAAGCAATCCCACAAATGAGAACCCCTCATACGCGTGACATAACTCACCACCAAATGTGATAGGAGCATATTTACATCACTTAGTTAGCTTGTTTCCTTGCATTTACATTGTTAGTTCTTAGTTATTTTAGTATTTTAAGCTATTTTCGTGTGTTTGTAGGTCTAATGTGCAAAGTAAGCAAGGAAGTGCATTTTGGTGCATTTTGGAGCAGTTTTGGGCATTGGATGGTTAGCTTATGCTTGGAGCTAAGTGGATGGACGAAATTGAATATCAAATGAGCTTAGGATCAAATGAAGAATGAAGAGTTCAAAATTGGAAGCCAAGGTTTCTAAAGTTGGAAGTTTCTATTTGTGAAGGTTTCCATTTGTGCAAGTTTCCATTTGTGGAGGTTTCCATTTTTAGGGTTTCCAAAACATGTAGGTTGCCTAATTACTCATTCTAGAAGCCCAAAACCGTGTCTAACACATTCCCTTTTTGTTTTAATCCTTGCTTCACAAGGGAGAGGTTTTCTTGCCTATTTTCTGCCCGAAAATACTTCCCCTTTCTCTTACAAATCAATGCCACACCTTCTTTCCCTTTCTCTCTTAATTTCTGACCTTTAAAACACATTCATTTTCTCTCATACATATTCTGCCGAATTTCACATTCTTATTCTCTTTGATTTTCTGATTCTTTCTTACCTATTAAATTGTGGAACCAAAATAGCTAAGTATTGAACCTTTCCTATTATTTTCTAAGTACCCTAGCCCTTTAAATAAAGCTTGTTGCACCATTTAAATCTCTCTACACAATTTCTGCCGAAAATCCACCATCCACCCTTCACCATAACTCACCTATATCCATTCACCACCATAAACAACCCTTCAAACCATCTCCAACACCTTGTGCCGCAGCAAAGAGAAGAAGGAAGACCCTTGGAGTGCTTGCCATTCAAGATTGGATTGCTGGAACATTCTTAGGTGTTTTCATTCTTTTGTTTTCAATGTATAAGTTTATGTATCTTTGTTTTGCGATTATGAGGAACTAAACTTCTTTTGGCTAGGGGGAAATTCAAAGCCATGAACATACTTGCAATACAAATTGATTACCTTCAGTTGTGATTTCATAAATTGTGAATTCAATTTGCTTAACTGTTTGATTGATAACTTATTCTGTATGTTGATTGAGGGTCGACACTTAGTTTGCATGCATGAATTTGATGCTAGAATATAAGGGAATTTCACCTAATCGTTATGAACTTATATTCATGTGTAGTGGAGGTTGCTAGTCACAATCATGTTAAGTAAATTCCTGGCATAAGTATCATGCAATTCATAGTTACGAGTGCCTTGTCAATGCTTATGATTTTCATAGAACTTAATGATCTTTGCTCGTATCTCTATTATGCAATTCATGTAGGGAACTTGTGGAGAATGCTTTGGGTTGTTGTATGCAATCATCCAATTCAATGAAATTAGGAAAATCTGAGGGTTAATTAGTGCAATTCACGGTTAATCTGGGGCGTTGAGAATTCATGGTTTATTGAAAAGCAATTGGAAATCGATTTGTATGCAAGTGTGTCATGTGTGGAGAAAGACCCTCTAGCTAGTCCATCATCCATCCAAAATACCTAATTTCATGCAAATCTGTCTAGTTCTAGTTTTTGTTTTGTTTTACTTTATTTTCGTCCAAAATCCAATCCCCCTTTACTTTGTTGTGTTAATTAGGTTAGAATCTGTCCAATTTGTGTTTTTAAGTGTTTTGAGTCAAGTTCAAGTTAATTTTCGTCCAAATAACTTCCTGGAGTCAGTTTTGAGTCTAATTTATTGTTTTGTGCTGTTTTGAGTCTTTCTAGTTAGTTTTGAGTCTTTTCAGTTTGTATTGAGTCTATAGAGTCTAGTTAAGTGTTTTTAAGTTCCTTTTTGTGTTTTTGTGTTTTAAAGTCAGTTTAGTTTAGATTAGCAATCCCTCCTAATCCCCGGTCGAGAACGATCCCTACTTATACATGTACTACAATTGTCAAAAGAGGGTTTAATTTGAGTGCTTAACTTTTATCACATCAAAATGCACAGACCCATTACAGGCTCGAGGAGTAAAAAGAAATTCCACAGAAATCAGTTGCTGCTTAATGTGTTAAATGTCCCATAACACACCTTCAAGACTAGCCTGAGGCAGTAAAAGGCCATTTAACATCTCCATAAGTTCCTTGGAGTAAGTTTCAATTTGGACCCTCACATAGCCTCCGTCCGTACAAGCCACCAAAGCCCCCCTCACCGCTTCCGCTTACGCCATCAAACTAGACTCACACCACACATTACCCCCACCACCGGCACCTTGAAAAATTCCTGCAAAGTCTCTAGCCACCCATCTAAAACCACACATTCCCGTTTGTTGACACCACGCCCCATCACAATTAACCTTAATTGTTTAAAATGGAGGCTTCACCCATCTCTCATGTACCAATTCACTTTCCCCTCGCTGCAATCCACGAACAACAACCTGGGCACCCCCGTCACCCTCAAGTTCACCCCATTGCCGATGCATAAGCTCCAAAGCTACCCGAGGCTCAACTACCATCTTCTCAAAAACCACATTATTCCTACATTTCCAAATACGCCACAAACCACACACCACCCACCTAATAAGCTTATCCACCTCCTCCTTACCACTATACTTTCTACTTAACCATTTCCAACATTCTAAAAAATCCCCACCCTCCACCGAAACCACATCCAACTGTAATGGAGATCTAAACCGAAAAATTCTAGCAAAAGAACATTTGAAAAATAGATGTACCTGTGTCTCCACATCCGCTCTATAATGTGGACAACAAGTCTCCAACCGAACTCCCCGGTGTTGTAGATTAGAACGAACTGCCAAAATATTTTTACAACCCCTCCAAATGAAATGTCGAAGCTTAGGGGGAACCGGTAACTGCCACACATCCAACCAAATAGGATCCTTAACATGACCCTCACTTGATTGACAAGTCCCCTTTCGGCCTAACTCACCATTTCTCTCCATCTCATGTGCCACCTTATAACCTGTCTTAACCAAATACATTCTGTTTCGTGTAAAATGCCAAATAATCCGGTTCGGACACCCAAACCTACTAAGTGGCAATTTAAGAATAACTTGGGCTTCATCATGATTGAAACACCCTTTAATCACATCCATCTTCCATTGCCCATCAAGGGTAACCAATTCCGCAACCATCTGCGACATCTCCGGAACTCGTGAAGTAGGTAGAAACGTATGTGGAATAGGTAACCATGGGTCCTTCAGAATACGTATACTGCGTCCGTCTCCAACCCACCATCACAAGCCCCTTTTAAGTATTCTCCAGCCCTGCAAAATACCCTTCCACCCCCAAGAAGTGCCTCTTCCCACCGGTGCATCAAGAAAAGAGGAAAGAGGGTAATATTTTGCTCTAAGAATCTTAGCCAGTAAAGAATCCGGATTACAGATAATCCGCCACCCAACCTTCGCCAGCACGGCGAAATTAAAAGAAATAATTTCTTTAAACCCAAGGCCACCCACAGCATTACCTTTTGCCAATTTACTCCAAGCCATCCAGTGAACCCCCTTATGAGTTCTCTGATCCCTCCACCAAAAGTGTGCTATTACTTGCTCAATTTCCTTAGCCAACCGAATAGGTAGTTGAAAACACGACATAGTGTAATTAGGCAAAGCTGTCACAACACTTTTAAGAAAAACCTTTTTCCCAGTAACTGACAAAAACTGCTCGACCTACCCATTAATTTTCTCCTCCAATCTATTCCGAATGTCCTCAAACACCTTCACCTTAGAGCCTCCAAAATCCGCCTGGATACCCAAATTCACTACTTGCCCTGACCCACGAGCATATTGTTGGAGTACCCCATTAACATTACCCGCCTCCTCTTCCGTAGCTTGACAAAAAAGGACCGAGTCATCCGTAAAAAATACATGAGAGAGAGGCTCGGCCGTGGGACTAACAATCATTCCCCTAATCTGTCCCACCCATTCTTCATTATGTAATAAGGCAGAAAAGCCCTCAGCACAGATTAAAAACAAAAACGACGATAGAGGATCCCCTTGCTGAAGCCCTCGGCATGGAATGATACTCCCCAATGCTTCCCCATTTACCACCACACTATAGGAGACCGTTTGAACACACTCCATCACCCACTGGCAAAACATGTCATCAAAACCCAACTTATGCAACATAGCATTCAAGAAAGGCCATTCAACCATATCATAGGCCTTTGCCATATCCAGTTTCAATGCCATAAAATTAATCCCCTCTTCATTCCCATGATTCATAGAATGGAACAATTCATGAACCACAAGAATATTATCCGAAATTTGTCTCCCTGCCACAAACGTCGACTGATTCAGACTAATCACCTTGGAAATGACTTTCTTCAATCTATTCGTCAACACTTTTGAAATGATCTTATACACCACATTACATAAAGATATGGGACATTTTCCTTGGATTGTCTAAGCATAATATTTGTATGATTTAACTCATTAAGCATTCCTCTATTCTGAAAGAAAGATTTAACCATTCCAAGGACCACACCACCCACCGTTTCCCAATGATGTTGGTAGAAACCAGTAGTAAACCCATCAGGATCGAGAGACTTAGTTGGATGCATTTGATAAATAGCCTGCTCAATCTCACCATCCATAACTGGAGCCACCAAAACATTATTATCCACCATTTCAACTCTACTCAACACACAACTTATAATTTCCGTAAAATGAGATTCCCTACTAGCAGTAAACAAAGACTAAAAATATTGAACTGCAATACCTTGTATACGCAAACAATCCATACACCATCCTCCATCCTCCCCTTCTAACACACGGATAGAATTTCTCCGCCTTCGTTTCATCGTCTGAGCATGAAAAAATCTCGTATTCCTATCCCCCTCTTTCAACCACTGCACCTTTGACTTTGTACGCCAATAGATTTCTTCATTTTTGATTGCCTGTTTAAGCTCATCTTCTAACTCTCAAATTCGTACCCCGTAAAAAACCGGTTGTTGATAAGCAGCTCTAATCTCCTCATTCAAACAACAAATGACCTTTGGTTCATTCCGCCCAGACTTTTTATGCCATTGTAGTAAACCATGTTTAACCTCCCTTAAATTTGACACCAGAAGATGAGCTAGAGAACCCCCGTTAGTACTCCCCCACTTCTGCCGCACCACTTCTCCACATCCCTCATCCTGATTCCATCGCAGATTATACATAAACTGCCTCTTCCTACAAGGTTGAGACACCTCAGTGGAAAGAACTAGCATCGCATGGTTCGACCTTTCCAACACTATATGCCTAACAACAGCATTCGGATAACAAGTCACCCAATCATTTGTAGCTAGTGCCCGGTCAATTCTCTCCTGCATGAATCCTTCATCACGTCGATTACACCATGTGAATGGATAACCCTCAAAACCCAAATCCAACATATGGGAATTAGTAACAAAACTCCTGAACGACCTCATACTTCATGCCGTCCGCATGTTACCTCCTTCATTTTCAAAGTCCAATAAAATATCATTAAAATTAGCCATCAAAAGGCATAGTTCTGAGTAATTTCCTAAACGATCAGATAATATAGCCAATTGTTGGGCCCCTTTTTTATCATCCGTACAAGCATAAACAAACATAAGCTGCCCCTTATTAAGGCCAATCACATCATCAAACAAAATTTCAATAAAAAAAACTCTCCATATTTAATCAACATAACATCTTTGGCATCCTTCCAGAAAACACACATACCACCCGTAGGCTCAATAGCATGCATACACGCCATACCAAGCCTACGCTTTAAATACCGATATCGTCTACTTTTATTCTTAGTTTCCATGAGAGCCACTACCTCAGAGGAGTGGAGTCGATTCTGCTCCAAGAGAACGTCAACGGTCAGGTCCCCCCCAATACCCTGACAGTTCCAGCATATGATATTCATTGCGAACGCGGAGACCCCTCGTAGGTGGCCTCTGCTTGATCCCTCTAAGACCTTGGGTTCTTCAGCACACGGAACAAACCTCATTCCTCAAGCACCCCATGCTCATCTTCCTCTTCACGACCCCGCTTTGCACCACCTCTCATAACCTCCTCGATTATAAGTAAAAGATTAAATGGGTCAGAATCCTGGGAGCCCAAACCATCTACTGCACCCTCACCCCTCATCTCTGAGATAACCAAATTACCATCCTCAGGCTCTAACACCACCAGGATATTAAGATCAAACCCATGACTAGCCCGAGCATCTTCTGTCACACCGCTAGCAACCACAGCCTCATCTTGAGGGTCCTGCAACGTTATCGCTCGTGCTTCAGCTGCCACCACACCCCTCGGTCCTATCAATCCCACATCAAAAGCCTTTTCCATCTCCATCATCTGCCTCTCCCTTTCCCCCGTCTCCCAAATGCGAGCTTCCTGTTGATCCACTCCGACACTGTCAGCCTGCCTCCTCCAAGAAGATGAGGAAGCCGACCCATGCCTTCCTCTCACTCCCATATACCTCGCACCACTTCCCCCCCTCACCTGCTGTCCTCTACTCATAAGCCAATTCCCCCGCAAATCAAACTCTGCATCAATGCCCTTAAAAGCATACAAAGCCTCCACCTCCTCCCCCGATGCTCGCTCACCAACAACTTCCTCCTTACACCACCTTGTAACATGTCCCATTTTTCCACAAATAAGACAATAATTAGGCAGCCCCTCATATCGGAAATCAACCCATAAATCTCCATCATCCGGGAACTTCACATTCGCTCCCCGCATCAGCGGTTCACGGACATCAAATGAAATCTTAACACGGAGAAATCTACCAATACAATCACGTCCATCATCCTTATCAACCTTAACAAACAGTACCAATCAATCCTCCAATGGCAGACGCTACAACAGCCGTCATATTCAATGGAGGGACATTATGAATTTGCACCCACATCATAGTAAGAAAAAGAGGCTCCACCCACCGAGATTGACATGCACTGGCCACAATCAATACAAAATCATCCCTGAATAACCATGGCTTGTCCGCCTCCAAAACCCTACTCATATCCCGACGTCCAACGAAACGAGCCATGAACCTTCCTCCACCCAAAGCCCGAATCGAGACACCCTCCTTCCCTCGCCAGAGACTGGTAAATTGAACAATGAAACCATTCTCGTTGATAGCCTTAGTCGAGAAGACATCTGCCACTAAACCATGATGGAAACCCAACAAGGCATCATCAGTATCCTTTTTCTCAATTTTATTCCACCCCTCTCCTTCTCTGATAAGGAGACACTTGACCCAAATCTCTTTGCCAACAGATCCAGATTCTGACCCGTTCCTCTCTCCATGGCGCCGTCGTGATGAACATGCTTCCCTACAAGCGGCACCCTACTAGCAAACCAAACCGTGAAACGCACACCGCCAAAACCTTACGTCCCCTGACAAAACCACTAGTACCACATGAATCAGAATATATGCAACTCCCCACCATTTCCCCTCGAAAACCCTCTGCAAACCCTCGTACGCCCTAAGCCGTCACGCCGCCATAACCTTTCTTACAAGAAACCCTAACCCTAACCTTCCTTACGAGGTAATTCTGTTTTACCTTTCCTTAGTTGTATTTTGGCTTCTTTGAATTGTAAATATAAATACTAGTTGTAACTTATCATTATTCAATGGAATGAAATCATTTCTCAATAGGTATCACAAGCCAATCATGTCTTCCCGTGTTTTAATTTTCATACATAGACTAGCATCACAACAACACATTAGCATACGTTTTAAATTGTTGAGAACGCTCGACTTGGCCTTGGTATCAAAACTTTGGATCTTAGTTGACAAGTCTACTTGCTAAGAAAGAAGTTCAAATTACGTGCAACATTAATTATCTAGCAGATTATTAATTATGCAGCAGTAATATACCTCAACAATGTAATAAAGAGATTGGGTTTTGAATAAGATCATCTTTTCATACAGAAAAAGTAATAAGAATGAAAGGTGTTAAGCATTCTATAATCCTGAAAACAGGATTCTTGGTAGTCATACAGCGGGGAAACCTAATCAGCTAGTTGCGCGAAGCTAGCAAGTTCCATGGCTCATTCGAAACGGGCTGAAACAAAAACAATTTCTGCAATTTACGAGAGCTAATTCATGACCCCGAAAACACCCAAGGATCCAAGTGTATCGTTTTCATGGACGATATTTATGTTCAACTACTATGTCAGAGTGAAAGGATGAAAACCATGACACGCCAAAATGTTTACTAGTGCTACGTCAAAATGTGGGTGCTTCTCTCCCCAACTGGGGTTGCTCAAATAACACATGCATCAATCGCAAACCATCGCAAAGGTTGACAAGAACACTCAACCAGCAAGATAGACTAGTGAGCACTGTTATGAAAACTAAAAAACTCAGCAACAAGATGACTGACCACATTTAACATCTCATTGTCTTGCCCCATTTCAGAATAGTGATTTAGAAACAAAAATCTATGTATTACGACTACTAAGGTATCACATTCACTTATAATCTCTTCATATTTTCCCCCAAACTTCCAAATACACAATCCATAAGCACGAATCAAATTAACGAAACAAATACATTCGAAATTCTGCAAATTTGTTATCGCATAAATGGAAACAAACACAATTGCCCCAACTCACTTGTAAAGCAAAACATGACAATAATTCTTAGAATCAAATACCAAGACCATTTAAACAATTGTTTCATAAAACAAACACAACTGCATAAAGCATCCTTCAAAACCAAGAACATTTCACTATAATTCACAAATCGCAACAAGCCAAAAAGGTTTAAACAAAACCATAGAATTCAACATGCAAAACCTTAACCAACTCTAGTGAAAAAGGCAGAATTCAACTTGACCTGTAAGTGATACTACATAGCAAAAGTTCTCCCAAACTGCGGTTTGCATAAACAATCCGCTGACTTTTATACCAATCTTTGTTGGATAGTTCACCCCAACCCTTTCTACCAGTAACCAATCATTACTTAGCTTGAAACAACCACACAAACCGCAAACCATAGACTAGTGAGCAGTGTTATGAAAACTCAAAAGGTCACCAACACGATCACCAATTACACAAAGGTTCTCAGTGTAATGCACCATTTCAGATATGCCATTTAGAAACTAAAACCCATGTACTTCGGACCTTGCAGGACAACATCCCATCATTTTCCCCCATCTTCCAAGTACACAATCTGTTCACCCAAACTTCATTATGCATCAACATTATAAACAAAACAAGCTGCATTCTATAAATTCAGCAGCTGAGTAGTTATTGCCTACATTTTGCAGAATCTATGGAATCAAACAACACCAACATGTAAATGATTCATGGAATCAAATAAAACTAACATTAAAACAATTGTTTCACACACAGAGATATTGCAGAAAGCATCCTTCAAAACCAAGAGCTTTCACTATAATTCAGAAACCCTGTCCAGCCAATTGTTTCAACACTCACAATGGTTTACACCGAAACCATCAAATTTGACATAAACCAAGCGATGGCACTATATTTCAGAAACCCCGTCGAGCCAATTGTTTCAACACTCACACTGCTTTATCCATTTTTCACTAAAAAAACATATGAACTCCATATCAAACAAAAATCGATCACGACACACAATCATTCATGAGCGTATAGAAAATACATTTCAACATTAGGCATAAAAAACTCAGGTCCAGACATTATAAGCAAAAAGAGAAAAAAAAAAAAAACATTAACGCTAAAGCATTACAGCTCCGAATTCGATCAACCATTTCAATGCCCTATAGAAATTCATAACTGGGAAACCGATAGTAATTATAAAATTAAAACCCAAAAATATGAAATGTTTATAGAACCCAAAACTCACTAACATTTTATAAAACCCAAAACATAGCTTATCAGTCCAAGGGAATTTCAACATCACCGTCGGCAATCTCCTGCTGCAGATCCTTCGGGTCCTTGCCGTCGACGGTGCACCCGACCGAAACGCAGGTGCCCAGAATCTCCTTCACGGTCCCGGCCAACTCCTTCGCCATGGACCTGTTCCTCATCACCTTAGCAATCTCAATCACATCGTCCAACGAAATGTTCCCGCTGTGCTTGATGTTCTTAGTCTTCTTCCTGTCGCGCTCCGGCTCCTTCAACGCCTTGATGACGAGAGCAGCGGCGGAGGGGACGACGGAGACCTTGGCCTGACGATTCTGCACGGTGAGCTTGACGGTGACTCTCAGGCCCTTCCAGTCCTTGGCGGTCTCTTTAGCGATGTCTTCTCCGATCTTTTTGGGGGAGAGACCCAGAGGACCGATCTTGGGAGCGAGCGAACTGGCGGCGCCGACCTCGCCTCCGGTGACTCGGACGTAGACATCGACGACCTGAGAGGGGTCGAATTTGGGAGGCATGGCTTCTTGGGCGGCGCTCTGGGTTTGGGGGCGTAGGGGTTTTGGAGGGGGGAGGAGGCTAAGTGAGTGAAATGTGTGGTTTTTGTAGAGAGGTTCATTTGACGCTAGGGTTTTGTGTGGAGCACAAGGAAATGACGTAATTGTCCTTGGGTTTTGTTGTGCTGTTCTGTTGGGCTTTTTAAACATTTCTGTGACCCATGATCCAGTCATAATGACGTTGGTCGAAGAAGCCCGTTATCCACAGGGCCCTTCGCATATGCTAAACCGTTACTCTTATGTGCGCTTCAAAAATGTTATCTTGCATTATTTTATGTGGAATAACGTTTTTGAAATATCAATAACAGCTCTTTTTATTTAAACTATTTTTTTTCTCTCTTTTAAATGATTGGATTTTGATGATTATGAAATATCACTAAATAATGAATATGGACTTATATGAAACGTATTCACTGTCACATGATGTTCCATTTACTCCCTTGTATACACCGTGCATGACAAACGTTATAAACCACAAAAACTAATTTGGCCAAGGACATGCTCGACCTCCATGTTTTGTTAGCAGGTGTCCACCCAAGTAATGAGGATTTCTTGTCTCTAAATGGTGTAGCAGTTTGCAGATGGTTAATTATTATTTGATGATATTTTCATAATATAGATAGCCATTATATGAGATGTGCTTGAAACCTATGTATATCATATGCATAGTACCGGAAATCAATGTTTACAAGCGATATTGAGGAGCTGCAGATGTGAGCGTATTTAACCAACTGAAGTACAAACCTTTGACTCGAGTCTTGATAATTTTGGCATACCCAAGAAAAGACCCATCGATTAATGAGTAGGGTAAAATCATTCAGCTGGACTAATTAGACTTTGGATATGTTTATCTTGTAATGGATTTGTCATATATATGAACATGTTTCGCCCCAAAACCTTACTTAGAGGTTATATTGGTCAGTGCCGGAAAGAATTTCATTGCTTCTCAGTTGAACTTTACATTGCGTGATCATGATCTCGACTATCTTGGTAAGAAACCCACTATTTTTGGGGAAGAATGTAGAGCGGTGTGAGACAAAATTAGTACGTTATTACTAAGTTACTCGAATAAAATTCAATCGTAGTTATCATAAATGACCTAAATGATTAAGAGATTCATCGTTGCAACCGGTGGAGCATGTTGGTGTGTGCATCTACGTCAATTTGTTGGTGTTGGTGTTAGTGTTGCTAAGGGATTAGGAAAGGTTGATATATCGTTGGATCTTGATGACGAGGAGGTGAGGCTAACGGACTGTGGATCCATGTCTATGTGGTGTCTTTGAACTTTTTGATGCTTTAGAGGAGTTCTGGCCTTTTCGTCGTCGGGGATGTCAAGCAGTTATCGGATTACTTTGTGCAGGCTTCTTGGTCTTCTACTTGTACAAACTCCCCTCTGTTACTAAATCTTGTATATTGCCCCTGTTCATTGAAGTTTATATTTCGCAAACAAAATAAAAGAATGATTATAAGCTTTCGTAACAAATAAAATTCTCTAGTATGAAAAATTAATAATAACGACGATGAAATTAGTAAAAATATCAATAAGAAAACAAACAATCAGGACTGGTCTTGAAAATAGCCGAGAGAAGCAACTACCTGGGGCCCCAAGCAAGAAGGGCCCCGAAAATTCTTTTATCTTATGTGTTAGGTTATGGATAAATAATAACAGCGAGTGTTTGAGAGTTGAACTGTTATTGTGTTGGTGAAATGAACTAGACATTGGTTTGTCTCCTAGTCAAGAGTTCGATCCAAGCGAATGCATTTCTTTCTATTTTTTTTCTATTTTTTTCTATTTCTTTCTATCATTTATCATTAATAGCCAAAATTTAATACTCAATTTCATAAATGTCACTTTTTATAAAAACTTTCAAATATAACATAAAACTCACATGAATAGGCTTAAATACCCTCAAAATCCAAAACCCATTTACACAAAAAAGCTAAAACACTTGAATAGATCTCATGTCCATTGTTGTTCAAAGTGCAAGGCTGTGAGGGGAGTTTGGTAATATCAAACTTGTGCAAGTTAGTTTCTAATTAATTTGTAACTCATTGAACATTGGGTGAAAGGGGGTCAATAGAATTTTTGTGGGAGTTGTATGGAAGCAACTCTTCTTACTCCGAGAAGAATATAATTGCAAAAGAGTTCATAAAGCAGATGAAAACTCCTATAAAATTCTTGAACATAACTGATTTGTCCGAATATAGAATTGATGGTCATCCATCCATATAAGCAGCAAATTACATTCAAAAGGGAAAAATTGCCCATTTGATAATATAATGCAAGTGGCTAGACGATTTTTTTTTTTTTATGAACAACTGACATTCAATAATATTATTCCCAATCAACAACTCGCATATCAAAGCCTACCAGATGATTGTTTTTTGTTGAATTATTTATGTTTTCCTATATAGCTAGGCAATTGATCAATCATAGACAAGCTTCCGCAAATTCTCATTGATCTCCATTTCATTGACTTTTTGTTGAGGTAAAGTACCATATTCATTCATAGATAATAGGAATACGTACGTAAACATGAGGATAGGGTGCAATTACATGGGCCTTGACAAAAACCTTGTCAAGGATTTCAACCTGGACAAAGGCACCAAAATTAAATATGAATTCTATCCTAAAAAAGAATGTCACAAATTATATCGGGTGGTTCTTCAAACCATGTTCGTTCCGCCTCCAAAAGCAATCTGAACCGTGCTAATCAATGAGCCACCCTATTTGCCCCTCTCCGTGTATGCAAAATCTTCAAAATTGGGAGTGATCGTAGATAATGACGCACCTCGTTAATTACCGTACCAAAATGCGAGTTACCATCACGGTCCTTCTGGTTTATGGCAACAAGTACAATGAAAGAGTCCCCTTCAAATTCAATCGCCTTAACTCCCAGTTCCTTGGCCAAGTCCACCGATGTACGTGCAGCAAGCACCTCTGCGAGCAGTGGCGAAGTCACACCCTCCACCTTCTGAGTTCGAGCAGCAATAAATTCTCCCACATAATTTCGAAAATCTACCTAGTTATGAAAAGGCTGCATCTGAGAATTTTTTCCATTACACTACCAACTACATCCTTATGTTTATTTGGTTTTAATTTTGAGGGTATTTAAGTCTATTTAAGTGGACTTTCTGTTATTTTTGAAAGATTTTATAAAAAGTGACATTTATGAAATTGAGTCATAAATTTTGGCTATTATTGATAAAAACTCATTTTAGTCCATCCGTTTTATTTCTTCATCATCTAACAAAAATAAAAAATTACACTTAAATTTTTTTAAGAAAGTAAGCTATTAACAATCTCATACAGTTTAGAAGAATACAATTTGAGGTAATCTATTTTTCAACCTATGAGTTTATTTTTTATTTGAAGTTGATCAAATAGTATACTGCTTTCGATAGGGATTGAGTAACTTAGTTATGTTATCTATTGAAAAAAGACAGGAAGAAAACTTGATTGTGTGACATTTTGATGCAATTATAAGTTTATGTGTTGGTTATGTTTTGGTTTGGTTTTTTATTTTTTTGATGCGGCCAACTTGTTCTCATCAAAATTTGACTCAGGTCTCCTTGTTTTGTAGATGTCTTTTCTATTTTATTGTATTTGTTTTTAAAACATGAAAAAAATATATATGAATGTGTGACACATCAGAGGACTTGGAAACTCAAGGGTCCCTTCTCAGAGGCTAGCCTCGCGCCCCCAAAATATATGGACCGGCCCTGGAAACAATACAAGAAAAGTGAGCAACTGTTACGATGGTTAATAGCTATTTAGTTGACGTAACCACTCAGTTTAAAAGGTACCAAAAGCTAAAAACGAATACTTTTTAATATACTAGTCAGTATTGTGGTGTGGCTATTACCTACTTTTGGCTTTTCGCCACATTTTTATTCATTGTTAACATCATTGTTACCCAACAACGACAACCATATAGCTACTAATCTTCGTAGTTGGTCGCTTTTCTTGTCCTGAAAGTTCTTTTGGATAAAGCCTTAACTCTATTTATTTAAGGGTTTTTATCACAAATGGTCCCTAAAATTGACCATCACCATCAAGATGGTCCTTGAAATTGAAAATCAATCAATGTAGTCCCTAAAAATAGGTGTCGCAAATCAATGTGGTCTTTTTGTCACAATTATATTAAAAAATCTGTTAAGTGCTAATGTGGCACATGAATAGGCCCCATAAGTCATTTTTCTCACAAATGGTCCTTGAAATTGACCCATGACATTAAAATGGTTTTTGAAATTGACCTGCGACATCAAAATGGTCCTTGAAATTGAAAATTGATCAATGTAGTCCCTCAAGTAAGTGTCTCAAATCAATATAGTCATTATGTCACAACAGGGACGGCCAAACCGTTTATTAGAGGCAGCACACCCTTCGAGGATGTTGACTCGACGTCCGTTATGTACGTCTATCCTTGCAAAAATGTTTGCCGCTGGTATATGATCTCGTCACTTTAGCTAGATCAGAGGAATGCGTCTAGAGCAACATTCTGAAAGCTAAAATTCATCGCACTTGTTTATTATACTTGTGCGGTACGGGGATCGAGATGAGACATAGTGGGCAACGTCCATGCAAATTTGCGTCGTTCTACAGGTACGTTGGCGTTCTTATCTCCCCTAATGGTGGGAAGACTGTCTCATTGAAGTGACAATCTGCAAATGAGCGGTAAAGAGATCGTATAGAATGGCTCTAAGTGAACTAGTGTGAAGGAGAATTGTAATCGACAAAGATTCACATCCTTCTTTCGAGGACCCATATTAGTATGTTGTGATGGCGCAACTTGGCACATGGAATGCATACCCAAATGCGTAAATACGAAGCTTCAAGTTCGTACTCAGTAACCAACTGTAACTTCGAATAGGTAGGGTGGCAATAGGCCTCAAGGTGAACCAACATAGTTGCATACAAGATTGCATAGCCCTAGGCAGAAACCAAAAACTTGGTACGTTCACCAAGATCTGGGCGATCATTTAAATTGCACTTTATGATCACTATGTGAGGCTATTTGGGGTGAACATGGGAATTCGATGTTCAATTATAAACCCAAAAAACACGCAATACTTTATCGAAAACCGTCGATATAAACTCTCCGGCATTATTTAGTCTCCCAGACTTTATGGGATAAGTAAGGTGGTGAACCCGTAAAATCGGCCATGAGGTTTAGCAGCAATATGGGTGGACAAACACATGACCAGTTTGTGATTCATCAACCAAAACCATAAGGTCTCTTAAATGGTAATGTAGTACCATTCATACAACAAGGAGCGTGTCAATGCTCTTAATCAAGTTGGATAGACCTAAAGTCTTTGCTAGAGACGTGATTTAGGTGTAAAGTTAATGTGCATAGTTTCGCATTCATCCAGACAACTAACTTTCCCACATTCGTACCTAATCACATGTTTAATTGAATTCGGTCACATGTGTATAAGAAACATGATTCAATTAACTCATATTCGAGGACTATATCAATAAGATTATCCTTAACTAAAACAAACACCAAATGTGAATCCAAGAACATGAAAAAATGTTCACAAAGTAAATGGCTTACTAAGGGGATTTGGCCAACAATGCCATCCATGTCAAAATTCTGCTCTTCCAACAATGTTCGGTGGAGAATGGTACTCATTAACGACATTGGTAGAGGCACGAACAGGTGCATAACCAATGATCTATTCTATCGAGACAGAAGCAGATTCTACAGGGTTAAGGTTTGGGAATATTATCCCTTATTCTTGAAGTTTTAGGTCTTAGGTGCCAAGGATCGCGCTTCGAGCGTGATGCCATACCTTGGTAGGCCCTAATTCTACCATATGTTATAAAAACAAACTCAAAATTGGATTGTGAGATAGACAAACCCAGACTTAGGTTAGGTAGGCTCTAGCCGAAGCTGGAAATGTCTGTTTGGTGTAAACCTATGCCGAAGCAAAGTAATACCGTTAGGTGCATCTCTGCCGAAGCAGAGCATGCCATTCAACGTATCATTGCCGAAGCAGGGCATCACCATTCGGTAGGCTTTGACCAAACTGGGTTGAGCCATTTGGTAGACTCCATCTGAACTGTGTCTATACCGTTCAGTAAACTCCAGCCGAAGCTGGGTCTATACCTTTTTCTCACGTTTGTGATAGTAATCAGATCCGAGAATTTGGTAAACTTCCACTTTCTACACTGCTACTTCATAAGCGAGTTTGAAACATGGAAGGACGAGAAAAGTATTCTCTAGTCAAAATTTGATCGGATTTATAAACTTCAGAATCGTACTCATTCATGGACGTAATCATGGTGTTCTTCAGGCAATGTCTTTCATGATTAGACAGTCCGTATGAGCAAGCTAATGAGCCATGGAATCCTCGTTCGGGAGGTATTTCCGTTTGTAATGCTTCAGCATAAGTCTTCAAATGAAGATCATGGAAGATGCTTATTCAGCTCTTCCATGCCATTGTTGGCTTCAATGGTTTCTCAGCTTCTTGATAGTCAAGTGGACATTCACAACTTGTACCCCACATAAAGTGGTTTCGGCCAAGAAATGTCCAAATCAGTGAAATCGAACTTGTTATGGTTCGACAATCCACTGAATGGAGGGAACAAGATTATGATTGGTGCTATGGAAATAAGATATCCATAAGCATCAAGGTTAGAACATTCGGGTTCTAAGACATGGTATACACGAAAAATTCAAGTTTCCATGGGTGTATTGTTTTATGAAAACTTCGAGTTTCAAAGGCACTAAATTTGGAACTACAAGTTTGAGTTTAGTTCTGAACTTCTGGTTCATAAAAGAAGGTACCTATAAGAACACATAATACAATATACAACTAAGTGTAGTGGATTTAGGTTGCTTCAGGAACTCAAGTGTGAGTGTGATGAGTCAATTTCATATTATATATTTTTCCATATTCTTAGTGTATTTTGGTTAATATTTTGCAAGAATTTTGATACTTTAAATTGTATTTCCAATATAGGACTTTCGACTTCCTCTGGAGTAAAAAGTGGCCAAACTGATGAATTTTGGAGTAATGCCAGTTGGAGGACGTTCGTGAGTCACTTAGCTTGATCGTATCAAAATATAAGATTTTTCCACCGAGCGGTTATTTTATGGCAATAAAATAAAGGAGCAATGTGCAGTGGTGGAAAAGTGACGTTTTGGGCTTGAATTGCATTTTTGGAGCCCAAGATGACCTCGGATGGATTCGTGGCCTTCTAGAGATGTGTTCGGAACGTCCTGATCTTCAAAACAACCTATCATGGACCGGATTTGGAGGATATCTGAGGCTAAAACGTGGCTGGACAAGTACTTGGCAGATTCCCCTAGTTTAATTAGGACTTTATTTTCTAAGATATTTTATTTATTATTTGGTTTCCTAGTTGGAACAAAAGACTATATTTTAGGGTTGTGCGATGGCAAGGTAGAATATATTGGGTTTGCTGTTCTCACTTCTTGGAGGCTTATTATTATTCAACTTTGGCGACAGAGAACTTTGCTAGGGTTCTTGGAGATTTTCTACTTTAAGGTGTTTTCAATCCTTTTCTTAATGATATTTTCTATGATTTTAATTATGAATACGCATAACTAATTTCCGTTTTGCTAGGACGAAGCCTTAAGTCTTAGCATGAATATGTAATTTTTATTTAATTGCTTATGATTGATTGCATGCGTATTTTGAATTATTGATTACTGTTTTAAACTATCTAATTGTCTTGATGACTGGCCACCATTAGGATGTTTACATAAGTAATTTGATGCAGTTTTGGTCGGAAGGTTCCCTGAAATTGATGTTGGCTTCTTGTGATCGATAATTGTAATTTCACTTAAGATGAACACCACGTCTTAAGGGTTGCATGGTTTTTCAAAGGGTTTTCATAAAGCATAATGAGTCTTTCATGTTCAGATTTGATTCGAACGTCCAGACGGGTTGCATGTTAGATATACGTTCTATGTTGGAGGTTCCAAGTATAATATATATTAGGAAGACCTAACCTTCAAAGTGGCATGTGTAGATCATAAGTAATTGGTAAGAATTCATAGGATTGCTAGGTTATGGTGGAACCCTGGCACTTTTATAAATTGGTATTTAAAACTTTCTTCTTTCGTCATATTAGTTTTTAATTAAAATTCGTTTTTAATATTACCCAAAATCAAAATCTCTTTTCTCAATTTTTAATTCTAAATAGTTAATTAGGAATTGCTTTTACCTAAAGTATTAAATAGTCCTTGAGGAGAACGACCTTGTATAAGCATCTATACTACATCTTTGTATTCTTGCAAGTATTTCATGTGTTTTTATCCCTACTTTTGTAGACGGTAAAATCGCTATCAAGAAATTGGCACCGCAGCTGGGGACTATTTTAGTTAATTTTTGTCTAAACTTTTTCTAATTTCTTATTTTTCGTCAAAAAAATAATAATAATAATAATTAATTCGGTCTATTTTACTATTTTCGTTTTATTGCAAATTCTGCAAACTGCATGGTCCAAACCAGATCAGAAACTGCACTGACAGCGACGAGAAATTAATTTGCCATGGGACTGTTCACTGCAGAACACTTTTCTACAGAATTTGTTTGCTGATTTTGTGGACAGCGAGGTTGAAATGGCATTAGCTTTACCTGCAGCAGGCAGACCACTCAGAGAGTCGTTGGCTGCCCGTCCAAACGATGTTCCTAATTGTATTGTGTATCCTGCCCAGGAAGATAGTGATGCGTTTGAGATCAAACACCACATGCTTGAAATTTTACCAACGTTCCATGGGCTGCCTAACAAGGATGCGAATATACATATTGCAAAATTTACTATTGGTTGCAAAAATATTCTGATCAGAGGTTTTTCAGCCGAGGGTATTAAGTTACGTCTTTTTCCTTTCACTTTGAAGGATCAAGCAGAAACTTGGTTGTTCACTCTACCGGCTAATAACATTACTACTTGGCAACAATTACATACAAAATTCCTGAACAAGTATTATCCAGCATCCAAGACATTGAATTACATGAGGGAAATTATGACATTCACTCAAAAGCCTAATGAAGAGTTCCATGAAGCGTGGGAGAGATATACAGAGATGTACATAAAGTGTCCACATGCAAAGATTGATTCAGATACACAAATGAATATTTTCTTTGATGGGCTTAATCCTACATCTAAAAGCCATGTTAATGCATTTGCCGGAGGATTGTTATCAAATAAATTTGCAAGAGAGGCATTTGAACTGTTTGATATGATGGCAACAGAATCTCAATAATGGGCAACAGAACATTCGCAGAATAAGGGTATTTTTGAGTTATCAGCAGGTTCTCCACATGTATCAGCTCAAATCGACAAAATGGAGAAAAAACTTCAAAATTTTGAGTCAAAATTTGACATGCTTTTGCAGAAAATAACAGTACTAGTGTAGCAGGTTGCTGTACAATAACCTAATGCAACAGTTTGCAGCATCTGTAGCATGCCAAATCATGATTTTATGGGCTGCCCACACAAGGATGCTTATCCCGAACATAGGGCAGAACAAGTAAATGCATTTAACAATTTTCAAAGACCCAGAAATGATCCATATTCTAATTTTTATAACCCAGGTTGGAGGGATCACCCAAATATGAAGTGGGGAGGAAACCAGCAGCAGCATAGTTTTCAGCAGAATGTTATACAACAGCTAATTGTTCAACCTAAACGGTCATTAGAGGATACACTTCAAATGTTTATGCAATCTACAAAGTAGTACATGGACAAAAATGATCAGAATATGCAGAATGTACAAGCTTCCATTCAAAATCTGGAAAAACAATTTAGACAGTTAGCAAGCCACATCACAGAAAGAGAAAAAGGGAAATTTCCCAGCCAAACAGTTCCAAATCTAAGAGGTACAGAGGATTGTTGTGCAATCAGGACGTTGAGATCAAGAAAGAGTTATGACAACCAAACAAATGACGAACTCAGAGTTGTGCAACCAACAACAAAAACATCAGAAACAATTACAAAAATAACAACCGGATCCAACCTCACAGAATCTGACATTGCCCAAATGCAGGTCCCTGAACGTGTGTATGAGCCTCCAACACCATACCCAGAAAGATTTATTCTGAAGGCTAAAGATCAGCAGTTAAAAGATTTCATGCAAACTTTGGCTAAAGTTCATATTAATTTGCCATTATTGAAAGCCATTAGAAAGATTCCTTCCTATGCCAAATTTTTGAAAGATGTTTGCAGTAAGAAAAGAAAGCTTCTTGAGTCAGAAAAAATTGTGCTAACAGAACAATGCAGTGCTGTTTTATTGCATAAATTGCCTCCAAAGAAGAAAGATCCAGGGAGTTTTACTATTTCTTGCACCATTGGAAATTATGATTTTAATAGTACTTTAATTGATTTAGGTGCTAGTGTAAACTTAATGCCTTACTCTGTTTTTAAACGTCTAGGTGAAGGTGAGCTGAAGCCAACCTCCAGCATTATTCAATTAGCAAATCGTTCAATTACCTATCATAGAGGGGTCATTGAAGATGTTATTGTAAAGGTGGACAACTTATTTTTGCCAGCTGATTTTATGGTTCTAGACATGGATGAGGATTTGAAAACACCCATCATTTTGGGTTGCCCTTTCATGGCAACAGCCTATACTCTCATTGACGTTGAAGCCGAAACACTAACATTCCGGGTTGAAGATCAAACAGTTGTTTTTAAGTTGTTTGAAGCCACCACACATCCAAGTGACAAGCAAGAATGCATGTGTGTTGATGCATTAGATGATTTACCCCAGGCCAAATTTATGAGCAGATCATCAACTAACCATCTGTCCATAAAGCCTCCAAATTTGATTCGTGATTGCACAAGTTCTAAAACGCAACATCAAAGTGTGCAGCATGATGTCCAGCAGATTAACAATAAGAAAAAACATAAAATGTGGCAAGACAGTCCAAACTGTAAGAAAATACAACCTGGTAAAAAGGTGTGGTTGTTGAATTCCAGTTTCAAGTTAATTCCAAGGAGACGAGTCTCGATGGAAAGGCCCTTATCTGGTTAAGCAGGTTTTTCAAAATGGTAACGTAGACATTGAAACAGAGGGCAGGGGTTGTGTGCTCAAGGTCAAGAAGTATTTACTAAAGCCATTTTTAAGGAAATGTAGTGCAAGCGAGTCATCAACTTTGAAAGAACAAGTAACTTGATTACCAGCATTCGGCAACGTCTAGCTATAGACAATAACTAAAGCGCTTATTGGGAGGCAACCCAATTTTCTATCCTTTCTCTCTTACATTCTTTTTTAATTTGAGTCCAGTATGTTAGGTTAGTTACTAATTGTGTCGCTCATTGTGCAACTGGTAAAAACAAAACAAAAACAAAAAAAAAAATCTTCTGTTATTATTTTGATATTATCTATGTCTATCTGATACACAAGTCTATTAATATGCAGGTTGGTTTCAAAATGTGCAAGGCACAAACAAGAAACGGAATGGAAAGTACTGGATCATACACTAGCAACAAGTCTACTTTACCATCAACCATAGTAGTTACTCAAAACATACATCAATGAAGGAAATATGGAGCAAGTTCGAGATTATACCTATGCAAATGCGCATCTGGGAATTTCTTTTGGTTTCCTAGTAACTCCATTTGGTTGAGCCTCGCAGCACTGTATGAATCTGCAGATAATATTTGAGCATGAGATACGAATTCAACAGATCTTTATGACAGCGTTCAAGTTTGGGGATGGTCAAGATTGTATACATTGCATGCTCGGGTACATATTCAAGGTGCAGATCTACTTCTATATCAGTGCAAAAGACGAATTTTATACCTTCAGATTCGTAGATCATTGTGATCTATGAGTTTTGAGTTCATGGATCTATGATGTCCGAATGTTCTTCCCACTTTTTTTTTTTTTTGGATCTGCGAGCCTGGGGTGTCCCTCGTGTAGTTGTCTTTCTTTTCCTTGCGGATCGAGGGTACCTTTTCACATAAAACACACATGCATGAATATTTGAGCAGGTTTTAGATTTGTTGGTCACACACAAGCTATAGTAGGTGATTAAGGGATCTTTACCTTTGCATGTATGGATGGAACTCTAATCTCTGATTTCTGAGCATAACTTTGCTCAGGGAATGACGGTGATGACGATCTGAGCTTGAATCCATGATGGTTTGCGGCCTAGGACACGAAAGGTTTGGTTGAGAAAAGCGGCTCAGGGTGGATATTTTTGAAATGAGAGCAATAAGAGATGCCTTTCTGATTTTCTAGACACAGAGAAAGGTTTCGATTTCTACAACAATGTTATTATTCTTCTGTAAAGGAGATGGGAATGGACAGAAGAGAGCCGTTTGGCTCTGGGCTCGAGGCCAGTGGAAGGAGATCCAATGCGTGTCAAGAATCACTAGGGTTTTTCGAATGAGAAATGCAGCCGCTACAACAGGTTATATTGCAGCTGTTGCTCGGATTTGACACACGTGTGGACTTGTACGTGTTGGTCGGCGCGTCTTCGCAAGTTCCCCGCTACCAGGTCCTGCTTTCGAATCCCCGAAGTGTCCAGTAGTGTTTTATTTCTCCACATTTTTGTCAGCGCACTTTAGCCAATTCACAGTTCCCCCCCTTCGAATCTCTCTGGTGTGTTAGTTTCTTTTTCCTTTTCTTTTATTTTCTGTTTTCTGTTTTATTTTATTGTTTTTCTATTTCTCTTTCTTATTTTATTTTCTTAGGGTATTTTCTTTATCTTTGATATTCGTTCTTCATTTTCTAGGATTTAGTAGTTTTGTTGCTGTTCTTGTTTCTTCTGTTTATTTTCCATACCTTGAGGACAATGTGTGATTTAAGTTTGAGGGTGGGAAAGTAAATTTTAGGTTTTTAATTTTTGAGTCTTGTTTAAAATTTTTGTTTTTAAGTTAATATCCATAGTTTATTTTAAACATTAGAACAAATTGACATGGTGAAGGTTAATCCCACAGTAGAGTCTTTTCTATTTATCGTTACTTAGACACTAATTCATGAATTATACTTTGAAATTTGCACATCACACCAACATGGTTTGTGGGGAGCGAGACTGAATCACTTACTTTTTGTCTAAGTGTATTTTTAATTTTTGTTTTAAGTAAAGTAAAGTTTAGTATGTGTTATAAAGTACTAATTGTTCCATCTGAGGCTTTGCTTAGTAACTGAGCCAATCCTGCCTAATCAACAGTCATTCTCGCGTCAAACAGTATAGTTTTGGCATGGGGCAGGGTGGTTAGTTAGTTTCGTAGCCTTTCCAGCTCGGGTTAATAAGTCATTAGGGGTGTTCTACACCTAGTGCCCTAAAGCCTTAGTGGTTTGGGAATCATTGACCTAAAGCTCGCTACATGGGTTAGATAGAAAACTTAAGGGAACCGACATTGCACGACCACTACTGTTACTGGAAAAAAAAAATCTGAAAAATTCAAAAAAGAAAAAAAAGAATATATATATATATATATATATGTGTGTGTGTGTGTGTGTGTGTGTGAATTTAGTATGTGAAGTGTGAATAAAAGGGATGAAAGGTAAGGGTTTTGGTCGAGTCTCCTGAACTATGATGGTTCACTTTACACCGAAGGAAGTTTGTGAATTCTTTTCTAATTGATTCTAAATGGCTTAGACTCTGTTATGGGATTGGTTGGAACTTTTGAAAAGATGTTCTGATTTTTAACATTTTCTATGGATTGCAACTTGAAAGTGAAAATTTTGTTTTAGCTAGGTTTTATTTAAGTTTTTAGTTCGTTAGTTTTTATTTTTGTTTTCTAAATTTGTTTTGCTTGAGGACAAGCAAAAAGCTAAGTTTGGAGGTATTTTGATGAGTCAATTTCATATTATATATTTTACCCTATTCTTAGTGTATTTTGGTTAATATTTTGGAAGAATTTTGATACTTTGAATTGTATTTCCAATATAGGACTTTCGACTTCCTCTGGAGTAAAAAGTGGCCAAACTGATGAATTTTGGAGTAATGCCAGTTGGAGCACGTTCGCGAGTCACTTAGCTTGATCGTATCAAAATATAAGATTTTTCCACCGAGTGGTTATTTTATGGCAATAAAATAAAGGAGCGATGTGCAGTGCTGGAAAAGTGACGTTTTGGGCTTGAATTGCGTTTTTGGAGCCCAAGATGACCTCGGATGGGTTCGTGGCCTTATGGAGATGTGTTCGGAACGTCCTGATCTTCAAAACAAGCTATTATAGGCCGGATTTGGAGGATATCTGAGGCCAAAACGTGGCTGGACAAGTACTTGGCAGATTCTCCTAGTTTAATTAGGACTTTATTTTCTAAGATATTTTATTTATTATTTGGTTTCCTAGTTGGAAAAAAAGACTATGTTTTAGGGTTGTGCGATGGCAAGGTAGAATATATTGGCTTTGCCGTTCTCACTTCTTGGAGGCTTATTATTATTCAACTTTGGAGACAGAGAACTTTGCTAAGGTTCTTGGAGATTTTCTACTTTAAGGTGTTTTCAATCCTTTTCTTAATGATATTTTCTATGATTTTAATTATGAATATGCGTAACTAATTTCCGTTTGCTAGGGCGAAGCCTTAAGCCTTAGCATGAATATGTAATTTTTATTTAATTGCTTATGATTGATTGCATGCGTATTTTGAATTATTGATTACTGTTTTAAACTATCTAATTGTCTTGATGACTGGCCACCATTAGGATGTTTAGATAAGTAATTTGATGCAGTTTTGGTCGGAAGGTTCCCTGAAATTGATGCTGGCTTCTTATGATTGATAATTGTATTTTCACTTAAGATGAACATCACGTCTTAAGGGTTGCATGGTTTTTCAAAGGGTTTTCATAAAGCATAATGAGTCTTTCATGATGAGATTTGATCCGAACGTCCGGACGGGTTGCATGTTAGATATACGTTCTATGTTGGAGGTTCCAAGTAGAATATATATTAGGAAAACCTAACATTCACAGTGGCATGTGTAGATCATAAGTAATTGGTAAGAATTCATAGGATTGCTAGGTGATGGTGGAACCCTAGTACTTTTATAAATTGGTATTTAAAACTCTTTTCTTTCGTCATATTAGTTTTTAATTAAAATTCGTTTTTAATATTACCCAAAATCAAAATCTCTTTTCTCAATTTTTAATTCTAAATAGTTAATTAGGAATTGCTTTTACATAAATTATTAAATAGTCATTGAGGAGAACTACCTTTCATAAGCATATATACTACAACATCCTTGTATTCTTGCAAGTATTTCATGTGTTTTTATCCCTACTTTTGTAGACGGTAAAATCGCTATCAGAGTGCTTCGAGACTACGCAAGGGAGTCAGCGGTTCAAAGAAAAGAAATAAAATATTGAATAATTAATGTCCAAAAGTGGGCTTCAGGCAAATAATTTTGGATGTCATGTCAGATTAATGGACTACTGATCACTTTAATTAATTCAATAGATCGGACCATACAAGGTCGATCGTAGAAACAAAATAATGACTTTGGGTCATATTCACTTTAGATGGCTTCGGGCCAAATAATTAAGAAAATGAAGCCGAATGAGGCTTAGCTGTAGACACCCCAACCTAGTTGGGTGCGGGCAAGAAGCAAAACGGGCCCAAAAAATGATTTGGGTCATGAAGTTCATGGCAGCCCAACAAAGAATTGATGACTGCTGTCCAGAAAAAGAGGGGCGCAGCAAAGACGCAGGTTGGGCTTAGGTCATGGCTACAAAACAGCCCAGATGGCTGAAAGTGGCAGCGGGTCGAGTGGGATTGAGGCCCAACAAACATCTAACTGCAATCTGCAGCAGAGTACAGGCCGACAGATGGGAGCGAGCCATTCAAAGGACGAAGCCCAGCAAGCTTTCGCTGGCTTCTGGTGTGGGCTGAGGGCTGCAGGCCTAGCGCACAGAAAATCTGCCCAGGCCGAATACTTGGTCGTCTGGCACACCTGCAACAAATCTCATGGGGCTGCTGTGGTCCAGAGGAAACAGGCCTGAGCTGCTGGCTCGGCTCGGCTTCGACTTGGCGATGGTGCGGCTTCAGGCCGCGACTCAACCATAAAACATCTCTTTTTTTTTTTTTTTGAACAATCTAGGGTTTGATAAAAACCCTAATTGCTTCTATTTTCTTTCGATTCTTTGACTCACAAATTCCACATAGCATAATTGCGTATTGCATGAACATATATATATATATATATATATAGATTGACAAAATATATGAACACATGTGCAATATATAATTGAAAGGAAAATATAAATATAGAGGGTTCATGCATCATAGGGAATGTTTTCATGCTTCACGGTCATTTCAAATGTCTTAATTTATTTTAAAAGAACCTGATTGGCAGAAAACAATTAAGTCTTTGAACTTGTAGAAGATCCTTCTCGAAAAGCGGGAATTGCATCTCCAATATGTTGTATCACGTCCAACAAAGAAAAATTAAATTGAATCAATAGCATGTAGATCAATTCAATAAAATAATAAATTAATCATAAAAAAATGATTAATACGTTGTATCACCTCCAACAAAGAAAAATTAAATTGAATCAATAACATGTAGACCAATTCAATAAAATAATAAATTAATCATAAAAAATGGATTAAAACGTAATACTCCCATGATTGAGGATCAAACTCTCTTTAGCGCAGCGTCAAAAGCATACTGATAACGTGTTGTATGCATAATTTACTGAACAATTATCGAGGCCAGAAAGAGAGGGAGTGCGTCATAAAGAGAGAAGAGAGAGATGTGTAATTGTGAGGTGTGTTATATTCCATCCCATTGTGCTTTTATTTATAGTAGTATGGACGGTTAAATCCTTACCCTAATAGGATTACAACTCTAATATGATAATATCTAACCCTAGAGAATATTTCAAGACATCCTAGATACACTAGGATTTACACAATCACATTCCTAATCTAATAGGACTGCAACAAGACTTTATTTATATGAACTGGCCAAAAAAAGGAATTTGATTTTATATGGTAAACCATAATGCTAGTTATGAGGTTGGGTTAAAAAAGTAACAAAACGTAAGGTTGGGTTAAAAAATTACGGAAAGTTCTTTGCTACGACAAGTTTCGAAACTCTAGGATTGTCAAACTCTAATCACCAATATACCGCATGCCCTTATATATATATATATATATATATATATATATATATATATATATATATATATATTGGTGAAGTTCCAGGATGGACTGGCCATGTGGCTCCGCCACTGCCTGTTGTCCTATGTGTTATGTTGGTGTATTAGTAACAAGAAAATGATTTTCACACATTTTATTTAGTCTCTTACATAATTTTTAATTTTAGATATTGATTTTACTTAATTTATTTAATTTGATGACCATATATAAAAATAAGTGTGTGAGATTTTAAAAAGCATATGTGAAAATCACTTGCCTTCGAGTAAAAGACTTTTTTTTGTTAGGGTTTTTATCACAAATGGTCCCTGACATTGATCAAACACATCATTTTGGTCCCTGACTTTGAAAATCAATAGAAATGATCCCTGACATTGATCAAACACATCACAAATGGTCATTCCGTTAAAAACTCTTTGGACAATTTTCAAAGCTTCATAACTCAATCGTTTCTTAACCAAATTCGACCCATAATATATCAAAAAGAAGATAAGAAAGTGTAGAACAAGATTATACCTATTTGGAAGCCCAATGGTTGCCGGAAATGGCCACAAAAAAGCCTCAAATGTGACTAGTCCGCAGAAAAACTGGAAAACTCTCTGGAAACTGGGTAAACTTTAAACGTTCATAACTTCTTCAATAATCAACGAAATTGAGTGATTCAAAAATGAAAATCATACTTCTCGATGAGACAAGGAGAATGGTATCTTTCTTGATGGCTAACTCACCATAGTTTGGTCGGAAAACGACTCGAAATTGGATAACCATTTTCGAGTTAGCCAATTTCGAGCCGTTTTCCGGCCAAAATACGGCAAGTTAGTCATCAAGAAAGACACCATTCTCTTCGTATCGTTGAGAAATATGATTTTCGTTTTTGAATCACTTGATTTCACTGATTATTGAAGAAGTTATGAACGTTTAAAGTTTACCCAGTTTCCGGCGAGTTTTCCAATTTTTCCGCGCACCAGTCATATTTGAGGCTAGTTTCCAGCCATCTCCGAAAACCATTGGGCTTCCAAATAGGTATAATCTTGTTCTACACTTTCCTATCTTCATTTTGATATATTATGAGTCAAATTTGGTTAAGAAACGATTGAGTTACAAAGCTTTGAAAATTGCCCAAAGAGTTTTTAACGGAATGACCATTTGTGATGTGTTTGATCAATCTTAGGGACCATTTCTATTGATTTTCAATGGCAGGGACCAAAATGATGTGTTTGATCAATGTCAGTGACCATTTTGATAAAAACCCTTTTTGTTATCTATACAAAGGTGAAGAAATAACAACAAAATTAAACCACTATAATGAGCATATTAGCCTTTATTTATCAAGTCGAATATGAGACATCTTTAAAATTGAGGAACTACGATTAGATAAAAGATTAGGTTCGTATTTAGGGATTGGACATTACAATTGTCTTAGAGATTACTGATGATAAATTATCGGTGGAATTTGACTATGTTCTCACGGTTATTTGGTGCTGCAAATTGATGGCCATATCATTTTTTTGAGTTCTTGTGACAGCCCGTCCCTGATTTTAAGAGCTTTTAAAGTTTTAATAAAGGATTTTACAAAAATACCCTTTGAGGCAAGCGCATTGTTCAAGGTTAATCGTTGTGTCGTGCCATCTAAGATTTGTTTTCTTGACATATCCTCGTATTACTCGTCACTACGGATGCGTGGGCGCAAGCGGTTCGTGATTTGGAGTTATGTCGAAGAAGATATTGACGTTTGAACTTTGGGCATTTTAGGAATTATAATAGTAAAATCTGGAATTTCTTTTATGAAAGTGGACGGCCCAGATTTAATAAAGAAATAAATGGATGGCTGGGATTTAAAGGAATAAGATTTGTGAGGGAATGAGAGAGAGAGAGCCACGGGAGTGGCAGAGAAAGAAAAAAAAAAGGATTGGGCAAAGCAGCCCAATCAGGAAGAAGGGAAGGAGAGAGAAACCGAATGGGGAGAGGAAAGAGGAAGGTCAGTGACCAACCAGATGAGAGAAAGGAGAGAAAGGAGAGAAAGAAGAGGAAATGAGCAAAGGGGTCGGCCGGATCCCCTTGACCCGCAAACCCGGTCACGACCCGTGAGCATCTCCGACGAAATTCATCAATTTTCCGACGGATTGAGCCGAACTACCAGTGCCAAACATCATCTAGCCCTTCCCTCTATCCATCCCATCTAAAATTTGGAGAGATTTGGCCTTGAAAATGGGTGAAACCGCAAGGAGGGGTGCGGCGGTTTTGGCTTCGAATCACCCAATCCCGAAGCAATTTCTTCCAATTACCACCACCCATGGCATCATCTTGAGGCCTAGAACAAAGCCCAGGTAGTGGTTGAGGCGTTGGAACAAGTTTGGAGGTCGAATCGAATCACACCAAATTCTAGGGTTCGTAGGGTTTTTGCTGAAATTGGAGCTCTTAGTGACCGAATTGGCCTTGGTCACAGGTATGAAAGTTGTTCCTCTATTTGAGATCTTTAATTCTGCAAATTTTGGTAATTTTTGGAGAAAGTTAAATTTTCCGGCGAGCCGGGGCGGCCGACCGCCACCCACGGCGACGCGTGGCCAGTGAGCCGCCAATGCTATTTTTAGGCCATAATTCATGTTCTTAATTCAGTTTTGGTGAATGAATGACGTATGATGATCATTCGAATCTAAATTCATTACGATGCGGGGTTAGGCCAAAATATGAATTGACGATCCGACCGTTGGATCGTCACCAAATTTTGTTACGTTGTAATACGTAATATTTGAGGATTATAGGAACTTGCGGATCGAGAATCCAATTTACGGATCTTTTGGAATTGGAGTTGTAAGTTCATAAAATACAATGTTAACAGTCACTTAGTTTTGGCAATTGACGGAGATCCGACCGTTTGATGGTAATGAAATTTTAGGATGTTGTTCTAGAGATTTATTGTGGACCTCTGGAAGTTACAGATTGGAAATCTGAGTTGCAGATCTTCCGGATCGAACTACATAGTGACGTGTTTTATATAAGTTATATATTCTATCGATATGATTTCTGAGGCATGATTTGATGATTGTTCTAGGCGCCGATCGTCATGACGCCTTGATGTATTGTGCTAGGGAGTTGTAGGGCGAACTCCAGGTGAGTGGGCAGTTTTGTTTTCCGTATATACCTATATAAATGAGTTTTTCCCAGAAAATCTATTTAAGTGAAATGTGATTTGAAAGTATGATTTGAAATGTCATGCATAGAATTTATATGAGATATGTGAATTGATATATGATGCATATATGTGAATTGGTGCTGCGGACGCACAGGTGAGTATCAGGTGAGTTATATTTGGTTCATTGAATTGTTTGATGTGATTTATGTTGATAGCTCATAACCTGCACCCCTGGTGTTAGTGCTTATGTTTTCACCTCGCACCACACGCTCACCTTGGATCCAAGTAGGTGCATGTCGTACAGACCACTAGAGGTGGTTCCGACATGCTAGTTGTACAAACCACTAGAGGTGGTTCCGATTAGTAGGTGACCCTAGATTATGTGCACAGATGATTGATGAGAGAAGCACTAGAGCGTATTATTACACCATCCTAGTCATACAGACTACTACAGGTAGTTCCGACTTATGTGCAGTGTAGTGCCGTACAGGTCACAGTTGGTGACTCCGGCTAGATTAGATATTGAGCTCTAGAATCAGCCGTACAGGACCACTGCAGGGTCTCCGGTTGATTTATTATTTCACCTGATTTATATTGATGCTTCCATATTATGTTTTTGGCGTATGGCATGGCATATTTTCTGAAAAGTGATAAAGAATGTTGTTTTAAGATTTTTGAAGCTATATATATTTATATATGCTATTTTCTGGGAAAGTATACATGTTTTACAGCGAGGGGTTAGAACTTTGATAAAGGAAAGATTTGAAAAGACTTGTTTTACTGACCCACTCAATTTTGTTTTGCGCCCATCCAGGTTCGAGATAGCAGAGCTTTGGTGGCCACGAAGAATCCAACGGTGTTCTGACAAAATTCACAATTGTATTTTTAAGCTTCCGAACTGTGTAAATGGTTACGTCACTCTCACGTGACGGCCAGCACACCCTCCTTCGGGACGGGGTGTGTCAGTTGGTATCAGAGCCTAGGTTGCAGTCCTGTGTATCTTGAGAATTTCCTAGTGTCTTCTGTTAGAACTATACCGCCTCGTAGAGAGCCACGTCGTTAAGATGAGTTTAGTTTCCCTGATATAGCTCAGTTAGGGGAAGCTATTGCTATTATGATTCAATCTATTATTCAAGGACTTTCTTAAGACTGGTTATAAGTTGAAGCTGAATCACTTTATGGAAATGAAAGACTTGAGGGAGCAGAGTGATGGCTTAATCATTTGGAAAAGACGTTTCGGTTTATGCAAGTCAAGGAAATCTTTCTTTTGCAAGGTAGGTCGAGATGACTACCTGGTTTCTGAGTATTGAAATTGCATCCTGATGGAGACAGGAGTTTTACGAGATTTTATTGAGAATTGAGGACTCTGAGATTATGTCCAGCGATAGTGATGAAGAAGAGGAAAAGATTGTGAATCAGAGGAAAGATGGCAAAGGTAAAGGTCAGTAATCTTAAGGACTTCAAAAGACTCAAAGCTTCAAAAGAAGTAAAGCTAGTTCTAGTTCTTCCGGCTGATATGATTCTTGTTATGGACGATGTTGCCAAAGAGAGTAATGAATGAGCACGATCAAGGCATGTATATGTATTTCTAATGAAAGGCAAGATGGTAATATTGCACCCTTGAGGATTGTTGCTTACTTATCGAGACAACGGTGATTTATCAGTTTTGCGGGCTGCAGACTGTAATATTAATAACTTATTCGTTGGATTCGTTAAGCAAGTAAACAGGTAGGTCATCCTACATTAGTATGGTGTTATTCAGGGTGTCTAGTGATGGTGGAAGATGTTGTTATGCCAGTGAATCTTATCCCGTGAGATATTGTGGATTTGGATGTGATTTTAGGCATAGACTGGTTGTATTATAATCGTGCCAAGATAGATTGCTACGGGAAATCAGTTATTTTCCATCGACCTAGATGACCAGAGGTTACTTTTGGGGGTATGCAAAGCGGAGTGAGGTATGCCGTTATTTCTGCTGTGAGAGCAAATAGATCGTTATCGAAAGGCTGCCAAGGATATTTAGTTCATGCGGTACTAAGAGATATTGCTCTGAGTAGTGTGGAAGAGGTCAAGGTGGTTGGACATTTTCCTGACGTTTTCCCTGAGAATGTACCTGGATTGCCGCCAGGCAAAGATGTGGAGTTCTTTATTGATTTGTTTCCAGGTACGGACCTTATATTAGAGATTGGTTCATGATGAGTTAAGGGAATTGAAAAGTCAGTTGTAAGAATTGGTTGATAAAGGTTCCATTCAACCTAGTATGTCGTCGTAGAGAGCCCAGTTTATTTATGAGGAAGAATGTGGACATTAAGGCTATACATTGACTATAGACAATTGAATCGGGTAACGATTGAGAATCGTTATCCATTACCGCGTATTAATGATTGTTTGATCAGTTTAGAGGTGCTTGTGTATTTTCAAAGATTGATTTGAAGTCTGGTTATTACCAATTGAAGATTAAGAGTGATGATGTCCCTAAGACGGTTTTCAGAACTCGTTATGGTCTTTATGAGTTTTTGGTGATGCCATTCGGATTGACGAATTTTATGAGTTTGACGAATGAAGTATTCCAGGAATATCTCGACAGGTTTGTTATCGTTTTCATTGACGATATTCTGGTATACTTAAGACTAGAGCAGAGCATGCTAGACATCTTAAATTGGTATTACAAAGATTGAAGGATCGTCGATGTATTCTAAGTTTAGCGAATACCAATTTTGGATGAATCAAGTGGCATTTCTGGGACATGTTATATCTACTTAAAGTATTCAAGTGGATTCTTAAAAGGTAGCAGAAGTTGAGAATTTGGAACAATCGCGAACCGTGACTAAGATTCGGAGTTTTCTTATCTTAGCAGGCTATTATGGACGGTTTGTGAAAGATTTTTTAGTCATTGCCTTGCCATTGACGAGATAGACGAGAAAAGAGGTTAAGTTTGAGTGGGATGAAAATGGTGAGCAAAGTTTTCAACAGTTGAAGTATTTCCTCACTCATGCACTTGTGTTAGCACTCTTAGATGATAATAGGAATTATGAGGTTTATAATGATGCTTCCTTGAACAGTTTGGGATGTGTATTGATGCAAATGGTAGGGTGATTGCCTAGGTTTCACGGCAATTGGAACCTCATGAGATGAATTGCCCTACTTGTGATTTGGAATTTGCGACTATCATCCTTGCTTTGAAGTTATGGAGACATTATATTATTGGTGAGAAGTGTAAGATTTGTATGGACCATAAGAGTCTCCAATATTTGTCTACTCAGAGGGATCTTGATTTTAGGTAACGAAGGTGGATTGAATTGCTTAGTGATTATGATTGCACGACCAGGGTGATCGTGCAAATGTTTGGGCTGATGTGCTTAATATGAAGACTCTCGTGAGAATAAATGCTTTGTATGCTTGTTATGTTCCTCTTCTTGCAGATTTGAGATCTACTGGAGTAAAGTTGGAAATAGAAGAACGAGAAGAAGCCTTGCTTGCTAGTATCCAAGTTAGGCTTATTTTAATGAATCGTATACTCGATGCCCAGAGGATTGATGAAGAAACCAGGAATTAATTGAGGCAAAGAATATCGAGAAAAAGAAAGACCTTAGAGTTAGAGAATCAGATGGCATGCTTATGCAAGAGAACAAGATGTATGTACCTAATGTTATGGAATTAAAGAAAACAATTTTGGAACGAAGCGCACGGTTCAGCTTATGCAATGCATCCTGGAAGTATTAAGATGTATCATACCATTTAACCATTTTACTATTGGTCGGGTATGAAAAGAGAAATTGCTGAGTAGGTAAGCATGTGTATCATTGGTCAGCAGGTTGAAGCAGAAAGAAAGAAGCCTTTTGGATTGATGCAGTCATTTTCCGTTCTATAGTGGAAGTAGAAAAATATTACTATGGATTATGTGTACAAGCTTTTTCGTACATGAAATGGTTATAATGGCATCTGGGTGATAGTTGATCGACTTACTAAGTCAGCGCATTTTACTCCAGTGAAGAGCAACAACCTTTCCAAACAAGTGCAACAGTTATTTATTTGTTTTATGGAAAAGAGATTCGGGCTTACGGATCTGTTGAGCTTTTTGGGTATGTTGGTCACTTCAAAGTTTTGGATAGCATTTTAGGAGGTTTTGGATACAAGGTTACTTTATAGTACGGTTTATCATCCTCAAACAGATAGGCAATCTAAGAGGACGATTCAGATGTTGGAGGTATGTTAAGATCTTCGATATTGCAGTTTGGTGACGCTTAGCATAAGCGGTTGGATTTGATGGAATGTAACTATAACAACAGCTTTCATTCGGGTATTGGTATGTCGCCATTTGAGGCATTTATTGGAAAAGCTTGCCGTACACCTTTATGTTGGTCAGAAGTTGTCGAAAGAATTTTGCGGGCCCTGAGATTATGGATGAGTCTACTCAGAATGTTCAAGTGATTAAGTTTAACCTGAAAGTAGCCCAGGAGTGGCAAAAGAGCTTAGCAGACATGCCACTAATCGAGTGTATTATGTAGGTGATTGGGTGTGTTCGAAATTTTCACCTTGGGAAAGTGTGATTCAGTTCGAGAAGAAAGGTAAGTTAAGTCCTAGAGACATCGGACCTTATGTAATCACCGAGCGAGTTGATGAAGTTGCTTACAGGCTTGAGTTGCCTCCAGAGTTGTCGTAAGTTCATGATGTGTTTCATGTTTTGATGCTTCGGCACTATGTAGCGGATTCGTCGCACATTATTCCGGTTCAGCCTTTGAAAATTAATCCAGATTTATCAGATAATAAAGAACCATTGACTATCTTGGATTGGAAAGACAAAGTTCTGAGAAATAAGACTGTGAGCTTGGTAAAAGTTTTATAGAGGAATCATTCAACAGAAGAAGCTACTTGGAAGACAGAGGATCGGATGAGGGAGATCTATCCCAGGTTATTTTATGATTATTAATGGATGGTAATTATTGCTTAAATTTCGAGGACGAAATTTTATAAGGTGGGTAGATTGTGATAGCCCGTCCCTGATTTTAAGAGCTTTTAAAGTTTTAATAAAGGATTTTACAAAAATGCCCTTTGAGGCACGCGCATTGTTCGAGGTTAATTGTTGTGTCGTGCCATCTAAGATTTGTTTTCTTGACATATCCTCGTATTACTCGTCACTACGGATGCGTGGGCGCAAGCGGTTCGTGATTTGGATTTATATCGAAGAAGATATTGACGTTTGAAGTTTGGGCATTTTAGGAATTATAATAGTAAAATCTGGAATTTCTTTTATGAAAGTGGACGGCCCAAATTTAATAAAGAAATAAATGGATGGCTGGGATTTAAAGGAATAAGATTTGTGAGGGAATGAGAGAGAGAGAGAGAGCCACGGGAGTGGCAAAGAAAGAAAAAAAAAAGGATTGGGCAAAGCAGCCCAATCGGGAAGAAGGGAAGGAGAGAGAGACCGAATGGGGAGAGGAGAGAGGAAGGTCAGTGACCAACCAGATGAGAGAAAGGAGAGAAAGGAGAGAAAGAAGAGGAAATGAGCAAAGGGGTCGGCCGGATCCCCTTGACCCGCAAACCCGGTCACGACCCGTGAGCATCTCTGGCGAAATTCATCAATTTTCCGACGGATTGAGCCGAACTACCAGTCCCAAACATCATCTAGCCCTTTCCTCTATCCATCCCATCTAAAATTTGGAGAGATTTGGCCTTGAAAATGGGTGAAACCGCAAGGAGGGGTGCGGCGGTTTTGGCTTCGAATCACCCAATCCCGAAGCAATTTCTTCCAATTACCATCACCCATGGCATCGTCTTGAGGCCTAGAACAAATCCCAGGCAGTGGTTGAGGCGTTGGAACAAGTTTGGAGGTCGAATCGAATCACACCAAATTCTAGGGTTCGTAGGGTTTTTGCTGAAATTGGAGCTCTTAGTGACCGAATTGGCCTTGGTCACAGGTACGAAAGTTGTTCCTCTATTTGAGATCTTTAATTATGCAAATTTTGGTAATTTTTGGAGAAAGTTAAATTTTCCGGCGAGCCGGGGCGGCCGACCGCACCCACGGCGGTGCGTGGCCAGTGAGCCGCCAATGCTATTTTTAGGCCATAATTCATGTTCTTAATTCAGTTTTGGTGAATGAATGACGTATGATGATCATTCGAACCTAAATTCGTTACGATGCGGGGTTAGGCCAAAATATGAATTGACGATCCGACCGTTGGATCGTCACCAAATTTTGTTACGTTGTAATACGTAATATTTGAGGATTATAGGAACTTACGGATCGAGAATCCGATTTACGGATCTTTTGGAATTGGAGTTGTAAGTTCATAAAATACAATGTTAACAGTCACTTAGTTTTGGCAATTGACGGAGATCCGACCGTTGGATGGTAATAAAATTTTAGGATGTTGTTCTAGAGATTTATTGTGGACCCCTGGACATACAGATTGGAAATCTGAGTTGCAGATCTTCCGGATCAAACTACATAGTGACGTGTTTTATATAAGTTATATATTCTATCGATATGATTTCTGAGGCATGATTTGATGATTGTTCTAGGTGCCGATCGTCATGACGCCTTGATGTGTTGTGCTAGGGAGTTGTAGGGCGAACTCTAGGTGAGTGGGCAGTTTTGTTTTCCGTATATACCTATATAAATGAGTTTTTCCCAGAAAATCTATTTAAGTGAAATGTGATTTGAAAGTATGATTTGAAATGCCATGCATAGAATTTATATGAGATATGTGAATTGATATATGATGCATATATGTGAATTGGTGCTGCGGACGCACAGGTGAGTATCAGGTGAGTTATATTTGGTTCATTGAATTGTTTGATGTGATTTATGTTGATAGCTCATAACCTGCACCCCTGGTGTTAGTGCTTATGTTTTCACCTCGCACCACACGCTCACCTTGGATCCAAGTAGGTGCATGTCGTACAGACCACTAGAGGTGGTTCCGACATGCTAGTTGTACAGACCACTAGAGGTGGTTCCGACTAGTAGGTGACCTTAGATTATGTGCACAGATGATTGATGAGAGAAGCACTGGAGCGTATTATTACACCATCCTAGTCGTACAGACTACTACAGGTAGTTCCGACTTATGTGCAGTGTAGTGCCGTACAGGTCACAGTTGGTGACTCCGGCTGGTTTGGATATTGAGCTCTAGAATCAGCCGTACAGGACCACTGCAGGGTCTCCGGTTGATTTATTATTTCACCTGATTTATATTGTGCTTCCATATTATGTTTTTGGCGCATGGCATGGAATATTTTCTGAAAAGTGATAAAGAATGGTGTTTTGAGATTTTTGAAGCTATATATATTTATATATGCTATTTTCTGGGAAAGTATACATGTTTTACAGCGAGGGGTTAGAACTTTGATAAATGAAATATTTGAAAGGACTTGTTTTACTGACCCACTCAATTTTGTGTTGCGCCCCTCCAGGTTCGAGATAGCAGAGCTTTGGTGGCCACGAGGAATCCAACGGTGTTCTGACAAAATTCACAATTGTATTTTTAAGCTTCCGAACTGTGTAAATGGTTACGTCACTCTCACGTGACGGCCAGCACACCCTCCTTCGGGACGGGGTGTGTCAGTTCTTTTTTGAGCTTATCGAGATAGTTTCTTTCAAAATTCTGGCAATGCAAAGTTCAACATGTATAAGAATTTTTATGAATGATAATTTAGCAAACAATAATCTTACTTTAGATTTAAGAGATTTTTATTTTGAAAATCCTCCTTGTTCAGTTAATGGATGTCCATGCTTAGATTTATTTTGTTGCTTAGTACTACAGTATATTGTGTGACGGGTGATGATGTGTAGCCACATTGTTGAGTACAAAATATAGCTTTTTTAACACCACTCTTTTCATGAAGCACTTGTTATGTTCCAATTTATGGATAAGACCACAGTAAACATACCATCTATTATGTTCCAAATTATGGATAAGACCATAGTAAATATACCATCTATTCAAATGCAAATTAATAAATGTATGAGCACTCCTAAAACAAACTCTTAAATTGTGGATAAATTCATATATTAAGATACCAATTAATGTTACAATTGTTTTAAGTTCTACTTTAAATCTTACAACTAAGATTTTATCATGTCATTTTATGACATTAATGTTTCATAAATTTAGTGTAGCACTACTCAAAAAAATTGTTCACACAAAGTTGTTGCCGTGCGCAGTTGATTATCTAACCTATATGCACATATACAATTAACAATTGACAATAGTTGAGCATATTGCTTATTTATCCATTCCATGTGCTTTTTTATTACGGTCGTCTCAAGAAACGCATGACATGCATGACTCCCCTTTTCTTATATGCTTACGCATGAAGTTATCATGATTAAGAAGTTAAATCACGGTTAAAACAAATTAAACTAATTGGTGTACATCACTAATCATTTTACACCATAAAAAGTTAAAAAAAGTGAAAAGTAAAAGAAAGAAGCAATTAGAGCATGAAAATGATGTGGCATCTCATCCCCATGCTAAACATATGAGGATGGCCACATTATATCACCTACCATTTTTGTCTTGTAGCATGACAAATGTAACTTTGTACCATGAGAGAGAAATAAAGGGAGCTTATCCACATTTCTCACCATTATAAAACGCAGAGCAATCAGCGTTTTGGGCATAAAATTTGCATAAAACCACCCAAAACAAATTAGTAGACAAAAAAGTCCAAGCTTGCTTCTTCATCAATGGCGTCGATGAAGTCGTCCTTTTATGGAAAACCCGTTTCCATTTTTCCAGCCTCGTCGATGGACCACAGCCCAGTTGGCTCAGATGGGCTGTTCGAATTCGACGAGGCGGATATCTGCAACTCATCATCCAGCACAGTTACTGAGTCCAAGAAGAGCACAATTCTCAGCCACAGTGAGCCGAAGAAAATGGGGAGGAAGATGATGGTGATGAACATGAGCATGGCGGAGAAGGGTACCGCCGACAAGGTGATGTCATCGTCGCTGCCGGTGAACATTCCGGACTGGCCCAAGATTCTCAAAGACGGGTACAAAGAGCAGAGGAAGCTGGACAGTGATGAACACGGCGGTGGAGAATTCTACGGTGACGCTGAGGAGGACGACGGCGGAGATGGGAGGGTTCCGCCTCATGAGTACTTGGCGAGGACGAGAGGGGCTTCGTTTTCTGTCCATGAAGGGATTGGGAGGACTTTGAAAGGCAGAGACTTGAGGCGGGTGCGAAATGCAATTTGGAAAAAAGTTGGGTTCGAAGATTAGCAAAAATTAGAGTTTTAAGGAAAAATATAGACTTAAATTACTGGAATTTTTGGGCAGGCATAAAATAAAATTTGAAGTCAATGACTGATCTCTGATTTAATTTTTATTATCTATGATGTCCGTTAAACTTGTTGGATTATAGGGGACTTGGAAACGGGTCTTGATCTTAATATTTTAATATAAACATTTTTTGTATTTAAATGTTTCTGGTTCTGTTTTGTGGGGTTTAATCTTTGTTTTCTGGGTTTGTTTTTGTTTTTGGGTATATGAGAATTTTATTAGAGCATCATGAATGTAAATATGTAAGCTTTGAGTTACTTGTAGCTAAAAAGCCTACAAGTTACTCGTAGTCAAATGATCCTTCTTTTTTGTACCAGTTAAATATCGATGTTTACGTTTCGCGTTTCATTTTTTGAAGACTCATTGCTACGTTGCAGAAATATTGCTAAGCTCGATCATATTTTGATTTAAAATTATGATGGCGTTTTTGTTTTTTCTTTGTTCTTCTTTTTCTCCATGTTGTCAAAATAATAATGGTAAACAATTTATTATTTTTATTATTATCTAAACTACCTATTACCAAAATTCTCTTTGTCAACTAAAAGAAGTGAAAAGATTATTTAGTCTTCTATCACAACAACAAATTTACGCGCAATAATATAATTTCGCGAAATCAAATTTTGCTATTTTTTATATAAAAGCCTCATTTACATTTGGTTTTATCATATATCTAATATTAAAAATCAAAAACAAAAATCTCTTTCTTGCTCTCACTCCCACATTCTCTCTCTTTCCCTCTCCTTTGCATTTTAAAAACAAAAATAAAAAATATTTACACACACAAAATGTGTATGCATATGCTAGTTGTTAACCATAATGAGGTTGATGGATTGAAGGTACGGAGGAAATTAAAATTGGTTGGTAGGGGTGGTTGGTACAAAAGATAGAGAAGAGCTAGAACTAACCTTGGGATGAAATGCATGCACATTGGGGGTGACAAATAGTTCTTATCTAACTTGCCGAGAAGTACTTCCTTAGCGTTACATGACTTTGTTAGATTGGATGATTAGGACAGACGCACACAGAATAAAACCGTATTAAAATTGAATGGGACTAAAAAAATATGTATTTTTAGCTAAAATAGTTTATGAAATTAATTTCTCACTTTAGTACTTGACAATGAAAATCGATAGAAGTGGTACATGAGTTTGTTTGCTTTAAATTATTTTAGTTACTCGGAAAAAAAAATCTGTCAAAATCCTTATTAACTGGAGAGGCTGGTTTGACAAAAATACCAGAAAAAGGGTTGTCACGTGGTCATTCACTTGACAATTAATGAGGATATTTGGACACATTTTTCATAGAATAATTGTATGATTTACAGTGGACAAACTTAAAGATCAATTCTAACGATCTTAAATTTTAATTACTAAAGCGAAAAACTATGTCAATCTCATAAACCTTTTTAATTAAAAAACCGCTAAAATAGAAAGTGTTTCATGTTTTTCGAACAAGTTTTAAAAATAACGTGATCAGGTATCCAATTTCATTTTCCTTGCCGATTCATTTCTGTTCTATATGTAAAAAAAAAAGGAAAGTATTTGATTTCATTGTCAATATTTTATTGTTTTAAGTCGTTGTTAGTACTTGGTATTTGCAGGCTAAAAACAGTCATAAAAAGTGTCTGTCAACTTTCTGGAATGAGGATCCTCATGACCAGACCTATCGGGCAGTTGAAATTTTATCCAACAGTTACAAACAAGGGATTTCTCTAAAAGTTATAATAATTGTAACCATTAGATAAAATTTCAATAACCCGATGAGCCTAATCATGAAAATCATCATTTTTTACTCAGGAGAGGATCCCGGTTCAACTTTCTGAAGGCAGAGAGACTGGTTGGAGTTTTGGGGGATGTCGCCATTTTGTCAACATGTATATCCAATGCCTCTATAAATAATGACTATTAAATTTCAAGAAAAGAGTTTAAAGTTACTAACTTATTATGATGACATCATTTAACAAATAAATTATGATGACACGGATTTACTGTTGACTGGGTCAATATTTTCACCATCCCTTGGGTCTTGAACAAGGTAGCTAATATTATTAAAGAAGTTTTAGGATCCATTTACACCAATAGATATGGAATTGGTTTTTTAACCGACGATCTTATCTACATTAAGGGGGAGGAAGTGAGCTTAAGTCTCATAATAGATTTGCAATAATATGGTTCAAATTCGTTTTTGGTGAAAATCGAATGTAAGACCTCTCACTTACAAGTGAAGAGGAAGAATACTAGATCATAGTACTAAGTCGTAATAGATTTTGATTTTAACAAAGAGTTTATATTGGTTGAACAAATCATGAAAACAATACAATATATTTTAGAAAATTATAATTTGATATGTGATATGAAAAGACTATAAGTTCAATAAATCAATTCAAATCCTTATGTTTCTTCATTTTATTCTCATACAACCACAACCTTTATGTATTGTTTATATTATATTGAATCACTCTAATTATGTATGTGGTCTAATATCTAGGGGCTTTTAGATCTAGGTCTAAAAATATAGGTTATTTTTTCGAGTGAGTCCAATTATCTAATTACATATTTTTATATAAATTTTGTATTTTTAGATAAAAATATTTTTATTCTTTTAACTTTTGTGAAAAAGGTAGATTATAAAAAGAAAAAAAATATGTAATACAATTAATCTATGTTATAGGTAGTGTCACATCCCGGCCCGGGCCCCCACTGTGACAGCCCGTCCCGAAATAATTTTCTTGAAGATGTGAAAAGAGGAAAATGATCTTGGGCGTTCAATTGTGTTTGTGTTTGAGCTAAAAGTTTGGGCCAATTAGGGTAAGACCTAATTAATTAGACCCAATTAGAAGTGGGAAATGGTTTATGGTGATTGGTGGCTTTTGGACCACACACACACAAACCAAAACTCTCTCTCTTCCATCAACTCTTTCTCTCGAACATAGACTCACTCCCTCTCTCTTCTCCCTTGTATGGACGACACCCAAAACCTTTTGAAACGTGACAGATCGAGGGATTTAAGCACACCATTGTGTTCGTGAAGCTCATGCAAATCGATTGGTACCATTTTCAGGTAAGGAAACCTTCGAAATCATGTGAAAACCCTAACCTCGAATGAGGTACTGTTCATGCACTAATTATTGTGAGGTTTTTAGGGGATTTCAAGCTCACAGGGAGCTTTAGAAGGTTGTCACGAAGCTCGGGGTGTATCGTTGGAGTGTTTTGGACGTCGGGATTGTGGATTCAAAGTTTGGCCGGATTTTGTGGAAATTCTCCGGCGAGATTCCTTCGTGTTTTGGTCTACAAAGTGGTATATTTCTCTTCCTTATGCTTTAAACTTCATTTTGGTGAAAGAATCGTGAAGTTTGGTTGAGAAACGGCGAAGATATAAGGTTTTAAAGTTTTTCCAGTTTTCCGGCGAAGGCGACGGTCGCCGGAGTTCAGAGATAGGAGACGACGGAATATTCCGTCAAGTCTGACGGAATATTCTGACGCCGTCAGTTAGTTTGGATGGATTCTGTTAAGACTTAAAGGAATATTCCCCGGTATATACCTGACGGCGTTGATTGACGCCGTCAGTGTGCTTGTCACGTGGCTGCGCTAGTTTTGGTTATGTGCTCTTAAAGTGACATTTATATAATTGTTTTGCATAGGTGAGACCTATCCCGAGGACGAGCGTAATCATTCGAGGCACGAGGGTTACGACCCTTTGACATATCTGTGAGTGGGCTTTTGTTTTCAGTATATATATACACTTGACGTTTTTCCCATAAAACATGTTTTAAAGGAAATGTGATTTAAATGCCATGTCATACTTGCCTCATATTTTAGTGTATGCATTATCATACTTATGCATATTGTTGCATGGTGCTGCAGAGGCCCAGGCAAGCTACAGGTGAGTATATATTATGTTGGTAATGATGTGAAAATTACTTGACACTCAAATTAAAATCCTATCGACGTAGTATATGAAAGTATGGATCGTTTTAGGCCGGGGATTAGAAGGGATGCTAATCTACACAATTTAAACTCTAAAACACTAAACTAGACTCTTATGACTCAAAACTAACCAAATTGACTCAAAACACACAAACTAAGCTAAATAGACTCAAAACAGATACTAGAGAGTGAATTGGACAAATTCTAGACTAGGTAAGACTCAAAACATTGAAAAGGGACAGATTTGGACGAATTTGACAAAACTAAAACACAAATAAGAACTGAGGGGGGTTTTTGGACGAATTTGACAAAACTAAGTAAATTGCAACAAACAAAGTAAGTTAAAACGAAATTAAGGTGAATTCAAGGGTGAAAAGCTAGTTAGAGGGTCATTCTCCACACATGAAACATATGCATACAAATTGATTTCCAGTATTGTTTCTTTAAACCATGAATGACAATGCCCCAAATTAATCGTGAATGCACAAATTAACTTTCAGATTTTCCTTAATTCATTGAATTGGATGGATAACGCATCGACAATCAAATTATTCTTATCAAGTTCCCTACATGGAATACGCATAATAGAGATACATTCAAAGATCATTAAGTTCTATGAAAATCATAAGCATTGACAAGGCATTCGTAAATATGAAAAGCATGATGATACTCTTGCCATGGATTCACTTAACACGATTGTGACTAGCAACCTTTACTATTCATAAATATAAATTCATAACATTTAGGTGAAATTCCCTTATATTTTAGCATCAGATTCATGCATGCAAACTAAGTGTGCACCCTTAACCCACATACAATAATAAGTTTTAATCAAACAGATAAGTGAATCGCATTCATGTTTTACGAAACAATAATTGGAGGTAATCAATTCATATTAAACATATGTCCATGGCTTCGAATTCACCTCTAACTAAGAAAAACTTAGTTACACAAGTTCATAACAATTGAAAAGCAATATGAAATAAACATTGAAACTAAAACAAGGGAAGAAAGAACTCAGGAAGTCTCCAATGGTTGCAGGTTGTTGCGGCACAAGGTCCTCCTCTAATGGAAGCCACGGTAAAGCTCTCATCCTCTCCTTCTTGCGGCAAATGCTGTTTCTGTGTATGGATGGTCATGGCTACGAATTATAGTGTGGTATATGGGGTGGTAACCTGATTTGTGCGCAAAAAATATGTATATATAGGCCTAGCAAACCCTAGGGAAATCAGGTTACTACTTGGGCTTAGCAAAAATAAAGGATTAGGGCCCTAGGGTGCGGCACAAGGCTTAAATCCATCAGGAAAGGGGTTTAGCCCAATTAATTTCTGAAAAAGGCTTTGCATAATCCAAATCCACAAGGGAATAGGCTAATTAAATCAGAATCCAAGAGGAATACGGATAGGGAAGGTACGGCAGCAATTGGAGGGAAGGGGATGGAGTGTAAGGCAAGGCAAAGGCCTTCTAGAAGGTTTGGGGCTCCAGATTTTTAGGACTTCTGGAAAGGAGTGTTGTGGCATGTTTCTAGAAGGAAAAGGCCTCCTAAAAACAGGTTTTAGGCATCCTATTATGAAAAAGAGTCCCCCTTGTAGCTGGAATTAAGATAGGATAAGATTAGGATAGGATAAGATAAGATAAGGTTGGTTTGGATAATGTTCCATGTTTGTAGCTGATTCCTTATCTTCTTTGACTTGAATTTATTTCTCCAACTTTTAAACACATTCGTAGCCTCATTTGAACTTCAAATTCGTCCATTCCTTATGCTCCATATGCATGCAATCCAATTCAGCCCATAATTGCTCCAAAATGCTCTAAAATGCACTTTCTTGCCAACTTTGCCAATTGGACCTACAAACACACGAAAATAGCTTAAAACACTATAATAAGTAAAAACTAAGTAAGTAAATGCAAGAAAACAAGCTAACTAAGTCGCATAAATATGCTCCTATCAGGTAATGGTTATGAGATATGATGATGATGATGATGAGATATATTAGAGCTCATAATCTGCACCCCGGTGTTAGTGCTCCCGCCCAGAGTTAGGGGCAAAGAATCGTGAAGTTTGGTTGAGAAATGGCGAAGATATAAGGTTTTAAAGTTTTTCCAGTTTTCCGGCGACGATGGCGGTCGCTGTAGTTCAGAGGTAGAAGACGATAGAATATTCCGTCAAGTTTGACGAAATATTCCGACACCGTCAGTTAGTTTGGACGGATTTCGTTAAGACTTAACGGAATATTCCCCGGTATATACCTGACGGCGTTGACTGACGCCGTCAGTGTGCCTGTCATGTGGCCGCTCGTGGGGACGCGTCTGGCCGTGACTTAGCCGGCGAGTGGGTGGTCGAAAAATAATTTTAAAAATATGGGGATGTTCGTGACGTTGTGTAGATTACAATGGTATATTCATATACCCAAATTGAGCTATATATGAGAAGTTATTAGCTAGTTTTGGTTATGTGCTCTTAAAGTGACGTTTATATAATTGTTTTGCATAGGTGAAACCTATCCTGAGGACGAGCGTAATCATTCGAGGCACAGGGGTTACAACCCTTCGACATATCTGTGAGTGGTCTTTTGTTTTCAGTGTGTATACACACACACACACACACACACACACACACACACACACATTTGACGTTTTTCCCAGAAAACGTGTTTTAAAGGAAATGTGATTTAAATGCCATGTCATACTTGCCTCATATTTTAGTGTATGCATTATCATATTTATGCATGTTGTTGCATGGTGCTGCGGAGGCCCAGGTAAGCTACATGTGAGTATATTATGTTGGTAATGGTTATAAGATATAATAATGATGATGATGATGATGAGATATATTAGAGCTCATAATCTGCAGCCTGGTGTCAGTGCTCCCGCCCAGAGTTAGGGGCACAGTCCTTCACGTGATGTTCACCTCCCACACTACACGCTCATCTTGGATCCAAGTTAGGTGCACAGTCCTGTCGTATAGACCACTTCAAGTGGGTTCGACTCATAAGTGACCCGCGATTAGCGCACAGTCTTCACGTGATCGTAGCATTAGAGCGTATTTATTTACACCCAGTCTTGTCGGTCAGACCATGTCGGTCAGACTCGTGTGCAGATATGTATATACCTGATGAGATATGATGGGAAATGTGGCGTATATACATGATGAATTATGAGATTGAGATATGATTGAAATGAGCTCTAGATTTCACCGCATAGATCACGTGAGGTGACTTTGGCTAGCAGATGATTTATAATACATTGCATCATCTGGCTTACAGTAGTTATATTGTAATATTGGGCATGGCATACATATATGTAGATTGGATATATTAAGCATGGTTTTGAGATATATACGTATGTATACTATTTTCTAGGAAACTATACTTGTGTTACAGCGAGGGGTTAGAATATTTGAGAAATGAAATGATTTGAAAAGCTTTGTTTTTGCCCACTCACGCTTTCTGTTTTTCGCCCCTCCAAGTATTAAGTAGGAATTGTTCGTTGGTGGCTTACGATGGCTTGACGAAGGTTCTGACAGTTCACCTTCCATGTAGGATCGTCTTCGGATGCTGTATTATTAATAATTGTCCTGCTAGAGTGCACTAGGTTACTTATGCTCTGAATTATTGGGATTCACGCTTATTCACACTAGCACATTATCTTAGTTAGTATTGCTAGTGGTTTGGTCTTTAATTATTCGTAATTTCTATATTCTTATCGCTTCCCTAATGCGCTCATGGCTACATCACCCTCACGTGACGGCCAGTACGCTTCGATCTCGGTCAGGGTGTGTCACCCACCACATCCCGGGAATGACTCCGTTGTAGCACGATATTGTCCGCTTTGGGCCCCGACTACGCCCTCACAATTTTGTTTATGGGAACTCACACGAGAACTTCCCAGTGGGTTACTCATCATGGAAGTGCTCTCGCGCGCTACTTGCTTGACTTCGGAGTTCCAATGAACTTCGAAGCTAGTGATTTCCCAAAAGGCCTTGAGCTAGGTAGATATGGGAATATACATATAAAGCTCACATGATCCACTTCCCTGGGCAATGTGGGATCTCACATGTAGACTATGAACAAAAAAACTTATGCTATAAATAAATAAATAATTAAATATGTATTATATTTTTAAGCGAGATATGAAACCTAAATAAAAAATACAAAAACATAATATACCTACAGGACACATTAATCAATGATATAGGTTGGTAATAAAAAAGAATCTTTCATATTGATATATAAATACAATTAATTTGTTTCAAAAGTTCTCTAAGGTTTGCCTAGGAGAGCGCCACCAAAATTTGACTTTCGTCAAATTCTCAGGGCTGCTACCGAGAGCTTTTTCAGTGTGACCTTCACACGGGATGGTACATCATGTGTCGCTATATAAATGGTAGGTTATGTATGTTAAAAAGTTAATAACATAAAAAATAAAATTTCTCACCACTTACATAGAAACACGTGGTGTACCATCCGTGTTCCCGTTACAACTAAAAATTTCTCCTTGCTACCAATTCTGTTGATGGCGCATCATTCAACATCCTGATTCCCTTATTGCGCAGATTTTTAGGGCAAGGTATTTCCCTCAGTGATTTTTTGCAAGCTCCAATTAAGCCAAATGCCTCTTATATTTGGAGAAGTTTAGCGGAAGCAAAAAGTGTCATCCAATTAGGAGCAAGGTGGAGTGTGGGTGAATATTAATGTATGCGGAGATAATTGGCTGCCACGCAAAACTTTTTTTAAGGTTCTTAGCCTAATCCCAATCGGTTTGGATAGATCTTTCAAGGTGAATAACCTAATGATGGAAGATGGTGCTTCTTGGAATGAGATGACACTTAAGGCTCTATTTTGGGAGGATGAGGCCAGGTTAATTCGAAATATTCCTTTGAGTTTGTTGAAACTACCAGATTCTATTTTGTGGAATGCAGAGAAAAATGGGAAGTTCACTACGAAGAGTGCGTACCATATTGCCCGAACGAATGGGGTAGGGAATGACACTGGTCCAGGAACATCAGCGATAGCTAATGATGTTAATTTTTTTTGGAAAGCTCTTTGGAAAGCGTGTGTACAGAGAAGGTGAAACTTTGTGTTTGGATGAGTTGTTTGAATGCCTTACCTACGAGAGTAAGTCTACAACAACGAAAGGTTATTACCGAAGCGTCCTGTGCTTTTTGTAATGGCAGCATAGAAACAATTAAACATGCATTACGGGATTGTCCATGCTCGGCATGCATTTGGTTCTCTAGTCCGTTGGGTTTCCGCATGCATGAGGTAAGGAACTTGGGATGGATGGATTGGTTGGTATCTTCTTCTTTGGCACGGGATATCTTCGGTGTTCTCTTAGTGTTGATATGGAGTATTTGGAAGGGAAGAAATGAATTTATTTGGTAGGGTATAGAGGAAAATCTTCAACATATGCACTGCAAAGCCATATCTTGGCTTCAGGAGTTTACACGATGGCATGAGAAAAAGAGTCCCAACAACGGATCCAAAGGCACGGTGAGGTGGAAAAGACCAGTGCAGGATGGATGAAGTGTAACTTCGATGGAGCTTAGGACGAGCAGGGTGAAGTTGGAGGAGTGGTGTGGTGCTCAGGAATGATGCTGGTCAATTCATAGCTGCCATGCAAGGACGGAGCTAGAAATTTCTTCTTGTGGGGGCAACCGAAAACAACTAAGAAAACCTTATTATAGTATGGTTGTATGCAATATGATATTAAGGATGGTTTCAAATGATGATGTATCATAATTCCAATGTTACAAAAATTTCAATATAGTAGTGGAAAGTGGCAAAGTGATGAGAAAAATATAAGTACATGATAGGCGAGAGATGGTTTTTTTTCAGTTTGAATGACACAACAAGAACACTATTGCTCATATAATATTTGATATGGAGTATAAGTAGAATGAATGTATGTTGGATATTAGATACATACGTTTTCTTCAAAGATAACTCGTGTATATTATATAATTGTAGTGTGTAACTAAACAAACGAATTACTTGAATGAGGGCATCTGCCCCCAGTCAGCCTTCATTGGCTCCGTCCATGCTGCCATGGTTAGGCGAGTTGAAGGAATGTCGTCGCCTTTGCAAGCAGAACTGGAAGCTGCTCGTGAGAAATCGGTGCTACTCAGGTGGAATTTGAAGGAGATGCCACGATGGTTCTCTCGGCCATTAACATGCTGGCTGATGATCACATCCTCAATGGGGCATATAACTAATGACACAAAGACATTTTCTCCGTTTAATCCCCCAAACAAGAGTTTTCCATACTAGAAGAGAAGCCAATAAAGTGGCTCATCGATTGACACGGTTGGGACTTTCAAGTGAGCAACGAAGAGTGTGGTTTGAAGAAACCCCTGATATCATTATAGATCTCCGTATGGAGGATATTTTATCTTTGTAACTAAGGTGCGGGACGCTTTGCAGTTGTTGATACAAATCTGTTATATCTATCGTTCTGTAACAACTTTGTATGGTGGCGTGTGAAGTTTTCGCACATGTGGGAGCCGTTTAGGGGTTTTATTATTGTTGCCTTGCTTGAGCAAATTCACTTCCAGATCATTGTTTGGTCACTGGAGTACTGTACCCAATTGGCACCTATGTACTGTTTGAGATGATGAATGAAATACCAATCTATCGTTGCTTGTCAAAAAAAAAAAAAAAAAAAAGTACGGGACGCTCTTTTTTCCTTCGACCAGGTTGAAATCCCTGGCAAGGTTTTTATCGAGGCCCTTTATTTTGCACCATATCGTTGTACAACTTTCAAATTCCTTTATAAATGAATATCGTACTTTGAACTACAAAAAAAAAAAAAAAAATTATAAAAGGGGTTTAAAGTAGAAAGAACAAGAACAAGAACATCAAAAAAGAAAGAGATAAGAAGAAATAATTAAAAAGATAATGATAAAGAAATTAATTTTTACATTAATATTATCAATAAATAATTATAAATAATAAAATAATTCTAAACTTAAGAGATCGGACTTATTTTAATAAACTGGACTATTCTCAATATTGATTAAAAAAATTAGACTTATATCAAATTTTCTATAGATAAAATGTTAGATTTTCGCTCATTTATCTCAAGTTTGAAACTCTCACATCTCCTACCTTATTGTAATAGTTCCAAACATTCTCCTATTTCTTTAATATTAATAATTTTAAAAAATAAACCTAGCTATGAGCATTAACTCAAATGATTAATTTTAAAATCCTATTACGTCTCCTACAAAGAGCATATATAGAGGACTTATAACTCAGTTGAATAAGATTATCATTCACACCGACACCGCATGTCTCACGTTTAATTATCATTCACTCCTACTCAAGGTCTAAAATATCGACGATATCGAAAGTATCGGTAGTCCAAAAACACGGAAATTTCGATGGAAATATCGGGATATTATCGATATCGATAAAAATTGAATAAAAACCATTGAAATTGTAAGAAAAACTTGGAAATTTTTATTGAAACTTTGCAAAATGTTTATTTAGTCAATTATCTATTAGTTTATCATAAAAAATTGAAAGGAAATGCATTGCATGATGAATTTAACTGATTTAAGTTGATTATATAGCGAGCTGGCAAATATTGTGAGTGTAGAAAATATATAAATATTTTAGCATATTTTCACAAAAATATAAGTGATATGGTAGTTATGGTGTTGAAGGAGTAAAATGGGAGGGGTTCGAATCCCCTTAGTGTTTTTTTTAAATATAGAAATTTAAAAAATACGAAAATTTCGATGGAAATATTGATGACATCGGAAATATCGGTAGTCTAAAAACACGAAAATTTCGATGGAAATATCGGGATATTATGGATATTTTAGACCATGCTCCTACTGACCAAATGAATTCAATTACCTGTCTTTTCACCTTAATATTTAATTATGTCTTTGTCAGAGATAGAACATTGTATCATTGCATGCCTTGGTTTCGTGCATTGAAATTTTGTACGTTATCTTTTCCTTTTTTATGTTGACCATGAATTACTATAGGCCAAAATCCTCACAAGTCAGCACCAGTAACATCAATATTTTATCAACCTTTCCAGAATATACCCTATATAATATAACACGTCGTAGATGTGAAACACGTTCCCGGTTAAAATAAAAAGAAGTTAAAACTGGAAAATATAAAAGAACTGAAGACAATTTTTTGGACCCTATTTTGTAAACCAAAAATGTGGCCGTTGAATTTCACTTTTAATGATCTAAAAAAAGAATTTAATTATGAACCGCAACATCATGTAATGTACAATTATGATTTTAAAAAATGATCTCTCTCTTATTACTCAAATATAAAAAAGAGAAACACATATGTAGGGATGACAATTATAACCGTTAAACCCGATAACCGTGGATAACCGCCCGAATGGATTGGATTTGGATATGAAAATTTCTGGTATGGTTTGGATATGGGGAAAAACCGTTTATATTATTCGGTTATGGTTTTGGATATGGTTATAGAGGTCCCCAAACAGTATCCATAACCGAATCCGATTTGATTAGTAAATAATATAATTTATATATAATATAATAGTATAATATATATATATATATATATATATATATATACACACACATACATATATATATATATATTTATATATCTATTATTCACCAAACCATTACCTTGAGAATACAAAAGTTGCATTTTGTAGGAAAGTAAAGTTTTGAATCAAAATCAATACGAACTCAATGGTGCTTATATGACATAACAAAGATAAGCCAACATCATCAGTGTTTTAATTTTTATACTTAACAAGATACATTCATTGGATCATTTTATACATCAAATGTTTAATGACGAAATTGATATCCACTAACTTATAATTTCTCAATTGAACGAATATATTTTTTGTATTGACAAAAATGGATATACCCGTTAACCGATGGAGAATCTGTTACCCGGTGGGTATGGTTATGGATAATACCCGATGGTTAATTTGCGGTTATGGATATGGTTATTTTTCGTGGTTATGGGGATGGATATAGCATTTCCGTCACCAAACCGAACCGTTGCCATCCCTACACATATGTTTATACACTCATTTGCATCATACATTAGGAGAGAGAGAAACACAAAGGCTTATACGCTCAATTGCTTGTAAATCTCTTCCATTAAATGTCCAACAAAAGGTTTGATTTGTCAACTTTTATAGAATATACCCTAAATAATATTACACATGATAAATGTGAAATCCATTACCCAGCTCTGTCGTAAACTATTCATTGAAAAGAGTTAAAAACTGGAAAAAATAAATAGAAATTCCTAATTTCAATAATTACATATTCTATCATCCTTCACCAAATAAGTATCTATGTTAAACCCAGAAAATAAAAAGCCAGCATTGCACCTAGAAAATAAAATGCTGCAAGAATAAGTTTGGTCATAGGCATTTTAGCTAAAATGGTCTCTTAAATTGGCATAACTCATCACTTTAGTCCTTGAGATTCGAAATTGATAGAAGTGATCCTTGAGTTTGTCCACCATCAATCAGTTTGGCAATTTCGTGAAAAATCTCTTGTTAAATAAACCAAAATGACAAAAATACCCTCAATTTAATAAACAATGGGCCAAACCACAACTGGGTGGCCCAATGGTTGGAAACGAATTCCAGACCCGTTCTCCACACAGCATGTCAAAGATTCAATTCCTGGCGCTGATGAATCGCATGATGGTGGCCAAAAGGAGGCTGAAATGCCTCTTTGAGCCTTCCCAGCCCCTGAAATGGTGGACTGCCGATGAAGCCACCAGCTGGTCCCCTTTTTAAGAGGAAAATAAACAACGAGCCAAAATGATTTGACAAAAAATTGAGTGTATTTTCGTCATTTTCTTCTTTATTTAATGGAGATTTTTCACGGAATGACCAAAATGATTGACAGTGGACAAACTCAGAGACCAAGTCCATCGATTTTAAATTTCAAGAATCAAATAAAGAGTTATAATAGTCTGAGGGACTATTTCAGCTAAAAATCCTAATTTCATATTATCCAAAGAACAACATTTAATGTATTTAGTAGTATAGCTTAATAATAAATCACCAAAATCAGGGGGCGCTGCTTCGTTTCTTTTTTACAATCCTTTTTTTTTTTTTTTTTTTTTTTTCCAATTTCCAATTGTTATTTTTCCGCTGTTGATTTGGCTTGCGTAAAAGGAAACTCCAAAACAATGTCAAAGAAAAATGCCTCACGTTAGATGTTGCTTTCACTTTTCTACTTTTCCAAATAGGTAATTAGCATGACAAATACCATTTATGGTGTACAAAAAAAGCAACATTTTGTAATGTGTAACAGTCCATCCCGGAAAATTATTCTCGAAGGTGTGAAAAGACTAAAATGCCCTTGGACGTTAATTAAGATATGTGTGTGTTTAAGTTTGGGGGTGTTTGGTTGGTTGTATTTGGACCACACACACACACACATTCACACACTCTATCTCTCTCTCTCTCTCTCTCTCCCTCTCTCTCTCTCTATCTCTCAGACTTTCTCTCTCTTCCATTTTCGTACGGACACACCCAGAGACCCTTGGAATTGTGATAGATCGAAGGTGTGAAGCATCCCATCGTGATCATGAGGTCCATACGAGTCGATTGGTACGGGTTTCAGGTAAGAAAACTCTCGAAAACCCGTAGAACCTTAAGCTCCGATTTGGATACTATTCATGCTCATGTAAAATGTTGTGTTTTTGGAAATTCTAAGTTCATAGGAAGCTTAAGGAGGTCCATACGAAGCTTGAAGGGCTTCGTTGGAAGGAATTGGACGTCGGGAAAGCTAGTTTAGAAGTTGGCCGGTTTTCTCGAAATTTCAAGGCGAGATCCAGTGAGTTTTGGGTCCCAAAGCAGGTATAATGTTGTTCTACTCATCTCCAGTTTTCCATTGGTGTAAATTTCATGCAATTTGGGTTAAAAACGAAGAAGTTAGGACTAAAACACGAAATCCCCAGTTTCCGGCGACGGCGACGGTCGCCGAAGTTTGGAGGTTGAAGACGACGGAATATTCCGTCAGTTCTGACGGAATATTCCAACGTCGTTAGTCATCTTTAACTGTTACCATTGGGTTTTAATGGAATATTCCGAGGAATATTCCTGACGGCGTTAACTGACGCCGTCAGTGTGCAGATCACGTGGCGGTGCGTAGAGGCGCGTCTTGCCGTGCCTTGGCTGGCGCGTGGCGGTGCGTGTGTGGTCGGAAAATTTTTCTAAAAATTTGGAGATGTTCGTGAGGTTGTGTAGATCACGGTGGTATATTCATATACCCAATTTGAGCAATGTATGAGAAGTTATTTCTAAGGTTTTGGTTATGTGCGTTAATTAACGTTATTACAGTTATTTCTCATATAGGTGAGACCTATCCGGAGGACGAGCATAGCCAGGCTAGGCACGGGGGTTACAACCCGGCTACTTATCAGTGAGTGGGCTTTTGTTTTTCGTATATACCTATATACTTGCTTTTCCCAGAAAATGAATTTAAAGAATTATATGATATGAGATGCCATGCAAAGTATCTATTTATTTTATTTATGCATTAGTGATTGCATATAATAATGTTGGTGCTGTGGACGCACAGATAAGTGGCAGGTAAGTTTATATACTAGTTATGATGAGAATGAATGATGTGATGTGATGTGATTAGAGCTCATAAACCTGCACACTAATATTAGTGCTCCTGCCCAGAGATAAGGGCTCAGTCTTTCACGTGATGTTCACCTCTCGCACCGCATGCTCGCCTTGGATCCAAGTTAGGTGCTCAGTCCTGTCGAATAGACCACTATAGGTGGGTTCGACTCGTAGGTGACCCGCGAATCTTTCGCACAGTCTTCATATGATTGTAGCACTAGAGCATATTAGTCTATATATAGTAATGTTGTGCAGACCACTAGAGGTGGTATTGATGTGTGTGCAGAATATATGATATGATTGAGATGATTATGAGATATATGATATGATTGAGATAATTATGAGATATATGATATGATAGAGATGATTATGAGCTATATGATATGATGAGGTTGTTATGAGCTATATACAGCCGAGGGCTGAGTTGATTATCTAGTATTCCATCACATTCACAGAGTTATGATTTTGGCATTCAGTTATGATACTTTGGCATGGCATACATACATTCATACATACATATTTTCCACAGGATTTTGAGAATTATATATGAGTATATACTTTATTTCTGGGAAATTATATAGGTTTTACGGAGAGGGGTTATAACTTTTGAGAAAAGAATGGTTTTGAAAAGATTTGTTTTTGCCCACTCACGCTTTCTGTTTTTCGCCCCTCCAGGTTTTAGGTAGTGTTCGTTGGTGGCATACGAGGAGCTCATCGGACGTTCTGACAGAATTCACTTATGTAGGATCACCTTCGGGTGTTATCTCTATTTAGTACTTTCTGTTTGATTGCACGAAGACCATTTATGCTCTGGTTGTGTAAACCATCTTAATTCTCGCACTAGCACACTATCTTGCTTTTGGGTTGCTAGTTGCATGGTTTTAAATTGTTCGTATCTTCTGATTAATCTTGCTTCCGTACTGTGCACATGGCTACGTCACTCTCACGTGACGGCCAGCACGCCCCATTTTCGGGTCGGGGTGTGTCAGTTTGGTATCAGAGCATAGGTTTGGCAGTCCTGCATATCTTGTGAATATTCTAATTATCTTGGTATTTCTGTCAGAACTATGCCGCCTCGTAGAGAGCCACGTCGTTCCGCTGAACCTAGTTTCCCTGACATAGCTCAGTTAGGTAAAGCTATAGCGAATGTTATTCGGCCGCCTCAGCGAACCCCTCTGGAGTTGGTTCATAATTTGAAAATAACCACTTTTGTGGAGAATGAAGGGCCTAAGGGTTCAGAGAAATGGTTGATGCATATTTAGAAGACTTTCAGGCTGATGCAAAGTCAGGGAAGTCTATCTCCGGACAGATGGGTCGAGACGACTTCATGGTTTTTGGGTAAGGAACCAGCTTCATGGTGGGGGCAGTTGGCTGATGAGTTACCCCATGAGGAATCTATAGATTGGGAGGTATTTAAACAGTTATTCTATAAAAAGATTCATTCGTCTTGCATACATTGATCGTAAGAAACATGAGTTTACTAGTTTGAGGCAGAAGAAGCTGTCAGCTAACGAGTACTACAGGAAATTTACTGATCTATCTCGTTATCATCCGGAAGTCGCTGCTAATTCGGTTGAGATGCTACGTCGTTTTAAATTGGGCACTAAGAAGAAATGGCGTACCATTGCGACTGCGATTCCCTGTACCACTTATCATGAGTTTTATGAAGCTTTACTTCAGATTGAGGATTCTGAGAATTTGCCTAGCGACAGCGAAGAAGAAGAGAAAAATGGGAATCAGAATAAAGATAAGGGTAAAGGTCATTTCTCACAGGGGCCTCGCCAGACTCAGAACTTTAAGCGTAGTAGGACTAGTTCTAGTTCTTCCAGTGGAGGTTTCAGTTCCACAGGTCAAAGAGGAGGTGGTAGGTTCTTCAGAGATTTCAGATGCCAGAGGCAGGGGAATTTTGGTAGAGGAAATGCACCCTGGTCCGTAGGTGTAATAGCCGACATTTAGGGGAGTGTCGAAGAGGTAGCAGTGGATTTTACACTTGTGGTCAGGAGGGACATCTAGTTAAGTTTTTTCCTCAAGGCCAGCAGAGGCCTCAGCAGCTTCCTTTACCACTGCCAGCTCCAGCTCAACAGTTTTCAAGACATGGTGGTTATACCGAGACAGGTCGTGGTGGTGCATACCATTATTAGGGGGATTTCGTTCCTTATTATACGGGACAGTACCAGTACCCCCAGGATCCCTACCAGCAGGGCAACTATGGACAATATTCAGGAGGATATATGCCTCCATATCAGTACTCTGGAGAATATATGCCTTAGCAGCAGTATTCAGCTGGTGGATCACAGTGGCATTCTAGAAGACAGTCTCAACAGGTTGATGCTACTACCAGTGGAGTTGGGTTTTCGAGATAGTATAGTCAGTCAGGACATGGGCGTAATCCTCAGAGGCGAGGAGTTCATGTCAGCAGAGGTAGAGGAAGACAGCAGACCTAGGGACGTATCAATAACCTTTTGTTGCAGGATGCTCAGAACAATCTAGATTTGATCATGGGTACGTTAAATATTCTTGGTCATTATGCTAAAGTGTTGATTGATTGTGGTGCTACTCATTCGGTAATTTCTCATACGTTTGCTCAATTAACACAACCTCAATCTTCACCTCTTGGGTATGAGTTGAAGTTTGCTATGCCTAGAGGGGAGAAGTGTTATGTAGATTATGTTTACCCAGGTTGTCCTGTATTAGTGGAGAATGTGGTTATGCCTACTAACCTCACTCCGCTAGACATTGTGGATTTTGACGTTATCTTAGGCACAGATTGGTTGCATTACAATCATGCTAAGATTGACTGTTACGGGAAATCAGTGACCTTCCATCGTCCTGAATTACCTGAGGTTACATTCTTTGGTGAGCATAGTGGATTGAGGCATGGTATTAATTCAACTGTGAGAGCCAAAAAGTTACTAAAGAAAGGTTGTCAAGGGTACTTGGCTCACGTGGTACTAAATGATGATGCTCCGGTTAGCGTGGGGAATGTCAAGATGGTCAGACACTTTTCTGACATTTTCCCTGATGATTTACCTAGATTGCCGCCAGACAGAGATGTAGAGTTCGCTATTGATTTGCTTCCAGGTATTGATCCTATTTCTTTAACTCCTTATTGTATGGCTCTTGCCGAGTTAAGAGAATTAAAGACTCAGTTACAGGAATTGGTTTATAAAGGTTTCATTCAGCCTAGTACTTCACCTTGGGGAGCCCCAGTCTTGTTTGTTCGGAAGAAAGACGGTATTTTGAGGCTTTGCATTGATTACAAGCAATTGAATCGAATGACGATTAAAAACCATTATCCATTGCCTCGTATTGACGATCTTTTTTATCAACTCAGAGGAACTTGTGTATTTTCTAAGATTGATCTAAGATCTGGTTATTATCAGTTGAAGATCAGGACTCGTTATGGTCATTATGAGTTTCTCGTGATGCTATTTGGATTAACGAATGCACCAGCAGCTTTCATGGGTTGATGAATAAGGTATTTCAGCAGTATTTAGATAGATTCATCATTGTCTTTATTGATGACATTCTGGTGTATTCTAAGTCAAAAGCAAATCATGTTCGACATCTTACTTTGGTGTTGAAGAAGCTGAGGGAACACAGATTATATGCTAAGTTCAGTAAGTGCCGATTCTGGTTAGATCAAGTTGCTTTCTTGGGGCATGTTGTTTCAGCTCAGGGTATTCAGGTAGACCCTCAAAAGATAGCAGCTGTGGAGAATTGGGAACAGCCACGAACTGTCACCGAGGTACGGAGTTTCCTTGGTTTAGCGGGTTATTATCGACAATTTGTTAAGGATTTCTCAGTTATGGCTATACCACTAACGAGGTTGAACAAGAAGGAAGTTAAATTCGAGTGGGATGATAATTGTGAGCAGAGTCTCCAGCAGTTGAAGTATTATCTCACACATGCTCCTGTTTTGACTCTTCCTAATGATATTGGTAATTTTGAGATTTACAGCGATTCTTCTTTGAATGGCTTGGGATGTGTGTTGATGTAGCATGGTAGGGTAATTGCTTACGCTTCGCGTCAGTTAAAGCCTCACGAGATGAATTACCCTACACATAACTTAGAGTTGGCAGCCATTATTTTCTCTTTGAAGGTTTGGAGACACTATCTCTATGGTGAGAAGTGTAGGATTTTCTCAGATCATAAGAGTCTCCAGTACCTGTTCACGTAGAAGGATTTGAACCTTCGTCAGCGGAGATGGATTGAGTTGCTAAGTGACTACGATTGCACGATTGAGTATCACCATGGACGTGCTAATATGGTGGCTGATGCTTTGAGTAGGAAATCCCAAGGTCGGGTTAATGCTTTGTATGCTTCTCGTGTTTCTCTTCTTGTGGATTTGAGGTCTACTGGAGTGAAATTTGAATTGGAAGAACAAGAAGAAACTGTGGCAGAGCAAGAAAGAGCCTTACTTGCTAGTTTCCAAGTTAGGCTTATTCTGATTGATCGTATACTCGAGACTCAGATGAATAATGAAGAGATTCAAGAGCTAATTCATTTGAGGAATCAAGGGAAAAAGAAAGATCTCAGAGTTAGAGAGACGGATGGCATGCTTATGCAAGAAAATAGAATGTACGTGCCAAATAATGAAGAGTTAAAGAAGGCAATTCTTGATGAGGCACATATTTCAGCTTATGCGATGCATCCAGGAGGAACTAAAATGTATCATACCATTAGGCCATTTTATTATTGGCCAGGTATAAAAAGGGAAATTACTGAGTATGTAAGCAGGTGTGTCGTATGCCAGCAGGTTAAAGTTGAAAGGAAGAAGTCGTTTGGTTTGTCACAGCCACTTCCCGTTCCACAGTGGAAATGGGAAAATATTACTATGTATTTTGTGTACAAGCTTCCTCGTACACAAAACCGCTATGATGGAATCTGGATGGTTGTAGATCAGCTTACTAAGTCAGCGCATTTCATTCCTGTGAGGGAAAAGTATTCTTTGAACAAGTTAGCCGAGTTGTTCATCACGAAGATTGTGAAGTATCATAGAGTTCCTGTGAGTATTATTTCATATCAAGATTCGAGATTTACTTCTAAGTTTTGGATAGCATTCCAGGAAGCTTTGGGTTCGAGATTACTGTACAGCACGACATATCATCCTCATACAGACGGACAATCAAAGAGGACGATTCAGACCTTGGAGGATATGCTAAGATCTTCGGTGTTGCAGTTTGGCGATGCTTGGCATAAACGGTTGGATTTGATGGAATTCGCCTACAACAACAACTTTCACTCGAGTATTGGTATGGCGCCATTCGAGGCCATATAATATGGCGCCATTCGAGGCATTATATGGCAAGCCTTGTCGTACACCTTTATGTTGGTCAGAGGTTGGCGAACGAGTTTTAGTCGGCCCTGAGTTAGTGGAGGAGAGTACTCAGATAATTCAGGTTATTAAGTTTAATATGAAAGCGGCTCAAGATCGCCAAAAGAGTTTAGCAGATAGACATGCCACTGATCGAGTGTACAAGGTTGGTGATTGGGTATTCCTGAAGTTATCGCTGTGGCGAGGTGTAGTACGATTCGGGAAGAAAGGCAAGCTAAATCCTAGATTCATCGGACCTTATCAGATCACCGAGCAAGTCGGTGAAGTTGCTTATAGGCTTGAGTTGTCTTCAGAGCTATCTAAGGTACATAATGTGTTTCATGTTTCGATGCTTCGTCACTATGTCTCAGATCTGTCGCAAGTGATACCTCATCAACCCTTAGAGATCAGTTCAGATTTGACTTATGATGAGGAACCAGTGACTATCTTGGATTGGAAAGAAAAGGTTCTGAGAAATAAGACAATGCATTTGGTCAAAGTTTTGTGGAGGAACCATTCAGTGGAAGAAGCGACTTGGGAGACAGAGGATCGGATGAGAGAGATGTACCCAAGGTTGTTTTATGAGTACTAGTGGATGGTTTTGGTTATGTAAATTTCGGGGACGAAATTTTTTTAAGATGGGTAGATTGTAACAGCCCGTCCCGAAAAATTATTCTCGAAGGTGTGAAAAGACTAAAATGCCATTGGACGTTAATTAAGGTATGTGTGTGTTTAAGTTTGGGGGTGTTTGGTTGGTTGTATTTGGACCACACACACACACACATTCACACACACTCTTTCTATCTCTCACTCCCGTACGCTCTCTATCTCTCAGACTCTCTCTATCTCTCTCTTCCATTTTCGTACGGACACACCCAGAGACCTTTGGAATTGTGATAGATCGAAAGTGTGAAGCACCCCATCGTCATTGTGAGGTCCATACGAGTCGATTGGTACATGTTTCAGGTAAGAAAACTCTCGAAAACCCGTAGAACCTTAAGCTCCGATTTGGATACTATTCATGCTCACGTAAAATGTTGTGTTTTTGGAAATTCTAAGTTCATAGGAAGCTTAAAGAGGTCCATACGAAGCTCGAAGTGCTTCGTTGGAAGGAATTGGACGTCGGGAAAGCTAGTTTGGAAGTTGGCCGGTTTTCTCGAAATTTCAAGGTGAGATCCAGTGAGTTTTGGGTCCCAAAGCAGGTATAATTTTGTTCTGCTCATCTCCAGCTTTCCATTGGTGTAAATTTCATGGAATTTGGGTTAAAAATGAAGAAGTTAGGACAAAAACACGAAATCCCCAGTTTCCGGCAACGGCGACGATCGCCGGAGTTCGGAGATTGAAGACGATGGAATATTCCGTCAGTTCTGACGGAATATTCCAACGCCGTCAGTCATCTTTAACTGTTACCTTTGGGTTTTAACAGAATATTCCTGACGGCGTTAACTGACGCAGTCAGTGTGCAGATCACGTGGCTGCGCGTCTGGCCGTGCCTTGGCCGCCGAGTGGGTCTTCGGAAAATTTTTCTAAAAATTTGGGGATGTTCGTTAGGTTGTGTAGATCACGGTGGTATATTCATATACCCAATTTGAGCAATGTATGAGAAGTTATTTCTAAGGTTTTGGTTATGTGCGTTAATTAACGTTATTACAGTTATTTCTCATATAGGCGAGACCTATCCGGAAGACGAGCATAGCCAGGCTAGGCACGGGGGTTACAACCCGGCTACTTATCAGTGAGTGGGCTTTTGTTTTTCGTATATACCTATATACTTGCTTTTCCCAGAAAATGAATTTAAAGAATTATATGATATGAGATGCCATGCAAAGTATCTATTTATTTTATTTATGCATTAGTGATTGCATATAATAATGTTGGTGCTGTGGACGGACATGTAAGTGGCAGGTAAGTTTATATACTAGTTATGATGAGAATGAATGATGTGATGTGATGTGATTAGAGCTTATAAACCTACACACTGATATTAGTGCTCTTACCCAGAGATAAGGGCTCAGTCTTTCATGTGATGTTCACCTCCCGAACCGCATGCTCGCCTTGGATCCAAGTTAGGTGCCCAGTCCTGTCGAATAGACCACTATAGGTGGGTTCGACTCGTAGGTGACTCGCGAATCTTTCGCACAGTTTTCATGTGATTGTAGCACTAGAGCATATTAGTCTATATACAGTGATGTTGTGCAGACCACTAGAGGTGGTACTGATGTGTGTGCAGGATATATGATATGATTGAGATGATTATGAGATATATGGAATGATTGAGATGATTATGAGATATATGATATGATAGAGATGATTATGAGCTATATGATATGATGAGATTGTTATGAGCTATATGCAGCCAAGAGCTGAGTTGATTATCTAGTATTCCATCACATTCACAAAGTTATGATTTTGGCATTCAGTTATGATACTTTGGCATGACATACATACATTCATACATACATATTTTCCAGCAGGATTTTGAGAATTATATATGAGTATATACTTTATTTCTGGGAAATTATACAGGTTTTACGGAGAGGGGTTATAACTTTTGTGAAAAGAATGGTTTTGAAAAGATTTGTTTTTGCCCACTCACGCTTTCTGTTTTCCACCCCTCCCGGTATTAAGTAGTGTTCGTTGGTGACATACGAGGAGCTCATCAGACGTTCTGACAGAATTCACTTATGTAGGACCACCTTCGGGTGTTATCTCTGTTTAGTACTTTCTGTTTGACTGCACGTAGACCATTTATGCTCTAATTGTGTAAACCATCTTAATTCTTGCACTAGCACACTATCTTGTTTTTGGGTTGCTAGTTGCATGGTTTTAAATTGTTCGTATCTTCTGATTAATCTTGCTTCCGCACTTTGCACATGGCTACGTCACTTTCACGTGACGGCTAGCACGCCCCACTTTCGGATCGGGGTGTGTCATAATGTATACGAAATAAAAAGATACGATTTATATGACATGTTGTGTGTATATATATTTTAGTAAAAGAAGATGATACGATATTAGCTTCTCGGTTGGGAGCCTATTGATCCCTTATTCTTATTCAAATAAATAAAGAAATACATATGAGGAGAACAAAATCAAACCTTGTGAGACATTTAATGGATGGATTTACAGGCAACTGAGTATATACGGCCATGTGTTTGTCTCTGTCCTAATGGATGATGCAATATGGTGCACTATTAAAAGAAAAAAAAAAACCATCAAGGATATGGAAAGAGTTTCGTCGATTTAATTTTAGAACACGAAAAATAAAATGTGTTCTCTATGGGGTGTCATGGTATGTAAAAATCCAAGACTAAGAAACAATGTCCTAAAATGTTATAGATTGCATTGAGACTGTTTGAAACATTAAAAAGAGTCCGTAATATATTTTAACGATCTAAACTGTTTATTTTTTAGAACATCGTTCATAGATGATCCTTGCAAAAAGTTAGACAAATCCAAAGCCATTATTTGTGGTGAAGAAAATGGACGAGTACGGTTCTACAAAGAAACCCTAAACCTTTACTCCTTAAGGTTCTATAGTTTTAAATTTGGGTGATTTTTGGTAGACATGATTTTTGAGAGAAGACCTAAAAGATAAACTGTTTAGTTTTATGTCAATTTAGTCATATTGTCTTTCAATTTCTGAATGTAAGTTGCGAAATGCTTATAAAAGTCACTCCTTGCTAGAAGGAGAAGAGGTTGGAACGTTTTAGTTGATGAATGAAATATTCAGAGAGATTTGTTTCTCAGTTTGTGCCTTTCTCTTTGTGAGATTGTTCTGCTTTGTTCTTCTAGTGTCTACGTTGTAGGCTGGTACTAGAGACGGGGTTTTGGGGTTTTCAGGTCTCTCCTTGCACTAGGAGATAGTGGACCCTATATATCAGTTTCCCTTTTCATTTTATTTTGTTTCTAGCCAACTGCACCCTGCATCAGTTGGTATCAGAGCTTGAGACGTTCTTCGAACTGGCACATCATCTTTGTTGGTCATCAAATCTGGTTCAGTTTCCTTTACTTTTATTTTGAGAGTTATACATCATCGGAAGGCTCAGGTAGTCTAAACTGTGCATCAAACAAAGTTTTGTGTGAACTGATATTGGCAAAACACCACAGAGCATTAGTGCCGCGTGAAACCACCATATCATCTGTGTTGCGGGCAAGGTTTCGAGTTCATTAAAAATTACTTGACCATCAAGCCATATATCATTGGAAAGCCCTTCCAATCTAGTTTTCAAATCTTCAAGCGATTTTCCAATCCGTTATTTATGCAAAACAATATTCTCATTTTACTAAAACATGTCGCTTCAGTCAGTATTTGAGGAATCATATGTTCTACGAACGGAAGTCCAAGAAACAAGTGCCTCAGATTTTTCAGGTGATAGATTCCTAAATCTTGACCTTCCTCCAAATTTCGATCTTTGTCCAGATGGTTCTTGTGAAATTTGTTGTGGTATATGTCATTATAATTTTATGTATGGTGATGTTGTTGATTATCCTACAATTGATGATAGTACAAGTGGCCAAGAGTTTTCTCGGCAGGTTGGAGTGGATAATCAAGAGATGTATTTGAATTCTATCAAGGATATTCATGATGACAACAATCTGCTTTTTGAATTCAAAATTGAACACAAAAGAAAACAAATGAACACAATTGTTTTAACAGAGATGATGTACTAGTCCGAATAACGTCTAAAGCTCTGATACCAACTGATGAAGGGCGTAGCGAATAGAAACGAAATAAAATGATAGATAAGATTGATACTTAGGGTCCACTATCTCCTAGTGCAAGGAGAGGCCTGAAAACCCTATAAACTTTGGTTCTAGTACCAGCCTACAACGTAAACACTAGAAAGAACAAAGTAGCAAACTCTTACAAGAGAAAGGCACATAAAAACGAGTTTACAACTCAAATATCAATATGATAATTCAAACAACTTCTCCCCTTCGTCTTTACAAATACATGAATTTATAGATGCTTATACCCTTCTTAATAATTACTGATACATGCATCATTACTAGAGTTAATGAACTCATTAATATTAACCCCACTTCCACTAACATATATTTATTACATTAAATAAAGATTGACTAATATTATAACATATGAGATACTAAATAACTAAAATAATTGCTTTTAATCTAGCCCACTAAATATAATTATTACATAAAATTCATTATTTCAGAACCCTTGTATTCCATGTATATCGGCTGAATTTCAAAAGCCAAATGTATTGAATCTTCCGATGATCTTATTTCATGTCCTGCATCATTCTCACCGGGTCGAAGAGAATTCGTCCTCGAATTCGAATCACCATCCGCTTTGGAGACAAAATATTGATATCTTCCACTCCAAACAAATAGATACTTTGAATAAATGATAAACTTTGAATAGCATAAAATATGCTCCACAGCCAAGGTCTTCATCTGGACGTCTTCCCAATAAATCTTCATTTGATTAGCTGTATTTGCAAAGTTCCTTGCAGTATTTGAATTGAAATTACCAACTCCAATCAAATCAACATATTCAGAAGCAAGGTTCTAAAAGACGCTAGGTGTTAGTCGGGCAGTGAGTTAGGGCCTAGCGTATAGACGGCTAGGTTGGCGCCTAGGCGGACTAGGCGGATTTAAGTAAATCTATTATATTTTGTGTAAATAAGTGTCTGTTTGTACTTAAAATATATATAATTTCATTATAAACTACAAAATAGAATGACATATATATTATGAAGTATTGGAACATAATGAAAACATGGGGAACATGCATATAATGTGTATTCATTTAAGTATTCAACAAGTATCTTACAATTTATTGAAAAAAATAAAATGCAAAATGAAAGTTATCTATTTTCTGTCTAAGTGAGTTGCAACCTAGGCGGGTGCTTCGGTGGTCTAGGTGGGCGCTTCAGTAGGTCTAGGAGACATTTCTTAATTTTCAAACACCTAGGCATTAATCGGGGCGGTGGCTAACCGCCTAGTGCCTAGGCGGGGTCTAGACTGCGTTAGGCGGGGATTTTTAGAACAGTGTTCAGAAGTATCAGTCTCCAAAATATAAATTGTGTCATGTGGCTGGACCGGTGTCAAGGTTTCATAGAGAATTAAAAGATCATGACAAACAAATATTTTGGAAGCTTTGACAATGAATTCCATATTCTCCTCTTTTGAGTTGTAATCTTTCTCTCTCTTGTTGTCTTAAAGTTGAAGTTGTGTTACAGATTTCCCAATCATCACAACAAAGATCAAACACCGGAGGAATCAAGATTTAAAGAATTATCACCAGAAGAATTTTCATAACATATTGGACATGAACTAACCAAGCAATGATCAAATATTGGAAGAGGTACAGATTTAGATCTTTATCTGATGGCATCTGTGACATGCTGAATATAGCGTCACCCATGGATCAAGCTGACACTCTGATACCAACTGATGCAGGGCGTGACGGATAGAAATGAAATAAAATGATAGATAGGATTGATAGGTAGGGTCCACTATCTCCTAGTGCGAGGAGAGGCCTGAAAACCCTATAAACTTTGGTTCTAGTACCAGCCTACAACGTAGACACTAGAAAGAACAAAGCAGCAGACTCTTAAACAAGAGAAAGGCACATAAAAACGAGTTTACAACTTAAATATCAATATGATAATTCAAACAACTTCTCCACTTCTTCTTTACAAATACATGAATTTATAGATACTTAAACTCCCTCTTAATAATTACTGGTATATCATTAGAAAGCCCTTCCAATCTAGTTTCCAAATCTTCAAGCGGTTTTCCAGTCTATTATTTGTGCAAAACAATATTCTCATTTTACTAAAACATGTCGCTGCAGTCAGTATTTGAGGAATCATATGTTCTACGAACGGAAGTCGAAGAAACAAGTGCTTTAAATTTTTCAGGTGACTGATTCCTAAATCTTGACATTCCTCCAAATTTCGATCTTTGTCCAAATGGTTCTTGTGAAATTTGTTGTGGTATACCGTCATTATAATTTCATGTATGGTGATGTTGTTGATGATCCTACAATTGATGACAGTACTGGTGGCCAAGAGTTTTCTCGGCAGGTTGGAGTGGATAATCAAGAGATGTATTTGAATTCTATCAAGGATATTCATGATGACAACAATCTGCTTTTTGAATTCAAAATTGAACACAAAAGAAAACAAATGAACACAATCATTTTGACAGAGGTGGTGGAAACTTTTGCTAACTTTCAATTCCATGATCCAGTTTGGTTGGATTTTATACATGCTTCCATCAACAAAAGGTTGAGTGAAATGATTGATTTGTTAAAAGTCTTAAATATTGATGTATTATATTCATATCCTAATGCTATAGTTCGATTCCAAGAGATGGCAACTCTGTATATTCTATGCAAAGAATCTTTTTGTAAGTGTGAAAAAGAAAACAAAGCATGGCAAGGCAGAATGGTTGCAGCACTTTGCAGTTTGGATACTTGTTCTTACAAAGAAAACTCGGGGACGAGTTTTCTTCGAGAAGGGGAGAATGATGTAGGATGGGAAATAAAAGATTCATTTGGCATGGAGCACAATAAATTATTGGAAGATAAATTTATTTGTTCGAATAAAGAGGGTGGTTTAATACATATTGGCTAATCAATTTACTTCTAGGATGTTTCATGGCTGATATCATTACTTTAGTTATGTAATTTTCAGTTTTATGTGACTTTAATTCAGTTTTATGTCAATTTAATCATATTGTCCTTCAATTTCTGAATGTAAGTTACGAAATGATTATAAAACTCACTCCTTGCTAGAAGGAGAAGAGGTTGGAACGTTTTAGTTGATGAATGAAATATTCAGAGAGATTTGTTTCTCAGTTTGTGCCTTTCTCTTTGTGAGATTGTTCTGCTTTATTCTTCTAGTGTCTACGTTGTAGGCTGGTACTAGATACGGGGTTTTGGGGTTTTCAGGTCTCTCCTCGCACTACGAGATAGTGGACCCTATATATCAGTTTCCCTTTTCGTTTTATTTTGTTTCTAGTCGCTGCACCCTGCATCACCTTTTCTTGTCTATTCTGCTCATTTTAAGTCATGCCTTTTTCCCAATGTGCATCGAGTTTTCCACATACTTTTACTTTTAGGAGAATTCCCTTGAATTTTTGCATACAATTTCGGGCTCTTACTTTGATTAGGTCATTTCGAAACATTTTCGTGGGAGAAGCGTATTACAGTCTTAGCAAATTTGTTTTTATGGTAAATGTACATATATCGGGTATAAGGTTTAAGTTATAATAGGTTGAGAAGGCCAGAGCTCACAGCCACCTGCCTGCATTGTGTTTGTTCATGCGATGTTAAAGCTTAGTTTTGAATCTTGTCAGAGGTATTTCTAATGTATCAGAAACCTATGTTGTTAGTCTTTTCTGTTTTGATTGGTGTTGGAACATGGATGCCGGGAATCAAAGTTCTTAGTTATTTCATTTCTTTGCAAATTGTTATGAAGTATATGATAAACACATTGTGCCCTTAGAACAAACTAGTACATAATTTCACTCAGAAGGATGAAAAATACAGTTATGATCTTATGACGACAGCAGACTCTGTAGTGAAGGTGCTTTAAATTTTCTCATTTCATCATTTTATTCAACTTCTTACCCCTTTGATTCTTTGTTTCCAGCTCTGTTTGTCTGTTGCATTTGTAATTCATCTAGTTTTGTAGAGTGCTGGTGGGGTGCAATTGTTCTTTATCCTTTATGCTAACTTCGACAGAACTTTACTGTAATGTTGTGATTCAGTCTTTGCCCGAGCAGCTGGATAATTTGATTCCGAACGATTAGTTGTACATAGGTTAAATATTTTTAATGGTAATTCCTGTTTCGTTTAGCTTGATTAGAATCCCTAATAGGGTTTTGTGGAGGTTGTGGAATAAATGTTTTGATATTAAACGACACCTTTAGTTTCTCTGTCATAAAAATTGGTGTAGGGTGGTTATGGAAAGCTCGATTAGCATTGGTTTGCATGTATTCAAGTCATTTTGATGAAGTAGAGAGGACTAAAACGATACCTCCAATGAAGACATGGATAGGGAGGCTAATGTACAAGAAAGACATGGTCGAGATGTAACTGTTTGAAGATGTGGATGGGAAGGCTATTGGCATTCTCAAAATGTAACTGTTTGAAATCTTATTCTTTTTCGATGTTTATATATGGTCTAGTGATACGAATCTCGTGTATACTGAGTTCAATTGTGTCTTTATAAATTTGAAGCATAAAAACGACCTTTTGGAGTCCTAATAACTCCCATTGAAAAGTTTATATACTTCTAGTAATAATTCTGAATACTTCAAAATTAATTTTTTTTTTAATTTTGATAAATCAAAAGAGATTTTACTAAAGGGGTAATTTGGGCTAAGTCACAAAATAGTATATATAACCAAACAATATAAAAGTAAACTCAAATTTCAATTAGTGGAGTTGTATGTCTACAACAACAAAATAAGAAAGCAAACAAAGCACATAATCCTAAAATGCTTCCAGTGATAGTGTAAGCAAAACAACATTTTTAGGAATGTGCTATCCGCACACTTTTTTTTACTTCTCACACATTCTCTTAATTAACGACCGTCAGATTGAATGAATTAAAGATCAAATGATAAAAATTAATAAGGAGTGTGTGAGAAGTAAAAAAACGTGTGTGGATAGCACACCCCTATTTTTACAACTGCAAAGTTGGCACAATCCATATTGGAGGTTTTCAGCTATTCTTTACAAAGGTCGTAATGTCTTTGGTGTACAGTTTTGAAATCCCTTTTCTTGTGATGATGTTATACACACCAAAATCATGCGGACCATAAGGCCCGACATCAAAGATCATACGATCCGCATCGTGATTGTAGTATATACAATTCGCTTGACATTTTGGAAACTTTGAAGCCAACACACATATTGAAGAATTATCACGCAAAAAAAGTGCCGCATCATGTAAGGTGTCCATCACAATCTACTTACGCTTACTGTAAGTCAATTCGAAATTTTTAAATTCCGATATCTCGCGCATTCCATCGTCAAAATCCCAAATATATCTTTGAACCATCAATTGATTACGTCTAAGTTTTTGTAAGGATTCTGGATGTGGGTTTTGTTTTCATTAATTTGGCATCAATTAGACGGGTTTTTGAGCAATGACGGATTAAATTGGTTTTTTCTGGGTTTTGTGTTTAGTGTATCTTTGGTACCAAAATAAAATTTAGTGGATTTCAAGGGTAGTTTAAACAAGACAAATGCGCAGTTGTCATGATCATTCTTAATGGTGTCAGTAGTCCACAAATTTTCCATGTACATATCATCTGTTTTCTGGGGTGGTCAAGTGAAGTACTGTTAGAGCTACATGCCAAAATATTGACCGTCACAATCATGGTCTGGCTCAAAGCAATGTTTTTGAATTGTCCTTGAAGATTGGGCTCTAGTTGAATCTTAAGCTTAACCTTAAGCTAAATTAGGTTCTGTACATCGTCAATTTTAACTTTGGATGTGGATTTAATAATCTGGCTTTGGTAAGACATTTGAATTGGATATTCCCATCATTCAATTGGGTCCCTTTTGCTGGCACATTCTTGAATTATGTTGTGGTGTTCTTCACCACTATTTGTTTTATAACAGAGTACCAATTATCTTATGTGTTTGTTTTTAGATTTGTTTTGTTTACATTGTCTATTTACTGCTGTAATTAGGAATCTCCCACTTGCGGCTTTGGACCATCGACTACTCCACTTCTTCCGATGAATCCGAGATCCTCAGGTTTGCCGTTTGCTTCCGTGACTTCTTTTTCTACCGTAAATTTCAAATTTGTCCGTAAGGGTTCATATTTTTGTGGATTCCAGGAATGAAAGAATGTATTCCCATTAGAAATAATCTAAATTAAATTAAGCTCAAGTTTTACCCGAAAATGCGGCACAAACCAAGTGCACTGGCGTTCTAGGATTCATACAGCCGACCCCACTTAGTTAGAAAAGGCTTTGTTGTTGTTTGTAGTGATTGATGAGAAATCCTAATTGCAGTGTTCGATAGTAATCATCAAGGGTCAAAACATCAGCACAACCAATACACCGCATTTTTCATTTTGTCCAATCCATATACTCTCAACCAAGAAACTCACCCACCCCATAAGCATTCCAGTTTGAAAGTTTTAAGCTTTAGTGATGCATAAACCAAGAGACATATTTTTGGACAAGATGGACGTGACCCTTTACAACTCTTCATTCGTGCTGTTTTCCAGGAAACTGAGAGGTATTCGGGTAATGACTGCTTTTCTTTCTGCAAATATACAATGATTTTTTCATTTTTGCATCTTGCATATCTTCATGCTCAGGAACTAATTTAAGTTGTATGACCTCGAATGTACCAATTTAAGTTATATGTAGGTGTGTTGCTATGCTGTTTGCAACATGATTATTGTTGTTGTGCATTTCTTTTTTGTATACTTTTGTTCATGACATTGTGAAATTCACAGGCTCACCTAAATCTTTTATTATTGTTGAGTTTAGCGCAAGTCGTTTTGATGAAAGTAGAGAGGACTGAAAGGATACCTCCAATGAAGACATGGATAGGAAAGCTAATGTACAAGAAAGACTACGGTCGAGATGTAACTATTTGAAATACGTGGATGGGAAGTGTTATTAGCATTCTCAAAATATGACCATTCGAAATCTTATTCTTTTTCCATGTTTATGTCTGGTCTATTGATACGAATATTGTGACTAGTGAGTGCAATTGTGTCTATATAAATTTGAAGCATAAAAACGACCTTTTTGAGTCCCAATAACTCCCATTGAAAGATTTATGTACTTTTAGTAATAATTCTGAATACTTAAAATTCTTTTTTATTTTTTTATTTTTTTTTGTATCAGACGATAGATTTTGTTAAATTAGATGTTAGATTAACTAACAACAGAGTTTGAATCCGTGCCGTCATGCAAGGGCTCAACTCGTTTCCACCACTGAGGTAAAGGGCCACTTGCTCTCTTTTTAAAAAAAAACAAATTTAATTTTGATAAATCAAAAGAGATTTTACTAAAGGTGTGAAATCCCGTTCCTGGATTTCACTGTTATCACCTACATAATTGTATTATTGAGATTTTATATTATTTCTTGAGAATTTATTTTAAATTGTTTGAATTTAGATTTTAATTAAATTAGTTACGAAGTTTGAAGTTGAGAATTAATTAGTTAAAATCTATGAACCTTTCGAGGTCACAATTTATATTGTTGAATAGATTTCGAGATCACGAACGCATAGGCGAAAGCCGTTTGCGAGTTCGAATTATAACGGTATAGTTACGGATGTTTGAAGTTGTGAACTATAGTTTGTGGGAATTATTTAATTCCCACATGTGGGTTAAAGTTTAAGTTAGTTTAATAAAAGGGGACCAATCAGATTTTTGGAGAAGGAGAAGGACCAATCAAATTAAAAGGGGGGGAAGGTTTCTAAAAAAAATAATAAATAAATAAAAGAAAGGAAAGAGGAGGGGGTCTGATTCTGACCCGTTTTGGGGCGAATTGGACCCGTTAACATGCAAACTTGACCCGTTCATATCTCCTTCATCCGATCTCCGTTTTGGGTGATCTTGGTGTCCATGGAAAGCTCTTGACAAACCCTACATCTCTGTAGTGTTAGATTTCCCATTTGCTTTTCCATCTTTGCAGTTCGAAGCTACAAAGCCCACGACTTTTCCGACGGTTTTATCATTTTTCCGGTGATTCCGGCAACCATTTCCTTCGAGTGAGGTATGAAACTTCATCTACTCTTCATAATATTCAAGTTGGTATGCTTAGTTTGTGCTTTCGTATTCATTTTAGAGTTGGGTGTTTAGAACCCTAGAAACCCGGTTTTCCGCAATGAATTTGGGTGGTTTCCAATTAGAATTTGTCGTTGGTCTAGTTGTGAATAATGTTTCCCTTGTTGAGCTCTAGTTACCATGTAAATTTGAGCCTTTTTGGTTAAGGTTGAAAATTTCGGTTTTTGAACCCTTCACCATGGCTACCATCACGTGTGACGGTGTGTGGGACTGTCCACGAGTGTTGTCTAAGTACCAAATACCTTATAGTGAACCTATGAACCTATGTCTTGCTTGGTTTCCCGAAATTCAATTGTTTGGTGTGGTGATCAAATTGGACCACCACTTGTTTGTGTAATTGACGACAATCTAATCGTTGGATTGTCGTACAATTTCGTGAGCACCCTAGTTATCAGTTGTTGGACCTTTGAGAACTTACGGATCGGAAATCTGATGTGTGGATCTTCCGGATCGAATAACTTTAGATTGTTGACCTTAATGGACCTACCTTATTGGCGGTTGACGTTCTAGTCAACATGCTCTACTCTAGAGTGTCGTTTATCTCTAGTTTGTTGTTGAGGCTTGATGGAGCTTAGTTGGCTCATCATGATGACGTGTCGTTCCCAGTTGACGTGTGTCTCGATATATGTATTAGTGGCACCATATTGAGTTATACTTGTTTATTAAGTGTGATTTCTATTGAATTGTTATTTCTATTATTAAATGTGCTTTCTATTGAATTGTTATTTCTATTTTTAGCATCGATCTATGTTTATAAATTGTGAATCGACTGTATCTTGGAAACGTTTATGAAATGTGGTTAGATATGTATGATTAGTATGATGTGTACGATTGTTTTGATGACGATGTGAACCCAGAATCTTATGAGAAGTATTATGTAGAACTTTTATGCTTGTATGATAGGATGGTGGTCATGAGAAGTTGATAGTGCAAGTGATTACGATGTAAATCATAGCGGATAAGTTAAGGGTATATGGTTTATGTGTTGATCTAACTGCACCATGTAGCAGTGGTACATGGATGGTTCTGCTTGGTTAATCCGCGTTGGGGGACCATATTATATGTGGATCATGCTTGGTTAATCCGCGTTGGGCGCTCCTTATGGCCATTTATACTTAGGGTTGTGATCATGCTTGGTTAATTCGCATTGGGTGATCACTGCCTAATAGTTATGTAGGTGTGACTCTGCTTGGTTAATCCGCATTGGGGGGTCATTAGTGGTCCTGCTTGGTATATCCGCATTGAGGGACCATACACATTCTAGAAGTGATCATGCCTGGTTAATCCGCATTGCGTGATCACTTCCTAACAGCTGTAGGAGTGACTCTGCTTGGTTAATTCGCATTGGGGGGTCACTGCCTATTTGGTTACTTTCTTAGGAGTGACTTTGCTTGGTTAATCCGCATTGGGGGGTTACTGCCTATTTGGTTACTTTCTTAAGTGTGACTCTGCTTGGTTAATTTGCATTGGGGGGGGTCACTAGTGGTCCTGCTTGGTATATCCGCGATGGGGGACCATATGTATTCTAGAGGTGATGATGATTAGTTGTACTTGATACGTTTGATAGGTGATCATATTTAGTCTGGTTCCGTTGAGTGGTCCGGAACCCGAGGTTGTTGGATTTCATAGAGTGGTCTGAAATCCCATTATTTGGAGAAGTAGGCTTGGCCTAACTGTGTCACTCTAGCCTTAGTTTTATATATATTTGTGACAATGGTTTCGAGAATTTTGTGAATATAGTTAGAAAAGATGTTGGATGTCTGGATGACTCCTTCAGGATTTTCTACGATGCGATTATGATTTCACCAAGTATGAATTTAGAAAATATAGGAATGATTGTTATTATTTTGATTAGATTAATTATTTAATGTGGCTAGAGAATGGTTTTGTGCTTCGTCGGTTCTTAAATATGATGTATGTTGTGAACTGCGATGGGATGAGACGTAATGATTTATATGTTGGATGAAAGAGAAATCATGATTTTCATAGGGGTTTGTTATGTAGCCTGAGTCCAGGAATTTCATGCTGTCAGGTTATAATAAATGTTTGAGGAATGCTATACTTTTCTGCTTGAAATAAGTGTGATAAGCATTTGATTTTTTTAATGATGAACTACAAATGGCTTGATCCCTGTTTAGGGTACGTAGGCAGTCTAACGAGGAGGTTAGATAAAGCCATGAAGCATACGAAAAATTATTACGCAATTTGGACCTTGAGTGGTCTTATTTCATATTCTAGAGGCGGGGTATGTTAGATGTACAAGTATTTAGTGATGTCACGTGTCGATCCTGGGCGTAGGTCGGGATTGGGGCGTGACAAAAGGAGTGATTTAGGCTAAGTCACAAAATAGTATATGTAACCAAACAATATAGAAGTAAACTCAAATTTCAATTAGTTGAGTTATATGTCTACAACAATGCACATAACCCTATAAAGCTTCCAGTGATAGAGTAAGCAAAAAAATATTTTTAGGGATGTTTTATCCACACATATATTTTTACTTCTCACATACCTTTTAATTTGCAACCGTCGGACTGAATGAATTAAAGATCAAAATACATAATTAGTAAAGAGTGTGTGAGAAGTAAAAAGACGTGTGTAAATAGCACACCCTTATTTTTACAACTGCAAAGTTGGCACAATCCATATTGGAGGTTTTCGGTTGTTCTTTACAAAAGCCATAACATCTTTGGTGCACGGCTTTGAAATATCTTGTATTGTGATGACGGTATACACACCAAAATCATGCAGTCCATAAGGCCCGTCATCAAAGATCATACGATCAGCATCATGATTGTAGTATATACAATTCGCTTGACATCCTAGAAACTTTGAAGCCAACACATATACTGAAGAATTGTCACCCAAAAAGAGTGCTGCATCACGTAAGGTGTCCATTGCAATCCACTTACGCTTAGCGTAATCCAATTCGAAAACTTTAAATTTCGTCGTCTCGCGTGTTCCATCTTCAAAATCCCAAATATATCTTTGAACCATCAACAATTTTTCCTCATTTGAATTCATAAGATATGTCTTGAAGCAAGGATCCTCTGGTTTCTTGGCTTTTGAAATTACATTTACCTTTGTGTAGGACCAACGGGTAAGATGCAAAAGACAAGAGTGTTCTTTGGTTAACAAGGTAAAAATTATCTTGGAAGCAAACAACATCATCTAACATTTTCCAGCGCCGATCAATGTAAGTCCATCTTGTGCCTTTGAGTCTAATGAATGCCAACTACAATTGGTCCTCGTAGATGACAAGAACAATGCAATCCTATGCACATAATATTAGATACGCCGAGATTGTAGCCTTGTAAACTCTTGTTGACATTGGCACATGCTTGCTGGTGGTTGGGGAGGTAGATAATCCAAATTGGGGCCTGGGTGGTCCGAGTGAACCAGTTTGCCTTAAGGCTTGGTCATCAGCCCGGTAAGGAGCAATCCTTCTGCCTTTTCTCATTCTACGGGGGCCGATTTGGCCTCCATCCTACCAGTCGTGGGTGATGTGATCGCACTAGGGGAGGGAGGGCTTGTGGGAGATGCTTACGATGACGAGTGCTGCAGTGTCTCTTGGCACATCATGGAGCACAGGGCAATGGGGTGGTGGAATTAGTCTCTGCTGCCTTCTCCACACTCGGGGCCTGGATCCTACTGGCCACCACACTGGGGGCCGACATCTCATTGTGAGCTGAAGAGGAAGCAGACTGACAGTCGTTCGTGATCAATTAAGGAGCCATTTACAAAAAATTAGCCCCTAATTATTAACAAACTGACAATTGGACCTAATTTCAATCCCTACTTATCAAACTAACCTAACCCTAAAAATCACAACTTTCACAAACCTAACCCTAAATATCACAGATTCACAATTAAAATTCAATAAATCCAAATCAAGATTCAATTAAAACTCAATAATACCCATTCACAGATTCAACCAAATTATAATTAACAGATTTCACAAATTTAACAAACTTACAAATTAAAATTCATATCTTTACAAATTCAACAAAACTCATATCTTCACAATTTCACAATTTCTTCACAGATTCATCAGATTAAAACTTTCACAATTTCACAATTTCTTTACAAATTCAACAGATTAAAACCCTAAACATCACAGATTCAACAAATTAAAACTCTAACCCTATACATCACAGATTCAACAGAATACAAACCTAACATATATATCACAGATTCAACTGCTAACTAACAAATTATAATCCAATTCACAAAATATAATCCAAATCCAAATTATAAATCATCAAATCGAAATACAAAATCAAGAAACTAAAATAAGAAATTAATACTTACACATGAAAAGTGAGAGTGAAAGGGACGAACTGAGTGAGGAGAACGACTTGAGTGCGAGTGAAGAGGACGGCTTGAGCGCAAGTGAGGAAGATGGTGTAAGAGTGAGAGTGAGAGTGACGGCATGAGAGTGAGACTTAGAGAGATAGCAGTTTGAGGGAGAGAGAAGTGAGTGAAAGATACTGAAACGGCGCGAGGAGGAAGAAATAGAGGTTTATGGGTTATAATCTTTACCTGATGGTGGTTCGTCACGTTGGACCATTTAAAAAGGGTGACACGCGTTCATTAACCTAATATTTCATCGGCTAAGTGAAACGTCATCGTGTAAAATTTCCCCAAAAATTCAAACATTTTGGTTAGGGAAGATGGTGGGAAATGACTTTGCCCGACGAAATAAAAGGAATTCCGTCAGTTAAATGTAAATTTTGGAAAAATTTGATTTCTAAACGAAATTTACAGCCGTTTTTTGTTTTGGATCTTTAGCCAACGGAATTCCGTCTATTACAAACAAATGTTGAAAATTATATAATATAGAGGTTTTGTTGCTCCACTTTTCCTAAAATAATTAATGCATCATTGGGAACGTTGATCTTAATCTTGTAGGGTTGACGATTGTATTTGCAAAAAATGATCCTAATTGGATCTAAAACGACCGTTAAATCGTGAATTTTTATTTCAAACCATAGAAAGTTTGCGACCTATTTACTAATCTCCGGAAAATATTTTTTTTGCATATGTGATCTCCACGTCTATGCAAACATTTTTTTTACGGTTGGGTCGTGCACACTAGTTTCGTACAATTTGTGTCCCTTTCAAAAGCTTCAAAACCAAAACACTGAGTGTTTCTTCGACACTTCCACTATGCACAATACAAGGTGTTTGTTTGCTCCATTTTTGTAAAGTACTTGATGCATCATCGGGAACGTTGATCTTAATCTTGTGGGGTTGACGATTGTATTTGCAAAAAATGATCCTAATCGGACCTAAAACGACCATTAAATTGTGAATTTTTGTTTCTAACCATTGAAAGTTTGTGGCCTATTGACTAATATGCGGATGTTTTTTATTTTTATTTTTTGCCTATGTGACCTCCAAGTCTATGCATACGTTTTTTTACGGTTGGGTCTTGCACACTAGTTTTGTACACTGTGTGTCCTTTTCAAAAGCTTCAAAACCAAAACACTAAGTGTTTCTTCTACACTTCCACTAAGTATAATACACGGTTTTTGTTTACTCCATTTTTGTAAAGTACTTAATGCATCGTCGGGAACGTTGATCGTAATCTTGTGGGATTGACAATTGTATTTGTAAAAAATGACCCTAATCGGACCTAAAACGACCATTAAGTTGTGAATTTTTGTTTGTAACCATCAAAAGTTTGCGACCTATTTACTAATCTCCGAACGTTCTTTTTTTTGTGATTTGTTGCGTATGTGATCTCCAAGTCTATGCAAATGTTTTTGACGGTTGAATCATTTACACTAGCTTCGTACAATGCATGTAGTTGGTAGGAGGAAACATTAGAAAAATAAATAACAAGGAAGATATTTATAGTGAATGCGTATCGCTTACCCAACGAACCTTTGTTGGTTAAGTATTGTGTCAGTGGAGTTTGTCCACACGAGCGGTGAATATCTCTGTCACATTGAAAAATGGAATTCAACTTTTGACTAATCAGCTTTACCCAACGAAAGTTTGTCAGGTAATCACTTTGTCAGTAGTCCCCAGGCCTATGACTTGATATCTGCAAGCATTGATTGACCTTCCAAGTTTTTCCCAACGAAGGTTCGTCAGGTAATCTTCTATGTTAGTTGATTCCCTTGACAGTGACTGGGTACCTGTCACACTTTGAAAATATGAGCCTTGAGTTTTTGACCATTGAAGGTTTACCCGACGAACGTAATCAAGATGATATTCCTTGGTGTATGTTTTTTGCAAACGATATAGTGTTGATAGATGAAACTCAGGAGGAAGTAAATGCGAAGCTTAACCTTTGGCAGGAAGTGTTGGAATCTAAAGGACTTCGCCTAAGTAGGTCAAAGACAAAGTATATGGAGTGCAAGTTCAATGGGAACGAATAAGTTAGGGATGAGGATTGGAGATCAAGAAGTACTAAAAGAGCGAATGCTTTCGCTACCTGGGATCTATCTTGCAAAAGAATGGAGAATTGGATGGAAACCTTAATCATAGAACACAAACTGGATGGATGAAGTGGAAGAGTGCATTAGGTGTATTGTGCGACCGTCCTATGCCACTAAAGCTCAATGAATGTTTTTATAGGATGGCAATAAGGTCGGCAATGCTTCATGGCATGAAATATTGGGCGGTGAAGCATTAACATGTACATAAAATGGGTGTAGTGGAGATAAGAATGCTTTGTTGGATGTGTGGGCACACGAGAAATGACAAGTTTAGGAATGAGGATATCCGAGGTAAATTAGGTGTAGCCGAAATTGAAGATAAGATGAGAGAGAATCGGTTAAGGTGGTTTGGACATGTGAAACGAAGACCTACATATGCTCCGGTTAGAAGAGGTGAGTACGAGACAGAGGCCCAGGGCCAAAGAGGTAAAGGAAGACCTAGGAAGACTTTGAAAAAGACTCTAAGAAAAGATTTGGACTACTTGGATCTAACAGAAGACATGGCACAAACCCAGCGCAATGGCGTTCTAGGATTCATATAGGCGACCCCATTTAGTGGGATAAGGCTTTGTTGTTGTTTGGAGGTTTACCCAACGGAGTTCCATCGGGAAATGATGTGCCATTAGATTCCCAACACACACGTGTTCGTTTCCTACATTGCTACATTCCCTTTGGGTATTTGGGACACTTTGAAATGTGTACTTTTGACCAAATATTATTAATAAATTCAACTTACACCTACAAACTTTTTCTAAATATCATCAAAACATAAATTCTTCAATTTTTACGTTACGATGTTCCATATTTTTGTCAAATTAGATACCATAACACGAAAACTAGAAGAATTGGTTTCCCCTTTCATTAAGTAAAATGCAAATTTACGTGAACAAAAGCTCAACCATACGGTTTACAACTTTACAAACTATTACATAATATTGTAAATATATAAAAGTTTACATATATCTCCCAATCCTTTGATTCTTGCACCTCGCAGAAATGCTCAGTCATGGCCAATCAGATATGCTCTGATTCTTACCCACGTAGAAACCCTGCCCACTAAGATACGCTCAGATTCTTGACCACACAGAAATGCTCTAAGTCCTGGCCAATCAGATACGCCTCTGATTGCGCCTGAGCTTTACAAATAGAGCTAAGGCTTTTTTCTTGAACAGCCCAGCCTTACGATTTAGGGCGTTTCTCCCATTACAGTAGTATCATCTCCATGTTTTTCCCCATGCAAAACATCTACGTAACTTTTGGTCACCCCCATCTTCGACCGTGTTGACTACCGCCTTCGACATTACGGTGGTTTCCGCTTCATGTTCTTGCACATTACAGTAGTATCCTCTCCATGAACTCTCTAGACCACCGGCCACAACAGACATACTACACGCGTAGGTTAATATTTTGGTCGGTGGACAGTTTGGACACGTGGCAAATGAAAGTTTAACCACCTCGGTAAAAAAATTCCGGACGAATACCTCCGTCAAGTAAATTAAATTATCACGATGAGACACATCTTCGTCGGCTAAAGAGTTTCCTGTTTGGCGTCAAATGTTTACCAGACGAATATTATGATTGCCTACGAAGTGTGTTCGTCGTGTAAGACCTTTTAGTCAACCCATGTTCCTGACTTATTTTGCAGCAGGTGTTGACATTTATTTTGCTCCCTTCAAAGGGCAGGGTATATCATTCGTATCTCTGTTACAACACGGCGAAACAAAAAGGTTCCACTGCCAATGTTCGTCGTGTAAGTCAGGGTTGCCTGCCGAAATTTTTTCTGTCACCTAAGAATTCGTAGGGCAACCTCAAATTTCTGGTAGTGCAACCTTATTTCATTTTACAAGAAATTTTAAAGACTGCAGGCTAGTTGGCTACTATGATGCTGATTATTCTAGAATCACAGAATGGGTCAACCAACTAATATGAATGTACTTATTCTGTTTTGGATGACATGATGTCTTGGTGTAGTAAGAGACAATGGATGGTAACACTATAAACTACAAAAGTATAATTTACAGCAATTATGGCACCTGAACAAAGTGCATGGTCGATGCGGTTGATTGACTATATGCAGTGACTGTCTACTGTTAAATTCAATCAGTCGTCTGTTTAGCTATAGTGTTCATGCATTGATCACGACCAACCATGTATGAGTGAATTATCATTTTATTTGAGAGAATGTGCTACAAGGATAAATGTAAATGTATAAATACAATTAGACAAACAATAAAGTGGTGGACTAGTTCATAAAAGGACTTAACAGTTAATACATATGTTTGGGCTTAAATGTACTTTTTCTCTATTTGGTCATCGATCTAAAAAATGCTTCCATAAACCATGGAAAATTGGTTTCAACGTGGAATTCATGAATTGTGATTACTTTATCCCTTTGAAACAAAAGCTACTGATTGGTATTTTGCAATCAGCTTGTCTTTCTTTCACACATGTTGCATTTCAACCGTCAATTCCATGAACAAAGACCAACCCTTTGGTCATTTTTCAACACTAATCACAGATGCTTTAACGGATTACATGATTCTCCGTATCAAGACTCTCACTAAAGCATTTCTATGTGAATAACCAATTAATTATGCTTCCATCTCCTAAATTATTCTTAAAAGGTGTACATTAAGCCCATACATATATACTAGATTTCGACACCGTAAGAGTTAAGGCGACGATATGCATTTTTCTAAGAAGATGTATATCGTTTCTTTTTTAGTAAATGTTTAACTCTTATGCTAGCCTATATCTCCATTTGTTTGTGTGATTAACACGAAATTAGCGTTGAAAGTGTAAGAAACAGTGAGATAGATAATGGTACAAATCTTCCCCTTTTTGCGAATGAGGGCTCAGAGCAATAGTCAAAGCAGTTGAGAACGGTGATATAGAACCATGACTAACTTATGAGCCCCAAAAGAGCAAACCAAGAGTCCCTCACAATGTCTACAAGGATGAAACCAAGAGCCCCTCATAATGTCTACTTATACGCTCACACAATGATTTGGTCCTTAACCTAAAAAATGCTTTCATAAACCCATGGAAGTTCGGCTTGAGCATGCAAATCATGAGTTATGAGTACTTTATCAATCGAAAACAAGGATAATGGTTGTCTTCTATCACACCTGTTGCATTTCAAACCTTAATTCCATGAGAAAGGCTGAAAAAAAAAATAAAATAAAATAAACTCTTAATCCAGTTTTCAACACCAATCATAGAAGCTTTAATAATTACATGAGTAAATGGATCACACAGACAACATTTTCTCTCTCTCACGCACTTGCTAGGCAATGCGTGAAAGAATTGTATGTTTTATGGACTTCTACAAGCCATACAATAGTAAAACGCATTGCAAGAAACCGACAATGGCGAAAAAAAATTTCATAGCAAAAAAAATTTCCAAAATTTGTATGCATCTCCTTGTTAAAGGTTATTATCATATCAATAAACTCTGCCAAAATGTTTCCATGTACAAAATAAGGGAAATCAAACAATTAACCTGTAGAAACACAATTATTGCTCTTTGATATGAAGAAAAAGGCCTCCGAGCTCTCTGGTTTTTGGCAGAGGTGTCTCCACGCCAAAGAGGCCAAATATTGAGAACATAAGAAGGCTCTAAGGCACTGATGAATGTTCCTCCCTATCCGTGTTTCACCGTGAAGCAAGTGACCAGAAGTTTAAGAGAAACGATGGTGACACAGTAAACCAGCTAATAAAAGGTGTGGGCCTGGCAGCCTCAGAACTTTTGCAGTGGTCGAAATCACATTTGTTAAGATCATTGGCATTGAGGACGGTAATTCCAGCAGAAGCACACATAGCAGCAAATGTAACAGTGGATGTGATCCGTACGAAAAGAAACACCCGTATATCTGTAAGCTTGTGAATGGACTGATTTAGGTCTGGACTGATGGGACTTAATGCACTCTGATGCAACAAATTTGCTTTTCAACTTCCAGACAATGGAAATTTGCACAAGTACATAGTTAACAGATATATCTATCCTAGAAATGAAGGCAGCATCTCAAATGGCAAAACCCGGAAGGGACATCTACTCACTTATCAATGTCAAATGTGGCAAGGGCTGAGACGGCCATTAATAAGACTTGGTTTAAATTTGCCCAAAAGAACACACCAAATCTGTAAGGATAGAATGATTTACCCAGTTTTTTCTATGTCAACTGAGATTTTCAATATAACATTCGAAAAGGCAAAATAAAAGAACAATAGAGCAATGCTTCGTTACACATTAGGCTTCCTCGGGGGAAATGGTATTCCTTCCTTTGACAAAACCAAAACCTGCGAGGGAGGAGGCTGCGAGGCCCTCCGTTAACGGCACACGCTCTCGATACCCAGACTAGGAGCTTCATGTGCTTCTTTGTTCGCTTCTCTGTGAATCCATTTCCACAAAACTTGAGTGAAAGATGAAGATAACCTCCATATCTCCTCCATGATGGGGTAAATTCTCCACATGCTTTTAATTGACTTCTTCAGGACACTATCCACGAAAATTTTGGAATCACTTTCAATCATTATGTTTTGCAGACCCATGTCTTTAGCTAATACCAGCCTTGCAAATGCAGCCTCTGCCATAGTTTCCTCGACATATGCTCTGAGAAGGTGGCAGTGTTCCCCTCCAAATAGGTTCCTTCCACAATCCCGAATGATAATACCCAAACCAGCCTTGCACGAGGGTTTCCATGCACCATCTACATTTATTTTAACAAAAGGGGGTATGGAGGGTTCCAAATAACAATTCTTGTAGTGGTGGCAGCAGCCCTCGTCACTCTGAATAGAGCGGGAGATTCGCCATATCGTTGCTATTGCATCAGGGTATGTTAGCCTTATAAGGTTATACAATTAAAACACAAACGAATGACAAACTTGATTTCAGTTGTAATCATGGTACTCGAGCAAGGAAGGAGAAAAGGCACGGTAACACCAATGTATTCTATAAACACCTAGCCGGATACAACTACTCTATGGGAAGCATTACGCTGTGTGTTCTAGTGCTTATAGGGACCAGTGTTTTTATATAGGCTAAAAGCTAGGGTTTCCATCCATAAAGGAAACCTAAACTTACTTTCTTAGCCTTCAAGTCAAGTATGATAATCATATTCAATTAAGGATTCCATCAATCCTATTTCCAACATAAGGCACCTTATATAGGATTGGTATCTTTAAGAGATCAAATCACGATCAACATTATTCTCCAATATTACATTCCTATTACATGTAGTAGACCACTTAAATGCTGATTTATATTGGATAAATCCAACATTCTCCCACTTGGTCTACAAAATGTAATATTCACTTTTATACTTGAGATTGGAAACTAATGTCACTTTAGTAGCCATGTAATAGTGATTACATCTCGTCCTTCCAGCTTCTGTCAAATGCATTTCTCAACATGGAACTAACAAGGTTATAGGGTAGACACAACCCAGAACATTCATAATCACACATGCTAAGATCCTCATTCCCATGAAACACAAATTATGATCAAGAGATGAAACTTTAAACCAATATGTCTTACTTTATATCATCTTAGGTCCACCTTATTGTAACACACAAGTTACACTTTATGCTTCTTTGAAGCCTTAAATTTGCCAATGTAGATATCCTTCATCTAATGAAACCACCATAACCTGCAGGTGTGAATACATCTCCAAAACAATCATGCATCAGTTTCATTAGACCAATAACAAGACAAACAATGTTTGTAGCCAACAGACACAACTGAAAATACCAAATAGGTACATGTCTAAGTAAAATATCCCAAAACTTCATCAAACAAATTAATTCAACACTTGTGAGCAAGATGAATTAACATGTTTTTGACACTGATCTATGCACCATACCAGTTACTTTCATGGTGATTTCCAACACCTGCGGGCAGATGGAAATCCTCACAACTGAGGCACAGAATAGACCAAGCCATGCCATTTAATATGCAATTTGATAACAACTTACTATCTGCTATATATTTCATCAGATAACTTACTAGTACACAAAAAAATGTGACTTAATGAATCCAACTGGAGATTAAATTGAATACATGGATTCTATACATACCTTATAGGTCATCTGCAAATGTAAGGCATTACTAACATGAAATTTGAGCTCCCATTAATCTGCAACATCGTTACTTAATTTGCAAATCAATACTTAAAATCGTACTTTGAAAATATGCCTTTGGGAATAGCCTTACTTAGTCAATGAATGCATATTACCTCAATGAAAGGTACAACTGAGCATGAAAGCATTCACCACTGTTACACAAAAACATGATCCAACAACCATCTTATATGTATTAATAAGTCCACATTTGTGCTAAAGTCCTTATGAGGCCCAAAACAAATGATCAATCGAGGAATCCAAATGATTGCAAAAAATGTACGCATATACTAAGTATCCATTCATGCAACTTAAACATATTATTGTCATTTGAGTCATCAACCAAACAAAAATTCATGGAAGATAGAATAATGCTTTAATCAAGGATCAAAATATCGATATTATCGGCGAAATATCGTTTTTTTCGTGTGACGATATTTTCACACTTATCCACTTAATTATTTTCAATATATCGTTATATTATCGATAATATCGCGACATTAACAATAATATTGCGAGATGAAACCCAAAAATACTTGAAAAATGCTGAAAAATCTCAATCTTGCACATCCAAGGGGATTCGAACCCCTCCCATTTTACTCCTTCAACACCTTGACCACCATATCACTTATGTTTTTGTGAAAAATATGCTAAAATATTTATATATATGGTATTGTTTTGAATTCTTTATATATAAATGATTATGGTTTTATGAAAATATGAAAATATGCGAAAATATTTGAACCCCTCCCATTGTACTAATTCATTATATATAAATGATTATGGTGTGTTTAAACTTCTTTCATTAATTACTACATATTTTCTACACTCACAATGTTTGTCAGCTCGCTATATAATCAACTTAAATCAGTTAAATCCATCATGCAATGCATTTCCTTCCAATTTTTTGTGATAAACTAATAGATAATTGACTAAATAAACATCCTACAAAGTTTCAATAAAAATTTCCAAGTTTTTCTTACAATTTTCGTGGTTTTTATTCAATTTTTATCGATATCGATAATATCCCGATATTTCCATTGAAATTTCCGTGTTTTTGGACTACGGATATTTCTGATATCATCGATATTTTAGACCTTGGCTTTAATAGATTCATGCAAGTCCACTTAATGCTCAAAATTTTAGAACAACTCCACTAAGTTTTTAGAGTTTATACTTGCAAATAAATTAATGAGTGTGAAGCCCAATTTTTGTTCACTAATTCTCCCACTTGGGCAAACACTCATTAATATATTCTTTCAAAGATGTTCCTAAAGAAAATTGTTTTATATTTTAGACATAATAAAATAGACATCACAACCAACATAAAGTTGTCAAACAGAATTTCAGCAACGAGTTACACTTACTTTAGAGTTTATCATAATTAATTTATAAGCTTGATTGCAACCAAAATTATACAGATCAAAATAGACACGCTAATCTTCAGAAAATAAAAATATAGAACCGTTTTGGGTCAAAATAGTAGTCTAAAGTGACGTCTCAAAAAGACCAACCCAACCTGCCATTAAAACTGTCTATACGAGCATGGGTTACTAATAAATTCACCATAATTAAAATACATGGCAAAAAATTACGAACCTTTGCAGACACATAGTAGACATATATATGTTGAACATATCAAAAATTCAGGTCATTTGGTGACCATTAGACATGTCATTCATCCGATTGTAATCAAGACACGCAATCTACCAGAAAAATTATGTCCATCTATCATGAATCTAAACATCTCTAACAAATTCAATTTCAAGTTATTTCAATTTCGAAGTCCAAAGGAAACTCAAGTAATCAAATTTCATCCTCTGAACAGACATCATAGTTCAAAATTGAAAATATTTACAAGCATTATACTTAAACAATGCGTACCTTAGCCATCCTTGATTAACCTTCATGGGTTCAATAGTTTGCATCAACAAGTCTCATGAAGAGACACAAAAATACGTCATGATGCAACCGATTTCCATGCCTTCAAACCACAACCTATTATAGGGCTTATAGTGAAAATATTTGTAACTGATGGCAAGTTTTATCCCCAATAAACTTCATGAAACTAAATTAATTTACACATGTAGGTAAGAAAATCAACTAGTTTCTAGTACTAGATTATATGTCACATGAGTACCTTCATGAAAAACTTCAACACTTGTGGGCAGACGAAGATTTTCACAACTTCTATGAAATAAAACCATACTATGCCATCTTAATTAAACTAAAAGAAGTAATCCACACCTACGGGCAAGAAGATTATCCCTTTTATTCTAATTAAGATGCAATGTTGACCGAAGTAACTCAAAAACACAGTGCCATCATCAACTAAGCCAATGCGGCTTGCTTAGTTGAAAAGACATTTATCAATTTTGCCTAAAACAATACAAAAGTCACATGGATTAATTAACTGTAAGTGACAAAATTATGGTAACCTGATTCAAGCTTCAAGTCTTGCCAACAAATGGCACTAATTCCTTCATGACTCCCTTTGACATTAAATTAATCTCAAGAAACCTGACATCATACTTGAAAGAGATTAATCACATATAGATCAAGTTTTATTCCACCACAAGAATGTCAATACTTATCATTATGGAGTCAATTACTTAAAATAAAAATACTTTATGTAATGCGAAAGAACAATACATTCCTTTAATTTAAAAGCTAAATCGCTCAAATGTTTTCTTAAGTCAAACGGGTTCCTTTCCTTTTATATATTTCTTTCCGTAGTACAAGACTACTAAACACAACATTAAAATCATGCATTAGCTTTGTAAATACCAAATTAAATAAAGGAACAACAAAAAATATTTTCTTCCATAGAAAACATCTCCAATATATGCCCTACATTAGCCTTGAAAAGTTTCTTTTCTTCTCCCTTTATGATACATAAAAATTTACTAATCAAAGCACTGTTTAAATTCTTTAGGCATAGGAAAAACCACAAACAATAATACATGTTTGAAAATTCATGCTTATCAATTAAGTCACATACTTTGAATGGATTACATACCTCATGCCTTCATATGTTCACTACTTTGTAAACATATATATAATCACATGACTAACCATAATTCTCATATAAGAATAGATAAAAATACAAGTGAGAACTGTCAAATATTACTGCAAACCTCATTCATTTGTATAGTATTCTTGTCCTTGTCACTTGATGCTTTTTGTCATTCTCAGTCAATCCACAAATTATGCATCAATTTTTCATAGTTAACTAGTCATGTATGATTAAATGACTACTGAGACAGAAAAGCAAAATTATAAACAAAACTAATTGATTAGTCATGCAAATTCCTCATGGAGTTAATATCATTAGGGCTGGAAAAAAATCCCAAACCAAACCGAAAAATTCTCGAAACCAAACCGAAAAAATCCCAAACCGAAATTCTCGAAAATTTTGGTACCCAATACCGAACCGATCCCAAAATTTTGGTACGGGAATCGGTCTCAAGTTTTTGGGATTTCGGTATTCCCAAACCAAACCGAAAAATATATATATATTATTTAATTTTTAAATATATAGGATCACATCTTTAAGGGGAACATCATCTACCTACAATAGTGAAAATTGAAATACTGAAGGAGCACTGGAAATCGATGATGGAACATATACAAGAAGGAGCCTTAAGATAGATAGTGGAACATATGCAGAATTTTTAAATCACAGAAGATTGATATATGGATACATAGATGCAGAATAAACATGAGAGATTGATAGATGGATACATGGATAGATTATAAGTTACAATTTGCTTGAGAAAACTTTACATCTATCTATAATATTTATATTATATATGTACAGAAGTTTACTCAAGCATATATTAACGTTTTAGACGTAATTTTGGGGACTAGCATGATTATAGATAGATTTACTAGTTTACTCAAGCATATATTAACGTTTCATATTAGCAGATTGCTTTTAAATAGGCAGATACTAACTGGGCCTTGCCATTTGATTGACAGATTTGTGTGCACAGATTAGTAGAAACAAATTGGCAGATTGGGCATGCCTATATGTCAATTTGTCAATATAAAAGGTTGAATTTTAGCCCAAAAGCATAATATGTCAAATTTTAGTCCAAAAGCCCAAAACCATTTCGGGATTCCCGATTTGCCCCGAAATCCCGAAACTATTTCAAGATTCCCGAAAATTTGGTTTGGGATCGATATTGAAATTGGGATTCCCAAAAAATTTCGGTTTGGGAATCGGGACAAGGGTTTCGGTATGGGAGTTTCGGGATTCCCAAAAATCGGGATTCCCAAAATTTTGGTTTGGGATCGGTATTGAAATTGGGATTCCCAAAAATTTCGGTTTGGGAATCGGAACAAGGGTTTCTGTATGGGATCCCATACCGAACCACCCCTAAATATCATTGTAAACCTTACTTCAATTAATCCCCAATCATACCTAAGTACTAGTATACTGCATTACTAATCTACACATTTGTGCCTTTACATAAGATCATCTCAAGCTTAAAGCAATATAGGACAACCCAATCCCTTTAATAAACAGATGCCATATGTCAATTTTGCTACATGCTTGCAAACTTAAATTTTTAATCCATATTGATTATTTCCCACAGCAACCAAGCTATTTAATTCAGTCTATATATATTTTCTACACATTATCATGTAATACAACTGATTTAAAAAATGACTCATATGAATTTATTTTGCCCATTCAAATGGAAATCAAAGGCAATAAAGATTTGGGGTTTAAGAAGTATTTCCAAAAACCTGTCTGTGAGGCATCTGAGGGATGGTTAGGCCATACCGAAGGAGGGCTAGAGAGATCCTTTTAGCCCTATAGCCCTCCAAGAAATTAAGGCCATCTCCAACCGATCCGGCCAAAGGGCCGAAAATAACCCGAAATGACACGAAAACTGTCTCCAACCGAGGGTTAGGCCAAAAGGCTCGTGGGCCCCACCAGACTAAAAAAGGAGAAAAGGGCCAACCCAACCAACCCCGGGCCAGGCCGGGGGTTTGAATGCAACGGCTAGGTGCTAAAGTCAACTAGTTGTTATATTTGAATTTTTTTTTTTTTTTTTTTTTACAAAATTTTTTGAACAAAATTTAAAAATTCTTCTTTTTTTTCCTATAACTTCCTAAGCCATTAAACAACATTAAATAACGTTAAGTAACATTAAACAACATAAAAATTATACAACATAAAAATAAAAATAAACATTTAACAACATGAAACTTAAACAACATTTTTAAAAACATTTAACAACATAAAACTTGAATGCCTACTCCATTCTTCTTTTGGCCTAAAGATGTACAACAAGATCCTATTGTAGGTACTTGTTTGTGGCACGGGAACGTATCATCCTATGACCAATATCCACCCTATTTATGGACATTGGAAGCAAATAAAAATCCTATCAAAAATTCCCACAACCAATTACATCTCGACACGTGGCACTTGAAATCCTATCCGAATTTTTTTTTAAGATTACATATTGACAAGAAATCTGGAGAGTTGCTCACATATTGACACGTGACACCCGAAATCCAAGACCTAAAATTATTGATATTCCTTATCGACAAGAAATCTGCAAAGTTACTCACACATCGGCATGTGGCACTCGAAATCTGAGACGTAAAATTATTGAGATTCCTTATCAATAAGAAGTATGCAAAGTTACTCACACATCGACACTTGGCAGTCGAAATCCGAGAAGTAAAATTATTGAGATTCCATCCCGAAAAATATTGATAATCCATAACGTAAAATTATTGAGGCAATTTAATTTAAGTAACCATAGTAATTCAATTAAAATAATAAATTATGTTTGGCCCTATGGCCATTTGGCCCTTCGGTTGGAGATGGTTTTTTGTCATAGGGCCATGTTTGGCCTATGGCCCTCTGGCCCCTCGGTTGAAGATGGTAAGAAAAATGGTCTGACATTGTTCATTAAAATATTAATTTCTTGGAGGGCTATAGGGCCAAAGAGAGCCCTCTGGTCCTCCTTCGGTTAGAGATGGCCTAATATTTTAATGAACAGTGCCAGGCCATTTTTCTTACCATCTACAACCGAAAGGCTAGAGGGCCATAGGCCAAACATGGCCCTGTGACAAAAAACCCCTGTGACAAAAAACCATCTCCAACTGAGGGGACCAAAAGGCCATAGGGCCAAACATAATTTATTATTTTAATTGAATTAATATGGTTACATAAATTAAACTACCTCAATAATTTTTCGAGATGGAATGTCAATAATTTTACGTCTCGGATTTCGAGTGCCATGTGTCGATATGTAAGTAACTTTGCAGATTTCTTGTCGATAAAGAATCTTAATAATTTTACATCTCGGATTTCGAGTGCCACGTGTCAATATGTGAGTAACTTTGCAAATTTCTTGTCGATAAGGAATCTCAATAATTTTACGTCTCGGATTTCGAGTGACACGTGTCGATCTATTAGTAACTCTCCAGATTTCTTGTCGATATGTAATCTCAATAATTTTTCGGATAGGATTTCGAGTGCCACATGTCAAGATGTAATTGGTTGTGGGAATTTTAGATAGGATTTTTATCTACGTGGCACTTCTTATCTTCAGTTTCCAATGTCCATAAATAGGGTGGATATTGGCCTATAATTCACACACTTTCAGCTTTGCCCTTTCCAATATCTCTTTCAATTCAAGTTTGCAATGAATTCCAACTTTGGATCCTCTTTGGATTCCAACTTTGGATCCTTTTTGGATTCCAACTGGGGGTCCTCATCCAATTCCGAATTGGAAAATAAATGGGCCCTGATGAGATGAGAAAATGAGGAGTCCGATGAAGAAGATGAAGCATGGCGCAAGACATCATATATGGTAGCCATGTCTGAGGTCATGGTGTGTGAGGAAACTGAAGAACAACCTCAATGGGGTGGCTCTATTGCTGGTCGCGGTTACAAGCCACGAAATAGAGAAATGGGGCATGAGAGTCTGATGAACAACTACTTCAACCCCAACTCAGTGTACAACGAAAAGGATTTCAAACGTCGATTCCGAATGAGACGTCATGTCTTCGAGCATTTAGTTCATGATGTCCAACATGTCAATCCATACTTCATGAGTCATCATGATCACAAGAAGCAAGAGGTGGCTTGAGGGCAAGCTTTCCCCTGCAGCCCCAACATAGATCAGTCAAAGTTATAAAAATATCAATTATATAAAATACTTAAAAAACCAAACTAACAATAAATTTAACCTTCTTGGAAGAGTGAACGGTGAACTCGAATTTGGTGGGAAGCCGGAGTTTACAGAACGGACACGCTTTGTAGTATTTCTTGTGAGATGTTTGGTGTATGAGGAAGCCATTCTTGGTGTGAAATTCCTTGTTACACATCGGGCAATATATCACTTGGAACTTCTTGGCAAACTTCTTTGGCTTTGCTTGGGTGTCAAGAGCAACCACAGGAATGAAGGAATTAAGTACATGATGTCAAGAATTAATGAATGGGCATAAAAAGGATGATGAAAAAAGGAATGGCGGCCTAATTGGTGATGTGGTAAAAACTAACACACAAATTAAACCCTATATATTATGCAATTGTAGTACGAGTAAGTAGGGATCATTCTATTCCAGGGATTAGAATGGTTGCTAACCAACACAAATTAAACTTATAAAACTGAAAACTAAGTTAAACTAACAACAAAACAATGAGGGGGGAGATTTTGGACGAATTTAATGAAAACAAAAGTAAAGGGCAGCAAGTAAATTAAGTTGTGAATGAAATATAGATGAAAATATAGCTAAAGGATTCTTCTCCACACATGAATCATATGCATACAAATCGATTTCTAGTTATTCTTTCTATAAACCACGAATGACAATGCCCCAAATTAATTGTGAATAGCACTAATTAACTCTCAGATTTTTCCTAAGTTCATTGAATTGGACTCAGCGACGCAACCAAATTATTCTTCTCAAGTTCCCTAACTATGAAAAGCATGATAGAGATACATCTCAAAGATCATTAAGTTCTATGAAAATCATAAGCATTGACAAAGCATTCGTAACTATGAAAAGCATGATACTCCTGCCAAGAATTTACTTAACTCAATCATGACTAGTGACTTTTACTACTTGCAAATATAAGTTCATAACGATTAGGTGAAATTCCCTTATATTCTACCATCAAATCTCTGCATGCAAACTAAGTGTGCACCCTTAATAAACATACAAGAATAAGTTCTCTATAAAGCAGATAAGTAAATTGCATTCATGTTTTATGAAACAATAACTGAATGTAATCAATTTATATAAAACATATGATCATGGCTTCGAATTCTCCTCTAGCTAAAAAGAACCTTAGTTACACATGTTCATCATAACTCAAAAGCAATCTAAAATAAACATTGAAACTTTAAAAAAAAGATAGAAAAAACTCTGAAAATTCCAACAACTTCAGTGGATGAATGGTAGGCATGACACACTCTAAATCGCTGCAGGAATTTCAAATATATAGGGGGAATGGCTGAATCCAAGGAGGAAAAGGATTAGGTGTTTTGAGTTATTTTAGGACTCTAAGAATCAAGTAGAAAGTGTTGGAATGTGATTAGGATTCCTCCTTGCAGCTGGAGATAAGATAAGATAGGATAAGATAGGATAAGATAATGTTCTTCTCCAACTAGGATTCCTCTTTCTTGTCTAATTCCTTGCCTTCCAAGCCTCAACTTTAATTTCTCCAGATTTTAGCACATGTCTAACACCATTTAAACACCAAAAATGTCCAGCCCATGTGCTATCGACGCATGCTATCCAATCCAAGTCCAAAACTGCTCCAAATTACTCTATTTTGCCATTTATTGTCATCTTTACCAACTGGACCTACAATAATACGAAAATAACTTAAATTACTACAATACAAAGAAATAAGATAACAAAGTCGCATAAATATGCTCCTATCAAATTCCCCCACACTTAGCTTTTGCTAGTCCCCGAGCAAAACAAAGAAAACAAAACAAAACCTAAACCTTCCAACAATTACCTCAGAGATTTCCAATGAAAAATGACATGTTAAAAAAAATCACTAGTCACATAGATTTTAGCCATCCTTACTCTTGAGCTTATACTTAACTGCAGTAACCACTTACTAGCTCACATTTAATCAATTGAAACAACATTTGAAAGTAGTAACATGCCTTAGAGAATTCACTCAATTCCTCACCAGATGTACTCTCTATTTTCACACAGATTTTCTGTCTACACTCCCTATACTAAGTATATGCGAGAAGATTGATGTAAACATGTAGACTAGCACTTACATATGTTATAACAAAGAAGGCACTTTGTGGAATTATTAATACAAACATGTATATGATCTCATGAACGAAATGCCACTACTTAGAAGTGAGAACCAGGGATTCCATATGCTCATACCAATTTCAGACTCCACATATTGAATAACATAACAATCAAAATAAAAGTCTAAGGGTTGTAATGGGGCTAAGGTATTGGCTAACAAAGAAAGGTTAATGACAAACTAAGGTTCTTAAAGTGATAGTAAGCAAAGTAATGAAATCAACACTTAGAATTCAACTTTTGATTGCAGCACCCAACTATAAACACAAAGGGGAGATTCGTACAACTTTAGGGTCAAATTCACATTTTTGGACCCTTCTTCAACAACCAACACTTGTGAACTCATTCTCACTTCTTTTCAACCTCTTTTTTTTTCTTTTCTCAACATATTTTTTCTTCCTTTTCTTTTCTTCTTTTTCTTTCTTTTTTTTTTCTTTCTATTTGTTTTTCTCTTTTTTTTTCTTTGGAACATAAAACATAAGCACTACTTCACCGCATTCAAGAGAACAAATTCTTCCCCCACACTTATTTTTCTACTAATCGTAGATCAAAAGGAATTCCCAACAAGTCATGCTCCACTATTCTTTAAGAACAAGGGTATGGATATTTCTATACTAGGCTACGTAGGGATAATGCAAGCTAACAAAGAAAATAGGCTAAATACGGCTCAAATGGGTTAAACCCACAATACATATGCAAGGGGTAAGGCGTTTTGGCTCTGGTGGTAACTAAACAACTTCATTTTGTTATTTGTTATGCAATCAATTTTATGCTTTGAATGAAACGGGCATGAGTTCTAGTATTTGGAACTAAAATGATGAAAAAGCATTCTAAGTGGCAACCAAGCAAAGAAATAATGAGATCATGCAACGCCTTTAGAAAACAAGAATATTACATATTAATAACTCTCCAAACAAAGAATAGGCTCAAGTCTCATAGAGTTGTAGCGTTAGTTTGAGTTTCTTCCTTCAAGCATGTTACAAAAACTGATTTTTTCTTTGTGATTACATGTGAATTCATAAATGACAACTACAACTAAGTATTAACCAAAGAGCATATCAAACTTCCACCCATGTTTGTAACTTTCTTTAACAGTCATACAATTAAAAACCAAATCCTCATCATTGTGTTGGAAGGTACCCTAAAACACACACAAGCAACAAAAACGACTCTGTTTGGTATTTTCTCAAAAAATTTCAATTTTTTTTTTTTCAAAATTTTGTTATATGACACACAATAAAGCACTTTAAAACATTGAATAACAACATTAGTAGTGATAGGTGGTGAAATTCAAAGATAAGTCATGAAAAACAATCTGTTTACCCCCCCCCCCAACACTTAAACCAAACATTGTCCTCAATGTTTCAAAAATAAAATTAAACAAGAAAGTAATAAAAGATAACTAACAAACAAGACAATCATGAAAGGTCTTCCAAGTAAGGTTGGCAATGGTGTAGAGTGGGCTGAATCCTCCATCTCAAGCACATAAAAATCTACTGGAAAAATCAAATGGTCTACATGCACCAAAACATCTTCCAAAACTCCTGGATCTTTGCATTTAGGTGGCAGCTTTCTTTGCAAAACTGCAGAGACATTTTCACTTACATGTACCACCTTCTTCTCTGGAATCCATTTTCTTGTTGTAGCGTACTTTGGAACTTGCTTTATCGCATCAAGAAGCGGGATATTAACTTGTACCTTTCTGAAGGTTTCTAAGATGTCTTTTTCACTCTCTTCTTTCTTAGATTGCATAAACCTGTGAGGAAAAGGTACATTTGGTGGAAAAGGGTTAGAAAGAATTGAATTTGGACCAACCTTACGTGAATTGGGGGGCATAGGAGCTTTAGAAGGTTGCGGCAAGGTTTGTTCCTTCCTTGTCGTGGCCTTGTCTTGCTCATCTTCTTCGAGCAACAATTGTTCGTCCTCTTTTTGGCTTTGTTTGGACGTTGTTGGATTAGTTCCAATCTCTTTACCACTTCTCAAAGTGATAGCTTTAGCAGTTTCAAAACCTCCCTTTGGATTGACAATGGTTGAACTAGGAAGTTCACTTTGTTCTCGAATTTGTCCCATGAATTCTGCGATCTGTCCAAGTTGATTTTTCAATTCGACCATCTCTTTAGCTTGCTTTTCTAGATCCTAAGTCAAAAAAGCAAAAGAAATATTTAGTGTTTGAAGAATACTTGAATTTGGTTGGAATTGTTGTGGGGGAGATTGTGGTGGCTGCATAGGTCCTGAATAAAACTCTTGAGGTTGCTACCAATATTCTTCTTGTTGAGGTTCCCTCCACATAAAATTTGAATGATCTACCCCCACCTGGATTGTAAGTGTTGGAAAACAAGTTGTTCCTTGATTGGTTATGGCCTTGATAACCCCAAGCATTGACACTATCCCAACCACCAATCTCAATTAATTGAGGATGTTGGTTAGTTTGATATCCTTGCCTATAGGACACACCAAATGTAAGGACACTTTGCATTGTGGACCTTTAGATATACTGCAACATAAAAGAAGTAAGATTCGTCATTTGAGCTTGAAGATTAGCAATTGCCATGTCTTGCATCTCTAGTACCTGAAATCAAAGAAATAAAACTAAATCAAATATCAAAAGAAAAAACAAATGAAAAACATAGAGCGATTAGCAATTTTACTAATCCCAGGCAATGACGCCAAAATTTGATGTGGTAAAAACAAACACACAAATTTAACCCTATATACTATGCAATCGTAGTACAAGTAAGTAGGGATCGTTCTATTCCGGGGATTAGAAGGGCTGCTAACCAACACAAATTAAACTTATAAAATTGAAAACTAAGTTAAACTAACAACAAAACAATGAGGGGGGAGATTTTGGACGAATTTAATGAAAACAAAAGTAAAGGGTAGCAAGTAAATTAATTTGTGAATGAAATATGGATGAAAGGATAGCTAAAGGATTCTTCTCCACACATGAATCATATGCATACAAATCGATTTCCAGTTATTCTTTCTATAAAACATGAATGACAATGCCCCAAATTAATTGTGAATAGCACTAATTATAACTCTCAGATTTTCCTAAGTTCATTGAATTGGACTCAGCGACGCAACCAAATTATTCTTCTCGAGTCCCCTAACTATGAAAAGCATGATAGACATACATCTCAAAGATCATTAAGTTCTGTAAAAATCATAAGCATTGACAAAGCATTCGTAACTATGCAAAGCATGATACTCCTGCCAAGAATTTACTTAACTCAACCATGACTAGTGACTTTTACTACTTGCAAATATAAGTTCATAACAATTAGGTGAAATTCCCTTATATTCTAGTATCAAATCCCTGCATGCAAACTAAGTGTGCACCCTTAATAAACATACAAGAATAAGTTCTCTATAAAGCAGATAAGTAAATCGCATTCATGTTTTATGAAACAATAACTAGATGTAATCAATTTATATAAAACATATGATCATGGCTTCGAATTCTCCTCTAGCTAAAAAGAAACTTAGGGGGGTGTATTCAATTGAGAATTTGAGAGATTTTGATGGATTTATAAATCCATGGATTTTTATAGAGTCTAATTGATTTGTAGAGATTCCATATAAAATTTTGATTCAATTCTCTCAAAATCTCTTGGGGAGAGAAGAGATTTGTGGATGCTTAAAATACACTACAAAATCTCTCCAATTCCCTCAAATTCCTCAACTTTTTCAAATTCTTTAAAATCAAATTCTAATTGAATACACATTGAATTATATAAACTTCTTTAAAATCCTAATTGAATACACCTGGATTTATGAGGATTTTAATAAACTATCTTAAAATCTTGATTGAATACACATTGAATTTCAGAGAATCACTTAAATTCCTGATTGAATACCCCTAGATTCATTAAAAGAATTAAAATCCCTCAAAATCCCAATTGAATACACCCCCCTTAGTTACACATGTTCATCATAACTCAAAAGCAATCTAAAATAAACATTGAAACTTAAAAAAAAAAGATAGAAAAAACTCTGAAAATTCCAACAACTTCAGTGGATGAATGGTAGGCATGGCACACTCTAAATCACTACAGGAATTTGAAATATGTAGGGGGAACGGTTGAATCCAATGAGGAAAGGGATTAGCTGTTTTGAGTTATTTTAGGACCCTAAGAATCAGGTAGAAAGTGTTGGAATGTGATTAAGATTCCTCCTTGCAGCTGGAGATAAGATATGATAAGACATGATAAGATAATGTTCCTCTCCAACTAGGATTCCTCTTTCTTGTCTAATTCCTTGTCTTCCAAGCCTCAACTTTAATTTCTCCAGATTTTAGCACATGTCTAACACCATTTAAACACCAAAAACGTCCAGCCCATATGCTATCCATGCATGCTATCCAATCCAAGTCCAAAACTGCTCCAAATTGCTCCATTTTGCCATTTATTGTCATATTTACCAACTGGACCTACAATAATACAAAAATAACTTGAATTACTACAATAAATGGAAATTAACTAAGTAAATGCAAAGAAATAAGATAACAAAGTCGCATAAATATGCTCCTATCAATTGGGTTTCTGTGATCATGCATGCATCTAATCAGAAAATTAGCAAATATAATGCTAGAGGGAAAGGTAATGTTAGGAAGAATAATTTTTTAAAACTAAATAATAACAATCTCTATTAATTAATGAAATCCTCTTTGTCAACCAAAAGAGGGTGAAAAGATAACTTAGTCTTCTATCACAAAAAAAACAAATGATGGGCAATAATATAATTTCACAGGTCCAAATTTTACTATTTTTTATTGAAGCTTCACCTAGAGGTGATGTTAAAATATCTCTAATATTTAAAATAAATAAAAAATAAAAAAATAACCAAAAACAAAAACCTCCCACTCCCCCCCCCCACGTTCTCTCTCTCCCTCTCTATCTCTCTCTCATTTTCTAAAAAAATGTGTTCATACACACAAAGTGTGTATGCAAATGCTAGTAATAATTAATAAAATTAAAATTAAGAGATAAAATTAATCAAGAAATTAGATAAAATTAAACAAGAAATTAAGAGATAAAACTATAATTAATAATTAACATATTAGGAAAGGAAATTGCATGCCATGGATCTAGGGAATTTAGCGAAAATACCTTAATCGCATAGCAATTAGATAAGGTCAACTGATTTCTTAGTGCGATCAGACAAATTGAAGAGCAATTATCGGATAATTAATGATACGCTAATTAATTATCGGATCTTGTAATTAAAATGCTAATTAAATATACATTATATATATATATAGGGATCTTAATTATAAAAACGGAGCAAGAAAATAATATTTCATACCCATCTTGATTGCTTGAACTATTTTGGGAAGGAGAAAGTTTGGATTGGAAACCCTAACTCTTTCTTTCCTCTTCTTTCTTCTCGTTTTTTTTTTTTTTTTTTTTTTTTTGTAACTATTTTCTAATATCGGATTAAATGAGAAATATATACATGAGAGGGTCTGAGGGCGCTGTGGTAGTGCTACTACTACTTGGTATGCACATAAGGTGCCACTGGGCCGATGGACACGTGTCAGCATCAAGATACATCACTCAATACAATCAGGATCTCTGCCACGTGGCTTTGTTTTTCCCTTTCTTTCTTCTTTCTCTTTTATTTGGGGGTTTGGTTATTTAATTATAAAAACAGAGAAAGAAAATAATAGTTCATACCCATCTTGATTGCTTGGTCCATGTTGGGAAGGAGAATGTTTGGATAACTCTCTTTCCTCTTCTTTCTTCTAGTTTTTTTTTGTAACTATTTTCTAATATTGGATTAAATGAGAAATATATGCGTGAGAGGGCCTGAGGGCATTGTGGTAGTGCTACTACTACTTGGTATGCACATAAGGTGCCACTCGGCCGATGGACACATGGTAGCATCAAGATACATCACTTAATACAATCAGGATCTCTGCCACATGGCCTTATTTTTCCCGTTCTTTCTTCTTTCTCTTTTATTTGGGGGTCTGGTTATTTAATTATAAAAACAGAGCAAGAAAATAATAGTTCATACCCATCTTGATTGCTTGATCCATTTTGGGAAGGAGAATGTTTGGATTGGAAACCCTAACTCTTTCTTTCCTCTTCTTTCTTCTCGTTTTTTTTTTTTTTTTGTAACTATTTTCTACCATTGGATTAAATGAGAAATATATACGTGAGAGGGTCTGAGGGCGTTGTGGTAATGCTACTACTGCTTGGTATGCACGTAAGGTGCCACTAGGGCGATGGACACGTGTCAGCATCAAGATGCATCACTCAATACAATTAGGATCTCTGCCACGTGGCTTTGTTGTCAGAGTTTGTCAGAGGTGCCAATTATTCCCCAAGAAAACTAATGAAAAATGTTTGAAAATTTTGAGTTTTAACAATAATGACAAAATAAAGGGTAAAATGAATAGTACCATAATTGACTTTTTCGTGTAAAAATGTGGTTTGTCGTTAAAGTAAACAGTACCGGAAGCTTTTTGTTAAAGTTCCTTATTTCCCACTATCTGTTTTGTAACAGAATGCTAGTCAACAGAATCTCCCCCTTCCCACCGCCGCCGCTACCTCAGACCTGCCCTCATTTTCGTTTGAATCTGAATCCTCCTCTTCCGTTGGTCCATCACCCCAACCGTCACAACGTCTGCCGTCTCACCCGCTCTCAATCATCATCAGGTACTACTTTCACTTTCTCCGTCCATTGATTTACACACACATATGTATAGACTACGCAAATGATATTTAGACTAATGAGCTCAGATTTTCAGAATTGTTTTGAATTGCAAAAGGCCCCGTTTTTTTGGGTATGCAATTGCGGCTGAGTTTGTGCATTTTATGTGTTTTTATGCCTCTGAGTTTCTGAGCTGATGCAGTTGTTCGTGTTGTATCTGGACGCAGGCGGAGGCGGCTACGGTTGGGAAGGTTAGGCACAAAAGATAGGTGAGGGAAATGAGAGGTTGTTGGTGGCACAATACATGCCTAATCATACTCTCTCCAAGCAACTCTTTCCCTGTATGTTTCTATCTGTCTTGATACCTATGAAAATTTGAATCTTGCTAATTTACTCTAGAAGCCTCATATGGTTGCAACATATTGTATAATGTAGTTTTGCCTTAGTCATTCTTCTAGTTGTAACTTGTAACTTGTAACTTAATGCAAATGCTTGGGGAAGTGAAGTGATCACCAATCGTGAGTAAGCATGTTCATCTGTGTCCAAGGACTCTCACTAGGCATTTAGCTGTAAATACAATCCTTTTTCTGGTATGAATTCTGCGTAACTTACATGGTCTTTAATTCCGTCCTAGTTTTTGTTAGGATTCTGGATATGGGTTTTGTTTTCATTAATCTGGCATCAATTAGATGTGTTTTTGAGCAATGACGGATTAATTTGGTCTTTTCTGGTTTTTGTGTTTAGTGTATCTTTGGGATATCTGTGATGTAGTTTGTTGTTAGTACCAAAATAAAATTTAGTGGATTTCAAGGGTAGTTTAAACAAGACAAATGTGCAGTTGTCATGATCATTCTTAATGGTAGTGTCAGTTGTCCGCAAATTTTCCCTGTACATATCATCCGTTTTCCTATAATCTGATTGGAGTTAATATAAACTTATTATTGTGGAAAATTAGTTATCGTATGAATTTTGAACTGTGTCATTGCACGCTTAGAACAGTAAGGATTGTCAAAGAAAGATTAGTTTTTGAAAATGAAATCTGCATCGAAAGACAATTAAAACCACTTTGGAAAAACCAAGTATGGGTGCTATCACTCTATTTCCCTATATCCCTGCCGAATTGGGTTTGGGTCCAATCTTTGTAAGGGCATCCTTGAGTTGAATGAGTTGTTAACGAATGGATCAGTCGAATGACATAATCCCAGCGTGTAACTAATAAGTTTCTGTGCCTGTCATTATCATCCCTCTGCATATCAATTAATCATTTGTCTTCCTTACAGATAAAGGGATGGTTTGGGGAGGAAGATGGAAATGCTGCTACCATCAACCAGTAATGGTTGAATCTACAAAAAGTGACCCCTTTGTTTTCAGTAAAAGACTTAATACAAAAGTTCCTGTAAAGTTTCATAACTTCATTCTTTTTCCTCTCAAATGTTTCATAACTGCAGATTTTGAAGGTTCCCTTAGGTTTGAATCCTTCGTTTTCTTACAAGTACTGAAAATATTTTCCCGGAAAATATGGCCCTTCCTATTTTCTTTCTTTTAGCTTGAGCATTGTTATTTCCCTTCCTATTCTCTGCAGCTTCTACGTGAACTGCATCGCTCCCTAATTGGGCAAACTCGAATCTTTTCACCATTACTTTTCATCTCTTTTGCCAAAAATGCAAGTGGCCCTCTACCACAGTGGTGGAGAGGAGTGTTGCCCTTGCATCACGACATGGGCTCAAACCCTGTCAGCTCCTATGATGCTGATTATTCTAGAATCACAAAATGGATCAGTCAACTAATATGAATGTACTTATTCATTCTTGGATGACAAGATGTCTTGGTGTAGTAAGAAACAATGGATGGTAACACTATAAACTACAAAAGCATAATTTTTCTCATGCTTATATGAGTGACCGCCGCTCCTCTCAACCAATGACAGAAAACATAGAAGTATAAAAACAGACATGATTTTCTCTATATGTAGTAGTGTAGTTATAGAAAGCTCGATGAGCATTGGTTTACATGTATTCAAGACATGGCGACTAATTTCAAGGATGGAGATTATGGTAACGAATTTATAGTTGTCAAGTATGTTTAGCTTTCCATCTTTTTCTATTCCTGTTATCTGTCGGTGTGTTGTATGCTGTTTGCAACATGATTATTGTTGTTGTGCATTTCTTTTTCGTAATTTTTTTTTATTGTTGAGTTTAGCGCAAGTCATTTTGATGAATGTAGAGAGGACTAAAACGATACCTCCAACGAAGACATGGATAGGCGATGGCGATGGAGATGGAGATGTTACTGGAAGACGAGAAATTAGAATGATTGTAATTTGCAATGTGTAGTGTGTTTTTTTTTAAATTTTATTTGCTTTTCGGAGTAGCTCTTAAAAATGTTATCCCTGAATTTCAATATGAATTTTTGAAAATGGATTTCGTTTGTGGTTTTTGAAATTTATTTTATTAACTTGTTTTTGGTTGATTTAATTGGGCAGACTCGAATCTTTCCACCATTACTTTTGATCTCTTTTGCCAAAATCGGGTGATAATGAACATAAAGTTCCAATTGCAAGTGGCACTCCTCTACCACAGGATTGGAGAGGAATGTTGCCTTTGTATCGCGACGTGTGCTCGAATTCCGTCGACTTCTTAATCTATCATCTAATATAACAATTTTGTCGTTTCACAACAAAAAAAAAAAAAAAAAAACATAAAGTCACAAATGCCATGTGAACTAAGAATTAATTTCACATAACAAAAATTTATGGGAAGTGTTATTAGCATTCTCAAGATATACATGTTTGAAATCTTTTTCTTTTTCCATGTTTATGTACGGTCTAATGATACGAATCTTGTGAATAGTGAGTTCAATTCTGTCTTTATAAATTTGAAGTATAAAAAGGATCTTTTGGAACCCCAAAAACTCCCATTGAAAAAATTATATACTTTTAGTAATAATTTTGAATACTTAATTTTTTTTTTTTTAAATTTTGATAAATCAAAAGAGATTTTACTAAAAGGGTGATCTGGTCTAAGTCACAAAATAGTATATACAACCAAACAATATAAAAGTAAAATCAAATTTCAATTAGTGGAGTTGTATGTCTACAACAACAAAATAAGAAAGAAAAAAAAGCACATAATCCTAAAAAGCTTCCAGTGGTCCCTTCGGGGACATCCGATAAAATTGGAACGATATATAAAAAGCTTCCAGTGATAGAGTAAGCAAAACAATCTTTTTACAACTGCAAAGTTGGCACAATCCATATTGGAGGTTTTCGGTTGTTCTTTACAAATGCCATAACATCTTTGATGTACGGCTTTGAAATCTCTTGTCCTGTGATAATGTTATACACACCAAAATCGTCCATAAGGCCCGACATCAAAGCTCATACGATCAGCATCATGATTGTAGTATATACAATTCGCTTGACGTCCTGGAAACTTTGAAGCCAACACACATACTAAAGAATTGTCACCCAAAAAGAGTGCCGCATCATGTAAGGTGTCCATCGCAATCCACTTACGCTTAGCGTAATCCAATTCGAAAACTTTAAATTTCGTCGTCTCGCGTGTTCCATATTCAAAATCCCAAATATATCTTTGAACCATCAACCATTTTTCCTCATTTGAATTCACGAGATATGTCTTGAAGCAAGGATCCTCTAGTTGCTTGGCTTTTGCAATTACGCTTACCTTTGTGTAGGACCAACGGGTAAGATGAAACGACAAGAGTGTTCTTCGGTTATCAAGGTAAAAATTATCTTGGAAGCAAACAACGTCTTCTAACGTTTTCCATCGCCTATCAACGTAAGTCCATCTTGTGTCTTTGAGTTTAATGAATGCCAACTGCAATAGGTCCTCGTAGATGACAAGAACAATGCAATCCTTTGCAAATTATATTGGATCCGCCGAGATTGTAGCCGTCGAGATTGTAGCCTTGTAGACTCCATAGTTACATATTGAGGGGTACATCAACAATTCATCCTCACCTCGCGGAGTGAGCGGAGGGAGGCGAATGATTGAATTGTCTTTCATTCGCCTCCCTTTGTGCCTTAGTAGTGGATTTGTTAGGGCTATGGTTTGACTTTGGTTAACCATCCCTTTGAAGAACCACAATACCGCTTGTTCGACAACTTGAGTTGCAAATCAAACACCTTGTTATTCATTGCGTCGCACAACCTCCACGTCCCCTTTTTGCCAGTAGATATCAAGAGTAACGGAGGACAGAAAGTTGACACAAGAGCACGTTGCTTTTTATTAGCCTTTGCTGCATGGTTCCACGACGTACAAACGCAGCCGAAGTGCAAATAGTCTGATGGTGACACTAATGTCTCCAAAACTAAATCCAAAAGCCTAGTAGGCAACTGTGCACAATCTGCTGAAACACAAAACAAAAATACAGTATTAGAAATTAGACAACTGAATCCTGATGTAAAAGTAAGTAAATTGCTTGGAGAACTGAAATCGAAAGAGCATACCTTAACCCATATATAATTAGACACCAGACAACGACACGAGGAAGATTTGGAGGTTGTTGCTTGTCGGTGAATCGTCTTATACAAGCGTAACAGTGCAATGTAATTGTATGAACTCTCGCACCTGCATGTATATACATATATACAGAAAATTATTTGAAGGTAATAGGATTATACAAACAAATAGGAAACCCGAACCGATTAGGATTAGGAAACAGGAGACTCGACTAGGATTACGAAACATTTATACATTCGAAGAATGTTGTAATCTAACCTAAACAGGAAATTTGAAAGAAAAAAAAAAGCCAATTTGTAGAGGGAGAACGTTAACCCTTGATGATCTCTTACCCACTTTTCTTTACGATCAGAAGTCAACTGAATCTGAATTGATTTGTGGTCTGGATCAGGGAGCCAGGGATGATCGGATTAATGGCAGATTGAAAGGGATGACGGCGTACGTGTTGTTGTTGGAGTCTTTTGCTCACGTATTACTATCAGTGCAGAGAGACTCACTTAGAACCGGTTTATTGTTACTACGGTATCCGGTCTAATAATATACAAGATAATAAGTAAATTTCTCTCAGATACATTGCATCATTAGATAGAGACGTCATTTGATGGTGAATTTATTCCATTTAAGTTACTCTCATATTACCAGAGGGGATAAATTATATTCATCACGCACGTGAGGCTAATGTAGCCTCGCACCCTTCTTATACTAAACCCTCCTTATATTTATAAATAGTGCTTTCGGTGTGGCACGCTCTAATCAACTTGTACCTTAAACTTTTGTGTACTTAAAAATTGTTTCTTAATTTTCAATATTCAACGAAAAATACCAACTTTTGTGTACTTAAAAACTGTTTCTTAATTTTCAATATTCAACGAAAAATGCCAACACTCTATCTCAACGCAAATTGAATAAACCACAATTTCAATTTTATTCTATACAATTAAATTATGCACCAAAGGCAAGTTCGATTTCACCCTTCCCTGGTATCACACATATAGTTTTTTATGAACAAACAACATGATCTAAACTATGCGGAGTGGGCTTAGCCTTATAATAGGCTAGCAATAATGTGGTTCAAATTCGTTTTTGGCGAAAATCAAACCTAAGACATTTTACTTAGAGTAAATTGTATTAATGGTCCTTCAACTTTAACCAAATTGGAGCAATGGTCCCTCAACTAAAAATCCATTACCATTGGTCCCTCAACTCATCAAAATGTGTAGCTATGGTCCTTTTCGTCAAGAGTAAATTGTAGCAATGGTCCCTCAACTTTAATCAAATTGGAGCAATGGTCCCTCAACTAAAAATCCATTACCATTGGCCCCTCAACTCATCAAAATGTGTAGCTATAGTCATTTTCATCAATTTCATCAAACTTTTGTCAAAATAAGTTATGTTGGAATGACCATTTATAAAATTAGGGTCCCTCAACTCATCAAAGTGTGTAATTATGGTCATTTTCATCAATTACGTCAAAAATTTTGTCAAAACGAGTTATGTTGGAATAATCATTGCTACAATTGGGTTAAAGTTAAGGGACCATTTCTCCAGTTGAATTAAAGTTGAGGGACCAATGGTAATAGATTTTTAGTTGAGGGACCATAGCTGCACGTTTTGATGTGTTGAGGGACCAATGGTAATGGATTTTTAGTTGAGGGACCATTGCTCAAATTGAGTTAAAGTTAAGGGACCATAGCTACAATTTACTCTTTCGTCAAATTTGTCAGAATTTTGTCAAAATAAGTTATGTTGAATGACCATTGCTACAATTGGGGTTCCTCAACTCATCAAAACGTGTAGCTATGGTCATTTTCGTCAACTTCGTCAGAATTTTATCAAAATGAGTTATGTTGGAAGAACCATTGCTACAATTGGGTTAAAGTTGAGGGACCATTGCTCCAATTGGGGTTAAAGTTAAGGGACCATTTCTCCTGTTAGATTAAAGTTGAAGAACCAATGGTAATAGATTTTTAGTTGAGGGACCATAGTTGTACATTTTGATAAGTTGAGGGACCAATGGTAATGGATTTTTAGTTGAGGGACCATTGCTCTAATTGAGTTAAAGTTAAAGGATTATTGCTACAAGTAAAAATGACCACTAAACTGTAGTACTATAAGAAAAATCCTAATTAAAAGTTTAGGCCTAAAGAAAAAGTACCATAAGTATTTGAGGCCCGGCTTCTCAACCAACCCGCTAGATCGGCTTTGATGGCTGAAGCCTGTAGAGAAGTCGCAGAAGCTTGAGCAACTGAGAGATAGAATAAAAAAAAAAAAAAGAAAATGGGGGGTGGTGGCAGAGGGAGCAAGAAAATACTGGTGGGTTTGGTGCTGGTCATGTTTCTAGGAATCGCGGTCTACTTGCGGCTCTGGACCATCGACTACTCCATTTCTTCCGATGAATCCGAGCTCCTCAGGTTTGCTGTTTGCTTCCCATCTCATCTTTTTCTAGTGCAAATCTCAAATTTGTTCTCAGGGGTTCATAGTTTTGCGGATTCCATGAATGATTGAATGAATGAATGAATTCCCATTAGATATAACCTCAATTAAATTAAGCCCAAGTTCTTAGATTTTACTTTCCATTAGTGATTGATGAGAAATTCCAACTTTGTGTTTTGGCTCATATGGTTCATACTCGGTATTATTGTTATATGATCTCACATGTACACTTTAATTTTCAGAGCTTCATGTGGCACGAATGTTAATAATGTTTCCATGGAATGAACTGGGTTTATTTTTATTGCTATGGGATTTTGGGGTTTAGTTGTATGTGGGAGTTTACTTGTTGTTTCTGTTTCTAATTTTGTTTTAGAGAGTTTGTCACTCAATTTTATATGCTTTTTCTATCGAAATCTTGTAGGCGGCAGTTTGACCTTGCGAATAGGGAAGCAATGGATGAATCTGCGGAGTGGAGGCTGAAATATGATGAAGAAGCCGAAAAGGCTACCAAGTGTATGAATCAACTCAAACAGGTTCACGTCATATTCTTCCTTTCTTCAAAATTTATTTGCACAACTCTTTCAACAATTAGAGTTTTCATTTGTGTGTTTAATGCTGGTATTGATTGTAAGTTGTCATTGTTATATACTAATCTGATTGGACTTAATATACACTCATTGTTGTGGGAAATTAGTTTTCGTATTATTTTTGGAGAGTGTGATTGCATGCTTAGAATAGTAGGGATTGTCAAAGCAAGATTAGTCTTTGAAAATGATCTCTGCATCGAAAGATAATTAAAACCACTTTGGAAAAACTAAACTACGGGTGCTATCACTCTATTTCCCTATATTCCTGTCAAAGTGGGTTTGGGTTCAATCTTTGGGAGGGCATCCTTGAGTTAATGACTTTTTTTTAAAATGATCAGTTTAACGACATAATCTTGGGATGTAACTAAGAAGTTTCTGTGCCTGTCATGATCATCCCTCTGCAGATCAATTAATTGTTTGTCTTCCTTACAGATAAAGGGATCATTTGAGGAGGGTGATGGAAATGCCGCTACTGTCAACCAGAAATTGTTGAATCTACAAAAGGTGACCCCTTTCTTTTCAGTAAAAGACTTTTACAAAAGTTCTTGTAATGTCTCATAACTTCATTCTTTTTCCACTCAAACGTTTATCTTCTTTCAATGTCATCCACTTTTATGCACCCTTTAGTAAACCATATTAAAGAGCTCATTAGAAACCATGCTGAGGATGGCTTGCTCGTATTATTAAATACCGTTTGTTAGAAATCAAATATGCTCTGAACCCAAATAATTTGTATAAACTGCGGATTTTGACATTTCATCAAAGTTTTATCTCTCTCTTTTCCCTTATCGGTTCAGATGGACAATGATGTGCTAGTGTAGTGTGTTTGAAAGGTCCCTTAGGTTTGAATCCTTCCTTTTCTTACAAGTCCTGAAAATATTTCCCAGGAAAATGTGGCCTTAGTCGAACGGATGGAAGCCTTGAAACAGGAGCTTGAGGCTGAGAAGCTGAAGTGCAGCGTTCAATAGGTTATTATATCGTCAAGGGTCAAAAGATTCAGAATAATCAAAGTCACCGCATTTTTCATTTTGTCCAATTCATATACTCTCGGTCTCAACACACCCCATAAGAACACCCAGTTGGAAAGTTTTTAGCTTCAGTGGTTACTTAAACCATCAAACACATATTTTTGGACGAGATGCACGTGCCCCCTTACAGCTCTCAATCCATGCTGCATTCCGGGAAACTGAGGTATTCGGGTAATGACTGCGTTTCTTCTACTAAATATACAATGATTTTTCCTGTTTGCACCTTACTTATCTTCATGCTCAGGAACCATTGTAAATTGTTCAACCTCGAATGTACCATTTTCTTTTCCTTGTAAAATTCCTTCTTGTTATAGACCCCATGGTTTTTCAGAGCCTGTAATTCATTTGATTGAAAGACGTGGAATATCAGATGTCCGATTGTCTTTGTTCGTATGGCTTTATTACAAATTTCTGTTATTGTTATATACTAATAGTAATTTTCCCATATTTTTGTTGGTAAAGAGAATAAAAACTGGATAAAGAGTTTGTGTGGAGCAACTCTAAGAAATGAACAGGCATTACATGATCACCATGCTGACCTATCTAATCAAGCATTCACGCAACAGTAAATTGCCACTAAATACAATTACTACTTAAGATAATCGTACCCCTCCCGCAATCTTTTCCTACAGGAAGAGAACTAGTTTCAATCTCCGGGGGTTGTGGAGCCATCGGGTTCTGAAGGGTTAGTTCTCAGGTCATGGAGAAATCTTGTTATTGTCCGCACAAAAACTTCATTGTCCTCATGTTCACTTTCTGGGGCAGGAGCGGTTGTAGAATTCTGCCATGTATAAAAGCAAAGAGAAACAAGAATTTAATTGCATTGCAGATTAGCATGCACATAATTAAGTCAGATTTAAACAATGAACTAATCGAAATTAGCTAATAAGTGATCTTGCTGGAGATACCTTTCGTCGCTTAGGCGGTCTGCTCCTGGTGCCCATCATCTTAATCAGCTCATCAAACTGAAAAACAGAGATTAAACCGAGTATTAAGGATGCTCGAAGCGGTAATTATCTGACTAATACCGATTTACGAAGAAGGTTAAATATAGATTAGGGATTTAAGATGCATTGCATACAACCTGTTTTACTATTTTTCCGTAAGTCCTTGCACACTGAGATAGCCTTCTTTCCTCCTCAGCTTCCTTATTAGACATAGTGCTCCAACCCTCAAGCTCTCAAACCCTTATCTCTTTTTGGGACAAATTGTTCAAGAAAACAGCAAGGGTTGATACCTATATATAGCAATGGTCAAGGTGCTCAAAGAGCATGTTAGTCGTGGTTTCATAAACATTACATCGCCGTTACCAACCGTCTTGATTATTACTCTACGCCGCCATTCGCAAAAAAGGAGAAGATATATACCATTATATTGCCTGCCGTTTCTTCTCTCTTACACTTTGAACACTATTCTCGTGTTAATTACACACACAAATGGAGATATAGGCTAACATTAGAGTTAAACGCATACCAAAAAGAATATATAAATCTTCGAAAAATGCACTCCGTTACCCATTATAATTATATTCCTTAAACAACTCAATGTACATTGTTCTTATTCATCAACCGTTGTCCTTGAAAATTTTTCATTGCACAACTTACCGTATGTTGTCGAAATCTAATATATATATGTTTGGGCTTAATTTACTTCTTCTAAGAATAATTGAGGATGGAAGCATAATTATTTGGTCACCTACCTAAAAAATGCTTCCATAAACAATGGAAAATTGGTTTCAACGTGGAATTTATAAATTGTGATTACTTTATCCCCTTGAAGAAAAAGCTACTGGTTGTATTTTGCCAATCGACTTGTCTTTCTTTCACACCTGTTGCATTTCAACCCTTAATTGCTTGAGCAAAGACCAACCCTTTTGTCATTTTTCAACACTAATCATCTGCTTTAACGGATTACATGATTATCCGCATCAAATTTCTTCCTAAAATAGTTCTAAAGAAACTTTCATGCAAAGGAGATATCCATTATCACTACTACAATATTAGCTTTAGGTGTCGGATGATTGTGACGGTTATTAAGCCATTTTGACGGATAAAAAATATCCGACACATAATTTATTTAGTGTCGGATAAAAGTTAATTTCAGTCGGATATATCCGACATAAATTCCTAACGGATTTTTCCTGGCGGATTTAACCGTCAAAAAATTATTATAACCCTCAGTATTTTTGAATTCTTTTTTTTTTTTAATATTTTAAACATATTCTGGCGGTTTTTAAGTTAATGGTGACGGTTATAACCGACAGAAATTGACTATTTTATTATTTTAGTTTTTGGCGGTTATTATTTTAGTATTCTGGCGGTTATAACCGACAGAAATTTACTATTTTATTATTTTAAAATGTTATATTGATTAAAAATAAATAAACAAATGGTTTAATATTTTTTTTTCACTCACGGTCCCGTTACCTAATCTCTGAATTATATTTTTTTTGCGATTTTTTACACATGCTATCTCGGAATATATACAAACATATTTAACGGTTGGATCGTTGAAACTAGTTTCGTAGAATGCATATCCTATCAAATTGACATATTTAACATGTGACAGCCCGTCCCTGATTTTAAGATTTTTTAAAGTTTTAATAAAGGATTTTACAAAAATGCCCTTTGAGGCACACGCATTGTTCGAGGTTAATCGTTGTGTCGTGCCATCTAAGATTTGTTTTCTTGACATATCCTCGTAGTATTCGTCGCTACGGACGCGTGGGCGCAAGCGGTTCGTGATTTGGAGTTATAACGAAAAAGATATTAAAGTTTGAAGTTTGGGCATTTTGGGAATTATAATAATAAAATATGGAAATTCTTTTATGAAAATAGACGGCCCAGATTTAATGAGGAAATAAATGGATGGCTGGGATTAATAGGAATAAAATTATATGTGTGTGTATGTGGCCGGCTGGATGAGGAAAGGAGGAAGAAGAGATTGGGCAAAAACTGCCCAACCAGGAGGAAGGAGCAGCAGCTCCGGGAGAGAAAGGAGGGACCCGGACGAATGGGGAGAGGAGAGAGGAAGAGAAGGGCCAATCGGAACAGGGGAAAGGAGGAAAGGAGAGAAGGCGAGAAGCGGAGGAGATAAGGAAGAAAACGGGTCTTCACCCGCTACCCATTTCGACCCGCGGCACCCACACCCACATTTCGGCGAAATTCACCCGTTTTTCCAGCGAATTGATTCAAGGAACCTCATGGGAAACACTCTAGGACCCTTGCTCTTTCCATCCCATCTCAAATTTGGAGAGATTTGATGGTGAAAATAGAAGAAACCGTGCAAAAAGGGGGCGCACGGGTTGGGTCCCTTTCCGTCAAGATGTGAAGCAATTTCTTCCAATCACCACCACCCATGGCATCCTCTTGAGGCCTAGAACAAAGCCCAAGCAGTGGTTGAGGCGTTGGAACAAGTTTGGAGGTCGAATTGGAGCACACCAAACCTAGGGTTTCCGACGGGTTTTGTTGGAATTGGAGGCTTTGCCGACCGAATTGGCCTTGGCCACAGGTATGAAAGTTGTTCTACTCATTGAGATCTTCATTTCTTTAAATTTTGGTAATTTTTGGATAAAGTTGGATTTTCCAGCGAGCCGGGGCGGCCGACCGCCACCCACGGCGGCGCGTGCCGCGGCGCGTGGCCAGTGGGCCGCCAATGTTATTTTTAAGCTATATTGGATGTCCTGAGTTCAGTTTTGATAGTGGCTTAACGTTGGTTGATCATTTGGACTTAATTTCGATACGATGCATGGTTAGGCCAAAATATGAATTGACGATCCGACCGTTGGATCGTCACCAAACTTTGATACGTTGTAATACGTAATATTTGAGGATTATAGGAACTTACAGATCGAGAATCCGATTTACGGATCTCCCGGAATTGGAGTTGTAAGTTCATAAAATATAATGTTAACCGTCACTTAGTTTGGTAATTGGCGGAGATCCGACCGTTGGATGGTCATGAAATTTTAGGATGTTGTTCTAGAGATTTATTGTGGACCTCTGGAAGTTACGGATTGGAAATCTGAGTTGCAGATCTTCCGGATCGAACTTCATAGTGACGTGTTTTATATAAGTGATATATTCTATCGATATGATTCTGAGGTATGATTTGATGATTGTTTTAGGCGCCGATCGCCATGACGCCTTGATGTGTTGTGCTAGGGAGTTGCAGGGCGAACTCCAAGTGAGTGGGCAGTTTTGTTTTACGTATATACCTATATAAAGGAGTTTTTCCCAGAAAATCTATTTAAGTGAAATATGATTTGAAAGTGTGATTTGAAATGCCATGCATAGATTCTATGAATCATGTGATTTGAAATGCCATGCATAGAATTTATATGAGATATGTGAATTGATATTATATGATGCATATATGTGAATTGGTGCTGCCGACGCACATGTGAGTATCAGGTGAGTTATATTTGGTGCATTGAATTGTTTGATGTGATTTGTGTTGATAGCTCATAACCTGCACCCCTGGTGTTAGTGCTTATGTTATTCACCGCATCACACGCTCACCTTGGATCCAAGTAGATGCTAGTCGTACAGACCACTGGAGGTGGTTCCGACATGCTAGTCGTACCGACCTTAGAGACGGTTCCGACTAGTAGGTGACCTTAGATTATGTGCACAGATGATTGATGAGAGAAGCACTAGAGCGTAATATTACACCATCCTAGTCGTACAGACTACTACAGGTAGTTCCGACTTATGTGCAGTGTAGTGCCGTACAGGTCACAGTTGGTGACTCCGGCTGGATTGGATATTGAGCTCTAGAATCAGCCGTACAGGACCACTGCAGGGTCTCCGGTTGATTTATTATTTCACCTGATTTATGTTGATGCATCCATATTATGTTTTTGGCGCATAGCATGGCATATTTTCTGAAAAGTGATAAAGAATGGTGTTTTGAGAATTTTGAAGCTATATATATTTATATATGCTATTTTCTGGGAAAGTATACATGTTTTACAGTGAGGGGTTAGAACTTTGATAAAGAAAAGTTTTGAAAAGACTTGTTTTACTGACCCACTCAACTTTGTTTTGCGCTCCTCCAGGTTCGAGTTAGAGCAGAGCTTTGGTGGCCACGAGGAATCCAACGGTATTCTGACAGAATTCACAATTGTATTTTTTTTAAGCTTCCGAACTGTGTAAATGGTTACGTCACTCTCACGTGACAGCCAGCATGCCCTCCTTCGGGACGGGGTGTGTCAGTTGGTATCAGAGCCTAGGTTGCAGTTCTGTGTATCTTGAGAATTTCCTAGTGTCTTCTGTCAGAACTATACCGACTCGTAGTGAGCCACGTCGTTCAGATGAGTTTAGTTTCCTTGGTATAGCTCAGTTAGGGGAAACTATTGCTATTGTGATTCAGTCTATTATTCAAGGATTTTTCTCTTAAGACTGGTTATAAGTTGATGCTAAATCACTTTATGGAAATGAAAGACTGGAGGAAGCAGAGCGATGGCTTAATTATTTGGAAAAGGCATTTCGGTTTATGCAAGTTAAGGGAATCTTTCTTTTGAAAGGTAGGTAGAGACGACTACCTGGTTTCTGAGTATTGAATTTGCATCCTGGTGGAGACAGAAGTCTTATATGATGTCACCGGAGGAAACAGCTGTTTGAGAGTTGTTTAAAGAATTGTTTAAGAAAAGGTTTATCCATCCGGCATATATTGATGGTAAAAAGCGAAAGTTTACAAAATTTGAGACAAGGAAAGATGATAGCGAATGAGTATTATGGAAAGTTTATTGACTTGTCTCATTACTATTTGAATGTTGTTGTTAATCCGGTGGGAATGTTATGTCGTTTTAAACTGGATAATAAGAAGAAGTGGCGTTCTTTGACGACCACTATCCATTGTGCTTCCTATCAGGAGTTTTACGAGATTTTATTGAGAATTGAGGACTCTGAGATTATGTCCAGCGATAGTAATGAAGAAGAGGAAAAGATTGTGAATCAGAGGAAAGATGGCAAAGGTAAAGGTCAGTAATCTTAAGGACTTTAAGAGACTCAAAGCTTCAAAAGAAGTAAAGCTAGTTCTAGTTCTTCTAGCTAATATGATTCTTGTTATGGACGATGTTGCCAAAAAGAGTAATGAATGAGCACGATCGAGGTGTGTATATGTATTTCTAATGAAAGGCAAGATGGTAATATTGCACCCTTGAAGATTGTTGCTTACTTATCGAGACAACGGTGATTTATCAGTATTGCGGGCTGCAGACCGTAATATTAATAACTTATCTGTTGGATTCGTTAAGCAAGTAAACAGGTAGGTCATCCTACATTAGTATGGTGTTATTCAGGGTGTTCAGTGATGGTGGACGAGGTTGTTATGCCAGTGAATCTTATCCCGTGAGATATTGTGGATTTGGATGTGGTTTTAGGCACAGACTGATTGTATTATAATTGTGCCAAGATAGATTGCTTCGGGGAATCAGTTACTTTCCATCGACCTGGATGACCAGAGGTTACTTTTGGAGGTATGCAAATCAGAGTGAGGCATGCCGTTATTTCTGCTGTGAGAGCAAGGAAATGGTTTCGGAAGGTTACCAAGGATATTTAGTTCATGCGGTACTAAGAGATATTGCTCTGAGTAGTGTGGAAGAGGTCAAGGTGGTTAGACATTTTCCTGACATTTTCCCTGAGAATTTACCTGGATTGCCACCAAGCAAGTTGTGGAGTTCTCTATTGATTTGTTTCCAGGTACGGACCTTATATTAGAAAGTGGTTCATGATGAGTTAAGGGAATTGAAAAGTCAGTTGCAAGAATTGGTTGATAAAGGTTCTATTCAACCTAGTATGTTACCTTTGAGAGCCCCAGTTTAATTGTGAGGAAGAATGTGGACATTAAGGCTATACATTGACTATGGATAATTGAATCGGGTAACGATTGAGAATCGTTATCCATTACCGAGTATTAATGATTGATTGATCAGTTTAGAGGTGCCTGTGTAATTTCAAAGATGGATTTGAAGTCTGGTTGTTACCAATTGAAGATTAAGAGTGATGATGTCCCTAAGACGGTTTTCAGAACTCATTATGGTCTTTATGAGTTTTTGGTGATGCCATTTGGATTGACGAATTTTATGAGTTTGACGAACGAAGTATTCCAGGAATATCTCGACAGGTTTGTTATCGTTCTCATTAACGTTATTCTGGTATACTTAAGACTAGAGCTGAGCATGCTAGACATCTTAAATTGGTATTACAAAGATTGAGGGATCGTCGATGTATTCTAAGTTTAGCGAATGCCAATTTTGGATGAATCAAGTGGCATTTCTGGGACATGTTATATCTACTTAAAGTATTCAAGTGGATTCTTAAAAGGTGGCAGAAGTTGAGAATTTGGACAACCGCGAACCATGACTAAGATTCGGAGTTTCTTAGCTTAGCGGGCTATTATGGATGGTTTGTGAAAGATTTTTCAGTCATTGCCTTACCATTGACGAGATAGACGAGAAAAGAGGCCAAGTTGAGTGGGATGAAAATGGTGAGCAAAGTTTTCAACAGTTGAAGTATTTCCTCACTCATGCACTTGTGTTAGCACTCTCATATGATAACGGGAATTAAGAGGTCTATAAGGATGCTTCCTTTAATGGTTTGGGATGTGTATTGATGCAAATGGTAGGGTGATTGCCTATGTTTCACGGCAATTGGAACCTCATGAGATGAATTGCCCTACTTGTGATTTGGAATTTGCGATTATCATCTTTGCTTTGAAGGTATGGAGACATTATATTATTGGTGAAAAGTGCAAGATTTTACGGATCATAAGAGTCTCCAATATCTGTCTTACTCAGAGAGATCTTGATTTTAGGTAACGAAGGTGGACTGAATTGCTTAGTGATTATGATTGCACGACCAGGGTGATCGTGCAAATGTTTGGGCTGATGTACTTAATATGAAGACTCTCGTGAGAATAAAGGCTTTGTATGCTTGTTATGTTCCTCTTCTTGTGGATTTCAGATCTACTGGAGTAAAGTTAGAAATGGAAGAACGAGAAGAAGCCTTGCTTGCTAGTATCCAAGTTAGGCTTATTTTAATTAATCGTATACTCGATGCCCAGAGGATTGATGAAGAAATTCAAGAATTAATTATTGCAAGGAATAACGGGAAAAAGAAAGACCTCAGAGTTGGAGAAGCAGATGGCATCCTTATGCAAGAGAACAAGATGTATGTACCTAATGTTATGGAATTAAAGAAAACAATTTTGGAACGAAGCACACGGTTCAGCTTATGCAATGCATCCTGGAAGTACTAAGATGTATCATACCATTTAACCATTTTACTATTGGCCGGGTATGAAAAGAGAAGTTGCTGAATAGGTAAGTATGTGTATCATTGGTCAGTAGGTTGAAGCGGAAAGAAAGAAGCCTTTTGGATTGATGCAGTCATTTTCCGTTCTACAGTGGAAATGGAAAAATATTACTATGGATTATGCGTACAAGCTTTTTCGTACAAGAAATGGTTATGATAACATCTGGGTGATAGTTGATCGGCTCACTACGTCAGCGCATTTTGCTCCAGTGAAGAGCAACAACCTTTCCAAACAAGTGCAACAATTATTTATTTGTTTTATGGAAAAGAGATTCGGGCTTACGGATCTGTTGAGCTTTTTGGATATGATGGTCACTTCAAAGTTTTGGATAGCATTTCAGGAGATTTTGGATACAAGGTTACTTTATAGTACGGTTTATCATCCTCAAACAGATAGGCAATCTGAGAGGACAATTCAGATGTTGGAGGATATGCTAAGATCTTCAATATTGCAGTTTGGCGACGCTTAGCATAAGTGGTTGAATTTGAGGGAATGTAATTAGAACAGCTTTCATTCGGGTCTTAGCATGTCGCTATTTGAGGCATTTATTGGAAAAGCTTGCCGTACACCTTTATGTTGGTCAGAAGTTGTCGAAAGAAATTTTGCGGGCCCTGAGATTATGGATGAGTCTACTCAGAATGTTCAAGTGATTAAGTTCAACCTGAAAGCAGCCCAGGAGTGGCAAAAGAGCTTAGCAGAGATGCCACTAATCGAGTGTATTATGTAGGTGATTGGGTGTGTTCGAAATTTTCACCTTGGAAAAGTGTGATTCGGTTCGAGAAGAAAGGTAAGTTAAGTCCTAGAGACATCGGACCTTATGTGATCACCGAGCGAGTCGAGGAAGTTGCTTACAGGCTTGAGTTGCCTCCAGAGCTGTCGGAAGCGCGTGGCGTGTCCCACGTATCTATGTTTCGACATTATGTTTTAGATGCTGCACAGGTGATATCTCCTTAACCATTGGGAATCAACCCAGATATGACTTATGATGAGGAGCCAGTGACTATTTTGGATTGGAAAGACAAAGTTCTAAGAAATAAGACTGTGGGCCTTGGTAAAAAGTTTTTGGAGGAATCATTCAGTGGAAGAAGCTACTTAATGAGACTGAAGATTGGATGAGAGAGAGGTACCCAAAGTTGCTCTATGATTATTAATGGATTGTTTGGTTGTTTGAATTTCGAGGACGAAATTCTATAAGGTGGGTAGATTGCGACAGCCCGTCCCTGATTTTAAGATTTTTAAAGTTTTAATAAGGGTTTTACAAAAATGACCTTTGAGGCACGCGCATTGTTCGAGGTTAATCGTTGTGTCGTGCCATCTAAGATTTGTTTTCTTGACATATCCTTGTAGTATTCGTCGCTACGGACGCGTGGGCGCAAGCGGTTCGTGATTTGGAGTTATAACGAAAAAGATATTAAAGTTTGAAGTTTGGGCATTTTGGGAATTATAATAATAAAATATGGAAATTCTTTTATGAAAATAGACGGCCCAGATTTAATGAGGAAATAAATGGATGGCTGGGATTAATAGGAATAAAATTATATGTGTGTGTATGTGGCCGGCTGGATGAGGAAAGGAGGAAGAAGAGATTGGGCAAAAACTGCCCAACCAGGAGGAAGGAGCAGCAGCTCCGGGAGAGAAAGGAGGGACCCGGACGAATGGGGAGAGGAGAGAGGAAGAGAAGGGCCAATCGGAACAGGGGAAAGGAGGAAAGGAGAGAAGGCGAGAAGCGGAGGAGATAAGGAAGAAAACGGGTTTTCACCCGCGACCCATTTCGACCCGCGGCACCCACACCCACATTTCGGCGAAATTCACCCGTTTTTCCGGCGAATTGATTCAAGGAACCTCATGGGAAACACTCTAGGACCCTTGCTCTTTCCATTCCATCTCAAATTTGGAGAGATTTGATGGTGAAAATAGAAGAAACCGTGCAAAAAGGGGGCGCACGGGTTGGGTCCCTTTCCGTCAAGATGTGAAGCAATTTCTTCCAATCACCACCACCCATGGCATCCTCTTGAGGCCTAGAACAAAGCCCAAGCAGTGGTTGAGGCGTTGGAACAAGTTTGGAGGTCGAATTGGAGCACACCAAACCTAGGGTTTCCGACGGGTTTTGTTGGAATTGGAGGCTTTGCCGACCGAATTGGCCTTGGCCACAGGTATGAAAGTTGTTCTACTCATTGAGATCTTCATTTCTTTAAATTTTGGTAATTTTTGGATAAAGTTGGATTTTCCAGCGAGCCGGGGCGGCCGACCGCCACCCACGGCGGCGCGTGCCGCGGCGCGTGGCCAGTGGGCCGCCAATGTTATTTTTAAGCTATATTGGATGTCCTGAGTTCAGTTTTGATAGTGGCTTAACGTTGGTTGATCATTTGGACTTAATTTCGATACGATGCATGGTTAGGCCAAAATATGAATTGACGATCCGACCGTTGGATCGTCACCAAACTTTGATACGTTGTAATACGTAATATTTGAGGATTATAGGAACTTACAGATCGAGAATCCGATTTACGGATCTCCCGGAATTGGAGTTGTAAGTTCATAAAATATAATGTTAACCGTCACTTAGTTTGGTAATTGGCGGAGATCCGACCGTTGGATGGTCATGAAATTTTAGGATGTTGTTCTAGAGATTTATTGTGGACCTCTGGAAGTTACGGATTGGAAATCTGAGTTGCAGATCTTCCGGATCGAACTTCATAGTGACGTGTTTTATATAAGTGATATATTCTATCGATATGATTCTGAGGTATGATTTGATGATTGTTTTAGGCGCCGATCGCCATGACGCCTTGATGTGTTGTGCTAGGGAGTTGCAGGGCGAACTCCAAGTGAGTGGGCAGTTTTGTTTTACGTATATACCTATATAAAGGAGTTTTTCCCAGAAAATCTATTTAAGTGAAATATGATTTGAAAGTGTGATTTGAAATGCCATGCATAGATTCTATGAATCATGTGATTTGAAATGCCATGCATAGAATTTATATGAGATATGTGAATTGATATTATATGATGCATATATGTGAATTGGTGCTGCCGACGCACATGTGAGTATCAGGTGAGTTATATTTGGTGCATTGAATTGTTTGATGTGATTTGTGTTGATAGCTCATAACCTGCACCCCTGGTGTTAGTGCTTATGTTATTCACCGCATCACACGCTCACCTTGGATCCAAGTAGATGCTAGTCGTACAGACCACTGGAGGTGGTTCCGACATGCTAGTCGTACCGACCTTAGAGACGGTTCCGACTAGTAGGTGACCTTAGATTATGTGCACAGATGATTGATGAGAGAAGCACTAGAGCGTAATATTACACCATCCTAGTCGTACAGACTACTACAGGTAGTTCCGACTTATGTGCAGTGTAGTGCCGTACAGGTCACAGTTGGTGACTCCGGCTGGATTGGATATTGAGCTCTAGAATCAGCCGTACAGGACCACTGCAGGGTCTCCGGTTGATTTATTATTTCACCTGATTTATGTTGATGCATCCATATTATGTTTTTGGCGCATAGCATGGCATATTTTCTGAAAAGTGATAAAGAATGGTGTTTTGAGAATTTTGAAGCTATATATATTTATATATGCTATTTTCTGGGAAAGTATACATGTTTTACAGTGAGGGGTTAGAACTTTGATAAAGAAAAGTTTTGAAAAGACTTGTTTTACTGACCCACTCAACTTTGTTTTGCGCTCCTCCAGGTTCGAGTTAGAGCAGAGCTTTGGTGGCCACGAGGAATCCAACGGTATTCTGACAGAATTCACAATTGTATTTTTTTTAAGCTTCCGAACTGTGTAAATGGTTACGTCACTCTCACGTGACGGCCAGCATGCCCTCCTTCGGGACGGGGTGTGTCATAACAAACACTTAAGAGTTAATCTTATACTTCCATTAAGTATAAAAAATTATCCACTAGTGTAAATATTTTAAATTGAAGATCGAATTCATTCAATGCATTCTTATAGGGTCAAGGAGTGTAGATGTAAAAAATCATCAAAATCGGAGCTAAAATAACCGTTAAATTGTGATTTTTCGTTTATAACCGTCGAAAACTTTTGTTCTGTTACATAATCTCTGAATGTTTGTTTTTTGTGATTTTTTAGGTATGCGATCTCGGAGTGTGTACAAACAAGTTTGATGGTTGGATCGTTGAAAAAAGTTTCATAGGATGCATGTCGCGTCAAAACGGTAGATTAAACAAATACTTAGAGTTAATATTATACTTCCATTAAGTATAAAAGAAGATTTTGTGGTGTCCACTAGTGTAAATATTTTAAATTGAAGATCGAATTCGTTCAATGCATTATTATAGGGTTAAGGAGTGTAGCTGTAAAAATCATCAAAATCGAAGCTAAAATAACCGTTAAATTGTTATTTTTCGTTTATAACCGTCGAAAACTTTTGTTATGTTACCTAATCTCTGAATGTTTGTTTTTTGTGATTTTTTACGTATGCGATCTTGGAGTGTGTACAAATAAGTTTGACGGTTGGATCGTTGAAAAAAGTTTCGTAGGATGCATATCGCGTCAAAACAGTAGATTAAACAATCACTTAGAGTTAATATTATACTTCCATTAAGTATAAAATAAGATTTTGTGGTATCCACTAGTGTAAATATTTTAAATTGAAGATTGAATTTGTTCAACGCATTCTTATAGGGTCGAGGAGTGTAGCTGCAAAAAATCATCAAAATCGGAGCTAAAATAACCGTTAAATTGTGATTTTTCGTTTATAACCGTAGAAAACTTTTGTTATGTTACATAATCTCTGAATGTTTGTTTTTTGTGATTTTTTACATATGCGATCTCGGAGTGTGCACAAATGAGTTTGACGGTTGGATCGTTGAAAAAAGTTTCATAGGATGCATATCGAGTCAAAACGGTAGATTAAACAAACACTTAGAGTTAATATTATACTTCCATTAAGTATAAAAGAAGATTTTGTGGTACCCACCAGTGTAAATATTTTAAATTGAAGATCGAATTTGTTCAATGCATTCTTATAGGGTCGAGGAGTGTAGCTGTAAAAAAATCATCAAAATCGGAGCTAAAATAACCGTTAAATTGTGATTTTTCGTTTATAACCGTCGAAAACTTTTGTGATTTTTTTACGTATGCGATCTCGGAGTGTGTACAAATGAGTTTGACGGTTGGATCGTTGAAAAAAGTTTCGTAGAATTCATATCGCGTCAAAACGGTAGATTAAACAAACACTTAGAGTTAATATTATACTTCCATTAAGTATAAAATAAGATTTTGTGGTATCCACTAGTATAAATATTTTAAATTGAAGATCAAATTTATTCATGGCATTCTTATAGGGTGGATGAGTGATGCTGTAAAAAATCATTAAAATCGGAGCTAAAATAACTATTAAATTGTGATTTTTCGTTTATAACCGTATAAAACTTTTGTTTTGTTACCTAATCTCTGAATGTTTTTTTTTTTTGTGATTTTTTACGTATGTGATCTTGTAGTATCTACAAACAAGTTTGACGGTTAGATCATGGAAACTAGTTTCGTAGAATGCTTATCTCTGTATGCGATTTTTTGTGCTAAATTTTTATTTAGGTTTTGCAAGTATTGATTAGACAATATTTAGTTTGTGTGATGACATTTTCATTGTACAATTCTCTTTTTGTTTCTTTATCGCATATTTTACATGGGTTATTATCTATTAAACCAAAAGTGTAAAAAATTTCTATTAAACCAAACAATTATTTATTTAATTTTTAAAAACGTATTCTATTTAAATACATATATTTATTTATTAAACCAAACAATTATTATTTTAGTTTTTAAATGCGTAACAAAATTTTGGGGGGAATTTAAAATTTGTGGGGGGTGGGGGAATTTAAAATTTTCGGAGGGAATTTGGGGGGGGGGGGGGGGGGGGGGGTTTGCCGCCATTTTGTTTCTGTCGGTTATAACCGATAGTAATGAAACTTTTCTGTTCGTTTTTATTTTAAAAAAATGTTTATGTCGGTTAAAACCAACAGTAATGACAATATTCCAAAATAAAACCCCTCCAACTCTTTCCTTGCGCCGGTGCTTCTCCCTTCCCCATTTTCTCTTCTCCTCATTTCCTTCTCCTTCTCGCTTCAATCACCATGGATAAACAAGGCAGAAGCTATGCAAGCCCTTGAGCACAGAGACAAGCAAAGAACTGTAAGTCCTTCCACATGCTTCCACCTATGATTTAATTCATGTTTTGCATGTTGGTAATGTTATTCTTCCCCCCCCCCCCCCCAACCCCCACCCCCCCACACACACACACGCATTTGTAAATTTGTTTGTGTTGGGTTTTCATCCATTGTCCATATATGAGTACCACCCCAAAACCAACACCAAACATCCCTTTATGCATCAATGCTGCAGAGTTTGAAGGACCCTCAGGAGAACCATTATCAACTGGCGACGAAGCTGGACTTGTAACATGCACATAAGGAGGCTGGGACCCGTTAGGGTTGCTTGGAGATGGCGGAGGAGTTGATATGAGTGGTGGTGAAGATGGAGGAACATGAATTGGAGAAGCGGAAGGCAGGGAAGACGTAGAGATGTTGCATATGTAGTAAAACACACATTTTTCTTCCAATGGAAAAGTCACTGGACCAGTGTTGAACACTTTCAGTGGCTTGTAACCTGTGCACTTCTCATACCAATTTGATCCTCATTGCTTTGTATTTTCAGGATGAATTGGATCATTTCGAGCAGAAGAAGAATGCTCAACGGGAAGGGATAATGCTGTCATGTCCTTTTTATATATTTTTTATTATTAATCTATTTTCTGTCGGTTTTATCCGACAGAGATGGTCTGATTTATTATTAATATATTCCATGTCGGTTTTATAACCGACACAAGTTCTGTCGATTTTTATATTTTCTGTCGGTTTTAGCTGATAGAAAATGGTCTTATTTATTATCAATATATTCCATGTCGATTATAACCGACACAAGTTCTGTCGGTTTTGTATATTTTCTGTCGGTTTTATCCGACAGAAAATGCTATTATTTATTCATTTTTAATTTATTCTCTGTCGGTTATATCCGACACAATTTCTTTCGATTTTAGTGTATTTTCTGTCGGAAAATTCATTTCCTGACGCCGGCAATTCTGTCGCTTATTATATCCGTCACTGCATCCATTTTCTGTCGGATTTTGCTTAAAATCCGACAGTAATATACGTTTTTTGTCGGTTTTTAAACCGCAAGTTATAGATAATTTTGTAGTAGTGTATCTGTGAGAAAAAGCTGAGGAAAGGACAAAAAGGGGTATATCAGCGTTACGGATAAGTTATTTTAGTTATAGAGTTTAGCGTTTATGATGATAGCACTAGCAACTATGAGAGCAGTAACCATGGCACCTAAGGAAAGTAACATGAGTGGTTATATCCTTTCCTCTGCTATTTCTCCAAAATAATGTATATCCTTCTTGTATGAACGTTTCTTTAGAACTACTTTAGTGAGAGTTTGATGCAGATAATCATGTATTCAGTTAAATCAATTAAACCATTTATCATAGTGTTCAAAAATGACAAAAGGGTTGTTTTTTAGGAAAATTAATGAAAATGGCTTGAAAACTTTAAGTTTTAACCAAAATGACAAAAATGTGTTGTAAGTGAATAGTACCAGAAGTGACTTTTTAGAGTAAAAAATGTCTTTAACGTTAAAAATGAACAGTACCAGAAATGTTTTGTTAAAACTCCCTTATTTATTTTTTTCCATGGAATTGAGGGTTGAAATGTAATAGGTGTGAAAGAAGACAAGTCGATTGGCAAAATACAATTATTCGCTTTTGTTTCAAAAGGATAAAGTAATCATAGCTCATGAATTCCATGTTAAAACCACTTTCCAATGTTTATGGAAGCATTTTTTAGGTTAATAGATTACATTAAGCCCATACATATATATTTGATTTCTACACCGCTAGAATTAGGTTGTGCAATGAAAAAATGGTTGACAAATAATAAAGACGTACGTTTAAGTCCAAAAAATATAGTTGTAACCGGCAATGAAGTGCATTTTTCTAAGATGTATATCGTTTCTTTTTTGTAAGTGCTTAACTCTTAATGCAAGCCTATATCTCCATTTTTGGGTGTGATTAACACAAGATTAGCATTTGAAAATGAAAGAGGAAAGAAACGGCGGACCAAATAACGGTATATCTTCTCTCTTTTTGAGAATGGCGGCATCGAACAATAGTAAAGAGAGTTGATAACGGCCATAGAATATTTATGAAACCATGACTAACTTATAAGCCCACAAAAGAGCTGACCGAGAGTCTCTCAAATACTCCAAAAGCACTAGAAAGATCTTGACATTTCACACTAGGGATATCATATTCCTTTTTTGGAACTAGAAGAACACAATATGTCTACAGGGATACAAGCGAAGGTGTAACTCAAATACTTATAAGCTCACATAATATGAGATTCATTCAGTTTTCATTCCTTCTCTAAGTTTGCCACAATTACCAATCATAAACCATGGAAATTCGGCTTCAACATGCAATTCATGAATTAGATTACGTTATCAATTGAAACAAAAGCTAATGATTGTATTTTGCCAACTTGTCTTCTATAGCGCCTGTTGCATTTCAACCCTAATTCCATGATAAAACGTGAAAAAAAAAAAGAAAAAAAAAACACTACTCTAATCCAGTTTTCAACACCAATCATAGAAGCTTTAACTAATTACATGACTATCCGCAAAACTTTTATAAAAATATTTGGGTAATATTAGGGAGATTAAATTTGCAAACTAAATGACGTGCCACCAATATAAATGAGCACGTTTATCAATGTTTAAGTAATAAATCAATCATCAACTTCCATGTCATTTAGTTTGTAAAATTTTGTCTATAAATTTAGGAGTAATGCTAGAAAGACCAATTTTTTAAAACCAAATTTGCAAACTAAATTATGTAGTTGTAGATGATTGAATAATTAATTAAGTGTTGATTAACGTGCTTATTTCTTATTGGTGACAAATCATTTGGTTTAAAAAATTTGGTCTTCCTAGCATTACTCTAAATTTAATCTCCCTACCATTACCCTAAATATTTCTAGGGAATCTTTCATGCAACCTAGATATAACCCTTCTCTTCCGTTCTCAGACATCAAAAGATGAGGAAAAGAAGCGGGAAGGAAGAAAAGAGGTGTATCCCATTGCATGCGAGTTATTTTCGTTCATCATGGAATGCACCAGGGCATCTCGATCTTGCCTGCAGATTTTCTAATGTTGCTTTCAGTGCTGATATAGAGCCCTAGGAAGGTTTAAAGCAAGTTTAAGGTAAATGGATCACACAGACAACATTTTGTATCTCTCAGGCACTTGCTAGGCAATGAGTGAAAGAATTGTATGTTTTATGGACTTTTACAAACCAGACAATAGTAAAACGCATTGCAAGAAACCAACAATGCCGAAAAAAGATTTCACAGCAAAAAAAATTTAAAAAATCCAAAATTTGTACACATCTCCATGTTAAAGGCTATTATCATCTCAGTAATACTCTGCCAAAATACTTGTGTGTACAAAATAAGGGCAATCCAACAATTAACCTGTAGAAGCACAATCGTCGCTCTTTGGTTTGAAAAAAAAGGCCTAAAAGCTTCATGGTTTTTGGCAGAGATGTCTCCACACCAAAGAGGCCAAAAGTTGAGAACATAAGAAGGCTCTAATCACTTATGAATATTCCTCCCTGTCAGTGTTTCACCATGAAGCAAGTGACCAGAAGTTTAACGAAACGATGGTGACACAGCAAACCAGCTGATAAAAGCCATAGCTGTGGGCAATGGGTGAAACCACATTTGTTAAGATCACTAACAATGAGAACGGTAATTCCAGCAGAAGCACACGCAGCAGCAAATGTAAGAGTAGATGTGATCGGTACGAAAAGAAACACCCGTATATCTGTAAGCTTGTGAATGGACTGATTTAGGTCTGGAACGATGGGACTTAATGCACTCTGATGCAACAAATATACTTTTCTACTTCCAAACATTTACACAGATACATATTCACAAAGCCATTTCAGGAACAAATGAATGAAAAACAGAGTATATATCTATCCTAGAAATGAAGGCAGCATCTCAAATGGCAAAACCCGGCCCGAAGGGACATCTAGTCATTTATCAATGTCAAATGTGGCAAAGGGTGAGATGGCCATTGATACGACTTAGTGTCCTTTTTTGCATGCATGTGTTATAGTGATGAATTTGAAGTGTGCGATTTCTCTAAATTTGTTGACCCACCACATGTTTTATTCAAAATTTTGGTGTCAGAGGGCGGCAGGTAGGGATCGGCATCCCACAAAGTCTCTGGTGTTGATGCACAAACTGAGGCTGTGAAACTTGTCTAAGATTAAGCTCGAGTGGTATCAAGAAGTTCCACATCCAAAATTATATCAAGTGATCCAGAAAGGTGAAGAATATCAAGTGATCCAAAATTATATCAAGAGGTTCCATCATTTGAACTTTCCGTATCTCTTTTCATCTTTCTTTTACTACTTGCAGATTGGTTGCTTTGTTGGCTTTGCTGGTTCACTTGGAGAAACATCATTTTGCAGCTCCAATATCACTTGGCTTTGCTCTTCTATTATTTTAGCAGGGGCCTCGGCAACATTATCCCTAGCACGATCCTTTCCAAATATATATGCAAATCTATCATATAGTGAAAAAAGTTTGCTTCACCATCCCTCATCATCTTATTTTTCTAAGATTATATCAACATAGCAATATTAAAATTTAGCATATGTCAAAAATATCTCTACAAGAATATAACTAATTGGTAAATAATATAGGATATGAACATGCATATAAGTTTGCCATGCTTCATCACTGTCAACTTCAATGCACTTTTTGACATCATTCTATGCAAATCCACTTGTGTTCATCATGTCAAGGACTAAACTATATGTTTTTTTGTCCATTTCTTCAACTTTGACTCCCTATGTGAACTTGCGTTTATATTCGCATTAGGATATATAACATTGACAGCTTTCGAAACTTCACTCAAAGTACCTTGTTTAAAAGCACTTGTGTAACACCGGTGCTTCCTAGTAATAAAATCCTCAAGAACGGATAGCAATGCTTCTTCCTCAAATGCTTCCCATTTACGCCTCTTTCCTTTCGACTCTTAAGCAGCATTCAGATTATTGTCGCTACCCATACCTAAATAACAAATATTTGAAAGTACTAAAGCACAATACGAATCAATTTGCATAAGATCCAATCAATACAAACGAATTACATTCAATGATTTGTAATCCAATCATTTTGCATAATATTCATTCACTAAAATAAATTACATTCAATAATTTGCAATCCAATCATTTTGCATAATATCAAGCATATGCATAAAAATAGGATAACTAAAATAAAAAGTTATCATACATATATCTAGTTCGGTTATTGGTTTCTAATTGCTCTCCACTCATTAAACATTTCCTGAGCCATGACATTCCTCTTTGCAGTTCACTGGTCAGATGCTTACCTTCTTCTATATTGGCCATTATCTATTATTGGTAAATTCTCTATTGGATCTATAGACATTTTTTCCTAATAAGATTGTGTAGTAGACAACAAGTTGTAGTTATTCGACCATGTGTCCTTATCGGATTGAAATATGGACTACTTTGTATCGCCCACCTTCCTTTTATCAAGCCAAAACAGCGTTCAATTACATTCCTCATCTTGGAATGCTTTATATTAAAATACGCTTTCTTATTGGAAGGTGTTCGTCCCTTCCATTCAGATAAATGATAAAGTATTTATCTATGTGGTGCAAGGAATCCTTCACCATTTGTGTAATGCCATCTACAAGGTAATAAATTAATAATAACCTAATAACCAAAAGAAACAGACCCTATTAGTATTTTACAGTTCACAAACTAAACGAGACCTAACTTATAAATTTGAGACTAACTAATAGTCTTACCCGCTGGTACCTTTAACTCATTGGGCCTAGTAAGTGCATCATGTAGCACTTTAGAGTCTGATGTGAAGCCCTCCCACCCCGAAAACACAAATATGAACTCCATATCCACTCAACACATTTAACACATCAATTGCGACTCGATCCTTTCTTGTTTGGTATCTTGGTTTGTCAATTTCAGGTACATGCACATCAATGTGCATTCCATCTAGTGCTCCCAAGCAATTTTAAACAAAAAATAAGCTTTTGTTAATTTATACAAAGGCAACATCTAGTTAGAGTTTAGGGAAAATGAAAAAAATTATCAACATACCTTAAAACGTTGCCTCCTATGATCTGTAGAATCACTAGGCATAGGCTGAGGGGATTTTAGTACAATACCTTGTAATCGCAAAATTCCTTTTAACACACTATTGAAATACCTACTTATAGTCTCTCCCGACCTATAAAATTTACCATCAATATTACGATTCTTAGTATGATGTGCTAGTATTTGTAAGGTCATACACACCTGCTCTTCCAAAGACACCAAACCGTCCTTTTTAATCGTCTCATCTTGACGAAGTAAGTCACATAATATACCAAAAGTCTTCCATCCATTCTCAATTCATTGACACATTCAGTATCACTATATATCATTTAGATAACACAAACTAATCTCTCGACTGGCAAGTGAACATTTAGTCAAAGCGGGTCTAGCTTCATCAGCACAAGAATCGTACAAACACAAATTGTCTCTAAATGAAACATTTCTCAATAAAAGCTTCATTCGATCCATAACTATTCAAACTATTAAAAAATAGAAAAAAAATTGATGACATGATATATTATTGATTTTCAAGGATTGTATCATATTTCTTTCATGATTGCATTACAAGTTTCAGCCGTATATAAGGAGATGAACACTCCTTGATTTATGCCACAACCGGTGGACTACTAAGAAAAGAGAACAAAAATGATTAGCCACTTAGAGAACAAAATGATTACCCACTTAGAAGACACACTTGAGTAGTTGCTTTAACCCTAACCCTACACTTGAGTAGTCCACTTAGAGAACAAAATGATTAGCCACTTAGGAGACATACTTGAGGACACACTTGAGTAGTTGCTTTAACCCTAACCCTACACTTGAGTGAGAACAAAATGATTACCCACTTAGGAGACATACTTGAGGACATACTTGAGTAGTTGCTTTAACCCTAACCCTACTTCCAATACTCCCCCTCAAGCTGGATCCAGAAGATTTATGGAGCCAAGCTTGGACAGAAGTCGTTAAAACTGGTGAGAAGCTAAGGGTTTGGTGAAAATGTCGGCCAGTTGATCACAGCTTCTGGTATAATGGGTTTGAATCACCTTCGACTGGACTTGTTCCCGAACATAATGACAGTCAACTTCAATGTGTTTCGTCCTCTCGTGAAACACTGGGTTTGATGCTATATGCATTGCTGCCTAATTGTCACAAAATAAGGACATGGGGAGAGTTGTAAACACTCCTAAGTCACCCAGAAGACCCTTTAGCCATATCAGCTCACACGCAATGGAGGCCATTGCACGATACTCGGCTCCGGCACTTGAGCGTGCGATGACAGTTTGCTTTTTGCTCTTCCATGTGACCAAGTTTCCACCAACAAATGTACAGTAACCTGTTGTTGACTTACGGTCGATTGCGTTTCCCGCCCAATCAGCATCGCAATATCCCATGATTTGTATGTTTTCGTTCTTCTTCATGATGATGCCACGACCTACAGACCCTTTTAAGTAGCGTAATATCCTCTTAACAAGGTTCAAATGTTCAATTATGGGAGAGTGCATGAATTGGCTTACGACACTTACGGAATATGTGATGTCAGGTCTGGTGATTGTTAGGTAGATCAACTTACCAACAAGCCTCTGATAATGGCTTATATCAGTGAGTGGTGTGCCATCCAAGCTAGGTTTGAGCTTGCTATCCAGAGGAGTAATTGCAGGTTTGGCATCTATCATGTTAACTTCCTTGAGCAAATCCAGGATATACTTTCTTTGATTTAGAAATAGTCCCTTGTGAGAAGTTGCCATCTCTATGCCAACACAACTTGTTTGATGCATGATGCCATGAGTGCTCAAATATTGTGTCATGATATGAGATGTGTATTCGGTGCCATTGTCAGACCTTAAGGTTTGAATTTGAGAAGTGAAATGGTTTTTAACAAGATTATGAAAATCCTTAAAAACTTCCATGACTTCATTCTTAGACTTTAGAAGATACAACCATGTGGCTCTAGAGAAATCATCAACAAAGATCACAAAATACTTATAACCATCAAAAGATTCTAAAGTTGGTCCCCATACATCCGAATGGACAAGTTCAAAACACTTACTAGCCCTAGATAAGGAAGAGTTGAAAGGTAATCTAGTGGCCTTAGACAAGTGACAGGTTTCACATGGAATTACATCCTTCCCTAAGTTTGGAAATAAAGTTGAAAAAATGGGTGGAGAAGGATGAGCTAAACGTTGATGCCACAATTGGTTATCTTGGATAGTATTGGAGTTGGCTTGAAACCCTCTGGGATTGCTCTTCGATATGTAATAGAGACCATCTAAATAAAACCCTTCACCAATCGTTTTCTTGGTGGCACATTCCTGAAAAACAACATTGTGAGGGGAGAATATGGCTAAGCAATTCAAGGTATTTGTGATTTTTCCCACAGATAGAAGTTGAAATGGAAAGGAAGGAACATATAAGGCCACCGACTCAATTTCATCAGATATTAAATTGATTTTTCCTTTTCCTAAAACCTTTGCATTCTCACCATTTGCAATTGAAACTTGGGAAGGATTTAATAATTTTTCAAACTTATGAAACTTAGACACATGGTTGGTCATATGGTCTGTGGCACCCGAATCTACAACCCAAAAATCATGCAACATATTTATCTTAAGAGCAGTTTTGAAAGCTTTCATGATACCTTGCATGTCTTCTTGAGGTATGTGTTTCGTGTTGGCCAAGAAACCAGCAAACTTGCCTAGCAAAGCTGTTGGGTTTTCATCTTCAACATTGTCAATTCGGTCACTTCCAGCCCCTCCTTTCTTGCTTTGAAGATACAATGCAAACTCATTCATTAATGCAGCTGGATTAGCTGTGAAGTTCTTGAATGTGTCAGACTCATTGGAAGAGGAGGCAGACGCATGATTTGCTCGATGTACAGTACGGTGCACTCTATGTGAACCCTTGTTGTACTTCATGAAATCAGGCTTTAATTCTGGATGTAAAATCCAACATGTCTCCTTAACATGGCCCGAATAGTTGCAGTGTTGGCACTTCAAGTTTGGATGCTTCACTTTGTACTTCCTCTCGTTGATTAGGTAGGCCCTTGCTTCAGATACATTGGCCTTTGTACCAATGTTCATAACCTTTCTCCTTACTTCTTCACGTTGAATTGTTGCACAAATACTGGTGAAGGAAGGAAGTTCAATGTTCATGAGTATGTGGCTTCGTAGGTCTTCATATTCTGAGTCGAGACTGGATAGAAGTTGAAATATCTTGTCTTCTTCTGCTCTCTTCCGTAGCAAAACCGCATCAGTGGTATGAGGGCGATATATTTCCAACTCGTTCCACATGATTTTCATGCTACCTAGAAGTTGTACAAAGGGCTTACCTTCTTGTTGCAGGTTGGAGATGTCCTTCTTTAATTGGAAAACCCGTGCAGCATTGTTCTGACTGCCATACATTTCCTTGACAGTCTCCCATAGCAGGAGTGAAGATTCAGAGTAACTGAATATTTCAGCTAGTTTACGTTCCATGGAATTCAGGAGCCATGACATAACCAGCTGATCCTTGCTAAGCCAGGATTCATAAGCTGGTGAGGAAGCATCAGGAACTTCGATGCTTCCATTTATGAATCCTAACTTGGACCTTCCACCTAGGGCAAGTGATACTGCCCTTGACCAAGGCAAATAATTAAACTCATTCAACAAGACTGAGCTTAATCTTTGATTTGGATTGACATCCACCTCAGGCATATTCACGGAGGAAAGAACCGGTGAACTTTCAGCATCAGACCCAAGAGGATTGTCTTCAGCCATTTTTGAAGATTGAACACGTTCAGATGGTAGTAAAGCAGAAGCAGGTTATTTTTCCTGCTCTGATACCATATTGATTTTCAAGGATTGTATCATATTTCTTTCATGATTGCATTACAAGTTTCAGCCGTATATAAGGAGATGAACACTCCTTGATTTATGCCACAACCGGTGGACTACTAAGAAAAGAGAACAAAAATGATTAGCCACTTAGAGAACAAAATGATTACCCACTTAGAAGACACACTTGAGTAGTTGCTTTAACCCTAACCCTACACTTGAGTAGTCCACTTAGAGAACAAAATGATTACCCACTTAGGAGACATACTTGAGGACACACTTGAGTAGTTGCTTTAACCCTAACCCTACTTCCAATATATATAATATCACTGTTATTAAGGGCATTGGCAAAAGAAGTAATTATGTTATAAAATGAACTAGATCAACAGAATTCGTGATATAAAGAGAACCAAAACATCAAACATCAACGACAAAAATAAAACATTAAACAACAGCAAGGAAAATATGACAGAGCAGAGTTAAGTATCCTCATTTGTCAAGAACTCAGAGCCTTGGCCTTGAATGCTAACTTACATGCAGCATGCAACTCTATTTTTACATATTCATAAGGACGAAACCATCAAGAAATGTATAGCAATTGGTATGTAACTTTTTATTGGAATTTAATGATTGGATTCTCAATACTTGGTTAAGAATCTGATGATTAGACTTGACATGAGAATTAATGTCAGAGAGATCAATGAAAAGTCGTATTTTGATGTTAGATTTGTCCAAATGACGAAACATGATAGCGCCTCACTATTAAATATATCAATTTAATGTATTGTAAGTAAGAATGTTATTGTCATTGGTGTAAGCTTTATGTTGAGGGATGATTGAGCTATTAGTAGATTTGGCTTGCTATTTGAGGGCTCCATTGAGCTAATCTAGTTGATTTCATTTATCAAGTTTTTTTTTTTTTTTTTTGGTCAAGTTCTACAGCTAACTTGTAGGTTATTCATTGACATTCATGGATGCTATTTAAACCTATCTATTGTACTGCATTCATTGATTACAAATATGATCTCTCCATTTCTAAATTTTCTTTTCACCTTGGTATCATGCCCCGAAAAGAAAGTAAGAAAGACAAAAATGAACAACTTCTCTCACTTTTCTTTTTTATTTCTTTTAATAGGGAACAAGACTTGACTAATAAAAGGAAGAAACCTAAAAATACGAAACTAAAACCATCATCTACCTTCACCAAGACACCTGCAAAATACATCCAAGAGAATTCCAAACACAATAAGAAACAGTAGCATTTCCAATTTGAAAAAAACATTACAAAAATTAAACAAAAAACAAAAAACAAAAAAACAAAAACAACCACTATAGACTTAAGCTTTTAGAAAATAAAACGAGCCAAATGCAAAGGCAGCAACAACAGAGAACCAATCAGAACATGCTCCATTAAAGCCAAGGGAAGGGAGAGAACATAGCACGACTATAAGCGAAGCTTGATAGGACCATATTTATACTACTTTGTTATCTTATTTCTCGATGTTTTACTTAGTTAATTCCCATTCATTTTAGCTTTTATGGTATTTTCGTTTTATTTCATGTCCAGGGGCCAAAATTCTCCAATGAAGGTTAAGTGTGCATAAATGAGCTGTTTTGTTCTTGATTTGATGACAAGTGTAGACAACACTTTGGATAGCCATTTTGGAGTCTAAATGCTGTTAAATATCTGTAGAAAGCTGGAGGATGAAAGGATGAGAGTGATTGATACAGGTGGAAGTTGTCACATGCAAAGTTGTTACATGCTGGAATTATGAGTTCTTGTTCGTCAGTCAACTTCCAGGCATTAAACCGCCAATGTAGACAGCTCAGATCAAGACGAAGTCTTCATGAAAGTTGTTTCAAATCATGTCTACATTAACATATCCAAATTTGGTAGCCATCTAAGCTCTGTAGCCTTCCCAGATCATCTCGAACTAACAGTTGTCCAGATTCGCTGTTTGTGGTCATCAGTCAGGTTGGAGAGTCTAAAACGTCAAGATAACTTGTTCCAGTGACAACGACTTCTTCATGAAAGATATTCCAAAATGTGTCTACATTAACATATTCAAATTTTGTAAAAATCTATTCAAAGACGTGGCCAAGGTGATCAAATAACTGAGATCTATTTAAAGTACTTTTCTGGCTGGCCAAGTTGGAGATGCATTGGTCTAACCAGGTTGTAGCTGTCACAAGCGTGTTGTTGCTGTCCATATACCTGGAATTAGCTGTAATTCCAGTTCCTTGGATGAGAATTAAACAAGTGGAAAGAGCCAAAAGAAAGAAGGTTGAATCTCCAATCACAATTAAAGGTGCAAGCTGGACATTGGACTGGAGGAAGAAAAGTTTGAACTGCAAGCTGCTACTTGGACTAATTTCTACCCAGCCTTATTCTCATTTCCTGTATAAAAGCAGGGTAGCTGCAGCAAGGAGGGGGATATGATTTTTAGGTGTATTTTTGTGTTTGTAGTTTTAGAGTGCAAGAAACATAGGTTTAGACAGATTTGAGTGAAGGAGAGCCAAGGATAGGCGTTTTCCTTCTTATGCTAAACCTTATGCAAGTAATTGTTCCATGATACAAAATTTTGGAAGGTTAGATGTTATTAGTACTTGTAGTATTTTTTTCTTGTATTAGTGTCTATAAATGTTTGTGGGCGTCATTGCTGTAAACCCTCAGGAGACACAACTCCTCCCACTAGGGACACCTAGAGGTTTAAAGGCTTGTTGCACATGCATAGTGCAATCGTTTCGCCAGCGAAAGTGGTCTAGTTACATGTTATTTTATGTTGTTTTCTTTGTTTTGCTCCGGGGCTAGCAAAAGCTAAGTGTGGGAGAATTTGATAGGAGCATATTTATGCTACTTTGTTATCTTATTTCTCTATGTTTTACTTAGTTAATTCCCATTCATTTTAGCTTTTATGGTATTTTCGTTTTATTTCATGTCCAGGGGCCAAAATTCTCCAATGAAGGTTAAGTGTGCAGAAATGAGCTGTTTTGTTCTTGATTGGATGACAAGTGTAAACAACACTTTGGATAGCTATTTTGGAGTCTAAATGCTGTTAAATGTCTGTAGAAAGCTGGAGGATGAAAGGATGAGAGTGATTGATACAGGTGGAAGTTGTCACATGCAAAGTTGTTACATGCTGGAATTATGAGTTCTTGTTCGTCAGTCAACTTCCAGGTATTAAACCGCCAATGTAGACAGCTCAGATCAAGACGAAGTCTTCATGAAAGTTGTTTCAAATCATGTCTACATTAACATATCCAAATTTGGTAGCCATCTAAGCTCTGTATCCTTCCCAGCTCATCTCGAACTAACAGTTGTCCAGATTCGCTGTTTTTGGTCATCAGTCAGGTTGGAGAGTCTAAAACGTCAAGATAACTTGCTCCAATGACAACGACTTCTTCATGAAAGATATTCCAAAATGTGTCTACATTAACATATTCAAATTTGGTAAAAATCCATTCAAAGACGTGGCCAGGGTGATCAAATAACTGAGATCTATTTAAAGTACTTTTCTGGCTGGCCAAGTTGGAGATGCATTGGTCTAACCAGGTTGTAGCTGTCGCAAGCGTGTTGTTGCTGTCTATATACCTGAAATTAGCTATAATTCCAGTTCCTTGGATGAGAATTAAACATGTAGAAAGAGCCAAAAGAAAGAAGGTTGAATCTCCAATCACAATTAAAGGTGCAAGCTGGACATTGGACCGGAGGAAGAAAAGTTTGACCTGCAAACTGCTACTTGGATGAATTCTACCCAGCCTTATTCTCATTTCCTCTATAAAAGTAGGGTAGCTGCAGCAAACACAAAAATACACCTAAAAATCATATCCCCCTCTTTGCTGCAGCTACCCTACTTTTATAGAGGAAATGAGAATAAGGCTGGGTAGAATTCATCCAAGTAGCAGCTTGCAGGTCAAACTTTTCTTCCTCCGGTCCAATGTCCAGCTTGCACCTTTAATTGTGTATCCCCCTCTTTGCTGGAGCTACCCTACTTTTATAGAGGAAATGAGAATAAGGCTGGGTAGAAATTCGTCCAAGTAGCAGCTTGTAGGTCAAACTTTTCTTCCTCCAGTCCAATGTCCAGCTTGCACCTTTAATTGTGATTGGAGATTCAACCTTCTTTCTTTTGGCTCTTTCCACTTGTTTAATTCTCATCCAAGGAACTGGAATTACAGCTAATTCCAGATATATGGACAGCAACAACACGCTTGCGACAACTACAACCTGGTTAGACCAATGCATCTCCAACTTGGCCAGCCAGAAAAGTACTTTAAATAGATCTCAATTATTTGATCACCCTAGCCACGTCTTTGAATAGATTTTTACCAAATTTGAATATGTTAATGTAGACACATTTTGGAATATCTTTCATGAAGAAGTCGTTGTCATTGGAGCAAGTTATCTTGACGTTTTAGACTCTCCAACCTGACTGATGACCAAAAACAGCGAATCTGGACAACTGTTAGTTCGAGATGAGCTGGGAAGGCTACAGAGCTTAGATGGCTACCAAATTTGGATTGTTAATTTAGACATGATTTTAAACAACTTTCATGAAGACTTCGTCTTGATCTGAGCTGTCTACATTGGCGGTTTAATGCCTGGAAGTTGACTGACGAACAAGAACTCATAATTCCAGCATGTAACAACTTTGCATGTGACAACTTCCACCTGTATCAATCACTCTCATCCTTTCATCCTCCAGCTTTCTACAGATATTTAATAGCATTTAGACTCCAAAATGGCTATCCAAAGTGTTGTCTACACTTGTCATCCAATCAAGAACAAAACAGCTCATTTCTGCACACTTAACCTTCATTGGAGAATTTTGGCCCCTGGACATGAAATAAAACGAAAATACCATAAAAGCTAAAATGAATGGGAATTAACTAAGTAAAACATAGAGAAATAAGATAACAAAGTAGCATAAATATGGTCCTATCAAAGCTAAAGTAGAAACAATAGAGATCAGGAGGCGTCGATCATATGAAGAAAAAATAGTTAGAATGCAGAAAAGTAGAAATTTGAAAACCCCAAATTCTAATCTCAATTTGAACCTAAAAATAAAAACCCTAATTTTTTCAAGTGCAGAGGTCTATTATTGAAAAATTCTTAAGCCCAAAACAAGGAAATTAAACAAAGCCCAGTAATATTACGATTTGCAAAAGAAAATCGAAGAAATAAATCATCGGATAAGAAATTTACCAGACGAGGAGCAAATGAGGGCGAGCAGGACGTAAATGAGGGTGAGGAGGACGAGGATAAGGGAGCAGCGCAAGGAGCGAGCAGGGCGAGGAGCGAACAAGGCGTGCTACAGCTCTCCCTCGCAGGATGAGTGACGATTCTCTTTCTCACGGGAGGGTCTTAAGAGTGGTGAAACTTGGGGGTTCCGGCTAAGAACCCCTAGCGAAGTAGATAATCCAAGCAAATTCTGTGTAATCTCATTAAACTTAATCCTTGTGCAAACCAAACATAGGACCACATTAGTAATTAGATCCGTCCCAGGTGAAACAAACAGCCCAAGAAAGACTAGGATTTGAAAACAAAAGTAAACTCGTAGAGTTTTGTTGTCGGCGAGGCATGAAGATAATAAAAAGACCAAAAAGGCCCTGTAAGCAAATATATATCAGAGTCATTCCGTTATTCTGTCTGCACGAACGATCAGGGTTTTTTATTTGGGCAATCCATTGAAATTCGAATAGTCGAAGATGATCGAGGTGGTACTTAACGACCGTCTGGGGAAGAAGGTGAAGGTGAAGTGCAACGAGGATGACACCATCGGCGACCTGAAGAAGCTGGTGGCGGCTCAGACGGGCACCCGCTCCGACAAGATTCGGATCCAGAAGTGGTATAACGTCTACAAGGACCACATCACTCTCAAGGACTACGAGATTCATGACGGCATGGGCCTCGAGCTCTACTACAACTGAAGGTTGGGAATTGAAATCTCTCTGCAATTTCAGATATTTGGGGGAAATTGTGTTCGTTTTCACGAAAATTATGTTGGTTTTCACGGTTTTTGATTTGTTGGGTGAATTGGGTTAAGTTTTAGGGTTTATTATATGAGTTAGTTTCCTTGTTGAATTTCAATTATTAGAACTAAAGGCTTGGGTATAATCTTTGAAATTTCATCTTTTATTATGCTGTAAGTTATTAATTTTACTCTATTTGGGGCAATTCGATTGTTTGTTAGGGTTTTAGAATTGTTGGATGAATTGAATTTTTTGAGTTTTAGGGTTTCTTGTGTTAGTCAATATCCTCGTCGATTTTCAATTGGTACTAGTTTTTAACTTTTTAAGGCTGTGACATAGCGAAGTGATGCTCTGTAGGGGTTTTTTTTTTTTTTTATGAACTCTTAGCTAGTAGGACAAGGGCAATTAGGTTTGTGCCTCTTTAGGCATGACTAGCCCTGCAAGTCCAGTTCGTCCCAATATAAAACCAGCAGACAGACCTTAATAGGCCCAAAGAGTGAGGCTTGGTGGTTGGTTGGGGCTTCTGTTGTGTTCAATTGTTAATTAAACGGACGAATGAAATAGGCTTGATCTATGGATGGACTTAGTTAAGAGTGCCAGTTTTCTGTCATTTAGATGTTGGAGATCAACCAACCTTCGATGAATATCGGCTTAAGTGTCCATGTGAAACAGTACCCACTGAGTCAATATCCATGTCTAGCAGCACTGACCCATTTTTGGCCAAATTGATGAAACTTATACCATCTCTTTTAATTGGAAAATAGAGAATCCTCAAGTTGTATCTTAGTGCCTGGTTGAGAATGCTTTTGCAGAAGGCACTTA